>JAVUPR010000360.1:0-1278485 GCA_036785695.1 Gentiana straminea | reverse complement strand
TTTCGTACCCATAGAGTACTTAAGCGTGTGATTTTTGATTCCTTGTACAAGGCCATTACGGCCTCCGTTTTGCTTGCCGTTTGCGCCGGCGTGCCTTATTTATCGTTACGGTCGATATCACATCGGTACTTCAAAGAGAATTACAAACGTTTTTTTTTCGTACTTTTTTTCGTACCCATAGAGTACTTAGCGTGTGATTTTTGATTCCTTGTACAAGGCCATTCGGCCTCCGTTTTGCTTGCCGTTTGCGCCGGCGTGCCTTATTTATCGTTACGGTCGATATCACATCGGTACTTCAAAGAGAATTACAAACGTTTTTTTTTCGTACTTTTTTTCGTACCCATAGAGTACTTAAGCGTGTGATTTTTGATTCCTTGTACAAGGCCATTACGGCCTCCGTTTTGCTTGCCGTTTGCGCCGGCGTGCCTTATTTATCGTTACGGTCGATATCACATCGGTACTTCAAAGAGAATTACAAACGTTTTTTTTCGTACTTTTTTTCGTACCCATAGAGTACTTAAGCGTGTGATTTTTGATTCCTTGTACAAGGCCATTACGGCCTCCGTTTTGCTTGCCGTTTGCGCCGGCGTGCCTTATTTATCGTTACGGTCGATATCACATCGGTACTTCAAAGAGAATTACAAACGTTTTTTTTTCGTACTTTTTTTCGTACCCATAGAGTACTTAAGCGTGTGATTTTTGATTCCTTGTACAAGGCCATTCGGCCTCCGTTTTGCTTGCCGTTTGCGCCGGCGTGCCTTATTTATCGTTACGGTCGATATCACATCGGTACTTCAAAGAGAATTACAAACGTTTTTTTTTTTCGTACTTTTTTTCGTACCCATAGAGTACTTAGCGTGTGATTTTTGATTCCTTGTACAAGGCCATTCGGCCTCCGTTTTGCTTGCCGTTTGCGCCGGCGTGCCTTATTTATCGTTACGGTCGATATCACATCGGTACTTCAAAGAGAATTACAAACGTTTTTTTTTCGTACTTTTTTTCGTACCCATAGAGTACTTAGCGTGTGATTTTTGATTCCTTGTACAAGGCCATTACGGCCTCCGTTTTGCTTGCCGTTTGCGCCGGCGTGCCTTATTTATCGTTACGGTCGATATCACATCGGTACTTCAAAGAGAATTACAAACGTTTTTTTTCGTACTTTTTTTCGTACCCATAGAGTACTTAGCGTGTGATTTTTGATTCCTTGTACAAGGCCATTCGGCCTCCGTTTTGCTTGCCGTTTGCGCCGGCGTGCCTTATTTATCGTTACGGTCGATATCACATCGGTACTTCAAAGAGAATTACAAACGTTTTTTTTTCGTACTTTTTTTCGTACCCATAGAGTACTTAAGCGTGTGATTTTTGATTCCTTGTACAAGGCCATTACGGCCTCCGTTTTGCTTGCCGTTTGCGCCGGCGTGCCTTATTTATCGTTACGGTCGATATCACATCGGTACTTCAAAGAGAATTACAAACGTTTTTTTTTCGTACTTTTTTTCGTACCCATAGAGTACTTAAGCTTGTGTGATTTTTGATTCCTTGTACAAGGCCATTACGGCCTCCGTTTTGCTTGCCGTTTGCGCCGGCGTGCCTTATTTATCGTTACGGGTCTAAACGAAACAAAGAACATAAATTAAAGATCTAAACCTACAAGGGGGTTTAGGAGCCTACCTTTTTATGGTGCTTAACTCCAAGAACGATAGATCTCCAAGAACACGTATTTTGAGAAGCCACGGCCTTCCAACGTGTGTCTCCCGGCAACACCGGGTGGATGGTGTTTCCCGCCGCCGGACCTCCTTGATATGCTACCGGAATAATCCCGAAGATTATTCCAACTCGAAACAAAGAACTATAGCCGAAAATTCCAAGCTATATTCTTACACTAATGGCGTGAATAATGTGTGTCAAAAGGCTTAGGATAACTCTCTTTATATAGGAGAGTAAAACTTAACCTCAAGGATTAAATAATTAAGAGATAATTATTCCATTAATCCTTTTTCCAAATAAAAGATAAATAAAATAATTATCCCAAACAAATTAGGATAAATCATATTATTATCTAATATTCCATGAATTATCATTTAACAAATAAAAGATAAATCACACATTAAATAATTATCCAAGAAAACTAATTTCCTAATAATTATTAACCACAAAAGTGGCGCCACCTTTTTATTAAAAGGTTCACACGCACAAAACCATATTTGACCAATTAGGTCAAAAGGTCAACACACTAATTTGGGCCGAGTCCACGAAAAATGTCTTTTCCGTGTATTTAATTATTTAGTCCAACTAAACAATTAATCCACATATCAATTAAATAGCCCAATCCACTATTTAATTATAATTGAGGTGCAACGACGAGAAACCTATATGCTATATTAGGAGCCACGTCGGGGACCATGGACCCGTATTCGGTAGCTACAATAAATCGAATAAAATTATTCATCGGACGAATAATTATATCCAACCTATTAATTCCGGGATTACACCACCATAAACCCGAAAGCGAACTCTATCGAATATAGATAACTTACACTCAATTTATGAGTCGAAAGCGTCCACGATATAATCATTACATACGGATAAATCCTCCATAGGCTTGTTCACTTCGATTCGGGATATTTCCGTAAACCCTTCTCGAAACATATTATCCTTATTCACCATTAACCCCCTAGTGATCAATTAGTTCATAACCAATATGATATGAACTCGGCCGATCGATCGGTTTCTAGGGTCAACAAATAAGGGAAGCTATGTCTGTCTACTTCCCGAGGGAAGGAATGGATTCCATATACGTGATAGCACGGACTACTCACTCATCCCGAATAGAGCCAACGAGAAGTGTTGGACCACATACTTCGAAGTGATCCTTACTAACACATCAAACTCTACCCTAGTTTAAGCGGTTATGCTGTGATCACCTCGGGATTGAGATTAATCCATATATGATCATCTTGTGATTCGATAAGACTTCTCGATTACGGAATTATATCGAGAACTCAAATCAAATCGGTCCGGCCCTATATGATTATCATCGTATATAAATGCCCCACTAGGTACCCTATTACCGACGAGTCCGGATAAGGCTGTCACACCTAAGGTGTTACGGGCGCATTATTAGCAAATTAATCTTGAGACCCGTACTCGGATTAATAAACGCTACGGACTAAGTTAATTTTAAGTACATCTCACTAACTCGATCCTCTTGTGTATAGCCTTACAACGAGTTATGTGATTACATAAACGAGGTACTTAGGGTTTTCGGTAGTGTCTTAATATAAGCATAAGCTTGCATATAATTAAGATGAATTATTTATTACGTCCTAAAACAATTAGATAATTGTCTTTCGGGCACCACACCTTACAATCTCCCACTTGCACGAAAGGCAAGTGGATTAATTGTTTTAGAGCACACCCTTATTTATCTATATCTACAACATTCTCCCACTTGCTCAAAACAAGTGAGACGTATCCCTCAAATCTGTACCCTCCAAGCGCATCTTAGTAATTCATCCTTCCAAGCACGACCGGAGTGTGCCGCCGGCCCAGGTAGGTCGGTGACCCGGCGCGTACTTAGAATCCGAATACCATGTGACCTGGTACAACGATCGGGTAGGTTGGGCTGCTTGAGTAATCTTTGGGATCGAAACGTCGCCTTTCCATCTAATCCGGTGGTACGATTTCAATATGCTTTTGATTCAACACTGAGGACGAAATCGACTTAACGATCATCCTTCATCTGACCTAAAGCCAGAATCAGTGTTATCACTTATATTCTAGTTTGCACCTGAATATACTAGCATATTATTCCTCATTCTCCCGAAGAGACTTGAGGATTCACTAAACATCCCATTTAGAATTCATCTGCAGGTTTAGACAAGCATTCCTGAGAGGTAGGGTAGACTACATCGTTAATGCTGCATAAATGCAAGAATGTCTTAACCAAGTGAATGGATGGGATTGCCAATGATCGATTCTCGTGAATTTGACCGAATCAAAATATTTTAGAATGAATCCCGATGGCATGTCAGATTCTGACTTCAGATAACACACCCATGTTGTTCCCAAGCTTGTTTCGGTGTTATCATTCACAAACACTAATCTATATACTACTTTACTAATATTGATGCCCGATCTACAAAAGACTTATCAACATTACGGTCAAGTCCACATATTAAAATATATGACTTTGAAATGACCTAGAGGTTTGCTTTAATCCCCGAAGGATATAAGCTATGGCGGGCATCTGCCAAAAAAAGGTTCTTTACGAATAAATTAAGATACCGTTAGTCTCGCAAAAAAGTCTTAGGGAATCACCCCTATTTTACGCGTTTTAACGAATCCATTATTTGTTCTTAGCTAAAACCCTTACATTACGAATGAATTCGAGATTCCATTGTTCGGCAAGGAAGTCTTAGGGAATCACCCCTATTTCTCGCTTTACGACGAAATCAAGCAAGGCGAGTGATAAGAGAGATCACGGTACGGTTAACTCTCTACCTTTTAGGGAATCACCCCTAAATTACTCGGCTTTGCGTTGAAAGTTAAACTTTCTATTCATTCGACTCTTCTCCGTGTAGTTCCAATTACTCCCCCTTTGGGCACGAGATACTCGGGTGGTTCTACAAGAGTTTCAACGAAGCTGGAGTATCATACTCCATTCACGGGGTTATGGCTTTTAAACCAACCTCTATGATCGGGATCCTATACGGTCCACGAAGGACTATAGGTCATCAATCTACCACATAGACCATAAGGTCTGCAATGGGTAATGGACAAACCATACTCCCACTTGCGTTCGGGGTGGAGTGATATGCGATCTAGTTTAGTAGTTTTTATTAGTGTTTTCACCAAGCGCCGGTGTTGGATGTGGGTGAACAAATCGATTAGTAACATCTTGAGTACAAATACTTCAAGATCAAAGGTTGTTATTTATAGACTCTATCGGACCGAGTTTGACGGTGTCACCGTCGTTCTCGATTTTATGAGTTTTATAACCAACCTTCACCCAATGCATTAAGATATTTCACGCTACGAACGTGCACGCAAAATTTCCGGTCCTACCTTCAAGCACTCGGTGCTAAACGCCTCTATTTACGGAAGTGGGGTGAACCGAATTCACTCTTTTATCCACAAATGCGTAGGCATCTTTTAGGTAGACTTCTCGGTTTTCGTAAACCGTTATTTTGCAACCAATATCTTAAATGAGTTCGACGGCGTATCGTAGCACATCAATAACTATGTAAGGCAAATTTATGGTGTATCCCTTAGTGAAAACATTTCAACGGGAGCGGGGGCGAGCATCGGTCCGAAGACTACGCAACAACCTATTTCGAGTATGGAATACTCTACATCTACAGTGAAATCGAGAGATTTCCCCCAAATATTTTTGAATAAACTTACCGGAGTTTCGAGTAGTTATCGGACAATATGTCACTACTCGAAGCTCCCACTAGCTTGTATCTTTCATATGACCCCGAAGGTTGATATGAACAAGCTATGTAACTAACTTTAAATCTATTACCCTTTCCCGATTGAAAGGAAGCTTAGTCATTGTTCCTTTGAGACAGTGTTCCTTTGACGGGAGATAGGAATCACCCTAAGCCAGTCTTCAGATCTTGTCTTTATGGAACATACACTAATTAATAGAGTAGAAAGAGGCGTTTATCGAAATATGGAAACCATTTGCGGTTATATATTTTAAGATGCGTTACTAATACCTTTTCAGCAATGCTTAGTGGTTCTGACTTTATCAAACAATAGTCCGAGTCTTAGGTTCGTGCTACGAATGTTATATTTATCGTCAATAAGACAAACAAATTATCCTATTGAAAATGAATACGCTCGTTCCAACGAATCCGAAAACAGAAAATGAATTTTACGTGATACTCAGAATTGAATCCGAGATTCATTTCCTTATATCACTCCCACTAGTCTATCGAAATAGCGCCGTTGTCTATTTTGTTTATCGTTTAATGCAAAGCTACCTAGTTCTTCCAAATATGATTTTACAATTTTTCAATTTAGAAATTTGTTGTGTAATTACACTTTTAAAATTCACTAAATGAATTTTATCTGATAGTCCTAGATCATCTTTTGTAAACTAAGTATGGTCGTCTCTCGTTCAACACGAGTGACACCCGTGACATACCTATACTATGTCACTTAAGTTTTTAAAGGCTTAAGAGAATAAATCTTGAAAAATTAATGGCATTGTTTGATAATTACAATGTACTTGTTACTTTCCAAATTTTTAATGAAATGACAGAAAGTTAAATTCAAAAATAAATTTTCACTACTAGATTTATTTTAGGAATAATAAACTATATAAAAAAAGTTTATCCTACCATTCCAAGGATTTAACCTCGCACAGTACTGTCCGAGAGGGTCGATATCAGCACTATGACGGTTAAACTGAGACAATCTCTCTCAATGATTAAGGTTCTAGAAACAAACATCTCACGGGAATCAGACATCCCGGACCTTAATCAATGATTACCTTCCTTTTCTAGCCTATATATTTCGAAAATATCCATAAAGAGTGTGACCTACTATATCAGATCTCAGAGTACGCCCCGAGTATGCCTACGAGGGCCAGGTCAGTGACCCGGCGAGTACCCGATATCCTATCCTTTCGGAGACCAAGCCTTGAATTTTCATAGCGCTGAACACCATCCGAAGGGGGCCGAAATCAAAGCGGCACGAGGTGTCACCATTCTCTCACGTGCTTGCATCTATAGTAGAGGCCGTGGGGTTGGCTGTCGCCTTCCCCGCTCCCACTCAATAATTTGAAAAAGTGGTGGGTTTACTAATTACGGTTTTGGCCTTGACAATAAGAAACAATAAATCAAAGTACTCCGAATAGGGTCGGTTATGTAGGCAAGCCTATGCCGTCTTATTCGTTGTAACATATGTGACAGTTCAGGCCAACCGGCAAGAGAAGCCCCGTTTAGCCCGAAGGCTTATCGGCTATGCTAAGTCCTGTCGAACTGCTGTAACGTACATCACACGTGGAGGGGAGTCGATTGAGCCAAAGCTCGGTTGAACTCGCCCAACCATGGTTAGACCATTTCCGAACCCATGTACTAAGATTCTCCGATTTCTAAATTGTCACCCAAAGCGTAATCTCGTTTCTGTTTAAGGTGGATTCATTGAGAAGCCATCACTGAAAAGCTCAACGATTTATCCAAGTGCGATTCACCGAGAATCCATCACTAAAATCGTAACGATTGACAAAACCCGGGTCCTCGGTTTTTATAATTAGCTACTTATTATTTAACTACCACATATTAAATTAATAAGTATTCATACTAATTATTCGAGTTATACACGTCTATTTTAATTCGAAATTAAAAAACTACGTGTATGCATTGGAGTGGAGTCATGAAGATGCAAGTCATGGCAATTTTCCGGTTTTAAGCCGTAATCTTGATCAAACACAAAATTATACCGAAAAGTAAACACCGAGATGGACCGTTGGTACCCCCGACTAACTATTTTCTAAGGAAAAGTAAAACTTATACTATGTCTTCGAGTCTTGATCTTCGAATCTTGAACTCGAACCACCGGAGCACGAACCACGAATACCTGAGAGGAGAATGGCTTTTAATTAAATAAATAATTTTATTATAATTATCAAACCCTTTTGATTTTTTTATTAAATGCGGCTGTAAAAATAAAAAAAAACCGTTTTTTTTTATATTGTCGGCTGTTTTTAAATTATTTCCAAAAAAATTAATTTTTTTTTTTAATTTTCTTCCATACGATAGAGTTTATACAAAAAAACTTAACAATAAAAAAATATTGACAGCCGCCAAAAGAAACCCTAGCCGCATGCAAGTTTCTAACAAACCGACTTATAGCGACGCTTATCAGCGTCGCAGAAAGTCCTGTAGCGCAGAATTTTTAATTAAAATCAGGTTTTTAGCCGTTTCTCCTCATTCATACTTTGGGTTTCGCCTCGATCTTCAACTTTTCTTCAAGATCTTCATCTTTTCGAGCCCGGAACATCAAAATTACAATAAAAGATGCTACTTTTACATAATTTCGAAAATTGCATAATTAAAGGTACAAATCCTTTGCTCAATTGTTACTAAACAAAGGAGCTACAAAATAGATCTATGGGTAACAATACCAGCCCTAATCCATCTCTTCCACCACAACAATCACATGCATGCATCATGATAAATTTCGAATTTTACAAAAAAAACGAAATAAAAACACCTAAAACATGCTTTTCCACTCCAAGATCTAAAATTCATATACTTTGATCGTTAGATCAAAGGCTCTGATACCACTTGTTAGATGTAATATCGTCGGATCAATCATAGATTGACTCGATTACACAACGGGATGCATCAGATCTAGATCTAAACGAAAACAAAGAACATAAATTAAAGATCTAACTACAAGGGGGTTTAGGAGCCTACCTTTTTATAGTGCTTAACTCCAAGAACAAAAGGGCTCCTTGAACACGTGTATGAACAGCCACAGCCTTCCAACGTGTGTCTCCCAGCAACACCAGGTGGTTGGTGTTTCCCGCCGCCGGACCTCCTTGATATGCTACCGGAATAATCCCGAAGATTATTCCAACTCAAAACCCAAAGAAAATAGCCGAAAATTCCAAACTATTTTTCTTTCAATATTGGTGTGATATGTGATTGTCAAAAGGCTTGGGAGAACTCTCTTTATATAGGAGTGTAATCCTTGTCCTCCAAGGATTTAATAATTAACCAATAATTATTAAATTAATCATTTTCCTTAAAAGGATATATCTAAGATATTCCAAAATAAATAAGGATATATAAAAGATATACTTTTCCTTAAATTATTTAACACATAAATAATTTAATCACATGTCTTATTATTAATTTAGGAAAAAAAATTTCCTAATAATAATACATAAAAATATGTTCCCCCTTTAATACAAAATTAGGTCACACGCATTTTTAATCACTTTGGGCCGAGTCCACGAAAAATTTCTTTTCCATGTATTTAATTATCTAGTCGAACTAAACAATTAATCCACATATCAATTAAATAGTCCAATCCAACTATTTAATTATAATTGAGGTGAAGCGACGAGAAAGCCTATATGCTATATTAGGAGCCACGTCGGGGACCATGGACCCATATTCAGTAGCTACAATAAATCGAATAAAAATTATTCATCAGACAGAATAATTATATCCAACTTATTAATTCCGGGATTACACCACCATAAACCCGAAACTAAACTCTATCGAATATATATAACTTACACTTAATTTATGAGTCGAAAGCGTCCACTGATATAATCATTACATACGGATAAATCCTCCATAGACTATTCACTTCGATTCGGAATATTTCCGTAAACCCTTCTCGAAACATATTATCCTTATTTACCATTAACCCCCTAGTGATCAATTAGTTCATATCCAATATAATATGAATTCGACCGATCGATCAGTTTCTAGGGTCAACAAATAAAGGAACTGTCTGTCTACTTCTCGAGGGAAGGAATGGATTCCATATCTGCGATAACACATACTACTCACTCATTCTAGAATAGAGCCAACGAGAAGTGTTGGACCACATACTACGAAGTGATCCTTACTAACACATCAAACTCTACCCCAGTCTAAGCAGTTGTTTTTTATCACCTCAGGATTGAGATTAATCCATATATGATCATCTTGTGATTCTATAAGACTTCTCGATTACGGAATTATATCGAGAACTCAATCAAATTGGTCCAGCCCTATATGATTATCATCATATATAAATGCCCAATTAAGTACCCTATTACCGACAGTCCGGATAAGACTGTCACACCGTAAAGTGTTCTGGGCGCATTATTAGCATATTAATCATGAGACCCGTACTCAGATTAATCAACGCTACGGACTAAGTTAATTTTAAGTACATCTCACCAACTCAATCCTCTTGTGTATATCCATACACTGAGTTATGTGATTATATAAACGAGGTACTTAGGGTTTTCAGTAGTGTCTTTATTATAAGCATACATGCATACAATAAGATGAATTATTAATTATGTCTTAAAACAATTACATAATTGTCTTCCGGGCACTACACCTAACACTCTATCGATTATAGATATAACTTATTCTCAAAACGTCGAGTTGATAAATGTCCATTGATATAATCATTACATACAGACTAACCCTCCATTGACTATCCGTAACGAAGCGGGAATATTTCCGTAAAGTTTCTTCAATACATCTCATCCTTATTTACCATTAACCCACTAGTGATCAATTAGTTCATAACCAATACGAACTCCCGGGATCGATCAATTTCTAGGATTAACAAATAAGGGGATTGTCTTTCTACTTCCCGCAGGAAGCAATGGATTCCATATCTGTGAGACACACACTCCTCACTCATTCAGAATAGTGCCAACATGAAAGTGTTTCGGACCGCGCCTCTTAGCGATCCTTAACTAACACATCAAACCCTATCTTGAAATAAGCAGGCGTCTGCAATCACTTCAGGATTAAGGTTAATCCATATATGATCATCTTGTGATTTAATAAGATTTCTCAATCACGGAATTATATGTGAAATGCACATTAAATCGGTCCAGTCCTATATGACTACATCATAAATAAATGCCCCACTTAGACAACCAATATCGACGGTCCGGATAAGACGGTCACACCATAATGTGTTATGGGTGCATTAATGGTGGATTAATCAATAAACCCCATACTTTGATTAAGTTCACCACAGACTAATCGTTCAAGTGTATCACCATAAACTTAATCCTCACGTGTGACACACACTAAGTTATATGGCTACATATGATACGACTTGTGGTTTTCAGTAGTGTATAATTTACAAGCACAAAGCAAATAATAGGATGAGAATAAATTTGTCATTTATTAATTATTAAAACAATTACATAAATTGTCTTTTGACCGCTACGTCCAACAAATTATACATAAAAAGTTGCAAACCTCTGTATTGAGTACTATACAATTATATACAAAAAGTTTTAAACCCTTGTTTGGAGTAGACTCTACTATAATTTTATATACAAAATGTTTTAAACCCCCATTTTGTGTAACTCTACTATAATTTTATACACAAAAACTTTTAAACCCCAATTTTGAGTAACTCTATACAACTTTTTGTATATAATTTTGTATGTAATTGTAAAGCCCCGATTTGAGTAAACTCTACTACAATTATATACAAAAAGTTGTAAACCGCCGGTTTGAGTAAACTATACTATACTATTATATACAAAAAGTTGTAAACCCCCGTTTTGAGCAAACTCCACTACAATTATATAGAAAAAGTAGTAAACCCCCATTTTGAGTAAATTCTACTATACAATTGTGTACAAAAAGTTGTAAACCCCCCTTTTGAGTAAACTCTACTACATTTATATACAAAATTTTGTAAACATTGGTTTTGAGTAAACTGTACTACAAATATATATAAAAAGTTGTTAAACCCTCATTTTGAGTAAACTCTACTTCAATTATAAACTGAAAGTTGTAAACCACCCATTTTGAGAACATAAAGTTGTAAACCCCCGTTTTGTGTAAACTCTACTACAATTATATACAAAAAGGTGTAAGCCCCTGTTTTGAGTCTATATAATTATATACAAAAAGTTGTAAACCCCCGTTTTGAGTAGCTCTACTACAATTATATACAAAAAGTTGTAAACCCCCATTTTGAGTACTATGCAATTATATACAAAAAGTTTAAAAACCCCCTTTTGAGTAAACTATTCTATAATTTTATATAAAAAATGTTTTAAACCCCCGTTTTGAGTAAAATCTACACAACTATTTTATATAATTTTGTATATAATTATAAACCCGCAATTTGATTAAACACTACTACAATTATATACAAAAAGTTGTAAACCCCTGTTTTGAGTAAACTCTACAATACAATTATATACAAAATGTTGTAAAGCCCCACTTTGAGTAAACTATATTATACAATTATATACAAAAGGTTGTAAATTCTCGTTTTGAGTAAACTCTACTATATTTATATATGCAAAAAGCTGTAAACCCTGATATTAAGTAAACTCTACAACAATTATATACAAATACTTGTGAACCAATATTTTGAATAAACTTTACTTCAATTATACAAAAAATTGTAAACCACAGTTTTGAATAAACATTACTACAATTATATACAAAAAGTTGTAAACCCCCATTTTGAGTAACTCTACTACAATTATTCAAAAATTTGTAAACACCTATTTTGAGTAAACTGTACTACAATTATATTAAAAAAAGGTCTAAACCCCCGTTTTGAGTAAACTCTAATACAATTATATACTGGGGTTTACAATTATATACAAAAAGTGGTAAACCCCCGTTTTGAGTAAACTGTACTACAATTATATACAAAAAGTTGTAAACCCCTGTTTTGAGTAATCTCTACTATACAATTATATACAAAAAGTTGTGAACCCTCGTTTTGAGTAAATTCTACTACAATTATATACAAAAAGTTGTAAACCAGCATTTTAAGTTAACTCTACAATACAATTATATACAAAAAGTTGTAAACCCCCTTTTGACTAAACTCTACTATATTTTTATATACGAAAAATTGTAATCCCCGATTTCGAGAAAACTCTACTACAATTATAGACAAAAAGTTGTAAACCCCTGTTTTGAGTAAACTCTACATCAATTATATACAAAAAGGTGTAAACCCTTGTTTTGAGTAAACTCTAGTACAATTAAATACACAAAGTTGTAAACTCCTATTTTGAGTAAACTCTAATACAATTATATACAAAAATTTGTAAACCCCCGTTTTGAGTAAACTCTACTACAATTATATATAAAAAGTAGTAAACCTCTGTTTTGAGTAAAATCTATTATACAAATATTTACAAAAAGTTATAAACCCCCTATTTTGAGTAAACTCTACTACAATTCTATACAAAAGGTTGTAAACCGCCATTATGAGTACTATACAATTATATACCAAAAGTTGTAAACCCTGTTTTCAGTAAGCTCTACTATAATTTTATATACAAAAAGTTGTTAACCCCCGTTTTGAGTAAACTATACTATAATTTTATATATAAAAATTTCTAAACCCCCATTTTGAGTAAACTCTATACAACCTTTTGTATATAATTTTGTATATAGTTGTAAACCCCCGCTTTGAGTAAACTCTACTTCAATTATATACAAAAAGTTGTAAACCGCCGGTTTGAGTAAACTATACTATACTATTATATACAAAAAGTTGTAAACCCCCGTTTTGAGCAAACTCCACTACAATTATATAGAAAAAGTAGTAAACCCCCATTTTGAGTAAATTCTACTATACAATTGTGTACAAAAAGTTGTAAACCCCCCTTTTGAATAAACTCTACTACATTTATATACAAAATTTTGTAAACATTGGTTTTGAGTAAACCGTACTACAAATATATATAAAAAGTTGTTAAACCCTCGTTTTGAGTAAACTCTACTTCAATTATAAACTGAAAGTGTAAACCACCCATTTTGAGAACATAAAGTTGTAAACCCCCGTTTTGTGTAAACTCTACTACAATTATATACAAAAAGGTGTAAGCCCCTGTTTTGAGTCTATATAATTATATACAAAAAGTTGTAAACCCCCGTTTTGAGTAGCTCTACTACAATTATATACAAAAAGTTGTAAACCCCCATTTTGAGTACTATGCAATTATATACAAAAAGTTTAAAAACCCCCTTTTGAGTAAACTATTCTATAATTTTATATAAAAAATGTTTTAAACCCCCGTTTTGAGTAAAATCTACACAACTTTTTTATATAATTTTGTATATGATTATAAACCCGCAATTTGATTAAACACTACTACAATTATATACAAAAAGTTGTAAACCCCTGTTTTGAGTAAACTCTACAATACAATTATATACAAAATGTTGTAAAGCCCCACTTTGAGTAAACTCTATTATACAATTATATACAAAAGGTTGTAAATTCTCGTTTTGAGTAAACTCTACTATATTTATATATGCAAAAAGCTGTAAACCCTGATATTAAGTAAACTCTACAACAATTATATACAAATACTTGTGAACCAATATTTTGAATAAACTTTACTACAATTATACTAAAAATTGTAAACCACAGTTTTGAATAAACATTACTACAATTATATACAAAAAGTTGTAAACCCCCATTTTGAGTAACTCTACTACAATTATTCAAAAATTTGTAAACACCTATTTTGAGTAAACTGTACTACAATTATATTAAAAAAAGGTCTAAACCCCCTATTTTGAGTAAACTCTAATACAATTATATACTGGGGTTTACAATTATATACAAAAAGTGGTAAACCCCTGTTTTGAGTAAACTGTTCTACAATTATATACAAAAAGTTGTAAACCCCTGTTTTGAGTAATCTCTACTATACAATTATATACAAAAAGTTGTGAACCCTCGTTTTGAGTAAATTCTACTACAATTATATACAAAAAGTTGTAAACCAGCATTTTAAGTTAACTCTACTATACAATTATATACAAAAAGTTGTAAACCCCCTTTTGACAAAACTCTACTATATTTTTATATACGAAAAATTGTAATCCCCGATTTCGAGAAAACTCTACTACAATTATAGACAAAAAGTTGTAAACCCCTGTTTTGAGTAAACTCTACATCAATTATATACAAAAAGGTGTAAACCCTTGTTTTGAGTAAACTCTAGTACAATTAAATACACAAAGTTGTAAACTCCTATTTTGAGTAAACTCTAATACAATTATATACAAAAATTTGTAAACCCCCGTTTTGAGTAAACTCTACTACAATTATATATAAAAAGTAGTAAACCTCTGTTTTGAGTAAAATCTATTATACAAATATTTACAAAAAGTTATAAACCCCCTATTTTGAGTAAACTCTACTACAATTCTATACAAAAGGTTGTAAACCGCCGTTATGAGTACTATACAATTATATACCAAAAGTTGTAAACCCTGTTTTCAGTAAGCTCTACTATAATTTTATATACAAAAAGTTGTAAACCCCCGTTTTGAGTAAACTATACTATAATTTTATATATAAAAATTTCTAAACCCCCATTTTGAGTAAACTCTATACAACCTTTTGTATATAATTTTGTATATAGTTGTAAACCCCCGCTTTGAGTAAACTCTACTTCAATTATATACAAAAAGTTGTAAACCCCCATTTTGAGTAAACTCTACTATACAATTATATACAAAAGTTGTAACCCCCGTTTTGAGTAAACTTTACTATACAATTGTATACAAAAGTTGTATACACCCGTTTTGAGTAAACTCTACTTCAATTATATACAAAACTTGTAAACCCCTGTTTTGAGTAAACTCTACTACAATTATATACAAAAATTTGTAAACCAAAATTATCTGTAAACTGTACTATAATTTTAGATACAAAAAGTTGTAAACCCCCGTTTTGAGTAAACTATACTATAGTTTTATATATAAAAATTTCTAAACCCCCGTTTTGAGTCAACTCTATACAACTTTTTGGATATAATTTTGTATATTGTTGTAAACCCCCGCTTTGATTAAACTCTACTTCAATTATATACAAAAAGTTTTATACACCCGTTTTGAGTAAACTCTACTATACATTTATATACAAAAAGTTGTAACCCCTGTTTTGAGTAAACTCAACTGCATTAATATACAAAAAGTAGTAAACCCCCGCTTTGAGTAAACTCTACTATACAATTGTATACAAAAGTAGTAAACCCCCATTTAGAGTAAACTCTACTAAAATTGTATACAAAAAGTTGTAAACCCTGGTTTTGAGTAAGCACTACTACAATTATATACAAAAGTTGTAAACCCCCGTTTTGAGTAAACTCTTACACAATTATATACAAAAAGTTGTAAACCCCCCGTTTTGAGTAAACTACAATTATATACAGGGGTTTAAAATTACATACAAAAAGTTGTAAACCACAGTTTTGAGCAAACTCTACTACAATTATATACAAAAAGTGGTAAACCCCCATTTTGAGTAAAATCTACTCTACAATTATATACAAATGTTATAAACCCCCATTTTGAGTAAATTCTACTACAATTGTATACACAAAGTTGTAAACCCAAATTTTGAATACTATACAATTATATATAAAAAGGATGTAAACCCCCATTTTAAGTAAACTCTACTACCATTTTATATAACTATGGTTTAAACCCCCGTTTTGAGTAACTCTACTATAATTTTATATACAGAAAATTTTAAAACCCCGTTTTGAGTAAACTCTACTACAATTATATATAAAAAGTAGTAAACCTCTGTTTTGAGTAAAATCTATTATACAAATATTTACAAAAAGTTATAAACCCCCTATTTTGAGTAAACTCTACTACAATTCTATACAAAAGGTTGTAAACCGCCATTATGAGTACTATACAATTATATACCAAAAGTTGTAAACCCCGTTTTCGATAAGCTCTACTATAATTTTATATACAAAAAGTTGTTAACCCCCGTTTTGAGTAAACTATACTATAATTTTATATATAAAAATTTCTAAACCCCCATTTTGAGTAAACTCTATACAACCTTTTGTATATAATTTTGTATATAGTTGTAAACCCCGCTTTGAGTAAACTCTACTTCAATTATATACAAAAAGTTGTAAACCGCCGGTTTGAGTAAACTATACTATACTATTATATACAAAAAGTTGTAAACCCCCGTTTTGAGCAAACTCCACTACAATTATATAGAAAAAGTAGTAAACCCCCATTTTGAGTAAATTCTACTATACAATTGTGTACAAAAAGTTGTAAACCCCCCTTTTGAGTAAACTCTACTACATTTATATACAAAATTTTGTAAACATTGGTTTTGAGTAAACTTGTACTACAAATATATATAAAAAGTTGTTAAACCCTCGTTTTGAGTAAACTCTACTTCAATTATAAACTGAAAGTTGTAAACCACCCATTTTGAGAACATAAAGTTGTAAACCCCCGTTTTGTGTAAACTCTACTACAATTATATACAAAAAGGTGTAAGCCCCTGTTTTGAGTCTATATAATTATATACAAAAAGTTGTAAACCCCCGTTTTGAGTAGCTCTACTACAATTATATACAAAAAGTTGTAAACCCCCATTTTGAGTACTATGCAATTATATACAAAAAGTTTAAAAACCCCCTTTTGAGTAAACTATTCTATAATTTTATATAAAAAATGTTTTAAACCCCCGTTTTGAGTAAAATCTACACAACTATTTTATATAATTTTGTATATAATTATAAACCCGCAATTTGATTAAACACTACTACAATTATATACAAAAAGTTGTAAACCCCTGTTTTGAGTAAACTCTACAATACAATTATATACAAAATGTTGTAAAGCCCCACTTTGAGTAAACTCTATTATACAATTATATACAAAAGGTTGTAAATTCTCGTTTTGAGTAAACTCTACTATATTTATATATGCAAAAAGCTGTAAACCCTGATATTAAGTAAACTCTACAACAATTATATACAAATACTTGTGAACCAATATTTTGAATAAACTTTACTTCAATTATACAAAAAATTGTAAACCACAGTTTTGAATAAACATTACTACAATTATATACAAAAAGTTGTAAACCCCCATTTTGAGTAACTCTACTACAATTATTCAAAAATTTGTAAACACCTATTTTGAGTAAACTGTACTACAATTATATTAAAAAAAGGTCTAAACCCCCCGTTTTGAGTAAACTCTAATACAATTATATACTGGGGTTTACAATTATATACAAAAAGTGGTAAACCCCCGTTTTGAGTAAACTGTACTACAATTATATACAAAAAGTTGTAAACCCCTGTTTTGAGTAATCTCTACTATACAATTATATACAAAAAGTTGTGAACCCTCGTTTTGAGTAAATTCTACTACAATTATATACAAAAAGTTGTAAACCAGCATTTTAAGTTAACTCTACAATACAATTATATACAAAAAGTTGTAAACCCCCTTTTGACTAAACTCTACTATATTTTTATATACGAAAAATTGTAATCCCCGATTTCGAGAAAACTCTACTACAATTATAGACAAAAAGTTGTAAACCCCTGTTTTGAGTAAACTCTACATCAATTATATACAAAAAGGTGTAAACCCTTGTTTTGAGTAAACTCTAGTACAATTAAATACACAAAGTTGTAAACTCCTATTTTGAGTAAACTCTAATACAATTATATACAAAAATTTGTAAACCCCCGTTTTGAGTAAACTCTACTACAATTATATATAAAAAGTAGTAAACCTCTGTTTTGAGTAAAATCTATTATACAAATATTTACAAAAAGTTATAAACCCCCTATTTTGAGTAAACTCTACTACAATTCTATACAAAAGGTTGTAAACCGCCATTATGAGTACTATACAATTATATACCAAAAGTTGTAAACCCCGTTTTCGCAAGCTCTACTATAATTTTATATACAAAAAGTTGTTAACCCCCGTTTTGAGTAAACTATACTATAATTTTATATATAAAAATTTCTAAACCCCCATTTTGAGTAAACTCTATACAACCTTTTGTATATAATTTTGTATATAGTTGTAAACCCCCGCTTTGAGTAAACTCTACTTCAATTATATACAAAAAGTTGTAAACCGCCGGTTTGAGTAAACTATACTATACTATTATATACAAAAAGTTGTAAACCCCCGTTTTGAGCAAACTCCACTACAATTATATAGAAAAAGTAGTAAACCCCCATTTTGAGTAAATTCTACTATACAATTGTGTACAAAAAGTTGTAAACCCCCCTTTTGAATAAACTCTACTACATTTATATACAAAATTTTGTAAACATTGGTTTTGAGTAAACTGTACTACAAATATATATAAAAAGTTGTTAAACCCTCGTTTTGAGTAAACTCTACTTCAATTATAAACTGAAAGTGTAAACCACCCATTTTGAGAACATAAAGTTGTAAACCCCCGTTTTGTGTAAACTCTACTACAATTATATACAAAAAGGTGTAAGCCCCTGTTTTGAGTCTATATAATTATATACAAAAAGTTGTAAACCCCCGTTTTGAGTAGCTCTACTACAATTATATACAAAAAGTTGTAAACCCCCATTTTGAGTACTATGCAATTATATACAAAAAGTTTAAAAACCCCCTTTTGAGTAAACTATTCTATAATTTTATATAAAAAATGTTTTAAACCCCCGTTTTGAGTAAAATCTACACAACTTTTTTATATAATTTTGTATATGATTATAAACCCGCAATTTGATTAAACACTACTACAATTATATACAAAAAGTTGTAAACCCCTGTTTTGAGTAAACTCTACAATACAATTATATACAAAATGTTGTAAAGCCCCACTTTGAGTAAACTCTATTATACAATTATATACAAAAGGTTGTAAATTCTCGTTTTGAGTAAACTCTACTATATTTATATATGCAAAAAGTCTGTAAACCCTGATATTAAGTAAACTCTACAACAATTATATACAAATACTTGTGAACCAATATTTTGAATAAACTTTACTACAATTATACTAAAAATTGTAAACCACGGTTTTGAATAAACATTACTACAATTATATACAAAAAGTTGTAAACCCCCATTTTGAGTAACTCTACTACAATTATTCAAAAATTTGTAAACACCTATTTTGAGTAAACTGTACTACAATTATATTAAAAAAAGGTCTAAACCCCCCATTTTGAGTAAACTCTAATACAATTATATACTGGGGTTTACAATTATATACAAAAAGTGGTAAACCCCTGTTTTGAGTAAACTGTTCTACAATTATATACAAAAAGTTGTAAACCCCTGTTTTGAGTAATCTCTACTATACAATTATATACAAAAAGTTGTGAACCCTCGTTTTGAGTAAATTCTACTACAATTATATACAAAAAGTTGTAAACCAGCATTTTAAGTTAACTCTACTATACAATTATATACAAAAAGTTGTAAACCCCCTTTTGACAAAACTCTACTATATTTTTATATACGAAAAATTGTAATCCCCGATTTCGAGAAAACTCTACTACAATTATAGACAAAAAGTTGTAAACCCCCGTTTTGAGTAAACTCTACATCAATTATATACAAAAAGGTGTAAACCCTTGTTTTGAGTAAACTCTAGTACAATTAAATACACAAAGTTGTAAACTCCTATTTTGAGTAAACTCTAATACAATTATATACAAAAATTTGTAAACCCCCGTTTTGAGTAAACTCTACTACAATTATATATAAAAAGTAGTAAACCTCTTTTTTGAGTAAAATCTATTATACAAATATTTACAAAAAGTTATAAACCCCCTATTTTGAGTAAACTCTACTACAATTCTATACAAAAGGTTGTAAACCGCCGTTATGAGTACTATACAATTATATACCAAAAGTTGTAAACCCCGTTTTCGAAGCTCTACTATAATTTTATATACAAAAAGTTGTAAACCCCCGTTTTGAGTAAACTATACTATAATTTTATATATAAAAATTTCTAAACCCCCATTTTGAGTAAACTCTATACAACCTTTTGTATATAATTTTGTATATAGTTGTAAACCCCCGCTTTGAGTAAACTCTACTTCAATTATATACAAAAAGTTGTAAACCCCCATTTTGAGTAAACTCTACTATACAATTATATACAAAAGTTGTAACCCCCGTTTTGAGTAAACTTTACTATACAATTGTATACAAAAGTTGTATACACCCGTTTTGAGTAAACTCTACTTCAATTATATACAAAACTTGTAAACCCCTGTTTTGAGTAAACTCTACTACAATTATATACAAAAATTTGTAAACCAAAATTATCTGTAAACTGTACTATAATTTTAGATACAAAAAGTTGTAAACCCCCGTTTTGAGTAAACTATACTATAGTTTTATATATAAAAATTTCTAAACCCCCGTTTTGAGTCAACTCTATACAACTTTTTGGATATAATTTTGTATATTGTTGTAAACCCCCGCTTTGATTAAACTCTACTTCAATTATATACAAAAAGTTTTATACACCCGTTTTGAGTAAACTCTACTATACATTTATATACAAAAAGTTGTAACCCCCGTTTTGAGTAAACTCAACCGCATTAATATACAAAAAGTAGTAAACCCCCGCTTTGAGTAAACTCTACTATACAATTGTATACAAAAGTAGTAAACCCCCATTTAGAGTAAACTCTACTAAAATTGTATACAAAAAGTTGTAAACCCTGGTTTTGAGTAAGCACTACTACAATTATATACAAAAGTTGTAAACCCCCGTTTTGAGTAAACTCTTACACAATTATATACAAAAAGTTGTAAACCCCCGTTTTGAGTAAACTACAATTATATACGGGGGTTTAAAATTACATACAAAAAGTTGTAAACCACAGTTTTGAGCAAACTCTACTACAATTATATACAAAAAGTGGTAAACCCCCATTTTGAGTAAAATCTACTCTACAATTATATACAAATGTTATAAACCCCCATTTTGAGTAAATTCTACTACAATTGTATACACAAAGTTGTAAACCCAAATTTTGAATACTATACAATTATATACAAAAAGGATGTAAACCCCCATTTTAAGTAAACTCTACTACCATTTTATATAACTATGGTTTAAACCCCCGTTTTGAGTAACTCTACTATAATTTTATATACAGAAAATTTTAAAACCCCGTTTTGAGTGAACTCTACTACAATTACATACAAAAAGTTTTAAACCCCCATTTTGAGTAAACTCTATTATACAATTATATACAAACAGTTGTAAACCCCTGTTTTGGAGTAAACTCTACAACAATTATATAAAAAAAAGTTGTAAACACCCATTTTGAGTAAACTCTACTACAATTATATACAAAAAGTTTTAAACCCCCAATTTGAGTAAACTATACTACAATTATATACAAAAGTTGTAAACAGTCCGTTTAGAGTACACTCTACTACAATTATATACAAAAGTTGTAAACCCCCCGTATTGAGTACACTATACTACAATTATATACACAATGTTGTAAACCCGCGTTAGAGTAAACTCTACTACAATTATCCACAAAAAGTTGTAAACCCCCATTTTGAGTGAACTTTACTACAATTATATACAAAAAGTTGTAAACCCCCTATTTTCTATAAATTCTAATACAATTATATACAGGGGTATACAATTATATACAAAAAGTGGTAAACCGCAGTTTTGAGTAAACTCTACTACAATTATATACAAAATGTTCTAAACCCCCGTTTTAAGTAAACTCTACTATACAATTATATACAAAAAGTTGTAAACGCCCGTTTTCAGTAATTTCTTATACAATTATATACAAAAAGTTGTAAACCCCTGTTTTGAGTAAACTCTACTATACAATTATATACAAAAAGTAGTAAACCCCCGTTTTGAGTAAACTCTACTGTACAATTGTATACAAAAGTTGTAAACCCCCATTATGAGTAAACACTACTAAAATTGTTTACAAAGAGTTGTAAACCCTGGATTTAAGTAAACACTACTTCAATTATATACAAAACTTGTAATCCCCCGTTTTGAGTAAACTCTACTACAATTATATACAAAAATTTGTAAACCCTTATTTTCTATAAACTGTACTATAATTTTATACACAAAAAGTTGTAAACCCGCGTTTGAGTAAACTATACTATAATTTTATATATAAAATTTTCTAAACCCCCGTTTTGAGTAAACTCTATACAACTTTTTGGATATAATTTTGTATATAGTTGTAAACCCCCGCTTTGATTAAACTCTACTTCAATTATATACAAAAAGTTGTAAACACCCGTTTTGAGTAAACTCTACTATACAATTATATACATAAAGTTGTAACCCCTGTTTTGAGTAAACTCTACTACATTAATATACAAAAAGTAGTAAACCCCCGCTTTGAGTAAACTCTACTATACAATTGTATACAAAAGTAGTAAACCCCCATTTAGAGTAAACTCTACTAAAATTGTATACAAAAAGTTGTAAACCCTGGTTTTGAGTAAGCACTACTACAATTATATACAAAAGTTGTAAACCCCCGTTTTGAGTAAACTCTTATACAATTATATACAAAAAGTTGTAAACCCCCCGTTTTGAGTAAACTACATTTATATACAGGGGTTTAAAAGTACATACAAAAAGTTGTAAACCTCAGTTTTGAGCAAACTCAACTACAATTATATACAAAAAGTGGTAAACCCCCGTTTTGAGTAAACTCTACTCTACAATTATATACAAATGTTATAAACCCCCATTTTGAGTAAACTCTACTACAATTGTATACACAAAGTTGTAAACCCCAATTTTGAATACTATACAATTATATACAAAAAGGTTGTAAACCCCCGTTTTAAGTAAACTCTACTACAATTATATATAACTAAGGTTTAAACCCCCGTTTTGAGTAACTCTACTATAATTTTATATACAAAAATTTTTAAACCACCGTTTTGAGTGAAATTTACTACAATTATATTCAAAAAGTTGTAAACCACAATTTTGAGTAAACTCTATTATTCAATTATATACAAAAAGTTGTAAACCCCTGTTTTGGAGTAAACTCTACTACAATTATATACAAAAAGTTGTAAACACCCATTTTGAGTAAACTCTACTACAATTATACACAAAAAGTTTTAAACCCCCAATTTGAGTAAACTATACTACAATTATATACAAAAGTTGTAAACCACCCGTTTTGAGTACACTCTACTACAATTATATACAAAAGTTGTAAACCCACCGTATTGAGTACACTCTACTACAATTATATACACAATGTTGTAAACCCACGTTAGAGTAAACTCTACTACAATTATCCACAAAAAGTTGTAAACCCTCATTTTGAGTGAACTCTACTACAATTATATACAAAAAGTTGTAAATCCCCAATTTTGTATAAATTCAAATACAATTATATACAGGGGTTTACAATTATATACAAAAAGTGGTAAACCGCAGTTTTGAGTAAACTCTACTACAATTA
Organism: Gentiana straminea; assembly: GCA_036785695.1. Taxonomy (NCBI): domain Eukaryota; kingdom Viridiplantae; phylum Streptophyta; class Magnoliopsida; order Gentianales; family Gentianaceae; genus Gentiana; species Gentiana straminea. The sequence continues at coordinate 1,254,487 of JAVUPR010000360.1, read as the reverse complement.
TATACAAAATGTTCTAAACCCCCATTTTAAGTAAACTCTACTATACAATTATATACAAAAAGTTGTAAACGCCCGTTTTCAGTAAACTCTACAACAATTATATTCAAAAAGTTATAAACCCCCGTTTTGAGTACTATACAATAGTATACTGTAAACCCCTGTTCAGGTAAACTCTACTATAATTTTATATACAAAAGGTTGTAAACCCCCGTTTTGAGTAACTCTACTATAATTTTATATAAAAAAATTTTTAAACCCCCGTTTTAGGTAACACTATACAACTTTTTGTATATAATTTTTGTATAATTGTAAACCCCATATTTGAGTAAACTCTACTACAATTATATACAAAAGGTTGTAAACCCCCGTTTTGAGTAAACTGTACTACAATTATATACAAAAGTAGTAAACCCCCGTTTTGAGTAAACACTACAATACAATTCTAAACAAAAAGTTGTAATCCTCCATTTTGAGTTAACTTTACTATACAATTATGTGAAAAAAGTTTTAAACCCTCGATTGAGTAAACACTACTACAATTATGTACAAAAAGTTGTAAACCCCCATTTTGAGTACTATACAATTATATACAAAAAGTTTAAAACCCTAGTTTTGAGTAAACTCAACTACAATTATATACAAAAAGTTGTAAACCACTATTTTAAGAAAACTCTACTATACAATTACATACAAAAAGAACCCCCATTTTGAGTACTATATTTTTATATACGAAAAGTTGTTAACACCGATTTCGAGTAAACTCTACAACAATTATATACAAAGAGTTGTAACCACCGTTTAAACTCTACAACAATTATATATGAAAAGTTGTAAACCCCTGTTTTGAATAACTCTACTACAATTAAATACATAAGGTTGTGAACTCACATTTTGAGTTAACTCTAATACAATTACATACAAAAAGTTGTAAACCCCCCGTTTTGAATAAACTCAAATACAATTATATACAGGGGTTTACAATTACATACAAAAAGTTGTAATCCCCTGTTTTGAGTATACTCTTCTAGAATTATATACCAAAAGTTGTAAACCCCATTTTGAGTAAAATCCAAACAACCTTTTGTATATAATTTTGTATATAGTTGTAAACCCCCGCTTTGAGTAAACTCTACTTCAATTATATACAAAAAGTTGTAAACCCCCGTTTTGAGTAAACTCGACTATACAATTATATACAGAAAGTTGTAACCCCCGTTATGAGTAAACTCTACTACATTTATATACAAAAAGTAGTAAACCCCTGTTCTGAGTAAACTCTACTATACAATTGAATACAACAATTGTAAACCCCCATTTTGAGTAGAGTCTACTAAAATTGTTTACAAAGAGTTGTAAACCCTGGTTATGAGTAAACACTACTTCAATTATATACAAAACTTGCAAACCCCCGTTTAGAGTAAACTCTACTACAATTATATACAAAAAGTTGTAAACCCCTGTTTTCAGTAAACTCTACTATAATTTTATATACAAAAAGTTGTAAACCCCCGTTTTGAGTAAACTATACTATAATTTTATATATAAAAATATCTAAACCCCCGTTTTGAGTAAACTCTATACAACTTTTTTTATATAATTTTGTATATAGTTGTAAACCCCCGCTTTGAGTAAACTCTACTTCAATTATATACAAAAAGTTGTAAACACCCGTTTTGAGTAAACTCTACTATACAATTGTATACAAAAGTTGTAAACCCCCATTTAGAGTAAACTCTACTAAAATTGTATACAAAAAGTTGTAAACCCTGGTTTTGAGTAAACACTACTACAATTATATACAAAAGTTGTAAGCCCCCGTTTTGAGTAAACTCTTCTACAATTATATACAAAAAGTTGTAAACCCCCCATTTTGAGTAAACTACAATTATATACAGGGGTTTAAAATTATATACAAAAAGTTGGAAACCTCAGTTTTGAGCAAACTCTACTACAATTATACACCAAAAGTTGTAAACCCCCATTTTGAGTAAACTCTACTACAATTATATACACAATGTTGTAAGCCCCAATTTAGAATACTATACAATTATATACAAAAAGGTTGTAAACCCCCGTTTTAAGTAAACTCTCCTATAATTTTATATAACTAAGGTTTAAACCCCCGTTTTGAGTAACTCTACTATAATTTTATATACAAAAAATTTTAAACCCCTATTTTGAGTGAACTCTACTACAATTATATACAAGAAGTTGTAAACCCCCATTTTGAGTAAACTCTATTATACGATTATATACAAAAAGTTGTAAACCCCTATTTTGGAGTAAACTCTACTACATTTATATACAAAAAGTTGTAAACACCCATTTTGAGTAAACTCTACTACAATTATATACAAAATGTTTTAAACCCCCAATTTGAGTAACTCTACTACAATTATATACAAAAGTTGTAAACCGCCCGTTTTGAGTACACTCTACTACAATTATATACAAAAGTTGTAAACCCCCCGTATTGAGTACACTCTACTACAATTATATACACAATGTTGTAAACCCACGTTTGAGTAAACTCTACTACAATTATACACAAAAAGTTGTAAACCCCCATTTCGAGTGAACTCTACTACAATTATATACAAAAAGTTGTAAACCCCCCATTTTGTTTAAATTCTAATACAGTTATACACAGGGGTTTACAATTATATACAAAAAGTGGTAAACCGAAGTTTTGAGTAAACTCTCCTACAATTATATACAAAATGTTCTAAACCCCCATTTTAAGTAAAATCTACTATACAATTATATACAAAAAGTTGTAAACCCCCATTTTGAGTACTATACAATAGTATACAAAGAGTTGTAAACCCCTGTTTTAGTAAACTCTATTATAACTTTATGTACAAAAAGTTGTAAACCCCTGTTTTGAGTAACTCTACTATAATTTTATATAAAAAAAATTAAACCCCCGTTTTAGGTAACACTATACAACTTTTGGTATATAATTTTGTATATAATTGTAAACCCCATATTTGACTAAACTCTTCTACAATTATATACAAATGGTTGTAAACCCCCATTTTGAGTAAACTCAACTACAATTATATACAAAAGTAGTAAACCCCCATTTTGAGTAAACACTACAATACAATTGTATACAAAAGTTGTAATCCTCCGTTTTGAGTAAACTTTACAATACAATTAAGTGAAAAAAGTTTTAAACCCTCGATTGAGTAAACTCTACAACAATTACGTACAAAAAGTTGTAAACACCCATTTTGAGTACTATACAATTATATACAAAAAGTTTAAGACCCTAGTTTTGAGTAAACTCAACTACAATTATATACAAAAAGTTGTAAACCACTATTTTAAGAAAACTCTACTATACAATTACATACAAAAGAAACCCCATTTTGAGTAACTCTACTATATTTTTATATACGAAAAGTTGTTAACGCCGATTTCGAATAAACTCTACTACAATTATATACAAAAAGTTGTAACCACCGTTTTGAGTAAACTCTACAAAAATTATATATGAAAAGTTGTAAACCCCTGTTTTGATTAACTCTACTACAATTAAATACATGAGGGTGTAAACTCCCATTTTGAGTAAACTCTAATACAATTATATACAAAAAGTTGTAAACCACCCGTTTTGAATAAACTCAAATACAATTATATACAGGGGTTTACAATTACATACAAAAAGTTGTAAACCCCTGTTTTGAGTATACTCTACTAGAATTATATACAAAAAGTTGTAAACCCCCGTTTTGAGTAAAATCCATTATACAATTATATATAAAAAGTTTTAAACCCCCGTTTTGAGTAAACTCTACAACAATTATATACAAAAGGTTGTAAACCCCGGTTTTGAGTACTATACAATTATATACAAAAAGTTGTAAGCCCCTGTTTTGAGTAATCTCTACTATAATTTTATATACAAAAATTTGTACACTCCCGTTTTGAGTAAACTCTATATAACTTTTTGTATATAAATTTGTATATAGTTGTAAACCCCCGCTTTCAGTAAACTCTACTTCAATTATATACAAAAAGTTGTAAATCTCCGTTTTGAGTAAACTGTACTATATAATTATATACAAAAAGATGTAACCCCCGTTTTGAGTAAACTCTACTAAAATTATATACAAAAAGAAGTAAACATTTTGAGTAAACACTACTAAAAAATTGTATACCAAAGTTGTAAACCCCCATTTTGAGTAAACTCAACTACAATTGAATACAAAAAGTTGTAAAACCGGGTTTTGAGTAAACTCTACTACAATTCTACACAAAAACTTGTAAACCCCCATTTTGAGTAAACTCCACTACAATTATAAACAAAAAATTGTAAACCCCCAGTTTTGAGTAAACTCTAACACAATTATATACAGGGTTTAAAATTACATACATAAATTTGTAAACCCAGTTTGGAGCAAATTCTACTACAATCATATACAAAAAGGTTTAAACCCCCGTTTTGAGTAAGCTCTACTCTACAATTATATACAAACTGTTATAAACCCTTTTTTTGAGTAAACTCTACTATAATTGTGTACACAAAGTTGTAAACCTCAATTTTGAATACTATACAATTATATACAAAAAGTTGTAAACCCCCTGTTTTAAGTAAACTTTACTATAATTTTATATGACAAAGTTGTAAACCCCCGTTTTGAGTAAACTCTACTACAATTATATACAAATAGTTGTAAACCCCTGTTTTGAGTAAACTCTAATATACAATTATATAAAAAAAGTTGTAAACCCTTGTTTTGAGTAAACACTACTATACAATTATATACAAAAAATTGTAAAAACCCCGTTTGTAGTAAACACTACTATGTTTATATAAACAAAAAGTTGTAAACTCCGATATTGAGTAAAGTCTACTACAATTATATACAAAAAATTGTAAACCCCCATTTTGAGTAAACTCTACTACAATTATTTACAAAAGTTGTAAACCCCCCGTTTTGAGTACACTCTACTACAATTATATACAAAAGTTGTAAACCCCACGTTCTGAGTACACTCTACAACAATTATATACACAATGTTGTAAACCCCCATTCTGAGTGAACTCTACTTCAATTATATACAAAAAGTTGTACACCCCCCGTTTGGAGTAAATTCTAATACAATTATATACAGGGGTTTACAATTATATACCAAAAGTGCAAAACCCCAGTTTTGAGTAAACTCTACTACAATTATATACTAAAAGTTCTAAACCCCCGTTTTGAGTAAACTCTACTATACAATTTTATACAAAAATATGTAAACCCCTGTTTTGAGTACTATACAATTATATACAAAAAGTTGTAAACCTCTTTTTTGAGTAAACTCTACTATAATTTTATATATAAAAAATTGTAAAACCCCCGTTTTGAGTAAACTCTACGATAGTTTTATATTCAAAAATTTTTAAACCCCCGTTTTAAGTAAACTGTATACAACTTTTTGTATATAATTTTGTATATAATTGTAAACCTAAGATTTGAGTAAACTCTACTACAATTATATACAAAAGGTTGTAAACCACCGTTTTGAGTAAACTCTACTATACAATTATATACAAAAATTTGTAAACCCCCGTTTTGAGTAAACTCTACTACAATATACAAAAGTAGTAAACACCTGTTTTGAGTAAACACTACTATACAATTGTATACAAAAAGTTTTAATCCCTCATTTTGAGTAAACTCTACTACAATTATATACAAAAAGTTGGAAACCTTGTTTTGAGTAAACTCTACAATACAATTATATACAAGAAGTTGTAAACCCCCGTGCTGACTAAACTCTACTATACAATTATATTCAAAAAGTTGTAAAACCCCGTTTTGAGTAAACTCTACAATAATTTTTTATACAAAAATGTTGTAATCCCCGATTTTGAGTAAACTCTACTACAATTATATACCAAAAGTTGTAAACCCATATTTTGAGTATACTCCGCTACAATTATATACAAAAAAATTGTAAACCCATGGTTTGAGTAAACTCTACTACAACTAAATACCAAAACTTGTAAACCCCCATTTCGTGTAAACTCTACTACAATTATATACAAAAATTTGTAAACCCCCCCTTTTCAATAAACTCTAATACAATTACATACATGGGTTTACACTTATATAAAAAAAGTTGTAAACCCCCATTTTGATTAAACTCTACTACAATTATATACAAAAAATTGTAAACCCCCATTTCGAGTAATCTTTATTATACTATTATATACAAAACGTTGTAAACCCCTATTTTGAGTAAACTCTCCTACAATAATATACGAAAGTTGTAAACCGTCGTTTTGAGTACTATACAATTATATACAAAAAGTTGGAAACCCCTGTTTTGAGTAAACTCTACTATAATTTTATACACAAAACATTGTAAACCCCCGTTTTGAGTAAACTCTACTATAATTTTAAATACAAAAATTTTAAACCCCCGTTTTTAGTAAACTCTATACAAATTTTTGTATATAATTGTAAACCCCTACTTTTAGTAAACTCAGCTTCAATTATATACAAAAAGTTGTGAATCCCCGTTTTGAGTAAACTCTACTATACGATTATATACAAAAAGTTGAAAACCCCCGCTTTGAGTAAACTCTACTACAATTATATACAAAAAGTAGTGAACCCCCGTTTTGAGTAAACTCTACTATACGATTGTATACAAAAAGTTGTAACCCCTATTTTGATAAAAATTTACTACAATTGTATACAAAAAGGAGTAAACCTTGGTTTTGAGTAAACTCTACTACAATTAAATACAAAAAGTTGTAAACCCCCGTTTTGAGTAAACCCTACTACAATTTTATACAAATTGATGTAAACCCCCAGTTTTAAGTAAACTCTAATTCAATTATATATAGGGGTTTAAAATTACATACAAAAAATTGCATACCCCTGTTTTGAGTCAATTCTACTATAATTATAAATAAAAAGTTGTAAACCCCAGTTTTGAGTACACTACATACAATTATATACAATAAATTGTAAACCCATGTTTTGAGTAAACTCTACTACAATTTAATACACAAGGCTGTAAACTCTCATTTCGAGTAAAATCTAATACAATTATATACAAAAAGCTGTAAACCCCTCGTTTGGAATAAACTTTAATACAATTATATACATGGATTTACAATTACATACAAAAAGTTATAAACCCTCATTTTGAGTAAACTCTACTACAATTATATACAAAATGTTGTAAACCGCAATTTTGAATACTACAATAAATTACAAAAACTTGTAAACCCCCGTTTTAAGTAAACTCTAATATTATTTTATATAACAAAGTTGTAAACCCCCGTTTTCAGTAAACTCTACTATAATTTTCTATACAAAAAATTTTAAACCCCCGTTTTGAGTCTACTACAACTATATACAAAAAGTTCTAAACCCCAGTTTTGAGTAAACTCTATTATACAATTATATAGAAAAAGTTGTAAACCCCTGTTTTGAGTAAACTCTAATATACAATCATATACAGAATGTTGTAAACCCACATCTTGAGGAAACTCTACTATATTTTTATATACAAAACGTTGTAAACCCCGATATATAGTAAACTCTACTACAATTATATACAAAAAGTGGTAAACCCCCATTTTGAGTAAACTCTACTGTATTTTTATATACAAAAAGTTTTAAACCCCGATATTGAGTAAACTCTACTACAATTATATACAAAAAGTTGTAAACCCCTATTTTGAGTAAACTCAATTATGTATAAAAAGTTGTAAACCCCCAATTTGAGTAAACTCTACTACAATTGTATACAAAAGTTGTAAACCCCCCGTTTTGAGTACACTCAACTAAAATTGTATACAGGGGTTTTAAATTACATACAAAAAGTTGTAAACCCCAGTTTTGAGCAAACTCTACTACAATTATATGCAAAAAGGTTTAAACCCCCATTTTCAGTAAACTCTACTCTACAACTATATACATAATGTTATAAACACCCGTTTTAAATAAACTCTACTATAATTATATACACAAAGTTGGAAAGCCCAATTTTGAATACTATTCAATTGTATACAAAAAGTTGTAAACACCCGTTTTAAGTAAACTCTACTATAATTTATATAACAAAGTTGTAAACCCACGTTTTGAGTAAACTATACAAAAAGTTGTAAACCCCCGTTTTGAGTAAACTCTAATACAATTATATACAAAAAGGTTGTAAACCTCTGTTTTGAGTAAACTCTACTACACAATTATATACAAAAAGTGGAAAACCCCCGTTTTGAGTAACTCTACTATATTTTTATATACAAAAATTTGTAAATCCCGATATTGAGTAAACTCTACTACAATTATATACACAAAGTTGTAAACCCCCATTTTGAGTAAACTCTACTATAATTATATATAAAAAGTTGTAAACTCCCAATTTCAGTAAACTCTACTACAATTATATACAAAAGTTGTAAACTCCCCGTTTTGAGTAACTCTACTACAATTATATACAAAATTGGTAAACCCCCCATTTTGAGTACACTGTGCTACAATTATATACACAATGTTGTAAACCCGTGTTTGAGTAAACTCTACTACAATTATATACAAAAGTTGTAAACCCCCATTTTGAGTGAACTCTACTACTATTATATACAAAAAGTTGTAAACCCCCCGTCTTGAGTAAATTCTAAGACAATTATATATAGGGGTTTACAAATTTATACAAACAATGGTAAACCCCAGTTTGAGTAAACTCTACTACAATTATATACAAAAAGTTCTAATACCCCGTTTTGAGTAAACTCTACTATACAATTATATACAAAGAGTTGTAAACGCCCGTTTTGAGTAACTCTACTACAATTACATACAAAAAGTTGTAAACCCCCATTTTGAGTACTATATAATTATATACAACATGTTGTAAACCCCTGTTTTGAGTAAACTCTACTATAATTTTATATACAAAAAGTTGTAAACCCCCGTTTGAGTAAACTATACTATAATTTTACATTAAAAAAATTTTAAACACCCGTTTTAAGTAAACTCTATACAACTATTTGTATATAATTATAAACCCCGGATTTTAGTAAATTCTACTACAATTATATACAAAAGGTTGTAAACCCCCGTATTGAGTAAACTCTACTATACAATTATATACTAAAAGTTGTAAACCCCCGTTTTGAGTAAAATCTACTACAATTATATAAAAGTAGTAAACCCTCGTTTTGAGTAAACACTACTATACAATTGTATACAAAAAGTTGTAATACCCCATTTTGAGTAAACTCTACTACAATTATATACAAAAAGTTGTAAACCTGGTTTTGAGTAAACTCTACTATACAATTGTATACAAAATGTTGTAAACCTCCGTGCTGAGTAAACTCTACTATACAATTATATACAAAAAGTTATACACCCCCGTTTTGAGTAAACTCAACTACAATTATATACAAAAAGTTGTAAACCCCCGTTTTTGAGTAAACTCTAATACAATTAGATACAGGGGTTTAAAATTACATTCAAAAAGTTGTATTCCCCTGTTTTGAGTAAACTCAACTCTATTTTTATATACAAAAAGTTGTAAACCCCGATAATGAGTAAACTCTGCTACAATTCTATACTAAAGTTTTAAACCCCTATTTTGAGTAAACTCTACTACAATTGAATACAAAAAGTTGAAAACCTGGTTTCGAGTAAACTCTACTACAATTATATAAACAAACTTGTAAACCCCAATTTTGAGTCAACTATACTATAATTATATACAAAAAGTTGTAAACACCCAGTTTTGAGCAAACTCTACTACAATTATGTACAAAAATTTGCAAACCCCCGTTTTGAGTAAACTCTACTCTACAATTATATACAAAATGTTATAAACCCCCATTTTGAGTAAACTCTACTACAATTTTGAATACTATACAATTATATCCAAAAAGTTGTAAACCCCCGCTTTAACTAAACTCTACTCTAATTTTATAACTACGTTGTAAACCCCCATTTTGAGTAAACATTACTAAAATTTTATATACAAAAATTTTTAAACCCCCGTTTTGAGTAAACACTACTACAATTATATACAAAAAGTTGTAAACCACTGTTTTGAGTAAACTCTACTATACAATTATATACAAAGAGTTGTAAACCGCCATTTAGAGTAAACTGTACTATATTTTTATATACAAAAAGTTGTTAACCCGGATATTGAGTAAACTCTATTACAATTATATACAAAAAGTTGTATACCCCCCCAATTTGAGTAAACTCTACCACAATTATATACAAAAGTTGTAAACCCCTTCACTTTACTACAATTATAAACAAACGTTGTAAATCCCCGGTTTTGAGTACACTCTACTACAATTATATACACAATGTTGTAAACCCGCATTTGAGTAAACTTTACTACCATTATTAAGAAAAAGATGTAAACCCCCATTTTGAGTGAACTCCACTACAATTATATACAAAAAGTTGTAAACCCCCAGTTTTGTGTAAATTCTAATACAATTATATACAAGGGTTGACAATTATATACAAAAAGTGGTAAACCCAATTTTTAAGTAAAATCTTCTACACATATACAAAAATTTCTAAACCCCGGTTTTGAGTAGCTCTACTATACAATTATATACAAAAATTTCTAAACCCCGGTTTTGAGTAGCTCTACTATACAATTATATACAAAAAGTTGTAAACGCCCGTTTTTCGTACACTACTAGAAAAACAGATATTAATGACAGTAATTTAATGACGGGCCGTAATTTCGTCACTATAAACATCTTTTAATGACGGTAATATATATGTATAATTATAAAATGTGTAAACGGTGAGGAAGTTCTAATTCTCGTCATTATTGATTCCTCATCCCCTTATTATTTATATAAACAAAATAATCTCGTCATTGATATATAAAAAAATATAATAATTTTTTTTTTCATTATAAGTATTTCTTTAAAATTTTATTTAAAAATCCCCAAACCTTAGGCAGGCAACATTCCCACCAAAATCATTCCTAATTCATTTTTTTTTCTAACATTCCTAATTATACACAAAACCTAAAAGATTTTCAGATCCAACCAAAAACCTAGAAAATGTTTACGCCTCCTCCAACGACTACCGCCTACTTTCACACCACCACCGATTTCGGCCTCTGTCTAAACGATCCAAATCAATGGTCTTTCTGACGACCGTCCTTCTCCATCATCTCTGATTATCATCCTCCATCATCTGAATTCACTAATTGTAGACGAAGCGGGTCCAAACCCTTCACTTTGAACTAGCGACGTGAAGAAGCTGGTATGTATAAACTTCGCTCTTGCAGTCCAAGCCAAATATGACCTCTCTGGCTATCTCCGGTGGTCACTCCTGCAGAGGTTGCAGGTCATGTCATCGCAGGTATTTTCCCCCAATTCATTTCCCCTCAAATTAGACTAAGAAAGCCCCAATTTTTACTGAAGGTTCTTTTTTGGTACTGTAAGGTCCCCGCGATTAATCTTTTGTTAACTGAATTATTCACTGTAAGAATGTGGTTTACTTTTTTATCTTTAATTTGGTGTTGCGAAAATATCTTATTTTCATTATTTTTGTTCTTAAGAAATCCATAGCTTCATATGAAAGATGGTATCTTTTAGGAAAGATGACCTAGTTGTTAGTGATATCGGTACTTTTTGGTTTCGAATCTTCATTTTTCAAGAATTAATCACTCGTATTATTCAGAAAATGTCATATCGAATGGTTGAACTGAATAGTTTGTTTCGTATTTTTTTACAGGTATACGTGCAATGTCGATGTCAAGAGATAGGTTAATAAGGGAAGAGGATCTAGCAGAGGTGTATCTTCGTAACCAGGGTGTTATTCACACCGGAGAAACACATTTGACTCATTTACGTCTTTCCGGCGTTGGAGCACACCGCTGACGGGGACTGTCATAGTAATGGGATTGGCTTCTGTAGGGAGTAATGGTATTCAAGGTGTTTCAATATTCTCAATATGTTGTGGTGCACTTCTCATATGCTTTTGCACATTAACCTGAATTCAATTAGATGATGCTTCTGACTCCATTTCAATTCGTTGTTTAATCCATAACCGTTTGATTTTTTTATTTCAGCATTTTCTCTCATCGTGGGGGTTTATGTTAGTATATAAGGTCTTTCTGATCATTTAGTTGTTGCTAGTAGTTGTGAGAAGATGTAGAATTCTTTTTGATCTTACACCTTTGTTGTTAGATTTGGACTACACATGCTCAATTTCTTGATGAATTTGGTACTTGCGTGCATTTAAAGGAGCTTTTCCTCCTTTCATAATTGTGTTTTGGAGGGATTAACAATGGAGGTTGGTTCTTAAATCGATTTGCGAGAATATGCCATTCAATGTTGCCGGTTTGCCCCGGGTAGCTTCTAACCCCGCTCTATGGATTCTATGAGGCTAAATTCTGGTAAGCTCCTCCCTGCAATTCAGAATTTGAAGAAAATGAATACTTTAGTTTTTAATGTGGATATGGTTGATGCTATTGTCACTCAAGTTGCTAAAGTTTTGATACCCATTGTGTTGTTGATTCTGTTGCTTCTTGTGTTGTTGATGGACTTTTATATAAACTGAAATTCTGCCCCTTGCTGTGCTAAACTTGCTATATCTCATCTTGCTAAAATTTGCTGAAATATTCATATTTGTGCTACCCTGCGACTTTGCCTCAAGAAGACTCCATCTGGCTGAACCTTGAACCTTGCTAAACTTGCTAAAGTGATTAACCTACTGCATAGTTGTTGTAATCTGTTTGATCTGTATCAGCTGTCTATTTTGTGGAATGAATTTGTGATCTTTGAGCCCTTGTCTATTTGTTGAATATGTGCTGCTGATCCAAGTATTGTGCTGGCCTGAGTTTGAACCTGCTATAGTTGTTATCTGTAGTGTTAGGCACCTTCAAACCGAGTTGGTGTTTCATATGCTATAGTCCCGTACCGCCGTTGTTCATAAAGCTTGGTGAATCCTTTTGAATGCCGAACTCGTTGAATTAGTTTTTTATTCTCGTGTTTCAACTTTCTATTGGTGAAGAGTCGTGTGTATTTCTTCTTGTAATCTCGCCGTACTCTACTTGAATATTCTCTCGTTTTGATACCTTCGTATCAATACCTTGATAAGGCTAAAAAAGTTGTAATTTGTACTTGAACTTCTTGTTTAAATTACATATTCCAGCTCTAAATTTGTATCTCAGTTAGTTTGTTGAATCTGTTACAACCTTTTAAATTGCTTGAATAGCTTTGCAATCTGTTTCATACTCCATTGTTGTGCAACTGCATCTAAAACAGCCTTGTATTTTTATTTGCAGTCCTGATGTATATTTTGAACTGAATTTTTGGCAACCTGCTGATCTGTATTCTATTGATCTAAACTTGTTTGTAATTTTCTTTTGTTGACTAAGTTTGTCATTATCTAGCTCCTTGATCATCGCTTTCAAATTTAGTTGATATACCTTTTGGTGAAGTAATTTGAACTCCGTATCCATTTGAATTAATTTGCGTACCTTGTCTTATTTTTTGGTTAAATCATCTACTAATTATTCTACTTATATCTTGATAATTTGAATCTTCTTAATAGGTTTTGCATCAAGCATCTTGATCATTTGATTTTGATCAAAAGTTGTTTGATTCTCGCATGCTTCACTAAAATATAGTTTATAATATATTGATTTTGTAATAAGTTGTTTTGATCACAAATAATCAATCTATTTGATCACTTTGTTTATACAACACAAGTGAATAGTTAATTAACTGAGCTTCCGCACTTAATTACTAGTACTTGTGTTAAGTAAGAAAAAGAGTTTGAAAAATCACCCAACACTCTATTCACCCCCTCTAGAGTGTTTACTTGCGCATTATCGATCCAACAATGAAATCTTCGAAGCATGTTCTGCCGGGCACTGTGAAGCCTTCTTTGAAGAGTAATCCATCTATGGGTAAGGAAACTCCTTTTGTAGCTAATGCCTTTGAAGCTCTCAATCTTGATCCTGTTCATGTTGAATGTGATGATTTGGTAGATGCTTCTTCTAAGGGGAAAGACATTTGTTCTGATTCTGTACAACAGGCTCCAACTTCTGGGGATAATGTGCAAGAAAAGGTGTTTAATAAGGGTGAAAAGGAGACTAAAAACAAAAGTACCCCCCAAGGGTAAAAAGGACTTCAATTCTGCTGCTAATTGTTCTTGATATGATACCACTGCTCTTGTTTTTCTTTATCAGTTTAGCTCCTTGATGGTGGCTTTATGTAAAAATTTTGTGGATTCATACTCTTTAGGACTTTCTTTGTAGCTTTTGTTCTCTTTTGAGCAGCTCCCTCCTTTGCTGAGTTATTTTTGGTGATTTGCCGGACAGATTTTGCTGTTCTCTCAGAAAAAATCCTCTTAAATCTGTAAATTTGACATTAGGATGGTGAGATGCGTTTTGTGGATTACTATGTCATATTTGCAATGCTTTTTTGTTATTTTTGAACATTTCATTCATTTTGTCCTTGCTTAGGTTGTGCTTGGAGGTGGTCAAGATGCATTAGATGTTACGACTGATCTTCGTGTTGTGAAGATTGAGCCCAAGTTTTAACAAGGTGATATATGCTAATAAATTACATATATCTTTTTAGTTTCATAGCTCATGGATCCTTAGAGTTCATCCTGCTTGTGCCATTTGTTAGATTCTTCAAGAAGGAATTGGTGGTGTTAAAGGTGACTTTTGACCAATAACTGCTTTTGGTGATATTGTCAATATTGTGGTTTGCACAATATAACATCTTCTACCGTGGTTAAATTATGACATCTTTTGTTTTTTTTACGGATATTGTCTTTCTACCGTTAACACTTTATATAGACTTTGTTTTGTAATTGGTAAATCGAAACACAAAAAATATATTTTATTCATGGTTTTTTCAGTATAGGAAATGACCATGATACAAATCATGAGTGAGAACACAAGTTACTACACTTTTACATTTCTCGGTTTATTTAGCTTAGTCCGTCTTCATTGAAGATATAAATATTCTTCTTTAATTTCTGCGAAACCTACTTTCTTCAAAGGGGTGACAACCATGTCATTGCTAGTTGGATCTTATGAGGTGACGACAACCATGTCATTGCTAGCTAGGTGGATCTTATCGATTGATGCATTCAACAATTGAAAGGTTTTTACCTTATATGTTATAGTTGTCCATGCTTTCCATAACGTAGCAACTATGTATATTTTGCATAGACTACTCCAAATGGTTCAACGTATAGCGAGTGGTATCTTTAAATGTATTAATTAATATTTTAATATTTGTTCATAATGACCAAATGGATATTTACAGAAACAAGGATTTAATGATGGTATGATTGTAATATAACAACAAATTTTATCGTCATTAAAGCATTTTTTTTGACGGTATACCCAGTCATTACATGTCTTTTGTTGATAATGGCCATAGCTTATTAATGAGGGGTTTCCACTTATTAATGACGGTAATATCCGTCATTAACGGGTAGAAACCAACATTCAACTTTAGTTCTAATGAGAGGAAAATAGTATAATAATGAGTAAATTATTCGTCACTAGAAATATTTTTAATGAGAGTCTAATCACGTCATTAAATCTTTGATATCTTTTATGACGAGACGATTTGCCGTCATTGAATGCTTTAACTAGAAGGGCGACAATGAGGGGGGCATGAGGGGAATTTCTCATCATTAAAAATCTTTAATGACAAGAAAATGGCATATAATGGCGAGAATTCCCGTCATTAAAACCTATTTTTCTTGTAGTGGTAAACTCTACTACAATTATATACAAAAAGTTGTAAACCCCCGTTTTGAGAACTATACAATTGTATACAAAAGTTGTAAACACATGTTTTGAGTAAACTCTACTATAATTTTGTATATAAAAAGTTGTAAACACCCGTTTTGAGTAAACTCTACAATAACTTTATATAAAAAAATTTAAACCCCTGTTTTAATTAAAATCTGTACAATTTTTTTTATATAATTGTAAACCCCAGATTTGAGTAAACTCTACAACAATTATGTACAAAAAGTTGTAAAATCCCGTTTTGAGACTACTCTACTATACAATTATATACAAAAAGTTGTAAACCCCCGTTTTGAGTAAACACTGCTACAATTATATACAAAAGTAGTAAACCCCCATTTTGAGTAAACACTGCTATACAATTGTATACAAAAAGTTGTAATCCCCCATTTTGTGTAAACTTTACTTCACAATTATGTGAAAAAAATTTAAACCCCCGTTTTGAGTAAACTCTACTACAATTATAAACAAAAAGTTGTAAACCACTATTTTGAGTAAACTCTACTATACAATTATATACAGAAAGTTGTTAACCCCCATTTTGAGTCAACTGTACTATATTTTTATATACAAAAAGTTGTTAACCCTGATATTGAGTAAACTCAAGTACAATTATATACAAAAAGTTGTATACCCCTCTACTATATTTTATATACAAAAAGTTGTTAACCCCGATATTGAGTAAACTCTACTACAATTATATACAAAAAGTTGTATACCCCCAATTTGAGTAAACTCTACTACAATTATATACAAAAGTTGTAAACCCCTACACTTTACTACAATTATATACAAACGATGCAAATCCCCGGTTTTGAGTACACTCTACTACAATTATATACACAATGTTGTAAATCCGCATTTGAGTAAACTTTACTACAATTATTAAGAAAAAATGTAAACCCCCATTTTGAGTGTACTCTACTACAATTATATACAAAAAGTTGTAAACCCCCAGTTTTGTGTAAATTCAAATACAATTATATACAAGGGTTTACAATTATACAAAAAGTGGTAAACCCAAGTTTTGAGTAAAATCTACTACAATTATATACAAAAAGTTCTAAACCCCCGTTTTGAGTAACTCTACTATACAATTATATACAAAAAGTTGTAAACACCCGTTTTTCGTAAACTCTACTACAATTATATACAAAAAGTTGTAAACCCCCGTTTTGAGTACAATACAATTGCATACAAAAAGTTGTAAACACATGTTTTGAGTAAACACTACTATAATTTTATATATAAAAAGTTATAAACCCCGGTTTTGAGTAAACTCTACAATAACTTTATATAAAAAAAATTTAAACCCCTGTTTTAATTAAACTCTATACAAATTTTTTTATAAAATTGTAAACCCCATATTTGAGTAAACCCTACTACAATTATACACTAAAAGTTGTAAAACCCTGTTTTGAGAATACTCTACTATACAATTATATACAAAAAGTTGTAAACCCCCGTTTTGAGTAAACTCTACTACAATTATATACAAAAGTAGTAAACCCCGATTTTGAGTAAACACTACAATACAATTGTATACAAAAAGTTGTAATCCCCAATTTTGAGTAAACAATTATGTGAAAAAAATTATAAACCATCGTTTTAAGTAAACTCTACTACATTTATATACAAAAAGTTGTAAACCCCTATTTTGAGTACTATCAATTATATACCAAAAGTTTAAAACCCCTTTTTTGAGTACTCTACTATAATCTTATATAAAAATTGTTGTAAACCCCCGTTTTGAGTAAACTCTACTATAATTTTATATACTAAGGTTTTAAACCCCCATTTTGAGTAAACTTTACACAACATTATGTATATAATTTTTTATATAATTGTAAACCCCCATTTTGAGTAAACTCTACTATAATTATATATAAAAAAGTTGTAAACCCCCGTTTTGAGCAAACTCTTCTATACAATTATAATACAAAATGTTGTAAACCCTCGCTTTGAGTAAACTCTACGAAAATTATATACAAAAAGTTGAAAACCCCTATTTTGAGAAAACTCTACTACAATTATATACAAAAAGTTGTAAACCCTCCGTTTTGGGTAAACTCTAATACAATTATATACTGGGGTTTACAATTATATAAAAAAAGTTGTAAACCCCGTTTTGAGTAAACTCTACTACAATTATATAAAAAAAGTTGTAAACCCCTAATCTACTATAAGATTATATACAAAAATTTGTAAACCCTCGTTTTGAGTAAACTCTACTACAATTATATACAAAATGTTGTAAACCACCATTTTAAGTAAACTATACTGTACAATTATATACAAAAAGTTGTAAACCCCCGTTTTGAGTAAACTCTACTATATTTTCATATACGAAAAGTTTTAAACCCCCATTTTGAGTAACCGGTGCGGAGGCCGCCATTGAAGAGATAACCGGTGCGGAGGCCGCCATTCGAACAAGCGACGATCCTTTTGACCTATATTCTCTGTTCCCTAACCCCGCCCCGCGACGCAAGAAGAGCCGCAAGGAAATGGCACGAGCTCAAAGGGCAAGCACCAGCGAGGCTGATGAAAGAGGGATGTCTGACGCTGATGAACAGGCCGCCGATCCTAGTCCTAGTGGCGCCGCCGATCATGACGGGGCATATATCGAGGACGCCGCTCTTCATGAGCTGATGGGGTCGAGTGAGGACGAGAATGCCCCCTGCCTCGCCAAATTTTCTGGGAGCTTCCTAAAAAACCAAAGAGGAAGAAGGATCCCAAAATCACTGTTGGGGAGGCCGCTGCTAAAGCAAAGAAACCCGTGCCCAATAATCCCGATGCGATGAGAGAGTTCGCTATCCTGGTAGAGTATGAGAAGGCGTTGGAGAAGAAGTGGGCGCAGCTTTGTGACAGCGACGATATTAATCGATATATCCATCGTCGATTTAAAGTCGACACAAGTGTGTACCGATTTTCCTTGCTTGATTATTCAAAGGAGGAGGACAAGTTTAAACCTGGGGACCGCCAGGATTATGTGTGTGCCCGCCGCTTAGATGACACCTTAATTCTGCACTTTGATCATTTTTACGCGGGGCTCCGACCTCCATTCGACCCTTTCTTTGTGAGAATTTGCGAGCTAATGGGAGCTCTTCCTTCCGATTTTGCCATTGGGACCGTTATTCAAATCATGGCCTTCATTGTGATGTGTCGAACAATGAAAATAGAGCCTTCCCTGACTTTGCTGGGCCAATTCCACTGGTTCTGTGGGACGGGCATCACGGGACAAATATCCTTAAGGTCCAAGACGCCCCGCTTGTTATTCTTGCTACCAAATAAGATTCACTGATGGCACAAGCAGATCCTTAAGGTGGAATCCAAGGTTGGCTGGCCGTTTCCTAGGGATATTTGTCCAGAAAACCTGCACATTTTTTACCTTCATGGCTCTAGCGAGCTCCAGTCCCGCGATGACTGCCTCATATTCTGCCTGGTTGTTTGACGCAGTGAAATTAAATCTCAAGGCTTTCTCGATTTCTTCTGAAGTTCCAGGCTCAAGTAAAATGATCCCCGCACCGCAACCTTTGAGGTTGGTGGCACCATCGACGTAGAGTTGCCAACAGTGACTTGGCCGCTGAGGCTCGTCCCCTGTGGTAGCTCTGTCGGGACTATGTCTTGCATTGGTTTGTTGCGGGATATCCTCGTTGAAACTCATTTCGGCGATGAAATCGGGCAATGCCTGAGCTTTGATGGCCTTTCGAGGTTCGTATCGGATATCGAATTCGGTGAGCTCGATGGCCCAGCGTAGCAAGCGACCTGATAAGTCTGGCTTGTGGAGGACCTGTCGTAGCGGCGCGTCTGACAGTACTATTATTGAATGCGACGAAAAGTAAGCCCTTAATTTTCGGGCGGCGATAACAACGCAGTAGGCTAATTTTTCGATATTAAAATAACGACTTTCTACTGGGCTTAAAGCCTTAGAAATATAATAGACAGGCTTTTGCGAGGTACCCTCTTCTTTGATTAGTGCTGCGGCGACGGCCCTATCTGAGGCAGCTAGATATAACAGCAAGACGTCTCCGACCACTGGACTGGTTAGCAGAGGCGGGCTCGAGAGGTAGGCCTTGAGTTCTTCAAAAGCCTGAGAGCAATCTTTTGTCCACAAAAATGTTTTATTTCCCTTCAAAATTTTGAAGAAGGGTAAGCTTTTCTCGGTGGATTTTGATATAAACCTTCCCAGGGCTATCACTCTTCCGTTCAGCCTTTGTACCTCCTTAACGTTGGTTGGCTCGCTCATATTTATTAGTGCATCGATTTTTTCTGGGTTTGCCTCGATCCCCCTTTGACTAACCATGAAGCCCAAAAATTTTCCCGCCTGGACCCCAAAAGTGCATTTTGCGGGGTTTAACTTCATCGAATGACTTTTTACGTTTGCAAAGGTCTCGCGAAGGTCCAGCAGATGATCCTGGCGATTTGATTTCACGACCATATCGTCGTTGTAAGCCTTCATGTTTCTGCCTATTTGTGTACTAAAAACTTTGTTCACCATCCTTTGATAGGTTGAACCTACGTGACCAAACGGCATCATCTCGTAGTAATATAGTCCACCGGCGGCCCTGAAGGCCGTTAGCTCCTTGTCTTCATCAGCCATTTTGACCTGGTGGTAGCCTGAATAGGCGTCGAGAAAACTCAGCGTTTCAAAACCTGCGATCCCATCGACCATTTTGTCAATTCGGGGCAGCGCGTAAGGATCCTTGGGGCAAGCTTTGTTTAGGTCGGTGAAGTCGACGCACATCCGCCACTTGCCATTATGCTTTTTCACCATTACCACGTTTGCCAACCAGGTAGGGTATTGCAGCTCTTTGATAATGCCAGCCGTTAAGAGCTTTCCGACCTCATTCTTTATTGCGACCTCCTTTTCTGTAGAGAATTGGCGCGCTCTTTGTTGGATCGGCTTGAAGTTGGGATCGACACTTAGATGGTGCAACGCGATCTCCGAATCCACTCCCCTCATATCTGTTACTTCCCAGGCGAAGGCGCTCAAGTTTGCTTTCAGGAGCTCGATCAGGTCATCCCTTTCTTTCTCGTTGGCCTGCGATCCTACCTTAACTTTCTGATCAGGGTGCTCGTCATTTATAATGACCTCGACCAGCTCGTCCTCGCCGATGAAGTCCGGCTCGTCACGGATCTGTAACGTTTCAACCTCTACCGTTTCTTCTGCAACCTCCTTAATCGTGGCGATTTTATCTGTGGTCATATTAAAACCCTCTACTCTGGGTCGCTTGGAGTCGACTCTATTCTTGGTCATGTATTCGAGGAAAAATCCGGGTCGGCTTATGGCGACCCCAATTTCGTCCCCTATGTTGAATTTGACCTTTTGGTGAGGAACATACGCCACCATTTGAAATTTTCTCATAGCTGGGATCCCCAAAATCATGTTGTAGTACGATGGGAGATCGATAACTAGGAAAGTGACCACCTCAGTTCGATAGGGTTCGTAATCGCCAAGAGTGATGCTGAGGTCGATGGTGCCTTTGACCCATACCGTATCATTGGTGAAGCCCTCGAGCACCCCGAGATAAGGTTTCAACTTGGCCTCTCCAAATCCGATCTGTTTTAAACAGTCGAAATAGATGACGTCACGGCCAGCCCCAGTGTCGACCATTACCCTGTTGACGCCGTGCTTGTCGTTCACCCCGACTTTGAGGATGAGGGGTATTTCCATGGGACCATCGACCGTGGTCAGCTCACTTTTAGTGAATAGGATTCCCCTCTCGTTTTCCCCCAATACTATCTGCTTTTCAAAGCCGCGCGTATTGATTTGATGTATCTGTGATTTCAGCTGATTGTTGCTGGGAATATTCCCATGGATAACTTGAACTTCCCTCTGATAGACGCGGGGTTGGCGACCCTGTCCGGGACCGGTATTCCCATCTCGTTTATACTTAGTCGCCGGTCCCTCACGGATCAGCCTATCTATTTCTCGCCTCAATGTGAAGCATTCATCTGTGATGTGACCGTGATCTTTGTGATAGTCACAGTATTTCGATTTATCGCAACCGTCGGGATCGCCCCTCATGGGCTTGGGTTTGTCGAAATGTTCGCGAATCTCGAACAGTATCTGGGATGCTTTCGTGTTGAGCGGGGTAAAGTTATCCTCGCTGAACATGTAAGGTTTCTTTACCTCACGATCGCGGCTAGCATCTTGCCCCTTTTCCCTCTTGCGATCCTCCGTGTGATCCTCTTTGTGTGAATATTGCTCTGCTTTGGGTTTGGTTTTCCCAGAGGATGGCGCTTCGCTGACTCCCATCATCCGAGCCCTTTCCAGCATTTCCCTGAGACCCGCTTTGGGGGGCCGCAGGTTAAATTCTGTCTTCATCGGACCCTTGGCGATCCCTGTGAGAAAACATGTTATAACTGCGTCGTCCGGAATATTTCTTGTCTGATCGTATATTCTGATTAACCGCTCATAATATTCTTTTCCAGACTCGTGCCCTCCCATGCGAACCTCATATAGGTCCTCTATGGTTTTCTTAGGTCTGCTTGCCGATTCAAATTCTCTGACAAATTTTTCCGATAGGTCCTCCCAACTTTTAACTGAGCCGCGGGGAAGCCCGCGTATCCAGGACGCTGCCCTGTCCTGCATGCTACCGACTAAAGCGATGCACCAGGCGGACTTGTTTTGAGTGGCTAAGGTGATGTGGCCCTAGAAAGCGGTGAGCCAATCGTTCGGACAAGAGTTGCCATTGTAGTAATTATAGCTGGGGTAGCTAACCTTTTCATTGCTGGCTGGTAATGTCTCTGTGATTCTTTTAGCGAGCACGTCGATTCTTGAGATCGGTGCGGCCCTTTCGACTGGCCTTGATTTTTTTAACTCCGCGAGCTCATTTTTCATTATTTCCATATGTTCTGCTAAGGCAGAGTCGAACCTGGGTCGCGACAGTGCCTGCCTATCAGCCCGTTCCTGCTTGTGCTCTGATTCCCCATAGTCTTGCGATCCCTCCTGGCGAGCTCTTTTCTCCCTTATTATTATGCGAGCGTCCTGCATGCTCCTATCTGGTCGGGGGGGTATTCCTCCTCCTAGAAGGCTGAGACGACTTGGGGCCGAGGCCTTGTCCTTCTCACCCAACCTTTTGAAAGCTGATCCTTTTTCGAGTGTATTTCCTCTCTGGTGATCACGATCTGGGGGTGTTGAGTTTTGCACGATTTCTCTCCTCAATCCTTTGCGACCCGATGAATGCACACTCTCCTCTATCTCGATTTCTTGGATCTGACTCTGGCGACCTTTGTTTATATCCGCGGGAGCGGTTTCATTCCTAGGAGGATTTGGGGGTCGTATCGCCATTGGGGCCTGGCCCTTTGATACCAGGCGAGAGTTAGTTAAGTACATAGTTTCCGCATACCTTGCATATTCTCTCATTTCCGCAATCTCAGGGTCCTCCAGGGAACCCGGTCTTGTCTCGGGGGTCGACTTTTGACTTTGTTGTGACCTTGATCTCTCTTTGCGAGCCCCATCTAGCACGACAACTGCCTCCTTTGACTTGGCCTTTTGGTTAATGACATTCCGGGCGTCGCTAGGCGATAGGACCCCTCGTTGCGACCCTTCTCCCTCTGCGGGGAGATTGTCAAGTGTTTCTCCTACTCCCTCTCCCAGAGCCTGATGCTGCATGCCCCCCTTTGCAGGGGTTTTGGGTGTTAGATGTCCTTTACTTCCTGTCATTTGTTGCAGTGTGACTTTCTGGGGAAGAGTTATGACGATCCGTGTGTATTAGCCTCGGAAAAGTGTGATTTTTCAGAAGTGTTTCGTTTAGGTGAGGGTTTTTTATGGGTATATGTTTTTGGGGTAGGAAAGATTGTCCTTTGACGGTTCCCCTCTGGGGGAAAGAAGCAACGGGGGATTTGAGGGCTTTTCTTTGTAAGATTACCTCTTTCTGGAACGCAACTTGGATGAATGAATATGGCCGGATGTTTCTTGACTGGCGCAGGTGAGATTCCTTCGATCCGCCGTGTGTTATCACTTCTTCGATGATTTTCACGCCTGGAATCGTGAGCAAGTTGTTGCGAGACCTTCCCGGTAACGGAGCCAACTGACGATGCAGAAATCGTCACGGTTGCGTAGCGGTGCTGGTGCTGTGGATATCTGGCTTGTTTGTGAGTGGTTTGTTTATATATTAGCCGGAGATAGGCGGCGGTGAGAGGAGGGTGGTGAGATGAGTTTGATTTTACAGAGCTTCGGCCTGTTTTCTCTGTATTAGAATATATCTGATTATGTTACACAAGACTTCCTTTTATAGGAAGATTAAACTTAGGGGTGAAGTAAAAGACCGGCGCGTGCGAAACGCGGTACCGAGTCACTAGTCTTAGTAGCTAAGTAAATACTAAATATCTGACATCAAGTGGGTATAATATCTAGTAGCAAGTGGATGTAAGATCCCGGCGGCGACCCTTTGTGGTTGCCAAGGTCGCCAGCTTCATCGCCTGGCCTTCGCCCCCTGTTTCCTCTCAAGTCTTGTGCGGCTTCCTTAGAGAGCCTTGTATTTATGATTGCCCACCGGCCACCTGGCTCTGACGAGGCGCTAAGAAGGGTTGTTGGCGGCGGCCTTGATCTCAATACCTTTTGACGTCGCCATTGCTGTAGTCGCAGCTTCCCTGGTGCGGCCCAACTGATGGCGATATAATTTGTATCATCACCCATTTTTGAGTAAAATCTACTATAATTTTATATAAAAAAAGTAGTAAACCCCCGTTTTGAGTAAACTCTACTACAATTTTATATACTAAAGTTTTAAACCCCCATTTTGATAAAACTCTACACAACTTTTTGTATATAATTGTAAACCCCATTTTTGATTAAACTCTACTACAATTATATACAAAAAGTTGTAAACCCCCGTTATGTGTAAACTCTACTATACAATTATAATCAAAATGTTGTAAACCCCCGCTTTGAGTAAACTCTATTATACAATTATATAAAAAAAGTTGTAAACCCTCGTTTTGAGTTAACTCTACTACAATTATGTACAAAAAGTTGTAAACCCCTATTTAGAGTAAAATCTACTACAATTATATACAAAAAGTTGTAAACCGCCCGTTTGTAGTAACTCTAATACAATTATATACTGGGGTTTACAATTATATACAAAAAGTTGTAAAACCCTATTTTGAGTAAACTCTAGTACAATTATATACAAAAAGTTGTAAACCACAATTTTAAGAATACTCTACTATATAATTATATACAAAAAGTTGTAAACCCCCATTTTGAGTAAACTCTACTATATTTTTATATACAAAAACTTATAAACCCCGATTTCGATTAAACTCTACTACAATTATATACAAAAATTTGTAACCCCTGTTTTGAGTAAACTCTTCTAAAATTATATCGAAGAAGTTGTAAACCCCAGTTTCGAGTAAACTCTACTACAATTAAATACACAAAGTTGTAAACTCGCACATTGAGTAACTCTAATACAATTATATACAAAAAGTAGTTAACCCCACATTTTGAATAAACTCTAATACACTTATATTCAGGGGTTTACAATTACATACAAAAAGTTGTAAACCCCCGTTTCGAGTAAACTCTGCTACAATTATATACAAAAAGTTTTAAACCCCTGTTTTGCGTAAACTCTACTCTACAATTATATACAAAATATAATAAACCCCCGTTTTGAGTAAACACTACTATAATTATATACAAAAAGTTGTAAACCCCAATTTTGAATACTATACAATTATATACAAAAAATTGTAAACCCCCGTTTTACGTAAACTCTACTTTAATTTTATATATGAAATTTGTAAATCCCCGTTTTAAGTAAACTCTACTACAATTATATACAAAAAGTTGTAAACCCCCGTTTTGAGTGAACTCTAATATACAATTATATACAAAAAGTTGTAAAACCTGTTTTGAGTGAACTCTACTATACAATTATATACAAAAAGTTGTAAAACCATGTTTTGAGTAAACTCTACTTTATTTTTATACACAAAAAGGTTTTAAACCCCGATATTGAGGAAACCATACTACAATTATATTCAAAAAAAGTAAGCCCCTATTTTGGGTAAACTCTACTACAATTATATAATAAAGTTGTAAACCCCCAATTTTAGAAAAACTCTACTACAATTACAGCAGTTGTAAACCCTCCGTTTTGAGTACACTCAACTACAATTACATAGAAAAGTTGTAAATCCCCCGTTTTGAGTACACTCTACTACATTTTTATACACAATGTTCTAAACCCGCGTTTCAGTAAACTCTACCACAACTATATAGAAAAAGATGTAAACCCCCATTTTGAGTGAACTCTACTACAATTATATACAAAAAGCTGTAAACCCCCCGTTTAGTGTAAATTCTAATATAATTATATACAGGGGTTTAGAATTATATTCAAAAATTGGTAAACCCAAGTTTTGAGTAAAATCTACACAATTATAGACAAAAAGTTCTAAACCCCTATTTTGAGTAACTCAAAAAAGTTGTAAACGCCCGTTTTCAGTAAACTCTGCTACAATTATATACAAAAAGTTGTAAACCCCCGTTTTGAGTACTATACAATTGTATTCAAAAAGTTGTAAACCCCTGTTTTGAGTAAACTCTACTATAATTTTATATATAAAAAGTTGTAAACACCCGTTTTGAGTAAACTCTACTATAATTTTGTATAAAAAAAATTTCAAACCCCCGTTTTAATTAAACACTATACAAATTTTTGTATATAATTGCAAACCCCATATTTGATTAAACTCTACTACAATTATATACAATAGGTTGTCAAACCCCATTTTGAGTACTATACAATTGTATTCAAAAAGTTGTAAACCCCCGCCTTTAGTAAACTCTACTATAATTTTATATAAAAAAAATTTCAAACCCCCGTTTTAATTAAACACTATGCAAATTTTTGTATATAATTGTAAACCCCATATTTGAGTAAACTCTACTACAATTATATAGAAAAAGTTGTAAAACCCCGTTATGAGTAAACTCTACTATACAATTATATACAAAAAGTTGTAAACCCCCGTTTTGAGTAAACTCTACTACAATTATATACAAAAGTAGTAAACCCCGTTTTGAGTAAACACTACTATACAATTGTATACAAAAAGTTGTAATACCCCGTTTTGAGTAAACTTTACTATACAATTATGTGAAAAATGTTTTAAACCCCCGTTTTGAGTAAACTCTACTACAATATACAAAAAGTCGTAAACCCCTATTTAGTCTAAAATCTACTACAATTATACACAAAAAGTTGTAAACCCCCCGTTTTGAGTAAACTCTACTATAATTTTATATATAAAAAGTTGTAATCCCCCGTTTTGAGTAAACTCTACTATAATTTTATATAAAAAAAATTTCAAACCCCCGTTTTAATTAAACTCTATACAATTTTTTGTATATAATTGTAAACCCCATATTTGAGTAAAGTCAACTACTTTTATATACAAAAGGTTGTAAAACCCCGTTTTGAGTAAACTCTACTATACAATTATATACAAAAAGTTGTAAACCCCCGTTTTGAGTAAACTCTACTACAATTATATACAAAAGTAGTAAACCCCATTTTGAGTAAACACTACTATACAATTGTATACAAAAAGTTGTAATCCCTCGTTTTGAGTAAACTTTACTATACTATTTTTATTTTATTTTTTTGAGGGGAACTTTACTATACTATTATGTGAAAAAAGTTGTAAACCCCCGTTTTGAGTAAACTCTACTACAATTATATACAAAAAGTTGTAAACCCCTATTTAGAGTAAAATCTACTACAATTATATAAAAAAAGTTGTAAACCCCCCGTTTTGAGTAAACTATAATACAATTATAAACTGGGGTTTACAATTATATACAAAAAGTTGTAAACCCCCATTTTGACTAAACTCTACTATATTTTCATATACGAAAAGTTTTAAACCCCCATTTTGAGTAAACACTATTACAATTATATACAAAAAGTTATAACCCCTGTTTCGAGAAAACTCTACTAGAATTATATACAAAAAGTTTTAAACCCCAGTTTAGAGTAAACTCTACTACAATTAAATACACAAAGTTGTAAACTCCCATTTTAAGTAAACTCTAATACAATTATATACAAAAAATTGTAAACCCCCCATTTTGAATAAACTCTAATACACTTATATTCAGGGGTTTAAAATTACATACAAAAAGTTCTAAACCCCTGTTTTGAGTGAACTCTGCTACAATTATGTATAAAAACTTGTAAACCACCGTTTTGAGTAAAATCTATTATATAATTATATACTAAAAGTTGTAAACCCCCGTTTTGAGTATACTCTACTACAATTATACTCAAAGGTTGTAAACCCCCGTTTTGAGTACAATACAATTATATATAAAAAGTTGTAAATACCCATTTTGAGTAAACTCTACTATACAATTATAAACAAAAAGTTGTAACCCCCGTTTTCAGCAAACTCAACTATAATTTTCTATACAATAATTTTTAAACCCCCATTTTGAGTAAACTGTACTATAATTATATATAAAAAGTGGTAAACCCCCGTTTTGAGTAAACTCTATTATAATTTTATATACAAAAAATTTTTGAACCCCCGTTTTGAGTATACGCTATACAACATTTTGTACATAAATTTGTATATAGTTGTAAACCCCCGCATTGAGTTAACTCTACGCCAATTATATACAAAAGTTGTAAACCTCCGTTTTGAGTAAACTCTACTATACAATTATTTACAAAAAGTTGTAACCCCCGTTTTCGGTAAACTCTAATATAATTTTCTCTACAAAAATTTTTAACCCCCGTTTTGAGTAAATTCTACTACAATTATATACAAAAAGTTGTAAACCCCTATTTTGAGTAAACTCTACTATACAATTGTATACAAAAGTTGTAAACCAATATTTTGAGTAAACTCAACTACAATGGAATACAAAAAGTTTAAACCATGGTTTTGAGTAAACTCTACTACAATTATATACAAAAACAAAAAGTTGTAAACCCCCGTTTTGAGTAAACTTTCTACAATTATATACAAAAAGTGGTAAACCCCCAATTTTGAGAAAACTCTTATAATTATTTACAACAGTTTAAAATAACATAAAAAGTTGCAAACTGCAGTTTTGAGCAAACTCTACTACAATTATATACAAAAAGGTTTAATCCCCCATTTGAGTAAACTCTACTCTACAATTATATACAAAATGAAATAAACCCCCATTTTGAGTAAACTCTACTATAATTATATACACAAAGTTGTAAACCCCAATTTTGAATACTATACAATTATATACAAAAAGTTGGAAACCCCCGTTTTAAGTAAACTCTACTATAATTTTATATAAGAAAGTTGTAAACCCCCGTTTTGAGTAAACTCTACTACAATTATATACAAAAAGTGGTAATCCCCTATTTTGAGTAAACTCTACTACAATTATATACAAAAAGTTGTAAACCACTGTTTTGAGTGAACTTTACTATACAATTATATACAAAAAGTTGTAAAACCCCATTTTGAGTAAACTCTACTATATTTTTATATACAAAAAAGTTTTAAACCTCGATATTGAGTAAACCCTACTATAATTATATACAAAAAAATGTAAACCCCCATTTTGAGTAAACTCAACTACAATTATATACTAAAAGTTGTAAACCCCCAATTTGAGAAAAACTCTACTACAATTATATACAACTGTTGTAAACCTCCCGTTTTGAGTACACTCAACTACAATTATATACAAAAGTTGTAAACCCCCCCGATTTATGTACACTCTATTACAAATATGTACACAATGTGGTAAACCCGCGTTTGAGTAACCTCTACTACAATTATATACAAAAAGTTGTAAACTCTCATTTTGAGTGAACTCTACTACAATTATATAGAAAAGGTTGTAAACCCCCCGTTTTGAGTAAATTCTAATGCAATCATATACAGGGGATTACAATTATATACCAAAAGTGGTAAACCCCAGTTTTGACTAAACTTTACTACAATTATTCAAAAAGTTGTATACCCCCAGTTTGAGTAAACTCTACTACAATTATATACAAAAGTTGTAAACCCCTACACTCTACTACTATTATAAACAAAATTGGTAAATCCCCCGTTTTGAGTACACTCTACTAAATTTATATACACAATGTTGTTAACCCGCGTTTGAGTAAACTCTACAACAATTATTTAGAAAAAGATGTAAACCCCTGTTTGTGTAAATTCTAATATAATTATATACAGGGGTTTACAATTATATTCAAAAAGTGGTAAACCCAAGTTTTGAGTAAAATCTAGTAAAATTATATACAAAAAGTTCTAAACCCCCATTTTGAGTAACTCTACTATACAATTATATACAAAAAGTTGTAAACGCCCGTTTTCAGTAAACTCTACTACAATTATATACAAAAAGTTGTAAACCCCCATTTTGAGTACTATACAATTGTACACAAAAAGTTGTAAACCCCTGTTTTGAGTAAACTCAACTATAATTTTATATATAAAAAGTTGTAAACCCCCGTTTTGAGTAAACTCTACTATAATTTATATAAAAAAAAATTCAAACTCACGTTTTAATTAAACTCTATACAAATTTGTGTATATAATCGTAAACCCCAGATTTGAGTAAACTCTACTACAATTATATACAAAAGGTTGTAAAACCCCGTTTTGATTAAACACTACTATACCTTTTTATATACAAAAAGTTGTAAACCCCCGTTTTGAGTAAACTCTACTACAATTATATACAAAAGTAGTAAACCCCATTTTGAGTAAACATTACTGTACAATTGTATACAAAAAGTTGTAATCCCCCGTTTTGAGTAAACTTACTATACAATTATGTGAAAAAAGATTTAAACCCCTGTTTTGAGTAAACTGTACTACAATTATATACAAAACGTTGTAAACCACCGTTTTGAGTACTATACAATAATATACAAAAACTTTAAAACCCCATTTTTGAGTAAAATCTACTATAATTTTATATAAAAAAAAGTTGTAAACCCCCGTTTTGAGTAAACTCTACTACAATTTTATATACTAAAGTTTTAAACCACCATTTTGAGAAAACTCTACACCACTTTTTGTATATAATTGTAAACCCCTTTTTTGATTAAACTCTACTACAATTATATACAAAAAGTTGTAAACCCCCGTTATGAGTAAACTCTACTATACAATTATATACAAAATGTTGTAAACCCCCGCTTTGAGTAAACTCTATATACAATTATATAAAAAAAGTTGTAAACCCTCATTTTGAGTAAACTCTACTACAATTATGTACAAAAATTTGTAAACCCCTATTTAGAATAAAATCTACTACAATTATATACAAAAAGTTGTAAACCCCCGTTTGGAGTAAACTCTAATACAATTATATACTGGGGTTTACAGTTATATACAAAAAAGTTGTAAACCCCCATTTTGAGTAAACTCGAGTACAATTATATACAAAAAGTTGTAAACCACCATTTTAAGAATACTCTGCTATATAATTATATACAAAAAGTTGTAAACCCCCATTTTGAGTAAACTCTACTACATTTTTATATACAAAAAGTTGTAAACCCAGATTTCGAGTAAACTCTATTACAATTATATAAAAAAATTTGTAACCCCTGTTTTGAGTAAACTCTACTACAATTATATCCAAAAAGTTGTAAACCCCAGTTTCGAGTAAACTCTACTACAATTAAATACACAAAGTTGTAAACTCGCACTTTGAGTAACTCTAATACAATTATATACAAAAAGTAGTAAACCCCACATTTTGAATAAACACTAATACACTTATATTTAGGGGTTTACAATTACATACAAAAAGTTGTAAACCCCTGTTTCGAGTAAACTCTGCTACAATTATATACAAAAAGTTTTAAACCCCCGTTTTGCGTAAACTCTACTCTACAATTATATACAAAATATAATAAACCCCCGTTTTGAGTAAACTCTACTATGATTATATACACAAAGTTGTAAACCCCAATTTTGAATAATATACAATTATATACAAAAAGTTGTAAACCCCCGTTTTACGTAAACTCTAATATAATTTTATATAAGAAAGTTGTAAACCCCCGTTTTGAGTAAACTCTACTACAATTATATACAAAAAGTTGTAAACCCCCGTTTTGAGTGAACTCTAATATACAATTATATGCAAAAAGTTGTAAAACCCCGTTTTGAGTGAACTCTACTATACAATTATATACAAAAAGTTGTAAAACCCTGTTTTGAGTAAACTCTACTATATTTTTGTACACAAAAAAGTTGTAAACCCCGATATTGGGGAAACTATACTACAATTATATACAAAAAATGTAAACCCCCAATTTGAGTAAACTCTACTATAATTATATAATAAAGTTGTAAACCCCATGTTTTAGAAATACTCTAATACAATTACAGCAGTTGTAAACCCCCCGTTTTGAGTACACTCAACTACAATTATATACAAAAGTTGTAAATCCCCCGTTTTGAGTACACTCTACTACATTTATATACACAATGTTCTAAACCCGCATTTGAGTAAACACTACCACATTTATATAGAAAAAGATGTAAACCCCCATTTTGTGTGAACTCTACTACAATTATATACAAAAAGCTGTAAACCCCCCGTTTTGTGTAAATTCTAATATAATTAAATACAGGGGTTTACAATTATATTCAAAAAGTGGTAAACCCATGTTTTGAGTAAAATCTACACAATTATAAACAAAAAGTTCTAAACCCCTATTATGAGTAACTCTACTATACAATTATATACAAAAAGTTGTAAACGCCTGTTTTCAGTAAACTCTACTACAATTATATACAAAAAGTTGTAAACCCCCGTTTTGAGTACTATACAATTGTATTCAAAAAGTTGTAAACCCCTGTTTTGAGTAAACTCTACTATAATTTTATATATAAAAAGTTGTAAACCCCCGTTTTGAGTAAACCCTACTATAATTTTGTATAAAAAAAATTTCAAACCCCCGTTTTAATTAAACTCTATACAAATTTTTGTATATAATTGTAAACCCCATATTTGAGTAAACTCTACTACAATTATATACAAAAGGTTGTAAAACCCCATTTTGAGTACTATACAATTGTATTCAAAAGTTGTAAACCCCCGGATTGAGTAAACTCTACTATTATTTTATATAAAAACATTTCAAACCCCCGTTTTAATTAAACTCTATACAAATTTTTGTATATAATTGTAAACCCCATATTTGAGTAAACTCTACTACAATTATATACAAAAAGTTGTAAAACCCCGTTTTGAGTAAACTCTACTATACAATTATATACAAAAACTTGTAATCCCCAGTTTTGAGTAAACTCTACTACAATTATATACAAAAGTAGTAAACCCTGTTTTGAGTAAACACTACTATACAATTGTATAGAAAAAGTTGTAATCCCCGGTTTTGTGTAAACTTTACTATACAATTATGTGAAAAAAGTTTTAAACCCCCGTTTTGAGTAAACTATACTACAATTATATACAAAAAGTTGTAAACCCCTATTTAGTGTAAAATCTACTACAATTATACACAAAAAGTTGTAAACCCCCCGTTTTGAGTAATTCTACTATAATTTTATATATAAAAAGTTGTAAACCCCCGTTTTGAGTAAACTCTACTATAATTTTATATAAAAAAATTTCAAACCCCCATTTTAATTAAACACTATACAATTTGTTGTATATTATTGTAAACCCCCATTTTGAGTAAACTCTACTACAATTATATACAAAAGGTTGTAAAACCCCGTTTTGAGTAAACTGTACTATACAATTATATACAAAAAGTTGTAAACCCCAGTTTTGAGTAAACTCTACCACAATTATATACAAACGTAGTAAACCCCATTTTGAGTAAACACTACTATACAATTGTATACAAAAAGTTGTAATCCCCCGTTTTGAGTAAACTTTACTATACTATTATGTGAAAAAAGTTGTAAACCCCCATTTTGAGTAAACTCTACTACAATTATATACAAAAAGTTGTAAACCCCTATTTAGAGTAAAATCTACTACAATTATATACAAAAAGTTGTAAACCCCCCGTTTTGAGTAAACTCTAATACAATTATATAATGGGGTTTACAATTGTATACAAAAAGTTGTAAACCCCCGTTTTGAGTAAACTCTACTATATAATTATATACAAATTGTTGTAAACCCCCATTTTGAGTAAACTCAACTATATTTTTATATACAAAAAGTTGTAAACCCCGATTTCTGGTAGACTCTACTACAATTATATACAAAAATTTGTAACCCCTGTTTTGAGAAAACTCTACTACAATTATATCCTAAAAGTCGTAAACCCTAGTTTCGAGTAAACTCTGCTACAATTAAATACACAAAGTTGTAAACTCGCATTTTGAGTAACTCTAATACAATTATATACAAAAGTAGTAAAACCCCCCATTTTGAATAAACTCTAACACACTTATATTCAGGGGTTTACAATTACATACAAAAAGTTGTAAACCCCTGTTTTGAGTAAATTCTGCTACAATTATGTATAAAAAGTTGTAAACCCCCGTTTTGAATAAAATATCTATACAATTATATATAAAAAGTTGTAAACCCCTGTTTTGAGTATACTCTAATACAATTATACACAAAAGGCTGTAAACCCCGTTCTGAGTACTATACAATTATATACAAAAAGTTGTAAACCTCCGTTTTGAGTAAACTCTACTATACAATTATATTTAAAAATTGTAAACCCACTATTTGAGTAACTATACTATAATTTTATATAAAAAAAATTTATACCCCCGTTTTGAGTAAACTCTATACAACTTTTTGTATATAAATTTGTATATAGTTGTAAACCCCCGCTTTGAGTAAACTCTATGTCAATTATATACAAAAAGTTGTAAAACCCCGTTTTGAGTAAACTATATTATACAATTATATACAATACGTTGTAACCCCAGTTTTCAGTACACTCTTCTATAATTATATACAAAAAGTAATAAACCCCACTTTGTGTAAACTCTACTATACAATTGTATACAAAAGTTGTAAACCCCCATTTTGATTAAACACAACTACAATTGTATACAAAAAGTTGTAAACCCTGGTTTTGAGTAAACTCTACTACAATTATATACAAAAACTTGTAAACCCCCAATTTGAGTAAACTCTACTACAATTATATAGAAAATTTGTAAAAACCCCTACACTTACTACAATTATATAAAAACGTTGTAAATAACCAGTTTTGAGTACACTCTACTACAATTACATACACAATGTTGTAAACCTGCATTTGAGTAAACTTTACTACAATTATTAAGAAATAGATGTAAACCCCCATTTTGAGTGAACTCTACTACAATTATATACAAAAAGTTGTAAAAACCTAGTTTTGTGTAAATTCTAATACAATTATATACAAGGGTTTACAAAAAGTGGTAAACCCAAGTTTTGAGTAAAATGTACTACAATTATATACAAAAAGTTCTAAACCCCCGTTTTGAGTAACTTTACTATACAATTATATACAAAAAGTTGTAAACACCCGTTTTTCATAAACTCTACTACAATTATATACAAAAAGTGGTAAACCCAAGTTTTGAGTAAAATGTACTACAATTATGTACAAAAAGTTCTAAACCCCCGTTTTGAGTAACTTTACTATACAATTATATACAAAAAGTTGTAAACGCCCGTTTTTCATAAACTCTACTACAAGTATATACAAAAATTTGTAAACCCCCGTTTTGAGTACTATACAATTATGTACAAAAAGTTGTAAACACATGTTTTGAGTAACTTTACTATAATTTTATATATAAAAAGTTGTAAACCCCCGGTTTGAGTAAACTCTACAATAACTTTATATAAAAAAAAATTAAACTCCTGTTTTAATTAAACTATATACAAATTTTTGTATATAATTGTAAACCCCAGATTTGAGCAAACTCTACTACAATTATATACAAAAAGTTGTAAAACCCCATTTTGAGAATACTCTACTATACAATTATATACAAAAAGTTGTAAACCCCAGATTTGAGTAAACTCTACTGCAATTATATACAAAAAGTTGTAAAACCCTATTTTGAGAATACTCTACTATAAAATTATATACAAAAAGTTGTAAACCCCCATTTTGAGTAAACTCTACTACAATTTTATACAAAAGTTGTAAACCCCCAGTTTGAGTAAACCTACTATACAATTATGTGAACAAAAATTTAAACCCCCGTTTTGAGTAACTCTACTACAATTATATACAAAAAGTTGTAAACCCCCGTTTTGAGTACTATCAATTATACACAAAACGTTTAAAACCCCTTTTTGAGTATACTCTACAATAATTTTATATAAAAAATGTTGTAGACCCCCGTCTTGAGTAAACTCTACTATAATTTTATATACTAAGGTTTTAAACCCCTATTTTTAGTAAACTTTACAAAACTCTCTGTATATAATTTTTTATATGATTGTAAACCCCTATTTTGTGTAAACTCTACTACAATTATATACAAAAAGTTGTAAACCCCTGTTTTGAGTAAACTCTACTATACAATTATATACAAAACTAGTCTAAAACCCATGCATAATGCACGGGGTGACTCAACTTCTTTAAACATATTGTCAAGGAAAGTTTGACATGTGACTCAACAGGCACGACCTGGACCGAACTCCAGATTAGTCGGATCATTGGGTTCTGGATACCGGGAATTTAAGCAAAAAAAAGGACATCTAACTTGTAATTAGTTAACATGAAATAAGAACTTACAAAGCAATGTGATTGGAAAACCACAAAATAAAATGACGACATCATGCTTAAGACGATCCGGAGCACAGTTATCACAATCCATATATCACTTACAATATATACTTCAATATAAACTTCAAATCCGCGATCTGCATTATAATCATACCGAAAAAAACCACGTGTAAGACAGCCAAAAATTAAAAAATACCTATCACATGTTTTTAAATTTTGTCACAAAAAGAAAAAAAAGAAAAAAAAAACTTACTAAGCAACATGATTCGAAAACCTAAAATGAAATGCCATAATGTTTATGATGATCTGGAGCACCAATATAATGGTACCTTAAATCCCTCACAATCTTTAGTTAATATAACATTCAAATCCTAATACTGTTTACAATCCAATTAAATAAAAAAATAAAAACAAAATTTAGTTTTCTTTTTAAAAAACAAAAAATAACCTTATCTTAGAACAATCACAAAAAGAAAATACTGAATGTAGATCGTAGAGACCAGTAATCCGACAATGCACGGGAAATTTTAAACATAGAAGATTGAAGGAAGATGGAAACGATATTAATGGAATTATTGGAATTGTAAAATTCTACCTAATATTACTTCCCAAATTCAAAATTATTCAAATTCTTGTTTCCTTTTACTTGACATTCCAAAAATAATGTATTGAATTCATAATTATTATTCAAATTCAAAATTCAAATTCACATTTAATTTTACTTGCAATTCCAAAAATACTACATTGAATTAATAATTATTATTCAAATTCTTATTTCCTTTTACTTATCTTCAATTATTTCCTTTTACTTGAGATTTCAAAAATATTGCATTAAATTAATAATTATTATTCAAATTCAAAATACATATTTTTGTGACCTCTTACTTGAGAGGCCAAAAATATTTCATTAAATGCATAATTATTATTCAAACTCAAAATTCAATTTCTTATTTAGTTTTACTTGGGATATCAAAAAAATTTCATCAATTTCAAAATTATTCATTGATATATAATTATTATTTAAATTCAAATATTTATTTCCTTTCACTTGAAATTCCAAAAATACTGCATTTAATGCATAATTATTATTTAAATTCAAAATTCAAATTTTTATTTCCTTTTACTTGAGATTTTAAATTTTTTTCATTAATTTCATAATTATTCATGGATATATAATTATTATTCAAAATTCAAAATCAAATTTTTATTTCCTTTTATTTGAGATTCCAAAAATACTGCATTAAATGCCTAATTAGTTGAGTATTTTTTGGAATGATATGTGTAATCAAAGCCGTTATTGCTGAGATTTTTTTTTTGAAATGATTTTCCGAATCGAAGTAGCTATTTCTGAGATTTTGCAGGTATTGCCGAGTTTGTTTTCTTGAATGATTTGCCGAGATTTGAGGAGGCTAACTGAACTGATTTTATTTATTTATTTTTTAAGTGACGGGTTTGGAACGGATCAAAACGGCCATGAACCTGTGCATAACGCACGGGGATGGTGTTCAAATTTAGAAACAATATGCACCGAACATATAATGCTAGCTATTAAAATTCTTTTATTTAAGATTACTATTCGTTTCTGGCGTTAGATAGAGTAAAAAACAAACAACACAAAATGTCCAAAAGTTATAATGATGCAATAATTGTCGTTATATTTATTTTAAAAGAACATATATTTTAAAAGAAGATTTTTTTTTGAAGAATGATAAGAAGATTTTATTGGCATGTTTGTTACGCAGCAATGACATTGAATGGTATAAAAAATTGAGTTGGATGATATTATGTAATTAATGAAAATCAATTAAAAATACAAAAACAAAAATCATCAAAATCATTGGTTAATTATTGTTATAAAAAACCGAAAAATCAATTAAAATCTTTGTTTGATTATTAAATTAAAAACACTAAAGTGCAAAAAAAAAACCGTAAATAAAAATACAAAAACGAAAATCATCAAAATACTTTAATTATTGAATTTAAAAATACAAAAACGGAATATCATTTTTAGGGAAGAAAACAACCACCATGAAAAATAATAAATACTTCTACAATTTGGCACCACATTTATTGGAGGAATTTTGGTATTATGTAGTTAATGTGGTCTTGAAGGAAAAAAAACTAAAAAAAGAATTTGAATTGAATAATATTTGAATTGAATGATATAAAAAAACAAAAATCATCAAAATCATTGGTTAATTATTGTAATAAAAAACAAAAAAATCAATTAAAATCTTTGATTGATTATTAAATTAAAAACACTAAAGTGCAACAAAAAAACCGTAAATAAAAATACGAAAACGAAAATCATCAAAATACTTAATTATAGAATTTAAAAATAAAAAAATGGAATATCAATTTTTTAGGGAAGAAAAGAACCACCACGAAAAATAATAAATACTTCTACAATTTGACACCACATTTTTTGGAGCAATTTTGGTATTGTGTAGTTAATATGGTTTTAAAGGAAAAAAACTATAAAAAAAAGAATTTGAATTGAATAATATTTGAATTGGATGATATTCTACATTTAATGTGGCGAATATTGCGTAATTAATGTGGTGGTAATGAAGGAAAAAAAAAGAATTTGAATAGGATGATATTTTGTATTTAATGTGGTGATTTTTTTTTGAAATGAAGCCAACCGGGTTTGGAGCGGGTAATTACCGGGTTTGGGTCAAATCAATTTTAAATCCCTTCCCTTTCGTATATTAGGCTAGCTATATATAATTTTCGCGGAAAATCTAGATTTGACAACTTAACAAAACAATGAATTGAAAGATGAAGCAAACGGTACGTACAAAATGATAAAAGTGCAAACTCTCAATATTTGAAAAGAAAAAAAAAATTAAAATATGAAATTAATGATAAACAAAACAAATGAAGATTTACTTCTCCTATCAACATACATACTACGCAAGTAAATTGTATTTGGTAGGCAAAAAAAGGTCTCATTCCTGCCGG
The DNA here is from genome assembly GCA_036785695.1 of Gentiana straminea. Classification (NCBI taxonomy): domain Eukaryota; kingdom Viridiplantae; phylum Streptophyta; class Magnoliopsida; order Gentianales; family Gentianaceae; genus Gentiana; species Gentiana straminea. The sequence continues at coordinate 1,215,017 of JAVUPR010000360.1, read as the reverse complement.
ATCAAAAGCCTTTTTCCACTTAAAAAAGGGTATTTTTTCCATTATAATGCGAAAAATACCAGCTACATTTTCTGAGATTGTTTTTAATGCACGAAGAAATACAGTAAAATGATTTTATTTGCTTTCACTTAAAAACTTTGGACACTCCCAGATAAAAACATTGATATACAAAACTTGGTTCCATTTAAAAATTGTGAAAACCGTACATAATGGAAGTAAGAACCATGTTTCTCAATTAAGGAATGGCAGTTTGCAACGACATCATGCAAGGATAAAGCCAATGCAACGGAAATGAAACAAAGCCAACCTACAACATCCGCCAAATTTGCAAAAAAGAAATAGACTGGAGCCTAGAGCACCATATCCAAGAGAAGCAAGCTAAACCGGTTGCCATCCCAAAAAAAAATTGAAACAAATTAAGAGCAGACACCGAAATGTCTTCTACATTAAATAAGTTGTTTTCCCATCAAGAATGCAACATTATTGGTCAAGCATCACTTCTCATAGTCAAAACTGTTCATTCAAGCCACTCAAATTAAATGTAAAATAATTACTATAGCATACTAATTTACACATAACCAAGCTTAGCTACCAATTAAAGTGTAAAAAGATGGTACAAACTCCTCAGTTTTTGGGTTCACTCTAACAATTTTATTATTTATAGCTTCGACAACAACTCTCCCGAGCCCACCTCCCTGCAAAAAAAAATATAGAAACAAAATCCCATGTTGTTGAATCATGTTTGGAAGAGAAAAATTACATACCAAGAGTGAGAAACAAAATCATCTTCCTCGATCTCATTACTTCTACCAGAAATCAACTTCATTGCTCACCTCCCAAATATACAACTCTCTTAATTTGCACTCTCCCCTGTCCAAAAGAAACTATCAAAAACCTATTTAGAGCTTTTTATCTGCCATGAATCAGATAACACTGTTACGCAAATGAGTAAAAGTGGCCAAAAAAAACCTTGTGCAAACCTTGCTAATAAGCTGCAACAAAAAACAATTAAAAACAATGATTTTATACCGTAGCTCCGTAAAGTGTGATATACCACCTTGTATAGATCAAGTCGGATCAATACCTCAGCTTTGTCCAATTTCTCGTGTAAGCCATCTATTTCCCAAAAGCATTGTCCGCATCAAAAGCTACCAATTAAAATACCAAAAAACCTAATGGAATCACCGGAATGATTATAATTAAGACCATAAACAGATGAAGACATATACCGTTAAACGTAAAACCGATCCAACCATATACCGTAAATCCCTTCAAAAAAAAACTTATACCGTAAGTTGTAATTGAAAGATGCTAACATAAAAATTTGAGATAAAATTAGAAAAGATCTACCTTAGATAATGGAAAGTCAGGTCTTTTGCATATAAAGGAACCTCATCAGAACATAGAGAAACTCCAACAACTGATTGATGTACGATGGAAGTCACGTAGGAAGATGGTGTTGCACTGTTGCGATGCAGTCAATAGCGTATATGTAGCTGACGATGGTGTTGCTTTGTGTAGTTGATGGTGGTGTATTTAAAATTGATTATCCCATAAAAAAAGATTCATGAAAGAAGTGAGATTGAGGAAGTTATGAATACGATTTGATATGCATGATTTGTTAGCTGTATTGCAGGAAATGATTGCCATAAAATGAGGATTTGATCTGATGTGAATTTATTATTATTATTATTATTATTATTATTATTTGGAGTGGATATGAGTTTTTTTTTGTTTTTTTTATTAATATTTTTTATTTTCTAACCGGGTTTGGGTCGGGTAATTGAGGGAAAACGGGATAAATTGCTTCCTCCATATATTATATATAGATGTTGGAAACCCCCGCTTTTGAGTAAACTCTATTATACAATTATATACAAAAAGTTGTAAACCTCACTTTGAGTAAACTCTACTACAATTATATATAAAAAGTTGAAAACCCCTATTTTGAGTAAACTGAACTACAATTATATATAAAAAATTGTAAACCCCCCATTTTGAATAAACTCTAATACAATTATATACTAGGGTTTACTATACACAAAAAGTTGTAAACCCCGTTTTGAGTAAACTGTACTACCATTATATAAAAAAAGTTGTAATCCCCTATTTTGAGTAAACTCAACTATAAGATTATATACAAAAATTTGTAAACCCTCGTTTTGAGAAAACTCTACTACAATTATATACAAAATGTTGTACACAACCATTTTAAGTAAACTATACTATACAATTATATACAAAAATTTGTAAACTCCCATTTTGAGTAAACTCTACGATATTTTCATATACGAAAAGTTTTAAACCCCTATTATGAGTAAAAACTATTACAATTATATACAAAAAGTTGTAACCCCTGTTTGGAGTAAACTCTACTAGAATTATATACAAAAAGGTTTAAACCCCAGTTTTGAGTAAACTCTACTACAATTAAATACACAAAGTTGTAAACTCCCATTTTGAGTAAACTCAAATGCGATTATATACAAAAAATTGTACACCCCCCATTTTGAATAAACTCTAATACACTTATATTCAGGGGTTTACAATTACATACAAAGAGTTGTAAACCCTCGTTTTGAGTGAACTCAGCTACAATTATGTATAAAAAGTTGAAAACCACCGTTTTGAGTAAAATCTATTATACAATTATGTACAAAAATTTGTAAACTCCCGTTTTGAGTATACTCTACTACAATTATACTCAAAAGGTTGTAAACCCCCGTTTTGAGTACTATACAATTATATATAAAATGTTGTACACCCCTGTTTGAGTAAACACTACTATAATTTTATATACAAAAAGTAGTAAACCCCTGTTTTGAGTAAACACTACTATAATTTTATATACAAAAATTTTTAAACCCCTATTTTGAGTAAACTATATACAACTTTTTGTATGTAAATTTGTATATAGTTGTAAACCCCCGCTTTGAGTAAACTTTGAGTAAACTCTACGTCAATTATATACAAAACGTTGTAAACCCTCATTTTGAGTAAAATCTACTATACAATTATATACAAAAAGTTGTAACCCCCACTTTCAACAAACTCTACTATAATTTTCTATTCAAAAAATTTTAAACCCCCGTTTTGAGTAAACTCTACTACAATTATATACAAAAAGTTGTAAACCCCCGTTTTGAGTAAACTCTACTATAATTTTATATACAAAAATATTTAAACCCCCGTTTTGAGTAAACTATATACAACATTTTGTATATAAATTTGTATATAGTTGTAAACCCCCGCTTTGAGTAAACTCTACGTCAATTATATACAAAATGTTGTACACCCCCATTTTGAGTAAACTCTACTATACAATTATTTACAAAAAGTTGTAACCCCCGTTTTCAGTAAACTCTACTATAATTTTCTATACAAAAATTTTTAAACCCCCGTTTTGAGTAAACTCTACTACAATTACATACAAAAAGTAGTAAACCCCTATTTTGTGTAAACCCTACTATACAATTGTATACAAAAGTTGTAAACCCCCATTTTGAGTAAACTCAACAACAATTGCGTACAAAAATTTATAAACCCTGGTTTTGTGTAAACTCTACTACAATTATATACAAAAACTTATAAACCCCTGTTTGGGTAAACACTACTACATTTATATACAAAAAGTTGTAAACCCCCCATTTTGAGTAAACTCTAATACAATTATTTACAGCGGTTTAAAATCACATAAAAAAGTTGTAAACCGCAGTTTTGAGCAAACTCTACTACAATTATTTACAAAAAGGTTTTAACCCCCGTTTTGAGTAAACTCTACCCTACAATTATATACAAAATGTAATAAACCCCCATTTTGAGTAAACTCTACTATAATTACATACACAAAGTTGTAAACCCCAATTTTGAATACTATACAATTATATACAAAAAGTTGGAAACCCCCATTTTAAGTAAACTCTACTATAATTTTATATAAGAAAGTTGTAAACCCCTGTTTTGAGTAAACTCTAATACAATTATATACAAAAAGTTGTAAACCCCCGCTTTTTGTGAACTCAAATATACAATTATATACAAAAGGTTGTAAACCCCGTTCTGAATACTATACAATTATATACAAAAAGTCGTAAACCCCAGTTTTGAGTAAACTCTACTATACAATTATATATAAAAAATTGTAAACCCACGTTTTGAGTAACTATACTATAATTTTATATAAAAAAAATTTTAAACCGCCCTTTTGAGTAAACTCTATACAACTTTTTGAATATAAATTTGTATATAGTAGTAAACCCCCGCTTTGATGAAACTCTACGTCAATTATATACAAAAAGTTGTAAACCCCCGTTTTGAGTAAACTCTATTATACAATTATATACAAAAAGTTGTAACCCCCGTTTTGAGTAAACTCTACTATTATTATATACAAAAAATAGTAAACCCCCACTTTGAGTAAACAGACTATACAATTGTATACAAAAGTTGTAAACCCCCATTTTGATTAAACACAACTACAATTGTATACAAAAAGTTGTAAACCCTGGTTTTGAGTAAACTCTACTACAATTATATACAAAAACTTGTAAACCCCAAATTTGAGTAAACTCTACAACAATTATATACAAATGTTGTAAACCCCTAAACTTTACTACAATTATATACAAACGTTGTAAATCCCCGGTTTTGAGTACACTCTACTACAATTATATAAACAATGTTGTAAACCCGCATTTGAGTAAACTTTACTACAATTATTAAGAAAAAGACGTAAACCCCCCATTTTGAGTGAACTCTACTACAATTATATACAAAAAGTTGTAAACCCCCCGTTTTGTGTAAATTCTAAAATAATTATATACAGGGGTTTAAAATTATATTCAAAAAGTGGTAAACCCAAGTTTTAAGTAAAATCTACTACAATTTTTTACAAAAAGTTCTAAACCCCTATTTTGAGTATCTCTTCGATACAATTATATATAAAAAGTTGTAAACGCCCGTTTTCAGTAAACTCTATATACAAAAAGTTGTAAACCCCCGTTTTGAATACTAAACAATTGTATTCAAAAAGTTGTAAACCCCTGTTTTGAGTAAACTCTACTATAATTTTATATATAAAAAGTTGTAAACAACCGTTTTGAGTAAACTCTTCTATAATTTTATATAAAAAAAAATTCAAACCCCCGTTTTAATTAAACTCTATACAAATTTTTGTATATAATTGTAAACCCCATATTTGAGTAAACTCTACTACAATTATATACAAAAGGTTGTAAAACCCCAATTTGAGTAAACTCTACTATACAATTATATACAAAAAGTTGTAAACCCCCGTTTTGAGTAAACTCAACTACAATTATATACAAAAGTAGTAAACCCGTTTTGAGTAAACACTACTATACAATTGTAGACAAAAAGTTGTAATCCCCCGTTTTGATTAAACTTTACTATACAATTATGTGAAAAAAGTTGTAAACCCCCGTTTTGAGTAAACTCTAATACAATTATATACAAAAAGTTGTAAACCCCTATTTAGAGTAAAATCTACTACAATTATATACAAAAAGTTGTAAACCCCCCGTTTTGAGTAAACTTTAATACAATTATATACTGGGGTTTACAATTATATACAAAAAGTTGTAAACCCCTATTTTGAGTAAACTCTACTACAATTATATACAAAAAGTTGTAAATCACCATTTTAAGAATACTCTTCTATATAATTATATACAAAAAGTTGTAAATCCTCATTTTGAGTAAACTCTACTATATTTTTATATACAAAAAGTTGTAAACCCCGATTTCGAGTAAACTCTACTACAATTATATACAAAAATTTGTAACCCCTGTTTTGAGTAAACTCTACTACAATTATATTCAAAAAGTTGTAATCCCCAATTTTGCGTAAACTCTACTACAATTAATCACACAAAGTTATAAACTCGCATTTTGAGTAACTCTAATACAATTATATACAAAAAGTAGTAAACCCCCAATTTTGAATAAACTCTAATACACTTAAATTCAGGGGTTTACAATTACATACAAAAAGTTTTAAACCCCCATTTTCAGTAAACTCTGCTACAATAATATACAAAAAGGTTTAAACCCCCATTTTGAGGAAACTCTACACTACCATTATATACAAAATATAATAAACCCCCGTTTTGAGTAAACTCTACTATAATTATATACACAAAGTTTTAAACCCCAATTTTGAATACTATACAATTATATACAAAAACTTGTAAACCCCCGTTTTATGTAAACTCTACTATAAATTTATATAAGAAAGTTGTAAACCCCCGTTTTGAGTAAACTCTACTACAATTATGTACAAAAAGTTATAAACCCCCGTTTTGAGTGAACTCTAATATAAAATTATATACAAAAAGTTGTAAACCCCTGTTTTGAGTAAACTCTACTATACAATTATATACAAAAAGTTGTAGAACCATATTTTGAGTAAACTCTACTATATTTTTATATACAAAAAATTGTAAACCCCGATATTGAGTAAACTCTACTACAATTATATACAAAAAATTTAAACCCCCATTTTGAGTAAACTCTACTACAATTATATACTAAAAGTTGTTAACCCCTAATTTGAGAAAAACTCTACTACAATTAAATACAACAGTTGTAAACACCCCGTTTTGAGTACACTCAACTACAATTATATACAAAAGTTGTAAACCCCCCGTTTTGAGTACACTTTACTACAAATATATACACAATGTTGTAAACCCGCGTTTGAGTAAACTCTACTACAATTATATACAAAAAGTTGTAAACCCCCATTTTGAGTGAACTCTACTACAATTATATAGAAAAAGTTGTAAACCCTCCGTTTTGAGTAAATTCTAATACAATCATATACATGGGATTACTGTTATATACAAAAAATGGTAAACCCCAGTTTTGAGTAAACTCTACTACAATTATATTCAAAAAGTTGTATACCCCCAATTTGAGTAAACTCTACTACAATTATATACAAAAGTTGTAAACCCCTACACTCTACTACTATTATATACAAAAAGCTGTAAATCCCCCGTTTTGAGTACACTCTACTACATTTATATACACAATGTTGTAACCCCGCGTTTGAGTAAACTCTACTACAATTATATAGAAAAAGATGTAAACCCCTATTTCAAGTGAACTCTACTACAATTATATACAAAAAGTAGTAAACCCCCCATTTTGTGTAAATTCTAATATAATTATATACATGGGTTTACAATTATATTCAAAAAGTGGTAAACCCAAGTTTTGAGTAAAATCTACTACAATTATATACAAAAATTTCTAAACCCCCAATTTGAGTAACTCTACTATACAATTAAATACAAAAAGTTGTAAACGCCCGTTCTCAGTAAACTCTACTACAATTATATACAAAAAGTTGTAAACCCCCATTTTGAGTACTATACAATTGTATTCAAAAAGTTGTAAACCCCTGTTTTGAGTAAACTCTACTATAATTTTATATATAAAAAGTTGTAAACCCCCCGTTTTGAGTAAACTCTACTATAATTTTATATAAAAAAAATTTCAAACCACCGTTTTATTTAAACTCTATACAAATTTTTGTATATAATTAAACCCCATATTTGAGTAAACTCTATTACAATTATATACAAAAGGTTGTAAAACCCCGTTTTGAGTAAACTCTACTATACAATTATATAGAAAAAGTTGTAAACCCCAGTTTTGAGTAAACTCCACTACATACAAAAGTAGTAAACCCCGTTTTGAGTAAACACTACTATACAATTGTATACAAAAAGTTGTAATCCCCCGTGTGGAGTAAACTTTACTATACAATTATGTGAAAAAAGTTTTAAACCCCCATTTTGAGTAAACTCTAATAAAATTATATAAAAAAAGTTGTAACCCCCTATTTAGAGTAAAATCTACTACAATTATATACAAAAAGTTGTAAACCCCCCGTTTTGAGTAAACTCTACAATAATTTTATATATAAAAATTGTAAACACCCGTTTTGAGTAAACTCTACTATAATTTTATATAAAAAAATTTCAAACCCCCGTTTTAATTAAGCTCTATACAAATTTTTGTATGTAATTGTAAACCCCATATTTGAGTAAACTCTACTACAATTATATACAAAAGGTTGTAAAACCCCGTTTTGAGTAAACTCTACTATTCATTTATATACCAAAAGTTGTAAACCCCCGTTTTGAGTAAACTCTACTACAATTATATACCAAAGTAGTAAACCCCGTTTTGAGTAAACACTACTATACAATTGTATACAAAAAGTTGTAATCCCCTGTTTTGAGTAAACTTTACTATACAATTATATGAAAAAAGTTGTAAACCCCCGTTTTGAGTAAACTCTACTACAATTATATACAAAAAGTTGTAAACACCTAATTAAAGTAAAATCTACAACAATTATATACAAAAAGTTGTAAACCCCCCGTTTTGAGTAAACTCTAATACAATTATATACTGGGGTTTACAATTATATACAAAAAGTTGTAAACCCCAGTTTGGAGTAAACTCTACTACAATTATATACAAAAGTTGTAAACCACCATTTTAAGAATACTCTACTACATAATTATATACAAAAAGTTGAAAACCCGTATTTTGAGTAAACTCTACTATATTTTTATATACAAAAAGTTGTAAACCCCGATTTTGAGTAAACTCTACAACAATTATATACAAAAATTTGTAACCCCTGTTTTGAGTAAACTCTACTACCATTATATCCTAAAAGTTGTAAACCCCAGTTTCGAGTAAACTCTACTACAATTAAATACACAAAGTTGTAAACTCGTATTTTGAGTAACTCTAATACAATTATATACAAAAAGTAGTAAACCCCCCATTTTGAAATTTTGAATACACTCTAATACAATTATATTCAGGGGTTTACAATTACATTCAAAAAGTTGTAAACCCCCGTTTTGAGTAAACTCTGCTACAATTACGTATAAAAAGTTGTAAACCCCCGTTTTGAGTAAAATCTATTATACAATTATATACAAAAAGTTGTAAACCCCTGTTTTGTGTATACTCTACTACACTTATACACAAAAGGTTGTAAACCCCCTTTCTGAGTACTATACAATTATATACAAAAAGTTGTAAACCCCCCATTTTGAGTAAACTGTACTATACAATTATATACAAGAAATTGTAAACCCACGTTTTGAGTAACTCTACTATATTTTATATACAAGAATTTTTAAACAAATGTTTTGAGTAAAATCTATACAACTTTTTGTATATAAATTTGTATATAGTTGTAAACCCCCGCTTTGAGCAAACTGTACGTCAATTATATACAAAAAGTTGTAAACCCCCGTTTGGAGTAAAATCTATTATACAATTATATACAAAAAGTTGTAACCCCCGTTTTGAGTAAACTCTACTACAATTATAAACAAAAAGTAGTAAACCCCCACTTTGAGTAAACTCTACTACACAATTGTATACAAAAGTTGTAAACCACCATTTTGATTAAACACAACTACAATTGTATACAAAAAGTTGTAAACCCTGGTTTTGAGTAAACTCTACTACAATTATATACAAAAAGTTGTAAACCCCGCGTTTTGAGTAAACTCTAATACAATTATATACAGGGGTTTAAAATCACATAAAAAAGTTGTAAACCGCAGTTTTGAGCAAACTATACTACAATTATATACAAAAAGGTTTAAACCCCCGTTTTGAGTAAACTCTACTCTACAATTATATACACCATCCGTTTTTTTATCTGTCACATTTCAGTTTTTGCCATTTTTTATTTATCTGTCATTTTACATTTCCAATGTAGCATTTATTATTTTTTCCTCCTTTACCAACAAAATATTTACATCTCCAATAAAAAAACACAATTCCAATACTAAAAACTCCTTTACCAACAAAACATTTACATATCCAATAAAAAAATACATTTCCAATATACATATTAATTACTTTCTTCTCTCTACGATATATATATATAAACGGAGGGGGTACAAAATGTTATATACCCCCGTTTTGAGTAAACTCTACTATAATTATATACATAAAGTTGTAAACACCAATTTCGAATACTATACAATTATATACAAAAAGTTGTAAACCCCTGTTTTAAGTAAACTCTACTATAATTTTATATAACAAAGTTGTAAACCCCCGTTTTGAATAAACCCTACTACAATTATATACAAAAAGTTGTAAAACCCCATTTTGAGTAAACTCTACTATATTTTTATATACAAAAAAGTTGTAAACCCCGATATTGAGTAAACTCTACTACAATTATATACTTAAAGTTGTAAACCCCCAATTTGAGTAAACTCTACTACAATTATATGCAAAAGTTGTAAAACCCCCGTTTTGAGTACACTCTACTACAATTATATACACAATGTTATAAACCCACGTTTGAGTAAACTCTACTACAATTATATAAAAAAGTTGTAAACCCCCATTTTGAGTGAACTCTACTACAATTATATAGAAAAAGTTGTAAACCCCCCGTTTTGAGTAAATTCTAATTCAATTATATACATGGGTTTACAATGATATACAAAAATTGGTAAACCCCAGTTTTGAGTAAACTCTACTACAATTATATACAAAATATTCAAAACCACCATTTTGAGTAAACTCTACTGTACAATTATACACAAAAAGTTGTAAACGCCCGTTTTGTGTAAACTCTACGACAATTATATACAGAAAGTTGTCAACACCCGTTTTGAGTACTATACAATTATAAACAAAAATTTGTAAACCCCTGTTTTGAGTAAGCACTACTATAATTCTATATACAAAAAGTTGTAAACCTCCGTTTTGAGTAAACTCTACTATAATCATATATTCTAAAATTTTTAAACCCCCGTTTTATGTAAACTCTATACAAATTTTTGTATATAATTTTGTATATAACTGTAAACCCTAGATTTGAGTAACTCTACTACAATTATATACAAAAAGTTGTAAACCCCTGTTTTGAGTAAACTCTAATATACAATTATAAACAAAAAGTTGTAAACCCCCATTTTGAGTAAACTCTACTATATTTTTATATACAAAAATTTCTATACCCCGCTATTGAGTAAACTCTACAACAATTATACATAAAAAGTTGTAAATCCCTATTTTGAGTAAACTCTACTACAATTATATACAAAAGTTGTAAACCCCCCGTTTTGAGTACACTCTACTAAAATTATATACGCAATGTTGTAAACCCACGTTTGAGTAAACTCTAGTTCAATTATATACAAAAAGTTGTAAACCCCCATTTTGAGTGAACTGTACTACAATTATATACAAAATGTTTTGAACCCCCCGTTTTGAGTAAATCGTAATACAATTATATACATGGGTTTACAACTATATACAAAAAGTGGTAAACCCCAGTTTTGAGTAAACTTTACTACAATTATATACAAAAAGTTCTAAACCCCTATTTTCGGTAAACTCTACTATACAATTATATATAAAAGGTTGTAAACGACCGTTTTGAGTAAACTCTACTACAATTGAATACAAAAGTTGTAAACCCCCGTTTGAGTACTATACAATTATATACAAAAATTTGTAAACCCCTGTATTGAGTAAACTCTACTATAATATTAGTTACAAAAAGTTGTAAACCGCCGTTTTGAGTAACTCTACTATAATTTTATCTAGAAAATTTTTTAGACCCCCATTTAAAGTAAACTCTATACAACTTTTTGTATATAATTGTAAACCCCAGATTTGAGTAAACTCTACTATAATTATATACAAAAGGTTGTAAACCCCCGTTTTGAGTAAACTCTACTATACAATTACATACAAAAAGTTGTAAACCCACTTTTTGAGTAAACTCTACTACAATTATATACAAAAGTAGTAAATCCCCATTTTGAGTAAACATTACTATACAATTGTATACAAAAAGTTGTAATCCCCCGTTTTGAGTAAACTCTACTACAATTATTTACAAAAAGTTGTAAACCTGGTTTTGAGTAAACACTACTATACAATTATATACAAAAAGTTGTAAACCCCTGTGTTGAGTAAACTCTACTATACAATTATATACAAAAAGTTGTAAACCCTCATTTTGAGTGAACTTTACTATATTTTTATATACAAAAATTTGTAAACTCAGAATTTGAGTAAACTAATATGTAAAAAGTTGTAAACCCATGTTTTGAGTAAACTCTACTACAATTATATACAAAAGAGGTGGTGGGCCAGAAGGACAAGATAAGAATGAAAATGATGAAATATGATAAGAAAAAAGACACTGGATAAAAAGAACAAAAAACAAGTAGGTACAGAAACACCCTTACTTAAAAAAAGATCCTTGGCGCATATTATTTTATTTTGTTTTGGGAAATTTGGCAGCAATATCTTCATAATTAATTATGGAGGAAAATAATTAATTCGGCAGCCTAACTTCGCAGGCATTAATTAATAATTAATAAGGAAGGAAAAAGTAAGGAAAAAAATGAAGAAAATACTTAATGAATGGGTTGACAATTAGTAGTATCTTATTTGGATGTAACTACATGTATTAAAGTGACAAGTACAAATCTTTTTCGATTTTAACACATATAAATTGTCGTAACTACATGCTCTTTATGTGTGTTACTACATTTTTTTGTTGGTACTACACTTAATTCATTAGTTGTTCCTACAAACTTTCCTGCGTTAGTACATGTATTTGGTATAGTTGTACAACATATTTTTCTACATTAGCTACATATTTTCCTACGTTAAATTTAAACCTAATATAAATTCGTACTTCATATGTAGTAACTCATGCACTAACACACGTGTATATTAATTTACTACTTATTACTATATCAATTTTTTTGGGTGTAACTACGTGTATTAGACTGTCTAATACTAATCTAATCTAATGCCTGTTACTACATTTTTTTGTTGCGACTACATTCTTTGTATGTGTGTTTCTACACATTTTTTGCTGAAACTACACCTAATTTATTTGTTGTTACTACATATATTTTTAGTGGTACAACATGTTTCATAGGTATTACTACATTATTCTTGGGTGTAACTACATATATTTGGTTGATCTGTACTACATATTTTTCTATGTTAACCACATATTTTTCTACGTTAAATTTCAACCCAATATAGGTCTGTGCTCAACAACATGCAGATACACATGCACTCACACACGTGTATATTAACTTACTACTTGTTACTATATCAATCCTTAATACTTGTTATGATATTAATAATTTTTTTGGGTGTAACTACTTGTATTAGACTGCCTAGTACTAATCTTTTTGGGTTTATCTAGCAACAACAACACACAATCAATTTCAATATACACCCAATCCATACAACGCAGTTACACTGAGTAACACGTAGTCACATCAACATCATACAATGCAGTTACACTACGTAACACGTTGTAACATCAATATCATGTAGAAAAATACATGTCATAACACATTCATTTTCATCATTTAGTAACACCACTATGCACACTCTATAAGATGTAGTAGCGTATAATGTAGTAGCACAGTGACAATCCACAAATGAAGTAACACATATTTCACACCGGTTTCATGAATACACTTAGACGTAATAACACCACAATGCAAACACCCTCAAACGTAGTAACACATAATGTACACACTAAACCATGAACCCTGAACACTAAAGCCTAAAACCCTGAACCCTAAACCTTAAACCCTAAACCCTAAACACTAAACCTTGAACCTGAACCCTAAACCTGAATCCTAAACCCTAAACCTGAATCCTAAACCATAAACCTGAACCCTAAACCCTACACCTGAATCCTACACCTTGAACCCTAAACCCGAAATTTGAACCCTAAACCTGAACCCTAAACCTTAAACCTAAACCCTAAACCCTAAACCCTAAACCTGAACCGTAAACCCTAAACTTAGAACCCTAAACATGAACCTTAAACCCTACACACTGACCCTAAACCCTAAACCTAAACCCTAAACCCTAAACCTAAACCTGAACCCTAAAAGCTAGGTAAAGGTTCAGGTTTAGGGTTTAGGTTTAGGGTTTATGTTTCAGTTTTAGGGTTTAAGGTTTGGGGTTTGGCTTTAGGGTTTATGGTTTAAGGTTCAGGTTTAGGATTTAGGATTCAGGTTTAGGGTTTAGTGTTTAAGGTTTAATGTTCAGGGTTCCGGGTTTTGGGTTTTGGGTGTACATTATGTGTTACTATGTTTGAGGGTGTTTGTATAGTGGTGTTACTACGTCGGAGGGTGTTCACGGAACCAACGTGGAATACGTGTTACTTCATATGTGGACTTTCACTGTGATACTACATTATGCGTAACTACATTCTTTGTATGGAGTGTGCATAGTGATGTTACTACATGACTAGTAGTAATCTAATCAGGAAAGAAATGTGCAATAACACACATACAAAGAATGAAGTTACAACAAAAAAACATGTATCAACATGCATTAGAGTACATTAATACTAGTTAGTCTAATACATGTATTTACAAAAAACATTAATATAGTAAAAATTAGTAAAGATTGATATAGTAACAAGTAGTAAATTAAAAAGAGTTTTTATTTTTTATTTATAAATTGGGCTAATTTCGGGTATCTATATTATTTTTTTAAAGAAGATTTACCATTAATTTCGATCAATTAATGTGGCAGAATTAATTCATATTAAATATATGATGAATAAATTTTTAAAAAAAGGAAAAGTGTTTGAACAACATTGAAAAGCAATTAATGAACATCATTGAATAGCAATTAATAATTCAGGAAAAAATTAGGAAAATAATACTAAAGGGTATTATTTAGTATTCATTATTTTTTGTCCTTTACAACCACCATCTTTTTTCCTTGTCCTTTTTACTCATATTAGATTAAAAATGGTCTTTCATAACCTTTTCCTATATACAAATATTCCTTATTCAACTGAAGAACCTATTGAAATCTTTTACTCTGCTGAGGAAAATTTGTCTCATCTAGTGGCCACTTTTGGAGGTTAAACCATTGAGCCACAACCTGCTGTAAGAAAACCTACTATGCATTATGTCAGAAGGCAAAGGAAACAACAGGGATATGCGGCTATGGAGAGAATCTCACAGTATATTCAATGGAAGATGGGTTTTTATAAGAAACAAAAAATGTTGGTCCTTTGGAAAGGCTAACACAAGTTTAGAGGGGGGGGGGGGGTGAATAAACTTGTCCCTAAAATCTGGATTTTAAACAAATTAAGGTTCAGTTGAAACTTGTGTGGGTTTAAGCTGACTGAGCTGAGTTTAAGTCAAACTGACTTAAGTAAAATTGAGTCAACCGGCAGCGGATTAAATTCTAGCCTTTTTCTTGATCTTGTTATTCTATGCGAAAGCTGAGTGTGCTAAACTGAATTCTGGTGATTATCAGTCTGTGAGTTGTGAGGTGTATAACAATCAATTATCAGAATGCTGTAAGTAAATGGTAAGTAAGTAATTAAATGCGTAAAGTAAATGAGGCAAATATTATAGAGGTTCTAAGTGGTGTAATCCTGTCAGTCCTCTCTTCCCCTGTGGTGTAGGAGGCAAATTCCACTAGAACTTTTTGAGGTGAGCTGTTACAAAAAGTCCTAAACAATAGTCCTTGGCTAATCCTAGCTTCACTATCTAAATAGTTGTAGAATAGGTAGAATTGCTGCTCTTCAATTGCTTGAACAATGGTCCTTGAAAGGTTACCTCTTCACCAGCTACCACCACAAACACAGTCTACCCGACTGCTGTGATAACTGTCCTTGGCTGAACCTTCCCGGTTTGCATCACAGTCTAAACCTTTGATGTAGAATCAAAGTTGGGTTGAGAATCGTTTGTGGTTCTTCAAAGTGTCAGAATCTGGATAAATTCTGTATAGCTTGAACACTTGAGGAAATTTCTTGATATGATCTTGTTATAGCGCAGAGATGATAGCAATTCGAATAAATAAGACTAGTGCACAAAATGCTTGTTGATCTTAATAATTTTGTTGTTTTTCCTTGGTGCATAGTCCTCTATTTATAGTGTAAGGTCCAACGTTCATCTTGCTTGAATTCGAATTGTATCAACGTCTATCTTCTAACGGCTATATTTTGTGACCATTCTCATGTGTCAGTACTTCATCCAATAATATTGCTTTCTTTATAACATTCGACTGTACTATCAGTTTGTTGGATGACTGACTTATAAAACTAAGTTTCCTGAGCAGTTTTATACTGTGTTTATCAGTTTCAGTTTCTTGACTGACTTGGAGCATTAACTGAGATTTTACTCTTCTTCAAAATATCAGTACTCCAATTTTCATCATATTATATTTGACTTAATTAGAGTACACCATAAGCAAGTATCTTCTAAGAATTCATTGTCCTTAAGATTCTTAGATCTTCATATAAGATCATAAAGTCAGTTCAGGTCACCACAAACTTGCCTGAAGTCTAACCTTATAGTCTCGACTTGTGATCTTCTTAACTGAGTTTGAACCCTCAGTTCTTCAATCTTCAATAACTGAGTTTGTGACCCTCAGCTCTTCATCAACTGAGTTTGAACCCTCAGTTCTTCCATCTTCTAGATAAGCCAACCGAGTTTGTGTCCCTCAGCAAACTTATCTTCTTCAGTTTCATATTGGTGTAGTCTGAGTCAGTTTGTTTATCTTGACGATTTCCAGTTTTCTAAATGACTTCCAGTTTTTAGTTTCATGACACACTAAATATTACAGTGCTTTTCTGATGTAACCTATACAAATATCAGACTCTAGTAAAACCTATACATTCAATTCTAGACATCTTTTAGCTTTTCACTATAACAACTAGCTTCAGCACTTCATCGATGAGGTTAAGATAATATGAGTAAATATGATGAACTATCATCAAAACATAAATTTTATTTCCAACAATTTCCCCCTTTTTGATGATGCCAAAACTCTCACTAAAAGCAAAGCTTACAGATTAAGACAATGTAAGACAAGGAAAAACTGGAAAACTGGATTTCATTAGAATAAGCAAAAATTGGAATAGTTACACTTTGTTCAAATAAATTTTAATTAGAGACTAAGCTCCTTTCTGTGCTTTTTGTTTAACTGAGATATACTTCATCTCTTTGTCATGTAGACGATAATCATACTCTAGCTTAGAGTCTTCCTTAGTGAAAGTCTTGTTATAGTCCACTTGACTTCCTTCTTTCCATTTTCTCCATAAAATTAACTTTGGTAAAGCTGATTCATCCAAGTAGTATTTTTCAAATTCTGCTACATCAGCTTTTATTTGTTCAACATTGTCTCTTATCTTTAGGTTGTCTTCAATCCTCTTGATCTTCTTATATTGCGCCATCTTCTGATTGTAAAATTCATCAGATAAGAAGTAGTTCAAGGATTCTTCAATAGTCTTGTCCTTGTACTTGGCTTTGATAGGATTATGATCTTTGACAAACTTTAACCACAGATCCTTTGTTAGAGTAGCTCTCCGTTCTTCAGGTTGACTGTATTTCTCAATGAGCTGCTCATTAGTTAATTCTTTCTTTAATAACTTTGGATCTGATTTATATTTTTCCAATTCGTCTTCAAGTTGCTTTTTTTCTTTGAGTAACCTCAGCTTTTCTTCTTCCGCTTCCCCTTTTTGGCATAATACAGTTGGTCTACCAAAGCATGGGTTGCCTTTTGATTGGCTGAGATACGTTGCTGAGAAACAAGTACTTCTTTGAGCTGATTCTCTAACCCATAGATGTGCTGATTCATATGCCAGTGAGCCTGAGCATGTGTTTCGCTATCTACTGCGGTAGAGTCTTCAAGTTTCTGCTTGAGTAACAAAATTTCTGAGGCAGAGCTTGAACTTGACTTATGGATCATCTCTAGTCTTGCATGAACTGAGATATCTGTGTTCGTTCTATAATCTAGATATCCAGAGATGTTTGACAAAAGGCCATTGTATGCATCCTTTTGGCTGAGCACAATCTTCAAGTTCTCATGAACTTTGCCCAATTCCTCCTTTGTCAAGATATCAGAAGGATCATATGTGGCTTCTGTTTGAACTTTAGACTGAGTGATATCTTCAATTATCATAAGTTGTTGATTATCAAGTCCATCAGCTGCTTGCTGATTGTCAGCTGTCTGATTTCCAACTGGCAAATCTTCTTGCTGGGTTACAGTTTTCGTTGCTCGGAGTTGAGGTTGAGTATCTTTCTACAAAACTGTAGTTATATCAGCTTATTTTCTTGAATTATCATCTTCATCATCATCCTTCTTCTTTAAAGAATCCTTGGGAAAATATGAAGTGGCTAATTCTCTTTGCTTGGCTAGTTCAATGAATCTATTGAAACAATTTGTAAGAAACTCTGACATAAGAAACAAAGTATATAGGTCTCTAATTTCCACTTTCTTCAAGAGTAAATTTTCTTCAGATTGTAAGATAGCATCATGAGAATATTCTGGTTTGAGTTTCATCTTCATTAGCTTGATGATTCTATCAGCTTCAAAAATTGGGGCTTGTTGCTGATCTGATTGGTGCTGTAACTGAGAAGTATCATCAGCAAGAATATCTTTCTGCGTGATTTCAGCTGTCAGTTGTTGTAGTTCCCCCTCAGTTGGTGCTTGCTGACTCGTACCTGGGTAAAAACATTTGACAACCGAATTTTCTTTTGCTGAGTCAGCTTTCCTCTTGACTCCTTCGTGTTCAGCTTCCTGCTGAGACACAGTTTTCTGTCTGGCTTCAGGTTGGGAAGTTGTTCTTGCAACTATTGCAATTTCCTCTGTATCAGTAGTTGTGGCTGCAGTTTGTCTTGCTTTCTTCCATGCCTTGAGTTTCTCCAAATAAAATTGAATGATTCCACTGAGTGTTTTCTTCAGTCGGAATCTGCCAACAGTTACTTGTCCTTCAGCTTGAGCTTTCTGTACACTTTCCAATTCAGCTAAATGTTGCTTCTTTATCTGATTGACAACATAACCGGCCCAATTGAATTCTAGTTCATCCCAAATTATGTTCATCAGATAAATATTGTCATCGGATAAAGTGTTGATTCCTTTGGATTTTCCAATAACATGTCTGCTGAGCCATCTACTAAGGAGTCCAAATTCTGGCTTGAGTTTATCAATATGAATGCCAACTTCTGCTAGTTCAATGGTAGAAAGGCATCCCTTTAGAAAAGGAAATCTGCCTAAGAAAGGCATCCCTTTTCAATGGTAGACAAGTCAAGTCTATTGATGTCACAGATGAATTTGTGCCAAATAGTGACTTCATGACTCGTTCATTGATAATAATTCGATCTTCATGAACTGTAGTGATGAGGGAGTCTCTTATCAAATGCATGTTCTCCCAAAACTGTAAAATCCCTTCCACATCACGTTTTTCGTTGAAAGTGACCTCCAGAATGCTTCTTAATCCTGGTTGTTTCTGGATCTTCTCGCAGATATAACATGTTAACAGAGTGTTGTTGCACATAGCTTTTATAAACTTTGAATGTATACACATCTAAATCTGTGATCAATATTTCTTCTTGAGATTTCTTTGAGGTGGCCATTTCTGGGTTTGGTGTGAAAAAGATTGAATTTTGAGATGAAAAGGATTATGAAAAATCTGATTTTGTTTTTAATGAAAATGTGAACGGAGGTTGGATATATAGGGATGATGTACTGGCGGTTGATTAGTACAACTTTTCAAATTCCATGATGGTTTGTGTAACCAATGCATGTACTGTTCTGACAGTAATTGGGTGTACACGCAACATATTCTGACAAAAACGTGGTAATTAAATCCGATATAACCGCTGTCGGTTTTATCTTATCAACCTTTGACTTAAGTTGACTCTTATAAAGACTGATGCTGAGGTCAGTTCTAGAATAAACTTTCGCCCGTTAAATCTTTCGCCGCTTGGTCAGTTTGAGATTGTTGATGTCAATGATTAATCTGTTAAGTGAGCGAACCCAGCATAACAAAGATCAATCCCCTTGATGAATCTCTGGCTTAAACTGACTTAACTGACTTTGATTATCCCCAACTCAGTTCTTAATTTGGCAAATCTTTCTTTATCCAATGGTTTTGTAAAGATATCAGCCAACTGATCTTCAGTAGGTACATAAAGAACTGTAATATCCTTTTTCTCTTCATGATCTCTTATAAAGTGATGACCCACATCAATCTGTTTTGTCCTGAGTGCAAAACTAGATTGTCAGTTATTTCAATTGCACTTGTGTTATCACACATTATGGGAATTGTTCCTTCTTCTATCCTAAAATCTCTTAATTGCTGTCTAATCCATAAAATTTGAGCACAACAACTTCCAGCTGCTATATACTCTGCTTTAGCTGTTGAATTTTTTAAATTGAATTTTGCTTTTTGCTGAACCATGACACAAGTCTATTTCCTAGCAACTGACATGTGCCTAAGGTTCTCTTCCTGTCCACTTTGCATCCTGCACAATCTGAGTCTGAATAGGATATAGTTTGAATTCTCCTTCTTTTGAATACCATATTCCAACTCCATCTGTATCTTTCAAATACTTCAAGGTCCTTTTAACCACTGTGAGATGTCTTTCCTTTGGTTTTGACCGAAATCTTGCACATACACCAACAGTAAAAGATATGTCTGGCCTACTTGCGGTAAGGTAGAGTAAGCTTCCAATCATTCTTCTGTAAAGTGTTTGATCAACATCTTTGCCTTCTTTGTCTTCATCTAGTCTGATGTTGGTCCCCATTGGTGTAGAAATTCCAGCTGATTTTTCCATACCAAACTTTTTGATAAGTTCTCTTGTATACTTGGTTTGGTGAATGAAAATTCCATCATCTAATTGTTTAACTTGTAATCCAAGAAAATAATTCAATTCTCCCATCATACTCATCTGAAATTTGCTCTTCATTAAAATTGCAAATTTCTCACATAACTGTTCATTTTCTGATCCAAAATTAATGTCATCAACATAGATCTGAACAAGGAGAGTGCTCTCTTTATTTTTCATTCTGAATAAAGTTTTGTCGATAGTTCCTTTGATAAATCCATTATCCACTAGAAACTGAGATAGAGTTTCATACCAAGCTCTTGGTGCTTGTTTAAGTCCATAAAGAGCTTTCCTTAGTCTGAAAACTTTGTCAGCTTGATCTTTAATCTCGAATCCAGGTGGTTGTTGAACATAAACTTCTTCTTCAAGTATTCCATTCAAAAATACGCTTTTAACATCCATTTGGTATACTTTGAACTTTTTATGAACTACAAAGGCAAGAAATAGTCTGATTGCTTCCAATCTTGCAACTGGTGCATAAGTTTCATCAAAGTTTATGCCTTCAGCTTTAGAATACCCTTTAGCTACAAGTCTAGCTTTGTTTCTGATGATATTCCCATCTTCATCAAGTTTGTTTTTGAAAACCCATTTGGTTCCAATGATATTCACATTAACTGGTCTTTCTACCAATTCCCATACTTGATTTCTTTCGAATTCATTCAGTTCTTCTTGCATAGCTAGTATCAAATCTGGATCTTTCAAAGCTTCTTCTATTTCCTTAAGTTCAGATTGAGATAGAAAACATACAATCATTGCATCTAGTTGATGTCTTGTTCGAACTCCGGCTTGAGTGTCACCAATAACTTGTTCTTCATGGTGATCCCTCATCCATTGATAAACTGGTGCTTGCATCAAAGGATTTTGTTCAACTGGTTCTTGATTTTCTTCAACTGAGACAGAATCATGTTGTTCAGGTGAGGGTTGTTGAGTAGTTGGAACCTGAGACTGATCTTGATCTGAAGATTCTGAAATCCGTAGTCTTCCAATGTCAACAAAAACTGATTTTGGCAAGACTGGTAACTGAGACTGAAAGACTGGTTCTGGTCTGTCTTCAGCTGTTCACCAGGGAAATTTGGTTTATCAAATACCACATGTATTGATTCCTCATGCTTGAGTGTCCTTTTATTTAGTACTCTAAAAGCTTTGCTGACACTTGAGTATCCCAGAAAGATTCCTTCATCAGCTTTGGGCTGAAAAATGAAGTTGATGTTTCCTATTATTGTGTATGAAACATTTGCTTCCAAAAGCATGAAAGTAAGAAACAGTTGGTTTTCTTCCTTTCCAAATTTTATAAGGAGTCTTATCATGCCTTTTATTCATGAGAGCTCTGTTATGTCTATAGCAAGCTGTGTTAACTGCTTCTGCCCAATATCGTTCAGGCAGTTTTGCTTCACATATCATAGTCCTTCCTGCTTCTTTGAGTGTTTTATTTCTTCTTTCAGCTACACCATTCTGTTGAGGTGTTGTTGTGGCAGCAAGTTGGTGTAAAACACCATTCTCTTCACAATATTCAATAATCACATTGTTGAGAAATTCAGTTCCTTAATCTGATCTTATCTTCACAACTGTTATACCTTTCTGATTCTGAAGTCTCTTGAGTTGTTTTGTAAGTCTTTGCTTGGTTTCACTTTTCTTGGTTAAGAAGATAACCCAAGTGTATCTTGAAAAATCATCTACTACCACCAATGTATACTTCTTTCCACTGATACTGATTGGTGTAATAGGTCCAATTAAGTCCATATGTAGTAGCTCCAGCACTCTGGTTGTTGAATGCTGAGATTTCGTCTTGAAACTTGCTTTTGTTTGCTTTCCTTGTTGACAAGCATCACATAAGCTATCCTTCTTATATGAGATTTCTGGTAGTCCAATGACTAACTGTTTCTTGACAAGGGTGTTGATGTCATCAAAATTTAGATGACTAAGTTTCTTGTGCCACAACCAGCTGATTTCTGATTTGGTGTGCACAAGTAAACTGGTTTCCGCAACAGCTGTAGTCCAATCTACAACATACATATTCTCTTTTCTTCTTCCGGCTAAAACAACTTGAAATGCTGTTTTGCTGATGACAATGCAGAAGTCTTTGTCAAAAGTAACTTTATATCTCATATCATAGAATTGACTGGTGCTGAGTTTATTGTAATGCAATCCTTCTACATAAGATACATTCTTGATTGTGAGTCCATTTCTGATCAAGGTACCATAACCTTTGGTGAAACCAGGTTTTTCTTTACTTCCAAAATTAACCTTTGGTCCATCATTGGCAATAAAATCACTTAGACAGTCCTTGCTCATTGTCATGTGTCTTGAGCAACCACTGTCAAAGTACCAAATATCATGGAAAACAAATTAAAATGTTTTAGGTACCCAACTCAGTTTGGGTCCATAGTGGTCAGTTGTTAGTACAACTCTGGGTATATTTCCATAAGGTCTTCTCTTGAAATTGTTGCACTTGTTTTTATATATATAGGCCACACTTCCATAATTTCTTTTTCTGGATTGTGTCTTATGTATATGATTTCTCAGGTCTTCTAGTTCACTCTGATTTCCAAAGTGTTTTATATTATTAAAAGTTGAATCATAACCATCGTTCCTTCTGTACAGAGGTCTAGACTGACCTTTGTACTTATACTTTTGCTGAGAACAAAGATTAGCTCTCTGCTGAGTTTTGGACTGAAACTTGTGATAAGTTTTCTGCCAGGAATGATTATTTTTATCAGTTTTAATAGTAGATTCAGAAAAATTCCAATCATCATCAGTGGGGTATAGTCTTCCTTTCCCCTTGGATGTGTGAATCTTTGAATGGTTGACATTCTTAGATTTACCCTGATTATAATTTTTCTAGTTCTTAGCTTGATCAGTTTTTGTGGATCTGGCAGTTGATCTACCATTTCTGTTTCCTTGAGATACAACTGATCTACTATTTGGTTTACCTTTGTTGGTTGATATAGTTGTCTTCTTGGAAAATTGATTTATCCTATGTGATACTGACTTTACTCGTTCAGCAATTTTCTCGGTTTGTGGAAGTTGCTCAGCTACAAACTTAATACAAGTTTTGATACTAGGTTCAGCAGCTTTGCTAATTCTTTCCTCAGAAGATTGCTGTGTATAAAATCCTAAGCATGTTCTGTCTCCATATTGCTTTCCTGATTTGAATCCAGTAGCTGAACTTGACTGAGCAAATGATTCAGTTGCTCCTGCTGATGGAGTAGACTGATACTGATTCTTTCCTTTATCAGTTCTACTCAGTTTCATCATATTTAGTTCAGAATTCAATCTTTCAACCTCAAGAATAAGAATTTCTTTCTCAGCTTTAATTGATTCATAACCAGCTTGAATAGTTACAAGCTGATTCATCAATTCGTCAAGTGTTTCTTCTGATTCTAGATTTTTTGGATTGGAGTCAACAGTCGAAGAACATGCATTTTGAATGGAAATCTGTGCTGAATAGTATTTAGAGTTAGATTCGCATACCTCATTTGGACTTTCCATGTGAGCCATTAAAGCTGTGTCATCTGATAATCTTTCAGTACCAGCTTCATAGTCTGACTCATCTCCGGCTAAGAGTGCTCTTCTTCCAGTTCTTCGTTGCTGAGTCTTCTTGGTCAGTTCTGGACATTCAGCTTTGTAATGTCCAGGCTTCTTACAGTTGAAGCAAAGATATTCATCGTCTTTCTTCTTTTTAGGAGTCCTCTTGATGAACTTCTGAGTGACTGGGTGTCCACTCTTCATCCTTCAAATTCTGTTCATCATTAGAGCCATCTGTTCCTCCATCTCATCCAATTACTGAAGATTGATTGATGAGGTTTCTTGGTTATCATTTGATGCTGCTGCTGCAAGAGCTGTTGTTTTAGGTTCCTCCATGGCTTTGATTAGAGCCGTTGTCATGGTGAAATCTTCACTGAATTCGTAAGCTTTGAGATCTGAGAAGATTTTCAAGGAGTCTTCTATGTCAAGTCTTCTTGTTTCTTCCATTGCTGTAACCTTCATCTTCCAGCACATTGGTAAAGCCTTCAAGATTATAGTGTTGATTTCTTTCTTGGAATACTCAATTTTGAGTAGAGCCAATTCATCCATGATAGCACTGAATCTTGTTTCCATCTGATCAATATTTTCGCCTGACTTTATCTTGAAATTTTCAAACTTCTGTTTGCTACAGAGATCATATTCTCTTTAATCGAATCAGTTCCTTCGCAAACTAACTGAAGTTTTTCCCACATCTCTTTTTTGCAGTAGTACAATCATTGAATTTTAGGTACATGTTGCTATCAAGAGTTCTGAGTATGATATCCATGGTGACATTGATCAGGTTGTTTCCCTTCCGATCATCACTGGTCCATTCAGCTTTAGGCTTGGGAACTCTAACTTGATTTCCATCAACAGTTTGCATGTGGGTGATTTTAATAGGTCCATCAGTGAGTACATCAATCATCTCATCATGAGAAGCCGCTAGAAAAGCCTGCAAACGACGTCTATATTCATCAAATCCGTCCATGTTGCACATCAGCATTTGTCTGGCATACTGATTGTTATCCATTGTGAGAGAGTGAAAAATGATTATGTGAAAACTAGAAACTAAGCTTTCTAAAAAGAACAACTAGAGGAGATTTGGAGCAAATGAGCTTTTAACAATGGCTTGTCAAATGAACCTTGCTCCGATACCAATTGTTGGTCCCTTGGAAAGGCTAACACAAGTTTAGAGGGGGGGGGGGGGGGGTGAATAAACTTGTCCCTAAAAACTGGAGTTAAGCTGACTGAGCTGAGTTTAAGTCTAACTGACTTAAGCAAAACTGAGTCAACCGGCAGTTGATTAAATTCTTGCCTTTTTCTTGATCTTGTTATTCTATGCGAAAGTAGAGTGTGCTAAACTGAATTCTGGTGAATATCAGTTTGTGAGTTGTGAGGTGTATAACAATCAATTATTAGAATGCTGTAAGTAAATGCTAAGTAAGTAATTAAATGCGTAAAGTAAATGAGGCAAATATTATAGAGGTTACAGGTGGTGTAATCCTGTCAGTCCACTCTTCCCTTGTGGTTTAGGAGGAAAATTCCACTAGAACTTCTTGAGGTGAGCTGTTACAAAAAGTCCTAAACAATAGTCCTTGGCTAATCCTAGCTTCACTATCTAAACAGTTGTAGAACAGGTAGAATTGCTGCTCTTCAATTGCTTGAACACTGGTCCTTGAAGGGCTATGTATGCCTCTTCACCAGCTACCACCACAAACACAGTCTACCCGACTGCTGTGATAACTGTCCTTGGCTAAACCTTCCCGGTTTGCTTCACAGTCTAAACCTTTGATGTAGAATCAAAGTTGGGTTGAGAATCAATGAATTGATTCTTGTTTGTGGTTATTCAAAGTGTCTGAATCTGGATAAATTCTGTATAGCTTGAACAATTGAAGAAATTTCTTGATACGATCTTGTTATAGTGCAGAGATGATAGCAATTCGAATAAATAAGACTAGTGCACAAAATGCTTGTTGATCTTAATAATTCTGTTGTTTTTCCTTGGTGCATAGTCCTCTATTTATAGTGTGAGGTCCAACGTTCATCTTGCTTGAATTTGAATTGTATCAACGTCTATCTTGTAACGGCTATATTTTGTGACCGTTCTGATGTGTCTGTACTTCATCCATTAATATTGCTTTCTTTATAACGTTCGACTGTACTATCAGTTTATTGGATGACTGACTTATAAAACTGTGTTTCCTGAGCAGTTTTATACTGTGTTTATCAGTTGTCAGTTTCTTGACTGACTTGGAGCATTAACTGAGATTTCACTCTTCTTCAAAATATAAGTACTCCTATTATCATCTGATTATATTTGACTTAATCAGAGTACACCATAAGCAAGTATCTTCTAAGAATTCATTGTCTTTATGATTCTTAGATCTTCATACAAGATCCATAAAGTCAGTTCAGGTCACCACAAACTTGCCTGAAGTCTAACCTTATAGTCTCAACTTGTGATCTTCTTAACTGAGTTTGAACCCTCAGTTCTTCAATCTTCAATAACTGAGTCTGTGACCCTAAGCTCTTCATCAATTGAGTTTGAACCCTCAGTTCTTCAATCTTCTAGATAAGCCAACCGAGTTTGTGTCCCTCAGTGAACTTATCTTCTTCAGTTTCATATTGGTGTAGTCTGAGTTAGTTTGTTTATCTTGACGATTTCCAGTTTTCTAAATGACTTCCAGTTTTCACTTTCACGACACACTAACTATTACAGTGCTTGTCTGATGTAACCTATACAAATATCAGACTCTAGTAAAACCTATACATTCAGTTCTAGACATCTTTTAGCTTTTCACTATAACAACTAGCTTCAGCACTTCATCAATGAGGTTAAGATAATATGAGTAAATATGATGAATTATCATCAAAACATAAATTTTATTTCCCACAAAAACCTTCTGTTGAGATGATGATTGACGATACAGGGTTTCACCCCTCCACGTGTCGTCTAACGGTTGGTCCCCATGATAAGAATAAGTATCAAAGGGTGCATGTCGATGCCCGGAGTCGGGGCTACGACGATCGACTCTTAAGCAGTGTAGGATGATGGTCCTATCTCGACCACCGTAAGTCGGATAAGTCGAAATAGAGGACAAAGTCTGCACCAGCTATTAAGGCCCATAATCGGCATGGTAACATAGGCAAGGGGCTAGGCCCATGAAGGTTAAATATGACAATAGACTAAACCGACTTAATATTAGAGTTAGGGTATGCATTATCATTAGAAATACCATGTTCCAGGAACTACGTAAGGCTTGATTCCTGGAAAAATACAGGATACGTTGGCAATCTAAGACAAGCTCTTAGACTCATGCACAAAGCTTAAAACTACAAACACGTTCTTAAGGCCCGGATTAATTAGGTGAGATAATTTTTCATCGTCATTGGCGCTAGAAGGAGGGTGTTGAATACACCAAGATCACGATGCCTCCCAAGGATAAGAATGCCAAGAAAACTAATTCCAAAACCATAGATCAACAGGGTTCACATATCAAGGAGCACATGGATCTGGATCCGAAAGAGGCAAGGGATCCGTTGTTGGATCCTATGCATGAAAATCCCCCAACGGAGAAACAAGGCCTTGCTCCGGAACATAAGGTTATCGTAGATCCATTGGCAGTAGCTGATCGCGAGCTAATGGCCAGAATCATAACGGAGGCTTTTATGGCTAATGGTCTGAGAATAGCGGCAAGAAAGACGCCGTAGAAGACGCCAAGCAAGTCCCTGGGGAAGGAACCAGTGGATCATTCAGCTCTGTGGAGAAAAGGAGACTTGAAATCCAGGAAAAACATCAAAGGTTTGGTGAGGATAGCACTAGGCAGGAGCTGGACACTATCTTAGTCAAAAATACGGCCCTTCACAAAGGAAATTGAAGATTTTCTCAAACCCAAGGGGTTTAAAATACCAAAGATAGAACCTTATGATGGCACCACCGATCCAGAAGACCATCTACATAAGTATCTGTCTTAGATGAGGTTGGACAGTGCACATGATGCAATGCAGTGTCGGGCCTTCGAGACATTGCTCGTCGGTCGAGCCCGGGAATGGTTCACCCAAGCTACGACCAGGTTCGATCTTGAGTTTTTCTATGTTAGCTGACAAATTTCGAGATGCGTTTATCGTGAATAAAAAGATTTAGCTAAGCGCTACACACCTCATGAATATGAAGCAACAAAAATATGAAAATGTGATAAAGTATCTGAAAAGATTTAATCTTGAGGCCATGCAAGTCAAGGGCGCGGATGATCGACTTCTGATCACGTCGTTTGTGGGAGGGCTACATGATAAAAGGTTATACATGAAGTTGAACAGAGATGTCCCTCACACCATGGATGAGTGTGTTAATGTGGTGCATAGATTCTGTCAAGGGGAAGAGTCAGTGCGAAGGCATACCCAATCCGACTGGATGGACTGAAAGAAGGACACTCGAGGTCCAAATAAGAATCAGTCTAAAGGACAGAGCACCGAGAGCAAGTCGACAGTCTGGGATCGTATCGCGGCACCCATCTCAGAACGTTTGGGAAAGAAAGGAGCCATACATGATAAGGATTTCATCCCTATCAATCGGTCTCGGAGGGAGGTGTTGTCCATTATGATCTTGAAGGGCATAGCGAAGACACCAAGACCACTGAAAAGGCCCCGAGAAAAGAGAAATCCAAGAAAGTATTGTGATATCACACTGATATAGGTCATAGAACGGAGGACTGTGATAACTTGAAAAGTGATATCGACGCCTGTATTCAAGAGGGCAAGCTAGACGAAGTGGTCGATAGGTCTCAGTGCAATGAGCCCAAAGTGCGCTGAGAGTATAAAAGGAAAAATTTGGATCAAGGTCGAGATTAGGGTCGTGATGCTCAGAGACGCAGTGACCGATCACCACGTCATGAGCGATCTCCCGATCATGAAAGAAACAGCAGAGGTGACCATGATCGAGACATGTATGCCGATAATCGACCCAATAACTACATTAATACGATCTTTGGGCTAGCTGAAAATGATAAAGACCGAGCCGGACGATAGCCAACTGACTGCTCGAGGGAGAAGAAGAGACTAAGATTTACAATAGAAGTGGGGTATGGACCCAAAGATGTCATACCTAATTCCCGGAGTCACAGTGAAGGGCTGGTTATTGAGGTGGTGATTAGCCGAGCTTGGGTATCGAGAGTCTACGTCGAAAATGGCATTGCAGTGAATATCTTGTATTACTCAGCTTTTAAGGCGATGAAACTGAAAGATAAGGACATAGCTCCTTTACCATCTCCTTTGTTTGGATTCACAGGACAAGCGGTCCATCCCATGGGTTCAATAAGGCTGCTAACGACGGTCGGCGATGGTGAAAGAGGAAGGACCCTTGAATTAAACTACGTAGTAGTCAAGGCCCCTTCAGTATACAATGTCATTTTAGGTCAACCAGCTCTTTTCGACCGATGCGCCATCATCTCCACTGTCCATAACAGCATGAAATTCCCTACCAGGAACGGCTCACACGAAGTAAGAGGAGACATTCAAGTTGCTCGGAGCTGCAACTCCATCGTCATGGACGGAAAAATGACTATGCAGCAAGTCCTAATTGAAGAGTTGATCCCTGAGGAAGAAGAGGAGAAGAGTTGGATTTCGGTTGATCCCGTCGAAGATGTTTGTCTATGGGAAGATGAAACAGATTAGTGTGTGCATGTCAGAATCTGGATCCTGACTAAAGAAAAGCAATTACTTGTCGAGCTACTAATCGAGTTCAGAGATGTCTTTGCATGGAAGGCTGATGACATGAAGGGACTATCCACGGATATAGCGGTCCACAGGCTCAAAATATATCAAGGCCGGAAGCCAGTCAGATAGAAAAAAAGGAGTTTTGCACATGAACGAAACCAAGCTATAGAGACGGAAGTCTGGAAACTGTTAACGGCCAAGATAGTGAGAGAAGTGCTCTACCCGGAATGGCTGGCTAGCCCGGTGTTAGTCAAAAAGCCTGACGAAAGCTAGCATATATGCGTGGACTTCACCGACTTGAATAAAGCATGTCCAAAAGACTCCTATCCGTTGCCAAGAATCGACAGGTAAGTGGACTTTACCATCGACTTCGAAGTGTTTTGTTTTTTAGATGCATATAAGGGATACCATCAGATCATAATGGATCCTCGAGACGCTGAAAAGACAGCTTTCATCACGGAATTCAGCACTTTCTGCTATGTAACCAAGCCATTGGGGTTGAAAAACGTTGGGGCTACATATTAGAGAGCAGTCAACAAGATTTTCGCCAAACATATCGGTAGGTGTATGGAAGTGTACGTCCACGACTTGCTCATCAAGAGTCGATCTATGAAGCAGTACCTGGTAGATGCTCGGGGTAGTATTTGAGGTTTTTAGGGAAACAAAGATGAAATTAAATCTGAAGAAGTGCACCTTTGGGGTCAGGTCGGGGATGTTTTTAGGATACATTATCTTGAAAGACGGGATTCGAGAAAACCTGGATAAGATCAACACTTTGAAAAATATGCCTGCACCTCAAAATATAAAGGATGTATAGAGACTTACTTGGCCGCCTTCAACAGGTTTTTATCGAGATCCGCCCAGTGAGCTCTACCGTTTTTCAAGATCCTCCGTAGGGCTAGTCCTTTCCATTGGGACGAAGAGTGTCAGAAAGACTTCAAGGATTTAAAAGAATATTTGTCGGAGTTACCCACTCTCACTTCACCCAGGGAAGGAGATAAATTGTTGGTCTATCTGGCAGTATGTGAAGAAGCAGTGAGTGCGGTTCTGATTCGGGAAGGGGTCCACCGCAAAGTGCTGATTTATTTTTTTAGTAAAGCATTGCATGGACCCGAGATCCGATACACACCAGCAAAAAAACTAGCATTATGTATGGTACATGCCTCGAGAAAACTGAGGCCTTATTTCCAAGCCCATCCCATTACGGTAGTCACTAAACAACCGCTGAAGCTGATCTTAGCGAAGCGCGACACGTCGGGTCGACTAGCAAAATGGGTAGTAGAGATGGCAGAGTACGACATCGACTTCGTGCCTCGGACTACGGTTAAGGCCCAGGACTTGGCAGATTTTTTAGCTGAAGGAATTTCCATCCAACTCGAGCAAGAGAAGCAAACCACAGAGAAACAGTGGACGTTCCAAGTCGATGGGGCGTCAAGCAAAGAGGGGGCAGGAGTTGGACTCCTTCTAATTAGCCCAACAGGTGACTAATTCCCCTACGCCCTTCGATTCGACTTCAAAGCGACAAACAATGAGGCTGAATATGAGGCTATGATCACATGCCTGAAATTTGCTTTGAAGTTGGGAGTTGAGAATCTACTAGTTTACAGCGACTCGCAATTGGTGGTAAATCATATCATGGGGGAGTATGAAGCCAAGGAAGAAACCATGAAGAATTACTTAACAGTGGTATAAGGCCTCATACCAAAGTTCAAGTCAGTTCAGATCGAGCAGGTCCCCTGAAGTCAGAATAAGAGAGCAGATGCATTATCTAAACTCGCTTGGAACTTTGTCTCGAACAAGAAAGTTCTGGACGAACTATTGGGTGATAGAAGCTACAAGGAATCATAAATAAAGCCAATCACTCAACAAGCAACATGGATGAATCCAATCGCCCTTTACCTTAAGGACGTAATTCTACCATCCGACAAGGCACAAGCACGAAAAATACTACTTCAATCAGCACGGTATGCGTTCTTTGATTCCATTATTTATCGAAAGTCTTTTGTAGAGCCATGGTTAAGATGTGCATCAGAAGAAGATGGTGAATATCTCCTCGAAGAAATTCATAGAGGAGCTTGTGGAAATCATTGCGGGGCTAGGATGCTTGCTCGAAAGTGCAAGCAAACTGGGTACTTTTGGCCGTCGATGCAACAATATGCGAACAGCCTGGTTCAGAGGTGTAGGACTTGTCAAATCCATGACAATATCACCCATCAACAGGCCCAAGAAATGAGCGTCATCTCGTCAGCCTGGCCTTTTGATCAGTGGGGCGTCGACATAGTCGGACCTCTACCCCGAGCTCCGGGCAACAATAGATACGTGGTAGTCACAGAGGACTACTTCATGAAATGGGTCGAAGCCAAGTCTTTGACAGACATCAGAGCTTCGACCATAAACAATTTCTTGTGGGTCGATATTTTATGAATGTATGGAATTCCCAAGGCTCTGATCTCAGATAACGGCACTCAGTTCGAAAACCGAAAAGTTAGAGAATGGTGCGCCGAATATCATATCAGTCAGCGCTTCACCTCGGTATCTCACCCGAAAGAAAATGGTCAAGTCGAGCAGACAAATCGATAGATCAAGATAGGGTTGAGAAAGAGACTAGAAGCCGAAGGTCGAGACTGGGCAGCACAACTTCCGAGCATCCTATGGTCGTATAGGACAGCTCCAAATTCTTTGACAGGAGAAACACCCTTCTCTCTGGTCTTCGGATGCGAGGCGGTAATTGTTAGGTTTTATGCCCGAAAGACAATTTGTAATTGTTTTATTTAAATAAATGACAGAATTTGTTTCATCTTATTTATTCGCATTTATTGCTAGTATTAATACACTACGGAAAAACCTAAGTATATTGATTATGTAATCACATAACTCAGTGTATGGCTATACACACGAGGATTGAGTTTGTGAAATATACTTTGTTGGTCCCAAAGAAGGGTAAAACTATAGTCAGAGAGGGGGGGGGGGTGAATGACTATATGGGAGTTTCAAAAACTTTTCTTGTGTTTAAAAGCTATTGGGCAGCAGATAAGTCCCTTCTTACTATGTTGTTTCAAAGCAGTTTAAACAATCATAGATATAGATTATAATCTAGGTAATATAAATGAATGTAGTAAGGTAAATTGCAGAAAGTAAATAGACACAAGGCTTATAGTGGTTCAGGGTGGTGTAATCCCTTAATCCACTCTTCTCCTGTGATGATTGGAGGAATTCACTATTGTTTTCACAGATGCAATAGTATGATTGTCCTTGACTTCCCAAGCTTCACAATCTACAGGACTATCACTCCTTGACTGCAACAACTTCAGTGATTTAGTCACTTTCACTGGCTCATTGAGATCAAATCCTTCGGCGGCTATTACAAACACAACTCCTTCTCGGATGACTTCTGATTCAGTTGCTTCAGTTTATTGTGAATGAGATTCACAAACTTGATTGATCAATCTCAATGCTGAATATGAAATTGTTGTTCTGTTGTCTGAGTTGATCTCTAGATAAATCCTTGTAAGTTCAGAGAGAAGGCTTTTCAAATTGATAGAGTATCTACTCGATTTTCTTTTTCTTGTTGTTATTTTTATCTGTCTGTCAATGCCTTCTATTTATAGCCTTGAATATCCTGGATTTGAAATTCCGTCCATTGGCTATATTTATGAGGGAAATAATCCTTGATTTTATTCTTGATTCCCCCTTAATTATATTCTCCTTGATTTTAGTGATCGGATTTTTCTTCAAATGTATAGCAGAAAATCCGTCCTTGATTAATCCTCTATTGATTGTGCATTAAATGTATGATCCTCTGAATCTTCATCACATTTCAATTCTGTTCTGATAAGGATTACTTCACCGTTCTATGAACGGTCGAGTGATTCATCTGACTTTGCTGTTTAGATCTTCCTTCACTGTTTTTGCCTTCACTTTGCCGAAAGTCAGTTTACTCTTCCGATTCAGTGTTTCTTTCATCACTTCAGTTTAAGGAGAATCTTGTACTTCACTGATCATTGATTTGGGTGAGATCAGTGTACACCATATTTGAACATTAAATTTCATCACTTGAAACATACTTAGACTTATCCAAGGTCATCACATACTTCCTTGGTTATAAGTCAAACCATTAAGTCTTCACTGCTTCTCTGCTGGTGCTTGGCTGGCTTCACTCTGCCGCATGTCTGTTTTACTTTGCCGTCCTACCAACTAGTACAATACTTATCTGACTTAACTTATACAATATGGCAGACACTAAGTAAGGACTTATACAGAGAATTCTAACTTATTTCAGGCTTGCTATAACAGCTAGTATGGCCATCATCAAAACATAATAAAATGTTCCTAACAATTTCTACCTTTTTGGTGATGCCAAAACCCTCATAAGCCTAAACGTAAGTAAGCCAGTTTTTTGTCATAATAATTGACAGAATAAAAACTCAATAATTTTATTCATCCATTTAAGGGCAATAAGATATTGCATCTTTTTATTCAAAGACAAAGGCAAATAGAAATAATTCAAATTAAGTATATGGTCTACTTCTTCATTTCTTCAAACCTGATGCCTTTGCCTTTGCTGCCCTTCCCCTTTTCTGTTGGGCTTGCCTCCTTTTCACTGGAGCATTCAGGCTTTGAGCCTACTTCTTCATTTCTTCAAACTTGATGCCTTTGCCTTTGCTACCCTTGCCATTTTCTGTTGGGCTTGCCTCCTTTTCACTGGAGCTTTCAGGCTTTGAGCTTCCTTCCCCATTTTTGGCAGCACCAAAACGTGCTTCAAGATTTGCAGTTACTTCATCAGGCTCAGGGAGAGGACCATACTTCTTCTCCAGTATCTTGTTGGTTGCCTCCCCAATTTTGAGAAGGGTGTCAAGTTGTTGCCCAGAGTGCTCCATGATCTCATCCAGATGCTGAATTTGTGAGTGTGAGCATTTAAAGTGTCCACCAAAGGTTTGAGATTTTTGTCATTTGTCTCAGCAAGAAACTCAAGGTTGTTTTGGACGTGATGAGGGATAAATTGCTGGAGGTTGCCAAGCAAGTTTCCTTGTCTTTCCATGACCTCATCTTGTATCTTGATATGACTGATGAGAGCTTCAATCTTGTGGGTGAAGGAGGTTGCTTCACTCCTTAAGGCAGTCTTCAGGTTTTGCCTGCTGTGATATTGCCTTTCCATGTCCACAATGAGGGGTTGAATGTCCAGGTTGAAGACTCTTTCTGGATTGATTTCCTCTGGTGCCACATTAATCTCCTCTTCATCTCCATCTTCCTCTTTCTTGTTTTTCTCCTCATCCTCTTCCTCCTCTTCCTGTTTACCTTTTGTTTCATCTCCTTTTTCTTCTACTCTTTCTTGTCCTTCCTCTTGTTCCTCTACAACCTTAGTATCATTGAGAGGTTGTGGAGGAATGCTTGCTTTTCCATCTTTTTCTGCTGGTGTTCCCCCTTGGTCAATATTGGGGGAGTTGACAAGTTCAGCGAAGTGAGTTTGATCGGCTGGCTCACTTGGCTGTTCGTCAACTTTGCTGAGGCTCTAGAAAAGTACCTCTTGAAGAGTTAGATCATCATCAGATGTCTCAATGGTTTCCGGATCAGCTTTAAGATGGTTACCTTTAGAATGTTCATCCTCTGCCTCAGCTTCTTCCTCATCCATATCTTCGTCTTCAGATGAAGTAATTTTATATCCTTCCTCACCTTCCTCCAGGTAGGTGATTTCCTCTTGTTGTTTTTCTTCTTCTGTTGCTGTATCATCACTGATTGTCACAGGTTCATTTAAGTTGCTGGTACCAATCATAGTGATGTTTTCTTGTATCTTCTGGGATCTGGTTCTTCGTCCCACTCCTGATCTGCTGCTTTCAAGTTGTTTCCTCTTTCTTCCGATAGTTGGTTTGGGTTTCATGGATGCCTTAATGTAGGTAAACATTACCTTTGATTTGTGTGGAGCCTGCAGATTTATGGGTTGTACTTTCAATGCGTCAAACAGGTGTTGGAGAGGGAACACATAAGATTTCCTCTCCTAGAAATCACCCTTCTTCTCCAAACCCTTGCTTGGTGCCGTAATGGACAAATCAATCTCCTTTTGAATCTGTTCTTTCAAACTATTGAATACAAATGTTGCCGAATCAAATTTAGTACCTTCATAGATGATTGCCATTAGCTTGATCCTTAACTCAGTTAAATTTTCCATCGACCCTTTTCTTCCATCGATGTTTTTGGTTATGACCGGTGCAAATTCTGCAAACGGAAGTTTTAGTGTTGATCGAGGGAGGTTGTATGTTTTGCTGTTTCTTTTGGGGTTCTTGGCTATCTCATCCTAGAATTTCCTGATGTCAATCGTCACAAACTTGACATTAGCCGGACCTATTATGGGTAGCTGTAGGAATCTGTTGAGAGTACCGGGCGTGATGACTATTTCTCTTCCAAAGATTGAGCTTTTTATGCAGTCGACCTTAGTCTTCATTGTGCTAGGCACAAACTTTGCATTTTTCCAGAATGCAATCAAGTTTTCATAACAAATTCTGGTTATTGGGGGGTTTAGAAAAGTCATTAACCCCAGATTTGTACAGCAGTCAACCAAGCGTTGAGCATGTGCATTATTCTCACAAAAGTAGAGATAGTGTTCAGGTTTGAAAAACGAACCAGTGATGATTGATTTTTCATAGAACTTTTCAGTGGGAGAGATTGTGGAAAATGAAGCCATTGATAAGTGATTGATGTTTAGAGAAGAATACTTTGAGTTTTCAGAGAAAATCAAAAGTAGGGTTTGTAATTTTGCAAAAGAGTGTAAATATTTCTGAAAATTTCTAAGTGTAGTTTATATAGGATGATTTGGGTAGTGTGAACGTGGTTTGAATGTGGAAGGATTTTATGACATAATGGCATGATTTTGTGTATGTAAATCGCGATATTCGAGTGAAGTGAGGGAGTGGATTGAGGTAAGTAATGATAGAGCCCGGGAATCGAGGCGTTTGTAATTCGAAAAAGTAATATGGTTACCTCCATGATTATAAGTTGATCTCCACGTGTGTAATCATCCACAGAATAATCTTCCATAACTCCCTTATTCTCCACGTGTATAAAAGTTGATTATGTTCACACTTTATTTTACCCATGACTCTAATCTTTCTTTCGGTGAAGTGCCTTGGCTGGCCACTTAGCCGGTGTAGGGATTCTTTCACTGAGCCTCTTTATTTGACCGTTCCTAACAATCAGTGAAGTTAACTTCGCCGAGTACCAGTGCCTTACCTGCTACATCTCCTGTAATGGCAAAGGTTTAAACAGCTAATGAAGTCACTTAGCCGATTACTCCAGTTAGCCGCTCTTTGGTATTTAGTCGATTTCAATCATCCCTAACTCCGTTCTCAACATGCTAAATCTTTGATGACTGAGTGGTTTTGTGAAGATGTCAGCCAATTGATCTTCAGTGGATATGTATTTTAGATTGATATCCCCTTTTTCAACATGATCTCTGATAAATGATGTCTCACATCAATGTGCTTTGTTCTTGAATGCAACACTGGATTTTCTGTAATAGATATTGCACTTGTGTTATCACACATGATTGGAATTTTTTTCTCCTCCACTCCATAATCCCTTAGTTGTTGTCTAATCCAAAGTACTTGTGCACAACAACTGCCTGCTGCTATATATTATGCTTCAGCTATTGATGTAGATATGGAGTTTTGATTTTTGCTAAACCATGAAACTAGTTTGCTGCCTAGCATTTGACAAGTTCCAGAGGTGCTTTTTTCTATCTATTTTGTATCCAGCATAGTCAGAGTCTGAATATGTTATCAACTTGAATCCTTCATCTTTTGGATACCAAATTCCTACATTGATAGTGTTTTTCAAGTATTTAATTATTCTTTTGGCTGCTAGAAGATGTGATTCTTTTGGTTGAGCTTGAAATCTTGCACATACTCCTACTGCAAATGCTATATTAGGTCTACTTGTAGTTAAGTATAGTAGGGATCCAATGATTCCTCTATACATTTTCTGATCAACATCCTTTCTAGTTTCATCTTTTCCAAGAGTGACTCTTGCACACATTGGTGTATCTGCTGTGCCACTTGTATCCATACCATACTTGTGTATTAAGTCTTTGTATACTTGGCTTGACTAATGAAAATGCCATCCTTCATTGGCTTTACTTGAAGGCCAAGGAAATAATTTAATTCTCCCATTATGCTCATCTGAAATTTGCTCTTCATCAGGTTTGCAAATTTCTCACATAACTTTTCATCCTCTGATCCAAAGATGATGTCATCAACACAAATTTGAACTTGCAATGTGCTTGTTCCTTCCTCTAATTTGAATAGAGTCTTATCTATAGTTCCCTTATTGAATCCATTCTTGATCAAAAATTGAGATAATGTTTCATACCAAGCTCTGGCTGCCTGTTTAACTCCATAAAGATCTTTCTTTAGTTTGTATACTTTTTCTTCCTTTCCTTTGAGTTGGAAACCAGGAGGTTGCTCCACATATACTTCTTCTTCCAAAAGTCCATTCAGAAATGCACTCTTGACATCCATTTGATAGACTTTGAAATCTTTGTGTGCAGCAAAAGCTAGAAAGAGTCGGATTGCCTCCAATCTTGCTACTGGTGCAAATGTTTCATCATAATCTATTCCTTCTACTTGAGAATAGCCTTTTGCAACTAGCCTTGCTTTGTTTCTGCCAACAATTCCTTGCTCATCCATCTTGTTTCAGAATACCTATTTTGTTCCAATGACATTGGCCATATCTGGTCTGTCAACAAGTTCCCAGACTTCATTTCTTTCAAATTCATTTAGTTCTTCTTGCACGGCTGTGATCCAGTCTGCATCTTGAATTGCATCATCTATTGTCTTAGGTTCCACTTGTGATAGAAAACATGTCAACATATGTTCCAGTTGTCTTCTGGTTCTCACTCCTGTGTGAATATCTTCGATAACTTGTTCTTCAGGATGATCTCTTAGCCAATTTAGGTCAGGTTGAAGTTGTTCTTCACTTGGTGCTTCTGTAAATTCATGTTGTACATGAGCTTCAAGTTCTGGTGCTTCTTCTGTTGTATTGACTTGTGGTACATCTTGATTCCCAAAATTGTGATGTAGAATAGTTGCTGGTATAGTTGTATTCATGTACACTTGTCTTTGTGCTGCTTCTTCTTGTTGTTCTTGAAGACTTTCACCATTTGTATTTGGTTCATCAAAAACTACATGTATTGATTCTTCAATCACCAATGTTCTTTAGTTGAGTACTCTGAATTCCTTGCTGGTGTCTGAGTATCCTATAAAGATTTCTTCATCAGCCTTTTCATCAAAGGCATGCAGCTGATTACTGTTCAAAACAAAGCATTTTGATCCAAACATATGCAAATATGAGATATTAGGTTTTCTACCATTCCATATTTCTTATGGAGTCTTTCCATGATGTTTGTTGATGATTGATCTGTTTTGCGTATGGCATGCTGTGTTTGCTACTTCAGCCCAAAATCTCTTTGGCAAGCATGCTTCTGCAATCATTGTTCTGACTGCTTCTTTGAGAGTTCTGTTTCTTCTTTCTGCTACACCATTTTGTTGTGGGGTTCTTGCTGCAGATAATTGATGCATTACTCCATTTTCTTCACAATAGGTTCTGATAATTTCATTAAGAAATTCAGTGCCTCTATCTGATCTGATCTTGATGATTTTCAGTTCTTTCTCAATTTTGGAGTCTTCTTAACAAACCTGGCAGCTTTTTGAGTGTCTCTTTCTTCTTGTTCATGAAGATGGTCCAAGTGTATTTTGAGTAGTCATCCACCACAACTAGGGTGTATTTCTTACCACTTACACTTACTGGTGTGACTGGTCCAAACAGGTCCATGTGCAACAGATGTAGAATTCTTGTTGTTGATTGATAGGGTTTTGACTTGAAGGAAATTTTTATTTGTTTCCCTTTCTGACATGCATCACATAGACTTTCCTTTTTGAATGTGATCTCGGGCAGGCCTTCAACTAACTTGTTCTTTGATAATTTGTTGATGGTCTTGAAATTCAGGTGATTTAGTCTTCTATGCCATAAACAGCTAGTTGACTGTTTGTTTTTGACAAACAAACATGTTTCTGCTTTGGCTGTTTTCCAATCCACCACATACATGTTATCTTTTCTTTTTCCTGCGAGTACTACTGTGTTGGTTTGGCTGTGAATGACTTTGCATCCTTCCTTGTTGAAGTGCACATTGTAGTCTTTGTCACAAAATTGACTAATGCTCATCAGATTGAAATTAAGTCCCTTGACATATGCCACATTTGGAATTTTCAGATTGTTCTTGAGCATTGTGCCTTCCCCCTCAATCTTGCCAGGGTTTTCTTTGCCTCCAAATGTGACCTTGGGTCCATCAAAAGCTTTAAAGTCAGTGAGCCATCTCTTGTTTCCTGTCATGTGTCTGGAACATCCACTGTCTATGTACCAGACATCCTACAAAACAAATTAATTATGTTTAGGTACCCAACACTGTTTGGGTCCATACCTGTTAGCAGTCATGCCTCATACTCCAAGTGTATATCCAAATGATCCTCTTTTTGGATTGTTAAAGTCATCAACTTCATATATATAAGGCATGGCAGAATAGCTGCTAGTATTTCTACTGAAGTTATTCTGATACTTTTCTCTACATTTTGGTACATTTGCATCCTTCTTCACTTTCCAATATGCAGTGGGAAACCTGACTTGCTTCATGTGTCTAGGAACATACCTAGTTTGATTTTTCTAAAACACATGATGCATATTTTGGAATGGTTTCTTCTTGTATTTTGAAGGTGCAACATTCCAATCATCCTCTGAAGGATAAAGTCTTCCTTTGTAACGCCCCCAGACCCCGGGCCTGGTAGCGGTAAATGAGTCATAAATGTCCGGTCAACTGCTTAGACCGCCGTCCTCGCTTGGTCTAAAAGGGCTAACCCGAGTTGACAAGATCTTTATGTCTCACACTTATATGGGGGTGAGCATTCTCTTATTTTACCGATGTGGGACTTTACATTCTCCCCCCCTTATAAGGGACTGGCGTACTCGCCAGGACGGCCGAGACTGTTCCCGGATCGTCCCTACCAGAGGTAACTAGAGGCCATCCTTACACCGTCTTCTTGTACGGTGCAGCGCATAGTTCCGTCTGATAGTTGGCTCTGAATACCATTTTGTAACGCCCCCCCAGACCCCGGGCCTGGTAGCGCTAAATTGGTCATAAATGTCCGGTCAACTGCTTAGACCGCCGTCCTCGCTTGGTCTAAAAGGGCTAACCCGAGTTGACAAGACCTTTATGTCTCACACTTATATGGGGGTGATCATTCTACTATTTTTTCTATGTGGGACATTAGATCCTTTACCTTTCAGAAAGTCCGTGTTTTTGGTTGACTTGATTGATTATTTAGTCTGCTGTTTTACTGTACTGGGTTTTGACTTCACCGGTACAGGATGAATGGTTGAAACTATGGTCTGTCCCTTTCTAAATTTTGGTTCATTGTTAGTCCTAAATTCAGAATTGTGTTGACCATTGTTTCTACTCTCATCCTGACTTTTGTAGCCAAGACCTGATCTGGATCCAAACCTTTTTGAGGGTTTGTAAGCTGGTTCAATTGTGATCTTAACTGATAGGGGGATTTTCTCAACTGATCTGTCAACAACAAATGTATGAACTTCTGTTGTTTGTTGATCATTTGAGTAGGTCTCCTTACTAGTTAGTTCAGCTTTTGTTTTATCCAGTTCTTTCTTTAATCTTTTATTTTCCTTTCTTAGATCCTTGCATTCCTTTTCCAGAATTTCATGATTCATCTCAATTTAGTCATGAGATTTTGGACTAGGTCTGCTGGATCTAATAGGAGAATAGAAGATTGTGCAGTGTTAGATGTGGATGCATTTGATGAAGAGTAAGAGCTATCTTTCGTGTATAATCCTGCATAATCTCGAATGTTATCCGTTCCGGTACGAAGACCAAATAATACAATGCAAGCAAAAGTTACTAGATTCATGGAGATATAGAACAGCATATAAGTTATCATGCTTGCATATCCATCATTTGTGTCTCCAACAATTATTCCAATAATTACATATCCGATTTGACCTATGGACGAATATGCAAGCATACGTTTCATGCTTGTTTGAGTAATAGCAATGAGATTTCCCAATATCATGCTAAGAATAGCTAGGATTTCTAGAAGAAGATGCCATTCATTTGATGAGAAATAAAAAGGAATATCGAAAATTTGAGTGACCGAAGTCGAAGCGACTACTTTCGAAGTAACAAAAAGAAAAGCAACGACTGGAGTGGGAGAGTCAGAGTCGAAAAGAGGATTCCTCACTTCTTTCTCTCATTCAAAACCTTGCATGAGACTTTCATCTCACACGGCTCCTAAGTGATGAAAGAAATAAGAACTCATCTTCTTTCTTTTTTGATTACCTTCCTCGCGTATGTATAAAACCGAATCCAGTCGATTTCTAAAAAGGATTACTAATCCTTAACTTTTCGAGGAATCCTTCATCAGTGGTTTGAATGAATGAATTTTCAATCTTTTCGAACTTGGTTCCGTAGGAGCAAAGTAAGTCGAAAGATTGAGAAATAGAACCATCCGATTTTATTCGTTCTCAATAGCCATGAGATGATCATCTTAGGGTGATCCTTTTGTCGACGGATGCTCCTATTACACTCGGAGTCTCTGAAGGTTGAGAACCAACTATGTAGCATCTACATCGAGAATTCAAGTATTGTATACGCCATAAGTCCGATCCTTTGTAGGAACTACCCGTAATAAGGAACTTGCAAAATGTATCTGTTTATCATAAAGAGATTCGTCGTTCTTGACCCTGCTTCACCTTAATTGTTATTTGAACAAGTCAAAGTTCGTCTTGGTCCGATTGGGGATAGCATTTCTCTTCTCGCATGTCCATGGAGTTTTGAAAGATCCAAACATCTTAGAGATAGATCGAGAGGTAGGAATTTATCGAACAAACCGCACTCCTTCGTATACGTCGGGAGTCCATTGATGAGAAGGGGTTGGGGAAAGCTTGAACCCAATTCCTACAGTGATGAATAGGAGCGCAATTGAAATTCCTGGGGAGTTATACATTTGAGTCTTGATAAGACCATTCAATATTTCTTGAAGCTCGATCTCGCCCCCGGATGAACCATATAGCCAAGAGAAAGCATGAACCAGAATAAAAGAGCTTGCCCCACCCATGAGTAAATATTTCATAGTAGCCTCGTTAGACCGTACATATTTCTTGGTATATCCAGATAATAGGTAGGAGCATAAACTGAAACATTATGGAGATACAAAGATAGTTATGAAATCGTTAGCACCGCATAAAAACATTCCTCCTAGGGTAGCTGTTAATATGAATAAGAGAAACTCCGTTATAGACATTTCTGTGCATTCATTGTACTATACGGATAGAGGAATACATAGAGTTGAACATAGTAAAATAAGAAATTGAAAGATTTCGTTGAAATTGTTCGTTTGGAAATTTCCCGAATATCTAATCATAGGTTCTTCTCTCCATCAGACCAATAGGGCCGTTATGCTCATTACTAAACTTGTTGAAGAGATGAAATAGAACCAAAGTATATCTTTTTGATCCGAGGTTGAATCGATCATCAGAAGAAGAATTAGGCCAAAAATTAGGATACATTCTGGGAAAATCAAACTTCCATCGAAGAGAAGCAAATGAAAGGCTTTCATAAAAATTCTCGTAGAATCGAGATTGAAGTTTTCATTCTGTACATGCCAGATCTAGTTGTTACCTCAGTTTCATCTGATTCTTGGCCATTAGACATAGGCTTGTGTTAGGTGTGATGCCCGAAAGACAATCTTGTAATTGTTTTATTTAATAAATGAAATGATATTATTATTCATATTTATTATTCTCATATTCACCGATGTGACAATTGGTGTATGGGATATACACGGGAGGATTGAGTTAGTGAAGATGTACTTAAAATACAATTAGCCCATAGTGAAGTTAATTGAGAGTATCGGGTCTCTCCTTTAACGTGCTATTAATGCTCCCAGAACACAATTGGTGTGATTGTCTTATCCGGACTTTCGGTTAAGAGAACCTAGTGGGGCATTTATATATGATAGATATATCATATAGGGCTGGACCGATTTGGTTAGAGTTCACGATATAATTCCGTAATCGAGAAGTCTTATCGAATCAATCGATGATCATATTTATGGATATATCTTAATCCTGAGGTGATCATAGTCAACTGCTTGAATCAGTATGAGGTTTGACTTGACGGTTAAGGATTACACTGAGTCTGTGATCTGAATTACCCCATCTTGGCATTGTACTGGATTGAGTGAGTAGTCTGTGTTATCACAGATACGGAATCCATTCCTTCCATTTATGGAAGTAGATAGACAGTTCCCTTATTTGTTAATCCTAGAAACTGATCGATCGCGCAAGTTCATATTACACTAATTAGCTACCAGTGAGTTGTATGAATTAATTGATCACTAGAGGGTTAATGGTAAATAAGGATAAGAGGTTCTGAAAAGGGTTAACGGTAACTTCCCGATTTAGAATGAACAGTCTATGGAGGATTAATCCATATGTAATGATTATATCAATGGACGCTTATTATTATTCTCGTGAGGAGATAAATATAATCTTATAATCGGAGGAGTGCGATCACGGGATTATGGCGGCATATTCCCGTGATCGATTTATCGAATATAATTATTCTGTTCGTAAGATAATTATTTATTTGATTTATC
Source organism: Gentiana straminea (assembly GCA_036785695.1). Taxonomy (NCBI): domain Eukaryota; kingdom Viridiplantae; phylum Streptophyta; class Magnoliopsida; order Gentianales; family Gentianaceae; genus Gentiana; species Gentiana straminea. The sequence continues at coordinate 1,170,373 of JAVUPR010000360.1, read as the reverse complement.
GGAGCCGCTGATTATTAGTCCATGGTCCCCGACGTGCCTCCTATATAGCATAGCTATTCTCGGACGTCGAATCCTAATAATATTAATTTAGTTCTTGTTGGACTTTATTAAAACGATATGTGAATTAATTGTTTGGTGAACTATTAAATTAGTTGGGCTAAATAATTAAATATGTGAAAAAGACATTTTTTCATAATCTTGGCCCAATTTATTGTGTTAGTCGAAAATTGTCGGCCCCTAGACATGTTTTTAGGTCACAAGCATTGGAATTTTCGGCCCCTACACATGTTTTTAGGAAACAAGAAATTGTTTTAAGACATGTGCATAAAATATTTATTGGATAAATATTTATGGTAAGGAATAAAAATAAATATTATTCTAGATTTGTTCTAGAATAATTTGGGATTATTTTTATTTAATGGATTTATTTTATTTGCAAAAATAAAATCCTTGGAGGTTAAGTTTTACTCTCCTATATAAAGAGAGTTCTCCCAAGCCTTAAACACACACAAAAATTTCGACTCTTAATAAAAGCAAGAGTAAAATTTCGGCCAAGAGGGTTGGGGAAAAATCTTGGAGGTTTTTCCGGGTAGCATATCGGAAGGATTCGAGTCGAGAATTTCCTTCCACCGGGAGTTGCTTGGATCACACGTACGGAAGATCGTGGTGCTCTTCACATCTTCTTGCATTCTTCCTATTGCGGTTCTTCTACTTGGATTTTGAGATCCAAGAGGTATGTTCTACAACCCCGTTGTAGATGTAGATCTAGTTATTTTATTACGTGTAATTTATAGATCTAGATCCTTAAATCGCTTCCGTTGCGGATTGTATTACTAACAGTGGTATCAGTCGCCAAGGTGATCTATATTTATATGTATAAAATATTAGATCTAGGAGTGGTAAACATGTTGAAGTTTTGTCCAAATTTTTTGATAGGGGCCGAAATTTGTTTTATTTTTTTTTAAGTTATGAATGTCTTGGTTGAGGAGATGGATTGGGGTTGGTACTGTTTACTCGTTAGATCTATTGTAGCTCCTTTGTTTAATAACAATTGAGCATAGGAATTGTATTTTATTTATGTCAATTTTCGAAATTTATATGTAAAAGTAGCATCTTTTATTGTAATTTTGAATATCTGGCCTGGAAAAGATGAAGATCTTGCTGGAAAATTGAAGATCAAGGCGAAACCCAAGGTATGAACGAGGAGAAACGGATAATTTTTTTTGAAAAAAAACTGCTACAGGACTTTCTGCGACGCTGAAAAGCGTCGCTATAAGTCCTCTTTATAAATAAATGCATGCGGCTAGGGTTACAGGATTGCGGCTGTATGATATTTTGACCTAAATTTTTTTTTGTCACATACTGCCGTTAGGCAGCTGTTTATAATAATAAAACAAAGAAATTTTGGAAAATATTTTTTTTATGGTAACAGCTGCATAAGAATAAAAAAAAAAAAATTAAATAATTGGATTTATTTAATTTAAAAGACCTTTTCTCCTCTCAGGTGTTCGTGGTTCGTGATCCGGCGGTTCGAGTTCAAGATTTGAAGATCAAGACTCGAAGACATAGATTATGTAATTTACTTTTTTCCTAGGATAGATTAGATACGGGGGTACCAACAATCCATCTCGGTGTTTAAATTTTCCGCAATTTATTTTTTATGTGTTTGATCATAAAATAGATATAAAATCGGAATTGCCATGGCATGCATCATATCATAAATCCACTCCATTCATACATGTAGAATTTTAATTTTGGTAATTAAAATAGGCATGTATACAAACTCGCGTAATTAGTTGAAATTTAATTAATACGTGGTAATTAATTAATTTAGTAACTAATTAAAGATCCGAGGACGGGTTATGAAATCGTTAAGCCTTTCAGTGTGTGTTCTCGGTGAACCACCGTAAAAGCCCAAACGAGATCACGTTTTCGATTCGTAGTGTCTACGAGATTGAATGATGGTAAAAGAACAATAAATCTTGGATAAAAACGGTTCGCCTACAGGTTGGGTGGTCAACTGAGCTAGGCTCGACCGACTTAACCCTCCTAGTGTGATGTATGCACGGGGGTCCGGCAAGACTAAGCTACACCAGCGAGCAGAGGGGTGATTCCTTCTTATCTCAATGGGGCTCTCTTGACGCGACTTCGTCTGACTGTCACATATGTTCCAACGAATAGGACGGGTAGGCTTGCCTACGTTACCGACACCATTCAGAATCCTTGATTTGATGTACTTTTATGTTAACATCAAAAAGACGTGGTTAGTTAACCCACCACCACTTCCAAAATATTGAGTGGGAGCGGGGGAGGCGACAGCCAACCCCACGGCCTCTACTATAGATACAAGTAAGTGAGAGAAGGGTGACGCCTCGCGGCGCTTTGATTTCGTCCCCCTACGGATGGTGTTCACCCTTATCAACATTCATGGCTTGGTCTCCGAAAGGATAGGATTTCTGGGTACTCGTCGGGCCACTGACCTATCCTACGACGGCACACTCGGGGCGTACCTAAGAGATCCGATATAGTAGGTCACACTCATAAAGGATATTTTTGATAATATCTAGGCTAAAAAAGGAAGGTAGTCAATGAATAAAGGGATGTTCGATTCTCGTGGGATGTTTGATTCTTACAAGTTATTCATTGATGAGATTGTCTCGATTTAACCGTCATCTCTTTGACCTACCCTACGGCGGCACTGAGATGAGAGGTTAAAACTTTGGAATGGTAGAGTAGACTTAATTTTAGTTTACAATTCCTAAAATAAACTTATATAGTAGTGTTAAACTTGAATTAATATATGTCATTTTTTTACAGCATTATCCCTTACTAAATTGCTTAAAAATTAATTGACTAGTATTGACTTCGTTAAAAAGTGGAAAGTAACTAGGACGTTGAACTAGTTAATCGATAATGCAATTATTTTTCGAAAGAGATATTTTCTCTTAAGCCTTTTAAAAACCAGAGTGACATATAGGTATGTCACTAGTGTCATTCATGCATGTCAAACGGGAGACAAACTTAGGTGATTTCGGACTTTGAAATTCTTCTAGTGAATTTTGAGTGTGTAGTGATTACACGAGTAATTTTCTAATTGAAAAATCGGAAAATCATGAAGTGTTACTAGTTGGACGATATTTGGAATCGATGAACTAGTGGGAGCTTTATGATTTGTTGTTTTTCTAGAATATTAGAAAAGTGTAACTGACTACACACGTAACCGTTCCAATTGAAAAACCGGAAAGTCATGAAATATCGCTAGTTTGACGATATTTGGAATCGATGAACTAGTGGGAGTTCTATGATTTGTTGTTTTTCTGGAAACGTTGGAACTATGTACGAAAGATTTTCTAATCGAAAAAATCGGAAAATCATAAAAAATAAAGCATTGCTCGTTAGACGGTATTTGGAACCGATAAACTAGTGGGAGCTTTAATGTTATGATTTGTTGTTTTTCTGGTATATTAGAAAATCCGAGAATTCCCGACGAGTAACACTCGAAATAGACATCCCACGGTTCAAGAGTAGTGTCTACTCAAACGAACCGCTGGTTCAAGACTGTTTCCATTCACGGAAAGTCAAGAATGGGAGAATATGTCTAAAAGTGTTGGTCATCTAAACTGAGAAAACTTTAAGGCTGAACCAAAAATTAATTAACTGAAAATCATAGGATAAGGACAGTGATTTTGGATCACCAACCTATAAATCCTTGGCGATTTTCTCGAGCTAAGTTCTTTGGAAGAACAAGGTAGCGGTGCATTTAACGATTAAAAGAGTAAACAACGGGCAGTTAATTTTAGCTAGAATAGTGGGAGTGATATAAGGAAATGAATCTCGGATTCAATCCTTGGATATCGTGGAAAAATTATTTTCTGTTTAAGATTCGTTGGAACGAAAGGATTTACCTTCTATTTGATAATTTATTTGTCGTATAGAAAGTGAATATACCATTTGTAGTACGAATCCAAGACTCGGACTTTTGTTTGATAAAGTAAAAACCACTTACAACTGCTGAAATATGTATATAAAACACATCTTAAGAACTGTTAAAAGCAATTGGTTTCTATATTTAAATAAACGCTTCTTCATATTCCATAGTTAGTGCATAGTCCCTAAAAGACAAGACCTGATGACTGGCTCAGGGTGATTCCTTTCTCCCAGTCTGGTTATAATGTCTCAAAGGTTCAATGACTAAGTTTCCTTTCAATCGGGAAAGGATAATGGTTACAAAGAAGTAAGATAGCTTGTTCATGACGACCTTCGGGGTCTGATGAAAGATACAAGCCAGTAGGAGCTTCCGAGTAGTGACTTCTTGTCTGATAACTATTCAAACACTCCGGTAAGTTTATCCAAAATATTTGAGGTTTCTCTATTTTCAACAGAGATAGAGTATTCTATACTCAGAATAGGCCATTCATAGTCCTCGAGACTGATGCTCAGTCTGCCTCATTGTGACATGTTCTCACTAAGTGAGAAACCGTTAAAATTGCCTTATATAGTTTTTAGATGTGCTACAATACACTGCTTAACTCAATAAAGATATTGGAAGCGAAATAATGGTCTACATTGAAGTGTAAGACCGAGAAGTCTACCTAGAATATGCTTTGGAATTTACGGATAAGGTGTGGATTCGGTTCACCGCACTTCTATAAATATAAGCATTTAGCACACGGTGCTTGGAGGTAAGACTGGGAATTTCGCGCATACGTTCGGTCAATGACCATTCGTGCTATATCTTTTAACCTATTGAGAATAAAGGTTAGATATAAGATTCTTGAAATCGGGAAGGGACAGTTATACTGTTGCATCCTTTCTGATAGAGTCCATGAAAAGCAAAACCTTGAACCTTGAAGTACGTTTACTCAAGGTAGTTACTAACTGATTAAAATCAGACCACATCCAACATTGGTTGTTGGTGATCACACTAAATACTACTAAACTAGATCATAATTTCGATCCACCCAGTAAGTATTGGGAGTATGGTTTATCCATTACCCATTATAGGTTCTGCGGACTTTGTAGTCTGAGGATCGATTGACCTATGGCTCTTTTGTGAGCAGTATAGGATTATGTTAATAGAGGTTGGTTTAATAGCCATAACCCTGTGAATGGAGTTCAGTACTCCAATTCTTTTCATACTCTTGTATAACCACCTGAGCGTCTCAGGCCCAGTAGGAGTAATTGGATCTACACGGAAAAGATTAGAATGAATAGGAAAGTTTATCTTTCAGAGCAAAGCTTGAGTGGTCTAGGGGTAATTCGCTAAGAAAGTAGAGAGTTAATCAGACCTAGGACTCTCTTACCACTTAGTATTGCATGATTTCGTTCAAAAGCAGAAAATAGGGGTGATTCCCTGAGACTTTCTTGCCAAACAAACGGAGTCTGGAATTATTCGGAACAAAAGGGTATTGCCTTATGAACTCATGACAGGATGACTGTCAAGGCTTATTTCCTTTGTGGATAAAAGCAAACCTCTCGGTCATTGGGATAGATTCTCTTTCTAGTAAGAGATGGTCAGGTTATTAAACGTCAACTTTGATCGAATCTTAGATTCGGCGTTTAACAAAGCAAGTTTATTATGTCTTTTAGTATCTTGAGAGAACGAGGAATAATATGCGGACATATTCATGTGTGAACTTGGATATGTGTGATACACTGATTTTGACTTTAAGTCAGATTGAGGATGATCGTTAAGTCGATCTCAGTCTCAGTGTTTACCCTTGTGTTGAAGCTATTGCCTGGAGGAATCCAGCAACGCCAACTCGACTTTAACTAGTTGGGTGATTAACGGCTTTTGTAGTAGCTATAGAGGCGATATAGCTTAAGGATTTCATTTTCATATCTGGGAGTGATTTTAGGTTTGGAAGCCGATACCAAATCATTGTGCAAACGATGAAGGGGTAGCTTATAAGGATTTTCGAAATCACTAGAGGTCAAAAGCATATTAGGAAAGTACCACATGATTAGTGTTAGGTGTGATGCCCGAAAGACAATTTTGTAATTGCTTTATTTAATAAATGAAATGATCTTATTATTCATATTTATTATTCTCATATGCACCGATGTGACAATAGTATTTACACTACAGAAAACCCTAAAGTATATCATTTATGTAATCACTTAACTCAGTGTATGGGATATACACGGGAGGATTGAGTTAGTGAAGATGTACTTAAAAATACAATTAGCCCGTAGTGAAGTTAATCGAGAGTATCGGGTCTCTCCTTTAACGTGCTATTAGTGCGCCCATAACACAATAGGTGTGATTGTCTTATCCGGACTTTCGGTTAAGAGAACCTAGTCGGGCATTTATATATGATAGATATATCATATAGGGCTTGACCGATTTGATTAGAGTTCACGATATAATTCCGTAATCGAGAAGTCTTATCGAATCAATGGATGATCATATTTATGGATATATCTTAATCCTGAGGTGATCACAGTCAACTGCTTGAATCAGTATGAGGTTTGACTTGACGGTTAAGGATTACACTGAGTCTGTGATCTGAATTACCCCATCTTGGCATTGTACCGGATTGAGTGAGTAGTATGTGTTATCACGGATACGGAATCCATTCCTTCTATTTATGGAAGTAGATAGACGGTTCCCTTATTTGTTAATCCTAGAAACGATCGATCGCGCGAGTTCATATTACACCGATTAGCTACCACCAAGTGAGTTGTATGAATTAATTGATCACTAGGGGGTTAATGGTAAATAAGGATAAGAGGTTCTGAAAAGGGTTAACGGTAACTTCCCGATTTAGAATGAACAGTCTATGGAGGATTAATCAATATGTAATGATTATATCAATGGACGCTTATTATCATTCTCGTGAGGAGCTAAGTATAATCTCATAATCGGAGGAGTGCAGTCACGGGATTATGGTGGCATATTCCTGTGATTGATTTATCGAATATAATTATTCTGTTCGTAAGATAATTATTTATTTGATTTATCGGAGCCGCTGATTATTAGTCCATGGTCCCCGATGTGCCTCCTAATATAGCATAGCTATTCTCGGACGTCGAATCCTAATAATATTAATTTAGTTCTTGTTGGACTTTATTAAAACGATATGTGAATTAATTGTTGGGTGGACTATTAAATTAGTTGGGCTAAATAATTAAATATGTGGAAAAGACATTTTCCATAATCTTGGCCCAATTATTGTGTTGTGGCAAAATTAATATTGACTAGGTCAACATTAGAATTTTCGCCCCATGCACTTTATTATGGAACAAGAAATTATTTTCTTGTGTATTAATAAGACATGTGCATAAAATATTTATTGGATAAATATTTATGGTAAGAAATAAAGATAAATATTATTCTAGATTTGTTTTAGAATATTATGGAATTATTTTTATTTGTTGGATTTATTTTATTTGCAAAATAAAAATCCTTGGAGGTTAAGTTTTACCTTCCTATATAAAGAGAGTTCTCCCAAGCCTTACACACACTTGAAAATTTCGACTTCTCTTAGAGAGAAGGAGCAAAAATTCGGCCAAGGGGTTTAGAGGGAAAATCTTGTAGGTTTTTCCGGGTAGCATATCGGAAGGATTCGAGACGAGAATTTCCTTCCACCGAGAGTTGCTTGGATCACACGTACGGAAGATCGTGGTGCTCTTCACATCTTCGTTTATCCTTTCTATTGAGGTTCTTTAACTTGGATTTTGAGATCCAAGAGGTATGTTCTACAACACCCTTGTAGATATAGATCTAGTTATTTTATTACGTGTAATTTATAGATCTAGATCCTTAAATCGCTTCCGTTGCGGATGGTATTACTAACAGTGGTATCAGAGACCATGGTGATCTATATTTATACGTATAAAATATTAGATCTAGGAGTGGTAAACATGTAGAATTTTTGTCCCAATTTTTTGGTTGGGGCCGATGCACATGTTATTTTTTTATGCTTATGAATGTTGTGGTTGAAGAGATGGATTGGGGTTGGTATTGTTTACCCGTAGATCTATTTTGTAGCTCTTTTTGATTAGTATCAATTGAGCATAGGATTTTTAATTTAGTTATGTTAAATTCGAAAATTATGTAAAAAGGTAGTACCTTTTGTTTTTTAATTTTTGTTCCGGGTTCGAGACGACGAAGATCATGGTGTTGAAGATCATCAAGAAGGTAAAACGGAAGGAGGCCGAATTGTTTAATTTCTTTCATCGGTGGAAAATTTTTGATGCGGCTGCTGAATTTTTTTCTAACCTAATGCAACAGCCGAAAGTTTTGACCAAAAAAAAAAAAATAAATAAAAAGTATTTTTTTTAAGTTAATGGCCGAAGGCCTGTTATTATAAAAAAAAAGGGAAAGTTTTTTATAAAACAATTTGATAATATAGATATATTTTTTTAAATATATTGGTATATTACGGCCTCCTCTCCTCGTCGTTCGTGATTCGTGTCGAGATCGAAGCTTTGAAGATCCGGAAGTTTTCAAGATCAAGATTTGAAGACTTAGAATTTATTTACGTTTTCCTTAGAAAATAGGTTAGTCGGGGGTACCAACGATCCATATCGGTGTTTAAATTTTCCGCAATTTATTTTTTATGTGTTTGATCATAAAATAGATATAAAATCGGAATTGCCATTACATGCATCATATCATAAATCCACTCCATGCATACATGTAGAATTTTAATTTTGGTAATTAAAATAGGCATGTATACAAACTCGCGTAATTAGTTGAAATTTAATTAATACGTGGTAATTAATTAATTTAGAAACTAATTAAAGAGCCGAGGACGGGTTATGAAATCGTTAAGCCTTTCGGTGTGTGTTCTCGGTGAACCGCCTTAAAGCCCAAACGAGATCACGTTTTCGATTCGTAGTGTCTACGAGATTGAATGATGGTAAAAGAACAATAAATCTAGGATAAAAACGGTTCGCTTATAGGTTGGGTGGTCAACTGAGCTAGGCTCGACCGACTTAACCCTCCTAGTGTGATGTATGCACGGGGGTCCGGCAAGACTAAGCAACACCGGTGAGCGGAGGGGTGATTCCTTCTTATCTCAATAGGGCTGTCTTGACCCGATTTCGTCCGACTGTCACATATGTTCCAACGAATAGGACGGGTAGGCTTGCCTACGTTACCGACACCATTCGGAATCCTTGATTTGATGTGCTTTTATGTTAACATCAAAAACACGTGGTTAGTTAACCCACCACCACTTCCAAAATATTGAGTGGGAGCGGGGGAGGCGATAGCCAACCCCACGGCCTCTACTATAGATACAAGTAAGTGAGAGAAGGGTGACGCCTCGAGGCGCTTTGATTTCGTCCCCCTAAGGATGGTGTTCACCCCTATCAACATTCATGGCTTGGTCTCCGAAGAGATAGGATTTCCGGGTACTTGTCGGGTCACTGACCTATCCTAAGACGGCACACTCGGGGCGTACCTAAGAGATCCGATATAGTAGGTCACACTCATAAAGGATATTCTTGATAATATCTAGGCTAAAAAAGGAAGGTAGTCAATGAATAAAGGGATGTTCGATTCTCGCGGGATGTTCGATTCTCACAAGTTATTCATTGATGAGATTGTCTCGATTTAACCGTCATCTCTTTGACCTACCCTAAGGCGGCACTGAGATGCGAGGTTAAAACCTTGGAATGGTAAAGTAGACTTACTTATAGTTTACAATTCCTAAAATAAAATAATATAGTAGTGTTAAACTTGAATTAATATATGTCATTTTATTTACAGCATTATATCCCTTACTAAATTGCTTAAAATTTATAATTGACTAGTATTGACTTCGTTAAAAGGTGGAAAGTAACTAGGACGTTGAACTAGTTAATCGATAATGCAATTATTTTTCGAAAGAGATATTTTCTCTTAAGCCTTTTAAAATCAGAGTGACATATAGGTATGTCACTAGTGTCATTCGTGTCAAACGGGAGACAACTTAGTTTGATCAAAGGTGATTTCGGACTTTGAAATTCTTCTAGTGAATTTTGAGAATGTAGTGTTACACGAGTAATTTTCTAATTGAAAAATCGGAAAATCATGAAGTGTTACTAGTTGGACGATATTTGAAATCGATGAACTAGTGGGAGCTTTATGATTTATTGTTTTTCTAGAACATTAGAAAAGTGTGACTGACTACACACGTAACCGTTCTAATTGAATAACCAGAAAGTCATGGAATGTTGCTAGTTCGACGATATTTGGAATCGATGAACTAGTGGGAGTTCTATGATTTGTTTTTCTGGAAACATTGGAACTATAGACGAAAGATAATCTAATCGAAAAAATCGGAAAATCATAAAATTAAAGCATTGCTCATTAGACGGTATTTGGAACCGATAAACTAGTGGGAGCTTTAATGTTATGATTTGTTGTTTTTTCTGGTATATTAGAAAATCCGAAAAGTCCCGACGAGTAACACTCGAAATAGACATCCCACGGTTCAAGAGTAGTGCCTACTCAAACGAACCGCTGGTTCAAGACTGTTTCCATTCACGGAAAGTCAAGAATGGGAGAATATGTCTAAAAGTGTTAGTCATCTAAACTGAAAAAACTTTAAGGCTGAACCGAAAAATTAATTAATTGAAAATCATAGGATAATGACAGTGATTTTGGATCACCAACCTATGAATCCTTGGCAATTTTCTCGCGCTAAGTTCTTTGGAAGAACAAGGTAGCAATGCATTTAACGATTAAAGGAGTAAACAACGGGCAGTTAATTTTAGCTAGAATAGTGGGAGTGATATAAGGAAATGAATCTCGGATTCAATCCTTGGATATCGCGGAAAATTTATTTTCGGTTTAAGATTCATTGGAACGAATGGATTTACCTTATATTCGATAATTTGTTTGTCGTATAGAAAGTGAATATACCATTTGTAGTACGAATCCAAGACTCGGACTTTTGTTTGATAAAGTCAAAACCACATAGAACTGCTGAAATGTGTATATAAAACACATCTTAAGAACTATTAAAAGCAATTGGTTTCTATATTTAGATAAATGCTTCTTCATATTCCATAGTTAGTGCATAGTCCCTAAAAGGCAAGACCTGAAGACTGGCTCAGGGTGATTCCTTTCTCCCAGTCTGGTTAGATTGTCTCAAAGGTTCAATGACTAAGTTTCCTTTCAAAAGGGAAAGGATAATGGTTATAAAGAAGTAACATAGCTTGTTCATGACGACCTTCGGGGTCTGATGAAAGATACAAGCCAGTAGGAGCTTCCGAGTAGTGACTTCTTGTCTGATAACTATTCAAACACTCTGGTAAGTTTATCCAAAATATTTTGAGGTTTCTCTGTTTTCAACAGAGATAGAGTATTCTAAACTCAGAATAGGCCATTCATAGTCCTCGAGACTGATGATCAGCCTGCCTCATTGTGACATGTTCTCACTAAGTGAGAAACCGTTAAAATTGCCTTATATAGTTTTAGATGTGCTACAATACACTGCTTAACTCAATAAAGATATTGGAAGCGAAATAACGGTTTACATTGACGTGTAAGACCGAGAAGTCAACCTAGAATGTGCTTTGGAATTTACGGATAAGGTGTGGATTCGGTTCACCTCACTTCCATAAATATAAGCATTTAGCACACGGTGCATGAAGGTAAGACTGGGAATTTCGCGCATCTGTTCGGTCAATGACCATTCGTGATATATCTTTTAAGCTATTGAGTATAAAGGTTAGATATAGGATTCTTGAAATCGGGAAGAGACAGTTATACTGTTGTATCCTTTCTGATAGAGTCCATGAACAGCAAAACCTTGAACCTTGAAGTACGTTTACTCAAGGTAGTTACTAACTGATTAAAATCAGACCACATCCAACATCGGTTGTTGGTGATAACACTAAATACTACTAAACTAGATCGAAATTTCGATCCACCCAGTAAGTATTGGGAGTATGGTTTATCCATTACCCATTACGGGTTCTCGCGGACTTTGTAGTCGAGGATCGATTGACCTATGGCTCTTTTGTGAGCGGTATAGGATTCTGATAATAGAGGTTGGTTTAATAGCCATAACCCTGTGAATGGAGTTTGGTACTCCAATTCTGTTCACACTCTTGTAGAACCACCTGAGCGTCTCAGGCCCAGTGGGAGTAATTGCACCTACACGGAAAAGAGTAGAATGAATAGGAAAGTTTATCTTTCAGAGCAAAGCCTGAGTGGTCTAGGGGTAATTCCCTAAGAAGTAGAGAGTTAATCAGACCTTGAACTCTCTTACAACTTAGTATTGCATGATTTCGTTCAAAAACAGAAAATAGGGGTGATTCCCTGAGACTTTCTTGCCAAACAAACGGAGTCTGGATTCATTCAAAACATAAGGGTATTGCCTTATGGACTTATGACAGGATGACTGTCAAGGCTTATGTCCTTTGTGGATAAAAAGCAAACCTCTCGGTCATTGAAAGTCATATATTTCTACAATATGTGGATTTGGCCAGAATATTGATAAGTCTTTTGTAGACTGGATATCAATTTTAGTACAGTAGTGAATATATACATTAGTGTTTGTGAAGGATAACACTGCACCAGTTGGAATCAACATGGGTGTGTTATCTGAAGTCGAAATACGACAATGCCACAATTCTCTCGCAACGAGAGATTTGGACAACATTCTTAAGAGTTTGACTCGGTCAAATTCATTAGAATCGATCCGGTTTCCCATCCATCTTATTGGTTAAGATCATGCATCTGTGTATGCAACATTCAACGAGGAAGTTCTACCCTATGCCTCAGGAATGACTCTCTAAATCTTCGGATCAAGAGAAATGGGATAGATTCTCTTTCTAGTAAGAGATGGTCGGGTTATTGAACGTCAATTTTGATCGAATCTTAGATTCGGCGGTTAACAAAGCAAGTTTAGTATGTCCTTCAGTATCTTGAGAGAACGAGGAATAATATGCGGACATATACATGTGTGAACTTGGATATGTGTGATACACTGATTTTGACTTTAAGTCAGATTGAGGATGATCGTTAAGTCGATCTCGGGCTCAGTGTTTACTCTTATGTTGAAGCTATTGCCTGGAGGAATCCAGGAACGCCAACTCGACTTTAACTAGTTTGGTGATTAGCGGCTTTTGTAGTGGCTAGAGAGGCAATATAGCTTAAGGATTTCCTTTTCATATCTGGAGTGATTCTAGATTTGGAAGCCGATACCACATCATTGTGCAAACGATGAAGGGGTAGCTTATAAGGATTTTTGAAATCACTAGAGGACAAAAGCATATTGGGAAAGTACCACATGATTAGATGGACCGGTAACATTTCGATTCTACGGATCGTCTGGAGCCGACAACCTGACTACTCATTAAGACCCATGACATTTAGATGTAGGTACTCCCCGAGTCACTGACCTATCCTACGACGGCATACTCGGAGTGTACTTTGGAATCTGAAATTGGTTATGATATGCTTAATGGGTACTAGAATACGGGATGGGTCTCCATTGCTTTAGAGCAAGTGGGCGATGTAGTTTGTTGTATTTTAAATAATAGCACTACAAGAAAATTGGGTTTTAATGACGGGAAATCCCACCATTATATGTCATTTTCTCGTCATTAAAGCCTTTTAATGACGGGAAATCCCCCTCATGCCCCTCTCATAGTTGCCCTTCTAGCTAAAGCATTCAATGACAAGAAACCGTCTCGTCATTAAAGATATCAAGGATTTAATGACAAGATTAGACTATCATTAAAAATATTTCTAGTGACAAGTAATTTCCTTATTATTGTACTATTTCCCTCTCATTAGAACTAAAGTTGAATATTAGTTTCTACCCATTAATGGCGGAGATTACCGTCATTAATAAGTGAAACCTGCTCATTAATTACCATGCAAAATCAGTCATTACGAAGAAATATTACTATATAAAAACCAGTAAATACACCACACTACAAAAATTTGCAACAACATTAATATATCAAAAAAATATACACCGAGGTATCCTATATATACGTTAAGATATAGCTGCTTCAAAATATTCAAAAAGATAAGTAAATATTCAACGTGTTGTGTTATGATGCTCATCATGTCAAACATAGTAAAAGCCAATTGTGTTCTTATTCTTCAGCGTCCTCAACAGCCAAACATCTGAATATTTTCTTTCCATCATTGCTTTTGATTATCAGAAAAGTTTCTTGGTTTCACTTGGTTCCAAGCTACCTCAATCCCTTCTTCTTGATCAAATGCTTTATAAACCTTCTTCACAGCCCTCTAGCCAAGTAACTCACTATAGCGGCCATATCTGCCACTAGGATCAAACTCCAAAATGGATATGCATCTCGATCTGTAACATCAGAGCCCATTATCAACGTCTGCAATTGAAAAATATTAATCAGATGTCCTTCATCAAAGAAAAATCAATAGGTAAAATCACTTCAAAGTTTTCACATAAAAAAGGACCATGAATAAAACAAGAAAACAATCACAATGATGCAAAATCTACCGTTTATGAAAGCAAAATCTGCCGTTTATGAAAGAAATATCAGTTATAAAAAAGATTTAGTACGATATTCATTTTATTAAATTTTTGTTATTGTCTTGATGGAAAACCAACTCCACAGAAACACATTATATCCTATTCTGCAAGGTATCAAAGCAAAGCATGTTAAATAAGAAAACATATACTCACAAAGCCATTTTCAGGTGCTCTAAAGTCTAGATCCTCGTCCTCTTCTCCTTGATCGTTATAAAGCAACAGAAAGGTAAATGACCAATCAAGTGACCAAGGTACACATAAAGCCATTTCATAGAGGGGCTCAAGTTCCCCCTATAAGCAACTATGAGCTCAATTTAGATGGCTAAAATAAACTAAAAATTCAACATTTCCCTCATATGCAACATTAAAAACTTTACCTCAAGTCGAAAAATATCTCACTGCGCATTCATAATCGTATTTCCCTGCGCAGCCCCGCTTGATTCAACAACTTCAATATTCTTGTTTTGGGTGCCTAAACGACGAGCAGAACCCTAGAAAAGTTCAGAACGTACGGTTTAATAAGTACATTCAACACACAAGATGTTATTACATGACAACAAAGCAGACCGCAAACAAAAACTACTCATTGCTTACCGTGGCAGAAGCATCATGACTAAGCTGAGCAAGCTGCATACCCAGAATTTGTTTGCTGGACATAAAACGTGTAGAAGATGGATGCATATTAGCTAAAACAACTTACCAACTAAGCATAGAACTCCATAAAAAAAATTAGTCAACTTAAATCTTTGCTAAACTGAAAATAAGTCACACATTTGTAATGTAATACTCACATCGACGCATATAATAATGATTCACAACAAGCCGACCTCTCGATCTGTAATGTCAGAGCCCATGATCCACGTCTACAATTGAAAAATAGAAATCAGATACCAATTATCAAAGAAAAATCAAGAGGTAACATCACTTCATAGTTTTAACATAAAAAAGGACCATGAATAAAACAAGAAAACAATCACAAGAATGAAAAATATGCCTTTATATTTCTTATATCTATCAGTCAATTATGGTGTGTATATATATTCTTTAATAACGACGATCCCCGCAATCCCTAACTCCGGCATCAACACCACGGATCGAATCAAACTAAAAAAAGAGCCATTAGCATCTCGTTGATCCCTTTATGTAAATAGAGATAAATGTGTGTTAACGGACTTTCAATTTGCATGGACGTGGTCATGGGGCGGTGGTAAAAGTGCCCCATTGGAGTTTAGTTGCGATAGTTCCTTTTTACATAAGTACTTGTAGTCATGGGGCAAGGTGGTAAAAGTGCCCCTTGGAGTTTAGTTGCATATAGTTCCTTCTTACATAGGTACTTGTAGACACAACATCTTTTTGGTAGACAAATTAAGAAGATACATATTCGAAATTACTCGATCGAGATAACTCAAGCAAGAAGAAGAAAAAGCCGGAACACCTTTTTCACTTTCTTAATAATTAGTCTACTTGCAAGAAAGCATATATATATATATATATATATATATATATATATATATATATATATATATATATATATAATTGAGCTAATTAAGTACACCTTGCATATATGTTCGAACAAGCTAGCTAGCCTTCATCATGCAACAGATTATAAATGTTTCTCAAAACACATTGAGAAGAAGGTGAAAATGATCAACGCGAACCAAAGAAATATTAGCCTAGTCCAGTCCAGTCCCAAAGGATAAATAAAAAAACGGAGAAGTTGAAAGGCATATAGCAATCAGCATTTAGAAACAAAAACCTAACAACAACCAAACCAACTCTCTGTATATATACAGCAGAATTCAGAGTATGTATGATGGACATGAAGTCAGAGATAGATAGGTGCTGAAAACACCTACAACAAAACCATACATTAATTAATAGGTTCTATAAGTAGATTCAGAGTATGTATGATGGACATGAAGTCAGAGATAGATAGGTGCTGAAAACAACTACAACAAAACCATACATTAATTAATAGGCTCTATAAGTAGACGCACTTAACGTATGTGGGCATATTAAGTCCCTTAATTCGGTTAGCTCTCACCGATCACCCCGGCCTATTGCCCGAGGCCATGAGTAGGACCCCGACTCGGCGCACTTGGTTAGTGCTCATCATTAATTGACTTAATCTCTATTACTATGAGACATGCTACTTAATGAAAGTTAACATGCACCACATAAACCACAAATCCATAGACTGAAGATGAAATCCAAGGCAATGGGAAATATTGGGAAAACATCCTTACGTACTAAAAAAACCACAGTCAGTAGGTATCCATTCTGCAATTGAATTAACAAGCTCACCAGAAAATTGATCAAACTGTGTAGTCACATAACTGAAAGACAAAAGCTTTAAAGGTACAACGGCTCTTACCGTACATGACTATAAATGGATGAAGCACACCAATTCTTCTCTTGGAGCGACGAGAAATGAAGAAATAAATATATGTCAC
The DNA here is from genome assembly GCA_036785695.1 of Gentiana straminea. NCBI lineage: Eukaryota > Viridiplantae > Streptophyta > Magnoliopsida > Gentianales > Gentianaceae > Gentiana > Gentiana straminea. The sequence goes on along the minus strand of JAVUPR010000360.1, from coordinate 1,153,449 downwards.
TGCCTTAAGAAATCTCAAGTCGGGTTCCAAAGCTCAAAACTTCAAAGAGGTGTGCTCCAGTAACACAATACCCTTCACAATAGGTTACTCAAATATTAATGTCATTCTACAGAATGTATGGAATTTTGAAAGCAAAAGCTGAAATAAATAACAAAAATACTCTGTAAATCTAAACTTGAACGGAAAGAACAAAAGAAGTAAACCTTTTGGAATGCAGTAAATATATTTGATAAATCAGCACATTACAAACAAGATTACCATTTGGTCTCTATTTGGAGCATTAGACATTTTTTGCAGGGAGCGGCGCCGAGTAGAGCTTCGCCGAGTAGAAAAACGATGAGCAGAGTGTCGCCGAGCAGAAAAACGATGAGCAGAGCGGCAGCGAACAGAGCGATGGTGAGCAGAACGACGGTGCGATTGCAAGCAGAACATCAGAGAGGAGAACGGTGGTAGAAAAAGCGATGGCCAGAGAGAATAAGAGCGGATTATGGTTGTATAGTGGAGTGCGACGGCGATAACCGAATGACAAGTTTTCGCATATGGTGGCTGTTGATGAGGATGGAGGAGGCGCCGATGGGATGCTTTGAGGAATTTTAGGGTTTGTGAGAACGATTGGGTTATGAACTGGGTGGTGGGGTTTTGTTTACTTGTTTTTGTTTTTATTATTGTTTTTTTAAGGGAAAAATGATGTTTTTCATAAAAAATAAAATACAATTATAGTAACTTTTTATGACAGTGCATTTTCTTGATGTACCGTAAATGACGGGAATAGGATCAAGAATGACGAGATTTCAATTTTGGTCACCATTCACGGTTTTTTAGTAATGTAAATATTGTCCCCTCATTGTAAATGCCAATTAATGACGGGAGTTTCTGCCCGTCATTATGTTTTGATCATTAAAACCCCTTTTTCTTGTAGTGTAGGGTGTGCTCTAAAACAATTAATCACATGCTTTCGTGCAAGTGGGAGATTGTTAGGTGTGATGCCCGAAAGACAATTTTGTGATTGTTTTATTTAATAAATGAAATGATATTATTATTCATATTTATTATTCTCATATTCACCGATGTGACAATAGTATTTACACTACAGAAGACCCTAAAGTATATTGTTTATGTAATCACTTAACTCAGTGTATGGGATATACACGGCAGGATTGAGTTAGTGAAGATGTACTTAAAAATACAATTAGCCCGTAGTGAAGTTAATCGAGAGTATCGGGTCTCTCCTTTAATGTGCTATTAGTGCGCCCATAACACAATAGGTGTGATTGTCTTATCCGGACTTTCGGTTAAGAGAACCTAGTCGGGCATTTATATATGATAGATATATCATATAGGGCTGGACCGATTTGATTAGAGTTCACGATATAATTCCGTAATCGAGAAGTCTTATTGAATCAATGGATTATCATATTTATGGATATATCTTAATCCTGTGGTGATCACAATCAACTGCTTGAATCAGTATGTGGTTTGACTTGTCGGTTAAGGATTACACTGAGTGTGTGGTCTGAATTACCCCATCTTGGCATTGTACTGGATTGAGTGAGTAGTCTGTGTTATCACAGATACGGAATCCATTCCTTCCATTTATGGAAGTAGATAGACAGTTCCCTTATTTGTTAATCCTAGAAACTGATCGATCGCGCGAGTTCATATTACACGATTAGCTACCAAGGTGAGTTGTATGAATTAATTGATCACTAGGGGTTAATGGTAAATAAGGATAAGAGGTTCTGAAAAGGGTTAACGGTAACTTCCCGATTTAGAATGAACAGTCTATGGAGGATTAATCCATATGTAATGATTATATCAATGGATGCTTATTATCATTCTCGTGAGGAGATAAATGTAATCTCATAATCGGAGGAGTGCCGTCACGGGATTATGGTAGCATATTCCTGTGATTGATTTATCGAATATAATTATTCTGTTCGTAAGATAATTATTTATTTGATTTATCGGAGCCGCTGATTCTTAGTCCCTGGTCCCCGACGTGCCTCCTAATATAGCATAGCTATTCTCGGACGTCGAATCCTAATAATATTAATTTAGTTCTTGTTGGACTTTATTAAAACGATATGTGAATTAATTGTTTAGTGGACTATTAAATTAGTTGGGCTAAATAATTAAATATGTGGAAAAGACATTTTCCATAATCTTGGCCCAATTATTGTGTTGTGGCAAAATTAATATTGACTAGGTCAACATTAGAATTTTCGCCCCATGCTCTTTATTATGGAACAAGAAATTATTTTCTTGTGTATTAATAAGACATGTGCATAAAATATTTACTGGATAAATATTTATGGTAAGAAATAAAGATAAATATTATTCTAGATTTGTTCTAGAATATTATGGAATTATTTTTATTTGTTGGATTTATTTTATTTGCAAAATAAAAATCCTTGGAGGTTAAGTTTTACTCTCCTATATAAAGAGAGTTCTCCCAAGCCTTACACACACTTGAAAATTTCGACTTCTCTTAGAGAGAAGGAGCAAAAATTCGGCCAAGGGGTTTAGAGGGAAAATTTTGGAGGTTTTTCCGGGTAGCATATCGGAAGGATTCGAGACGAGAATTTCCATCCACCGGGAGTTGCTTGGATCACACGTACGGAAGATCGTGGTGCTCTTCACATCTTCGTTTATCCTTTCTATTGCGGTTCTTCAACTTGGATTTTGAGATCCAAGAGGTATGTTCTACAACACCCTTGTAGATATAGATCTAGTTATTTTATTATGTGTAATTTATAGATCTAGATCCTTAAATCGTTTCCGTTGCGGATGGTATTACTAACAATTAGATGGACCGGTAACGTTTCGATTCTACGGATTGTCTCGAGCCGACAATCTTACTAATCATTAAGACCCATGACATTTAGATGTAGGTACTCCCGAGTCACTGACCTATCCTACGACGGCACACTCGGAGTGTACTTTGTCATCTACAATGGTTATGATATGCTTAATGGGTACTAGAATACGGGATAGGTCTCCATTGCTTTAGAGCAAGTGGGAGATGTAGTTTGTTGTATTTTAAATAATAGGGTGTGCTCTAAAACAATTATTCACATGCTTTCTTGCAAGTGGGAGATTGTTAGGTGTGATGCCCGGAAGACAATCTTGTAATTGTTTTATTTAATAAATGAAATGATATTATTATTCATATTTATTATTCTCATATTCACCGATGTGACAATAGTATTTACACTACAGAAAACCCTAAAGTATATCGTTTATGTAATCACTTAACTCAGTGTATGGGATATACACGGGAGGATTGAGTTAGTGAAGATGTACTTAAAATACAATTAGCCCGTAGTGAAGTTAATCGAGAGTATCGGGTCTCTCCTTTAACGTGCTATTAATGCGCCCAGAACACAATTGGTGTGATTGCCTTATCCGGACTTTCGGTTAAGAGAACCTAGTGGGGCATTTATATATGATAGATATATCATATAGGGCTGGACCGATTTGATTAGAGTTCACGATATAATTCCGTAATCGAGAAGTCTTATCGAATCAATCGATGATCATATTTATGGATATATCTTAATCCTGAGGTGATCACAGTCAACTGCTTGAATCAGTATGAGGTTTGACTTGACGGTTAAGGATTACACCGAGTCCGTGATCCGAATTACCCCATCTTGGCATTGTACTTGGATTGAGTGAGTAGTCCGTGTTATCACGGATACGGAATCCATTCCTTCCATTTATGGAAGTAGATAGACAGCTTCCCTTATTTGTTAATCCTAGAAACTGATCGATCGCGCGAGTTCATATTACACTAATTAGCTACCAGTGAGTTGTATGAATTAATTGATCACTAGGGGGTTAATGGTAAATAAGGATAAGAGGTTCTGAAAAGGGTTAATGGTAACTTCCCGATTTAGAATGAACAGTCTATGGAGGATTAATCCATATGTAATGATTATTTCAATGGACGCTTATTATTATTCTCGTGAGGAGATAAATATAATCTTATAATCGGAGGAGTGGAGTCACGGGATTCTGGTGGCATATTCCTGTGATTGATTTATCGAATATAATTATTCTGTTCGTAAGATAATTATTTATTTGATTTATCGGAGCCGTTGATTATTAATCCATGGTCCCCGACGTGCCTCCTATATAGCATAGCTATTCTCAGGCATCGAATCCTAATAATATTAATTTAGTTCTTGTTGGACTTCATTAAAACGATATGTGAATTAATTGTTTGGTGAACTATTAAATTAGTTGGGCTAAATAATTGAATATGTGAAAAAGACATTTTTTTCATAATCTTGGCCCAATGAGGTGTGTTAGTCGAAAATTGTGACTAGGTCACAAGCATTGGAATTTTCGGCCCCTACACATGTTTTTAGGAAACAAGAAATTGTTTTAAGACATGTGCATAAAATATTTATTGGATAAATATTTATGGTAAGGAATAAAAATAAATATTATTCTAGATTTGTTCTAGAATAATATGGGATTATTTTTATTTAATGGATTTATTTTATTTGCAAAAATAAAATCTTTGGAGGTTAAGTTTTACTCTCCTATATAAAGAGAGTTCTCCCAAGCCTTAAACACACAGAAAAATTTCGACTCTTAATAAAAGCAAGAGTAAAATTTCGTCCAAGAGGGTTGGGGAAAAATCTTGGAGGTTTTTCCGGGTAGCATATCGGAAGGATTCGAGTCGAGAATTTCCTTCCACCGAGAGTTGCTTGGATCACACGTACGGAAGATCATGGTGCTCTTCACATCTTCTTGCATTCTTCCTATTGCGGTTCTTCTACTTGGATTTTGAGATCCAAGAGGTATGTTCTACAACCCCCTTGTAGATGTAGATCTAGTTATTTTATTACGTGTAATTTATAGATCTAGATCCTTAAATCGCTTCCGTTGCGGATGGTATTACTAAAAACTTGTTTCTCAATGTCTGAGCTATCACCTTCATCTTCATCTTATTCTTTGGTCATGATGCATAGACATGCTTTTTCATTGTCTGAGCTGTCTTCTTCATCACTGTTATCTGTGTTATTATCAGATGATTCTTCATTCTTTTCACTACTAGATTCAGCCTTGAGTGCTTTCTTGCCTTTTCTCTTTTCAGATGCTTTGTATTTCTTCTTTTCATCATCTTTATCATTTTCTTCAGGACAATCAACTTTGAAGTGACCTTTCTTGTTGCAGTTGAAGCATCTGTATTAATCATCTTTCTTCTTCATGTCTATGTTTGAGCTTGACCTTTTGTTTGATGATGAGTTTCCTTTGAATGGCTTCCTTTTGCTGAACCTGTCAAAACGTTTAACTAATAAAGCTACTTGTTCTTTAAGTTCATGTGTCTCTTTGCTGATACAATCGGCAAAGTTACTGCTGGGGTGCTATCAGTGCAGTAACTTTTTGTGTCTCTGCCGGAGCACCATCTTCACCGTTCAGTTCGAATTCATGAGCTTTAAGTTGGGACATCAGTGTCAGAGTGTCAGTGTTTGCAAGGTCTATGGTTCCTCTGATTACTGATGTTATGATCTTCCATCTTTCTGGTAAGCCTCTCAAGATCTTTAAGCATACTTCTTTCTGGGGATATGTGTGTCCAAGTCATTTGCGAGTTCACTGATGATGCTTGAGAATCTGTTGTCCATTTGATCAATGGATTCACCTGCCTTCATTTTGAAATTTTGAAATTCCTGTTTTGCAACAGATAATTTGTTTTCTTTAACTGCTTCAGATCCTTCATTTATCAATGCTTGCTAGTCCCATATCTCCTTTGCTATTATGCAATCTTTGATTCTCATGAACATGTTGCTATCTAGAGTCTTCAAAATCATATCTTTTGCAACAAAATCTAGATTTGCTCTTCTCCTGTCATCCTTGGTCCAATCTTTCTTGGGTTTGTCTATTTCCTTCCCTTTATATGCTCTTGTGGATACCACAGTCACGATCATGATTGGTCCATCATTGATTACGTCCAGCATCTCCTCATTAGTTGCTGCAAGATGAGACATCATTCTTATTTTATATTCATCAAAATTATTAACATTGAAAAAAGGTAGTTTTGACATAAAGTTTGAGGAATCCATAAGCACAAATAATAGATCTATATGTGAATGAATAGAAAACTAAGATTTGAAAACTACTTTGAAAATATGTGATCTCCTTGTTACCAGAAATTAGATCTGAACAGGTTCTTATACAAGGAACACTGCTCCGATACAAATTGTTGGTCCCAGAGAAGGGTAAAACTATAGTCAGAAAGGGGGGGGGGGGGGGGAATGACTATAGTGGAGTTTCAAAAAAATTTCTTGTGTTTAACAGCTTTTGGGCAGCGGATAAGTCCCTTCTTACTATGTTGTTTCAAAGCAGTTTAAACAATCACAGATATAGATTATAATCTAGGCAATATAAATGAATGCGGTAAGGTAAATTGCAGAAAGTAAATTGACACAAGGCTTATAGTGGTTCAGGGTGGTGTAATCCCTTAATCCACTCTTCTCATGTGATGATTAGAGGAATTCACTATTGTTTTCACAAATATAATAGTATGATTGTCCTTGACTTCCCAAGCTTCACAATCTACATGACTATCACTCCTTGACTGCAACAGCTTCAGTGATTTAGTCTCTTTCACTGCTCCTTGAGATCAAATACTTCAGCAGCTATTACAAACACAACTCCTTCTCAGATGACTTCTGATTCAGTTGCTTCAGTTTATTGTGAATGAGATTCACAAACTTGATTGATCAATCTCAGTGCTGAATATAAATTGTAGTTCTGATGTCTGAGTTGATCTCTAGATAAATCCTTGTAAGTTCAGAGAGAATCTGCTCGATTTTCTTTTTCTGGTTGTTATTTTTATATGTCTGTCAATGCCTTCTATTTATAGCCTTGAATATCCTGGATTTGAAATTCCGTCCGTTGGCTATATTTATGAGGGGAATAATCCTTGATTTTATTCTTGATTCCCCTTTAATTATATTCTCCTTGATTTTAGTGATCGGATTTTTCTTCAAATGTATAGCAGAAAATCCGTCCTTGATTGATCCTCTGAATCTTCATCACATTTCAATTCTGTTGTGATAAGGATTACTTCGCCGTTCTCTGAACGGTCGAGTGATTCATCTGACTTTTCCGTTTAGATCTTCCTTCACTGTTTTTGCCTTCATTTTGCCGAAAGTCAGTTTACTCTGCCGATTCACAGTTTCTTTCATCACCTCAGTTTAAGGAGAATCTTTGTACTTCACTGATCATTGATTTGGGTGAGATCAGTGTACACCATATTTGAACATTAAATTTCATCACTTGAAACATACTTACACGTATCCAAGGTCATCATAGACTTCCTTGGTTATATGTCAAACCATTAAGTCTTCACTGCTTCTCTGCTGGTGCTTGGCTGGCTTCACTCTGCCGCATGTCTGTTTTACTTTTCCGTCCTACCAACTAGTACAATACTTGTCTGACTTAACTTATACAATATGTCAGACTCTAAGTAAGGACTTATACAGAGAATTCTAACTTATTTCAGGCTTGCTATAACAGCTAGTATGGCCATCATCAAAACATAATAAAATGTTCCTAACATACTTAAAATTAACTTAGTCCGTAGCATTTATTAATCTGAGTACGGGTCTCTAGATTAATTTGCTAATAATGCGCACAGAACACTTTTGGTGTGACAGTCTTATCCGGACTTTCGGTAATAGGGTACCTAGTGGGGCATTTATTTATGATGATAATCATATAGGGCTGGACCGATTTGACCTGAGTTCTCGATATAATTCTGTAATCGAGAAGTCTTATCGAATCACAAGATGATCATATATGGATTAATCTTAATCCTGAGGTGATCACAGACAATTGCTTGGACTAGGGTAGAGTTTGATGTGTTAGTAAGGATCACTTCGTAGTATGTGGTCTAACACTTCTCGTTGGCTCTATTCTGGAATGAGTGAGTAGTCTGTGTTATCACAGATATGGAATCCATTCCTTCCCTCGGGAAGTAGACATCTAGTTCCCTTATTTGTTAACCCTAGAAACTGATCGATCGGCCGAGTTCATATTATATTGAATATGAACTAATTGATCACTAGGGGGTTAATGGTAAATAAGGATAAGATGTTTCGAGAAGGGTTTACGGAAATATCCCGAATCGAAGTGACCAGTCTATGGAGGATTTATTCGTATGTAATGATTATATCAGTGGACGCTTTCGACTCATAAATTGAGTGTAAGTTATCTATATTCGATACAGTTCAGTTTCGGGTTTATGGTGGTGTAATCCCGGAATTAATAGGATGGATATAATTATTCTGTCTGATGAATAATTTTTATTCTATTTATTGTAGCTACTGAATATGGGTCCATGGTCCTCGACGTGGCTCCTAATAAAGCATATAGGTTTTCTCGTCGCTTCACCTCAATTATAATTAAATAGTTGGATTGGACTATTTAATGGATATGTGGATTATTTGTTTAGTTGGACTAGATAATTAAATACATGACAATACATTTTTCGTGGACTCGGCCCAAATAAATGGAAAATGCACATGACCCAATTAATTATGGTTTGGGGCGCATATTATGATATTTATGACTGTGAAATTTGTTTTCTCAATAAATAATAAGACATGTGATTAAATTATTTATGTGTTAAATAATTTATGGAAAAGAATATCTTTTATATATCCTTATTATTTTGGAATATTCAAGATATATCTTTTTAGGAAAAGGATTATTTCAATTGATTTTGTATTAATTAAATAAATCCTTGGAGGACAAGGATTAGTCTCCTATATAAAGAGAGTTCTCCCAAGCCTTTTATCACATCATAAACATGCCATTTTGGAAAGAATATAGCTTGGAATTTTCGTCTATATTTCTTTGGGTTCGAGTTTAGAAAACTTCGGGTTTTCTAGGTAGCATATCAAGGAGGTCCGGCGGCGGGAAACACCATCCACTTGGTGTTGCTGGGTGACACACGTTGGAAGACTGTGGCTGCTCATACACGTGTTCTAGGAGACTTTTGATCTTGGAGTTAAGCACCATAAAAAGGTTGGCTCCTAAACCCCCTTGTAGGTTTAGATTTTTAATTTATGTTCTTTGTTTCGTTTAGATCTATATCTGATGCATTCCGCTGCGTAATCGGGTCAATCTATGATTGATCCGACGATATTACATCTAAAAAGTGGTATCAGAGCCTTTGATCTAACGATCAAAGTATATGAATTTTAGATCTTGGAGTGGAAAAGCATGTTTTAGGTGTTTTTATTTCGTTTTTTTGGTAAATTCGAAATTTAATCATGTTGTATGCTTGTGAATGTTGTGGTTGAAGAGATGGATTGGGGTTGGTATTGTTTACCCGTAGATCTATTTTGTAGCTCCTTTGTTTAGTAACAATTGAGCATAGGATTTGTATCTTTAATTATGCAATTTTCGAAATTCTATGTAAAAGTAGCATCTTTTATTGTAATTTTGTTATTCCGGGCTCGAAATATGAAGATCTTGCTGAAAATATGAAGATCAAGGCAAAACCAAAGGTATGAACGAGGAGAAACGGCTAAAAACCTGTTTTTTAATTAAAATTCTGCGCTACATGACTTTCTGTGATGCTGAAAAGCGTCGCTATAAGTCTGGTTTTAATAAAATTGCATGCGGCTAGGGTTTAAAGTTTGCGGCAGAATTTTTTTTTTCTCCAAACTATTTTTTATACATATCTGCCGTTATTATGCAGAAAATAACAAACAAAGGACTTAGCATAGCCGAGAAGCCTTCGGGCTAAACGGGGCTTCTCTTGCCGGATTGGCCTGAACTGTCACATATGTTCCAACGAATAAGACGGCATAGGCGTGCCTACATAACCGACCCTATTCGGAGTACTTTGATTTATTTCTTCTTATTGTCAAGGCCAAAACCGTAATTAGTAAACCCACCACATTTTCAAATTATTGAGTGGGAGCGGGGAAGGCGACAGCCAACCCCACGGCCTCTACTATAGATGCAAGCACGTGAGAGAATGGTGACACCTCGTGCCGCTTTGATTTCGGCCCCTTTGGATGGTGTTCACCGCTATCAAAATTCAAGGCTTGGTCTCCGAAAGGATAGGATATCGGGTACTCGCCGGGTCACTGACCTACCCCTCGTAGGCATACTCGGGGCATACTCTGAGATCTGATATAGTAGGTCACACTCTTTGTGGATATTTTCGAAATATCTAGGCTAGAAAAAGGAAGGTAATTAATGACTAAAGGTCTGGGATGTCTGATTCCCATAAGTTGTTCGATTCTCGAAACTTAATCATTGAGAGAGATTGTCTCAGTTTAACCATCATAGTGCTGATATCGACCCTCTCGGACAGTACTATGTGAAGTTAAATCCTTGGAATGGTAGGATAGACTTTATATAGTTTATTATTCCTAAAATACAAAGTATAATAGTGTATATTGATTAAATTTCTGTCATTTTATTTACAGCAACATGTCTTCGCAAATTCGAACTTTACTGAATGATAAGCTAAATGACGACAATTTTACTAAGTGGAAAAGTAATGTAAACGTGGTGCTCGTATTTGAGAATGCGCAGTTTGTTTTGACTGAGGAGTGCCCTGTTCTTCCCCCTCAAAATCCGCCTAAACACATTTGCGATCAACATAAAAAATGGACAGAGGCGAATAATAAGGCAAGAGGCGTCTTCTTAGCCTCAGTGTTGGATGTCATTCGGAGCAAGATTGAGGGTTTTAATACTGCATGAGAAATCTTGAAGCATTTCACCACCATGTTTGGCAAACCGTCTGATCAAGCAAGACACGAGGCCGTGAGGAAGGCCGTCAATGCCAAGATGAGGCGGGGTCAGTCGGTTACTGGTCATGTGATGAACATGATTAGTTACTTTACTGATGCAGCAACTCATGGTGCGATTATAGACGATGCTACCCAAGTGTCAGTGATTCTCGAATCTCTAACATCTGATTTCCTAACGTTCAGGACCAGCTACATCATGTCTAAGGCTCACCTTTCCATGAAGGATTTGATCAACGAACTTCAAGTCTACGAGGGTCTTTCTTCGAAAGATAAATCCCAAGAGCAGGAAAAGAAGGCTGAGGCCAATGTGGTCGTAGCCAAGGCGTCTAAGTCAAACCAGCAGGGTAAACAAAAGAATAAGAAACAAACTGCGCCGGCGCTTAAACCTATGCAGAAGAAGGCTAAGCCGAATACACCATCCAAGCCTAATGGCAAGTGTCATTACTGCAATGAGATAGGGCACTTGCGTCGTCACAGCCCCGTATATCTCAAAGATGTAAAGGATGGGAAGGTTAAGGCTAGCAATGGGAAAGATAAGAAAGGTAATCATGAATTACTTGTCTTGGAATCTTTTAATGTAGCTAAAGATGTATCAAATTGGATACTGGATACTGGAGCTACTAACCATGTATGTTCTTCTTTACAGATCCTTAGTTCGTTTGAGGAGCTAGAGGAAGGATCTCAAGTTATGAGAATCGGCACTGGGGCGTTAGTTTCAACAAAAGCAGTGGGAGCTGTGGTTTTACATTTTGGAAATAAATTTTTACATTTAGACAATGTTTATTTCATTCCGAATTTTCGTAGAAATTTGATTTCGTATTCTGCTTTGAAAGACCAGTTGTACTCTATTTCTTTTATGAATAATGAGTTTACTATTTCAAAGAATGGTTTTACTTTGTGTACTACTGTATTAGAAAATGGATTATATTTCATTAAACCCACGCAAGCTCCCCTGTTAAATACTGAAATGTTTAAAGTAGCACATCTAAAATCTGCTAAAAGGCAGAAAATTTCTCATAAAGAAGATAGTACATATCTTTGGCACCTTAGGCTAGGTCACATTTCCTTGGAAAGAATCAAACGACTGGCTAAGGGTGATTCCTTAAAAGAGTTATCTGTTGACTCATTGCGCGTCTGTGAATATTGCCTGGAAGGAAAAATGACTAAGTGTCCCTTCTCGTCAAAAGGGAATAGGGCCAAAGAACCTCTAGAGTGAGTACATTCAGACCTTTATGGTCCGATGAATGTGCAAGCTAGAGGCAGATTCGAGTATTTTGTTACTTTCATCGACGACTACTCGAGGTTCGGATATGTTTATCTGCTGCATCGAAAATCCGAGACTTTTGGCCAGTTTAAGAATTTCAAGCAGAAGCCGAAAGGAAGTTAGGCAAGTCCTTGAAATACCTTCGCTCTGATCGCGGAGGCGAGTACTTAGATACTGAGTTCACTGACTACCTACTTGAACATAGGATCTGTTCCCAACGTTCTACGCCTAGGACACATCAGAAAAATGGAGTTGTTGAAAGGAGAAATAGAACATTGATTGACATGGTCAGATCAATGATGAGCTATGCCTCGCTACCGATATCCTTTTGGGAATATGCTCTAGAAGCAGCGATATACATACTGAATGTAGTACCGTCAAAGTCTGTCACAAAGACACCTTATGAAATGTGGAGGGGACGGCCGGAAGGCCTAAATCACTTCCGCATTTGGGGATGTCCTGCACATGTGCTGGTTGACAAGACTAGTAAACTACAAAAGCGTACGAAAGTATGTTTGTTTGTGGGTTACCCCAAGGGAACACGTGGAGGTCTGTTTTATGATCCGGAAGATAACAAGGTGATAGTTTCAACAATGCCACATTTTTAGAGGATCAATATATGACAGATTTCAAGCCTAGAAGTAAAATCGTACTTCAGGAGTTACTTTCTGATGAGGTCAGACCACAAGTGCCACCTAGTGTCACTGTAGACAGTACTATGAATGCAACAGTCACCCCTCCTCCTATTCCACCCAAACGTACTGAGAGAGTGGTTCGGCCACCAAATCGGTATGGACAATCAGAGGCGAACGTAGCCGTCTTTGATGGTGTGGAAGATGATCCAATATCTTTTCGCAAGGCCATTGATGATAGTGACAAGGATCAATGGGTTGACATGATGAATCAAGAGATAGAGTCTATGTACTCTAACTCTGTCTGGAAACTTGTAGATTGCCCCGAAGGGGTAAAACCCATAGGGAGCAAGTGGCTCTACAAGAGGAAGCAAGGAGTTGATGGTAAGGTGCAAACCTTTAAAGCACGGCTTGTAGCTAAGGGCTACACCCATAGAGAGGGTATAGACTATGAAGAGACCTTCTCCCCTGTAGCCATGCTCAAATCCATCCGGATCCTCCTTTTTATTGCTGCATGCCTAGATTATGAAATCTGGCAAATGGATGTCAAGACTGCGTTTCTTAATGGCTTTCTCGACGAGGAAATCTATATGCAGCAACTAGAAGGATACATCGAACAAGGCCAAGAGCACAAAGTGTGCAAGTTGCTGAGATCCATTTATGGGTTGAAACAAGCATCTCGGTGTTGGAATCATAGATTTGATGACACCATTAAGTCATATGATTTTGAACAAAATCCTGATGAACCTTGTGTATACAAGAAAGTCATTAAGGATAAGGTTGCATTCCTAGTGTTGTACGTAGATGACATTCTCCTAATTGGAAACAATAAGGGGATGTTGTCGGATGTTAAAATTTGGTTGGCCAGCCAATTCCAAATGAAAGATTTGGGAGAGGCGAATTATGTTCTCGGGATCCAATTAATACGGGATCGTAAGAACAAGATGTTAGCTCTTTCACTTACATTGATAAGGTGATGGCTAGATAAAGCATGACGGACGCAAAGAAGGGTTACCTACCAACTCGTCACGGCGTCCATCTCTTTAAGACTCAGAGTCCTCAGACTCCTAAGGAAACAGAGGCTATGCAAAGAGTGCCTTATGCTTCAGCTGTAGGTAGTCTAATGTACGCTATGCTGTGCACTAGACCTGACATCTGTTATGGCGTTGGACTTTTCATTCGTTATAAGTCGAATCCAGGCAGTGAGCATTGGATTGCAGTAAACAACCTCTTAAAGTACTTGAAGAGGACTAGGAATTATATGCTGGTATATTCGGGTGCAAACCTGGATGTACAGGGGTACACTGCTCTGACTTCCAGTCAGATAGAGATGATTTCAAATCTACCTCAGGCTCAGTGTTTACCATTAGTGGTGGTGCAGTCATTTGGAGAAGCGTCAACCAATCCAGCACGGCTGATTCTACTATGGAAGCTAAATAGATAGCGGCCTCTGAGGCCGCTAAGGAAGTAGTTTGGCTCAAAAAGTTCCTGAGTGGTTTAGGGGTCTCTCCAAATCACAGCGATCTGATCATTCTATATTGTGACAACAATGGGGCTGTATCAAATTCGAAGGAACCCCGTAGTAACCGCAAGTCAAAGCATATTGAGCGAAAGTACCATTTAATCAGAGAGATAGTCCAAAGAGGAGACATTTCCGTCAAGAAAATCCCCTCTGCTGACAACCCCGCTGATCCTTTCACCAAGACGTTGCCGCTAGAAGTCTTCAACCGGCACTTGGAGACTATTGGTATTAGGGACATGACTTATTTTCTTTAGAGCAAGTGGGAGTTGTATTGCTGTAATATAGATATAGGGGTGTGCCCTAAAACAATTAATCCACTTGCCTTTCGTGCAAGTGGGAGATTGTTAGGTTTTATGCCCGAAAGACAATTTGTAATTATTTTATTTAAATAAATGACAGAATTTGTTTCTTCTTATTTATTCGCATTTATTGCCAGTATTAATACACTACAGAAAACCCTAAGTATATTGATTATGTAATCACATAACTCAGTGTATGGCTATACACACGAGGATTGAGTTTGTGAAATATACTTAAAATTAACTTAGTCCGTAGCATTTATTAATCTGAGTACGGGTCTCTAGATTAATTTGCTAATAATGCGCCCAGAACACTTTAGGTGTGACAGTCTTATCCGGACTTTCGGTAATAGGGTACCTAATGGGGCATTTATATATGATGATAATCATATAGGGCTGGACCGATTTGATTTGAGTTCTCGATATAATTCTGTAATCGAGAAGTCTAATCGAATCACAAGATGAACATATACGGATTAATCTTAATCCTGAGGTGATCACAGACAACTGCTTAGACTATGGTAGAGTTTGTGTTAGTAAGGATCACTTCGTAGTATGTGGTCTAACACTTCTCGTTAGCTCTATTCTGGAATGAGTGTGTAGTCTGTGTTATCACAGATATAGAATCCATTCCTTCCCCCGGGAAGTAGACAGACAATTCCCTTATTTGTTAACCCTAGAAACTGATCGATCGGCCGAGTTCATATTGAATATAAACTAATTGATCACTAGGGGGTTAATGGTAAATAAGGATAAGATGTTTCGAGAAGGGTTTACGGAAATATCCCGAATCGAAGTGAACAGTCAATGGAGGATTTATCTGTATGTGTTGATTATATCAGTTGACGCTTTCGACTCACAAATTGAGTGTAAGTTATCTATATTCGATAGAGTTCAGTTTCGGGTTTATGGGGTGTAATCCCGGTATTAATAGGTTGGATATAATTATTCTGTCTGATGAATAATTTTTATTCGATTTATTGTAGCTACTGAATATGGGTCCATGGTCCCTGACGTGGCTCCTAATATAGCATATAAGTTTTCTCGTCGCTTCACCTCAATTATAATTAAATAGTTGGATTGGACTATTTAATTGATATGTGGATTAAGTTGTTTAGTTGGACTGGATAATTAAATACATGAAAATACATTTTTTGTAGACTCGGCTCAAATAAATGGAAAATGTGCATGACCCAATTAATTAGGGTTTGGGGCGCATATTATGATATTTATCATTGGGAAATTTGTTTTCACAATAAATAATAAGACATGTGATTAAATTATTTATGTGTTAAATAATTTAAGAAAAAGAATATCTTTTATATATCCTTATTATTTTGTAATATTCTAGATATATATTTTTAGGAAATGGATTATTTCAATTGATTTTGTATTAATTAAATAAATCCTTGCAGGACAAGGATTACTCTCCTATATAAAGGAGTTCTCCCAAGCCTTTTATCACATCATAAACACGCCATATTGGAAAGAATACAGCTTGGAAATTTCGGCTATAGTTCTTAGGGTTCGAGTTTAGAAAACTTCGGGTTTTCTAGGTAGCATATCAAGGAGGTCCGGCGGCGGGAAACACCATCCACTTGTGTTGCTGGGAGACACACGTTGGAAGGTTGTGGCTGCTCATACACGTGTTCTATGAGACTTTTGATCTTGGAGTTAAGCACAAAAAAAAGGTTGGCTCCTAAACCCCCTTGTAGGTTTAGATCTTTAATTTATGTTCTTTGTTTCGTTTAGATCTAGATCTAATGCATTCCGCTGCGTAATCGGGTCAATCTATGATTGATCCGACGCTATTACATCTAAAAGTAATCTCCGCAGAGATCGGTCTTCCCTTTCCTCGAGTTCTAGCATACAATGTCAAAACCAACGCTCCTGATCTTCGACACGAGAAAGATAATGTTGAGGAGCGAAGAGAAATAGCTTCAGCCTGAATGGCGAGATACAAACATAAGATCTCGCCGTATTACAAGTCCAGGGTCAAGTACAAGTACTTCAAAGTCGGAGATTTGGACCACAGAAAAAATGAAGCAAGTCGACAAAAAGCGACTGGCAAGTTAGACCCGAATTGGGAAGGGCCGTATCAGATCCAAAAGGTTCATCCCAAGGATCCTACCAACTTGGACGAGCAGATGGAACTACCGTTCCCCGGCAATGGCATGCCAAAAATCTGAGAAAGTATTACGTTTAATTAAACTTTATCTCGGTCTATCTTTTTGTTTACATTTTTACGCTTTGTAATAAGCCTGTGTGACAATTTTATTCTAATAAACATATCTTTTCTTGAGAAGTTTTTTTGTTTTTCAGGATCTACAGCCTTAACATTATAAGTCTAACACGATACAAAATGTCAAAGGAATGTAATCGACTACGAAGGGAAAATCCTTAACTCGGACCCCTCAATATAGCCTAAAGAGAAGCGAGCCTATAAGGCAAAGGGAGAGTTCACAAAGTTGGACCAAGCGCCCCCACAATCGACCAGCCAAAAGCAAAACGAGCCAAGTAGGCAAAAAATGCCAAGGCAGAGGGACGGTTCGAAAAAGTCGGACCAAACGCCCAGAGCATCGACCTGCACATAGGAAAATAGTCTGAGAGACAAAAAATGATAAGGCAACTAAATCGATCTCAACCCGACTAGACACACAAGTGCAATAAGAACCAAAGGTTCATAATACACTTGGGGGGAAACACGACATCATTAATGCAAACAGCAAACAGGGCCAAAGGCCCGACAAGGGAAAAGCTAAAAGACATCGAGATATGAAAGATAAATAATAAAAAGAAGAGGAAACAAAATACTACAAAAATTAAAGTAAATTGAATACAAAGTGAGGTCAGGTCGACGAGACTAGCCAAAACAAGTCAAAGTATGATCTGAAGAATTATACAGATCCAAATCCAAAAGTCAAATGAAAGTACAAATAAAGTAAATTTCAAAGAACAAGAATCTAGATGTAGCGTTGGGAGTCGGCTCGTAATAACAGGGGTCGGCTCGGCATCGGAGGTCGACGAACCATACTTCTGGGCCAGGGATTCCCCTTGTTGGAACTCCTCGTTATACTGATCATACAGCTTCTCTGCCTCAGAGTTATAGAATTGAGGCGTAGCAAGCTTCGACACGTCAAACTCTAGGTAAGCCTCCGTAGCCCGAGTCACCGCCAGTGTAAAGCCGCCCATCATGGCCATGCGTATCATCACGGTCAAGTCGTCATCAAGCGCCCTCGACTTTCGAAACTCCAGGACTGTATCTCTCTTGGACTCCTCGACCTGGGAGGGAACTTTCTCCAACTCGACCTTCAGAGCATCCCTCTCGGTCAAAGAAGCACTATGCGCAGCCTGCAGCTTCTCGAAGTCCACCGCCAGATCGGCCAGTTTCTTCTCCAGGACCTGCCCATCGCTTCGAGTTCTGGTTAGTTCCTCAGTAGACCCAGATAGCTCGCCCTTCAACTTTCCTATGTCGGCGTGCGCCTCCCTCGCGTGAGTATTTAACTGAGACTCCAATTCGGCGAGGGCGGCATTCTTCTTGGCACCCTCTTCGATCAACTTACGGATCTGCCTCTTCAGATCCTCTTCCGCCTCGACTGGCGTAGCCAATCTCTTAGCCGCCTCCTTGAATAGAAAGTTTGTCTGTCGAGAAAAAGAGATGCATCAACCTACAGAAGTAAATGACAGGCCGCGAAAAAAGTATTAAAAATGAAGAGACTTACCATGGACAAAGCTTCCGAAGTGCAGAAGATAGAACCTTGTTCTTCATAGTTTCACTATCTTCAGCAACCCGGTTCATATCGATCTCAGGTTCGGCAGGGGTTTCACCGACTTTGGCCTTTTTGGCCTCTCTGCGTTGATCCCTCACCATGTCGGGCAGAGTTGGTCTCTTCCTCGACTGTCGAGTAACTTCCTCGACGTTCCCACCGACAGACGGTGTTATCTCGAATATGGCTTCGTCATCTTCATCTCACAGTGAGCCATAGTGAATAAAGTAATTTTAAAGTAATAGCAGAAGAGGGTGATCGAGAAGCAAACTCCTGCCACTCAATAGGCAATTACAAACACCATTAGGATCCTAATAGCAATGTGGGCTAATTGAGATACGCTTATCTCATAATGATTCAGAACCGCTGTGACAGCCGGGTACAAAGGAAACCTCAACCCACTTGAAAGTTGGGCTTCATAACGGAGCAGAATCCTTCTGGGGGTTCATCAGCGTATTGGTGTTGCCCCGACGGAAGTCGAATTTCAAATTGAGGCCCCACAATACCAATTTTGTGGCAGATTTTGGTAGCACCATCTAAAGAAATGGCTGTGAGACAACCTTTGGGACCCTTTCCATCCATCCTAGTAACTAATTTCTTAGGTTCATTAGGGACAGGGGGAGATGATTCTACAGGCTCACCGGAAACGGACTGGGGGGATGATCAGAAGAATTAGGCGATGAAGTTTGGCTGGGAGAAGATGATTCACTACCCTTATCAGATTCTGTAGCACTACTTTACATTGATAAGTGCAGAAAGAAGAAGGAGAATGCAAGAAAATTCTTACTTGGTGCTTGGAGTTTATGTAGAGGAAATGGAAAAATGAACTCTGCTCCGACCTTCTCTCCCCTTTTTATGCTTGCAAAATGTTGTTGGAAAGGTTTCCTAAACCCAATCGGGTTGGACCGGATCCGACCGGGTCGGGTCATTTACAGTCTATTTAGTTCATGTAATAACTTTATTATGAATAATAAAAGCACTTATCTTATTATATATTGTTTATCTTCATGTTATTTGTTGTACATATATAGAAACGTCCCTAGTATCAATCTGTGATAGAGAAACCATGATAGTGATTATGGTTGATGAGATCTCTAATCACTATAACAAAGTTGGTACTTAAATGTCTTTAGTCTTACATATTATCAAATAGGACATTGATAGTATAATCTGACTAGCACGTATTGGATGTCCTCTATCTTTTAGAAGATAGGGATAGATCTCGTCTATCGAAGTGTAGAGACACTTGGACTGTAGGTGGATGTGTATTAGAGAATGCGTACGTTAGACTGACCCTCTTACATTAAGTGTCACACTATGTGGCGGTTGTGTAATTTTCCTTTTGACTGGAGTCTTCATGGCATCACGGTGTGGATTGTCATGCTTTGACACTATTGAGATTTCCCCTAGCCATGGGGCGATCATGCGGTAGTGATTGGGTATGATATTGAAGCATGCGGAGTATACATGATTGGTTGCCCGGGAATCGCGTATCCTATGATTGGGATCGAATATCCGAAATGGCCTTCTTATAAGGAATGTCTAGCTCTCGAGAATCTTTGTAAAGTGGGAGTAAATGTGTTATCCCGAGAGAGCATGATATCCAGATTATAAGATATGATCGTTAATGTATTGACACTCGAGATACGATCGTATGGATATTATTACAGCGATAGGATTGTAAGTTACACGGTAACTGCTTCACATGAAAGGTAGTAGTAATTGCTTTTGACTCTTCCGATGAATGGGGGTCACGGTGTGTTGCTAGACGCTATCCCGTGATCGTTAGGCATGAAGGGAATTTTAGTAATTTGCACTTTGTGTCTATGGCCAACATATTCGGAAGCCTATCGGGTCACACACATATGAAGGAAAGTTTATCTCTAGACTATAAAGGTTATAGTGGTAAATTAATATGGTGGTATTTATTTATTATGAATAAATAAAATACAAGATATTAATTATATACACAAATTATGTTAATTAAAGAATATTCCGGAAGTCAATTAGTTGACTGTACGGGCGCCACTTTTGATGTGTATAAGATACACTTGGATTGTGCAATTTAATTAATAAGTTTTCCATAATATTAATATTAGATATTAATTGATTTTGGAAAAATAGATTTATGGTAATAAGATAATTGTATTCAATATAAGATATTGGCAAAATTAATTATATTAAAAGAGATAAATCAATCTAATTGATTTTCCTTATTTTATTGGGAAAAAGTTTTCTTCTCCTCCACACAACATAGGGGTGCCACTTTGCCTATATAAAGGAAGTGGGTGTCAAGCTCTTTTGTACATCACAATTGCAAGAGCTCATAGTTCTTGTTGAAAATAGAGAGCAACCTATAGAGAGTTTGTGAGGGAAGAAAAAGGCCGGTCTAGCAACCGGAGTTTTTCCGATAGCAATCCAAGGAGGATTCCGGCGAGGAGTTTGTGTGGATTAGCGATAAAGGCCGGACGCGTGGACGGTTTGCACACTGTACCACTCTCCGTTGACGGTCAAAGAGACGATCTTATAGATCATCAAGGTATAACCGTCAAACTACTTAATGTGTTCATTGTATTAAACGAACAACGATCTAGAAAAAGAAAATCAAATTTTAAATTCCGCTGCGTTAAACTAGTGATTTCCAAAAAAATGTTAGAAATGAGGACGTGATTTGAGGACTTATAATCCCACACAAATCGCAATAATCAATGTGATGGCGCTACGGTAAACGAAAAAGGATGCCTCTTCCTTGTGCTGAAGATACGGCGTTAATGCGCCATGACATCACGCCACGATGCCACGATTGGCTAGGGTTACAGGTGGCAGTACAGCTGTTTCCCGCCCAAACAACGGCCTAACTCGATGACGATTCAAATGGCAGATTTGATCTCTGACAACGGAAGTCACCTCTCTCAAGTCTGGGAGGCTTATGAAGATACGGGGTTTCACCCCTCCACGTGTCGTCTAACGGTTGGTCCCCACTATAAGAATAAGTATCAAAGGGTGCATGTCGATGCCCGGACTCGGGGCTGCGATGATCGACTCTTAAGCAGTGTAGGACGATGGTCCCATCTCAATCACCGTAAGTCAGTTAAGTTGAAATAGAGGACAGAGTCCGCACCAGCTACGAAGGCCCATTATCAGCATGGTAACTTGGGCAAGGGGCAAGGCCCATGAAGGTTAAATATGACAATAGCCTAAACCGACTTAATATTAGGGTTAGGGCATGCATTATCATTATAAATACCACGTTCCAGGAACTACGTAAGGCTTGATTCCTGGAAAAATACAGGATACGTAGGCAATCTAAGACAAGCTCTTAGACTCAGCCGCAAATATTAAAATCTACAAACACGTTCTTAAGGCATTAGGGTTTTGAGTATTCCTCATTGGATTCATCCAAGCCCAGATTAATTATGTTCCAGACTTCAACAAGCTATTGAAGAATGAAGAAGGACTGGAAATCGGCTGTTTAAGGATCCAAAATACAAACCATTTGGCGACTCTGATTCATCATCATCATCATCTGACTTTATTGATGATGATCCTATGCATCCTGGAGAGACAAGTGATGTTGTCAAAGAAAGGACAGCAGAATCCAAACAAGAAAAATCTGGTGAGAAGGAAGATGAGCTACCTGCTGAGGATCCAAAACACTCAATTGAGGGACAACAGGCTGCTGATTACTGAAGATGAAGTGTTGGTTGCTTATACTATGGAAGATTCAGAATATGTTTTTATTCATAAGAAGATAATATAGAAAATGAAGATGAGTTACATGATGCCTTTGCTGTGAATTGGAAGCTGAAATTGAATAGATATTGTTGTATTAGAAGAATCGGTTCAATTTCAAGATATGATTAACGCATATGGTACATTAGTTGATGTTTCTGTTAATCTGGAAGTGGTTGCACAACTAGGAGCTGTCATAGATGAATACGTGGCAACTTTCCCTGCCATTGGTGAAGGCCAAGTTGGTCAATTGGGTGTAGTTGCACCTGTCAGAAATCCTCTTCCAGTAGTTGTAATCCGGATACACATCTTGAGCCAAATTTGGTAACTCCTATGTTAAAACAGGAAGCAACATAGATGGCAACTGGATCTGGCACTTTAACATCTACACAGATCCAAGTTGAACAAGAAGAGGCGGTTCAGTCTGCTGGAAATCAGACAGCAACTGATGAAAGATTGAGACCGGTGGTTCAAATCTACTGAGGATCTGACAGTGATTGGACAAAGGTTGGAACGAATTTTAGGATTGAAGGAATCCCCTGCTAATAGTGTAGAACTTGCTGAGGAGGTGGCCCCTGCTGATAACAAAGAACATGTTTCTGATACTGAATAAGAGCAACTTGTTGACTATGGTGAGAGTGAAGATGAAATCGTTGATGAAGTTCCTGAAGAAGAACTTGATGCTGATATTCAGGGGGGACCAACAAGCTGCTATTGATGAACTTGGACTGGATGAAAGAAGTCCTGAACCTTTTGAATGGGACAGGAACCATGCTTTAGTTGTAAGACAGCCAAGACCCAATGATGATGTGATAGGTCTACTGAGAATATGGCTTGTGTTGCTTCCACCATACCATGTCATATTCTGGTAGAGTTAAGGGCTGTTGGGGGAGATATCAATCATCTGAGAGGTCAGCTAAGATCCAGTGAGCAAAGATTGAAAGATCTTGTCAATATGGTTGAGAATAGTGGAAGGACAACTAATACATTTGCATCAAATATTACTTACCTACAGATTAGATGCAATGATATACATGTTGCAATCAGTCAAGTGAAAATAGATACTGCCAAGAGAGACAAGAAACATGCTGAGGGGATCACCAAGTTGCACACAAAAGTTGATAAAATGACTGAATATCCCTTACTTACCCCAAATGATCCTAATATTTTTAGACGCTAAATCTGCGGGAACAACTTTTCAATAAAGGATTACTTCAGTTGATACTAGAACTAAAATTATGGAAGGCCAACTGAATAATCTTGTTTTCACTCAAGAATGAGTCTTAAATCTACTACACCATTTTATTGATGATGTTAATAAGGGGGGAAAAGGTAGGACAACAAAAGCAAAATAGGCAGCTAGGGTTTACCAACAAAGAAGATATGAAGCTGTAATTGAGGCATATAAAACCCCTGCACCTGGAAGAGTTGAACTGACTGATGATTTGCTGAAGGAGTTTAAAACTGCCTTCAATGCAAGAAGAAGACCCTGCAATCACATGACATTCATGGAATGGTTAAATTATTTTCATGGACTGAAGCTTTGGGAAGTAAGGATTAGATCTATAATATCAAGAAGAAATGGAAGAGGTGGAAGTGGTCAATCTGCTGAACAAAGATTGAGAGGACTGTCGACAAAGAATTCATTTAACGAGTTTAATGACCTATATATGCAAGGAGCTTTCAATTGGTAAGGAATTTAGATGACTATTGTATAAGCATCGGAATGGTGGAAGAAGATACACATCCGGATAGATTTCTCAAGGATTGAAAATCAGTTGATGATTGATATGCAAAGAGAAATCAAAGAGTATCAACAGAAAAGGGAACAAGAGAGACAATAATTCAGCAAATAATTCAGCAGACTACGCAAGACTTTAATTTTGCTGAAATTAGTTGTAGTAATGTTTGAACAAATTTTTGAATCTCAACGATATATATAAATGAAATTTGTTCTATTTTTATTGTCATTATCTTTTTTTTGCTTTGCTGTAAGGAGGTTATTGGCGTCGTAACTAAAAAGGGAGAAAATGTTAGACAGATTTTAGTTTTAATGATGAGTGCCAGAATGGTTGTTATAGGGCAAAGATAGATGTCCAGAATGAATGTATTGGTTTACCAGAGTTTCATCCTTGTATAGGTTTGATCAAACAAGCACTATAAAGAGGTCAGCTGACTAGTTCAGCATACCATTCTAGACTAGGAGTTTAGTAGAGTGTCTCAGACCTACTGAGGACTGAAGGTTGAGGGCTCAAACTCAGTATCGAAGGCTAAAGGTTCAAACTTAGTAATGAAGACTTAAAATCCAAGGATATGGGATCAGAATTTAGGTAAGTCTGTGATGGCCTAAACTGATCACATATACCTTGTATTGAAGGTCTAAGTTCCACATAAGGACATGTGATGATTGGGACTTAGTTATATTTGTAATGATGTACTCTATCTTCACAAATAGAAGTTAGATGAGAAGCAGTCAGCTGAGTGTTCATTCAGGAACACACCAGACCATAAGTCAGCTGACTTAGTGTATACCTCAGCAGACACATGAACCAGACATCAGCTCAGTATACATAAATCAAATTAATCCGTTTGAAGATTTGTCTTGAATGATTAAATGGATAATGATGAATAACAAGCATAGGAATAATCAGTTGATCAATGGAGGAGATTAAAAGAACATTGTAAGGAATTCAGAATCAAATCAAATTGGAATTAAAAAATTGGTTGATAATCAGTCTGTTAGAAGGACATTTACATACTGACAGAAAAGTACATGAGAGGGAATTTTAGGGAATAATCAGAAAATCCAACAACAGTCAGATTTTGAAATTCAAACTCAAGCAAAGGATTTTCACCTATGAATAAAGGATCCCTAAAACCAGATTATATAGCAACTTACAAGCAAACAAGTGCATTACACCCTGCTGAACTGAGAATTCATTCTGATCCAGGAATTCTTCAACTGTTACTACATTCAAGTTTCATATAGTATCTACACTTGGAGGACATAAGCTGTTGATCTTATCATCCTGATCAAAAGCTTGCTGAAGCATAATCACTTTCTCGATTCAAGCCCATCATTTCAAGAAGGAACCTGAAGATAAAGAAGCACTACCGAGTGTCAAAATATTTTTTTGTGGCAGAGCTTGTAAAGAGGCAATCCTACCCTTCAAGGACCAGTGGAGTACTTAGGACCAGCAATCCTACATGTTCTTAGTATTGAGTTTGTGAAGCCATAGTTATTGGACAATGACAAAAAACTTATGTACTTTTGTAACACTAACCTCAAAAGACTCTAGTGAATTTCCTCCAACATCACAGGAGAAGAGTTGACTTATAGGATTACACCACCAGGAACCACAATAAAATTTGCCTTACTTTACTTACCGCATTTACTTTCTGTATTTTCATTTACTGCAAAATATGTACATCAATTTGCTGAACTTGCTACTGAACTCACAAACATCTCTCTACTTAGTATCTAATACTTATTATCATCTTTTAGCAACAACCTGGTAGAGAGACCCAATCTTGAGTGAAATAAATACCGCGACTTCGGTCTTTTTCAATAAAATCATCACGCAATAAATCAACAAAGCCTAAAGTGATGTCTCTTTCTCCTTCAAGTTTACCTACTACGGTACCAGCGTGGATATGATCTCCACCAGACATACGTAACGCTTTAGCTAGTACGCGGAAGTGGATACCATGATTCTTCTGTCTATCAATAACTGCATGCATTGCACGGTGGATGTGATAACAAATGCGGATGGGCGGCAAGTGGTTAATATTATCCCCCCAGGACCAGAACTTCTTGTTTCAGAGGGTGAATCGGTCAAATTGGATCAACCATTAACGAGTAATCCTAATGTAGGCGGATTTGGTCAGGGAGATGCAGAAATAGTACTTCAAGACCCATGGGAAGTAAGAAGCCCCTTTGACACCTCTCCATCTGCAAATAATTCTCGATGTGAAAACACAGAGCCGGGGGGCGGATCCTTGAATAGGAAAAAGAGTGGATCTCGGGGTCCCAAATGAATTGGCTTATTCGAAAAAGGCCTTGTTCTTTGGAAGATCTAGCTCTTGTCCGGTACTGCACGGTTCCATTCTCAAGAACCCCGAATCATTCTCTTGAAGCTCATCCTCTTCATCATAAATGATCCGCTTGACCCGAAATGACTGGCCCGGTAGGGAAATCCCAATTCATTGGGCCTTTCGATACAATCAAATAGAAAGGCCCAAGGGCGCCATATTCTAGGAGCCCAAACTATGTGATTGAATAAACCCTCCTCTATCATTGCGGGTCAAGGGGTCCTTCTCCCTCCCCCTCTTCAAACTCCGATTCGTAGTTCTCATAGAGAAATCTCTGATCAAGGATAGAACAAGATCCGTTTTGCATCATATCTAAGAGATTCCTCGGTTCGGGCCGAAGAAGCAATGTCACTCGATCATTATCAAACCGGCTGCAATCTTTTTCTGTCCTCAAACGCTTACGTACTTTTCCGCTGATCAGACTCAACAGACATATAAGTCAGCGGAGTATAATATCATCTGATTTGTCAAACTCAAAAAAGTTTTAAGAGTTAAGTTTATTCAACCCCTTACAAACTTAACCAAATCCTTTTCAAGGGACCAACAATAGCGGTTACACATCGTTCTGCAACATGCTCCATTCTATGTGCCTCAACATTGACAACCGAATTAACTAGACTATAAGCAAAGATTGCATAACGGTCCATTTATGTCTTTGCCAGTGACAATTTCTATTTTAATATATCAATTCATAAGGTGTGTACAAATGGAAAAGAAAAAAACAAAAATAAATGTAAAAGAGTAAAATTAAGAGCTCAACAATGCCAAACGAAAGTACATAATAAAGTGCAGAACACGATAATTAGGAGATATCCTTAAGACCCCTGCTTTCATTGTCCCTAGAATGTCTTTAGGGTAGTCCTTTCGTAAATATGTCTGCAATCATAAGATTTGTCCTTATATGTTCAATGACAAACATAAATCTACTAACATCTTTCTTCAGTAATTGATATATAAGGTCCATGTTTTCTGATCCCTTAGATATCATGTCATGCTCAGAGAATAAGGTTGCCGCTTTATGGTCACAATAAAGAGTCAATGGTTTAGAGACGAAACTCAAAGCTCCAAGACAAAATTGTGCAACCATATCCCTTGGATTACAGCCTTATAACATGCCACTTACTCTGATTTCATGGTGGATGAGTAAGTCAACTATGACTTTTAGCTTTTCCATGTTATGGAACCTCCATTTAGAAGATACACATAGCCATGAGTACAAAGTCCGGTGTCAGTACTTCCTTCAAAATTCGAGTCTCAATAACCAGTCACCTGTGGGTGTCATGATTTTCTGTAAGTGAGCATGTAATTCTTTGTTCCCTTTAAGTATCTAAGTACTTTCTTAGCATATTTCCAATCGACCATTCTTGGACTGCTTTGAAATGTACCCAGCATTCCAATAACATGACTAATGTCTGGTCTTGTACAAATCCGTTCATACTGCAAACTCCCTACAAGAGAAGCATAAGGATGTGTTTCCATTTCTTTATGTTCCAACTCATTCTGCAAACATTGCTTATGTTGAAGCTTGTCTCCCTTGCGTAGTGGAACAATACTAGAAAAACTTGTCATCATGCCAAATCTTTTTAAAACTTTATCAATATAGGCTTTTGAGGCAATCCTAAAATATTAGGTTCCCTGTCACGGAATATTTCTATCCCTAACACACTGAAAGCCTCACCCAAGGTTCTTTAAGAGACATGCCTTTGTTTCATGTCATAAACCAAGATCACTGCTGGCCAATAATGTATCATCAACATACAGAATCAAAAATATGAACTTACTTCCACTGATCTAGAGGTATATGCAAGGGCCAACAATATTCTCATTGAAACTGAAAACACTAATGGTTTGTTACGAACATTTTATTGTTTTGATGATGGCCACACGAGATGTATAGAAAGCCTAAAATAAGATAGAAGTGATTTTATAGGCTTTAATTAAAGTCTAACATTTGTATAAGTTTAGTCAGACAAGCACTGTACTAGACTTGTAGGGCAGCTCGGTTGAATGAAGAACATAAGACCAGCTGAGTTAAGATATCCAAGGAACGAGCACGGTGAAGTAAAGACCTTTAAGGACTGACTTACAACCAATGAAGTATGTGATGACTTTGGGTAAGTCTAAGATATATTACAAGTGATGAAACATAATTTTTCTCAAATATGCTGTACACTGATCTTACCAAAAATAAGGATCAGTGAAGTAAAGCTCTGTTAGCTATTGAGTACCAGTAGACTAGTATCAGTTGAGAAAGAGCAGCAGATTGGTACCTTCTAAGCACACACGGAATAACTAAACAACAAAGTAAAACTAAACACCAGAGTAACAGAGCAATAGCTCTGTAAACTAGATAGTAGAGTAAAGAAATGGAAGCAGAGTCGAGTAAGCTGTCTGATTTTAATAAACAACATGGAAATATGGAAATGCAATTAATGCAAAATGAATCATGAGCGGATTTTATTATGGACGTTTGAAGAAAATCCAGATCACTAAAATCATAGAGAACCAAATCCAGGAAGAATCAAGGATTATTCTATACATTAAGTAGCCAACAGATGGAAATTCAAATTCAAGGGATTTACGGATATAAATAGAAGGCATTGGCAGAAAGAGAAAAATATGAACGAACAATCTTAAAATTTTAAGTACAAAAACTTTGTCAAATCACAAGCCTTTATACTTGATCTTCAAAGAAATATCCAAAAAATCAATTTAAGAAAAACAAAGCTTCAAGTCATAATCCAGAAGTGACTTTGATCGAGTTTTATGAATCCAATACACAGTCAAAGCCAGCAATTGAATAAGTCATTCAGAGAAGGAATTGTACATTTGTGTGACATCTGTTGAAGGATTTGTTCCCAAGTAGCAATGTGGAAGATTAAATCACTGAAGCATTTGTAGCCAAGGAGTAAGAATCCATAGATTGTGAAGCTTGTGTAGTGAGAGACAATCATAAATATTGTAGTGGTGAAAACTGTTAGGTGTAGTGCCCGAAAGACAATTATGTAATTGGTTTAGGACAGAATTAATAATTCATCTTATTATATGCATGTATGCTTATAATTAAGACACTACTGAAAACCTAAGTACCTCGTTTATGTAATCACATAACTCAGTGTATGGCTATACACAAGAGGATTGAGTTAGTGAGATGTACTTAAAATTAACTTAATCCGTAGCGTTTATTTATCTGAGTACGGGTCTCATGATTAATTTGCTATTAATGCACCCAGAACACTTTACGGTGTGACAGTCTTATCCGGACTATCGGTAATAGGGTACCTGGTGGGGCATTTATATATGATGATAATCATATAGGGCTGGACCGATTTGATTTGAGTTTTCGATATAATTCCGTAATCGAGAAGTCCTATCGAATCATAAGATGATCATATATGGATTAATCTCAATCCTGAGGTGATCACAGACGACTGCTTAGACTAGGGTAGAGGTTGATGTGTTAGTAAGGATCACATCGTAGTATGTGGTCCAACACTTCTCGTTGGCTCTATTATGGGATGAGTGAGTTGTCTGTGTTATCAAAGATATGGAATCCATTCCTTCCCTCGGGAAGTAGACAGACAGTTCCCTTATTTGTTAACCCTAGAAACTGATCGATGGGCCCAGTCATACTATATTAATGGTGAAATAATTGATCGCTAGGGGGTTAATGGTAAATAAGGATAATATGTTTCGAGAAGGGTTTACGGAAATATCCCGAATCTAAGTGAACAGTCTATGGAGGATTTATCCGTATGTAATGATTATATATCAGTGGACGCTTTCGACTCATAAATTGAGTGTAAGTTATCTATATTCGATAGAGTTCAGTTTCGGGTTTATGGAGGTGTAATCCCGGAATTAATAGGTTGGATATAATTATTCTGTCTGATTAATAATTTTATTCGATTTATTGTAGCTACTGAATATGGGTCCATGGTCCCCGACGTGGCTCCCAAAATAGCATAATTAGTTTTCTCGTCGTTTCACCTCAATTATAATTAAATAGTGCATTGGGCTATTTAATTTGGTATGTGGATTAATTGTTTAGTTAGACTAGATAATTAAATACATGAAAAATACATTTTTCATGGACTCGGGCCAATATGGTGTAAATTTCGTGTGGCTAAGGGTTAAACCCTAGCTTGGCCGAAATGTGTATGTTGTTTATTATTGATAAATTTGTTTTCTCAATAAATAATAATACATGTGATTAAATTATTTATGTGTTAAATAATTTAAGGAAAAGAAAATCTTTTATATATCCTTATTAATTTGGGATTTTTCTAGATTTATCTTTTTAAGGAAATGGATTAATTTAATAATTATTGGTTAATTATTAAATCCTTGGAGGACAAGGATTACTCTCCTATATAAAGAGAGTTCTCCCAAGCCTTTTGACACATCACAAAACACGCCATTAATGGAAGAATATAGCTTCGAATTTTCGGCTATGGTTCTTTGGGTTCGAGTTTAGAAAACTTCGGGTTTTCTAGGTAGCATATCAAGGAGGTCCGGCGGCGGGAAACACCATCCACCTGGTGTTGCTGGGAGACACACGTTGGAAGGCTGTGGCTTCTCAACTTGCGTGGATACTACTTTGATCTTGGAGTTAAGCACAATAAAAAGGTAAAATCCAAACCCCCTTGTAGGTTTAGATCTATTTAATTTATGTATTTTGGTTGACTAGATCTAGATCTATACTATTCTGCTGCGTAATCGGGCGGATCTTGATCCTTCCGACGATATTACATCTAACAAGTGGTATCAGAGACTTTGATATATCAATCAAAGTATGTAAATTTTAGATCTAAGGAGTGGAATAGCATGTGTAGATTGCTTTGTTTTCTTTTTCTTATGAATCGAAAATATCATGTATGTATGCTTTTGTGATTGTCGTGGTTGAAGAGATGGATTGGGGTTGGTATTGTTTACTCTTTAGATCAATTGTAAACTCATATAAATTCATTTATATGAGTATAGGAAATATTGTAATTTTAGTTTCGTAGAAGTAGATCTGTTTTATTGCTGTTCGATTTTTATTTTATTCCTGGAGATTGAGCCGTTGAAACGACAATCCCTCTGGTCAGACTGAAGAATGAAAGCTGAAGAACAGGGCCTCAAAATTTCATGACGATCAGAGTCCATCTAAATGTCCAATCACGGTAACAGAAAAGCACAACAGCCATAAAAACCCTAGCTGTGAGTTCGTCGATTTTATGGAAGAGTTTGGAATGTTAACACGAAGATCCGACCGTTCAGATCTACTACCATGGAGTTATGAACAAGCCCTAAAAATTTCAGGTCGATCGGGTTTTGTCTCGATGCCCGATCGGCCCCAGGAAGACAATGCTGAGCCGCAGTTATAAACAGATGCAGCAGTTGGATCGGCGGATTTGTGGAGAAAATTGGACCGTTGAAACAAAGATCCAACCGTTCAGATTGAAGTAGGCGGAGTGAAAAACAGGTCCATAAAGTTTCGTGACGATCAAGGTTCTTTTGGAAGTCCGATCAACGGTAAAACGCAGCAGCAGTAGATTAGAAAATAGTAAACCATAGTGAGGGTTTGTGTTTTTTTTAGTAGGTTAGATACGGGGTACCAACGATCCATCTCGGTCTTTAATTTTTCCATTTATTTTTCGTGTGTGATCGAAATTATGTGATAGAAACCGGAAAATTGCCATGACATGCATCATATCATGATTCCACTCCAATGCATACATGTAGCTAGTTTATTTCAAATAAATTAGGCATGTATAACTCGTATAATTATTTAAAAAGCTTATTTAATTAATATGTGGTAGTTAATAAATAAGTAACTAATTATAAAAACCGAGGACCCGGGTTTTGTCAATCGTTACGATTTTAGTGATGGATTCTCGGTGAATCCCACTTAGATAAATCATTGAGCTTTTCGGTGATGGCTTCTCAGTGAACCCACCTTAAACAGAAACGAGATTACGCTTTGGGTGACAATTTAGAAATCGGAGAATCTTAGTACATGGGTTCGGAAATGGTCTAACCATGGTTGGGCAGGTTCAACAGAGCTTCGGCTCAATCGACTCCCTTCCACGTGTGGTGTACGTTACAGTAGTTCGACAAGACTTAGCATAGCCGATAAGCCTTCAGGCTAAACGGGGCTTCTCTTGCCGGATTGGCCTGAACTGTCACATATGTTCCAACGAATAAGACGGCGTAGGCTTGCCTACATAACCGACCCTGTTCGGAGTACTTTGATTTATTGTTTCTTTTTGTCAAGACGAAACCGTAATTAGTAAACCCACCACATTTTCAAATTATTGAGTGGGAGCGGGGAAGGCGACAGCCGACCCCACGGCCTCTACTATAGGTGCAAGCACGTGAGAGAATGGTGATGCCTCGTGCTGCTTTGATTTTGGCCCCCTTCGGATGGTGTTCACCGCTATCAAAATTCAAGGCTTGGTCTCCAAAAGGATAGGATTTCGGGTACTCGTCGGGTCACTGACCTGCCCCTCATAGGCATACTCGGGGCATACTCAGAGATCTGATATAGTAGGTCACACTCTTTATGGATATTTTCGAAATATCTAGGCTAGAAAAAGGAAGTTAATCAATAATTAAGGTCCGGGATGTCTGATTCCCGTGAGATGTTTGATTCTCGAAGCTTAATCATTGAGATAGATTGTCTCAGTTTAACCGTCATAGTGCTGATATCGACCCTCTCGGATAGTACTATACGAGGTTAAATCCTTGGAATGGTAGGATAGACTTTATTATAGTTTATAATTCCTAAAATAAAAATCAAGTAGTGATAATTTATTTTTTCTGAATTTAACTTTCTGTCATTTTATTTACAACTAAATATCTAGGTTACTAAACTGTTAGTAATAGGACTTCATTAAAAATGTGGAAAGTAACAAGTACGTTGTAATTATCAAACAATGCAGTTAATTTTTCAGAAAAGATTTATTCTTTTAAGCCTTTAAAAACTTAAGTGACATAGTATAGGTATGTCACGGGTGTCACTTATGTTGAACGAGAGACGACCATACTTAGTTTACAAAAGATGACATAGGACTATCATATAAAATTCATTTAGTGAATTTTAAAAGGGTAATTACACAACAAATTTCTAAATTGAAAAATTGGAAAATCATATACATAAGACGTTGCTAGTTAGACGGTATTTGGAACCGATAAACTAGTGGGAGCCTTAGCCATATGATTTGTTGTTTTTCTGAATCATTAGAAATGTGTAATGGACTGCACAAGAGTTTTTCCATTCATTGGAAAAACAAGAATAAAGCGTTACTAGTTAGACAGTATTTGGAACTGATAAACTAGTGGGAGCTTAGTTCTGGAGATTTTATAATCTTTGAAACATCATGAAAACGGCATTTCTAGTTAGACAGTATTTGGAACTGATAAACTAGTGGGAGCTTAGTTCTAGGTGATGTTCTAATCATAATTACAAAGTGTTCTTAGTTAGACGGTATTTGGAACCGATAAACTAGTGGGAGCTTTGGTCTTATGATTTGACGATTAGAAAAATCGATAATCCAAGCAAATAACACTGAACAACCCCTAGTTCAAGAGTAGTGTCTACTCAAACGAACTCCTAGTTCAAGACTGTTTCCATTTAAGGAAAGTCGAGAATGGGAAAGAATGTTTATACGTGTTAGTCATCTAAACTAAGTAGTTTTAAGGCTAACCCGGAAAATTAATAAATTGGAAATTAGAGGACAAAGAAAGTGATTTCGGATCACTGACCAATGCATCCTTAGTAATTTTCTCAAAAGCTAAAGTTCTTTGGAGGAACTAGGTAGCTTTGCATTAAACGATAAATAAAATAAACAACGGGCAGTTCTTTCAGATAGACTAGTGGGAGTGATATAAGAAAATGAATCTCGGATTCAATTCATGAGTATCACAGAAAAATTATTTTCTGTTTTTTTGGATTCGTTGGAACAAACGTATTCATTTTCAATAGGATAATTTATTTGTCTTATTGACGATAAATATAACATTCATAGCACGAACCTAAGACTCAGACTTTTGTTTGATGAAGTGAGAACCACTCAACATTGCTGAAAAGGTATTAGTAACGCATCTTAAAATATATAAACGCAAATGGTTTCCGTATTTCGATAAGCGCTTCAACCTATTCTATTAATTATTGCATATTCCCTAAAGACAAGATCTGAACACTGGTTTAGGGTGATTCCTATCTCCCAGCCAAAGGAACACTATCTCAAAGGAACATTGCCTAAGTTTCCTTTCAATCAGGAAAGGGTAATAAATTTAAAGAAGTAACATAGCTTGTTCATAACAACATTCGGGGTCATATGAAAGGTACAAGCTAGTGGGAGTTTTTTGAAGTAGTGACATCTTGTCTGACAACTATTCAAGACTCTGGTAAGTTTATCCAAAATATTTGGAGGAAATATTTGATTTCACCAGAGATAGAGTATTCCAAACTCAGAAATAGGTTATTGCGTAGTCTTCGGGGCTGATGCTCGGCCTGCCTCCTAGTGGAATGCTTTCACTAAGGGATACACCATAAATTTGCTTTATATAGTTATTGATGTGCTACAATACGCTGCTGAACTCACTTAAGATATTGGTTGCAAAATAACGGTTTACGTTGTAATGAAAAACCGAAAAGTCTACCTAAAAGATGCCTACGCATTTGTGGATAAGAAGTGAATTCGGTTCACCCCACTTCCGTAAATATAGACATTTAGCATTTAGCACTTGAAGGTAGGACTGGAAATTTTGCGTACACGTTCAGGTCGTGAAATATCTTAATGCATTGAGTAAAGGTTGGTTATAAAACTCGTAAAATCAGAGAATGACGGTTATTATGTCAAACTCGGTCTGATAGAGTCTATTGATAACAACCTTGGATCTTTAAGTATTTGCACTCAAGATGTTACTAACTGATGTGTTCACTCCAGATCCAACACCGGCAGTTGGTGATAACACTAATAAGAACTACTAAACTAGATCAGTATATCAATCAACCCAGAATGCAGTGGGAGTATGGTTTGTCCATTACCCATTGCAGGACCTTACTGTCTATAGGGTAGATTGATGACCTATAGTCCTTCGTGGACTGTATGGGATCCTGATCATAGAGGTTGGTTTAAAATCCATAACCCTGTGAATGGAGTTTGATACTCCAGTTCTGTTGAAACTCTTGTAGAACCACCTGAGTATCTCAGGCCCAGTTGGAGTAATTGGAACTGCACGGAGAAGAGTCGAATGAATAGAAAAGTTTAACTTTCACCGCAAAGCTGAGTAATTTAGGGGTGATTCCCTAAAAGGTAGAGAGTTAACCAGACCGTGATCTCTCTTACTACTCAGTCTTGCTTGATTTCGTCAGAAAGCGGAAAATAGGGGTGATTCCCTAAGACTTCCTTGCCGAACAGCGGAATCTGAATTCATTCAGAACATAAGGGTTTTAGCTAAGAACAAATAACGGATTCGTTACAAAGCAGAAAATAGGGGTGATTCCCTAAGACCTTTTTGCGAGACTAACGATATCTTAATTTATTCAGAAAGAACCTTTGGCAGGATGCCTGCCATAGCTTATATCCTTTGGGGATTAAAGCAAACCTCTAGGTCATTTCAAAGTCATATATTTTGATATGTGGACTTGACCAGAATGTTGATAAGTCTTTCATAGATTGGGAATCAATATTAGTAAAGTAGTATGTAGATTAGTGTTTGTGAATGGTAACACTGAAACAGTTGGAAACAACATGGGTGTGTTATCTGAAGTCAGAGTCTGACATGCCATCGAGATTCATTCTAAAGGATTTGATTCACTCAAATTCACGAGAATCAATCATTGGCAATCCTATCCGTTCACCTGGTTAAGATATTCTTGCATTTATGCAGCATTCAACGATGTAGTCTACCCTACCTCTCAGGAATGGTTATCTAAACCTAAGGATGAATATGAAATGGGATGTTTAGTGAATCCTCAAGTATCTTCGGGAGAATGAGGAATAATATGCTAGTATATTCAGGTGCAAACTAGAATATAAGTGACAACACTGATTCTGGCTTTAGGTCAGATTAAGGATGATCGTTAAGTCGATCTAGTTCTCAGTGTTGAATCAAAGGCATATTGAAATCGTACCACCTGATTAGATGGAAAGGCGATGTTTCGATCCCAAAGATCGACTCAAGCGGCCAACCTGCCTGATCAGTGTACCAAGTCACATGGTGTTCAGTTTTAAGTATGCGCCGGGTCACTGACCTACCCTATGGCGGCATACTCCGGTCGTACTTGGAAACGTGAATTACTTGGATGCGCTTGGAGGGTATGAATCTTAGGGACATGTCTCACTTGTTTTGAGCAAGTGGGAGAATGTTGTAGATATAGATATAAAGGGTGTGCTCTAAAACAATTAATCCACTTGCCTTTCGTGCAAGTGGGAGATTGTTAGGTGTAGTGCCCGAAAGACAATTATGTAATTGTTTTAGGACAGAATTAATAATTCATCTTATTATATGCATGTATGCTTATACTTAAGACACTACTGAACACCCTAAGTACCTCGTTTATGTAATCACATAACTCAGTGTATGTCTATACAAAAGAGGATTGAGTTAGTGAGATGTACTTAAAATTAACTTAATCCGTAGCCTTTATTAATCTGAGTACGGGTCTCATGATTAATTTTCGATTAATGCGCCCAGAACACTTTATGGTGTGACAGTCTTATCCGGACTGTTGGTAATAGGGTACCAAGTGGGGCATTTATATATGATGATAATCACATAGGGCTGGACCGATTTGATTTGAGTTCTCGATATAATTCCGTAATCGAGAAGTCCTATCGAATCACAAGATGATCATATATGGATTAATCTCAATCCTGAGGTGATCACAGACGACTGCTTAGACTAGGGTAGAGTTTGATGTGTTAGTAAGGATCACTTCGTAGTATGTGGTCCAACACTTCTCGTTGGCTCTATTCGGGATGAGTGAGTTGTCCGTGTTATCAACTCGCAGTGATATTCAAGTAAATATATTAATTGTGTACCGAATGAATAGCTAGTGTTTGCCTTATATAGGCTTACAACCAAAAGAAAAGCAAGCAACATCTAAGCAATGTGGGAGAAATTCCCACTTAAAAATGCGCCTATCTCCTATTGGCTCGAAACGAAATGTTCCTATTGGCTAATAAAAGAATAAATAAAATAAAGTGCTAAAAATCCAATATAAAATAAAACGAATATGGAATCCATTCCTTCCCTCGGGAAGTAGACAGACAGTTCCCTTATTTGTTAACCCTAGAAACTGATCGATGGGCCCAGTTCATACTATATTAGTGGTGAACTAATTGATTGCTAAGGGGTTAATGGTAAATAAGGATAATATGTTTCGAGAAAGGTTTACGGAAATATCCCGAATCGAAGTGAACAGTCTATGGAGGATTTATCCGTATGTAATGATTATATATCAGTGGACGCTTTCGACTCATAAATTGAGTGTAAGTTATCTATATTCGATAGAGTTCAGTTTCGGGTTTATGGTTGTGTAATCCCGGAATTAATAGGTTGGATATAATTATTCTGTCTGATGAATAATATTATTAGATTTATTGTAGCTACTGAATATGGGTCCATGGTCCCCGACGTGGCTCCCAAAATAGGATAATTAGTTTTCTCGTCGTTTCACCTCAATTATAATTAAATAGTGCATTGGGCTATTTAATTTGGTATGTGGATTAATTGTTTAGTTAGACTAGATAATTAAATACATGAAAAATACATTTTTCGTGGACTCGGCCCCATATGGTGAAAATTTCGTGTGGCTAAGGGTTAAACCCTAGCTTGGCCGAAATGTGTATGTTGTTTATTATTGGGAAATTTGTTTTCTCAATAAATAATAATACTTGGATTAAATTATTTATGTGTTAAATAATTTAAGAAAAAGAAAATCTTTTATATATCCTTATTAATTTGGGATTTTTCTAGATTTATCTTTTTAAGGAAATGGATTAATTTAATAATTATTGGTTAATTATTAAATCCTTGGAGGACAAGGATTACTCTCCTATATAAAGAGAGTTCTCCCAAGCCTTTTGACACATCACAAAACACGCCATTATTGGAAGAATATAGCTTGGAATTTTCTGCTATGGTTCTTTGGGTTTGAGTTTAGAAAACTTCGGGTTTTCTAGGTAGCATATCAAGGAGGTCCGGCGGCGGGAAACACCATCCACCTGGTGTTGCTAGGAGACACACGTTGGAAGGCTGTGGCTTCTCAACTTGCGTGGATACTACTTTGATCTTGGAGTTAAGCACCATAAAAAGGTAAAATCCAAACCCCATTGTAGGTTTAGATCTATTTAATTTATGTATTTTGGTTGACTAGATCTAAATCTATACTATTCCGCTGCGTAATCGGGTGGATCTGATCCATCCGACGATATTACTGTTGGTCCCTTGGAAAGGCTAACACAATTTTAGAGGGGGGGGGGTGAATAAACTTGTCACCAAAAACTTTTACCAAACTGAAAAAGCCCCAGGAACTGAGTTTCTATCAAACTCTAACAAATACTCAGCTCAGTTTTGTTCCTATCCTGAAACTTGTGCGGAGTTCAGCTAACTCAACTAAGTATAAGTCAATGCTGACTTATATTTTGTTTTGTTAACTGGCAACGGATATAAATTAGCCTTTTACAACTAGTTAACTTAGTTTCAGAGTGAAAACCACTGTAATAAAGTAAATGAAGGCGTAAAGTAAATAAACAAGATTTATAGAGGTTCCAGGTGTTGTAATCCAGTCAATCCTCTCTTCCCCTGTGATGCGGAGGAAAATTCCACTACAACTTCTTTGGGATGGCCCGGTTACAAAAATTTCTAAACTGTTAGTCTTTGACTAATCCCTAGCTTCACTATCTAAACACTTGTAAAACAGGTAGGATTGCTGCTCTTCAACTGTTTGAACCACTGGTCCTTGGAGGGTAGAATTGCCTCTTCACCAGCTCATCACAAACACAGTCTTCCTGACTGCACTCAACTGTCCTTCACACCTTCTTGGTGTTTCACAGTCTAAACATTTGGTAAAATCAAAGTTGAGACTTTGAATCCATAAATATGATTCAACTGTGATTTGAGCTTTTCTTCTGGATGGTTAAATTAAGCACGGCTCTATGTTTCTTCAAATGACTGAACTTGATTAAGCTTGAATGCACTTTGAACACTTGAAGAAATTTCTCGATCTTGCAATTAAGTGCTTAGCAGGTATTCTTTTGAATTTGGCTTTCCCCCTTAATTAAATTTCTCTTGGCTAGATAGATTCTTTTTAGTTTTCCTGCACTTTTTCCACATACCTACCCCCCTTTTTGATGTTGTAGAGGTGGTCTATTTATAGGGGTTCATTCAACGTTGATCCTGCTTGAATCTTGCAATGGCTATATTTTCTGACCGTTCTGCTGTGTAAGTAACTCATCCAATGAATTTGCTTAATTCCTTTATAACGTTCGACTGCACTATCAGTTTGTTGGATGGCTGACTTATAAAACTGAGTTTACTTATCAGTTTTCTACTGAGTTTATTGTTTGTCTGTTTCTTACTGACTTGGAGCGTTAACTGAGATTTTACCCTTTTTCAAATATCAGTACTCCAGTTTTCATCTGCTTATAATTTTCTTAATCAGAGTACACCATGACTCGTTATCATCTAAGAATTCATTGTCCTTATGATTCTTAGGTCTTCATACAAGATCCATAAAGTCAGTTCAGGTCACCACAATCTTGCCTGAAGTCTAACTTTACAGTCTCGACTTGGTCTTCATAACGAGTTTGAACCCTCAGTTCTTCAATCTTCAATAACTGAGTCTGTGACCCTCAGTTCTTCATCTTCTCAGATAATCCAACCGAGTCGTAACTCTCCGCGAACTTATCTTCTTCAGTTTTCCGTTGGTGTGTTTTACTTGTTCAGTTTCTCTAAATCTCAGTTTCTTACTTTCTCAGTTCCAGCCTAGAACTATTACAGTGCTTGTCTGATTTAACTTATACAAATATCAGACTCTAAGAAATCCTATACATTGATATCTAGACATCTTTTTGCTTTGCACTATAACAGCTAGTTATGACACTTCATCAATGGGGTTTAGAATAATAACTGAATAAGCGATGAATTATCATCAAAACATAAATATTATTTCCAACAATTTCCCCCTTTTGATGATGTCAATACCCTCCTTAAAAGCAATGCAAAAAGATAAGACAAAATACAGTAAATAACACAATGAACTGAGAAACTGAGAATTTATTCGATAACTGAGTTACAAGATAGAGTAATAAAATACAACATGATAAAAGGAACTAGAAGATAGTTTCTTTTTACTTGCCAGATTGAGAAACTTGATTATCATAATTTTCTACAAGAGATCTCATAGCATCATTTGTAGCTGAGCTTTCAATTCCATGGATGCTTGCCCAAATGTTCCATGATTGAGATAGATTGCTATTCTTGAAAATTTTGTTTTTGAAAAGAACTGCAAAAGTGAAGACAGTTGTCCTCATTCTTTCATTGGTGGCTGTTCTCAGTAGAAGATTAACAATTCAGGTTCAGCCTTTTCAATTTTCTCTGATTCTCTATCTATGGTACCATATGCTTCCCATTTCTTCAGTTTCTTCCAATAGTGCATGAGCACCTTTTGCATGTGTAGGAACGATTCTAGAGATTCTTCTTTTGATACTCCTTCCCTTTCTGGTAGGTTTTTGAATAGACTGTATAGATGAGAATCCAAACCAACTCTTTGGCGGTAGGCTCTGGGTATTTGACAATCAGTTTCATTTCTTCATCAGTGAAATCTCCTCTTGCTTTCTTCAGTTCATTCAACTTATCATCAACATTTGTAAGGACTTGTGGCATCTCAGCTGCATGGACTTTTAAGATGTCCAAACTTTCCCCCTTATTGATATCATCTTTATGAATCAGGCTCTTGATGTAAGCATTCAAAGTTTGTTGAGTTGATGCCAAAATGGTTTGAGCCACAACTGAGTCCTTCATGCCCTGTTCCATTAAGATCATCCTATCTACCAGATTATTCAGAATAATTTCCCATCAATCTTGAGTTTCATCTATTCTTGCATCATGCTCGATGGTTGTTTTCCGAAGCTCAAGCAGGGTGTTATGACAGTTATCATTGACGGTATCCATTTTCTTTTCAAGATTACTTCTTTCATCTTTGCTGGCTTCTAAGGCATGTAGAACCTTTCCAAATAAGTTGTTATCGTCTTTCTAAATTCTGATTATCTCATTTTGGTAAAACTTAATGAGATCCACTTGAGTGGGCAAATCTTTTGAACTGCCAGCTTGTTGTTCTTTTCCTTTATTTGTCTCAGCCTCAGTTGATTTAGCTTGCTTTAGAGGTGAGAGAACAACTTGCTTCAGTTTTTCTCTATATTCAGTCAATTGTCTTCTTTCTTCAGATTGTCTCTTAGCTTCTTCCAAGCTTGATGAATCAATAGCTTTTGCTGGTGATAGATGTATATTGAGTTCATCATCTGACTCTTCACTAGGCGTGTTTGCCACAGTTCTTGCTATTTCAAGTGTAGACTTGTCAGTGGGAGATTGGTAACCTCCTTCTTCTTCTTCGTCTTGCTGTGTTTCAAATACACTTTTAGAACTTGAACTTTCACTGCTCTCTCCAGAACTACTAGAATCATCATCAGTGTTCACTTCTGTTGCAGTTTCCTTTTCTTGTAGAGAGGCAAGAATCCTTTTTTGTAAGTTAGGATCTTCCTAAAAATCATCATCATCATCATCATCATATTTCTTGAAATTCCCATCAGTTTTGGCATCATCCAAAAACAATTTCTGATTAGCGCATATCCTTGATCTATGAACTCATCGGTATTGATTACTTCTGATAGACTTGAAATGTTGTATAAATCAAATACCCATTTCTCAATAGCTTCCATTTCTGCTTGCTCACTTCTTTGATTGTCAATGGAACTGAGTTTCCAAGTTCTATATATGCGCAATCGCTCATAGTCAGCTTTCATAAGTTCTCCATGGTCAGTTGTGGATTTCAATGGTGTGAGAGTATCTTCTGACTCACTTGTGATTGAATCTTCTACTTGAATGGGATCATTTCTTGTAACATCATCAGTTTCCATAAGATCGGTTCTGCTGATTCCTCCCTCATCAGTGTCTGGGACGGCTGATGTATCTTTTTCAATAACTGAAACTGAGATTGTCGGCTCAGTTTCCATAACTTTCTCACTTACAAGTTGTTTAGCAACTTGTTTTTCAGTAGATTCAAATTCCAAATCAGCAATAGGAACTTCATCCATTGTTTGCTCAGTAGGTTCATCTTCATTGATTTGCTCCTCCAAGTGAATAACCTTGGTTGATTCTATTGCTGCTTCAGCCTCCTTTTCCTCTGAGTGAGAGATTGAGGATTCTTTAACTGTTTCCTCATGTTCTAATCTGGGGGCAGATTCTTGAGAAGTAGACTTTGATTTTGAAAGCAACATAAGCATGTTCAATGTTGTTTCATCAATCAGTCTTTCATCACATTCGGATTCTTCATCATCAGGCTCAGTTCTCAGGGTCTGTCCCCCCTGAGTTTCAGCTTCTTTCTGCAAATCAGTTTCAACAGTCTGTTCTCTGTTGACAACTTTAGTTTCTTTTACTCTTTCCATTTCTTGTGATTGCGTAGCTGGTTCTTGAATTGGTAAGACTCCAGTTACCGAAACTGGAATAAATTCGGTGAGATTTGCTTCAGTTCTCACTACTGGTGCTGATTCGTCAGCGACTTCAGTTCTCGCTTCTTGTGTTGGTGACACTTCTATTGATTTCTCAGTTACTTGATCAGTTACGCCTTTTTCTGATTCTTCCAACTGTTTCCTTCTTTTCTTTAAATCTTCAATTTGTGCCATCACCTCATCTCCAGTTGCAGGTTTCTTCGATTTCCTGCTTTTCTTCTTCTTGAGTTCAGTCACAAATTTCTCAGCTTTCTTTTTTCCAGCTTTTTCTTCCTTAATGACAATTTTCCCATCAGCAACTGGTGTTTCTTTTCTCTTTACGACTCCAATATGGTCTAATATTCTTTGGACAACTAACGCAAGAGTTTTCTTGTGATAAAATCGACAATTCTTTTCATCGGTCTTCTTTTTGGGTGCGTCAATTGACTGTGCTATCAATTGATCAAAAAGATATCTTGCCCAGTTGAAATCTTCTCCAAACCAAATCACATACATCAAATCTAATTTTGCTCTAGATAGATGTTAGGAAATCTACGCGGGAACGCAGCAGAATTTAAAATTTTATTTCCTTTTAACCAGGATCGACTTCGTTTAAACAATAAACAAATAAGCTAAAGACGGTGGTTACCTTGGTTAATCTATAAGATCGACGCTTTGACCATCTAAGGAGAGTAGTTCTGCATAGAGCCGCCCAAGTGTTCGGCCTCTACCGCTAGTCCACACGAACAGCCCGCCAGAATCCCATCATGGATTGCTATTGGAAAACTCCGGTTGCTAGACCGGCCCTTTTCCTCTCTCTCCAACTCTCTATAGGATGCTCTCTATTTTACACAAGAACTATTAGTTCTTGGAATTGTGTTGTGCAAAATAGCTTGACACCCACCTCTTATTTATAGTGAGAGGGGCGCCCAACCTAGAGTGGAGGAGAAGAAAACCTTTTTCCCAATAAAATAAGGAAAATATAATTGATTGATTTATCTCATTTATTACCATATCTTATATTAAAAAAATCTAGGATATTGTCAATATCTTATATTGAATATTTCCAAGATATTGTCAATATCTAATATTGACTATATTTATTTTATTACCATAAATCAATTTACACATGTGTATATATCACATATATATTACACAAATAAATCTATTAATATATATCATATATAAACACTATGGTGCGCATGTATGCAAATCCAATTTGCATTTAATGTACACACACACGCATGCATTCACAATATATATATATATATATATATATATATATATATATATATATATATATATATATATATATATATATATATATATTATATATATAATATCTAATATTAATAATAGGTAATATCATTAATTAAATTGCACAATCCAAGTGTATCATATACACTTCAATGTGGCGCCCCATATTGCCAAATATTGGCTTCCGGAATATTCTTTAAGTAATATAATACTATTAATATCTTGTATTTAATTTATTCATAATAA
Source organism: Gentiana straminea (assembly GCA_036785695.1). Lineage (NCBI taxonomy): Eukaryota > Viridiplantae > Streptophyta > Magnoliopsida > Gentianales > Gentianaceae > Gentiana > Gentiana straminea. Next base: position 1,109,145 of record JAVUPR010000360.1, on the reverse strand, counting down.
ATAAATACCACCATATTAATTTACCACTATAACCTTTATAGTATGAGATAAAGTTTCCTTATTTGGTCATCAACTATAACCACATTTTAATCTGGCTAGATGTTCTTATGTGTGTGACCCGATAGGCTTCCGAATATGTTGGTCGTAGACACAAAGTGCAAATTACGAAAATGCCCTTCATGCCTAACAATCACGGGATAGCGTCTAGCAACACACCGTGACCCCCAATCATCGGAAGAGTCAAATGCAATTACTACTACCTTTCATGTGAAACAGTTATCGTGTAACTTACAATCCTATCGCTATAATAATATCCATACGGTCGTTAGTCGAGTGTCAAAACATCAACGACCGTATCTTATAATCTGGATATCATGCTCTCTCGAAGTAACTCGTTTACTCCCACTTTGCAAAGATTCATGAGGGCTAGACATTCCTTATAAGAAGGCCATTTCGTATATTCGATCCCAATCATAGGATACGCGATTCCCGGACGACCAATCATGTATACTCCGCATGGTTCGGTATCATACCCAATCACTACCGCATGATCGCCCCGTGGCTAGGGGAAACCTCAATATTGTCAAAGCATGACAATCCACACCGTGATGCCATGAAGACTCCGATCTTAAGGATAATTACACAACCGCCACATAGTGTGACACTTATCCGTGTAAGTGGGTCAGTCTAACGTACGCATTCTCTAATACACATCCACGTATAGTCCAAGTGTCTCTACACTTCGTTAGACGAGATCTATCTCTGCCCTTAAAGACAGAAGACATCTAATACGTGCTAGTCTGTTTATACTATCAATGTCCTGTTTAATAGTATATCAGCCTAGAGACATTTAAGTATCAAACTTATTAAAGTGATTAGATATCTCATCAACCATAATCGCCTATCATGGTTTCTCTACCACAGTTTAATACTAAGGACGTTATCATATAACAATTCACAATTGGTTCTTTAAAAGAACATATATATGACAACAGAAAAGCCATTTAATATATATATAAACATAAAGAAATAGTAGAAATGATCCGACCCGGTCGGATCCGGTCCAACCCGATTGGGTTTAGGACACTATTCCAACAATCTCCCACTTGGCCTAAAACCAATCACTCGCACACACAAGACCAAGTTTAAACACAAGAATCTCATGCTATACTCGCAACCAGCCCTAGCCATAAACGGATCGCTATCCGTGGGGACTCAGACTATCTTCATACCATGCTCCAAATGACCAAGTCAAAAGGAACCGCCTCAACACACACATGAATCTCTGACGAGACCCTGGTCCTTGCACCAAGCAATGAATCCACTTACTATATTAGCTATATAGAAAAGGTGGAAGAACCGTACAAGGTTCTGGAATGAACCTTCTAGATCCATGTACTGCTCCCGCTGCGCCTCTAAGGCACTACTGAGTTTTGGCCTAGTTGTAGAATTTACAGTGACCCATCGCTAAGAACATTTCTAGCTCACTGTATCACTTAATCAAAGTGACTGCAAACCCAGACAGTAGCTCTCACTCGCCTTCGTAAGACTCAGGATATACGTCTGTATAACTATATTCATCTAATTCCATGTTTCGAAAAACTAGGAAACCATCCTTAACTTGTTTAAGGATATTCTCGACATTTACCAGATATACTTTCATACTTGCTCATGACCATTCATGGGCTATGAACATCCGGCATTACCTTTATGATGGTTCCAATTGCCGTAGCAAAAGAAACCTTCCATAAGCATCATCTTTCACCACATCTTCAGGACGAACGTCCTAACATAGATAGATCTTGAGAACACTGGCTAGCAGTATCCCCGTCGCGATCTATGCTAAAATCTTTTAGCATCACATCTATACAGGTAAACTATAATCTAACAGCAGTTAAATCTATCACTATAGATTCTTATTTCTAAAATAAGAACTGCTAATCCAAGTGCTTTCGTAAAGACCTTGAACTACCAAACATTAATTGACTGTGACATGGGGTGATGATCCCTGAGAGAGATATCTAATACCTTGCTCAAAAATCATAACACACTCCCACTATCCATCTTGCACATTGGGCATATCCTTCTTTTGACTAAATCAAACTCCTTTGATTATCAAACAAAGCAATTGTCAAGAGAAACTTGTTTGAGTCCATAAATGGATCTCGTAGGCTCACATATCATGTTATCATCTATGAACATTGAGTTGTTTGCCCAACGCCTTCAACACTACCATGACACGAAGTTACAACAAGCATAGTCTGAATAGAACTGGGCTCAGCCTTACAGGGACATACCCTCTAGGTAAGACAGACTAGGCTCATAACCTGGTTGTCACTGATGGAATCTAATTCAGATATTATGGCTCCTGGCCATATCTCTCAATCTTGCCCTTTTAAACATTCTTTTATAAGTCGTGAGGTATTCATTCTTCTAGATGAACATACCAGCAGCTTTTTCAGGCTTGAGGCTATCCACAGACTTACAGAACTTTTGTGTGCACTGAGCAGTGATCTACATCTCATCGCTATGCGGCGTCTGCTCATGTTCCAATGGTTGAATATATCTTTGTGGTTCTCAAACTGTTTTGAGATCTTATTTACTCCCACTGTCTCTTTTGGAAGTTACACTTCCTCTAGAAAACAGCATGTTTGGAGACAAACATTTTTGCTCCCCGGACAAGTAAATAATATCTAGCGTACTTGCTAAGATATTCCACAAAGTTGCATATGTCGTACTGGGCTCCAAGCCTTTTTGACTTTGCCTATGACAACTTCAAATCATCGGTTAAGATAGATTCGACATTATCCCCTTCCATATCTAATATGGAATTTATTCAACCTTTATTCTTTGGAACTCGGCTAAGTAAAAGGGCACTATCCCGAAACGGGTAAGGGATACTTCGCATGGCTTGCGTCACACCTTTATCATATAAAGTGTTGTTTACATTTTGAGAACACAATCTAATTGCGTATCCCAAAGATGGTATCCTTCAAGGGAGAATCTTATTCCTTTCAGACGACTTCTGAAACACCCTTCAGGTATTAATTACTTCAATCCAATTGGAGATTAATTCCTAAATAGCTCATCAATCTCATATTTGTACTAGCTCGAACTTTTCGGACTTTTCGAATTATGCACTTCACTGAGTACACTTTGACTACTTCTAAAAATAGTCATAAAGACTAATAAACAATTATTTGTGGCATTAATTGTCACAAGCCAACAAACATCGGTATGTTTAGGCTTTAGACAATTTTTCTAGATTTTACAACCTTTTCAAAAAAGGGTATTTTAGTCCTCTTTGGACAAGATACGTATAACCCACATGATTCATAATCATATGGTTCAACATCATCAGAATGACGTCTAATTACACGCTTCCCTTCCAGAGAGACTATGTCTAGAACAACCACTAATATCAAGGATAACAACCATACATTAATTAGTTGAGATTTCATCACATATATCAACTATACAGTGACATCAATCTAGTACGTTAGATTTAGTGACCTTCCAACTTTATCAGAATAACATTTATTCTTTACAATTGAATATGTCTACTAAATCCTAATCTGCAACTGAAAACATGTTCTTCATAAGAACTGGAGCATAATAACATTTGTTTAGTTCCCTTATCAGTTTACTAGATCCAGAATATGGTAAGTATTACAACGTTTGTTTCACCTTCCATATTTGTATTCAATCTTTCTAATTTAATCACACTCGCAAGGTATCATATATCTTAGAGTTGACTTTGAACTTAGATAGATTTATCTCAACTCACTTTCCTAGAATAGAAACTTCAATAAGTTCTCTATTTAAGCACATGCCCTAACTTTCCTTTTTAATCCTTTAAGCACTTGAAAAATGTTTCTTATTGTAGTCTTCATAAGACTTAAGAAAGATCACAAGAGCTATGTCTTTGATTTCCTTTCATAAAGAAAATCTAAAGTTTATTAAATAGTTTATTCAACCTTTTAAATCGTATTTAAAACATTAACTATTTAATTAACCTTTAAGCAATGATTAAAGAAATAAGTCGACACTTAAATCTTACAATTTTGAAAACAACCTTTCCAAAATTCGATGTGCTCATTCTTATTCATCGTTTGAATTAATTGTCATCGTATGACTGAATGATCACATTGGATCGTATCTAATGAGCTTCCGCTTATCTTTAATAATTAAAGTCTTAGAGGACTCCATCATTTATGTAGTCTCCTTGTCTCTAACTACTATAACGGGATTGCTTGTGTCATTGCTTTATTTTAAAAGGATTAAAATTACTTAACCAATCTTGAGAACGTTTCTCAAAACAGTCATAATTTGGTTTTACTAATCGAGAATAAAAATATAAATATGAAGTTTGCTAAAACTACAACATAAAAATGAAAATAAAAGAGTGTTGTTGTTTATACACGCAAAATAAAAAATGGTCTTTTGGTTTATGATTTTGCTCCCACTAGTCAACTACTCCCAATTGACTTTCAAGAATCTTTCAAAATTCTTTAGTGGCTAAGATCCCATCTGGTTACCCCGATTCCCGACGAGGGCCGATCAACTGAAATAATTCGAAAGGTATGTAACACTTACCAATCACATCTCTATGTGACTCTTGGTGGTTGACTAGTCAACTCTTTGACAATTCACATCTTTATGTGGTAGTCAACCCCTTGCCTCTAGAATAAGACGGTCCTGACGAGGGCCAATCACCGTAATACTCTAGTCAATTCATAACCCAATATTCGCGAGATCTCATACGATCATATCTCAATAACGACGATATACCCGTGGTAGGTCAACTCCCGACGAGAGCCGATCAGTTGGATCCAAACAAAGGCTCTTCACCGTCGCTATAATATTGGGAGACAATTTTTCGACTTTATTTTTTGTTGTGGAAGTATTTACGTAAATTAATTCACTTAATTAATTTTAATTACGGTCTCATCAAATATATCTATCTCTATAGACATACATCCTACACATTTATCTAGATCGTGTCTAGTCATGCATCTATCGTATCATATAAAATAAATACAAGCACAAAATAAATAAATGCGTCAAGTAACCGGTATGATCATGGACTTTTCCTAGGTGCGGTCCCGAATACAAACTGACGAAACCGCGGGTCACAATCTAAGGGTAGCTGCAACCGCCAATAGGATCTTTAATGCGCCATTCTCCAATGGGATCTTTATTCTTCTACTCCATTCTTGTTACATTTAATTCTATCTAATAAAATAAATACACCCGCCGTACACGGGGGGATGGGGGAGCTAACGGGAATGGGATAAATGCAGAAAATAAACTAGGTCACGTTCTTCATAACGGCCTAGGACAATTTTTAAACCAACAGAAAAATTAAATCATTCACATCTATCCTATCGGTCGAGTCCATGATCAATCGGGGTCCATATAATCATATTATATCTACTATATCTAATTCATACAATAAAATCTTATGAAAAAGATAAAATTAAAATTTAACTACTTGCGTCTTAATTAATCAATTAACATCTAATCTATTAAATAATTTTATCCAATCAATTAACTAATTAACATTTAATTAATTAAATGATTTAATCAAAATAAAATTAACGATTAATTTTAAACGATTTTAATTTTAATTTTAATAAATTAGAACTATTCTAAAAATAAATCAAAATTAAAATTAAGTCTCTTTTGTTTCTTTCCTTTTGATTCCTAATCAAAAGGGATGCATTTGGTTTCCTAAACCAAAAGGCATCTTCCTAAACCAAATTTGGTTTAGGCCTGGCCACTTTCCAAAATCAAAATTTTGGAAGTGGCCTAGGCCTAGGCCTATTACAAATCAAATATTTGAAAGGGCCTAGGCCTATTCCAAATCAAATATTTGGCAAGGCCAAATAATTTTGGTTTAGGCCTGGCCATTTTCCAAAATCAAAATTTTGAAAGTGACATTGGCCCAGGCCTTTTCCCAAATCAAATATTTGGAAAGGGTCTAGGCCTATTCCAAAACAAAGTTTGGAAAGGCCATTATTATTTTAATGCCATGTGGCATCCCAATGACCCAAACTATTTGAACCATTGGTTAGCCACATGACACAACTAAACAAAGGATGAATTACCAATCACAACTATGAACCATATTGAATCACAAAATACACAAAACAAAAATTTGGAGATCCGCCAGCATTGACCGGTCAACCGACTGCCGGCAGCAGGTTGCCCTGCTGCCGCCGCCGCCGCCCAGCCGCCGCCAGTTGGCCGAGCACCACCCGATCTCGTTTTTTTTTCTTTTCTTTTCTTTTCATGTATCACGTTTGCGAATCAAAAATATTTCATCTTTTAATTACGTGATTTGAACGATAAAATTAACTACGCAAAATAACATGCTTATTGCTTAAGCTCGAAGCTCTCTCTGATACCACTGTTAGGAAATCTACGCGGGAACGCGGCGGAATTTAAAATTTTATTTCCTTTTAACCAGGATCGACTTCGTTTAAGCAATAAACAAATAAGCTAAAGACGGTGGTTACCTTGGTTGATCTATAAGATCGACGCTTTGACCGTCTAAGGAGAGTAGTTCTGCATAGAGCCGCCCAAGTGTTCGGCCTCCACCGCTAGTCCACACGAACAGCCCACCGGAATCCCATCATTGATTGCTATTGGAAAACTCCGGTTGCTAGACCGGCCCTTTTCCCCTCTCTCCAACTCTCTATAGGATGCTCTCTATTTTACACAAGAACTATTAGTTCTTGGAAATGTGTTATGCAAAATATCTTGACACCCACCTTTGATTTATAGTGAGAGGGGCGCCCCAACTAGAGTGGAGGAGAAGAAAACCTTTTCCCAATAAAATATGGAAAATATAATTGATTGATTTATCTCATTTATTACAATATCTTATATTAAATAAATCTAGGATATTGTCAATATCTTATATTGAATATTTCCAAGATATTGTGAATATCTAATATTGACTATATTTATTTTATTACCATAAATCAATTTACACATGTGTATATATCACATATATATTACACAAATAAATCTATTAATATATATCATATATAAACACTATGGTGCGCATGTATGCAAATCCAATTTGCATTTAATGTACACACACACGCATGCATTCACAATATATGTATATATTATTTTATTTTATTAATATCTAATATTAATAATAGGTAATATCATTAATTAAATTGCACAATCCAAGTGTATCATATACACTTCAATGTGGCACCCCATATTGCCAAATATTGGCTTCCAGAATATTCTTTAATTAATATAATACTATTAATATCTTGTATTTAATTTATTCATAATAAATAAATACCACCATATTAATTTACCACTATAACCTTTATAGTACGAGATAAAGTTTCCTTATTTGGTCATCAACTATAACCACATTTTAATCCGGCTAGATGTTCTTATGTGTGTGACCCGATAGGCTTCCGAATATGTTGGCCGTAGACACAAAGTGCAAATTACGAAAATGCCCTTCATGCCTAACGATCATGGGATAGCGTCTAGCAACACACCGTGACCCCCAATCATCGGAAGAGTCAAATGCAATTACTACTACCTTTCATGTGAAATAGTTACCGTGTAACTTACAATCCTATCGCTGTAATAATATCCATACGGTCGTTAGTCGAGTGTCAAAACATCAACGACCGTATCTTATAATCTGGATATCATGCTCTTTCGAAGTAACTCGTTTACTCCCACTTTGCAAAGATTCACGAGAGCTAGACATTCCTTATAAGAAGGCCATTTCGGATATTCGATCCCAATCATAGGATACGCGATTCCCGGACCAATCATGTATACTCCGCATGTTTCAGTATCATACCCAATCACTACCGCATGATCGCCCCGTGGCCAGGGGAAACCTCAATAGTGTCAAAGCATGACAATCCACACCTGATGCCATGAAGACTCCGGTCTTAAGGATAATTACACAACCTCCACATAGTGTGACACATATCCGTGTAAGTGGGTCAGTCTAACGTACACATTCTCTAATACACGTCCACGTACAGTCCAAGCGTCTCTAAACTTCGATAGACGAGATCTATCTCTGCCCTTAAAGACATAAGACATCTAATACGTGCTAGTCTGTTTATACTATCAATGTCCTGTTTAATAGTACATCAGCCTAGAGACATTTAAGTATCAAATTTATTAAAGTGATTAGAGATCTCATCAACCATAATCGTCTATCATGGTTTCTCTACCACAGTTTTAATACTAAGGACGTTATCATATAACAATTCACAATTGGTTCTTTAAAAGAACGATATAGACAACAGAAAAGCCATTTAATATATGTATAAACATAAAGAAATAGTAGAAATGATCCGACCCGGTCGGATCCGGTCCAACCCGATTGGGTTTAGGACACTATTCCAACAATAGATTGCTAAAGTTTCCTGCATTTCCAATGACGCAGTTTGCTAACATTTTTGAGAGAAAATTAAACTCTGTCATGAGTAGACTTGTGCTCCCGGTCTGTGAAACGGCGGATTCTCCACTAATCGCTATATCTCTCCATAGTTTCTCCTTTTGTTCCTTGGTAAGCTTGATGGCTGCTGATCCTCCGGATTTTTCAAATCCAAGGATTTCTGCAATGAGATCTTCGGTGACCTTGATCTCCTTATCATTGAAAGTAGTGATATATGTTTGTGTGTCTTCTCCTTCTACAGTTGTTCTACCAAATTGATAGAAAACTGCAATGCTTTCTAAACATACACTTTTCAGATCGATGTTGAAAACAACATCCAAACCTTTAATTTTCCGGATTTTTGTTGCAATTGAATTGACTAGAGTTTGATCAATATATTTTGCAATATACAGTTCAAGAGATACGATCATTCCGGGTTCAACAATAGTGAAAGTCATTTTTCTGGATTTGATTGAATAATTTGAATATTTGAGATTCAGAGAGTGGATTCAAAATTTAAACGTAAGAAATTACAAAAGAAAATTCTGGGTATTTATAATTTGTAGTAGGGGTAGTTAAGAATTGAGTGGGACATTAGAACGTCTTGTCATAAATATTTTGAGATTGTGAAAAGGTGGATGAGTGGAAGATATCGACGGTTTAGATTTGAGAAGGACCACGTCTTTTCTTGACATCTGTAGCTAGAAAGTAGTGAATAGAGTAGGTAATGTGTATCAACAGCTGTATACGTTCAGTTTTGTCCTTGTGCCAAAAAAAAAACTCAGTTGTAAATACAACTTAGTTTTGTGAATTCCACTTTTCAGTTCTCAGCTTAGCAGTTTTTCTCCTGCAAAACAAAATAAGAAATTTTTGGTACCCATATCTGTTTGGGTCCTAACTGATTAGCTTTTGATGGTACAACTTTATTTTTAAATTTATACCTCTCTTGATATTTTGACTGTGTAGAGTCAGCTTTCACAAAATTTTCCTGTTTTGCCTTAACAGCTTTAGGTTTGTTCATTTTGTGAAACTGATGTGATCGTTCATTCCAATCTTCATCAGTGGGAAATAGTCTTCCATGAATGATCTACATTCTTAGATGAATATGACTACATTCTTAGATGAATATGACTTGAAGATTTTTCTTACTGGTATCGGATCAGTTTTACTGTTTTCAGCCTTCTGAGTCTTTCTGTAAAATCTGCTGGCCTGGTGAAATTTACCAACCGATTTTTCGGTTTGTCGGTTGTGCGTTGGGTCGTGTCTTTGAGTTTTTGTCAGTTCTAATAACTTTATCAGTTTTCTGAGTTTCTGACTTTTGAGTAGTCACAAATTTTATTGCAACTGATCTTGGTCTGAACTTAGAATTATACTGATTATCAAACCCTAAACCAGATCTATCTCCAAATGATTTTCCTAGTTTGAATTGAACTCTGGAAATTGGGTCAACTGATGATTCTTTGATGTTTGCAACTTTTGTTAGTTCATCAGTCGGTCGAATTACCTTGGTTCCATTATTAGTTTTGACTAGATTGATTTCAACATTCAATCTTGAAATTTCAGTTTTCAATAATTTTTCCTCCTTTTTGACATTCTCATAATTCTTTTGAGTTGCCTCTAATTTCTCTATGAGTATGTCCAAGGTTTTATTGAAATCATCATTTCTTTGATTGTTCATGGTAGTGTGAGTGCTGGATGTAGATGTGATTACCTCCTGATTTTTGATAGGTAGATCTTCTATCGAGGAATCATCATCAATTTGGACTTGTTTTCCTTTATCAACAACTTTTTCCTGTGTAGCTCCTAGCAGTATGATTTCTTCATCACTTTCACCTCCATGACTTGTGGGTAGAGTCTCTTCAATATCTTTGGCTTTTGCACTAGGTGGATCTTTGGTCAGTTCTTCTTCTGAAAGATCGCTTAGTGATGGAAATCCTCTGGATTCATCATCATTATTCGCATTAAGCTCTGTGTCTTCATCAAGACTGAAATGAGGCTCTGGATTTGTGTGAGAGCTTGTAGTACTGAATCTTTCAAATACTTGATCCTGGAAATCATAGACAACATTCTGTAGGTAGTCAGTCAGGGGGTTATTTAGCCAATTCCTAATTCTAGATGTATCCATTGAAATGAAGTACAAAAAGGATTGTCAACAACTGGTTTATAACTTAAGCAGTAACAACTCGGATCTCCTCCAGAAGGAAAAACCTACTCTGATACCAATTGTTGGTCCCTTGGAAAGGCTAACACAAGTTTAGAGGGGGGGGTGAATAAACTTGTCACCAATAACTTTTACCAAACTGAAAAAGCCCCAGGAACTGAGTTTCTATCAAACTCAAACTGATACTCAGCTCAGTTTTGTTCCTATCCTGAAACATGTGCGGAGTTCAGCTAACTCAATTCAGTATAAGTCAATGCTGACTTATATTTGGTTTTGTTAACTGGCAGCGGATATAAATTAGCCTTTTACAACTAGTTAACTTAGTTTCAGAGTGAAAACCACTGTAATAAAGTAAATGAATGCGTAAAGTAAATAAACAAGATTTATAGAGGTTCCAGGTGGTGTAATCCTGTCAATACTCTCTTCCCCTGTGATGCGGAGGAAAATTCCACTAGAACTTCTTTGAGATGGCCCAGTTACAAAAAGTTCTAAACTGATAGTCCTTGACTAATCCCTAGCTTCACTATCTAAACACTTGTTAACAGGTAGGATTGCTGCTCTTCAACTGTTTGAACCACTGGTCCTTGGAGGGTAGAATTGCCTCTTCACCAGCTCATCACAAACACAGTCTTCCCGATCGCACTCAATCGTCCTTCACACCTTCTCGGTGTTTCACGCCTAAACCTTTGATAAAATCAAAGTTGAGACTTTGAATCAATAACTATGATTCAACTGTGATTTGAGCTTTTCTTCTGGATGGTTAAATTAAGCACGGCTCTGTGTTTCTTCAAATGAGTGAACTTGATTAAGCTTGAATGCACTTTGAACACTTGAAGAAATTTCTCGATCTTGCAATTAAGTGCTTAGCAGGTATTCTTTTGAATTTGGCTTTCCTCCTTAATTAAATTTCTCTTGACTAGATAGATTCTTTTTATTTTTCCTGCTCTTTTTCCACATACCTACCCCCTTTTTGATGTTGTAGAGGTGGTCTATTTATAGGGGTTCATTCAACGTTCATCCTGCTTGAATCTTGCAACGGCTATATTTTCTGACCGTTCTGCTGTGTCAGTAACTCATCCAATGAATTTGCTTCCTTTATAACGTTCGACTGTACTATCAGTTTGTTGGATGGCTGACTTATAAAACTGAGTTTACTTATCAGTTTTATACTGAGTTTATTGTTTGTCAGTTTCCTTACTAACTTGGAGCGTTAACTGAGATTTTACCCTTTTTCAAATATCAGTACTCCAGTTTTCATCTGATTATAATTGTCTTAATCAGAGTACACCATGACTCATTATCATCTAAGAATTCATTGTCCTTATGATTCTTAGGTCTTCATACAAGATCCAAAAAGTCAGTTCAGGTCACCACAATCTTGCCTGAAGTCTAACTTTACAGTCTCGACTTGGTCTTCATAACTGAGTTTGAACCCTCAGTTCTTCAATCTTCAATAACTGAGTCTGTGACCCTCAGTTCTTCAGTCTTCTTAGATAAGCCAACCGAGTCTGTAACTCCCAGCAAACTTATCTTCTTCAGTTTTCTGTTAGTGTGTTCTACTGTTCAGTTTCTCTAAATCTCAGTTTCTTACTTTCTTAGTTCCAGCCTAGAACTATTACAGTGCTTGTCTGATTTAACTTATACAAATATCAGACTCTAAGAAATCCTATACATTGATATCTAGACATTTTTTTGCTTTGCACTATAACAGCTAGTTATGACACTTCATCAATGGGGTTTAGAATAATAACTGAATAAGCGATGAATCATCATCAAAACAAAAATTTTATTTCCATTTCCAACAATTACATCTAACAAAAACAATAGTGAATCTCCGATCATCACAAGAGAATAGTGGATTAAGGGATTACACCACCTCGAACCACTATAAACATTGAGCCTATTTATTTTCAGCATTTTACTTTCTGCATTTACATTCAGTAGTTTAGTTTATCTGTTTGTGATTGCTTAAACACTCTAAAAATACACTTAGAAGGGTTTTTTAACTGATGATATACTTGTTCCCCCCCTCTGACTATATCTACACCCTTATCTAGGACCAACAACTGGTATCAGAGCAGTGTTCCTAGTATCAGAACCTGTTCAGATCTGATTTCTGGTAACAAGGAGATCACTTATTTTCAAAAATATTTTCAATGTTTTTGTTTATACATATTTATATTTTTACAATTCTCAAAATAGAGTCTTCAAATTTTATGTCTAAAATTCATGTATTCAATGTAAACAATTTTGAGTAATAGGATTGCTTGATGTCATCAATGATGGACCATCAAGATCATTACAATAGAAACCACAGGTCCAAATCAAGGAGCATCCATACAGAAACAAAAGAATGATTGAACAAATGATGGCAGAAGAAGAGAAAATCTGGATTACGTTGCCAAAGACATGATTATGAAACTCTGGAAAGTAATATGTGAAAATCAAAGATCTCAAATTAGCCCTCATTAATAAAGGATCAGAGGAAATGCAGGAGAACAAACATTCTGAGGCTATACATAAATTCGACAATTTCAAAATGAAATATGTTGAATCCATTAACCAAATGGATAACGGATTCTCAAGCATTATAAGTGAATTACAACAACTTGTACATTAACAAAAAGAAGTTTGCTTCAAGATCTTGAGGAGCTTACCCGAAAGATGGAAGATCATCAGATCTGTGCTCAGGGGCACATTAGATCTTGCTAATACTGACACTCTTACACTGATGTCACAACTAAAAGCTCATTAGTTAGAGTTAAACAATGAAGTTGGTGCACCAACAGAGTCACACAAGGCTACTGCACTGGTGGCCCCCCAGCAGAGTAAAGCAGCTGACTCAGCCAGCTAATAGACACAAGGGCTGAAAGAGCCGGTTGCGTTACTGATCAGAAAAATTTACATGTTTAAGAAGAAGGAATAGAAAGGTAGTTCATCATCCAAACACAAGTCTTCATCCAACAAAGACACCAAGAAGAAAGATGATGAAGTTAGATTCTTCAACTTCAATAAAAAAAGACATTACACGATTGATTGTCTAGATGAAAAAAGAGAAAAAGATGAAGACAATAAATGACAAAAATCATTACACAAGAAGAGGCATTCATTAGATAAAAGGAAGATCAAGAAAGCTCTGAAGGCTAAAACAAGTAGTGAAGGTTGTTGCACATCAGAGTCATCTGGCAATGACTCAGATGCCAGTGAAGGCAACAGCTCGGATAATGCAAAAATCTCACTTGGTTAGTAAAGAACATCACTCAGCTACTAAACAAACAGCAGATGATCAGTCATCTGGTGTTAACAGACTAGATAATGAAGCAACTTTACCAGCAGAGAAGATTTATACACCAACTTAGGCAATTAATGCACCAGCTTATAGGCCCCAAAAAGTGTTAGGATCCAGATCAGGTCTTGGCTACAACAATCACGATGAGGGAAGACATAATGGTCAATACAATACTGAATCAAAGATAAATATGGTCCTAATTTTAGAAAAGGACTGACCATCAAGTCAGCTACTCATCCTACACTAGTGAAGTCAATGACCAGTGAAATGAAGAAACCTAATAAATCATCTTACCATCAACCTACTAAAGGTAAAGGCATACTGAAAGGATAGGGTAGACATTACCCTTTAGAGGATTATTGGAATGCTCCACCCTTAACATACAAAAGGAGAACAACTCATAGATAGTCAAATGTATTTAAGAAACCACAACAATCACCTTGTCCTGGATACAAAATACAATATGACTATAGATCACCTACTGTATGTTGAATTGTGAAACAAGATGCTAAAATGTCAAAAGGCATGAAAGTATATCAGAATAGTTTTAGTAAATCAATTACAAGTTATTCTGCCATGCCTTATTGTTGGTCCGCAATACAAGGCTTATAAGAGTTCAGAGGGGGTAAATGAACTCATTTGATTTTGGAGTTTCTTACTTAGTGAATGAGTCTGACCAGTAAGAACAGACTAGAAAGTAGCTCGTCTGGTTTTACTAGTATGATTATCTTAAAATAGTAAGTGCATCTGAATAACGATATAGTTCAAAATAAGCCTTAAGCTTAGTTTTCAGTGCTGAGTAGTGTGATGTAAAGTATGCAAGTATTGAATGTAAAGTGAAGAATGTAAAGGAGTCAAGAAATGTTATCGATCTTCGGAGTGGCATAATCACCTATGTGACTGCTTCTCTCCTGACTTAGGTGGTATCACTATTGTACACTACACTAATACCATAGGTAAGTGTCCTTGACACACCATAGATGCCTCACACTCCAAATAGCCAATCCTTAAGACCCCGCAAATAACTCACACCCTACAAATGATTCAATGGTTTACTTGCATATAGCTCATCAAAAGAACTTGCTTTCTTCAACAACTCATATGTCTTCTTCATTGTTCCTTCACACCCCGTAGATCCTTCAACAGGTTCAACAGTTTCTTGAGAACTTGATTGTTTAATAGAGTGGGTGATGTATCAAATAATGATACAAAGGTGAGAGCTTTTAACTAGATCTGTCTTTGAATTTTGGATTGCAGCTCTCTTGATCAAGTAGGTCACTTAATGTTTTCTATTTAGGTTATTGATCTTGATCTCCTTGATTTTCTGGATTTAAATTGTTAAGATTAGAGATGAAGACCTTGTTCAGAGATAGCTTTCTAGATTTTCAAGAACTTATTTTGTTGATCAAGTTAGTCTTTAGTTGCTCTTCTTCATCTTTATATAGTCTTCATAGGCTAGGTGTAAATTTTAAGAATGAGTGGCTCTAAGTCAATGTTGAGTTGTCACTTGAACTTTCAAAATTGGCCTATTCAACTTTTATCCGTTGGAGCCTATACTTTTTGGCTTCTAGAAGATAACTTTATAGCATCAAATGTTTGTTGTCCCCTTTTATGATTTCGTAACCATTACATCAAATGTTGATCAGATGAATGGCTACACACCCTTTAATTTATCACTTCATATATCTTTTAGTCACTTGGGAGCATTTTTCGTCTCTGCTCTCTGATCCTTGACTCGCCTGGATCTTTAATGTTTTACTCATCTGGTTTTGTTTTGATTGCTGGTCTGGGTTGCCTTGAATGTTCTATCTTGAGTGGTCTGGTTTGATAAGAGTCTGGTCTTCTGGTTGTTTGGTCTTATTGTCTTCAAGTCTTCAAGTCTAGACTAACTTAGATTCCACAGTTACAAGCAAGGTCTGACTAATCCTATACAATTCATATGTCAGACCACTAAGCAAACTCTTACTTGGTTTCTAAACCAACTATTTTGGTATCATCAAAATTTCTAGTCTATGAGGACCTAACACTTATACATATGAGGTTGATGATTTCAACCCTCCAAGGGGAAGATCCTTTGGATACACACATGGAGTAGAAGACATGACTGCTAATAGTTATGGACCCCAACAGTATTGTGTACCTAGAAACAATTATTGTTTTGTAGGATGTCTGGTACATAGATAGTGGATGTTCCCGACACATGACTTGCAACAAGAGATGGATGACTGAATTCAACGCTTTTGATGGCCTTAAAGTAACTTTTTGAGGCAAAAAAAAACCTTGCAAGATTAAGGAGGAAGGCACAATGCTAAAGAACAACCTGAAGATTCAAAATGTGGCATATGTCAAGGGATTGAACTTCAATCTATTAAGCATCAGTCAATTCTGTGACAAAAGCTACAATGTTCATTTCAGCAAGGAAGGTTGAAAGGTGATTCACAAACAAACCAACACTGTTGTACATGCAGGAAAAAGAGAAGACAACATCTATGTAGTGGATTGGAAGACAACAAAAGCAGAAACATGTCTGCTAGTGAAGAACAAGCAATCACTTTATTGGCTTTGGCACAGAAGACTAAATCATCTTAAATTCCAGACAATTAAAAAGTTATCAAAAAGCAAACTTGTAGAAGACCTACCTAAGATCACATTCAAGAAAGAAAGTTCATGTGGTGCTTGGTAGAAAAGAAAACAAATAAAGAGCTCATTCAAGTCAAAGCCACACCAGTCAACAAAAAGGATCTTACAATTATTACATATGGATTTATTCGGACGAGTCACACCAGTAACCATAAGTGGCAAGAAGTACACTCTAGTGGTGGTTGATGACTTCTCCAAATATACATGGACCATATTCATAATAAAGATGAAAGAGACACTCAACAAGATTTTAGATCTTTTAAGTAGACTTCAAAATGATAAAGAGTTGAAGATTGTCAATATTAGATCACACAAAAGAATAGAATTTTTGAATGAAGTGATCACAACATATTGTGAAGCAAATAGAGTGATGCACTTGTTATCTACAGCAAGAATTCCAAAACACAATGGAGTCCTAAAAGAGGCTATAAGAACTATGATAGTAGAAGAGAGCTAACCAAAAATATGAGCAGCAAATACAACATACTATACTCAAAACATATCAATCATCAACAATATCATGGAAAAACTCCATATAAAGTTTGGAATGGCAGAGAACCAAACATATCTCACTTACATATGTTTGGAGCCAAATGCTTTGTGCTAAACAGAGGACAACTTCATAGTTTTGATGAAAAGGCTAATGACTCAATTTCATGGGATACTTAGAAACAAGCAAGGCATTTAGAGAGATAAATAAAAGAATCTTGTTGATTGAAGAATAAATTAATGTAGCGTTTGATGTTTCAAACATCAGTGGTGAAGATTCGCACGCTCTAGAAGATGAAATAACACAAAAACAAGATTATGGACCTGCATATATGGAAACAGATATAACAGCTGTCACACTGGATCACTCAGCTGATGACCAAGAAGATGCATCAGACACAGCAGCAGAGTCACCATCTAACACACCAGTAGCTGATATAGATGAAGCACCAGCTCAATCAAAACTCCTACCTAATTTGAACCGGCTCAGAGATCTTCCTCCTGAGAAAGTCACTGAAGATGTGCATAAATGTGTAAGAACCAGAAGATAACTTGAAAGTATGTCAACTTTTTCCTGTCACAGATTGAACCCAAGACAATAGATGATGCAATTCAAGATGCTGATTGGATTACATCTACGCAAGAAGAGCTCAATAAATTTGAAAGAAATGAAGGTTGGGAATTTGTGGTCAGACTAGACATGGAAAACATTATTTGCACAAAATGGGTATTCCGAAACAAGATGGATGAGCCAGGAACTATTGTAAAAAACAAAGCAAGACTTGTAGCAAAAGTATACTCAAGAGCAGAAGGCATAGATTATGATGAAACATTTGCACCAGTAACAAGATTAGATGAAATAAGGTTGTTTCTAGCATTTGTAGCCCATAGGAACTTCAAGGTTCACCAAATGCATGCAAAGAATGGATTCCTTAATGGCCTACTAGAATATGAAATCTCTGTGCAACAACCTCCTAGATTTGAAATCAAAGGAAAAGAAGACAAGTATACAAATTGAGAAACCCTTATATGGACTCAAGCAGGAACCCAGAGCATGGTGTGAGACATTATCACAGTTCTGATAAGCAATCGGTTCAGTAAAAGAACCATTGACATGACACTATTCAAGTTGGAAGATGGATCAAGCAGCCTACTTGTTCAAATTTATGTGGATGATATCATATTTGGAATAGAGGAAGAGAAACTTTGGGAAAAGTTTGCAAATCTCATGAAGTGCAAGTTTCAAATGAGTATGATGGGTGAAATTAACTATTTCCTTGGATTAAAAGTAAAGCAAATGAAAAAAATATTCATCAACCAAGCCAAATATAAAAAGGATTTGATTAAAAAGTATAGTGGAAATGGTGTCCTAAACCCAATAGGGTTAGGCCGGATCCGACTGGGTCAAGTCATTTACAGTCTATTTAGTTCATGTAATAACTTTATTATGATTAATAAAAGCACTTTTTGTTATTATATATGTTGTTATCTTTATGAACCAACTATGTTATTGAGTATATAGTAATGACCTTAGTATTAAACCGTGATGGAGAAACCATGATATTGATTATGGTTATTGAGATCTCTAATCACTCTAATAAGTTTGATACTTAAATGTCTCAAGTCGTATGTACTTTCAAACAGGACATTGATAGTACGATCAGACTAGCACGTATTTGATGTCTTCTATCTCATTGAAGATATGGATAGATCTCGTGTATCGAAGTGTATAAACACTTGGACTGTACGTTGATGTGTATTAGGGAATGCTTACTTTAGACTAACCCACATACATTAAGTGTCCCAGTATGTGGCAGTTGTGTCATTATTCTAAGACCGGAGTCTTCTGGCATCACGGTGTGGATTATCATGTTTTGACACTGTTGAGGTTTACCCTAGCCACGAGGCGATCATATGGTAGTGCTCGGGCATGATATTGAAGCATGCGTAGGATACATGTTTGTACGTCTGGAAATCACGTATCCTATTAGTATGAGTAAATATCCAAAATGGCCTTCTTATAGGGAATGTATAGCTCTCATGAAACTTAGCAATGTGGGAGTAATGAGTTATTCCAAGAGAGCAAGATATCCAGATTTTGAGATACGATCGTTGATGTATTGGCACTCGAGATACGATTGTATGGATATTATTATAGCGATAGGATTCTATTTACACAGTAACTGTTTCACATTAAAGGTAGTAGTCACCGCATTCTTCCGATGATTGAGGCTCATGATGTGTTGCTAGGTGCTATTTCGTGATCGTTAGGTATGAAGGGCATTTTTTTAATTGAACTTTATGTCTACGGCCAATATATTCGGAATCCTATTACGAGAAAAAATCAGGATAGTCACACACATAAGAACATCTAGCCGGATTAAAATGTTGTTATAGTGATAACCAAGTAAGGAATGTTTATCTCGACTATAAAGTGTTATAGTGAATAAATTAATATGGTAGTATTTATTTATTATGAATAAATTAAATACATGATATTATTTGTGTTGATTAATTAAATAATATTCCGAATGCCAATTTATTGGCATACGGGGCGCAGATCTTGAGTGTATGAGATATAGTATTGTGCAATATTGATAGGCTTCTATATTAATATTAGATATTAATAGGCTTTTATAAATTGATTTATTGTAATATGATAAAGAAAGTAAATTTTAGATATTGAAAATATCTTGAAAAATATTTAATGATATATTAAATAAAATCAGATGAATCTGGGAAAATCTATTTTCCTTATTTTACTAGTAAAATGTTTTTTCTTTCTCCTTACTCTACTCAGGAGCTTTTCCTATTGGGAATGGAAGACATAAAGGGTGCACAATCCCCTATATACGCAAGGGTTTGGCTAGCCCTTTTGTACAACAAATTTCCAAGAGTTTTAAACTCTTGTGAAATATGGAAAGGTTCTTTTAGAGAGTTTTATAGAGAGAGAAAAGGTCGGTCTACTAACCTGATTTTTTCTAGTAACTATCCAAGGAGGATTCTAGCGAGGTGCTCGTGTGGATATTGATAGAGGCCGGACACATGTGTTGGATCGAGAACGCGCAATAAATACTCTAGAGGGGGGTGAATAGAGTATTATGCATTTTTAAAGATTCTTTAACCACTTTTCGAAGCACTTATGCAGATTAAAACAAAACAGTGGTTAACAGTCAAAATCGGAGTATACTTAACTTAGTTAAGTTAACGAACCTAGGCGGAAGATCTAGTTT
Organism: Gentiana straminea; assembly: GCA_036785695.1. NCBI lineage: Eukaryota > Viridiplantae > Streptophyta > Magnoliopsida > Gentianales > Gentianaceae > Gentiana > Gentiana straminea. The sequence goes on along the minus strand of JAVUPR010000360.1, from coordinate 1,088,893 downwards.
CGATTAACCATATGAACCTAAGTTAACTTCAGTTGAAGAGTTTCTAATAGGTTGAACACAATGGCAGGTTTAAACACTTTACCAAAATCGAAACAAGACACTTGCGATTCTGATTTTAAGTGTTATCCTAAAACATGAATTTCTAGGTGTTCAAACAAAGATCACGAAGCTGCATTCGCTTTAGTCTTGTTTAAGACTAAGACATGCAATTCTAAGGTGTGTATCAAAATAATCAACTACCTAAAGCACATATGTGTGATCTATAAAAGATCACACCCACACACAAAGGTTTCACTAGATATAGCTTGAGTCTTGTACAAAATACAAAAGAGAGAAAATTTCAACACTCTCACCAAATGAGTACTTACAAAGAATCACTGTCTTGATTCTTGAACACGAACTCAGCTCCGTGAATTCGTAACCCGGATTCAGCTTTGTGAACCCGTATCTCAGCAGGACCGAACCCGAACTGCTGAACCACAGCTGTGCCCTTGTTATTGCTCCTCAATAACAAGTGGAGAACACTCCCAACACTACAACACACTCACTAAAGGTTTATTTTAGAGATACACTCTAACCCACTCACACCTCACTTTTCTAACACTCAAGAAATAAAACAATGATTTCAAATACAAGTGTAAGAAAATAGAGAAGAGACTTAGTGAAATGAATGTTGTCTTTGGAGAGGCTGTTTTGCTTTCTTTGATGTGGCTGGGGTAGTATATATACTACTAGAAGAGATGTCTAGAGTATTGGATTTTCAGTCCACCTTTATGGCTTAGCTTTTACAGGTACAAGTCCAACGGCTGTAATGCTGTGATGGAGCTGACATCATTGGCTTTTAGTCCAGCATTTGCATCCAACGGTTCTTTTGTTGTTCCAAGAGAAAATAATTATCTGCACACTTAAACACACATTAAATCTGTGGCAGACAGTGAAATAGGTGCAGCTATAAAGCCTTGAAGAAAACAAAGGAGATGCAGTATTATATGTTCACATGGGAGATTGAGAAAATATTACACATTTATCAATACAACACATTGTTCAAGACAGCTTTCACATAAACCAAAAACTAAAAAAAATTTCAACTTAGATAAAAAGTATTATACGAATAATATCAAAATATAATTATTACAAATATTCGTATATATATATATATATATATATATATATATATATATATATATATATATATATATATATATATATATATGTATGTATGTATAATATAAATTCTCCAGATTTTCTTTAACTTTTGTTTTGTATAGTAAAAGTTTTTGACCTGCTACTTCTTTGTTCTTGAATACATATATACATATATATATATATATATATATATATATATATATATATATATATATATATATATAAATATCACAAATGCATATACAAACTATAAAATTAACAATGCTGCACGCATATATCAAAAGTTCAAATAATATATATGCAACATATACGATATATATATATATATAAGCATACAAATATGTTCACAGTAAAAAGTATGGGTCGAACACAAAAGTTTGAGCACATGCAATGACTACAAATAATAATATAATATTCAAGTCAATCACAGATTTGCTATTTGAACATAAGAATGTATATATATATATATATATATATATATATATATATATATATATATATATATATATATATATATATATATATATATATCACCAGAAAATATATATGTATAATGCACAGATATACAAGTATATATCCTTTTACTAAAATGGACCACAAATTTTAATATTTGATAAGTCTATTTTCACAGAACATGTTTTAAGAAAGATTTTTTAATTAATCAATACAGCACATAAATCAGATAAAAACATAATCAGATCGGTCGGGATTTCAGATACAAAATCAAGCACGGATATTTTAGATCTAAACAAGATTAAGGCAATATGACACACTAATTTCAGATCTAAACATTTTAGTGATGAGTGCCAGACTAGCTGTTATAGAGCAAAGGCAAAAAGATGTCTAGATCAAATGTATAGGTTTATTAGAGTTTGATCTTGTATAGGTTTGATCAAACAAGCACTGTAAAAGGTCAGCTGACTTATGTCAGCAGACTAGTCTAGATCAGTAGGTTAGCTGAGTCAGTAGACTTATCAGGAACCTGCTGAAGACTGAAGGCTGAGGGCTCAAACTCAGTTAATGAAGTGTAAGGGATCAAACTTAGTAATTAAAGTCAAGGATATGGAAACAGAATTTAGGGAAGTCTGTGATGACCTAAACTGATTACATATACCTTATGTACAAGGTCTAAGTTCCACAAGTTAAGTGGTGATTAGAACTTAGTTATATGCAAAAAGGTGTAATATAACTTCATAAATTAATGTTCGATAAAAGACAGTAAGCAGAAGTGTTTTTAAACACAACATAATAAGGATAAGCTTACAGATGTGTATATCAGCAGACTTATGTTCTCAGGAACCTGCTGGACACATATTTCGATTATTCAATGGTTACATTGAAAGAAAACAAGAAAGGGACATCTAACAACCTCTGATTTGATCAAACAAATCAATGTCTAAGATCAAATGGACGTTGGAAAGATTCAGAGGATTATCCAATGGATACAAGTCAAAGGGTGGACAGACTGTAAAATGTCAAAAAGCAGTCTGACTGTGTCAGTACTATGAACAGTGACAGAAAGCAAGTCAAATGGGACAAAATCTGAAACGGCTATGTTTGAATTTCAAACATAAGTCACAAGGATTCCTACCTATAAATAGAGGACTCCTATTTCAGATACAAGTGATGATAATTGATAAACATTAAGAGAAAAATCCTAAGCTTCGATTTCTGATCAAGAAAAACACCCTGCTGACCCTACTGAGCATAAAGCTGCTGATCCAGTAAATTTCTTCAAGTGTAATCTGCCTTCAAGCTGCATCAAGTTTACACACTTGAAGACATCAAGCTGCTGATCATTTCATCCTGATCAAGCTGCTGAAAGCTGAATCACTTACTTGATTCAATCTTTCTTTTATGAGAATCTACTGAAGACAGTGAAGCATCTTTCGGGTGTGAAAGACTGTTGTTTGTGGTGGAGCTGGTGAAGAGGCAATCCTACCCTTCAAGGACCAGTGGAAGACTTTGGAGCAGCAATCCTATCTGATCCAAGTGTTCAGTTTATGAAGCCATAGTTATTGGTGAAAGACAAGCAACTTAGGGTTATTTGTAACAGCTACATCAAAGATCTCTAGTGATTTACCTCCAACATCACAGGAGAAGAGTGGACTGACAGGATTACACCACCTGGAACTACTATAAAATCGGCCTACTTACTTTCTGCATTTATATTCTGCACTTAGTTTATATAACACATCAATCTACTGAATCTAGAAACTGAACTCACACACATACACTACTGAGTATTTAATACTTGGTATCATATTTAACAACAAGTAATAAGGCTTAATTTTTAATATATTTCCGATGCACAAATTCGGTAAACTCACTGTCAGCAGACTACTGAGTGTCAGCAGACTACTGAAGTATCAGCAGGCTGCTTGAAGTTGCTGAGTTTGTTAACTCCAAAAGTTTTAAGTCTTAAGTTTATTCACCCCCCTCTAAACATAACCAAAGCCTTTTAAAGGGACCAACAATTGGTATCAGAGCAGTGCTTGTGTTCTGAAGTAATCCTACTTGTTGTGCTTGTGAAAATACTTTGAAAACTTTTCCAAGTTACTGATTTTCAAAGCTTTGCATCATGGATAATAACCGGTATGCTACAATGTTGATGTGTTCTTTAGATCGTTTTGATGAATATAAACATCGTATGCAGGCTTATCTAGCTGCAACACATGATGAAATGATGGATGTGCTGACTGATGGACCACTGGAGATTACCAAAGCAGTAACAGTGGGAGATGAGACACAGTACATTCCAAAGCCAAAAAGAGAATGGAATGCTGAAGATAGAAAGAGAGCAAATCTCAACAATATTGCTATTGATATCATATACAGAACTCTAGATAGAAATATGTATATGAAGGTGAAATATTGCAAGACTGCAAAGGAACTTTGGGACAAGATACAGTTAATCTGTGAAGGCACTGATGTAATCAAGAAGAACAAAATCAGTGTGGCCAAAAAGAGGTTTCAAAAGTTCAAAATGCAACCAAATGAAACCATTGAGCAAATGGAATCAAGATTCAATGCAATTCTGGATGAACACACCTTACTGAGTGTAAGCTATTCAAAAGAAGAAATCAAATCAAAAATCTTGGAAGCATTACCTGAAAAAGAAGTTTGGGAGATGAAGGTTACTGCCATAGAAGAAATGAGAAAACTACATGAAGAGGATACCTTCAAATTATTCTTAGATCTTAAAGCTTATGAATTCAGCAAGAGATTGGCACCTTCCACTAAAAAAAAGAACCAAAAACCACTGCATTGGCTGCTACACATCAAGAAGAAACATCAGGGGCTCAAGATGATCTACTGGATGAGATGCAAGAGCAGATTGCCCTACTGAGCAAGAAAATCAGGATGATGAAAACTGGAAAGGGTTCTCCAAGGAATTTCACTAAGAAATTCAGTGAAAAGAAGAAGGATGATTCCAGGAAGGACAATGATTACTTGTGCTTTCAATGCAAGAAACCAGGACACTTCAAACCTGACTGTCCTGAGTTAAAACAAAGTAAGGAACATGATTATCTTTGCTTCAACTGCAAGAAGCCTGGACATTTTAGACCTGATTGTCCAGACCTACTGAAGACCAAGAGTCAACAAAGAAGACATGGCAAGAAGGCCATGGTTGCTGAAGATGAATCAGGATATGAAGTGGAATCAGAAAAAAGAAATGAATCTGATGACACTGCACTTGTTGCTGATATGGATGATTATGTTTTGATGGCACATATGGATGAGACAGAGGAGGTATACAATTATGTATCTGTAAACACTCCTGCTGGAAGTGATTGTGAATCAACTTGTGGTTCAAATCCTAAAAATTCTGACAATGAAGAAACTTTGGATGCCATCCTTAATCAACTGAGGATAATACAATCTGCTTATGAGATTGTGGAGGCTGAAAAAGAAGCTCTTCAATCAGAAGTTGAAAGATTAAATGCTGAATTAAGAATTCTCAATGGAAAAGAAAAAGAAGTTGGACAGAATCGGCATAAGCATGCTGTACATTCAGTAGCTGCTGAGTCTGCTGAACCATCTTCTTCCTCCACTGCATTCAAATCTGGAAAGCATTATGGTGATAGAACATGGATTGGATTTGGAACTCAACAATCCAATAAGAGTGGATCCAGTAAGGTCACTGAACCTAATACCAGAATTGGTCCTAAGTTTGTGCCTGCACAAGATCTAGCTCCCAAAAGGGTTGCTGAGGCAGTAAAGCCTACTGAGAATGCTTCAAAGAGGCAAATGTAGATATAAATATTTTGTGTGACATAATATATATGTCATGTACTGCATTTGTCTCGAAAATAAATTTATTTTATATTATTTCCTATACAAAATAATAGGAAATGATATAAATAAATAAATGATTAATTAAAATCTCTTAGATTTTTAGTGATTTAATTATTTATAATTAAATGGCTATGTAGGTATATAAAATATATATGTGACATATTATATTTGTCACATACTACACATGCAATAAAATCTAGGTATTTTATATTATTTCCAACAATAAATATTGGTAGATAATATAAAAATCAATAAATCATAAAAATCTCTTAAAATCAATTAATTAGGAGATTTTATTGATTTATTATAAATGCGGAGATTGTGTACAAATTGCTAGTACCAATCAGGAGAGTCTGGACGCATTAAATGCGCATATTATGGGAATCAATCAGAGTGTGAACACATTAAATGAGTGTGAAAGCATTAAATGCGAATTACTTACAAGGCACTCATCTAGCACTATAAATAAGAGAGACCTTGGTCATTGGCAAACACACAGAAACACAGAGCATTAACATAGAAGACGGAAGTACACAAGGATTCAAGATTGGAGAGGAAGCATCAAGCACTCCATTCAAGCATTCAAGCACCAAGAAGGAGGGGATCTAGGGAGCACAAGGAGCATTCAAGTGTTCTTCAATCTTTGAGGATCCTCCATCAAATCCGGCGTTCTTCAACATCACTTGAAGATCATCCACCAAGAAATCCGGAGTTCTTCAACCAGCTTCGAGGATCTTCCAACCTAATCAGGAGGGCGAAGGTGAGTCAAAGCATTGCCTCAAATCTCTACCCAAATCAAACATTCTTCCGCCATATTCGGGAGGAATCAACCACAAAGTCAAGATCTTCCGCCATATCCGGGAGAGTACAACCACAAATTCAAATCTTCCGCCATACTCGGGAGGAATCAACCAAGGCCCATTTCTTCCGCCACATTCGGGGGTAGTCAGCCACAAAGTCAAAATCTTCCGCCATATCTGGAGGAAATCAACCAAATTCAAGATCTTCCGCTAAATCCGGGAGTCCAATAATTGTCAACAATTAAAGAGGAGAATCAAAGGATTCAAGAGATTGTAACCGCTTTTTATTTTATAAATTAATAAAATTCGATTTGTTACAATTTTGTGTTTTCTTTGTTCATTTTCAGGGATTAACACGAAATTTGTGTTACAAATTTCTGGCACGCCCGGTGGGACCAATCACTCCTTTCCAAAGAAGTCAAGAACAAATGGCACCAAAGGTTGCTTCTACCGCTCCGAAGGCTGCTGCTGCTAAGACTGTGGCTTTGAAGGGCGCTACTACGAAGGTTGCTGCTGCTAAGGCTGTTTCTTCATCTCAAGGACAACTTTCTGGACCTATCACTCGAAGTATGTCAAAGGAGTTTGGCATCAACCTCCTTTTCCAGCATGAAGCTTCTGATAGACCCACTTCACCAATGGCTGCTGACGTAATGATGACGAATTCCACAACTCTCGAGGAGCATATTGCTAGACTCACGAAGGCCATTGAGGCCCTCACGTCGCATGTTCAGACTCAAGACATGCAAATTTCAAAGCTCGCCAGCAAGATCGATTCCGTTGGGGAAGCGAGCAAGTCAAAAGAAGTGGTGCATGATGAAGAGGACGAGCATGATGTCACTTCCAAACACCAAGAAGCCTTCAAGTCTTTGCATATGGCGAACAACTCGAAGGTTGCCCCAGAAAACTCTTTCAAGGAGCATGAAGCCTCCAAGTTCTTTACCTTGGCAAGCAATCTGAAGATATCCCCCGACGGGACCATTCCTATCAGCCAACTGCAGGAGTTCATCATGGGGACGATCAATGACAAAGTCGGAGGATCCATGAAATCGTCTCAGACTTATATCAAGCCATACACCAAAAGAATCGATGATTTGAAAATGCCGGCCGGTTATCAACCACCAAATTTCCAGCAATTTGATGGAAAGGGCAACCCGAAGCAACACATTGCCCATTTCGTGGAAACTTGCAACAATGTTGGAACCTATGGAGATCACTTGGTGAAGCAATTTGTGCGTTCACTCAAAGGCAACGCTTTCGATTGGTACACCGATCTCCCCCCTGCCTCTCTAGACGGTTGGGAGCAACTGGAGCAGATATTTTTGAATCGCTTCTACAAGGACTCGTAGAACCGTGAGCATGGTAGAGTTGACCAACTCCCGCCAATGGAAAGAGGAGAAAGTAGTTGATTATATTAATAGATGGAGAAGCCTTAGCCTCAACTGCAAGGATCAACTCTCTGAAGCCTCCGCTATTGAGATGTGCATCCAGGGCATGCATTGGGGACTGCAGTACATCCTTAAAGGGATTCTGCCGTGATCGTTTGAGGAGTTAGCCACTCGGGCTCATGATATGGAATTAAGCATTGACGCCAATGGAGGTCAGGCCCCTGTTCAATATCCAAGAAAGGGGAAAGAAAAACAAGAAATTAAGAAGTCCGTGAAAGCTTCTCCCAAAATGGAGAAGAAGGAGTCAAACGCCACAACCGTAGCTCCTGTAAAAGTTAACAATCCGACGCCAATCCAGCCTGAGTGGAGGACGGTTGAACCACGACAAGGTGAAAGGCGTAGGCCTACCTTGAACGAGAGGCAACAAAGGACGTATCCATTCTTCGATTCGGACGTGCCGGCAATTTTTGATGAACTGTTGAAATTAAAGCTCATCGATCTTCCAGAAACAAAGCGACCAGGAGATGCAGCGAGAGCTCATGAAGGCAACTATTGCAAATATCACCGGTTATCTGGTCATCCGATCGAGAAATGCTTTGTCTTCAAGGACAAAGTTATGCGTTTGGCTGAGGAAGGAAAGATTGTGCTTGAAGAAGAGAAAGCAAGCACAAATCAAATTACCGTAGCAGAGCCAATGAATGGTCATTGTACGACTATCCAGTTTGGATCACTCGACCTTGTTGAGATCAAATTCAGTGATTCTCTGCCCATGGCCAAGAAAGAGTCCGGGACGTCTCGCAAACAAACAGGAGCCGATGCGGAAGAGAAGAGAACCACAAATTCCATCAAACAAGATGATGATGGATGGATTCTGGTAACCCATAAGAAAAAGCAAAGGAAGTCACCCTACTTCAAGCCAACAGAACCGAAGATGAATTATACCAAGTCTTCCAATCCAAAGAGAGGCCGAAGTGCAAGAAAGTTGAAAAGGAAACAAAGGAAAATAAACAAGAAAGTGAAGAGCATATTCACCAAAGAGGTTGAGTACAGAAGCCCTCGCACTCCAATCACCTTATTGGAGTACATGCCTAAGAGAGTCGTCGAGGTCGGGGCGACTGAAGAAAACTTAGAGGATGAAGTTGTTTCATGCTATGCCATCCACGCAGAGGAAAGGGACGTTGCAAAGGAAAGTGAAGACTCACTGACCGAGGAAGAGCCTTCAAACAATACAAAGCTCGCTTGCACAGTTGAGATCACCTTCACAGATGACGACATGCTTCTCGGATCAGCGCCTCATAACCGTCCATTATTTGTCACAGCATATACACGCGAGAAAAAAGTTAACCGTGTGTTACTAGATGGAGGATCGGCTGTCAACATATTTCCGCTCCGGGTGATGAAAGAATTGGGTGTCTCTTTGGATGAACTCTCCGACAGTCGCCTTATGATCCACGGATTCAACCAAGGGGGGCAGAGAGCCATTGGTGTGATCCGACTTGACATCTTGATTGATGAGCTATTTTCAAGCGCATTGTTCCATGTGATTGACGCCAGAACGTCCTACAACATGTTGTTAGGGAGGCCGTGGTTACACGAGAATGGAGTCGTCCCTTCAACCCTTCATCAATGCTTTAAGTATCGGCGCAATGGCGTGGTAAGAAAGGTCATTGCGGATGAAAAACCTTTCTCTGAAGCTGAAACTCACTTTGCAGATGCAAAATTCTACCTGAAGCCGGCTCCTTTGAAGATAGTAGGCGCTTCCAGATCACGGGAAAAAGATGATGAGGAGAAGGCCACCCCATCTGAAGATAAGGGAGAGATTGGCAAGCATGAAGAGATAAAGTCATCAGCACCTTCCCATGTCTCAAAAGAATGTGAAGACATTTGTCCACCTCAAAAATCCAAAGCGTTGAGTGGACTGACCTTGCCACTTCCCAAGATAAATACAGTGAATATGGATGCTCCTCTGCAGGGGTTTACCCGTCCTAAAGAAGATCCGGTTATAGAACATGGAACATTTCCAGCCACAAGAAGGGAAGGTTTTGATCCTATTGCTTATAAACTCCTCGCAAAGGCAGCAAACGGATCCCGAAGCCCTGCTCTAAAAATGGGGGCAAAAAGCAAAGAATCTAAAGAAGCACATAAGGCCACGAAAGCAAAAGTTCCCATTATTGGGTCCCGGACAGGCATGGGATATAATCCTTCACCACCCGTCCGCATTGCAATAAGGAAGGCAAGCAATAACTACATCGGGGTTGAAGATGAATCATCTCCAACGAACATTCCGGAACCTCTACCTCCAAGGCCATCGGTGTTTGAGAGGTTACAACCAAAGAAAGAACGCGTCTCGCCTTCGAAAGGCTTTCGTCACGACCAAGAATCTGTCGGGACCAAAAGTCGGCAAGAAGCGAAGACGATCGGCACATAAGGATGCTTTGGGGAAGGATATTACAAACATCGACTCTAAAGAAATCAAGAGTCCGGTCCCGTCCGAATGAAGCGTCACACAGTCTTGACATACACTTGTGGAAACGTAATGAATGCTAAGGTGCGCACGGTAGTGTACACTAAAACGATGCCACGTACACTAAAACGTGATGCCACGTACAATGTGGAGCATGTGCATCCGACATGGCAAGAAAATGAGCCCGAAGAAAAGCGTTGGGTCCTCGTATGTTGTTATCTCCGCCGGTGAAGAACCTTACCTTACCCCACACCAAGACTAAAATAGGATCGAAGAGGTCATGGAACTTGATGAAGTGAGAGAACATGCTTTCGTCTATCATATCACATTGGAAAATGACGAGGTTGAAGAAGATGCAGAAGAAGCACCCCCGGAATTAGAAGAAGGGGTCAAATCCACAGTAGATGAGTTGAAGGAAATCAACCTCGGCACTAAAGAAGAGCCACGACCAACTTTCGTAAGGGCTCTTTTGTCTCCAGAAGAAGAAGAGAGATACCTCGAAATCCTCCAAGAATACAAGGATATATTCGCTTGGACTTACAAAGAGATGCCCGGGCTTGATCCAAAGGTTGCTGTCCATCAGTTGGCCGTAAAGAAAGGATCACGCCCTGTCAAGCAGGCTCAAAGAAGATTTAGGCCGGATCTTATCCCACTCATAGAGGCAGAAGTCAACAAGCTCATTGAAGCAGGCTTCATCCGTGAGGTTAAGTATCCAACATGGATCTCGAGCATCGTCCCCGTGAGAAAGAAGAATGGTCAGATTCGTGTGTGTGTAGATTTCCGGGACATAAACAATGTGTGCCCAAAGGATGATTTTCCCTTGCCAATCACGGGGCTGATGGTGGACGCAACCACAGGTCATGAAGTTCTTTCCTTCATGGACGGATCGTCTGGGTATAACCAAATTCGAATGGCTCCTGAAGATGAAGAATTCACTGCATTTCGAACTCCTAAGGGAATATACTGTTACAAAGTGATGCCTTTTGGTCTGAAGAATGCGGGGGCAACTTACCAACGTGCGATGCAGAGGATCTTTGATGACATGCTACACCAACATGTTGAGTGCTATGTTGACGACTTGGTTGTAAAGTCAAAGAAGAAGGTTGACCACTTGAATGATTTGAGATTAGTCTTTAATAGACTTAGAAGATTCCAATTGAAGATGAATCCTCTAAAGTGCGCATTTGGAGTCACCTCAGGAAAATTCCTCGGCTTCATCATCCGACATCGAGGAATAGAAATTGACCGGTCCAAAGTAGAAGCCATCATGAAGATGCCTGAGCCTCGTAGCCTGTGTGAACTCAGAAGCCTGCAAGGTAAACTGGCCTATATACGAAGGTTTATATCAAACCTCGCCGGAAGATGCCAACCTTTCAGCCATCTGATGAGGAAGGGAGTTCCGTTTGAATGGGATAACTCGTGCAAAAAGGCGTTTGAAAACATTAAAATGTACTTGACGAATGCTCCGGTTTTGGCAGCCCCTGTTAAAGGTAAACCTCTAATCCTTTACATCACAGCGCAAGAACGATCAGTAGGTGCACTTGCTTGCTCGGGAGAACGACAAGGGCAAAGAAAATGCATTATACTATTTGAGCAGAACAATGACTCCACATGAGCTGAAATACTCTCCAATTGAGAAGCTCTGCTTGTCACTCATATTCGTCATCCAGAAGCTTAAGCATTATTTTCAAGCTCACACTATACATTTGGTGTCAAAAGCAAATCCTCTGAAGTTTGTCATGTCCAAGCCTGTATTGTCTGACAGACTGGCAAGGTGGTATCTCCAACTTCAGCAATTCGAAATTGTTTACGTGTCTCAAAAGGCTATCAAAGGGCAAGTGCTCGCAGACTTCTTGGCTGATCACCCTATCCCGGCAGAGTGGGAACTCTCGGACGATCTGCCCGACGAGGACGTCATGGTGATTGAAGTCCTTCCACCATGGAGAATGTACTTTGATGGGGCTGCACGACGAGATGGAGCTGGTGCCGGAGTCGTCTTTGTTTCCCCGAGAGGAGAAGTCTTGCCGTACTCTTTCAAATTGGTGGAATGTTGCTCCAACAATGTGGCAGAATACCAAGCCTTGATCTTAGGGCTTGAGATGGCGATGGATATGAAGCAATACAGACTCAACATCTATGGAGACTCTCAGTTGATCATCAACCAGCTTGAAGGGGTCTACGATGTAAAAAAGCCAGAGTTAATCCCATATTGCAATTATGCAAGGAAAATCATTGCTTACCTTGGAGACGTCACAATTGAGTATGTCCCGAGAAAAGAAAATAAGCAAGCGGATGCTCTAGCAAATTTCGCAGCGACACTAGCAATCGGTGATGAGAAGATGCAAGTCCCCGTCTCGCGAGCAATGGGTGGTTCCTCCATACTTTGAAGAAGAGGAGGAAGATGATAATGATAGTCATGCTGTGTGTGTTTATGAGATAGATCAAGAAGATTGGCGCCATCAATTAGTGGAGTACTTAAAACACAGGAGACTCCCTGACGATCAGAAGAAGAAAGTCGACATAAGACGTCGGGCTCCACGCTTCTTCCTCCACAACGATACCTTGTATCGCCGCTCTTTTGAAGGAGTCTTTCTTCGTTGCCTAGGAGAGGATGAAGCTCTTCACGCTATAGAAGAGGCTCACTCTGGGATCTGTGGCACCCATCAATCTGGTCCGAAGTTCCACTTCCGCATCAAAAGGATGGGATATTATTGGCCAACCATGGTAAAAGATTGCATGAATTACGCCCGAAAATGTGAAGCATGCCAATTCCATGCTAACTTTATTCATCAACCTCCCGAGCCGTTGCATCCAACTGTAGCGGCATGGCCCTTGATGTTTGGGGAATGGATGTGGTTGGTCCGCTGCCGAAGTCATCAGGCCAACATCTCTACATCTTGGCGGCCACTGATTACTTCTCAAAATGGGCTGAGGTTGTTGCACTACGCCAGGTAAAGAAAGAGGATGTAGTCCGCTTCATTCGAGTAAACATCATCTATCGCTATGGAGTTCCACGCTACATCATCACGGATAATGGGAAACCGTTCGTGAATAGCTTGGTGGATAATTTGTGTGAGCGAGTTCAACTTCAAGCAAAGACAAGTCGTCCATGTACAATGCGCCGGCCAACGGACTTGCCGAAGCTTTCAATAAGACGTTATGCAACTTGTTGAAGAAGGTCGTGGCAAGACACAAGAAAGACTAGCACGAACGAATGGGTGAAGCTTTGTGGGCCTATCGCACAACCTTTCGGACTCCGACTCAAGCCACTCCATATTCGCTTGTGTACGGTGTAGAAGCCGTGCTACCTCTTGAGCGGCAAATACCATCACTGAGGATCGCTATCCAAGAAGGCTTAACTGACGAAGAAAATGCCCGCCTTCGCCTTGAAGAGTTTGAAGCATTGGACGAGAAACGGCTTCAGGCTCAGCAAAATCTTGAATGCTACCAAGCCCGGTTGTCAAAGGCATTCAACAAAAAAGTCCGCCCAAGATCCTTCCAAGTCGGTGATACAGTGCTTGCGGTGAGAAGACCTATCATCATGACACACAAGTCCAAAAACAAGTTTACATCAAAGTGGGACGGTCCTTATGTTGTTCGCGAGGTCTACACCAATGGTGCCTACAAGTTGGTGGATGAAGATGGTGTCAAGCTTGGCCCAATCAACGGCAAATTTCTCAAGAAGTTCTATGCATAACTCTAGAAATGCTCCTCAGCACGAGCCTAAACTGTGATAATCCTGTCCTAAAAAAAAAAAAAAAAAAGGGTAAAAAAATAATATGAACTACGTTTGACTTGATTCCTAGAGCATTATCTGGGATAAGTAGGCAGCTTGGGAAATTACTCCAAGTTCAGTCATACCCAAAAAAAAAAAAATCCATTCATAAACATAAAGAGGAAAAAAAAAGTGAATTCCGAGTTCAGTCATATCATACAAAAAATTATGGAGATTCATCATACAAAAGGGGTCCTCATACAAGGAAAAGAAAGAAACAAGTCGCAAGACATTAAGGGAATAATAGAGTTTTATTTGATTCATATCAATTAAAATTTTGTTACATCTGAAGACAAAAAGCAAGCAGAAAGAACGGAAGAAAAGAAATGTTTTCGAGGGAAGGAACAACTAATTAACTAAACAAGATTATAGTCCAACAACTCTTGGCGGGCAAGCTCAAGCAGCTCTGTCATCTTCTCTAAAGCTTCATGTTCCCTAGGTTGCAACCGAGGTGCACTCTCGAGCTCATTTAGGCCATTGTGCAATTCAGATGCACGAATTGTCATACTTTTCCACTCCTCTTCACGGCTCGCAAGTAACAAGGACACTTCAGCTTCTTCTTTCTTCAATGCCTCAACTTTCTTCTCCGAATTCTTCCTTCTGGACACGAGCTCTGCGAGACTTGACTTCGATGATTCGATCCCTTTCAGATGATTTGCCTCGGATGCCTTAAATTCATCAAGTTGTTTTGAATGGATAGAATGCTTTGCTTCATACAAAGATACGGTGAGCCTCCCCGCAATGTCCTTCTGAGCTGCACTGTGATGCGATGCGTTTTCAAAGAAGGCACCTAAGAGAGTTTCCAAACCAGAAATGTCCGTCCTACTATGGCGTTTCATCTCGTCAAATATCTTGTAAACATCGTCCTTTTTTGAGGCCAATTCCTCTAAAAGACAATTGGAGATCTTGGTTTGAGTCTAGTCCAGAGCATGTTGGTCAGATGTTGATAGCAATCATCGATGATACGTCCGGAGTTAAATTCTGAAACTTCCACGGGCAATAGATGCGGATGAGCAAGAGGTGTCGCCGGCCGTGCACCTTTAAGAGGCTCTTTGCTCGATGTAACCTTAGCAGTTTCGATGATGGAGTCATAGCACGCACGTTCTCCACACTATTGTCAAGTTCCTGGACAGAAGTCCCTTGAAGGGGTAGAGGAGCTGGCGACGAGACTTCATTTTCTCCATCCGTCACAGGAAAGTAAGGATTCTTCCTAGTCTCCTGAAGTGCCAAGGCGAAAGCAGCAGGACTATTGGTAGAATTCTTGCTGCGCTCTGCTCCATCATCCGGGTGAGCATCTGGGTTGACCAACTGCAAAACGAGGATACAAAGTAAAATAGAGGTAATAATAATGAAACAAATGAGCTTCAAGAAGGGATTACCTGTCGTTCAGACTTTTCTGGTTGGTCCCCCTTCTTCTGGCGCTTCCAGTTCCTATCACTATGTGAAGAACTCCCGCTAGTGCCCAAGGCGATGTCATGACGCCTTTTATCTCTCGATGTAGTACACGTCTCTCTGACTTTTGTAACTACCTTGGAGGCAAGACGGGGAGCCGCATGGGGAGATGCTTTCAAAGGACGAGAAGGCTTGGTTGGATTTTCTTTAGCTTGAGGAACGGCTCTCTTCTTTCTTGCCGTCGTCTCCAAGAACGAAGCCCTTCCATCAATCAAATATGTACCATGCACTTTCAGCCACCACGCTCAAAAATCAGAAGAAACATGGCTGTTCGTTTCGCTTGGGCAGGATGGAAATGCTAGCTTGGAACAACTCTGAAGATCGATGAATTTTCTCCACAGAATGCTAGCTGACTGTATGTGGGTGGATCGAAGGTCGGCCGCAAGTTCCTTCGGAATGGTCTGGTAAAACCCAAATTGACGTGCAAACCTACAAGGACTGTATGGCTCGACCCAACACGCACCATTCCGATGCAACACCATAAAGCTCGAGCGGGCGCAAGAAAAAAAATGTCTTCTCTCGGAGATATAGTTTCCCATCATTCTCTTTGATCTCCGTGCGGCTTCTACTACTAGCGGCAGTCGCGCTCCAATCAATGTCACGACCTCTATGGATGAGCTCCCTAGCGGCATAGTCATCAAAAGCCTTCGATCCTCCTTCTCCTGAGTAACGGGTCATAAAAGGACCATCCAAACGAGACGACACTCTATGGTGAGTGTCAAAATATCGGGCCATCCATCCGAACACATAATGCCATGGAAGGAAAGCATCTGCTCGCTCCGGGGTCGGTGAATGAACAATCTCGCCTAAACCTCTGTATACATTAACCAGCACGGGGGCAACAAGGGATAACCTCATTCCAGAAGCAATCAGGCTCGCCATTTTGAATGTGGAAGGTCTGATGAAGGAGCCACTGGTCGGAAGGACAAACAAACATAGCCAACATGCAACAAGAGCCGCCAAGTAGGTCTCGTCTTTTATCTCCTCGTCTACTCCAAGCTCGAGAAAGGGAGTTTCATCTTGGGGTGACCTTGGTCGTGGCTTGTCTGGAATGACTCCATCTGGATTATATGTCTTACTTGGCCGGTTCACTCCTTTTGCTGACGTCGTAGTAGGCTTGGGATGCTTCAAAGGCAGGCGACACCAGAAATTAATCCATGCAACAACGGGAAGTTGGGGGTTGTAGATGTCATACTCGCCACCCAAGCAACGGAGAAAAGCTGCAAACAAGTATTGACAACTCTTAGGGAGAGTCCTCAAAGGACGAGCATTGGGTCCTGTTAGCTCCTGTAAGCTTGGGATGATCTCCTCATAACAACCTCCAGCGATAGGGAGGCCACCAATCTTCCACAAGTCCATCAATGAGATGGACACTTCCCCGAAATCGCATGCAAAGTGTTGGTCTCCGGGCACCAAGCTTCGCGAGAAGGCACGAACAACGTTCTTATTCCGAGTGTAGATGAACAAGGATGCATATAAAGCGTCAAACATGAGACTCTTCTTAAGCGCCTCACCACCGCGGGAAAGAACATCCTCAAGCCACTCCCGCAACGTTCAACATATCCAAATGCTCCTTGTGTCGTATGTTGAGGACCCCACCGTACCTCCCCATTAATGATGCGTCGCCCAAGAGTCACAAAGGTGTGTTGGCGAGGGCTCGAGTGTGTATAGAAGAAATCAACTTGTGGACCGATTCACCCCGTGAAAGTCTATGCTCGGTGGAAAGCGGTGATGCTTTGTGATATCGTGGGAAGGCGGAACATCAAACGCGATAGAAGGACATATCCGGAGCTTGATCCCAGTCTCTATAGCGGCATGAGCATGATGAAGCACAACGAGATATCTCTCTCTGTCTCACGTAATCTCCTCGAATATTGCCATCTGGATGACTGGATCTGTTACGCAGGGTGGTGTCACTAACTACCCCACTCGCGTCTTGAACCTCGCGTCTCCGGATGTGCTACGCAGGGTGGAGCAACCAACTACCCCACTCGCGTCCTCGACCGGCTGAATCTCTCTGGATCTTCAACACAGGGTGGTGTCACTAAGTACCCCACTCGCGTCTCTGACCGCCTGGGTGTGCTACGCGGGGTGGAGCAACCAACTACCCCACTCGCGTCCTCGACCGGCCGAATCTCTCTCGGATCTTCAACGCAGGGTGGTGTCACAAAGTACCCCACTCGCGCTCTCAACCACCGCTTGTATCCCACTCACGCCCACGAAACGGCCTCCAGTTACCCTGCAATGCAAGGAAAAATAATTAAACCAAAAAAAAAAAGACAAAAAAATATTTGACTTTTAGTCAACTGCCGACGAGAAAGACGAAAGTCAATCGACTTCTAATCAGCAGTCGACATGGCCAGTTAGCCAACTAAAGAAGAGGAATGCCTGAAACTCTAAGTTTCTTTGACTCCTTTGGGTTGAAGAAGAATTGGTGTGGTTGAAAGAGAGGTGAAGATTTATTTATATAGGAGAAGATAGAAAGAATCAAGGCTCTTCTAAGCAATGTGGGACAAAATTTACTCAATTGTGATTGGTTTATCAAAAAAAAAAAAAAAAAAAAAAAAGGCCCAGCCGTCTTAAAGAAAAGGGATTTGGTTTCCTTTTCTTTGTGTTACTTTGTTACATAGAAAAATAAAATAAAAAAAAATAAAAAAAAATTGGAAACAGAAAAAAAGCGCAGCCGACTTAAAGAAAAGGGAGTTGGTTTCCTTTTCTTTCTGTTACTTTGTTACAAAAAAAAATAATAATAATAATAATAAAAAAATAAAAAGTGTGCTGCCTCATAGAAAAAAAAAAAAAAAAAAAAAAAAAAGCGGGTTATAAAGTCGAGACTCGTCGTTACGGCAAAATTTTACCCGAACAACAACAATTCTCGAGGGGGCATTTGTAGATATAAATATTTTGTGTGACATAATATATATGTCATGTACTGCATTTGTCTCGAAATTAAATTTATTTTATATTATTTCCTATACAAAATAATAGGAAATGATATAAATAAATAAATGATTAATTAAAATCTCTTAGATTTTTAGTGATTTAATTATTTATAATTAAATGGCTATGTAGGTATATAAAATATATATGTGACATATTATATTTGTCACATACTACACATGCAATAAAATCTAGGTATTTTATATTATTTCCAACAATAAATATTGGTAGATAATATAAAAATCAATAAATCATAAAAATCTCTTAAAATCAATTAATTAGGAGATTTTATTGATTTATTATAAATGCGGAGATTGTGTACAAATTGCTAGTACCAATCAGGAGAGTCTGGACGCATTAAATGCGCATATTATGGGAATCAATCAGAGTGTGAACACATTAAATGAGTGTGAAAGCATTAAATGCGAATTACTTCCAAGGCACTCATCTAGCACTATAAATAAGAGAGACCTTGGTCATTGGCAAACACACAGAAACACGAGAGCATTAACATAGAAGACGGAAGTACACAAGGATTCAAGATTGGAGAGGAAGCATCAAGCACTCCATTCAAGCATTCAAGCACCAAGAAGGAGGGGATCTAGGGAGCACAAGGAGCATTCAAGTGTTCTTCAATCTTTGAGGATCCTCCATCAAATCCGGCGTTCTTCAACATCACTTGAAGATCATCCACCAAGAAATCCGGAGTTCTTCAACCAGCTTCGAGGATCTTCCAATCTAATCGGGAGGCGAAGGTGAGTCAAAGCATTGCCTGAAATCTCTACCCAAATCAAACATTCTTCCGCCATATTCGGGAGGAATCAACCACAAAGTCAAGATCTTCCGCCATATCCGGGAGAGTACAACCACAAATTCAAATCTTCCGCCATACTCGGGAGGAATCAACCAAGGCCCATTTCTTCCGCCACATTCGGGGGTAGTCAGCCACAAAGTCAAAATCTTCCGCCATATCCGGAGGAAATCAACCAAATTCAAGATCTTCCGCTAAATCCGGGAGTCCAATAATTGTCAACAATTAAAGAGGAGAATCAAAGGATTCAAGAGATTGTAACCGCTTTTTATTTTATAAATTAATAAAATTCGATTTGTTACAATTTTGTGTTTTCTTTGTTCATTTTCAGGGATTAACACGAAATTTGTGTTACAGCAAAATCAGAAGTCTAAAAGGACATCCGTACCTAACAAAAAGGGTAAATCCAAAGGTATGACGGCTGGACCTTCTAGACCTACTGATAGCAGACCTGCTATCAAGTCTGCGGGACCATAAAAAGGGGAAAACCAGAAATATTCCAAGGATAAGAATCCTAAATCTAAAAATGTTAATCATTCAAGGGATACTTATCTCAGAGGGAAAGGTAGATTATTCCCTACTGATGATGATTGGAATATTCCTGCACCTATTGCTAGAAACAACAAGTATAACCATGCTGCTAGGGTAAAACCTAAGCAATGGAATCAGCAGAGGACTCATCAGAGGACTTATACAAGGCCTCAGGAGGGACCTCAGCAGACTCTATGTTATAGAGCTGTTCCTAACAAACAGCAATCCAATGGTTATGCTAATGCTTCTAACAACAGAAATCACTTCAAACAGCATTACATACCAAAAGGCCAGAAAGCATATGTGAATCCTACACAACCAATTGTTAGACCTTATAGATGTGTAGAATACATGTATGAACCAAAGTATGACACTTTTAGAAGAAGAAATTATGGAAACATGCCAGGGGTCATGCTTACCACTGACCATTATGGACCCAAACAGTTTTGGGTACCTAAAATTCATTAACTATGTTTTGTCGGGTGTCTGGTATTTTGACTGTGGATGTTCCAGACATATGACAAAGAATAACCA
Source organism: Gentiana straminea (assembly GCA_036785695.1). Lineage (NCBI taxonomy): Eukaryota > Viridiplantae > Streptophyta > Magnoliopsida > Gentianales > Gentianaceae > Gentiana > Gentiana straminea. The sequence continues at coordinate 1,068,756 of JAVUPR010000360.1, read as the reverse complement.
CTGTTTATCAAATTATGTGGCAAAGGATGGTCCAAGAGTGAATTTTGGCAACAAGAATACACCTGGATACACAAGAGGATATGGCACACTTGTGAGAAATGGATTAACAATCAGAAATGTTGCATATGTGGAAGGACTGGACTACAACCTACTGAGCACTGGACAATTCTGTGACATGGGATACAAGGTCACTTTTGACAAAAACACTTGTACTTTCATTAGTGAAAGAGGTGATCAAGTTGTGTTGGCTGGAAGAAGACAACAAAACATGTATGTTGTGGATTGGTCTACTGCTGTTCCAAAAACTTGTCTGATTGTGCATACCAAGTCAAAACTCAATTGGTTATGGCATAAGAAGTTGAATCATCAAAATTTTGATGATATCAATCAGTTGGTGAAGAAGAAACTGGTGATTGGTTTACCTGAGATCACATTCAAGGAGGATACTATATGTGATGCTTGTCAGCAAGGTAAACAGAAAAAATCAAGCTTCAAATCAAAGACTAAGCAATCAACTAATAGATTTTTGGTGTTGATGCACATGGATCTATTTGGACCAGTTACACAAACAAGTGTAACAGGAAAGAAATACACCTTAGTGGTTATGGATGATTATTCAAGATACACTTGGGTGATATTTATGAACAAGAAAAGTGAAACACTTCAAAAGATGCCTGAACTTTTGAAGAGATTGCAAAATGAGAAAAGTTTGACAGTAGTAAAAATCAGATCAGACAAGGGTACTGAATTTCACAATAAAGTTATAAGAGAATATTGTGAACAGAATGGTGTACTACATCAACTTGCTGCTGCTGGTACACCTCAGCAAAATGGGGTTGCTGAAAGAAGAAACAGAACATTAAAAGAAGCAGGAAGAACTATGATTTGTGAAGCATTGCTACCTGAAAGATATTGGGTCAAGCAAGAAATACGAGATGCTATACATAAAACAGAACCTCAGTGAACAAGAAGACTGCAGAAAGACACCTTATGAGATTTGGAATGGAAGAAAACCTAATATATCCTATTTCCATCCATTTGGAAGCAAGTGTTTTATCTTGAATCATAAGGAACATTTGAAGACATTCCAACCTAAATCAGATGAAGGAATTTTCTTGGGATACTCTTCTGTCAGCAAGGCATGCAGGGTACTGAACAAAAGGTCACTGAAACATGAGGAGACAATCCATGTTGTGTTTGATGAACCTAAGTTCACTGGTATGGAAGATGAAGCTTGTGAACATGCTGATAATCTACAAGTCACTGATCCAGATTGTGTTGAAGTTTTGGAGATATTTAATGACTTAAAGGTTTCTGATTCTGCCCCTGCTGAACACCCTGCTGGTAATACTACTGATGCAACAATTGAGGCAGTTCAAGGATATGCTGAACCCCCGTTGAAGAAACAGTAGACCCTACTGAAGATGAGGTTCCTGAGAATCAATCTAACCAGAATCCACAATGGTTAAGGGATCACCCTGCTGAACAAGTTATTGGCAATATACAGCAAGGTATGAGGACTAAAAGACAGTTAGAAGCAATGTTTACTTGTTTTCTATCTCAAGTGGAACCTAAAGTTGTTGAAGAAGCAATTTCAGATCCAGATTGGATAATTGCTATGCAAGAAGAATTGAATGAATTTGAAAGAAATCAAGTTTGGACACTAGTAGAAAGGCCTTCTCATGCAAATATAATTGGTACAAAATGGGTATACATAAACAAATTGGATGAATCTGGTACCATTGTGAGGAATAAGGCCAGACTAGTTGCAAATGGCTATTCTCAAGCAGAAGGAATAGATTTTCATGAGACATATGCCCCTGTTGCAAGATTGGAAGCTATCAGATTATTTCTGGCATATGCTGCTTATAAAAACTTCAAAGTATATTAGATGGATGTCAAAAGTGCATTTTTGAATGGCATTTTGGAAGAGGAGGTCTATGTTCAGCAATCTCCAGGATATGAAGTTAAAGACCAAGAAGATCAAGTGTATAGACTCAATAAAGCACTTTATGGTTTGAAAAAAGTACCAAGATCATGGTATGAGACTCTATCTCAATTCTTGGTGGACAATGGTTTTACAAAAGGCACCATTGATAAGACTCTTTTTAGAATCAATGAAGGGGACATCACCCTACTGGTACAAATTTATGTTGATGACATAATTCTTGGTTCTGAAAATGAATTGCTAGGTGAAAAGTTTGCAAATCTAATGAAGAGTAAATTCCAAATGAGTATGATGGTAGAAAAGAACTACTTTTTGGGATTGCAAGTCAAACAGATGAAACATGGAATCTTCATTCATCAAACCAAGTATACCAAGGAGTTACTGAAGAAATTTGTTATGGAAAACAGCACCAAGATATCAACTCCTATGAGTACTAATATCAGATTGGATGAAGACAAATAAGACAAAGATGTTGATCAGACCTTATACAGAAGGATGATAGGCAGTCTCCTGTACCTCACTGCCAGCAGACCTGATATATCCTTTGTTGTAGGTGTTTGTGCAAGATTTCAATCAAAACCTAAAGAAAGTCATTTAGGTGCAGTCAAAAGAGTTCTCAAGTACCTAAAAGAGACTTTGGGAGTAGGGATATGGTATTCAAAGGATGGAAGCTTCAAAGTTATATCCTACTTAGATTCTGATTATGCTGGATGCAAGATTGATAGAAAAAGCACCACAGGAACCTGTCAGTTAATGGGAAATAGACTGGTTTCCTAGTTTAGCAAGTAACAGAATTCAATATCAACTTCCACTGATGAAGCTGAATACATTGCTGCTTGAAGTTGTTGTGCACAAATACTGTGGTTAAGACAATAATTAAGGGATTATGGAATTGAAGAAAGAGAAATTCCAATTATGTGTGATAACACAAGTGCAATTGCAATCACATAAAATCCTGTTTTGCACTCAAGAACCAAGCATATTGATGTAAGACATCATTTTATAAGAGATCATGTTGAAAAGAAAGATGTGGTGGTTCTTTACATCCCTACTGAAGATCAACTTGCTGATATATTCACTAAACCACTGGATAGTGAAAGATTTGCTAAATTACGGACTGAACTTGGAATTATCAAAGTTGACTGATAATCAGCAGTGTACTGGAATTCACCAAGGGGATTAGTCTATGCTATGTTGGGTGAGCTCACTTAGCAGATTAGTCATTGGTATCAACAATTCCATGTACTTATGATTGGACAATTGAGCAAGTGAAGTTGCCAAGGGGATTGGTCTTTGTCATGTTGGGTGAGCTCACTTGAAAGATCAGTCATTGGTATTAAACTTCATCTTGTATTATCAATTGGACAATACAAAAGGAATTAAACATCAGCAGAGTGACTTTTTCAGCAGGCTTCTGAGACTTCTCTATCAGCTGGCTACTGAGCCAAGTCTACTGATGACAAGGTTGTTGAAGGAAACGTTACACAGTCAAACTTACTAAAGTCAAAAGGCAATTGGCGGGATATTTATCTTATCTTTAACCACAGTTAACACGATCGAACGGTTATAAAACGTTATGGAAAAGTAATGGGCCAAATGTCAAAACAGCATTCACTCAGATTTAATCGTGGTTAAATACCACTGTACGTGCTCTGACAGTTACATCTACCTCTGTCTATATATATACAGACCTTTACATAGAGGATACTCATAACTCTCAATATGCTATCACTCTGCAAATTTTCTTTATGTGAACACAGATTTGAACACTCTCTTCTTCATCTTTTTCATTTATCATGGCACCTAAGGATGATGTTCATATTGGCACCAGTCAAAGTGTGAGAGTTTATGTCAATGACTGTAACTCTACTGAGTTAGCCATTAATATTGGACGAAGAATCAGACATTTTGCTGGGTTGGAAGGTATTATCAACAGGAGATTGCAGAGAATTTCATACATTAATGTATTGGAATTCTGGAAAAACATTGTTATACATGAAGGTAGAGAGGCCTTCACTACAACTGTAAATGGGAGAGAGATTGAAATATCCTCAGACCTACTGAGACAGATATTTGGATTTGCACCTGGAAATGATGCTCCTACTAATCTAGAGGCAATGAATCTACCAAGAATGAAGTTTGTGGATCAGATAAAGACCAATGATGCTATACCTTCAAGCTTAGGTATTAATGTGAGACATATTGGATATGAGTACAACCTGCTGAGAAAACTAATGGCCAAAACTATTTTGGGAGTTGTTGGAAGTCTAGATACACTGTCTGGACCCAAAATAGACCTACTGATCATCATCTGCACGAGTATGAAGTTTGATTGGGCTGGATTCTTTGTACATTACATGACGAAGGTGTTCATTGAAGATAGAGATGGTACAAGGAAATCCAAGGTCAAGCCCTTAGGTCTAATGATTCAGACCTTGTTGAATCATTTTCAGATACCTGATGTTTCATCTGAAAAGATAAACCAATCCAGATTCAAGCCAGAAGTTGGTACTCCTACCCCTAGACTGGATGATGATGAAGTTGTGGATGATGATGCCACTGATAGTGATGGTAATGATGGAGATGACAATGCTGGTGGTGAGCAGGTTAAGAAAATTGTTAAACCTGCTGCACGAAAGAAGGTTACTGAGAAAAGAAAGGCTACTGACACAAGAAAAATTACAGAACTGTTAAAGCCTAGGAAGACAAGAAAGCAAACAGCAGAGACTGCTGAGTCTACTGAGGGACCAGTAGAGGTTGAGGTTACTGAACCTGCTGCAGTTGCTTCAAAGAAGTCTGTTGCTGAAGTGGTAAAGGAACAACAGAAAGAAGCCAGTAGAAAGAGGAAAGCTGTTGAAATTGAAAAAGGAAGATCTTTCCAAGAGAATGAAAGAAATTGCCAAAAAGAAGAAACATGGCAAAGGGAAGCAGTTAAGAATTTTGGAGGCTCAAATGGAACAAGAAGAAGAAGGAGAGGCTATTGATACTGAACCCTTAACTATTTTCAAGCCTACTGATGTAGAGGATGTTATTGAACAACCTACTGAGGAATCACAACAGACTGCTGACCCTGAGCCTATTGTAGAAACTACTGAATCCTCTACTGCAAAGGCTGTAGAGCCTACTGAAACTGCACAAGTTGTTGTTGAGCAACTTGTAGAAGAACCACAACAAACCACTGAGTCTACACCTACTGTGGAAGTTGAAAAGTTGGTACAAGACCCTTCAATTTCTGCAATAGTTCAGGGGGAAGAGCAATTTGTTGCTAACCCTGCTGATGAGCATATAAGTCGGGGGGAACCAATTGTGGTACATATGGAAGTAGTAGGAACAAATATACAACCTGAGCAGCCTACTGACCTGGAAGCATCTGTGGAAGAAACTCTAAATTTACTTGTTGAGACCTTTGGAGGTCAGCAAGGTACTGAAAAGGCTCCCAGGAAACCAACCATGCCATTTGAGAGGCATGAGAAGAAGAGGAAAGAGGAGTTTGTTGACCCTAAACTCCTACTGTTCCAATGGAAGTTTGGTTTCTATAAGAGACAAAAGCCAGCTGCAGAACCAATGACAGATTTTGAAGAATAGGCTTTTGAGAAATTGGGAGTGGAAAGTTTGTTGGATCTGGTTGATACCACCTTACTGCAATCAAGATTGATGGATTTGTTTGATGAACAACAGAAGGAGGAAGGTATCAAGTTCAGAGACCCCAGAGATGAATCAGACAGTGATAATTCATCATCTGATTCTGGTGGTGATTATCCCTCTGGTCCAGGAGGAACCAGTGGAACTGCTATGATAATTGAACCAAGTGTGGAGCAGTCTATTGATGCTGGACAGTCTACTGAGAGACAACAAATGGATGAAGAAAATCTCACCATTGATGATATAGAGGCACAAATCAATGAGGGAATAGACATTGGTGCAAACAAGATGGTTGGTGAGATAGATAATTTGTTTGTTGTTGAACTCAAATAAATGCTAAGCATACTTTGATGATCGATGAGACTATAGATTTGGATGATGAAAGGATTTATGACCATAGTGAGCCTAATGTCAGTTCTGAAGATTCCATTCAATATCAAGACATGATTGATACTGAGGACACTCTAACCAAGGCTGCAAATTTTTTATGAAGGATTCCTGATCTTAGGGAATTTCAAAAGGAAAATATGGATATATTCCCTGATCAAGTTATTGTGGCACTGCAGGTTCAGGCTGCTGAGGTTCAAACAGCACCTGAGCAAAGGTTGGAACAGGAGGTACATGTTGCTAAGGTACAAACAGCACCTGGACAAAGGTTGGAACAATCTTTGGGTTTGGAGGAAACCCCTGTTATTGTTGAACAGGCTGCTGTAGTGGAGCTTACTAGAGACAAGACCACTGTAGGGAAAGATAGTCAGCAGACTGCTGTTATTGATGAGGATGAGCAGCTGGTGGACTATGACTACAGTGATGAGGAATTTCAAATGCCTGAGGAAGAACCTATTGATGAAGAACCTCAACAGGCATTTGTACCAGTTTTTTAAGAGCCTCCTCCTGATCCCATTCTGGACGAATTCCAAGGACCTAATCCTGCTGGAAGGGATATGAGCTTTGCCCTAGTTATCAACAGACAGAGGCAACAATACAATGTAGAAGAGCCTACTGATGGAGCTGATGGAGGAATGGCTGGTGGGGTACCAGAGCACATGTTGTAGGAGAGTTGAGGACTGTCAGAAATGACATTGCAAATCTATGAACTCAACTTGACAGGCAAGAGCAGAGATTTGAAGATTTATTGAACTTAGTGGAGAATAGAGGAAGAACCGCTGAAACTGTTGCTTCCAATATTACCTCCACCCAATATGCTCTTGATGATCTTGCTCAAGATGTAAGAGGGATTAGACAAGGTAATACACTGAAAGACAAGTTTTTTAAAGACCAATTTGCATCTATTCATCAAAAACATGATAAACTTGCTGAGTCATCTAAGCCTGCTGAGGTTGCTGGAACACTTCAACCTGCTGAATTGGATCCTAAGATCACTGAAAGGATAAATCTACTGGAGCAAACATTGCAAGGAAGGATCACCAAACAACAAGTAGCAAAAGAGGTTTGTGGACACTAGGAACCGAAATAATGGAAGGTCAGTAGACTTATCAGGAACCTACTGAAGACTGAAGGCTGAGGGCTCAAACTCAGTTAATGAAGGCTAAGGGATCAAACTTAGTAATTAAAGTCAAGGATATGGAATCAGAATTTAGGGAAGTCTGTGATGACCTAAACTGATTACATATACCTTATGTACAAGGTCTAAGTTCCACAAGTTAAGTGGTGATTGGAACTTAGTTATATGCAAAAAGGTGTAATCTAACTTCATAAATTAAAGTTAGATAAAAGACAGTAAGCTGAAGTGTTTTTAAACACAACATAATAAGGATAAGCTTACTGATGTGTATATCAGCAGACTTATGTTCTCAGGAACATGCTGGACACATATTTCGATTATTCAAAGGTTATATTGGAAGAAAACAAGAAAGGGACAGCTAACAACCTCTGATTTGATCAAACAAATCAATGGCTATGATCAAATGGACGTTGGAAAGATTCAGAGGTTTATCCAATGGATACAAGTCAAAGGGTGGATAGACTGTAAACTGTCTAAAAGCAGTCTGACTGTGTCGGTACTATGAACAGTGATAGAAAGCAAGTCAAATAGGACAAAATCTGAAACGGCTATGTTTGAATTTCAAACATAAGTCACAATGATTCCTACCTATAAATAGAGGACTCCTATTTCAGATACAAGTGATGATAATTGATAAACATTAAGATAAAAATCTTGAGCTTCGATTTCTGATCAAGAAAAACACCCTGCTGACCCTACTGAGCATAAAGCTGCTGATCCAGTAAATTTCTTCAAGTGTAATCTGCATTCAAGCTGCATCAAGTTTACACACTTGAAGACATCAAGCTGCTGATCATTTCCTCCTGATCAAGCTACTGAAACCTGAATCACATACTTGATTCAATCTTTCTTTTATGAGAATCTACTGAAGACAGTTAAGCATCTTTGGGGTGTGAAAGACTGTTGTTTGTGGTGGAGCTGGTGAAGAGGCAATCCTACCCTTCAAGGACCAGTGGAATACTTTGGAGCAGCAATCCTACCTGTTCCAAGTGTTCAGTTTGTGAAGCCATAGTTATTGGTAAAGGACAAGCAACTTAGGGATATTTGTAACAGCTACATCAAAGATCTCTAGTGATTTACCTCCAACATCACAGGAGAAGAGTGGACTAACGGGATTACACCACCTGGAACCACTATAAAATCTGCCTACTTACTTTCTGCATTTATATTCTGCACTTAGTTTATATAACACATCAATCTACTGAATCTAGCAACTGAACTCACACACATACACTACTGAGTATTTAATCCTTGGTATCGTATTTAACAACAAGAAATAAGGCTTAATTTTTGATATATTTCCGCTGCACAAATTCAGTAAACTCACAGTCAGCAGACTACTGAAGTATCAGCAGGCTGCTGAAGTTGCTGAGTTTGTTAACTCCAAAAGTTTTAAGTGTTAAGTTTATTCACCCCCTTCTAAACATAACCAAAGCCTTTTCAAGGGACCAACACTTGGGTATATCGTTTTTATTAAGATAGGATCGTTTGAGATCTCATGAATATTGAGTTATGAATTGACTAAAAACTTGCGGTGATTGGCCCTCATCAGGACCATCTGATTTTAGAGACAAGGGTTTGTCTATCACATAAATATATGAATTGTCAAAAAGTTGACTAGTCAACCACTGGAAGCGTTATATGATGTGACTGGTAAGAGTACTTGCCTTTCAGAATTGTCTCGGTTGATTGGCCCTCATCGGGAATCAAGATAACTAGATTGGGTCCCAGCCGCAAAAGAATTAATAGAATTTTTGAAAGCTAATTGGGAGTAGTTGGCTAGTGGGAGCAAAACCTGGATAAAATTTTTAAGTGCACATTTTTGGTTTTTTATGCATGAACTTTTAATTATACAATCTTTACTTAATTGTTGTAGAAATGTCAAACAAACGAACCTTCATTTTGTCATTGATAACAAGCTTGACGAAACAAACTTTCTCGCTGGGAAAGAAATCTCAAAACCGTTTTCAGACATGAAAACATTGGCTATGTTTTGGACATGCCCTTAACTGAGAATCCTGAAGATGCTGCCGACGAGGAATCGGTTGAAAAGCAAAGAAATCACTTAACTGACATTGTTGAGGCTACTTGCATCATGCTTCCGTTTATGACACCGGAACATCAGAAACATCATGAGTCCATGGATTCTTACACCATTATTGGTCACCTGAAGGAGCTCTATGATTCTCAGTCTCGCATTGAGAGGTACGAGGTCTCGAAGGCCCTCTATTGTTGCAAGATGGCTCTAGGCACTCCGGTTGGGTCGTATGTGCTGAAAATGATCGGATACATTGAGAGGCTTGAGAATATGGGCCATCAGATGGGCTATGAGTTAACACTACAAGAAAACTGCCGTTTAATGAGGAGAATTCTCCTCATAAATTGTCCATTTCTCCTCGTTAAAGTCTTTTAATGAGGAGAAGTAAATCCTCATTACTGCTTCCGCCGCTAATGATATATAATGAGGAGATGTGGATCTCCTCATTAATTAAATCATACATTTAATGAGAATATTTTCTCCTCGTTAAATATTTTTATAATGACGACTAATATCCTTATTATCTAGTCATTTACTCCTCATTAAATAAAAATTCAATGATGACTAATCTCCTCATTATCCACTCATTTACTCCTCATTAAACTTATTTTTAATGACGGCTAATCTACTCATTATCTAGTCATTTACACCTCATTAAATAAAAATTAAATACAACACAACTCCTCATTAAAATGCCATTTGCTCCTCATTAAATCATTAAATATTTATGATACATCTCATCATTATAAAACTATTGACCCGTCCCTAATTACAATGCAAAAATAACTTGAAATCCTTGTAGCTGTAAAAGTACAATGCCAACATAACTGATTAGTTATCATGTAAATGAGTTACATCATCCCTGTCAGACGCAAGACCAATCAATGGAGCACAAGAAGCTACCGGAGTAGGTAGAAAATCTTCAATTCATGCATCTAGATCCTTGTCCTTGATGTACGCATCAACATAGAGAATGAATTCAACAAAGTCCCGTGCTCTTTTTGGGAGACAAACGATATTTGGATGGTTGGATGGATTTCAAAGTCACACATGCGGCACTTGATCCTACTCCAATGTTATGACCACGATACCTACCTACAAAGTCGCACGACTGTCAATATTCTGCTTTGCTTATTGTTGTACAAAATTGATTAATAAACAATACTAAATCATAACACCACTGCAATTCATGAAATATCACATGTCTTACTCAAACAATCTAGCATGTCAAATAGACCGTATTGCCTTTTTACATGCTGCGAAGTTCCAGATTGGGAATGAGGACAGTTGCAATTAAAGGAAATATTCCAAAATAAGAAATATGTACACTTCTAACACACTGTTTTGGACACAAACCGCGATTTTTAGGACTCTTCTGTAGTTTGATTCTCTACATTAGCAGTGGCAACATTATTTGGTTGTCCTTCTTCCACAAATGGTTGACAAGCTATAACAATGCTATAAAGCATAGAGATTTCTAACAGTAATGATATATGGTGCAGTGCAGTGAAGTAATGAAATGTTTGTCAAAATAATTAACCATGCGAATATAACTTTGAAGGAATGGTGAGATAACACTGTTTTTATCATTTGAAATGTAAAAAAGCTAAATGCATCATCACATACAGGAGGCTCAGCATGTCACCTGCAATAAACATATTGCTCTTACAAGCTTCTAAAACACACCATAAGAGCTTACATAGAAAACTCACTTCAACATTATGTCAAACAATCCAACTAAACCTTCGCTTAGAAATTCGGGTTATAATTCAGCAATGAAAAAGGAAAATAAAATTACAATGATAATGAAAGGGGTTGTATGGCTTTAGAATTATCAATAATTAGACATCTCAATCCAATCACTTGGTACAACTCAAAAAAACCAAAATAAATGCAGACAAGCTAAAATTGTGATAAACATATGGAATGAAAATTTGTAGCAGTTGTTCTTAAAGTACCATTTCTCAATAAGCACTTAAAATATCATGCTCGGTGTACTATTAGCCCAGAATAGGAAATTCCCACTCAACAATGTGCTTCAATGGAAGGCTGATGATATGCACATTATTTCCACATTTCAGCAATGAAAAGACACACAGAAACATATACAAGCCCATGCTTAAGGATGTGTCCGTGGAATTGAATGAAAATATTTAGGTGTAGATCAAACAGGTTGTTGGGAGCAAGTCGTGATTTCGATTAAGGAACTTTTATCACTCTATGATTTGATTTCATTTAGGTATCTACTTACCGTGCGCGATTTGTAAAGCTATACTCATGTGAATCCAAATAGTTGACAGGCTTTACATGCATATGCTCTTGTAGCTTTGTAATTTATGAAAAAGAAATAGGGTGAAAATATATATTATAGAGGAGAACAACCAAAACTGTGAAAACAAACAATAGCCAAAAGTACAACTGCAATGTAAAAACTCAACCTACTCTTCAAGTTTTAACTCCCAACTCAATTTACTTGTTGCTTCTTCTCAAAATTTACCATCCTTGCAATAAAAAAATGCAAGAGAATAAAGGAAAAGAAGAAGAGTTTGTAACTACCAGGTGCTTATCCTTTTTCGCCTCACTATTTACTTTATGCACTGCTCCCTCTTCTGCGAGCTTCTCCGCCACCAGCTTCTTGTTCGCAGATAGTACATGACCCTACTTGACAAAGAAAAGATTCATTCAATTAGGCACCATAAAGATTTGTTATGGAAAAAATTGTAATGGTACAACAAAGATTTGTTTCAGTGGCTTTGAGGGAGCAACATTGATTGAGCAGTTGCGTCTGTTTGATTGAAAGCTATTATTTCCCTCACATCAGATTGAGTAGTAAAGTTCCTTAATAATGCCTTCATTGAAATACTCACTCGAAAGCATAAAAATTTAGACCAAGACATAATATAAGATAACATATAATTTATGGTACAAAAAACTCATTTTAAAGGCAAAATAAGATAGAGGCAACTATACTCTTGCACATACAGATCATTGCAAATGGCAGCAAACAAGCCGGCCTTAATTAATAACTTGAGTCAATTGATATCAAAACTAAATGAAACAAAAGCAAATACATAGAGAAACTGAGTTTATTATACAACTAAAAGGAAATTTTCCAACATAAAAAAGGAACATAAACTCTTTCAGTAGCAAATTTTTGTTTAAGAGGTTTTTAATGGCTCCACACCAAGTTTCAACCGCCGGAAAGTCCACATTCATCACTGTAAAGTTTGTCAAACCTCACATTTTAGTGTGTGGTGCCATGGTAGCAGTTGTTGAGTGAAATTAAAGGCTCCATTTTTCTTATAGGAGTAGTGACTACCAAGGAGTCCCAAAATTCCAATTTTTATTTGACTCGCCTAAGTCGAATTTCCCTTCTGGTATAATAATATCACTTTCCCCTCATTAAGTGAAACACAAAGGTGGATTGTTGAGCTTTACACATGTTGAAAATAGACATCCATGTGCAAAATCGATTGTCGAGCTTACGTTCCTATGGTGGAACGATTACCGTGCTGCCCCTAAGGTGAGAGTGGTGCCCCGAAGGTGGATTTGGGGAACCAAGAACAACTCCCGTTCTAAAACTATCAGAAAATAAACTGGAAACTGCATTAACAAAATGTATCTCTCCTTTCTAGAAAGAAAATTTCACGTTCTCCTAAATTAAATTATGGCAATCCTGGCATAAAGGGTCCAAAGATCACCGAAATTAAAAAAAGGCACTATTAAGTAAACTAAGGGGAACAAATAGACTCGGGTGATTCATCACACAAATGCATCCACTAATGAATTATCTGAATTATCAGAATCATCATTATCAAGTTCCTTAATTACTAAATAGATATAGAATATCCCAGCCATCCCCTTCCTTGAATCTTCAATTGCTCTTACATCCAGATAGACTAAGACACCATCGTCATAAAATACTTAGTTTTGCTTCTCGAATCAGATTTTTTTGAAACTCAAGACTTGAAGAACATCAATTACTCAAAAACGAGATTAAGAGCTCAAAGAGAGTTTTCAGCCATCTTTTACCAGCTTGGACGATCTTTTACCAGCTTTTCTGCTCTTTAAAAAACAAAGGAGAGGGACTCACATGATGAACTTTATGTACTAATGACGTAGCCAATAATGAAGATACTTCAAATACCCGATAAAAGCCTTATCCTCAAATACCGATTTTGAGCCAAATCTACAAAATTCAATGCTAAACAAAACATTATCTTCCTGACAAATGAAAGCATAACCAATTAACATAAAAGGCCAGTAAGCAAATCTTGAATCCGTTGTTCCAAGGGCAGACACTTTAGATGAAGGGAAAACAGAGAAAGTGAGCATCATTCGATTCCTAATTTTCTGCAATTCCTCCACAGTCATCAAATTCAACTACTTAGAACAACAATCAGTCATCAGTTCTATAAACTTTTAACCCAATCAAAATTGACACTTCGCCTTAAACATCATCTATTTGCAAGAGATATAGTAGCAAGGACTTACCCAAGTCACGAACTCATAAAATTGTCCTACTGCAAGTGTGGCCGCTGGAAAAATAGTCATGGAGGTCCCATGGGCTTGGACTGGTGTGAATTACCATCTTCTTTTGCGGCAGTCGTGCGTGGCCCGCCCACCATAGACCACTTGGTGGTGGACTGCGATGATAAGGGATGGTTGACATGTTTTCGGCATGTGGAAGCTGCTAACTGATGGTGGTTGAAGGGGAGGATGTAGGAGCAGGGGGGAGGCCTGCCGCCGATTGGGGTGTTCGGGGTTTAGGTCGAGAACGATAATTATGAGGGTAATTTTTGGTATTTAATTTTTAGATTTTCATGGAAATGATTTTTTGGGACAAGGTTTTTGTAAGGATTATGAATAAAAAATAATGAGATGTTAAAGAATAAGGAGATTTAATTAAAAGAATTATGAATAATGAGGATATTTTGTTTTATGTATTTTTATGGGGAGAAATAGGACCATTAATGAGGAGAATTCTAATTTGGTCATCATTCAATAAAACAATTTAGGTCTCCTCATTAATAGTATCATTTAATGACGAAAATTCAACTCCTCATTAAATGGTAGATGCATGCTTCCATTGTGGCTAGCCTGGCCTTTGGAGGAGAAACCGCAAGGCTTTCTTGAGTACCAAGAAGAACAAGCATAGTGATGCTTCGACTTCAGGTATGTTTATGATTCAGATCTATATTGCTTCTTCTAAGTCTAACCACTGGGTATTAGATATTGGTTGTGGTCATCATATTTGTACGGATACGTAGGCACTAAAAAAGTCTAGAGATCTGAGGAAAGGAGAAGTGGATCTGTGCGTTGGGAATGGAGCAAGTGTTGATGCCTTAGCCATATGAGTTTATTTCCTTTCATTTCCTAGTGGGCTAGTACTAGAATTAAATAACTATTATTTTGTTCCTGCTCTTACGAAGAGCATTATTTCAATTTCTGCATTAGAAGTTGAAGGAATTTTTTACATTTAAGAATAAATGTTGTTCTTTTTCACGTGATGGAATATTTTACGGTACGGGAAAACTTTACAATGGCCTTTACATATTGTATATGAATGTTAATATTCTTAATATAAACAACAAGAAAGCTAAAACAAGTGACTTGAACGAATCCTATTTTTTGCATTGTAGACTAGGCCTAATAAATAAGAATCACATTTCCAAACTCCATAAAGATGGTTTGTTGGATCACTTTGATTATGAATAGTTTCATACATACGAAACTTGTTTTCTTGGCAAGATGACAAGGCCACAGTTTAGTGGCAAATGGGTAAGAACCAACGAATTACTAGAGCTCATACATACTTATGTATGCGGCCCAATGTCAATTCAAGCCAAAGCAGGATACTCTTATTTTTATCACCTTAATGTCATTTTGGTTATGTATAATTAATGAAGTATAAGTCTAAAGCCTTTGAAAAGTTTAAGGAGTTCAGAAGTGAGGTGGAGAAACAACTAGGTAAAAAAATCATAACACTTCAACCCGATCGACGTGTAGAATACCAAGATGGAGAGTTTCAAGATTACTTGAGGGAGAATGGGATTCTTCCTAAATGGACCCCTATGGGGACTCCTTAGATGAACGGCGTATCTGAGAGGAGAAACGGCTGCCTGTTGGACATGGTGTGATGCATGATGAGCTATGAAATTCTTCCAAAACTGGTTAGGTGCTATGCTCTTGAAACTGTATCCTATACACTTAACCGAGTTCCATAAAAAACGGTTGACTCTACCCCATACGAGGTATGACATTAGAATAAACCAAGTTTGGCATATACCTTCGGGTTGTCCGACTTATGTTAAGTGGATGATGCCTGATAAATTAGAGGCCAGATCTGACAACTGTCTGTTTGTGGTTATCCTAGAGAAACTAGAAGATACCAATTTTACCATCCTGTTGAACAAAAGGTGTTTGTCTCCAGGACTAGCCACTTTATAAAGAAAGTGTTTATTCTAGAGAGGGTCAGTGGGAGTAAGATTGATCTTGAAGAGCATACACCACATACAAATGAGGTGCATACGCATGCTCTAGGAACACATACACCTTAAAGATCCACTAGGGAATGTCGTGAACCCGAAAGGTACACTGGCATATACCTCATGAAAGATGAGGACCCTAATACTTATGAGGAGGTGTTGATGAGGAATGACACAGAGAAATGGATAGAGGCCATGAATTCTGAAATTGAATTCATGAAAGACAACCAGGTTTGGAACCTAGTTGATCCACCTGAAGGAATAGTTCCCATAGGGTGTAAATGGGTCTTTAAGAGAAAGACCGACATGGATGGTAATGTAGTTACCTATTGTTGGTCCCTTGAAAAGGCTTTGGTTAAGTTTAGAGGGGGCGTGAATAAACTTAACAATTAAAACTTTTGGAGTTAACAAACTCGGAACTTCAGCGACTGCGATATACTTCGATAGTCGGTGACCTTCAGTAGTCTGCTGACTATTGAACTTACTGAATTTGTGCAGCGGAATTATATCAAAAATTAAGCCTTATTACTTGTTGTAAAATATGATAATAAGTATTAGATACTCAGTAGTGTATGTGTGTGATTTCAGTTGCTCGATTCAGTATGTTGATGTGTGTAATAAACTAAATGCAGAATGTAAGTGCAGAAAGTAAGTAGGCAGATTTTATAGTGGTTCCAGGTGGTGTAATCCTGTCAGTCCACTCTTCTCCTATGATGTTGGAGTTAATTCACTAGAGATCTTTGATGTAGCTGTTACAAAGATTCCTATGTTGCTTGTCCTTCACCAATAACTATGGCTTCACAAACTGAACACTTGGAACAGGTAGGATTGTTGCTCCAAAGTCTTCCACTGGTCCTTGAAGGGTAGGATTTCCTATTCACCAGCTCCACCACAAACAACAGTCTTTCACACCCCAAAGATGCTTCACTGTCTTCAGTAGATTCTTGTAAAAGAAAGATTGAATCAAGTAAATGATACAGTTGCAGCAGCTTGATCAGGATGATATGATCAGCAGCTTGCAGTCTTCAAGTGTGTAAACTTGATGTAGCTTGAATGCAGATTACACTTGAAGATTTTCTCTGGATCAGTAGCCTTAAGCTCAGTAGGTTCAGCAGGGTGTTTTTCTTGATAATAAAATGCAGCTCAGAATTATCTCTTGTTTTTCCTCAATTCTCATCACCTTTTTCTGAGTTAGAAGTCCTCTATTTATAGGTAGGAATGCTTGTGACATATATTTGAAATTCAAATATAGCCGTTCTAGATTTTGTCCCATTTGACTTGCTTTCTGTCACTGTTCATAGTACTGACACATTCAGACTGATTTTTGACAGAATGCAGTCTGTCCACCCTTTGACTTGTATCCATTGGATAAAGTCCTGAATCATCCCAACGTCCTTTTAATCTCAACCATTGATTTGTTTGATAAATCAGAGGTAATTAGCTGTCCTTATCCTTATTTTCTTCCAATGTAATCTTGAATAAATCGAGGTATATGTATCGAAATGTTCATAAGTCTCGTTTGAAATACATATCGTTGAGTCGAACCATAATTTGCTGTGTTTAAAACACAATGCAGCTTACTTCTTTTATCTATGTTTTAATTATGAAGTTAGATTACACCTTCTTGCATATAACTAAGTTCCCATCACCATCCAACTTATGGAACTTAGACCTTGTACACAAGTTATATGTAATCAGTTTAGGTCATCACATACTTCTCTAAAATCTGATTCCATATCCTTCACTTTAATTACTAAGTTTGATCCCTTAGCCTTCATTAACTTGGTTTGAGCCCTCAGCCTTCATTCTTCAGCAGGTTCCTGACTAGTCTACTGACCTAGCTACCCTACTGATATAGACCAGTCTGCTGATATAAGTCAGCCGACCATTACAGTGCTTGTTTGATCAAACCTATACAAAGATCAAACTCTAAAAAACCTATACATTTAATCTAGACATCTTTTTGCCTTTGCACTATAACAGCTAGTCTGGCACTCATCACTAAAACTCAGAAATAAGTCCAACAATTTCCCCCTTTTTGGTGATGATGCCAATACCCTCTCCTAACAACAAAGCAAAAAGATTAAAACAAAAACATAACAAACTTAGTCATTTCTCATTATAATCATTTGTTCAAAGTATTACAGTCTAGAATGAGCAAATATAAAACAGTGTAAAGTATGCTGATCTACTGTCTTCTTTCCCTTTCTTCTCTTGCTTTTTCTTCTTGTTCTTGATAAGCTCTAATCTCCATGATCATCTCTCACATCCATTCATTTTCAATCAGAGAGAAGTCAATATGAGGATTCACTTGTTTCCACCAATGCCATGCTTCAGGTAGAGTTAGATTTATCTTATGTACTCTAAATCCTAACCGCATGTAAACTTCTTTAAACTCATTCAGTGACTCTTTTGCATTGGTGGTAGGCAAATTCCTTTCACCTCTACCACGTCTTCCACCTCTTCCACCTCTCTTAAAAGCCCTCATGGCTTTAACTCTTGCTTCCCAAAATTTCAAGCTAAAAAATGAGTTAAGACCTTCATGAAAGCCCTTGTCATGATAACGTCTTCTTCTGTTATTGTATACATTCTTGTATTGTTTGAGAAGATCATCAGTGAGTGGAAGTCTGACAGGTGCAGGTTCTCTAAATGCATTAGTATCAGCTTCCCAGCTCTTCTTTGCAAAAATCCTAGCAGCCTCTTTTGCTACTGTTGTTTGGCTCTCTTCCCCTTTATTGACATCGTCAACAAAACGGGACAACAGGCCATGTACACTCTCCTGTGTCAACACTAGATTGTTCATTTGACCTTCAATGATTTCAGTCGTAGTGTCAATTGTAGTGATCCTTCCTTGCAATGTTTGCTCTAGTAGATTTATCCTTTCAGTGATTTTAGGATCCAGTACAGCAGGTTGAGGTGCAACAGCAGGTGCAGCAGGTCTATGTACCTCAGCAAGGTTATCTAACTTTTGATGAATAGAAGCAAGTTGATCTTTCAAAAATTTCTCCTTCAGTGTGTTGCCCTGTTTGATTCCCCTCACATCTTGTGTTAGATCAGCAATGGCATACTTAGTAGATGTGTAGTTTGAAGCAACTGTCTCAGTAGACTTTCTATTGTTATCCACTAGATTCATCAGTTCTTCAAATCTTCATTCCTGTCTATCAAGTTGAGTCCTTAACTATGTCATGTCATTCCGGACAGCCCTCAACTCATCCAGGACATGTGCTGGTACCCCACCGATCATTCCTCCAAAGCGGCTTCATCGGCGGCTCTTCTATATTATATTGTTGCCCTTGATCGCGATAACCAAGGCATAACTCATATCCCTTCCAAATAGGGGGTGAGGTCCTTGGTATTCCTCCAAGATAGGATCAATAGCAGGTTCTTCAAGTATTGGTTCATCATCGGTAGATCCTTCCTCATCAATTTGAAATTCTTCATCACCGTAGTCATAGTCCACCAGCTGCTCATCCTCATCAATAACAACAGTCTGCTGACTATCTTTCCCTACAGTGGTCTTGTCTCCAGTAGGCTCCACTACAACAGCCTGTGTAACAACAACAGCAGGGGTTTCCTCCAAACCCAAAGATTGTTCCAACCTTTGTCCAGGTGTTGTTTGTACCTCAACAACCTGTACCTCATGTTCCAATGTTTTCTCAGGTGCTGTTTGAACCTCAGCAGCCTGAACCTCCATCTCCAACCTTTGCTCATGTGCTGTTTGAACCTCAGCAGCCTGAACCACCTGTGCCACAATAACATGATCAGGGAATACATCCATGTTTTCTTTTTGAAATTCCCCCATATCAGGAATCCTTCTTATAAAATTTCCAGCCTTGGATAAAGTGTCCTCAGTGTCAATCCAGTCTTGATATTGAATTGAATCCTCTGAACTTGCACTAGGTTCACTATGGTCAGTAGCTCTTTCTTCATCCAAATCAACATTCTGTTGATCCTCAGGTTGTTCAACAGGTTCAACAACAAACAAATCATCTACCTCACAAACCAATCTGTTTGCACCAATATCTATTCCCTCATTGATTTGTGCCTCCAGTTCATCTATGGTGAGATTTTCCAAATCCTCATCCATTTGTCCGATCTCTCGAGATCGTCCTATACCAAGAGAGATCGCTCTACACTTAGCTCAATAATCATTGCAGTACCACTGGTTCCTCCTGGACCTGATGGATGATTACCACCAGAATCAGATGATGATGATGAATCATCACTGTCATCTCTGGGGTCCCTAAACTTGATACCCTCTTCTTTCTGTTGTTCATCAAAGATATCCATCAATCTTGATTGTAGCAAAGTGGTTTCAACTAGTTCCAGTAAGCTTTCCACTCCCAACTTTTCAATAGCCCATTCTTCAAAGTCTGTCATAGGTTGTGCGGCAGGCTTTTGTCTTTTGTAGAATCAAAATTTCCATGGAAAATAATCAGCCACTTGTTGGAGTTTAGGATCAACAAAATCCTCTTTCTTCTTCCTTTCTTGTCTCTCAAATGGCATGGTTGGTTTCCTGGGAGCTGTTTGTTCACTCTGCTGACCTCCAAAGGTCCCAATTAGCAGAGTCAGAGTTTCTTCAACAGATGCATTTAGGTCAGTAGGTTGCTCTGGTTGTATGTTTGTTCCTACTACCTCCCTCTGTACCACACTTGGTTCCTCCTGACTTATATGCTCATCAGCAGGGTTAGCAGCAGACTGCTCTTCCCCCTGAACTATTGCAGGAATTGCAGGGTCTTGTACAAGTGTTTCAGTTACCACAGCAGGTGCAGACTCAGTGGTTTGCTGTGGTTCTTCTACAAACTTTTCCACTTCCACAGCAGGTGTAGCTCAGTTGTTTGCTGTGGTTCTTCTACAAGTTTCTCAACAACAACTTGTGCAGTTTTAGTAGGCTCAACATCCTTTGTAGGGGAGGATTCAGTAGTTTCTACAGCAGGCTCAGGGTCAGTAGTCTTCTGTGATTCTCCAGCAGGTTGCTCAAAAACAACCTCTACATCCTCAGTAGGCTTGATAATAGTTAAGGACTCAGCATCAATAGCCTCTCCTACAACTTCTACTTCTTCCTCTACTTCTTCTTCTTGTTACCTTTGAGCCTCCAAAACTCTTAACTACTTCCCTTTGCCTTGTTTCTTCTTTTTGGCAATCTCCTTCATTCTTTTAGAAAGTGGATCATCTTTAAGATCAATAACTTTCCTTTTTCTACTAGCTTCTTTATGTTGCTCCTTCAAAACATCAGCAGCAGTCTTCTTTGTAGCAACTATAGCAGGTTCAGTAACCTCAACCTCTGCTGGTCCCTCAATGGACTCAGCAGTCTCTGCTGTTTGCTTTCTTGTCTTTCTAGGCTTTAACAGTTCTGTAATTTTCCTTGTGTCAGTAGCCTTTCTTTTCTCTGCAACCTTTTTTGGTGTAGTAGGTTTAACAACTTTCTTAACCTGCTCACCACCAGCATCACCATCACCTCCACTATTATCACTATCAGCAGCCTCATCAACACCTTCTTCATCATCATCCAGACCAGGGATAGGATAGTCAATCTCTTTCTTGTATCTGGATTTATTTATCTTTTCTGGTGCAACATCAGCAATTTCCAAATGATTCAGCAGGGCCTGAACCATTAATCCTAAGGGTAGGGCCTTGGATTTCCTTGTCCATTCTTTTTCTTCTTTTGCAACCTTCTTCATAAAGTGGATAAAGTATCCAGCCCAATCAAACTTCATACTTCTGCAAATAATCATCAGCAGTTTGATTTTGGGTCCTGATAGTGTGTCCATGCTTCCAATGATTCCTAGGATGTTCTTTGCAATAATCTTGCTCAGCAGGTTGTACTCAAATCCAATGTGTTTCACATTAATGCCTGGAATTGATTTGATGGCATTATTGGTCATGATTTTGTCTACAAAATCCATCTTTGACACTCCCATTTCCTCAGGATTTGTTGGAGCATCTATTACTTCTACAAAACCAAAAACTTCCCTCAGTAGATTTGAGGAAACTTCAATCTCCTGAGCATTTACTGTGGTGGTGAATGCTTCTCTTCCTTGTCTTGTTACAATATTTCTCCAGAAACTAACAACATTTGTGTATGAGATTGTTTCCAATCTTATGTTAAGCACATTTTCCAAACCTTTATATCTCCTTATTCTTCGACCAATATTGATAGCTATTTCTGTTTGATTAGCATCAACAACAAAACCTCTTACACTTTGACTTGTTCCAATTTGAACATCATCCTTTTCGGCCATTGTTATAAGAAAAAGATGAAGAAAATAACTTCTCAAATCTGTGTTCACACAGTGTAAATGCAGAGAGATAGCAGATTGAGAGTAGTGAGTATCTTCCGTGTAATAGACTATATATATATAGATAGATGCAGTTGTAACTGTCCGAACGTGTATAGTGCTATTAACCACGATTAAATCTGAGTGAATGCGGTCTTGACACGTGGTCCATTACTTCTCCATAACGTTTGTAACCGTTAGATCGTGTTAACTATGGTTATAAAGGATAGAATAAATATCCCGCCATTTACTTTTTGACTTTTATAAGTTTGACTGAGTAATGTTCCATTCAACAGCCTTGTCACCAGCAAGGTTGGCTCAGCAGCCTGCTGACAAATATGCCTCAGCAGCCTGCTGACAGTGTAACTCTGCTGATCTTTGATTCCTTCTTGTTTTGTTCAATTGATAATACAAGATGAAGTTTAATACCAATGACTGATCTGTCAAGTGAGCTCACCCAACATGACAAAGACCAATCCCATTGGCAACTTCATTTGCTCAATTGTCCAAACACAAGTACATGGAATTGTTGATACCAATGACTAATCTGCTAAGTGAGCTCACCCAACATAGCAAAGATGAATCCCCTTGGTGAATTCCGGTACTCTGCTGATAAAATAGAATGTCAGTCAACTTTTATAATTCCAAGTTCAGTCCTTAGTTTAGCAAATCTTTCACTATCCAATGGCTTAGTGAAAATATCAGCAAGTTGATCTTCAGTAGGGATTTAAAGAACCACCACATCTTTCTTTTCAACATGATCTCTTATAAAATGATGTCTCACATCAATATGCTTGGTTCTTGAGTGCAAAACAGGATTTTCTGTGATTGCAATTGCACTAGTGTTGTCACACATGATTGGAATTTCTCTTTCTTCAATTCCATAATCCCTTAATTGTTGTCTTAACCACAGTATTTGTGCACAGCAACTTCTAGCCGCAATGTATTCAGCTTCAGCAGTGGAAGTTGATATTGAGTTCTGTTTCTTGCTAAACCAGGAAACCAGTCTATTTCCCATTCACTGACAGGTTCCTGTGGTGCTTTTTCTATCAATTTTGCATCCAGCATAGTCAGAATCCGAGTAGGATATAACCTTGAAACTTCCATCCTTGGAATACCATATCCCTACTCCCAAAGTCTCTTTTAGATACTTGAGAACTCTTTTGACTGCACCTAAATGACTTTCTTTAGGTTTTGATTGAAATCTTGCACAAACAACTACATCAAAGGATATATCAGGTCTGCTGGCGGTAAGGTATAGCAGACTACCTATCATCTTTCTGTATAAAGTCTGATCAACATCATTGCCTTCTTTGTCTTCATCAAATCTGATATTTGTACTCATAGGAGTTGATATTTTGGTGCTGTTTTCCATACCAAACTTCTTCAGTAACTCCTTGGTATACTTGGTTTGATGAGTGAAGATTCCATCTTTCATATGTTTAACTTGCAATCCCAAAAGTAGTTCATTTCTCGCATCATACTCATTTGGAATTTACTCTTCATTAGATTTGCAAACTTTTCACATAGCAATTCATTTTCAGAACCAAAGATTGTGTGATCAATATAAATCTGTACCAGCAGGGTGATGTCCCCTTCATTGATTCTGAAAAGAGTCTTATCAATGGTGCCTTTTGTAAAACCATTGTCCACCAAGAATTGGGATAGAGTCTCATACCATGCTCTTGGTGCTTGTTTCAAACCATAAAGTGCTTTATTGAGTCTATACACTTTATCTTCTTGATATTTAACTTCAAATCCAGGAGGTTGCTGAACATACACTTCCTCCTCCAGAATGCCATTCAAGAATGAACTTTTGAAGTAAGAAAGAGCTCTCAGTGTAGTGTGGATTTCTAGAGAGATGTTTTCTCTCAACCGGCTTCATCTTCCCCATGGATGAGCTTGTCAAATCCATTCTTTTGTTGTGTTCTAGCTCTTGATACTTGTTCGATTGCTTTCTTGTTACCTATCTTCTTCTTCTCTGATTTTACAACCTCTATTTTGAACTATGGCTCACAAAAATAAGAAAACTATTGTTGATGGCACTGTTCATGAATCGGATCATGAAGAAGCTGAGTCTTCAGGTGATCTACAGGTTGCAGCAGCCCCTAAAGCCATTGTTGCTCTTTCTGCAGCTCCTATTGAAGATCAGAATGTTGTGGAAAATATTTCATCGAAGGACCCCCTGTTCCTGTGCAACTTGTAGTTGGTGAACCTACTTCTAGTGCTGCTGCAATAGACAAACCTGTGATGATGGAAAAGAAGGAGCTTGCTTCTAAATGCTGCAATCCTAGAGTTTATGAAGCAATGAGATTGAAATCTTGGAGGTTGGTCACCCATGCAGCTTCTACCTTGAAGAAGAGGATTGTCATTGCTGATGGTGATTTAGCAGGTATTTCAACTCTTTTTGAGGTGTTAGAAGTTGAAAAACAAGCTGATAATGTTTCCATTGATAGTTTAAAGGTTGGTGGTATGTCTGTTAAGACTGTTGAGAGTGTTAGAGCACCTGTTGGGCAAGCTTCTGCTTCTGTAGAGCCTGTTTCTGGTGGAGGTGTGATAGAACATGGTTTTCCAGTTGTAGAGCCTGTTACTGAAGGTGTTTCTAGCACTTTATGACCTGGAGGTGTGATAGAACATGGGACTCAACTAGAGATGGATCCTGGTTCTATTGCAAGCAAGGAAAAAGAAATTGGTGTTAACCCTACTGAAGCTAACCCTGCTGAAGCTGATGTTAACCCTACTGATACTGATGTTAACCCTACTGATACCCCTGCTGGAGACTTTTTGGGAAAAAATGCTGAAAAGGCTGTTGAGGATGTTGCTTCTTGGGCACAAATGGTAAAAAAGAATAGGGAACCTTTTGATGAAGTTGTTATCTTGACAGATCATATGGAATGTGTTTTACAGATACTGTCTTTTTGGAAGAAGAAGACTTAAATGATGATTCTCTGGAAAAGTTGAGTTTGATTGGCATCTTTCCATCTAAATTCCTAGGGAGAGATGCTGTTCAGAAGATTGTTAATACTTGGCAAAGGAGGTGCATATACCATTATCACAATTCTGGGTGGATTGTGTTCATTTTTGAACAAGAAACTGATCTTAATGAGGTTTTGCAGCCTGGTCCTTACTATGCTTTTGGAAAGCCCTTGTTGTTGTAAAAGATGCCTGTCATGATTAATTTTAGTAAAGATGCTTGTACTGTTGTTCCAGTTTGGATTCAGTTACCTAATCTACCTTTAAGACTTTGGAAGGACAGGGCATTAAGTAAGATTTGTTCCTTTTTGGGGAGTCCTCAGTATACTGATAAGGTCACTGGTTCTAGGAAAGTTTTGAGTTTTGCAAGATATCTTGTGGAGATTGATTTAAAGATGGAACTGCCTTCTGTCATTCCTATAACTATGCATGATGGGAAGGTTTTAATGCAGCCTATATTATATGAGGAAAGGCCCAAGTTCTACTCCAAATGCAATAAACTAGGGCATAATAAAGAAGGTCATGATGAAACCAAGAATGAAACACCTACTTTGTATGTGGCAAGGTCAAAAAAGCCTGGTGTTTCTAAACCTAATCCACCAAAGAAGAAGAAAGTGATTGTTCTTGATGCTGATGGTAAAAATGATGATGATCCTGTTGTTAATAAGGCTGTTGGTGTTGTTGGTGCTTCTGGTGATGCTACTACCACTACAAGAAAATCGGCTATTAATAAGGGTAATTCCCGTCATTAATTGTCCATTTCCCCTCATAAAAACCTTTTACTAATGGGAAATTTCCCCTTATGGCCCCTTATTACTGCCTCCGCCGTTAAAGGTATTCAATGACAGGAAACTCAATCCCGTTATTAATAATATCGGACATTTAATAATGGTATTTTCCCGTCATTAAAAATTATCTTTAATGACAATCTAAACCCTTATTATAAGGTAATTTACCACTCACAAATCGTAATTTAATGGCAAAAATTACCCCTTATTGTAGATTCATTTACCCCTTATTAAATCACGATTTGATAAAAAAAATATCCCCTCATTATAGATTATTTTCCTCCCATTAATCAGGATTCAATAACAACAAATTGCCAATAGCAACTGAATTCAAGAACCTGTACACTCACAGTACTATACAAACATCCATCTTTACATACTTTACATAAATTCAAACATCCCTCAATAATTAGTGATGAAAGACTATAATCTAATATCCGAAAATAGGAAAAATAGATACACTTTCACCAGTATTATGAAGCTTCAGGTTTATGAGGAAAGTCCAGATCTTTAAATCATAATTCCATCAACAGTGTAGAAATCATTATTCCGTCAATGCAAGAAGACAAAAAAATTGACAAAGTATATGTTCAAAGAATACTTGAACACTCACCAAGGTGCTCATTAACAATAGTCTGACATAGTCTAGCCGCATCATCATCTTCGTCATCATTTGCTTTACTGCCAGAATGTGACAACAGGATTTTTTAGAGTCAGACCTATAGTGGACTCAAAATTATACTAACATTTCAAATTATGAAGAATCGATACTATATGAAAAAACAAACTGAGATTGGAATAATGAAAAACGTGGGAAGTGAAGTCAAGACTACCTTGCTAAGGGATAAAGAGAAATGTAGCAAAGTAAAAGATAACGAAGTGATACCAACATTCAAAACATTAACGGCAAACCATCCACATAATTAAATCAGTTGTTCCATAATAATAGCAAGACATCCCTGCACACCAACAACGATCAATTAAGTACATATTATGAAAGTTGGATAAAACATGAATAAAAACCACAAAGCACGGATCATATACTCTTATTCATTGTTAGTAAAGTAGTTATCCTATTCAACAAAACAAAAAAAAACATTGTACTCAATATGCCCATTTAATGACACGAATTAAACAAAGCATAACATATTTGAAACATGCAGATATTCAAGGAAATATTAAAAAACAAGTCATTGTAATTTAACAGATCTGTGCTTTTGAACTCTTTTAAATCAACTTCACAAAGCAAGTTAACCATCAAATGTGAATGAAATATATAAACCATTGGTACATCTTTTGCTCAATCAAATATTCAGCAAGAAAAAAGAAAATTACAAACAACAAAATTAGACAATAAATTGAACTAAGAAAAGTAAGCAGCAACATCAACAAAAGTAAAGCATTTCTTATATACAAATCTGAACGTAGATGAAGCAATTCATGACAATCATCACCAAGATGTAATACCAAAAGTATCAAGATTTCGTAGCATTGTCGCTACATCCTTCAAAAACATCAGTACTACTAAAAATTGTTAAATAAAAAAAGAGGGTAAATTTAACTATAGAAGATTGACACTGAAATAAACATCTTTTGCACTTTCGTAACCGACATCAGAAATACAGAATCATAAGGAATTCAATAAGTTTAATAAAATTCAACTCAATATAATCATGTCATATTGCATGGAAGAAACTTAGATCAAGCATTTAGTAATATGCACACTATCATGTAGCACAAACCAAGACAAAATCCATACTCAGATCAACATGTTATACAACTCTTCGACATGTCTGGACAAGTCCAGGATAGACCCAAGGACACCCATCACACAACAAAGGAGACTTTCAAATCAGATCCAAGACATGCACACAAACTGAACACCATAAAGACAAAGGACGAACAGATTCGGGTCCAATACCTTTGGCCCCGTGTCACCTTTGTTTGCTCACCCTTCAAAGCATCAAATGGGTCGTAGGATCCCACCACGAATTCAAGATAACAAAACCATTGTTTTGAATCCAAGAGTCTCTCTTGGGCAGGACATGATGATGGATTATAGTGAAGTGCTAAATTCCGGTGTTTTTTCGCCTCAAAACAAGTGAGATAGTCAGCAGGGACGATACATTTCGAATTCTAACAAGAGACATAGGTTAGTAGGTGATGGAAATCAGCAGCACCATATAGCTTTACAATTAGAGCACATTTCACTCAAACCACAGTCTAATGAATAACTATAAGGATACGGTCATGGCATCAAAGAACATTACCAATCCAACAACATTCTAAACAGGCTCAAGGATGTGAACATGATGAATTTCTTTCTCATTCACAAGTCATAAAGTTTAACCAACATATAAGGGTAGTCTTCCTTCATAACTTATAAAATTTTATATCCATGGCTCAAATTTAACCTATCACCTTTAGTCAGCAACAAATTTCATTATTGCTTCAAGGCTCAAGTACAACACATACTATAGAAAAACCGAGAACCAACATATGCCGAGAAAACAGCCAAATGTTCTGAAATACTAACAAGTCAGTTTTCCTAATCTAATGCTTCTTTCTCATAGCCTGCATACATTTTATTCTAAATGACGTGTCTACCAAAATTGATTAAATTTCGTAGCACTACTAGTGAATGAGATGTAGTTCTAGACAGTGTGATTCATGCAAACAACTCTTTATGCTACTAACTCTAGAAAGAAGCTCAAGTTTCGGGTGAGCAAAAAGAACAAGACAAGTTGGTAATCTACACACTTCATCTTGAAACTAGAAAAAAAAGACATTGCAACTTAGTATATGAAGCATACGACCATAGAAAAAAACCTGAATCAAAGAGAAAGATGCAAATCATCACTTCTGACTGATAAACTTAAACTGTACAAAAGATTCAATATTTCACAATAATTATTGAGAAGCTAAACATAGCCTATTCAAATAAAAGGAGATACACATCATGGAAAACAAGCATTCTCAAATTTTATGCGAGAACTCATGAGCTCATTGTATAATATATATAGAGAACAACCTAGATTAGACATTCAAGATCACGCCACAAGAAATAGACCAAAGCAAACATGAATTAGATCAGCCTGTCCAATAGGTGGCAGAACAGAGTACTTTATTAAATTGATTCTGAATAGATTTAGCATATTTATCTTACCAAAATCTAATGGCTCAATCGATGGTTCACATGTCAAGATACTTAAGCACATTATCAGTTTACTAAATCACACACAACAATAGAAAAATCATAGTAAAATGCATATTTCATCTGATAAATAAGAAAAATTAAAAATAGACTCCAAGCATGTTAAAAGGCATACACATTTCAACAAAAACCCATAGCTAAGAAGATCTCCTCACAGGAACAAAATTGGAAAAAAAAAAAAGGTGAAGTCGTGGCGGTGGAACAAATTGCCGGTTCTTCTTTCATCACAACTTTTCCATTTCATTAGTCATGATTGTAGAATTTGTGGTCATAAATTCATGATTGAAAAGTTGAGTAATGGATATTCGAATGCGGCGGCGGAGAGAGAAGAACATCGGCGACGGGAAAAAGAGAAGACCAACTGCGGCAGCATACAGTGGAACAAAGGTTGCACCATACGGTTGACCAACGGCGTCGTATGTGTGAACAACGGCGGCGGCTGGTTGAATAGTGGCGGTGGCGGCGTATGGTTTAGCATTGGCAACAATGGCGGAGAAGAGAAAAATTGAAGCTTTAGGGTTATAGGATTTTTCTTTCTGTTCGTACAATTTGTTATTAAAATGGATGGTTATGATAGTTTCCCCCTTTCAAATTTGGGGGTGGGTTGGTTTATTTCATTTTGAATATTTCATTTTAATCCAATCTGCAAAAATAATGAGGGGAATGTTTTTTTATTGTATCTTAATAAGGGGAAATATGATCAATAATGAGTGGAATAACAATTTCGTCATCAACCACTAAAATAATTAAGGTACCCTAATTATAACTAACTTTTAATGATGAAATTTCGTCCCCTTATTGAAGGCCCTTTTTTCTTGTAGTGTACTTAAAAAAAAACAGTGGACTCTAGTAACAAAGGGAAAGATGTTGACAAACCTGCTACTCTTGTTGCTAATACTTTTGATGTCTTATCTCCTGACAAGAATAAAACTTGGGCAGATGAGGTAGAAGATGATAGTTCCTCTAGAAGAAGAAGAAAAACAACAAGCACAACACCTCTGGTGTTTCTGGAAATGATAAAAACAGAAATGATAGTGCCTCTAGAGGTAGATCACCTTTAAGTAGGCAAAAATGATAGGGTTTTGGAATGTTAGAGGGTTCAATAAGGCACTTAAACAATCTGATGTTGTCAATTTCCTTAGGCAACATCAAATTTCCTTATTTGGAATCCTTGAGACAAAGCTGTCTCAAAATAGTTTTGATCACTTTATTTCTAGGAAGGTGCCTTCTTGGATGTTTGTGGATAATTTTGATGTACATATTAGAAAGAGGATGTTAGTGATCTGGGATCCTACTTTTTTGGAGGTGGAGGTCTTGGAGGTGGATGTTCAATGGATTCACTGTAAAGTGAGGATTTTGGTTTCTGGGGATATTTTTCTGGTCACCTTTGTCTATGGCTTGCATACTACTAGTGACAGAAGGTCCATGTGGGACAGAATTAGGGTGCTCAGTGTCTGTTCCAGTTTTCCTTGGATGGTGCTCGGGGATTTAAATGCTGTACTTTCTGTTGATGATAAGATGAATGGAACTGTCCATTCTGAGTATGATCTCCAAGATGGTGTTGATTGTTGTCTGGATGCTAATCTCTGTGATCTGAATTCCTCTAGGGAGTTTTTCACTTGGATTCTGCTGTGGTTTTTTCCAGGATTGATAGGGTCTTGGTTAATGCTTCTTGGTATGATTGGAATCTGGATGCTTTGGATTTTTTTGATCCCCATGGTCTTCATTCTGATCATTCTCCCTATAGAATTGCTTTATCTACTGACTCTTTGCCCAGAAAGAAGCCCTTCAAGTTTTTTAATATGTGGTTGCAACATGAGAGCTTTAATGAGATATTGACACAGAGTTGGGGGCCAGATATTGCTGGAACTACTATGTATCAATTGTGTAAAAGGCTAAAAAGACTTAAACAGCCCCTGAAAGTCTTGAACAAGAAACACTTTGCTCACATTTCTGTTAGGTCAGAGACTGCTCAGATTTTGCTTGGAAACCTACAGTCTCAGTATAATTTGGGACCCACAGTTTTGTTTGCTTCTTAGATTGTGGATCAGAAAAGGCTTTGCAGTGAGTTGGAGGCTGCTGAGGCTTCTTTTCTTTCTCAAAAAGCTAAAGGTCTTTATTTGAAGAATAGTGACAGGGGGTCAAAAAATTTCCACTCTTTGGTGAAAAGGAATAATGCCATGAGGCACATTTCCTCACTCAAGCTTGCTGATGGATCTTTTACTACTTCCTTTGATCAGGTGGGAGAGGTTTTTGTGGATTTCTATACTGAGCTTTTAGGGACACATGCCCCTGCTGTTCCTGTTAATGAAGATGTTGTTAATGCTGGTCCTAAGGTTCCTATTGCTGCTTTTGATATTCTTCTTAGAGATGTTACTGCAGTTGATATCAAGGATGCCTTGTTTTCTTTCTCTGATGATAAGTCCCCTGGTCCAGATGGATTTTATGCTGGTTTTTTTTAAAAATCGTGGGATGTTGTTGGTGCTGGCTTCACTAATGCAGTACTGGAATTTTTTCCAAATGATGCATTGTTAAAATAGATCAATCATGCTGTCATTGCCTTGATTCCTAAATCTAATCATGCTTCTTCTGTTGGTGACTATAGGCCTATCTCTTGTTGTAATATTACTTACAAGGTGATCTCCAAGATCTTGGCTAATAGACTGTCTTCTTGTCTTCCTGATCTTATAGATGTTGCACAAACTGGTTTTGTTGATGGCAGGTCTATGTCTGATAACATATTCTTGTGTCAAGAGTTGATCAGACATTAAGGAGTTAAAAGGGGACCCCCTAGATGCTTGATTAAGGTGGACATCAAGAAGGCATTTGATTCTGTTCACTGGTCTTTTTTAGAAGCTGTTTTAAGGGGTTTTGGTTTTCCAGACAGGTTTGTTAAGTGGATTATGCTGTGTGTTACCACTGCTTCTTACTCCCTATCTGTTAATGGTGAAATGAAGGGGTTCTTTCCTGGAAAAGGAGGCTTGAGGCAAGGTGATCCACTGTCTCCCTTTCTGCTTGTTATTGGTATGGAGTACTTCTCTAGAATGCTTAGGATTCTGGGTGAAGATTCTGAGTTTAACTTTCATGCTGGTTGCCATAATCTGAAGATAAATTTTCTAGCTTTTGCTGATGATTTGATGCTGTTTGCTAGAGGGGATCCTATCTCTGTTACCTTACTGATGAGCTGTTTATCTTCTTTTGGAGAATGCTCTAGTTTGGCTGTTAATCTATCTAAGTCTGAAATGTTCTGTGCTGGTCTAAATGAAGATAATAAGGCTAATCTGTTTGATATTACTGGTCTGAAGGAAGGTTCTTTTCCTATCAGATATCTTGGAATTCCCTTATGTGCTGTCAGATTGAATGTTGGTCACTATGATCCTTTGTTCACTTCTTTGAGGAATTACTTCTGTAGCTGGAAAGGTGCAACTCTATCTTATGCTAGCAGGTTGCAACTTATTCTCTCAGTCATTCAAGGTGTTCACTGTTTCTGGTTAGGCATCTATCCCATTATTGGCAGTGTCAAGTTAAAAATGGAACAGCTTTGTAGGAGGTTTTTGTGGGGAGGTTCTTGTGATTCCTCTAGGAAATCCCTTGTTGGTTGGGATGAGGTGTGTGTTCCTAAAACTGAAGGTGGCCTGGGGATTTTTCAGTTGGATGCATGGAATCTGTCTCTTCTGTGTAGAATTCTGTGGAATTTCCCATGCAAAAAGGACTGCCTTTGGGTGAAATGGATCAGTGAAAAGTATTTGAAGGATGTAGATATCTGGGATTATCAATATAAGCATGTGGACTCAGCTTTGATTAAGGCTTTGTTCAGAATTAGAGATTTGATTTTGGATAACACTGGCTCTACTGCTGCTGCTGTAAATCTGATGCAGTCTTGGTCTGTTGGCTCTTTTCTAAAGCCTAGACCGGCTTATGACTTCTTTAGAAGAAAAGGGACTAAAGTTTGGTGGTGCAGGACTGTCTGGAATTCTAGGGCTACTCCTAAACACGGCTTTATTTTGTGGATGGCATTGAAAAACTCCTTACTTACTTCTGACAGGTTGGTTTTTGATGATAGGACCTGCCCCCTTTGTGGTCTGGTTAATGAGTCTGTTTCTCATCTGTTTTCCAGTGTCCTATCTCTTGTATGGTTTGGGGTAAAACCAGACTGTGGCTTGGTTTTAATAGGAGGCTGGAGACCTTGATTAGTTCTGTTAGATGGATTGGCAGAAAGTGTAGAGGAACTTCTCTTGGGAATGTGGCTAGGGCAGCATATGTTTCAGTGGTGGTTTATTGGATTTGGCACATGAGAAACAAAAAAAGATTTGAAGGCTCTCTGATGAAGATTCCTGATGTTCTGCATTGTATTAAGCTTCACATCTTCTATATAATGCAAGCAACACTTTTACCCCATGATGTTAGGGTTGTGTATTGCATTTGTGTTATTTTTTGGTAGTTGTTGGTGGTTGTTTGAGATAATTTTTTTTCTCTACACACCAAGGGACAGGCTCTGTGAGTTATACTCTCATATGACCCCTTTTTGCAGTTTTTGAGTGTTGATAGGGGTTTAGTGGCTGTTGTTTCTTGTAGCATATAACCTCAGGGGTCTTATGCTTGTTGAAATCAACAAATCTAACCTCTTCTCAAGATTTTGTAGATACTAGACTAGATCTTTTGTTTAGGATGTAGCTCTTGAAGTTTGCATACCTTGGTATAATATATTTACATTTAACCAAAAAAAATAATGCACTTTTGACATCCATTTTATATACCTTGAAGTTTTTATATGCAGCATGTGCCAAGAATAATCTGATAGGTTCCAATCTTGCAACAGGTGCATATGTTTCATCAAAATCTATTCCTTCTGCTTGAGAATAGCCTTTTGCAACTAGTCTAGCCTTATTCCTTACAATGGTACCAGATTCATCAAGTTTGTTTCTGTATACCCATTTAGTACCAATTATATTTGCATGATTAGGCCTTTCCACTAGTGTCCAAACTTGATTTCTTTCAAATTCATTCAATTCTTCTTGCATAGAAATTATCCAATCTGGATCTGAAATTGCTTCTTCAATAACTTTAGGTTCAACTTGAGATAGAAAACAAGTAAACATTGCTTCTAATTGTCTTCTAGTCCTCACACCTTGCTGTATATTGCCAATAACTTGTTCAACAGGGTGATCCCTTCACCATTGTGGATTATGGTAAGATTGATTTTCAAGAACCTCATCTTCAGTAGGGTCTGCTGTATCTTCAACAGGGGGTTCAGCAGATCCTTGAACTGCTTCAGTTGTTGCATCAGTAGTATTACCAGCAGGGTGTTCAACATGGGTAGAATCAGAAATCTTTAAGTCATTTAATCTTTCCAAAACTTCAACACAATCTGGATTAGTGACTTGTAGATTCTCAGCAGGGTCACAAGCTTGATTTTCCATACCAGTGAACTTAGGTTCATCAAACACAACATGGATTGTTTCTTCATGTTTCGTTGTTCTTTTGTTCGCACTCGAATGCCTTGCTGACTGAAGAATATCCCAAGAAAATTCCTTCATCTGATTTTGGTTGGAATGTCTTCAAATGTTCCTTATGATTCAAGATAAAACACTTGCTTCCAAATGGATGGAAATATGATATGATTCCAAATCTCATAAGGTGTCTTCAGCATCTTCTTGTTCACTGAGGTTCTGTTTTGTGTATAACATGCTATATTAACTGCTTCATCCCAATATCTTTCAAGTAGCAATGCTTCACAAATCATAGTTCTTCCTGCTTCTTTTAAAGTCTTGTTTCTTCTTTCAGCAACCCCATTTTGCTGAGGGGTACCAGCAGCAGCAAGTTGATGTAGTACACCATTCTGTTCACAGTATTCTCTTATAACTTTATTCAGAAACTCAGTACCCGTGTCTGATCTGATTTTTACTCTTGTCAAACTTTTCTCATTTTGTAATCTCTTCAAAAGTTCAGGCATCTTTTGAAGTGTTTCACTCTTCTTGTTCATAAATACCACCCAAGTGTATCTAGAATAATCATCCACAACCACTAAGGTGTACTTCTTTCCTGTAACACTTGTTGGTGTAACTGGTCCAAATAGATCCATATGCATCAGCTCCAAAACTCTATTAGTTGATTGCTTAGTCTTTGATTTGAAGCTTGACTTTGTCTGTTTACCTTGCTGACATGCATAACATATAGTATCTTTTTTGAATGTGATCTCAGGTAAACCAATCACCAGTTTCTTCTTCACCAACTGATTAATGTCATCAAAATTTTGATGATTCAACTTCTTATTCCATAACCAATTAAGTTCTGATTTGGTATGCACAATCAAGCATGTTTCTGGAACTGCAGTAGACCAATCCACAACATACATGTTTTGTTGACTTCTTCCTGCTAACACTACTTGATCACCTCTTTCACTAATGATAGTACATGTGTTTTTGTCAAAAGTGACCTTGTATCCCATGTCACAGAATTGTCCAGTGCTCAGTAGGTTGTAGTCCAGTCCTTCCACATATGCAACATTCCTGATTGTTAGTCCATTCCTCACAAGTGTGCCATATCCTCTTGTGTATCCATGTGTATTCTTGTTGCCAAAATTCACCCTTGGACCATCCTTTGCCATATAACTTGACAAACAATGCTTATTATTTGTCATATGTCTGGAACATCCACTGTCAAAGTACCAGACACCCTACAAAACAAAGTTAATGCATTTTAGGTACCCAAAACTGTTTGGGTCCATAATGGTCAGTGGTAAGCATGACCCCTGGCATGTTTCCATAAGGTCTTCTCCTAAAAGTGTCATACTTTGGTTCATACATGTATTCTACACATCCATAAGGTCTAACAATTGGTTGTGTAGGATTCACATATGCTTTCTGGCCTTTTGGTATGTAATGCTGTTTGAAGTGATTTCTGTTGTTAGAAGAATTAGCCTAACCATTGGATTGCTGTCTGTTAGGAACAGCTCTGTAAGATGGAGTCTGCTGAGGTCCCTGCTGAGGCCTTGTATAAGTCCTCTGCTGAGTCCTCTGCTAATTCCATTGCTTAGGTTTTACTCTAGCAGCATGGTTATACTTGATGTTTCTAGCAGTAGGTGCAGGAATATTCCAATCATCATCAGTATGGAACAATCTACCTTTACCCCTGAGATAAGTATCCCTAGAATGATTAACATTTTTGGGTTTAGGATTCTTATCCTTGGAATATTTCTGGTTTTTCCCTTTTTGTGGTCCAGCAGACTTGTTAGCAGGTCTGCTATCAGTAGGTCTAGAAGATCCAGCAGTCCTACCTTTGGATTTACCCTTTTTGTTAGGTACTGATGTCCTTTTAGACTTCTGATTTTTCCTTTTTGAAGCATTCTCAGTAGGCTTCACTGCCTCAGCAACCCGTTGGATCATGTGCAGGCACAAACTTAGGACCAATCCTGGTCCTAGGTTCAGTGACCTTACTGGATCCACTCTTATTGGATTGTTGAGTTCCAAATCCAAGCCCTGTTCTATCACCATAAGTCTTTCCAGATTTGAGTGGAGGAACAAGATGGTTCAGCAGACTCAGTAGCTACTGAATGTACAGCAGGCTTATGATGATTCTGTCAAACTTCTTTTTCCTTTCCTTTGAGAATTCTTAATTCAGCATTTAATCTTTCAACTTCTAATTGAAGAGCTTCTTTTTCAGCCATCACAATCTCATAACCCGATTGTATTATCCTAAGTTGATTAAGGATGGCATCCAAAGTTTCATCATTGTCAGAATTTCTAGGATTTGAACAACAAGTTGATTCACAATCACTTCCAGCAGGAGTGTTTATTGATACAGTATTGTATACCTCCTCTGTTTCATCCATATTAGCCATTAAAGCATAATCTACCATATCAGCAATCAGTGCTGTGTCATTAGATTCATTTCATTTTTCTGATTCCACTTCATAACCTGATTCATCTTCAGCAACCATAGCCTTCTTGCCATGTCTTCTTTGTTGACTCTTGGTCTTCAGTAGGTCTGGACAATCAGGTCTAAAATGCCAGGCTTCTTGCAGTTGAAGCAAAGATAATCAGGTTCCTTACTTTGTTTTAACACAGGACAGTCAGGTTTGAAGTGTCCAGGTTTCTTGCATTGGAAAAACAAGTAATCATTGTCTTTCTTGGAATCATCCTTCTTCTTTTCACTGAATTTCTTAGTGAAATTCCTTGGAGAACCCTTTCTAGTTTTCATCAACCTGATTTTCTTGCTTAGTAGGGCTATCTGCTCTTGCATCTCATGCAGCAGATCATCTTGAGCTCCTGATGTTTCTTCTTGATGTTTGGCAGTGAATGCAGTGGTCTTTGGCTCTTCCTTTTCAGTGGTAGGTGCCAATTTCTTGCTGAATTCATAAGCTTTAAGATCTGAGAATAATTTGAAGGTATCCTCTTCATGTAGCTTTCTCATTTCTTCTATGGAAGTAACCTTCATCTCCCAAACTTCCTTTTCAGGTAATGCTTCCAAGATTTTTGAGTTGATTTCATCTTTTGAGTAACTTACACTCAGTAGGGTATGTTCATCCAGAATTGCATTGAATCTTGATTCCATTTGCTCAATGGTTTCATTTGGTAGCATTTTGAACTTTTGAAACCTCTTTTTGGCCACACTGATTTTGTTCTTCTTGATAGCATCAGTGCCTTCACAGATTAATTGTATCTTGTCCCAAAGTTCCTTTGCAGTTTTGCAATCTTTCACCTTCATATACATATTGCTATCCAAAGTTTTGTATATGATATCAATAGCAATATTGTTAAGATTTTCTCTCTTTCTATCTTCAGCGTTCCATTCTCTTTTTGGTTTTGGAATGTACTGTGTCTCATCTCCCACTGTTACTTCTTTGGTACTCTCCAGTGGTCCATCAGTCAGCACATCCATCATTTCATCATGTGTTGCAGCTAGATAAGCCTACATACGGCGTTTATACTCATCAAAACGATCTAAAGAACACATCAGCATTGTTCTAGCATACTGGTTGTTATCCATGATGCAAAGCTTTGAAAATCAGTGACTTGAACAAGTTTTTAAAGTATTTCTCCAAAGACAACAAGTAGGATTACTTCGAACGTGCTAATCGCTCGATACCAATTGTTGGTCCCTTGAAAAGGCTTTGGTTAAGTTTAGAGGGGGGTGAATAAACTTAACACTTAAAACTTTTGGAGTTAACAAACTCGGCAACTTCAAAGCGGCTTCGTTGATACTTCGCAGTCCGTCGACCTTCGCAGTCCGCGACTATTGAACTTACCGAATTTCGCGGCGAATTATATAAAAAATTAAGCCTTATTACTTGTTGTAAAATATGATACTAAGTATTAGATACTCAGTAGTGTATGTGTGTGATTTCAGTTGCTGGATTCAGTAGGTTGATGTGTGTAATAAACTAAATGCAGAATGTAAGTGCAAAAAGTAAGTAGGCAGATTTTATAGTGGTTTCAGGTGGTGTAATCCTGTCAGTCCACTCTTCTCCTGTGATATTGGAGGTAATTCACTAGAGATCTTTGATTTAGCTGTTACAAAGATTCCTATGTTGCTTGTCCTTCACCAATAACTATGGCTTCACAAACTGAACACTTGGAACAGGTTGGATTGCTGCTCCAAATTCTTCCACTGGTCCTTGAAGGGTAGGATTGCCTCTTCACCAGCTCCACCACAAACAACAGTCTTTCACACCCCAAAGATGCTTCATTGTCTTCAGTAGATTCTTGTAAAAGAAAGATTGAATCAAGTAAATGATTCAGTTGTAGCAGCTTGATCAGGATGATATGATCAGCAGCTTGCAGTCTTCAAGTGTGTAAACTTGATGTAGCTTGAATGCATATTACACTTGAAGATTTTCTCTGGATCAGTAGCCTTAAGCTGAGTAGGTTCAGCATGGTGTTTTTCTTGATAATAAAATGCAGCTCAGAATTATCTCTTGTTTTTCCTCAATTCTCATCACCTTTTTCTGAGTTAGAAGTCCTCTATTTATAGGTAGGAACGCTTGTGACTTATATTTGAAATTCAAATATAGCCGTTCCAGATTTTGTCCCATTTGACTTGCTTTTTGTCACTGTTCATATTACTGACACAGTCAGACTGCTTTTTAACAAAATGCAGTCTGTCCACCCTTTGACTTGTATCCATTGGATAAAGTCCTGAATCATCCCAACGTCCTTTTAATCTCAACCATTGATTTGTTTGATAAATCAGAGGTAATTAGCTGTCCTTATCCTTATTTTCTTCCAATGTAATCTTGAATAAATCGAGGTATATGTATCGAGCGAGGTTCATAAGTCTCGTCGAAATACATATCGTGAGTGAACCATAATTTGCCGTGTTTAAAACACAATGCAAACTACTTCTTTTATCTAACTTTTAATTATGAAGTTAGATTACACCTTTTTGCATATAACTAAGTTCCCATCACCATCCAACTTATGGAACTTAGACCTTGTACACAAGGTATATGTAATCAGTTTAGGTCATCACAGACTTCCCTAAAATCTGATTCCATATCCTTGACTTTAATTACTAAGTTTGATCCCTTAGCCTTCATTAACTTAGATTGAGCCCTCAGCCTTCATTCTTCAGCAGGTTCCTGACTAGTCTACTGACCTAGCTACCCTACTGATATAGACCAGTCTGCTGATATAAGTTAGATGACCATTACAGTGCTTGTTTGATCAAACCTATACAAAGATCAAACTCTAATAAACCTATACATTTAATCTAGACATCTTTTTGCCTTTGCACTATAACAGCTAGTCTGGCACTAATCACTAAAACTCAGAAATAATTCCAACACCTATAAAGAAAGGTTAGTGGCAAAAGGTTATAAGGAAAGACAATGAGTTGACTATAATGAAACCTTTTCGCCAGTAGCTATGCTAAAGTCCATTAGAATTATGCTTGCTATTGCAGCATAACATGATTACAAAATCCGGCAGATGGATGTGAAAATAGCTTTCCTTAATAGGAATCTGTGTGAGGAAGTGTACATGACACAACCTGAGGGTTTTACAACCAATTTATGGATTGAATCAAGCTTCTCGAAGTTTGAATCTTTGCTTTGATAAGACAATCAAGCAGATTGATTTCATCAAGAATGAAGATGAGCCGTGTGTTTAGAAGAAGGTCAGTGGGAGTTAGGCCTGTAAGTGAGCCTTAAAGTTCAATTCGATTTGGCGTGTTCGGCTCGAAAAAGTTAGGTTCGGGGTTCGGCTCGTATCATCAAACATAGAATAGGGCCTTGGAAATTGGTATTCGGACAAACGAGCCGAACATGTTCGACCATGTTTGGCTCGTAGAGTTGTAGGGTATTTTTGGACATGTTATGTTATATTTTGGAAAAGGGCCTTGAACATTTTTGACATGTTATGTTATATTTTGGGACATGTAATGTATTATTTTGGTTTTGGACATGTATTTTTGAACTAGAATTATTTATTGGGTATTTTTGAAATTTTGGACCGAACATGTTCAAACTATTCGAACTGTTCGAGCTGAATAGTACCGAATTTTTTCCCTTTTTTTTAAGTTCGAGCCTAACCGAATCCCGATATTTTAGCCTCAAAAATTTCGAGCCGAATCGCGCCATGTATTCGAACATGTTCGAGCCGAACCAAACTACTCCAGGGTTCGGCTCGTTTACAGGCCTAGTAGGAGTGGTGTAGTTTTGTTAGTGCTTTATGCAGATGACATATTGCTCATAGGGAATTATATACCTATGTTACAGTCGGTTAAAGTTTTGTTATCGAAGAACTTCACTATGAAGGAACTGGGAGAAACACCCTAAATTCTGGGAATCAAAATGTATAGAGATAGATCTAAGAGGTTTATTGGTCTGTCACAATCCACCTATATAGACAAGATGCTGAAGAGATTCCGCATAGGGAAATCCAAGCGAGGATTGTTTCCCATGTCACATGGGGTCTATCTGTCAAAGGAAGTGTGTCATAAGAAATAGAAGGAAAGGC
The DNA here is from genome assembly GCA_036785695.1 of Gentiana straminea. Classification (NCBI taxonomy): domain Eukaryota; kingdom Viridiplantae; phylum Streptophyta; class Magnoliopsida; order Gentianales; family Gentianaceae; genus Gentiana; species Gentiana straminea. The sequence goes on along the minus strand of JAVUPR010000360.1, from coordinate 1,027,905 downwards.
TAATATGAGTAGTATCTCCTTTGCCTCAGCTATCGGGTCCACAATGTAAGCCATATTGTGCACTAAACAGGATGTCTCGTACCCTCTGAGTTTTATTAGTATGTACCAGGTAAATCTGTGTGATGGTCACTAGATTACAGTAAAAAATAATCTCAAGTACATGAGACATACTAGGGATATGTTCCTAGTTTTAAGGAACTCCAATTTGGTATTACAAGGTTACACGGATGCCAGTTTTCAAACTGACAATGATGACATGAAGTCATAATCTTGATGTGTTTTCACTATTAACACGGAGCAGTTAGTTGGAAGAGTTTCAAGCAGGAGACTACTGCAGAATCTACAATGGAATCTGAGTATATAGCAGCCTCGGTGGCAGCAAATGAAGTGGTTTGGATGAAGAAGCTCATTACTTAACTTGGTGTGGTTCCCTTCATTAAAGGCCCAGGCCCACTGTACTGTGATAATAATGGGGCAATTGCTCACTCAAAGGAACCAAGGTCTCATCTGGAATCCAAACATGTGATAATGCGCTATCACTTGATTAGACAGATAGTAAATAGATAAGATGTAAAGATAGAGAAAGTACACACGGATGATAGCATATCTTATCCGTTAACCAAGGCATTGTCGCAAGAAAAGCATGAGAAACATATTCACATGAATGGGCTGAGGCATATTGGTGATTGGCTTTAGGCCAAGTGGGAGATTGTTGAAATGGTGTCCTAAACACAATCGGATTGGACCTGATCCGACCGGGTCAGGACATTTACAGTCTATTTAGTTCATGTAATAACTTTATTATGATAAATAAAAGCACTTTTTGTTATTATACATTTTGTTTATCTTCATGAACCAATTATGTTATTGAATATATAATAACGTCCTTAGTATTAAACTGTGATAGAGAAACCTTTATAGTGATTGTGGTTGATGAGATCTCTAATCACTTTAATAAGTTTGATACTTAAATGTACCTAGTCGTATGTGTTAGGTGTATTGTCCGAAACACAATTTATGTAATTGTTTTTTATTTAATAAATGACAGATTTTATTTCATATTATTATTTGCTTTGTGCTTATATTTAATACACTGCTGAAAACCCCAAGTCGTATCATATGTAGCATATAACTTAGTGTGTGTCACACATGAGGATTAAGTTTATGGTGATACGCATATAACTTAGTGTGTGTCACACATGAGGATTAAGTTTATGGTGATACGCTTAAAATGTTAGTCCATGGTGAACTTAATCAAAGTATGGGGTCTGTTTGATTAAACCACCATTAATGTGCCTAGAACACTTTAAGGTGTGACCGTCTTATTCGAACCGTCGACATTGGTTATCAATGTGGAGCATTTAGATATGATGTAGTCATATAGGACTGGACCAATTTAATCTGAATTTCTCATATAATTCCGGGATTGAGAAATATTATTATATCACAAGATGATCATTTATGGATTAACCTTAATCCTGAAGTGATTGCATACTCCTACTTGTTACAAGATAGGGTTTGATGTGTTCGTTAAGGATCGCTAAGAGGCGCGGTCCGAATCACTTTCATTTTAGCGATATTCTGGAATGAGTGAGAAGTGTGTGTCTGACAGATATGGAATCCATTCCTTCCAACGGGAAGTAGAAAGACAACCCTCTTATTTGTTAGTCCTAGAAACTGATCGATCGGCCGAGTTCGTATTGGTTATGGACTAATTGATCACTAGTGGGTTAACGGTAAATAAGGATAAAATGTATTGAAGAAGGTTTACGGAAATAATCCCGCTTCGTTATGGATAGTCTGTGGAGGGTTAGTCTGTATGTAATGATTATATCTATGGACACTTATTGACTCGACGCTTTGAGAATAAGTTATATCTATAATCGATAGAGTTCATTTTTGGATTTATGGTGGCGTAATTCCGGAATTAATAAGTTGAATAGAAATGTTCTGTTCGATTAATATTTTATTCCATTTATTGTAGCTACTGGTTATAGGTCCATGGTCCCCGGGTTGCTCCTAACACGTGAGTGTTTTCTCGTTTTGTGGAACCTCGAGAATAAATTAAATAGTTGGTCTATTTAATGAATATGCAATATTATTTATTTAGTGAATAATATGCAAAATAGAAAAGACATTTTTGTTGGACATATTTTAAGTTTTAATGATGAGTGGCAGACTACCTGTTATAGAGCAAAGGCAAAAAGATGTCTATATTATATGTATTGGTTTATTAGAGTTTGATCTTTGTATAGGTTTGATCAAACAAGCACTGTAAAGAGGTCAGCTGACTTTATCGGCAGACCTGTCTAGGTCAGTAGGGTGTCTAGGTCAGCAGACTAACTAAGAACCTGCTGATGGCTGAAGGCTGAGGGTTCAAACTCAGTTATTGAAGACTAAGGGATCAAACTTAGTATTTAAAGTCAAAGATATGGAATCAGAATTTAGGGAAGTCGATAACCTAAACTTATTACATATACTTTGTGTACAATGTCTAAGTTCCATAAAGTTATGTGGTGATTGGAACTTAGTTATAATCAAAATGGTGTACTCTAACTTCACAATAAAAAGTTAGATGAGAAGCAGTTCGCTGAACTGTTATTAAAACACAATAGACTAAAATCAGCTGACAGATATGTAGATCAGCAGACTGATATACCCCAGGTGTCTACTGAATGGAAATCTCAATTTAATCAAAGTTACATTGAATGATTAAATGGATAAGGATGGATTACAAGCCTTGATTTTGTCAACAAATCAATGGTCAAGATAAAAGGAACGTTGAAAAGATTTAGAGGATTATCCAATGGTTATAAGTCAAAGGGTGGACAGTCTGGAAACTAACAAAAAGCTGACTGACAATGTCAGTACTATGAACAGAGACAAAAGCAAGTCAAGATGGAGACAAGTCTGAAACGGCTATATTTGAATTTCAAACACAAATCACAAGTTTCACACATATAAATAGGGGACTCCTGACTCAGCTTGAAGATGATGAACAACATAATAATCCATATGAAGCTATCAAGTTTTTGATCAAGAAAAACACCCTGCTGACATATACTGAGCTTAAATTTGTTGATCAATATTTATTTTCAATTGTAACCTGCTATCAAGTTACATCAAGTATACACACTTCAAGACTTCAAGCTGATGAACTTTTCATCCTAATGAAGCTGTTGAAAGCTGAATCACTTACTTGATTCAACCCTTCTTTTACGTGAAGTTTGCTGAAGACAGAGAAGCATCCTTTGGGTGTCAAGAACTGTTGTTTGTTGTGGAGCTGGTGAAGGGGTAATCCTACCCTTCAAGGACCAGTGGAGTACTTTGGATCAGCAATCCTACCTGCTTCAAGTGTTCAGTTTGTGAAGCCATAGTCATTGGTGTAGGACAAACAGTTTGGAGATTTTTGTAAACGCAACCTCAAGAATCTCTAGTGAATTACCTCCAACATCACAGGAGAAGAGTGGACTGACAGGATTACACCACCTGGAACCACTATAAATCTTGCCTACTTTACTTTACTGCATTTACTTTATGCATATTATTTTATCAGCATACTGATCACATCAACCTACAGAAAACTAGCATCTGAATGACACACATACACTACTGAGTATCCAATACATGGTATCATTATTTTATCAACAAGTAAGAAGGATTAATTCAAATATAATCCGCTGCAACAAATTGAGTAACCTTATCAGTCAGTAGACTACCGATTTTGCGGAGTTTGTCAACTCCAAAAGTTTTAAGTGTTAAATTTATTCACCCCCCTCTAAACTTAACCAAATCCTTTTCAAGGGACCACAATTTGTATCGGAGCAGTGCTTCTGTTCTGAAGTAATCCTACTTGTTGTGCTTGTGAAAATTCTTTGAAATTTTTTTCAAGTTTCTGTTTTCCAAAGGTTTGCATCATGGATAACAACCAGTATTCTAGGAATATGTTGATGTGCTCTCTTGATCATTTTGATGAGTATTAACGTCATATGTAGGCTTATTTAGCTGCAACACATGATGAGATGATGGATGTGCTGATTGATGGACCACTGGATATCACCGAAACCGTAACGGTGGATGATCAAACTCAGATTGTACCAAAGACAAAGAGAGAGTGGGGTGCTGAAGATAAACAATGAGAAAACCTCAACAATATTTCTATTGATATCACTTACAGAAACTTAGATAGCAATATGTACATTAAAGTGAAGGATTGCAAGACTGCTAAGGAACTTTGGGAAAGATTGCAACTAATCTGTGAAGGCACTGATGCTATCAAGAAAAAAAAAGTCTGTGTAGCCAAAAGAAAGTTCCAAGACTTCAAAATGAAATCAAATGAAACCATTGAACAAATGGAGTCAAGATTCAATGCTATCATGGATGAACTCACCCTGCTCAATGTAACATACACAAAGGAAGAGAACAATAAAAGAATTTTAGAGGCCCTACCAGCAAAGGATTGGGAAATGAAGGTTACTTCTATGGAAGAGTACAGGAGACTACATGAAGAAGAAACATTAAAATTATTCTTAGATCTCAAGGCCTATGAATACAGTAAGGATCTTGTTCCTAATACTAAAAATTAAAAACCAAAAACTACTGCATTGGCTACTACACATAAAGAAGAATCATCAAGTGTCCAAGATGATTTGCTTGATAAAATGCAAGAGCAAATAGCCCTACTGAGTAAGAAAAGAAGAATGATGAAATATGGAAGAGGAACTTCAAGGAATTTCACTAAGAAGTCAAGTGATAGGAAAAAAGGAAGAATCCAAGAAAGATAATGACTACTTGTGCTTTCATTGCAACAAACCAGGACACTTCAAACCTGATTATCCTGATTTGAAACAAAATAAGGAACCTGATTATCTGTGCTTCAACTGCAAGAAACCTAGACATTTCAGACCGGATTGTCCAGACCTACTGAAGAACATGAGTCAGCAAAGAAGATCAGGCAAGAAAGCCCTGGTTGCTGATGATGAATCAGGATATGAAGTTATCAGAAATGGGAAATGAATCTGATGATACTGCACTTATTGCACACTTGGATGATTATGCTTTAATGGCCAATATGGATGAAACTGAGGAGGTATAGAATTATGTGTCTATAAACACTCTTGCTGAATGTGATTGTGAATCTACTTGTGGTTCAAATCCTAAAATTTCTGACGGTGAAGAAACTTTGGCTGCCATCCTTAATCAACTGTGGAAAATACAATCTGGTTATGAGATTGTGAAGACTGAAAAAGAGGCTTTTCAAGAAGAAATTTAAAGATTAAATGCTGAATTAAGAGCTCTCAAAGGTAAGGAAAATGAGCATGAACAGATTCAACATAAGCCTGCTGTATCTTCAGTAGCTACTGAATCTGCTGCACAATCCAGTTCCACCACTGCATTCAAATCTGGGAAGCCTTATGGTCATAGAACAGGCCTTGCATTTGAAACTCAACAATCTACTAAGGGTGGATCCAGTGAGGTGTTGAAATAATGTCCTAAACCCTACCGGGTTAGACCGGATCCGATCGGGTCGGATCATTTCTACTATTTCTTTGTGTTTATACATATATTAAATGGATTTTCTGTTGTCATATATATATTCTTTTAAAGAACAAATTATGAATTGTTATATGATAACATCCTTAGTATTAAACTTTGATAGAGAAACCATGATAGGCGATTATGGTTGATGAGATCTGTAATCACTTTAATAAGTTTGATACTTAAATGTCTCTAGGATGATGTACTATCAAATAGGGCATTGATAGTACAAACAAACTAGCACGTATTAAATGTCTTATGTCTTTAATGGCAGGGATAGATCTCGTCTATCGAAGTGTAGAGACACTTGGACTGTATGTGGACGTGTATTAGAGAATGCGTACGTTAGACTAACCCACTAACGCTGTTAAGTGTCACGCTATGTGGCAGTTGTGTAATTATCCTTAGGACTGGAGTCTACATGGCATCACGGTGTGGATTGTCATGCTTTGACACTATTGAGGTTTCCCCTAGCCATGGGGCGATCATGCAGTAGTGATTGGGTGTGATACTGAAGCATGCAAAGTATACATGTTTGGTCGTCTGGGAATCGCGTACCCTATCAGTAGGGATGAATATCCGAAAGGGCCTTCTTATAAGGAATGTCTAACTGTCATGAATTGGAAGTAAATGTGTTACTTTGAGAGACCATGATATCCAGATTATAAGATACGGTCGTTGATGTTTGACACTCGACTAACGACCGTATGGGTATTATTATAGCGATAGGATTGTAAGTTACACTGTAAGTCTTTCACATGAAAGGTAGTAGTCATTGCATTTGACTCTTCCGATGACTGGGGGTTACGGTGTGTTGCTAGACGTTATCCCGTGATTGTTAGGTATGAAGGGCCTTTTCATAATTTGCACTTTATGCCGGCCAAAATATTCGGATGCCTATCGGGTCACACACATAAGAACATCTAGCCGGATTAAAATGTGTTTATTGTTGATAACCAAATAAGGAAAGAATTCATCTCGTACTATAAAGGTTATAGTGGTAAATAAATATGGTGGTATTCATTCCAAGATATAAATTGACAATATCTTATATTGAATATATCTTTATCTTATTACCATAAATGTAATTTTCAAAATCAATTAAAATCTAATATTAATATTATGGTAATCTTATTAATTAAATTGCACAACTCAAATGTATCCAATACATTATGAATGGTGCCACTTCCCCACTATTTAGAATTGATATTTTCTTTAATTAATATAATACTACGATTAATTAATTTGCAAAATCCATGTGTACCAATAAGCACAATAAATTTCGACATACATATCTAATATGTATTTAATTAATTAACATAATTCATAATATATTTTCCTTATTTTACTAGTAAAAGGATTTCTTCCTCTATACTCTACTAAGGGGCCCTATCCACTATTAATAGGAGGTGTGTGTCAAGCTCTTTTGTACATCACAATTCCAAGAGCTAATAGTTGTTGTGAAAAATAGAGAGCTTTTTAGAGAGAGTTTTGAGAGAGAGAAAATGTCGGTCTAGCAACCGAGTTTATCTGGTAGCAATCCAGGATAGGATTCCGGCGAGCTGTTCGTGTGGATTCGTGCATCACTACTCTCCTTAGACGGTCAAAGCGTCGACCTTTTAGATCAAGCGAGGTAACCACCGACTACTAGCTTTGTATGTTTGTTGCTTAAACGAAGTCGATCCTGGTCAAAGGAAATAAAATGTTAATTTACATAGTTAATTTTATCGTTTAAATCACGGAATTAAAAGATGAAAGATTTTTTATTCGCAAAAGTGATACACGAAAAGAAAAAAAAAGGGTCGGCCATGGTGGTGCTCGGCCGATCGGCGGCATCACCACCACCATGTGATCGCCAGTGCGGCGGAGGCCTCCAGTATGCCGGCGGCTGCTATCAAGATGCGGTGGTCCCCATTTTTTTGTTTTGTGTATTTTGTGTTTCTTTATGGTTAATAGTTGGGATTAATATCTCCTTTGTTTAGTTGTGTCATATGGTAACTAATGGTTCAAATAGTTTGGGCCACTGGAATGCCACATGGCATTAAAATAATAATGGTCTTTCCAAACTTTGTTTGGTATAGGCCTCGGCCTTTTTCAAATATTTGATTTGGAAAAAAGCCTGGGCCTAGGCCACTTTAAAAATTTTGATTTTGGGAAATGGCTAGGCATATCAACCAAAATATTGGCCTTTCCAAATTTTGTTTGGAATAGGCCTCGGCCCTTTTCATAATTTTGATTTTGGAAAAGGCCAAGGGTGGTGCCTTTTGGTTTAGGAAACCAAAGGCATCCCTTTTGATTTAGAATCAAAAGGAATGAAACAAAAGAGACTTAATTTTAATTTTGATTTATTTTTGGAATAGTTCTAATTAATTACAATTGAAATCGGTTTAAAATTAATCGTTAATTTTATTTCGATTAAAATCATTAATTAATTAAATGTTAATTAGTTAATGGATTGGGTAAAATTATTAAATTGATTAAACATTAATCGATTAAAAAAGACGCGTGTAGTTAAGTTTTTAATTTTATCTTTTTAATAAGATGTTATTGTATGGATTTGATATAATAGATATAATATGATTATATGGACCCCAATTGATCATGGACTCGACCGATAGGATAGTGTTGGTCCCAGAGAAGGGTAAAACTATAGTTAGAGGGGGGGGTGAATCACTATAGTGGAGTTTCAAAAACTTTTCTTGTGTTTAAAAGCTTTTGGGCAGCGGATAAGTCCCTTCTTACTATGTTGTTTCCAAGCAGTTTAGACAATCACAGATATAGATTTTAATCTAGGCAATTTAAATGAATGCAGTAAGTAAATTTCAGAAAGTAAATTGACATAAGGCTTGTAGTGGTTCAGGGTGGTGTAATCCCTTAAACCACTCTTCTCCTATGATGATTGGAGGAATTCACTATTGTTTTCACAGATACAATAGTAAGATTGTCCTTGACTTCCCAAGCTTCACAATCTACAAGACTATCACTCCTTGGCTACAACAGCTTCAGTGATTCAGTCTCTTTCACTGCTCCTTGAGATCAAATCCTTCAGCAGCTATCACAAACACAACTCCTTCTCAGATGACTTCTGATTCAGTTGCTTCAGTTTATTGTGAATGAGATTCACAAACTTGATTGATCAATCTCAGTGCTAAATATAAAATTGTAGTTCTGATGTCTGAGTTGATCTCTAGATGAATCCTTATAAGTTCAGAGAGAAGGTTTTTCAAATTGACAGAGTTTCTGCTTGGTTTTCTTTTTCTTGATCGTTATTTTTATCTGTCTGTCAATGCCTTCTATTTATAGCCTTGAGTATCCTTGATTTGAAATTCCGTCCATTGGCTATATTAATGAGGTGAATAATCCTTGATTTTATTCTTGATTCCCCCTTAATTACATTCTCCTTGATTTCAGTGATCTGATTTTTCTTCAAATGTATAGCAGAAAATCCGTCCTTGATTGATCCTTTATTTATTGTGCATTAAATGCATGATCCTCTAAATCTTCATCATATTTCAATTTTGTTCGGATAAGGATTACTTCGCCGTTTTCTGAATGGTCGAATGATCCATCTGACTTTGCCGTTTAGATCTTCCTTCACTGTTTTTGCCTTCACTTAGCCGAAAGTCAGTTTACTCTGCCGATTCACTGTTTCCTTCATTAGTCCAGTTTAAGGAGAATCTTTGTACTTCACTGTTCATTGGTTTGGGTGAGATCAGTGTACACCATATTTGAACATTAAGTTTCATCACTTGAACCATAACTTAGACTTATCCAAGGTCATCACAGACTTCCTTGGTTATAAGTCATACCACTAAGTCTTCATGGCTTCTCTGCATGTACTTGGCTGGCTTCACTCTGCCGAATGTCTGTTTTACTTTTCTGTCCTACCAACTAGTACAATACTTGTCTGACTTAACTTATACAATATGTCAGACTCTAAGTAAAGACTTATACAAAGAATTCTAACTTATAACAGCTAGTATGGCCATCATCAAAACATAATAAAATGTTCCTAACAGCTAGATGTGAATGATTTAAATTTTCTGTTGGTTTAAAAATTATCCTAGGCTGTTATGAAGAACGTGACCTAGTTTATTTTTTGAATTTATCCCATTCCCGTTAGCTCTCTCCCCCCCCCCCCCCGTATGAGGCGGACGTATTTATTTTATTAGATAGAATTAAAAGTAACAAGAATGGGGCGTAAGATGAAGACCAAAGAAAGAAGGAAATAAAGATCATATTGGAAAATAGAGCATTAAAGATCCTATTGATGGTTGCAGTTACCTTTAGATTGTGAGCCGCGGTTTTGTAAGTTTGTATTCGAAACCGCACTTAGGAAAAGTCAATGATCATATCGGTTACTTTACGCATTTATTTACTTTGTGCTTGTATTTATTTTATATGATACGATAGATGCATAACTAGGCACGATCTAGATGAATGTGTAGGATGTATGTCTATGGAGATAGATACACATAATGATACCATAACTAATTGATTAAGAGAATTAATTTGAAATTAATTAAGTGAATTAATATAAAAATTACTCCTACATCAAAAATCGAGTTACATTTGTCTCCTAATATTATAATGACGGTGAAGAGCCCTTGTTCGGAATCAAACTCGTCGGGAGTTGACCTACCTCGGGTATATTGTCGTTATCGAGATATGATCTTTATGAGATCTCATGAATATTTGGGTTACGACTCGACTAAGAATCTTGCGGTGATTGGCCCTCGTCAGGACCATCTGATTTTAGAGACAAGGGGTTGACTATCACATAAGATGTGAATCGTCAATGAGTTGACTTGTCTACCACCAAGAGTCATATAGAGATGTGATTGGTAAGTGTTACCTACCTTTCGAATTATTCCGGTTGATCGGCCCTCGTCAGGAATCGGGGTAACCAGATGGGATCTTGGCCACTAAAGAATTTTGAAAAGATTCTTGGAAGTCAATTGGGAGTAGTTGACTAGTAGGAGCAAAATCATAAACCAAAGACCATTTTTGATTTTGCGTTTATATACAACAACACTCTTTTATCTTTATATTTTATATTGTAGTTTTTAGAAAAAATTTATATTTATGTTTTTTTATTCTCGATTCATAAAACCAAATTTTGACTCTTTGAGAAATGTTCTCATAATGGTTCAGTAAAATTTAATCTTTTTAAAATGAGCAATGACGCGAGCAACCCCGTTATAGTAGTTGGAGACAAGGAGACTACATATTTGATGTAGTACTCCAAGACTTTAATTATTAAAGAAAAGTGGAAACTCATGATATTGAATACGATCCAATATGATCATTCAGTTATACGATGACAATTAATTCAAACGTTGAATAAGAATGACCATACCGAATTTTGGAAAGGTTGTTTTCAAAATTGTAACATTTGTGTATTGACTTAATTCTTTAATCATTGCTTAAAGGTTAATTAAATAGTTAATGTTTTGAATACGATTCAAAAGGTTAAATAAACTATTTGATAAACTTTAGATTTTCTTTATGAAAGGAAATTAAAGACATAGCTCTTGTGATCTTTCTTAAGTCTTATGAAGACTACACTAAGACATATTTACGAGTGCTTAAAGGATTAAAAAGAAAGTTAGGGTGTGTGCTTAAATAGAGAAATTATCGAAGTCCCAATTCTAGGCAAGTATGTTGAGATAAATATATCTAAGTTCAAGTCAACTTTTGGATATATGATATCCTACGAGCATGATTAAATTAGAAAGACTGAAAACGGAATACACTAAGATACGGAAAAGTGAAGCAAACGTTGCGACATTTTTGGTTTTGTGTTCTGAGTCTAGCAAATTGATAAAGGATAAAAATAAATGTTATGATGTTCCGATTCTTATGAAGAACATGATTTTCAGTTACTTGTTAGGATTTAGTAGACATATTCAATTGTAAAGAATAAATCTTATTTCGATAAAGTTGAAAGGTCACTGAATCTAACATACTAGTTTGATGTCACTATATAGTTGATATAGGTGAAAAATCTCAACTAAACATTTGTATGGCTGTTATCCTTGATTTGTGGCTGTTCTAGGCACAATCTTAATTGAAGGGAAGCGTGTAACCAATCGTCATTCTGATGATGCTGAACCATATGATTATGAATCGTGTGTGTTATACGTATCTTATCCAAAGAGGACCAAAATACACTTTTATGAAAAGGTTATGAAACCTAGAAGATTGACTAGAGCCTAAACATATTGATGTTTGTTGGCCTATGACAATTTATACCATAAACAATTGTTTATCTCTCTCTTGGACTATTTTTAGAAATAGTTGAATGTAATTATTGAAGTACGACAAATCGGAAAGCCTGAAAAGTTCAAGTTAGTATGAATATGAGATTGATGAGCTAATTAGGAATTAATCTTCAATTGGATTGAAGCAATTAATAATTGGAGGGTGTTTCAGAAGTCGTCTGAAAAAGAATCAGATTCTACCTTGAAGGATACCATCTTTGGGTTACACAATAAGATTGTGTTCCCAAAATGGAAACAACACATTATATGATAAAGGTGTGATGCAAGCCATGCGAAATATCCCTTACCCATTTCGTGATAGTGCCCTTATACTTAACCGAGTTCCAAAGAATAAAGGTTGAATAAATTCCATATTAGATACGGAAGAGGATAATGTCGAATCTATCTTAACTGATGATTTGAAGTTTTCATAGGCAAAGTCAGAAAGGCTTGGAGCCTAGTACGACATATGCAACTTTGTGGAATATCTTAGCAAGTTTTCTAGATAATGTTTACTTACCCGCAGAGCAAAACTGTTTTTCTCCAAACATGCTATCTTCTAGAGGAAGTGTTTCCTCCAAAAGAAATAGTGGACTAAATAAGATCTCAAAGGAGTTTAAGAACCACAAAGATATATTCAACCATTTGAACGTGAGCAGACGCCACATAGTGATGAGGTGTAGAACACTGCTCAGTGCACACAAAAGTTCTGTAGGTCAGTAGATAACCTCATGCCTGAAAAGGCTGCTGGTATGTTCATCTTGAGGAATGAATATCTCACGACTTATGAAGGAATGTTTGGAAGGCAAGATTGAGAGATACGGCCAGGAGCTATAATATCTTAATTAGATTCAATCAGTGATAGTCAGGTTGCGAACCTAGTCTTTCTTACCTAGAGGGAGGTCCCTGAAATGCTGACATGGATGGCAATATGATTACCACAAGGCTATAGTGAGGGCTGAAGGATACATGGTGTAAACCTTGTAATTATCTTTATGATGTCAGCTGAGCCCAGTTCTATTCGGACTATGCTTGTTCTAACTTCGTATCATGGCTATATGATAGTGTTGAAGACGTTGGGCAGACAGCTCAATGTTTATAGACGATAACATGATATGTAAACCCATGAGGTCCACTTATGGACTCAAACAAGTTTCTCTAGACGATTTCTTTGTTTGATAATCAAAGGAGTTTGATTTAGTCAAAAGAAGGGGTATGCCCAATGGGCAAGAAGGATAGTGGGAGTGTGTTATAATTTTTGAGCAAGGTACTGGACACCTCTCTCGGGAGTCATCACTCCATGTCACAGTCAGTTAGTGCTTGGTAGTTCAAGATCTTAACGAAAGCACATGGATCAACAGTTCTTATTTTTAGATATAAGAATCTATAATGATATATTTAACTGCTGTTAGATTATAGTTTACCCTTATAGATGTCATGCTAAAAGAGTTTGGCATAGATCGCAACATGGGATACTGTTAGGCGGTATTCTCAAGATCTATCTATGTTAGGACGTTAGTCCTAAAGAAAAGGTGAAAGATGATGCTTATGAAAGGTTTCCCTTTGCCACTGCGAAAGGAACCATCATAAAAGTAATTCCAGATGTTTATAGTCCACGAAGAGCCATGAGCAAGTATGAAAGTAAATCTGGTGAATGTCGAGAATATCCTTAAACAAGTTAAGGATGGTTACCTAATTTATCGAAACTTGGAATCAAATAAACGTAGTTATACAAACGTATATCCTCAGTCTTATGAAGGCGAGTGGGAGCTAAAGTCTGGGTTTGTAGTCACTCTGATTAAGTGATACAGTGAGCTGGAAATCTTCTTGGTTATGGGTCACTATAAATTCTACAAATTAGGCCAAAACACAGTAGTTCCTTGGAGGCACAGCGGGAGCAGTACATGGATCTAGAAGGTTCATTCATGAACCTTGTACGGTTCTTCAACCTTTTCTATATAGATAATATAATATGTAGATTCATTGCTTAAAGCAATGACTAGGGTCTCATCGGAGATTCGTGTGTGTGTTGAGGCGGTTCCTTTGACTTGGTCATTTGGAGCATGATATGAAGATACTCTGAGTCCTCACGGATAGTGATCCGTTTACGTCTAGGGCTGGTTGAGAGTATTGCATGAGATTCTTGTGTTTCAAATTGGTCTTGTGTGTATGAGTGATTGGTTTTAGGCCAAGTGGGAGATTGTTTAAATAGTGTCCTAAACCCAATCGGGTTGGACCGGATCCGACCGGGTCGGTTCATTTCTACTATTTCTTTGTGTTTATACATATATTAAATGGCTTTTCTGTTGTCATATATATGTTCTTTTAAAGAACCAATTATGAATTGTTATATGATAACGTCCTTAGTATTAAACTGTGATAGAGAAACCATGATTGGCAATTATGGTTGATGAGATCTCTAATCACTTTAATAAGTTTGATACTTAAATGTCTCTAGGCTGATGTACTATTAAACAGGGCATTGATAGTACAAACAGACTAGCACATATTAGATTTATTCTGTCTTTAAGGGCAGGGATAGATCTCATCTATCGAAGTGTAGAGACACTTGGACTGTACGTGGATTTGTATTAGAGAATGCATACGTTAGACTGACCCACTTATGCTGTTAAGTGTCACACTATGTGGCAGTTGTGTAATTATCCTTACGACCGGAGTCTACATGGCATCATGGTGTGGATTGTCATGCTTTGACACTATTGAGAGTTCCCCTAGCCATGGGGGATTCATGCGGTAGTGATTGGGTGTGATACTGCATGCGGAGTATACATGTTTGGTTGTCTGGAATCGTCTACCCTATCAGTTGGGGTGAATATCCGAAAGGGTCTTCTTATAAGGAATGTCTTACTGTCATGAATCTTTGCAAAGTGGAATTAAATGAGTTACTTCGAGAGAGCATGATATCCACATTATAAGATACGGTCGTTGATGTTTGATACTCGGCTAACGACCGTATGGATATTATTATAGACATAGGATTGTCTGTTACACGGTAACTGTTTCACGTGAAAGGTAGTAGTCATTGCATTTGACTCTTCCGATGTTTGAGGGTCACGGTGTGTTGCTAGACGCTATCCCGTGATCTTTAGGTATGAAGGGCATTTTCATAATTTGCACTTTGTGCCGGCCAACATATTCGGAAGCCTATCGGGTCACACACATAAGATCATCTAGCCGGATTAAAATGTGGTTATAGTTGATAACCAAATAAGGAAAGAATTCATCTCGAACTATAAAGGTTATAATGGCAAATTAATATGGTGGTATTCATTCATTATGAATAAATATAATACAAGATATTAATTATGTTGATTAATTAAATATACATATATTAGATATGTATGTTGAAATTTATTGTGTATATTGATACACATGGATTTTGCAAATTAATTAATCGTAGTATTATATTAATTAAAGAAAATATCAATTCCTAAAATTGTGGGGAAGTGGCGCCATTCATAATGTATTGGATACATTTGAGTTGTGCAATTTAATTAATAAGATTACCATAATATTAATATTAGCTATTAATTGATTTTGAAAAATAGATTGATGTTAATAAGAGAAAGATATATTCAATATAAGATATTGTCAATATATATCTTGGAAATATATTTAATATAAGATATTGAATATTAATGAGATAAATCAATCAAATATATTTTCCTTATTTTACTAGTAAAAGGTTTTCTTCCTCTCTACTCTACTAAGGGCGCCCCATCCACTATTAATAGGAGGTGGGTGTCAAGCTTTTTTGTACATCACAATTCCAAGAGCTAATATATCTTGTGAAAAATAGAGAGCTTTTTAGAGAGATTTGAGAGAGAAAATGTTGGTCTAGCAACCAAGTTTTTCTAGTAACAATCCATGATAGGATTCCGGCGGGCTGTTCGTGTGGATCACCGGTAAAGTCCGAACACTTGGGCGGTTTCGTGCATCACTACTCTCCTTAGACGGTCAAAGAGTTGATCTTTTAGATCAAACAAGGTAACCACCGTCTACTAGCTTTATATGTTTGTTGCTTAAACAAAGTCGATCCTGGTCAAAAGAAATAAAATTTTGAATTCCGCTGCGTCGTGCATAGATTTCCTAACATTAGGCTACTGAACCTAGTACTAGAATTGGTCCTAAGTTTGTGCCTGCATAAGATCCAGCTCCCAAAAAGGTTGCTGAGTCAGTAAAGCCTATTAAGAATGCTTTAAAGAAGAAAGATCAGAAGTCCAAAAGGTCAACAGTACCTAACAAAAAGGGTAAATCCAAGGGTAGGACTACTAACCTGTTGATAGCAGACCTGCTGCAAAGTCTGTTGGACCATAAAAGGTAATAACCAGAGACATTCCAGAGATAAGAATCATAAACCCAAAAATGTTAATCATTCAAGGGATACTTATTTCTGGGGGAAAGGGAGATTGTTCCCTACTGATGAAGATTGGAATGCTCATGGCCCTACTGCTAGAAACAATAGACATAACCATAATGCTAGGGTAAAACCTCAATAGTGGAATCAGTAGAGGACTCAACAGAGGTCTTATTTCAGACCTCAGCAGAGACCTCAGCAGACTCCACAATACAGGGCTATTCCTAACAGGCAACAACCTTATGGTTATGCTAGTGCTCCTAACAATAGAAATCACTTCGGACAACACTATGTACCAAAAAGCCAGAAACCACATAAGAATCCTACACAACCAACTGTTAAATTTTATAGAAATGTAGGATACATATATGAACAAAAGTGCAACACTGTCCAAAGAAGACCATATGGAAACTTGCCAAGGGTTGTACTTACCACTGAGCATTATGGACCGAAACTATTTTGGGTACCTAAAACGCAGTAAATCTATTTTGTAAGGTGTTTGGTACTTTGATAGTGGATGTTCCAGGCATATGACAAAGGATAAGCACTGTTTAATAAATTATGTGGCAAAAGATGGTCCAAGAGTCAATTTTTGAAACAAGAACACACTAGGACATACAAGAGGATATGGAACACTGGTGAGGAATGGATTAACAATCAAGAATGTTGCATATGTTGTAGGACTGGACTACAACTTGCTGAGCACTGGACAAATCTGTGACATGGGTTACAAGGTCACTTTTGACAAAGGCTAATGTATTGTCATTAGTGAAAGAGGTGAACAAGTTGTGTTGGCTGGAAGAAGACAATAAAACATGTATGTTGTGGATTGGTCCATTGTAGTTCCAGAAACATGCCTGATAGTACACACCAAGACATAATTAAATTGGTTGTGGCATAAGAAATTAAATCATCTCAATTTTGATGATATCAATCAGTTAGTGAAAAAAAAGTTGGTGATTGGCTTACCTGAGATCACATTCAAAATGGATGGTATATGTGATGCATGTTAGCAAGGTAAACAAACAAGTCTAGCTTCAAGTCAAAGACCAAACAATCAACAAAATGAGTTTTGGAGCTAATGCATATGGATTTATTTGGACCAGTAACACCAAAAAGTGTAACAGGAAATAAGTTTACTCTTGTAGTTATGGATGATTATTCAAGATACACTTCGGTTGTATTAATGAATAAGAAAAGTGAGACACATCAAAAGATGCCTGAACTTTTGAAGAGATTGCAAAATGAGAAAAGTTTGATAGTATTGAAGATCAGATCAGACAAGGGTACTAAGTTCCTTAACAAAGTTATAAGAGAATACTGTGAACAAAATGGTGTGCTGCATCAATTAGCAGCTTCTGCAACACCTCAGCAAAATGGGGTTGCTGAGAAAAGAAATTGGACTTTAAAGGAAGCAGGGAGGACTAGGATTTGTGAAGCATTACTACCTAAAAGATATTGGGGTGAAGCAATTAATACAGCATGCTACACACAAAATAGGACCTCAGTAAACAAAAAGTTGCGAAGACACCTTGTGAGATTTAGAACGGAAGAAAACCTAATATATCTTATTTCCATCCATTTGGAAGTAAGTGTTTCATCTTCAATCCTAAGGAACAACTGAAGACATTCCAACAAAAATCATATGTAGGAATCTTTTTAGGATACTCTTCAGCCAGCAAGGCATTCAGGGTACTGAACAAAAGAACACTTAAACATGAAGATCTACACATTGTTTTTGATGAACCTAAGTTCACTGAAATAGAAGATGATGAAGTTTCAGAAACTGCTATAAATCAGGAGATCACTGATCCAGAATATGTTGATGTTTTGAAGAAGATAACTGACTTAAAAGTTTCTAATTCTGGAAGCAAAGACGTACCTGCTGATAACACTACTGATGCAACAACATATGCAATTCAAGGATCTGCTAATCCCCCTACTGAAGCAACAACAGACACTACTGAAGACGAGGTTCCAGTAAATCAAGCAAATCAAGATTTACAATGGTTGAAGGACCACCCCGCTGAACAAGTAAATTGTAATATACAACAACATGTAAGGACTAGAAGACAATTAAAAGCAATGTTTACTTGCTTTCTATCTCAGATAGAACCTAAAGTTGTTGAAGAAGAAATATTTGGTCCAGATTGGATAATTGCCATGCAAGAAGAATTGAATGAATTTGAAAGAAACCAAGTTTGGACACTAGTAGAGAGGCCTAGTCATGGAAATATAATTGGCACTAAATGGGTATACATAAATAAGTTGGATGAATCTGGTTCCATTGTTAGAAACAAAGGCCAGACTAGTGGCAAAAGGCTATTCTTAAACAGAAGGAATAGATTTTGATGAGAAATATGCCCCCGTTGCAAGATTGGAAGCTATAAGATTGTTTTTGGCATATGTTGCATACAAAAACTTCAAAGTATACCAGATGGATGTCAAAAGTGCATTCTTGAATGACATTCTGGAGGAGGAGGTCTATGTTCAGCAACCTCTTGGTTTTGAAGTAAAAGATCAAGAAGATAAAGTGTATAGACTCAACAAGGAACTTTATGGTTTGAAACAAGCACCAAGAGCATGTTATGAAACCCTATCTCAATTCACGGTGAACAATGGTTTTACCAAAAGTACCATTGACAATAATCTTTTCATAATCAATGAAGGGGACAGCACCCTGCTGGTACAGAT
Organism: Gentiana straminea; assembly: GCA_036785695.1. NCBI lineage: Eukaryota > Viridiplantae > Streptophyta > Magnoliopsida > Gentianales > Gentianaceae > Gentiana > Gentiana straminea. The sequence goes on along the minus strand of JAVUPR010000360.1, from coordinate 1,009,032 downwards.
CTATGATGATGATATAATCTTTGGTTCTGAAAATGATTTGCTATGTGAAAAGTTTTCTAAACTCATGAAAAGCAAGTTCCAAATGATTATGATGGGTGAAATGAACTACTTTTTGGGATTACAAGTCAAAAAAATGACAGATGGAATCTTCATTCATCAAACTAAATATACCAATGAGCTGCTAAAGAAATTTGGTATGGAAAATAGCACCAAGGTATCAACTCCTATGAGTACAAGCATCAGATTGGATGAAGATAAAGAAGGCAAAGATGTTGATCAGACTTTATATAGAAGGATGATAGGCAGTCTGCTATACCTCACTACCAGCAGACCTGATATCTCCTCCCAAGGAAAGTCATTCAGATGCAGTCAAGAGGATTCTTAAGTATCTAAAAGAGACAGTGGGAGTATGAATATGGTATTCAAAAGATGGAAGTTTCAAAGTTATATCCTACTCATATTCTGATTATGCTGGATGCAAGATTGATAGAAAAATCACCACAAAAACTTGTCAGTTGATGGGAAATAGACTTGTGTCCTGGTTTAGCAAGAAATAGAATTCAATATCCACTTCCAATGCTGAAGCTAAATACATTGCTGCTTGAATCTGCTGTGCACAAATACTATGGCTGAGACAGCTATTAAGGGATTATGGGATTGAAGAAAGAGAAATTCCCATAATGTGTGACAACACAAGTGCAATTGCAATCACAGAAAACCTTATTTTGCACTCAAGAACCAAGCACATTGATGTGAGTCATCATTTTAGAAGTGATCATGTGGAAAAGAAAGATGTGGTGGTTCTTTACATCCCTCCTGAAGATCAACTTGCTGACATCTTCACAAAACCATTGGTCAATGAAAGATTGCTAAAGTTAAGAACTGAGCTTGGCATCATCAAAGTTGACTGACACTTTTCTAGTCTGCAGAGTACTGGAATTCACCAAGGGGATTAGTCTTTGCCCAGCTGGGTGCGTTCACTTTGCAGATTAGTCATTGGTATCAACAATTCCCTAGTACTCCTATAGTTTGAAAGATTGAGCAAATGAAGTGGCCAAGGTGATTGGTCTTTGTCCTGTTGTGTGAGCTCACTCGACAGATCAGTCATTGGTATTAAACATCATCTTGTATTATCAATTGGACAAAACTATGCCTAATGTAAATTAGCAGAGTATTTTTTTGTCAGTAGGCTGCTGAGCCAACAGAAGATCAGCAGAGCGATTTTGAAGTAACCCTGCTACAGCTCAACTCTACTGAAGACCAAGTCTGCTGAATTATGCGTTATGAAGATTCAAACATTAATGAAAGTCAACAATAAATGGATATTATTCTTATCCATTATAACTGCGGTTACAATATCCAACGGTTACAACGCATAATGAGACAAGTTAGTGGGACACGTGGCAGCATTACATTTATTCCAAAATTTATCATGGTTAAATGCTACAGTATGTGCACAGTACTTGCCTGACAGTTATCAACAACTATATTTCCTTATATATACAGACATATACACAGAAGTTATATACAAAACTCAGATTGATTTTCTCTGCATTTATACAAGTGTGAACATAGATTTACAGAGTTTTCTTCTTTATCTTTCTCAAATTTCTACAATGACAGATAAAGATATTCATCTTGGCACAAGCCAAAGTGTTAGAGCTTTTGCTGTTGATGCTAACAAGACTGAGTTAGCCATCATTATTCGAAGAAAAATCAGAAGATATGAAGAACTGTAAACTGTCCTAAATCTTAGATTGGAAAGTATCTCATACACCAATGTTATCAACTTCTGGAGGAATATGGTGATAAGATATGATAGAGAGGCATTTACTACAACTATTAATGCCTAGGAGATTGATATCACCCCAGATCTACTAAGAGAGGTGTTCGGATTTGGACCAGGAAATAGAGCTCCTACAAATCAAGAACGGATGCAGTTATCAAGATTGGAGTTTGTTGAATCAATAAAGACTAACAAGTCTATAACAACAGCCCTGAATATCAATATGAAGAATATTGGCTTGGAATATAACCTGCTGAGCAAAATTATTGCCAAGAATATTCTGGGATTCAGTGGAAGTCTTGATACACTTTCTTGTTCAAAAATAGACCTACTGATAATAATTTGTAGAAGCAAGAAGTTTGATTGGGCTTGATTCTTTCTGTAGTAGATGAAGAAGGTTGTGTCAGATGAAAGAGATGTCACAATAAAATCAAAGACAAAGCCCCTAGGTCTAATGATTCAGACCCTGCTGAATCATCTGAAGATACCTGATGTTGCACCTTCCAAAATCAATAAGTCAAGATACAAACCAGAAATCAACTATTCTATTCCTAGTTTAGATGATGATGAAGAAGGAGATGATGAAGAAATAGAAAGTGATGATAATGATGATGATGACAATAATGGTTGGCAGGAATAGAGGACCAAGGCTAAAAATGATATGCAACCTGCTGCACCAAAGAAGCCTGTGCTGAAAAGAAAGTCTGGTGAAACAAGGATAATAACTGAGATGTTAATGCCTAAAAAGACAAGGCAGCAATCAGTAGACACTACTGTGTCTACTGAGGCCTAAGTTGACAGTGAGGCTGCTGAGCTTACTGGAGTTGCAAAGAAGACTGCTGCTGAGATCTTAAAAGAACAACTCAAAGAAGATTCAAGAAAAAGAAAGGCTGCTAGCAAAGAGCAACTAGAAAAAGAACTTTTTTTGAAGGAACAACAACCTGCAAAAAGAAATAAACAAGTTGTGAAAAGTAAAGGCCATGGAAAAGGCAAGGAATTGAGGGTTCTAGAGTCCCAAAAGGAAGCTGAAATAGAAGAAGATGTTGCTAATACAACATAAGTTGTTGAGCCTGCTGAGGCTGCTAAAGTTGTTCTTGAGCAACCAATTGAAAAACCACACCACACTGCTGAACCTGAACCTACTGTGGAAGTAAATGATCCAGTTGCAAATCGTGCAATTGCTGATATAACTCAGGGGGAAGAACAGATTGGTACAAACCCTGCTGATAAACATATGATTCAGGAGGAAGGAAGTGTTGAGCAATTAGAGGTAGTAGGTACAAATTTGCAACCTGAAGAACCTACTCACCTATATGTATATGCTGAAGATATGTTGAGCCTTCTTGTTGAAACCTTTGGAGGTCAACAAGTTGAACAACCTATTCCTAGGAAACCAACTATGCCATATGAAAAGAAAGAGAAGAAATCAAAGAAGCCTAAGGTAGATCCAAATATCAGACAAGTTGAGAAATATTTTAGATTGAAATTTGGATTCTATAAACATCATAAACCTGCAAGAGAACCTATGACTGGCTTTGAAGAATGAGCATTTGACTAGTTAGGAGTAGAGAATTTAGTTGGATTAATTGACACATCTGAGTTGGGAGCAAGGCTGTTGGAAATCAATGAAGAAGAAAAGCAAAGAGGAAACATCATGTTCAATGATCCCAGGTTTACACCTGACAGTGATGATTCACCATCTGATTCAGATGATGATCATCCCATGCATCCAGGAGAGTAAAGTGGAGTTGCTAGAAAAACCTACTGAGGATGAAGAATAGGGGTCTACTAACAAGATAGCAGATCAATCTGCTGATGGCAAGTCTGCTGAGGGTCAGCAGACTGGTAATTTGGATCAAGAAATCGAAGATGCTACTATTGAAGATTTGGAAGCACAAATCTATGCAGAAAAAACTCTTGATGACAATAGATTGATTAATGTGTCTGATACAATAATGATTGAGCAAGCTGATGTCAATTCTAAATGATCAGCTCAATATCAATACCGTATTGATACTGATGAGGTTTTAGCACAAGCATCTGATACTCTTAAAGAAATAGCTTATATGCATGGTGTGTTAGAGGAAAATGTGGAGTGGAGGTTCAGTCTGCCGAGGAACATACAACAACTGAACAAAGGTTGGAACAGAAGGCCTGATCACTGAGGATCAAACAGTGTTGGGACAAATGTTGGAATTGATGTTGGGATTAGAGGAATCCCATGTGCACTGTGTGGAGGCTACTGAGGAAAGGGCTGATGTTGCACATACTGAAGAACAACAAGCTCCGGTTGCACATACTGAAGAACAACACACTGCTGATGTGCATGCTAAAGGACCGCAAGCTGCTGATGAACATGTTGAAGAATAGATTGTTGATTATGACTTCAGTGATGATGAGTTTCAAATGCCTGAAGAAGAAGTTGAAGCAGAGCCCCAACAAGCACATATACCAAATTTTGAAAATGTACATTTTTAGAGGTAGTAAAGCGACCTCAACCCGTACTTGCACTCATGAAGAACCTACACTTGAAGAATTTTTTGGAAATGTTGTTGAGGAAGGTCCCGAACCCCATGAATAGGATAGGATAAGAGCAATTGTTGTGAGGAAACCTAGGGCTGAAGATGATGTTGAACAGCCTACTGGAGGTTTTCCTGGGGATATGGCTGGAATGAATGCTATTCCAGAGCATATTTTGGATGAGTTAAGAGCTGTAAGGCAGGATATAACTCAACTGAGGACTCAAATGAATAGAAGTGAGAGGAGATTTGAATTTTTTTTTAAATTAGTGGAAAACATAGGGAGAACTTCTGAGACAACTGCTTCAAACATCACTTCCCTCCAATTTTCGACCAATGACCTGCTGCGAGATGTTGCTCCTGTTAATAATGAGATTATAAACAAAGACAAGAATATGGCAGAGCAGATTGCCTCACTGCATAATAAAATTGACAAGATTGCTGAGACACCTAAGCCTACTGTGGCACCTCAACCTGCTGAGGCACCTCAACCTGATGTACTGGATCCTAAACTCACTGAAAGGGTCAATCTGCTGGAACAAACTATGGAAGGAAAAATTATTGCGGTTGACACAAGGACTGAAATCATGGAAGGTCAAATCTCAAACTTCCTGATCACACATGATAGTGTTCATGGCCTGCTGAACCGGTTTATTGATGTCAATAAGGGGGAAGAAGGTCTTACAGCATAAGCAAAGGAGGAAGCTAGGAGTTTTAGCAAAAAATAGATGGGAGGCTGACATCAATGAATTTAGAAAGCCTACACCTGGCAGGATACAGTTGACTGATTGTCTTCTGAAAGATATAAGAAGCTATACTATTCAAAAAAGAGACCCTATCATGACATGGGATTTCAAGAAGGACTGAATTCCTTTATGTGACTTAAATTTTAGGATGTATGGGTCAAATCAATGAGAGCTGCTAGCAGAGGTGGTAGAGGTTGCAGAGGTTGAAGCTGGACAACAAGGGATTCACTGGAAGAATTCAAACACTTCTATATGGGATAAGGCTTCAATGTTCACAATATAAGTTTGACTCTACCTGAAGCATGGAAATGGTGGAAACAGATACATACCTAGATTGATTTTACAACTTTTGAAAATCAATGGATGATAGATATTGTCATGCAAATCCGGGAGTATCAAGAGAAGCAAGAACAAGATAGGAACAGAAACTGGATCAGCACACTTACATATGCATTTATCTTTTGGTGATCCTAGTTTGTAATATCTTTGAACAAATATGATTTTAATGAGATATGACTAAATGTTGTTATGTCTGTATCTGTATCTTTTTGCTTTGTTGTAAGGAGGGTATCGGCATCATCTCTAAAAAGGGGGAAATTGTTGGACATATTTTATGTTTTAATGATGAGTGCCAGACTAGCTAGAGCAAAGGCAAAAAGATGTCTAGATTAAATGTATAGGTTTACTAGAGTTAGATCTTTGTATAGGTTTGATCAAACATGCACTGTAAAGAGGTCAATTGACTTTATCAGCAGACATGTCTAGGTCAGAAGGGTGTCTAGGTCAGCTGACTAACTAGGAACCTGCTGATGGCTGAAGGCTGAGGGTTCAAACCTAATTATTGAAGGCTTAGGGATCAAACTTAGTATTTAAAGTCAAGGATATGGAATTAGAATTTAGGGAAGTCTGTGATGAACTAAACTGAATATATATACCTTGTGTACATGGTCTAAGTTCCATAAAGTTATGTGGTGATTGTAACTTAGTTATAATCAAAATGGTGTACTATAACTTCACAATAAAAAGGTTGATGAGAAGCAGATGGCTGAAGAGTTATTAAAACACGGTAGACTAAAATTGCTGACAGATATGTACATCAGTAGACTGATATACCCTAGGTGTATGCTGAATGGAAATCTCGATTTAATCAAAGTTACATTATAAAGATTAAATGGATAAGGATGGATTACAAGCCTTGATTTTGTCAACAAATCAATGGTCAAGATATAAGGAACGTTGGAAAGATTCAGAGGATTGTCCAATGGTTATAATTCAAAGGGTGGACAGTCTGGATACTGACAAAAAGCTGACTCACAATGTCAGTACTATGAACAGAGACAAAAAGCAAGTCAAGATGGAGACAAGTCTGAAAAAGCTACATTTGAATTTCAAACACAAGTCACAAGTTTGACACCTATAAATAGGGGACTCCTGACTCTGCTTGACGATGATGAACAACATAATAATCCATACGAAGCTATCATGTTTTTTATCAAGAAAAATACCCTGCTGACATACACTGAGCTTAAATTTGCTGATCAATATTTATCTTCAAGTGTAACCTACTATCAAGTTACATCAAGTATACACACATGAAGACTTCAAGTTGTTGATCATTTCATCCTGATCAAGCTGCTGAAAGCTGAATAACTTACTTGATTCAACCCTTCTTTTACAAGAAGTTTACTGAAGACAGAGAAGCACCCTTTGTTTGTGGTGGGGCTGGTGAAGAGGCTGTTAGATGTAATATCACCGGATGGATCATAGATCCACCCGATTATGCAGCGGAAAGTACAAGATCTAGATCTAAACAATCAAAGCAAATAAAATAATAGATCTAACCTACGAGGGGGTTAGATTGCTTACCAGTTTATGGTGAATAAACTCCAAGAACAATCTTCAATCCAATCCGATCTAGTTGAGAGCCTAGTTGAGAAGCCAAAGTCTTCCAACGTGTATCTCCAAGCACCACCAGGTGGATGGTGTTTCAAGCCGCCGGACCTCCTCGATATGCTACCGGAATAATCCCGAGGATTATTCAACTCGAAACCCTTAGTAAATAGCCGAAAAATCCAAGCTAATTTACTCCCAAATATGCGTGTTATGTGATGTGTCAAAAGGCTTGGGAGAACTCTTTTTATATAGGAGAGTAATCCTTGTTCTCCAAAGATTTAATAATTAACCAATAATTATTAAATTAATCCTTTTCCTTAAAAAGATAAATCTAAAATATTCCTAAATTAATTAGGATATACAAAAGATTTTCTTTTCCCTAAATTATTTAACACATAAATAATTTAATCACATGTCTTATTATTTATTAAGAAAACTAATTTCCCAACAAATAATAATACACAAAATGCACCACCTACACCTAATCAATTAGGTCATGCGCACATTTCATTTATTTGGGCCGAGTCCACGAAAAATTTCTTTTCCATGTATTTAATTATCTAGTCCAACTAAACAATTAATCCACATATCAATTAAATAGTCCAATCCAACTATTTAATTATAATTGAGGTGAAACGACGAGAAAACATATGCTATGTTAGGAACCACGTCGGGGACCATGGTCCCATATTCAGTAGCTACAATAAATTAAATAAAATTATTCGTCAGACCGAACAATTATATTCAATCTATTAATTCCGGGATTACACCACCATAAACCCGAAACTGAACTCTGCCGAATATAGATAACTTACACTCAACCATGAGTTGATAAGGTGTCCTCTAATATAATCATTACATACGGATAAATCTTCCATAGACTGTTCATTTCGATTCGGAATATCTCCGTAGACCCTTCTCGAAACCTCTTATCCTTATTTACCATTAACACCCTAGTGATCAATTAGTTCATAACTAATGTAATATGAACTCCGTGGATCGATCAGTTTCTAGGATTAACAAATAAGGGAACTGTCTGTCTACTTCCCGAGGGAAGGAATGGATTCCATATTTGTGATAGCACAGACTACTCACTCATCCTAAAATAGAGCCAACGAGAAGTGTTGGACCACATACTGCGAAGTGATCCTTACTAACACATCAAACTCTACCCTAGTTTAAGCAGTTGTCTGTGATCACCTCAGGATTGAGATTAATCCATATATGATCATCTTGTGATTCGATAAGACTTCTCGATTACGGAATTATATCGAGAACTCAAATCAAATCGGTTCAGCCCAATATGATTATCATCATATATAAATGCCCCACTAGGTACCCTATTACCGACAGTCCGGATAAGAGTGTCACACCTAAAGTGTTTTGGGCGCATTATTAGCATATTAATGATGAGACCCGTACTCAGATTGATCAACGCTACGGACTAAGTTAATATTAAGTACATCTCACTAACTCAATCCTCTTGTGTATAGGCATACATAGAGTTATGTGATTACATAAACGAGGTACTTAGGGTTTTGAGTAGTGTCTTAATTATAAGCATACATGCATATAATAAGATGAATTATTAATTCTGTCCTAAAACAATTACATAATTGTATTTCGGGGACTACACCTAACAATCTCCCACTTGCACGAAAGGCTAGTGGATTAATTGTTTTAAAGCACACCCCTTTATATCTATATCTACAACATTCTCCCACTTGCTCAAAACAAGAGAGACGTATCCCTCTAATCTGTACCTTCCAAGCGCATCTTAGTAATTCATCCTTCCAAGCACGACCGGAGTGTGCCGCCGCAGGGTAGGTCAGTGACCCGGCGCGTACTTAGAATCCGAATAACATGTGACTTGGTACTCTGATCAGGTAGGTTGGCGGCTTGGGTCAATCTTCGGGATCGAAACTTCGCCTTTCCATCTAATCCGGTGGTACACCTTCAATATGCCTTTGAGTCAACACTGAGGACAAGATCTACTTAACGATCATCCTTAATCCGACCTAAAGCCAGAATCAGTGTTATCACTTATATTCTAGTTTGCACTAAACATCCCATTTCGTATTCATCTGCAGGTTTAGATAACCATTCCTGAGAGGTATGGTAGACTACATTGTTGAAGGTTGCATAAATGCAAGAATATCTTAACCAGGTGAATGGATGGGATTGCCAATAATCGATTCTCGAGAATTTGAGTGAATCAAATCCTTTAGAATGAATCCCGATGGCATGTCAGACTATGACTTTAGATAACACACCCATGTTGTTTCCAACTATTTCAGTGTTGCCATTCACAAACACTAATCTACATACTACTTTACTAATATTGATGCCCAGTCTACGAAAGACTTATCAATATTCTGGTCAAGTCCATATATTAAAATATATGACTTTGAAATGACCTAGAGGTTTTCTTTAATCCCCAAAGGATATAAGCTATGGCAGACATCTGCCAAAGGTTCTTTCTGAATAAATTAAGATACCGTTAGTCTCGCAAAAATGTCTTAGGGAATCACCCCTATTTTCTGCTTTGTAACGAATCCGTTATTTGTTCTTAGCTAAAACCCTTCTGTTCTGAATGAATTCAGATTCCATTGTTCGTCTATGAAGTCTTAGGGAATCACGAAATCAAGCAAGTCTGAGTGGTAAGAGAGATCACGGTCTGGTTAACTCTCTACCGTTTAGGGAATCACCCCTAAATTTTTCTTAGCTTTGCGTTGAAAGTTAAACTTTCCTATTCATTTGACTCTTTTCCGTGTAGTTCCAATTTCTCCCACTAGGCCTGAGATACTCAGGTGGTTCTACAAGAGTTTGAACAGAACTATAGTGCAAACAACTCTATTCACAGGGTTATGGCTTTTAAACCAACCTCTATGCTCAGGATCCTACACAACCCACAAAGGACTATAGGTCATCAATCTACCCTATAGACCGTAAGGTCCTGCAATAGGTAATAGACAAACCATACTCCCACTGCGTTCGGGTAGGATCGATATACTGATCTAGTTTAGTAGTTTTTATTAGTGTTATCACCAACTGCAGGTGTTGGATGTGGACTGAACAAATCAGTTAGTAACATCTTGAGTACAAATATTCCAAGATCTAAGGTTGTTATTTATAGACTCTATCAGACCGAGTTTGAAAGTCCAACCGTCGTTCTCTGATTTTACAAGTTTTATAATCAACCTTTACTCAATGCATCAAGATATTTCATGATCTGAACATGTACACAAAATTTCCAGTCCTACCTTCAAGCACTCGGTGCTAAATGCCTCTATTTACGGAAGTGGGGTTAACCGAATTCACTCCTTATCCACATATGCGTAGGCATCTTTTAAGTAGACTTCTCGGTTTTTCATTACAACGTAAACCGTTATTTTGCAACCAATATCTTAAATGAGTTCAGCAGCGTATCGTAGCACATCAATAACTATGTAAGGCAAATTTTGGTGTATCCCTTAGTGAAAACATTCCCTGGGAGGTAGGCCGAGCATTAGTCCCGAAGACTACACAATAACCTATTTCTAAGTATGGAATACTCTATCTCTGGTGAAATCAGAGATTTCCTCCAAATATTTTGGATAAACTTACCGGAGTCTCGAATAGTTGTCAGACAAGATGTCACTACTTCAAAAGCTCCCATTAGCTTGTACCTTTCATATGACCCCTGAGGTCGATATGAATAAGCTATGTAACTTCTTTGAATCTATTACCCTTTCCCGATTGAAAAGGAAACTTAGGCATTGTTCCTTTGAGACATGGTTCTTTTGACTGGGAGATAGGAATCACCCTAAGCCAGTCTTCAGATCTTGTCTTTAGGGAATATGCAATAATTAATAGAATAGAAAGAAGCGTTTATCGAAATACGGAATCCATTTGCGTTTATATTGTTTAAGATGTGTTACATATACCTATTCATCATTTCTTAGTGATTCTGACTTTATCATACAAAAGTCTGAGTCTTGGGTTTGTGCTACGAATGTTATATTCATCGTCAATAAGACAAAAAAATTATCCTATTGAAAATGAATACGTTCGTTCCAACGAATCCGAAAACAGAAAATGAGTTTTCTGTGATACTCAAGAATAGAATCCGAGATTCATTTCTTTATATCACTCCCACAAGTCTATCTGAAATAACTGCCCGTTGTCTGTTTTATTTATCGTTTAATGCAAAGCTGCCAAGTTCTTCCAAAGAACTTTAGCTTTTGAGAAAATTGCTAAGGATGCATTGGTCAGTGATCGGAAATCACTTTCCTTATCCTCTAATTTCCAATTTATTAATTTTCTGGTTTAGCCTTAAAACTACTTAGTTTAGATGACTAACATGTATAAACATTCTTTCTCATTCTTGACTTTCCTTAAATGGAAACTGTCTTGAACTAGCAGTTCGTTTGAGTAGACACTACTCTTGAACTATGGGATGCCTGATGATAGTGTTACTAGCTTGGACTATTCGATTTTTCTAATCGACAAATCATAAGAGGAAAGCACCTACTAGTTTATCGGTTCCAAATACTGTCTAACTAGCAACACTTTGTATTTACGATTTTTCAAAGATTAGAACATCACTTAAAACTAAGCTCCTAGTAGTTTATCAGTTCCAAATACTGTCTAACTGGCAATATTGTGTTCATGATGTTTCAAAGATTATAAAATCTCCAGAACTAAGCTCTCACTAGTTTATCAGTTCCAAATACTGTCAACTAGTAACGCTTTATTCTTGTTTTTCCAATGAATGGAAAAACTCTTGTGTAGTCCATTACACATTTCTAATCATTCAGAAAAACAACAAATCATAAGACTAAGGCTCCCACTAGTTTATCGGTTCCAAATACCATCTTACTAGCAACGCCTTATGTATGATTTTCTGATTTTTCAATTAGAAATTTGATGTGTAATTACACTTCTAAAATTCAGTAAATGAATTTTATATATAGTCCTAAATCATATTTTGTAAACTAAGTACGGTCGTTTCTCGTTTTACACGAGCGACATTCGTGACATACCTATACTATGTCATTAAGTTTTTAAAGGCTCAAAAGAAAATCATTTCCGAAAATTAACTGCATTTATTGATATTTACCACGTACTTGTTACTTTCCACATTTTTAATGAAATCCTATTACTAACATTTTAGTAGCCTAGAGACTTAGTTGTAAAAAATATGACAGAAACTTAAATTAAAAAAATAAATTTTCACTACTAGATTTGTATTTTAGGAATTATAAACTATAAAAAGTTTATCCTACCATTCCAAGGATTTAACCTCGCATAGTACTGTCCGAGAGGGTCGATATCAGCACTATGACGGTTAAACTGAGACAATCTCTCTCAATGATTAAGCTTCGAGAATCGAACATCTCACAGGAATCAGACATCCCGGACCTTAATCATTGATTACCTTCCTTTTTCTAGCCTAGATATTTCGAAAATATCCATAAAGAGTGTGACCTAATATATCAGATCTCAGCGTACGCCCCGAGTATGCCTACGAGGGGCAGGTCAGTGACCCGGCGAGTACCCGATATCCTATCCTTTCAGAGACCAAGCCTTGAATTTTGATAGCGGTGAACACCATCCGAAGGGGGCCGAAATCAATGCGGCACGAGGTGTCACCATTCTCTCACATGCTTGCATCTATAGTAGAGGCCGTGGGGTTTGTTGTCGCCTTCCCCGCTCCCACTCAATAATTTGAAAAAAAGTGGTGGGTTTACTAATTACGGTTTCGGTCTTGACAATAAGAAACAATAAATCAAAGTACTCCGAATAGGGTCGGTTAAGTAGGCAAGCCTACGCCGTCTTATTCGTAGGAACATATATGACTGTCGGTCAGATCCGGCAAGAGAAGCCCCGTTTAGCCCGAAGGCTTATTGGATATGCTAAGTCTTGTCGAACCGCAGTGCAAACGTCACACGTGGAGGGGAGTCAATCGAGCCGTAGCTCAGTTGAACTCGCCCAACCATGGTTAGACCATTTCCAAACCCATGTACTACAATTTTCTGATTTCTATGTTGTCAACCAAAGTGTGATCTCGTTTCTGTTTAAGGTATGTTCACCGAAAACTCAACGATTTATCTAAGTGGGATTCACCGAGAATCCATCACTAAAATCGTAACGATTGACAAAACCCGGTTCCTCGGTTTTAATAATTAGTTACTTAATTAATTAACTACCACATATTAATTAAAAAATCCTTTAACTAAATCTCCATTCTGACCGGAAGGATTGTCGTTTCAACGGCTCAATCTCCGGGAATAAATAAAAACGAACCGAAACAAAACAGATCTACTTCTAGGAAACTAAAGTTACAAAATTTCCTATACTCATATAAACGAATTTATATGAGTTTACAATAGATCTAACGAGTAAAAAATTCCAACCCCAATCCATCTCTTCAACCATGACAATCACAAGGCAACATACATGAATAAATTTCGATGCATATAGAAAAGCAAACGAAAAATAAAAAACAATCTAAACATGCTTTTTCAACTCCTAGATCTGAAATTTACATACTTTGATTGAAAGATCAAAGGCTTTGATACCACTTGTTTGATGTAATATCGCCGGATGGATCATAGATCCATCCAATTACGCAGTGGAAAGTACAAGATCTAGATCTAAACAATCAAAGCACATAAAATAATAGATCTAAACTACGAGGGGGGTTAGATTGCTTACCAGTTTATGGTGAATAAACTCCAAGAACAATCTTCAATCCAATCCGAGCTAGTTGAGAGCCTAGTTGAGAAGCCAAAGTCTTCCAACGTGTATCTCCAAGCACCACCAGGTGGATGGTGTTTCAAGCCGCAGGAACTCCTCAATATGCTACCGGAATAATCCCGAGGATTATTCAACTCGAAACCCTAAGTAAATAGCCGAAAAATCCAAGCTAATTTACTCCCAAATATGCATGTTATGTGATGTGTCAAAAGGCTTGGGAGAACTCTCTTTATATAGGAGAGTAATCCTTGTCCTACAAGGATTTAATAATTAACCAATAATTATTAAATTAATCCTTTTACTTAAAAAGATAAATCTAAAATATTCCTAAATTAATTAGGATATACAAAAGATTTTTTTCCCTAAATTATTTAACACATAAATAATTTATTAAGAAAACTAATTTCCCAACAAATAATAATACACAAAATGCGCCACCTACACCTAATCAATTAGGTCATGCGCACATTTCATTTATTTGAGCCGAGTCCACGAAAAATTTCTTTTCCATGTATTTAATTATCTAGTCCAACTAAACAATTAATCCACATATCAATTAAATAGTCCAATCCAACTATTTAATTATAAATGAGGTGAAACGACGAGAAAACATATGCTATGTTAGGAGCCACGTCGGGGACCATGGACCCATATTCAATAACTACAATAAATAAAATAAAATTATTCGTCAGACCGAACAATTATGTTTAATATATTAATTCCGGGATTACACCACCATAAACCCGAAACTGAACTCTGCCGAATATAGATAACTTACACTCAACCATGAGTTGATAAGGTGTCCACTGATATAATCATTACATACAGATAAATCCTCCAAAGACTGTTCATATCGATTCGGGATATCTCCGTAGACCCTTCTCGAAACCTCTTATCCTTATTTACCATTAACCCCTAGTGATCAATTAGTTCATAACTAATGTAATATGAACTCCGCGGATCGATCAGATTCTAGGATTAACAAATAAGGGAACTCGTCGTCTACTTCCCGAGGGAAGGAATGGATTCCATATCTGTGATAGTACAGACTACTCACTCATCCTAAAATAGAGACAACGAGAAGTGTTGGACCACATATTGCGAAGTGATCCTTACTAACACATCAAACTCTACCCTAGTTTAAGCAGTTGTCTGTGATCACCTCAGGATTGAGATTAATCCATATATGATCATCTTGTGATTTGATAAGACTTCTCGATCACGGAATTATATCGAGAACTCAAATCAAATCGTTCCAGCCCTATATGATTATCATCATATATAAATGCCCCACTTGGTACCCTATTACCGACAGTCCGGATAAGACTGTCACACCTAAAGTGTTCTGGACGCATTATTAGCATATTAATCATAAGACCCGTACTCAAATTGATCAACGCTACGGACTAAGTTAATTTTAAGTACATCTCACTAACTCAATCCTCTTGTGTATTGCCATACACTAAGTTATGTGATTACATAAACGAGGTACTTAGGGTTTTCAGTAGTGTCTTAATTATAAGCATACATGCATATAATAAGATGAATTGTTAATTCTGTCCTGAAACAATTACATAATTGT
Organism: Gentiana straminea; assembly: GCA_036785695.1. NCBI lineage: Eukaryota > Viridiplantae > Streptophyta > Magnoliopsida > Gentianales > Gentianaceae > Gentiana > Gentiana straminea. The sequence continues at coordinate 993,765 of JAVUPR010000360.1, read as the reverse complement.
CTTTCGGGCACTACACCTAACAGAGGCAATCCTACACTTCAAGGACCAGTGGAGTACTTTGGAAAATCAATCCTACCTGCTTCAAGTGTTCAGTTTGTGAAGCCATAGTCATTGGTGAAGGACAAGCAGTTTAGGTATTTTTGTAACAACAACCTCAAGAATCTCTAGTGAATTACCTCCAACATCACAGGAGAAGAGTGGACTGATAGGATTACACCACCTGGAACCACTATAAATCTTGCCGATTTTACTTTACTGCATTTACTTTTTGAATATTATTTTATCAGCATACTGATCACATCAACCTACGGAAAGCGAGCAACTGAATCACACACATACACTATTGAGTATCCAATACTTGGTATCATTATTTTATCAGCAAGTAATAAGGCTTAATTCAAATATAATCCGCTGCAACAAATTCAGTAACCTTATTAGTTAGCAGACTACTGATAGTGACTACTGACTATGCTGAGTTTGTCAACTCCAAAAGTTTTAAGTGTTAAGTTTATTCACCCCCCCCCCCCCCTCTAAACTTAACCAAAGCCTTTTCAAGGGACCAACAATTTTGTATTAAAAATATTGGCTAAAGTGGCGCCTTTTCTTGTGATAAAATTAGGAAAATAAATTGTCCAAGATTATGTCACATGTGTAATTAGTTAATTATTCATTTGTTAGATAATTAATGGAAAAGAGATAAGAGATTTATTTTTTGGGAATTATCTCTTATTTTATGGTAAATATCTTTTCCTTATAGAAATAGGTAATTGTAATGTGAAAATGATAACTCTCTCTTGACTAGGTATTTCCTATATAAAGAGAGGTCCTCCTAACACAGATTACAATACTAAATTGCGCCACATTTAATTAAAAAGAAGAGAAAATTTAGTTTTCTTGTTCTAGACATTAGGAGGAGAAAAACTAGGTTTTTTTCTTGGAGCATATTCAAGGAGGTTCTACAAAGAGGATCGACGTCCACCAGTCATCGCTTGGAGATACAATCTAGAAGACTGCGGCTTCTCCTTTTCGGTCGATTGCTTATTCCTTTACTATTGGGTAAATCTCCATCCTTCTCGTAGTTATATTAAATTATTATGTGAATTAATATCATGGTAAAATCGCATGCGAATTTAGTTCGTAGCTTCCGTTGTGCATGATCGAGCGTCTCGATCGGTGCTGTGAATCATATCTGATAGGATCTGGATTCGGGTTTCTGTATATCCAGCATATGGTATCGGAGGCAAAATGGAAAGCGATTTTGCGATCTGGATTGCATAATTAATTAATAAGGAGTGAAATTGAATAAATATTGCATCTTTTATATGATATATATGCGTGATTGAACGCTTTGGTTGAAGATCTTGGGGTTGGTACTTGTTTACCGTTAGATCTATTGTAAACCCAAATTTTTATGGGTATAGGAAATTTTGTAATTTTTTTGTTGTAATTTAATTTTCTAGTAATTAGAATTTACATAAACAAGCCGGACCTGTTGTACTTATTCAATTTTTGAAGAACATCAACAAGCTAAAGCAGCTGATGGTGAAGACGCAACATTTACAAATTAAAGACCCAAGTTCGACCCCCCACCAGACGCGTTTTTGGGCAGTTGAAGGGAATCGAACCCAGGTGAAGCAAGAAGGAGAAAGGCGTCTGGACCAACTCGGTTGTAAGGGATTTTGTTGAAGATCTGGATCGGTTAATTAATAAAGAAGCAAATTCGGTATTCTATTATAGAAAATTAGTAAACCTATTCGATTGGGTTTAGTTTTTATTTGTTTATTTTATTATAGATTACATACCGGGGTACCAACGGTCCACCTCAGTGGTTTATTTTTATCATTTATTTTCTCTTCTAATTATTTACGTGATATAACAAGGTCATGCATCATATTCATAAATTCCACTCCTGGCATACACATACATGTAGAAAATTAATATTGGCATTAATTAGACATGTATGAACATGATAATTAATTTAGATTAATAATAAATTAAATTAATTAAAGGAAACAGAATTTTATCAGGATATAAAATTCACGTGATAAACTTATTTATGTAGTGCCTACACAAAGGAATTTTAATCCATAAAAATTGAAGGATCGTGGATATAGTGACACTAGTTAGACGGTATTTGGAACCGATGAACTAATGGGAGGATTATATTAAATATTCAAGATCTATTGTTTTTTGGATTATTAGAAAGTTATAAAATGCGGATCTGTTGCCGTGAAATACTGTGATGGCTTGCTATTGTGGCGGATCGCCTGTTTGCTTTGCCTGAGTGCCGTACTCATAGTATGTCTTTTTGTTTCTTGCATGTAGTTGATGAACTTCTCTTCTTATGTCTTGTGCTGCGAATTGACTCTAACTTTGTGGTTTTTGCGTCGTGAATCGATTTAACCTTTGGTGGCTTGAGAGCTTTTAGTCTTGTAGGGGGCTCGCTCGAAGAGGTGTTCCAAAATATGATGCCGACATAAAGGTCGGTTTTATAAAATGCTCGCTCGAGAGCGAGTTCCAAAATATGATGGCGACCTAAAGGTCGGTCTAACAAGAATTTTTGCTCGTAGGCGAATTCCAAATATGATGCCGAGCTGGGGTCGGTCTTATAAAGTGCTCGCTCAAAGGCTAGTTCCAAATATGATGCCGAGCTGGGGTCGGTCTTATAAAATGCTCGCTCAAAGGCGAGTTCCAAATATGATGCCGACCTAAAGGTCGGTCTTACAAGAAGGTTCTCTTGTAGGAGAATTCTGAATATGATGCCGAGCTGGGGTTGGTCTTATAAAATGCTTGCTCAAAGGCTAGTTCCAAATTTGATGCCGAGATGGGGTCGGTCTTATAAAGTGCTCGCTCAAAGGCGAGTTCCAAATATGATGCCGACCTAAAGGTCGGTCTTACAAGAAGGTTCGCTCGTAGGCGAATTCCAAATATGATGCCGAGCTGGGGTAGGTCTAATAAAGATTGGCATATGAAGCCTTAGTCTTGGCATTGATAGCCTGTTTATGCCGCGCTATTAAGTGGACGGACTTATAGGGTCTTAGGTGTTGGAATAGTGTCCTAAACCCAATCGGGTCGGACCGGATCCGACCGGGTCGGATCATTTCTACTACTTCCTTATGTTTATACATATATTAAATGGCTTTTATGTTGTCATATATATATATATATGTTCTTTTAAATAACCAATTATGAATTGTTATATGATAACGTCCTTAGTATTAAACTTTGATAGATAAACCATGATAGGCGATTATGGTTGATGAGATCTCTAATCACTTTAATAAGTTTGATACTTAAATGTCTCTAGGCTGATGTACTATTAAACAAGACTTTGATAGTACAAACACACTAGCACGTATTAGATGTCTTATGTCTTTAAGGGCAGGGATAGATCTCGTCTATCGAAGTGTAGTGACACTTGGACTGTACGTGGACGTGTATTAGAGAATGCATACGTTAGACCGACCCACTTACACGGTTAAGTGTCACACTATGCGGCGGTTGTGTAATTATCCTTAAGACCGGAGTCTTCAAGGCATCACGGTGTGGATTGTCATGCTTTGACACTATTGAGGTTTCCCCTAACCACGGGGCGATCATGCGGTAGTGATTGGGTGTGATATTGAAGCATGCGGAGTATACATGATTGGTCGTCTGGGAATCGCGTATCCTATGATTGGGATCGAATATCCGAAATGGCCTTCTTATAAGGAAAGTCTAGCTCTCATGAATCTTTGCAAAGTGGGAGTAAACGAGTTACTTTGAGAGAGCATGATATCCAGATTATAAGATACGGTCGTTAATGTTTGACACTCACGTACGACCGTATGGATATTATTACAGTGATAGGATTGTAAGTTACACGGTAACTGTTTCACATGAAAGGTAGTAGTCATTGCATTTGACTCTTCCGATGATTGGGGGTCACGGTGTGTTGCTAGACGCTATCCCGTGTTCGTTAGGCATGAAGGGCATTTTCATAATTTGCACTTTGTGTCTAAGGCCAACATATTCGGAAGCCTATCGGGTCACACACATATGAACATCTAGCCGGATTAAAATGTGGTTATAGATGATAACAAAATATGGAAAGTTTATCTCGAGACTATAAAGGTTATAGTGGTAAATTAATATGATGGTATTTATTTATTATGAATAAATTAAATACAAGATATTAATAATATTATATTAATTAAAGAATATTCCAGAATCCAATATTTGGCTATATGGGGCGCCACATTGAAGTGTATATGATACACTTGGATTGTGCAATTTAATTAACAGTATTACCAAATATTAATATAAGATATTAATACATAAGCATAGATTTCCTAACAGTGGTATCAGAGAAATGTTCGAGCTTAAACAATAAGCATGTTAATTTGCGTAGTTAATTTTATCGTTTAAATCACGAAATTAAAAGATGAAAGATTTTTTATTTGCAAAAGTGATACATGAAAAGAAAAAAAAACGAGATCGGCTGGTGCTCGGCCGACTGGCGGCAGCACCACCACCGGCGGTGGCTGGGCGGCGGCGGCGGCGGCGGCGCCACCTGCTGCTGGCAGTCGGTTGACCGGTCAATGCTGGCGGATCTCCAAATTTTTGTTTTGTGTATTTTGTGATTCAATATGGTTCATAGTTGTGATTGGTAATTCCTCCTTTGTTTAGTTGTGTCATGTGGCTAACCAATGGTTCCAATAGTTTGGGCCATTGGGATGCCACATGGCATTAAAATAATTATGGCCTTTCCAAATATTTGATTTGGAATAGGCCTAGGCCCTTTTCAAATATTTGATTTGTAAACGGCCTAGGCCTAGGCCACTTCCAAAATTTTGATTTTGGAAAGTGGCCATGCCTAAACCAAAATTATTTGGCCTTTCCAAATAGTTGATTTTGGAAAGTGGCCAGGTCTAAACCATGTTTGGTTTAGGAAAATGACTTTTGGTTTAAGAAACTAAAGGCTTCCCTTTTGATTACGAATCAAAATGAAAGAAACAAAAGAGACATAATTTTAATTTTGATTTATTATTGGAATAGTTCTAATTTATTAAAATTAAAATTAATCGTTAATTTTATTTCGATTAAAATCATTTAATTAATTAAATGTTAATTAGTTAATTGATTGGATAAAATTATTTAATAGATTAAATGTTAATTGATTAATTAAGACGCAAGTAGTTAAATGTTAATTTTATCTTTTTCATAAGATGTTATTATATTGAATAGATATAGTAGATATAATATGATTATATGGACCCCGATTGATCATGGACTCGACCGATAGGATAGCTGTGAATGATTCAATTTTTCTGTTGGTTTAAAAATTGTCTTAGGCCGTTATGAAGAACGTGACCTAGTTTATTTTCTGCATTTAACCCATTCCCGTTGGCTCCCCCCCGTTTGCGGCGGGTGTATTTATTTTATTAGATAGAATTAAATGTAACAAAAATGGAGCAGAAGACGGAGACCAAAGAAAGAAGAATAAATATCCCATTGGAGAATGGCGCATTAGAGATCCTATTGGCGGTTGCAGCTACCCTTAGATTGTGACCCGCGGTTTCGTCAGTTTGTATTCGAAACCGCACCTAGGAAAAGTCCATGATCATACCAATTACTTTACGCATTTATTTATTTTGTGCTTGTATTTATTTTATATGATACGATAGATGCATGACTAGGCACGATATAGATAAATGTGTAGGATGTATGTTTATAGAGATAGACATATTTAGGATGAGACCATAATTAAAATTAATCAAGTTGAAATTGCCTCCCCATATTATAATGACGGTGAAGAGCCCTTGTTCAGATCCAACTCATCAGCCAAAGCAGGGGGTTGACCTACTTCGGGAATATCGTTATTATCGAGATATGATCGCACGAATATTGGGGTTATGACTTGACTAATAATTCTCTCGGCCACCAGCCAAAGCGGGGTCGTTTGGATTTTAGAGGCATGGGTTTGACTATTTCATAAGATGAAAATTTGTCAAAGAGTTGACTAGTCAAACAACAAGAGTCGTATAGGATACGATTGACAAAGGGATGTTGTCTACCTATTAGACTATTTTTAGCCCACCAGCAAAGCGGGGGTCGCGGTAGTTTAGTGGGATCTTGTCCACTAAAGAAATTAATAATTCTTGAAAGTCAATTGAGAGTAGTTGACTAGTGGGAGCAAAATCATAAACCAAAAGACCATTTTTGATTTTGTGTGTATAAACAACAACACTCTTTTATTTTCATTTTTATGTTGTAGTTTTAGCAAATTTTATATTTATGTTTTATTCTCGATTAGTAAAACCAAATTATGACTGTTACATTTTGAGAAACGTTCTCAAGTATGGTTAAGTAATTTTAATCCTTTTAAAATGAGCAATGACACGAGAGATCCCGTTATAGTAGTTAGAGACAAGGAGACTACATATATGATGGAATTCTCCGAGACTTTAATGAAAGACGGAAGCTCATGACATTGGATACGACCCAATATGATCATTCAGTCATATGATGACAATTAATTCAAACGTTGGATAAGAATGGCCACATCTAATTTTGGAAAGGTTGTTTTCAAAATTATAAGATTTAAGTATCGACTTAATTTATCATTGCTTAAAGGTTAGTTGAATAGTTAATGTTTTAAATACGATTTAAAAGGTTAAATAAGCTATTTAATAAACTTTAGATTTTCTTTATGAAAGGAAATTAAAGACATAGCTCTTGTGATCTTTCTTAAGTCTTATGAAGACTACATTAAGAAATATTTACAAGTGCTTAAAGGATTAAAAGGAAAGTTAGGGCATGTGCTTAAATAGAGAACTTATTGAAGTTTCTATTCTAGGCGAGTGAGTTGAGATAAATCTATATATGTTCAAAATCGACTCTAAGATATATGATATATTACGAGTGTGATTAAATTAGAAAGGTTAATACATATATGGAAGGTGAAGCAAACGTTGTAACACTTACCACATTCTGGATCTAGTAAACTGATAAGGGAACTAAATAAATGTTATTATGTTCATGTTCTTATGAAGAACATACTTTCAGTTATTTGCTAGGATTTAGTAGACATATTAAATTGTAAAGAATAAATGTTATTCCAATAAAGTTGGAAGGTCGCTGAATCTAACATACTAGATTGATGTCACTATATAGTTGATATACGTGATGAGATCTCAACTAAACATTTGTATGGTTGTTATCCTTGATTTATGGCTATTCTAGGCAATGTCTCTTTGAAAGGGAAGCGTGTAATTAAACGTCATTCTGATGATGTTGAACCATATGATTATGAATCATGTGGGACATACGTATCTTTTCAAAAGAGGACTAAAATACCCTTTTAAGAAAATGTTAAAAAATCTAGAAAATTGACTAAAGCCTAAACATACCGATGTTTGTTGGCATATGACAATTAATGCCACAAATAATTGTTTATTAATCTCTATGACTGTTTCAGAAATAGTTGAATATACTTATTGAAGTACGACAATTCGGAAGGCCCGAAAAGTTCGAGCTAGTACGAATATGAGATTAATGAGCTACTTAGGAATTAATCTTCAATTGGATTGATGTAATTAATACCTGAATGGTGTTTCAGAAGTAGTCTGAAAAGGAATAAGATTCTCCATTGAAGGATACCGTCTTTTGGATACGCAATTAGATTGTGTTCCCTATATGGAAACAACACTTTATATGATAAAGGTGTGACGCAAGCCATGCGAAGTATCCCTTACCCGTTTCGGGATAGTGCCCTTATACCTAACCTAGTTCCAGAGAATAAAGGTTGAATTAATTCCATATTAGATATGGAAGAGGATAATGTCGAATCTATCTTAACCGATGATTTGATGTTGTCATAGGCAGAGTTATAAAGTCTTGGAGCCTAGTACGACATATGAAACTTTGTGGAATGTCTTAGCTAGCACACTGGACATTATTTACTCATCCGCGGAGCAAAATGTTTGTCTCCAAACATGCTGTCTTCTAAAGGAAGTGTTTCTTCCAAAAGAATCAGTGGGAGTGAATCAGATCTCAAAAGAGTTTGAGAACCACAAAGATATATTCAACCATTGGAACATGAGCAGATGCCGCATAACGATGAGGTGTAGAACATTGCTCAGTGCACACAAAAGTTTTGTAAGTCTGTAGATAACCTCAAGCCTGAAAGGGCTGCAGGTACGATCATCTTGAAGAATGAATATCTTACGACTCATGACAGAATGTTTGAAAGGCAAGATTGAGAGATATGGCCAGGAGCCATAATATCTGAATTAGATTTCATCAGTGACGACCAGGTTGTGAACCTAGTCTGTCTTACCTAGAGGGAATGTCCCTGTAAGGCTGAGCCCAGTTCTATTAAGATGATGCATGTTATAACTTCATATCATGGCTATATGATAGTGTTGAAGACGTTGGGCAGAAAGCTCGCTGTTCATAGACGATGACATGATATGTAAGCCCACAAGATTCATTTATGGACTCAAACAAGTTTCGCTAGAAAATTTCTTTGTTTGATAATCAAAGGAGTTTGATTTAGTCAAAAGAAGGATATGCCCCATGTGCAAGATGGATAGTGGGAGTGTGTTATGATTTTTTAGTAAGGTATTGGATATCTCTCTCGAGAATTATCACCCCATGTCACAGTCAATTAATGTTTGATAGTTCAAGGTCTTTACGAAAGCACTTGGATTAGCAGTTCTTATTTTAGAAATAAGAATCTATAGCGATAGATTTAACTCCTGTTAGATTATAGTTTACCTATATAGATGTGATGCTAAAAGAGTTTAGCATAGATCTCGAAGGGGAAACTGCTAGCTAGTGTTCTCAAGATCTATCTATGTTAGGACTTTAGTCCTAAAGATAAGGTGAAAGATGATGATAATTATGAAGGTTTCCTTCGCTACTACGGTAGGAACCATCATAAAGGTAATGCCGGATGTTCATAGTCCATGAATGGTCATGAGCAAGTATGAAAGTAAATCTGGTGAATGTCGAGAATATCCTTAAACAACTTAAGGAAGAGTTCCTAGTTTATTGAAACTTGGAATTAAATAAACGTATATTTACAGACATGTATCCTGAGTCTTATGAAGGCGAGTAGGAGCTACAGTCTGGGTTTGCAGTCACTTTGTTTAAGTGATACAGTGAGCTGGAAATGTTCTAGCCTATGGGTCACTGTAAACTCTACAACTTAGCCAAAACACAGTAGTGCCTTAGAGGCGCAGCGGGAGCAGTACATGGATCTAGAAGGTTCATTCCTGAACCTTGTACGGTTCTTCCACCTTTTCTATATTTCCGATATAGTAAGTGGATTCATTGCTTGAAGCAAGGACCGGGGTCTCGTCAGAGATTCATGTGTGTGTTGAGGCGGTTGCTTTGACTTGATCATATGAAGCATGATATGAAGATAGTCTGAGTCCTCACGGATAGCGATCTGTTCATGGCTAGGGCTAGTTGCAAGTATTGCATAAGATTCTTGTGTATCAACTTAGTCTTGTGTGTGCGAGTTATTGGTTTTAGGCCAAGTGGGAGATTGTTGGAATAGTGTCCTAACCCAATCGGGTTGGACCGGATCCGACCGGGTGAGATCATTTCTACTATTTCTTTATGTTTATACATATATTAAATGGCTTTTCTGTTGTCATATATATATATATGTTCTTTTAAAGAACCAATTATGAATTGTTATACGATAACGTCCTTAGTATTAAACTGTGATAGAGAAACCATGATAGGCGATTATGGTTGATGAGATCTCTAATCACTTTAATAAGTTTGATACTTAAATGTCTCTAGGCTGATGTACTATTAAACATGACATTAAACAGACTAGCATGTATTAGATGTCTTCTGTCTTTAAGGGCAGGGATAGATCTCGTCTATCGAAGTGTAGTGACACTAGGACTGTACGTGGACGTGTATTATAGAATGTGTACGTTAGACCGACCCACTTACACGGTTAAGTGTCACACTATGTGGCGGTTGTGTGATTATCCTTAAGACCGGAGTCTTCATGGCATCACGGTGTGGATTGCCATGCTTTGACACTATTGAGGTTTCCTCTAACCATGGGGCGATCATGCAGTAGTGATTGGGTGTGATATTGAAGCATGCGGAGTATACATGATTGGTCGTCTGGGAATCGCGTATCCTATGATTGGGATCGAATATCCGAAATGGCCTTCTTATAAGGAATGTCTAGCTCTCATGAATCTTTGCAAAGTGGGAGTAAACGAGTTACTTCGAGAGAGCATGATATCCAGATTATAAGATACGGTCGTTAATGTTTGACACTCGATGTACGACCGTATGGATATTATTACAGCGATAAGATTGTAAGTTACATGGTAACTGTTTCACATGAAAGGTAGTAGTCATTGCATTTGACTCTTCCGATGATTGGGGGTCACGGTGTGTTGCTAGACACTATCCCGTGATCGTTAGGCATGAAGGGCATTTTCGTAATTTGCACTTTGTGTCTACGGCCAACATATTCGGAAGCCTATCGGGTCACACACATATGAACATCTAGCCGGATTAAAATGTGGTTATAGATGATAACCAAATATGGAAAGTTTATCTCGAGACTATAAAGGTTATAGTGGTAAATTAATATGGCGGTATTTATTTATTATGAATAAATTAAATACAAGATATTAATAATATTATATTAATTAAAGAATATTCTAGAAGCCAATATTTGGCTATATGGGGCGCCACATTGAAGTGTATATGATACACTTGGATTGTGCAATTTAATTAACAGTATTACCAAATATTAATATAAGATATTAATACATACATACATATATATATATATATATATATATATATATATATATATATATATATATATATATATATATATATATATATATTACTAGGGGGTGCGAGATAGAGCAACCGTTCATCCGGGCTACTCGGCTAAGGAATGCGGAATATGCGACAAATTCCGGATGGCCGATATTCAACCAGAATACCAGCCCAGATTTACAAACTTTTTAAATATCTCCCAGGAATTAAAAGACTGGGTTGAACAGAATTTATTCTTGGTAAGCGTTGAAAACCTACAAACTTCTGTAGGTGAACATGCAACTCAACACGATGTCGAGTGGGCACATGAAATAACCCTAATGGACCTTATGGAACATTATCATCAAATTAGGGATACATTAAATACTAATCGTTCCTCTCCTCCACCTGCAGGACCCGGAGAACAAACCGGACCGCCCACTGTCGATGATAATTGAAGGCCCAACCAGAACAGGGAAAACAGCTTGGGCTAGAAGTTTGGGCCGCCATAATTATTTTTGTGGAAGTATAGATTTTTCTTCTTATGATTTAGACGCCCTATATAATATTGTAGACGATATACCCTTCAATTTTTTTTCTTACAAAAAAGAATTGTTAGGTGCTCAAAAAGACTTTACTGTTAATGATAAGTATTGTAAGAAAAAAAAAAGTACCAGGGGGTATACCATGTATTGTATTATGTAACCCGGATCAAAGTTATAAAATAGCAATAGATAGGGACAATAGTGGATTCTCTGAATGGGCGCAAGGAAATGTAATACAATTAGAAATAAAAGACCCATTATATTGACCTAGACATTTTTTATGCTAGAGTCTGTAGTGAAAATCATGCTGATGGGGAGCCACATTTGCATTGCCTAGTACAATTAAATAAAAAATTGGATACTAGGGACAATAGGTTATTTGACATCAAAGACCCAAACGGGATACACTCATATCACCACAACACTCAAATAGCAAAAAAGGATGCGGACGTAGCAGCATACATCGCTAAAGGGGGGACATTTGAGGAAATGGGGGTATATCAAGAAAATAGAAAGACAGCAAAGAAGTCTAGGGATGAAATATGGACATCAATAATAAATGAGTCCACATCCAAAAGTGACTTCCTTACTAGGGTGCAGATAGAGCAACCGTTCATCTGGGCTACTCAGCTAAGGAATCTGGAATATGCAGCAAATTCCAGATGGCCTGATATTCAACCGAATACCAAATTTCGCATTTACAAACTTTTTAAATATCCCGCAGGAATTAAAAGACTGGGTTGAACAGAATTTATTCTTGGTAAGCGTTGAAAACCTACAAACTTCTGTAGGTGAACATGCAACTCAACACGATGTCGAGTGGGCACATGAAATAAACCTAATGGACCTTATGGAACATTATCATCAAATTTGGGATACATTAAATACTAATCGTTCCTCTCCTCCACCTGCAGGACCCGGAGAACAAACCGGACCGCCCACTGTCGATGATAATTGAAGGCCCAACCAGAACAGGGAAAACAGCTTGGGCTAGAAGTTTGGGCCGCCATAATTATTTTTGTGGAAGTAGATGTGGAAGAATATCCCACGAGTTGGGAAGGGTTAAGAGCGATGTGCGTAGATCTTTGGATTTCGTCACAATTGGCACACTTAAGGGCCTGTCTAGGGACAGAGGAGAAATTTGTCTGTCAAGGCCCTTTGTTCATGGATCAGAGGAATCCGTTTCTGTTAATGCAAAGGTTGGCTAAATTTCGTGCTATTAATCACAGATTTAACAAGCAGAAGTGTAAGTATTTTATTAAGAAGCAGAAAGCAGAGGTAGATGTACAAAGTCTGAGTTATGTCCACATCCAACAAAAAAATGAGGGAGTATCTAGCAAACACCCGGAGGAATGCGTATCCATGTTTAAAGAGGAATCTGTTTGGAACAGCTCCTAGGTTTTCTTACAGGGCTCCATTTAGGAGAGCACCTTTATTTTATAAAAAAAACCTTTTTTTAGGCAGAAAAGAATTTCTGAGAGGAGATTGTTAACAATTCATGACAAACTTACAATTGAAAACACAGGTGATTGTAAGCTTTTGAATAACATAAGTCAAGGGACTAGTTCTGACCAGAGGCTTGGTCATGATATTAATTTGTATGGAATTAATATTAAGGGTAAGGTTCATCTTCAGGTGTGTGAGCCATTAACAGGTCTCCATGTGATATGGTTTTTAATTGTTGATAAAAAACCTAAAGCTACTTCATCAGAAAATTTGAAGATGCAGGATGTTTTCGATATATATGCTGATGAACCCTCTATTGCTATGATAAAAGAGGAGATGACTGACAGATTCAGGGTATTAAGGAGGGGAGTTTATTGGCTTACAAAGGAAGGATCTTCTTCAGGTGGTCAGAAAGAGCAAGTTGTAAAAGAATATTGCAACAAAAAAATACTAGTTAAATTTGGAGGGGCAACCACAGGCACTATTGATAACATTCATGAGAATGCTTTGTATTTATGTGTTGCCAGTTCAGTTAAAGATACATTAGCAGTAATGACAGTTTCTGTCAGGATGTATTTTTACAGTTAATAGATATATTTTGTATATCACCCCCAAGGGCAAAGAAAGATCGTGAATCAAAGAAGTGTTATACAATCTTTAACTGCAGCCGCTGGCCCATTATGTTTAATATAATGGGTCTTTTATTTCTAATTGTATTACATTTCCTTGCGCCCATTCAGAGAATCCACTATTGTCCCTATCTATTGCTATTTTATAACTTTGATCCGGGTTACATAATACAATACATGGTATACCCCCTGGTACTTTTTTTTTCTTACAATACTTATCATTAACAGTAAAGTCTTTTTGAGCACCTAACAATTCTTTTTTGTAAGAAAAAAAATTGAAGGGTATATCGTCTACAATATTATATAGGGCGTCTAAATCATAAGAAGAAAAATCTATACTTCCACAAAAATAATTATGGCGGCCCAAACTTCTAGCCCAAGCTGTTTTCCCTGTTCTGGTTGGGCCTTCAATTATCATCGACAGTGGGCGGTCCGGTTTGTTCTCCGGGTCCTGCAGGTGGAGGAGAGGAACGATTAGTATTTAATGTATCCCTAATTTGATGATAATGTTCCATAAGGTAAATTAGGGTTATTTCATGTGCCCACTCGACATCGTGTTGAGTTGCATGTTCACCTACAGAAGTTTGTAGGTTTTCAACGCTTACCAATTATAAATTCTGTTCAACCCAGTCTTTTAATTCCTGGGGGATATTTAAAAAGTTTGTAAATCTGGGCTGGTATTCTGGTTGAATATCAGGCCATCTGGAATTTGCTGCATATTCCAGATTCCTTAGCTGAGTAGCCCAGATGAACGGTTGCTCTATCTGCACCCTAGTAAGGAAGTCACTTTTGGATGTGGACTCATTTATTATTGATGTCCATATTTCATCCCTAGACTTCTTTGCTGTCTTTCTATTTTCTTGATATACCCCCCTTTCCTCAAATGTCCCTCCTTTAGCGATGTATGCTGCTACGTCCGCATCATTTTTTGCTATTTGAGTGTTGGGGTGATATGAGTGTATCCCGTTTGGGTCTTTGATGTCAAAGAACCTATTGTCCCTAGTATCCAATTTTTTATTTAATTGTACTAGGCAATGCAAATGTGGCTCCCCATCAGCATGATTTTCACTACCGACTCTAGCATAAAAAATGTCTAGGTCTTGTAGTAAATTAAATAAAAAATCTAGGCAGAAAAGGGGGATGATGGGGCAACGTGGGTATGTTAAAAATAAAGATTTCCCCTGCAGTCTGTATTGAGCAGGTCTGCGAGGCATTGTTAGTTTTTTTAGAGATTGAATAATAGATAGAGATAGAATTTGAGTAATAGTGTTTTTGAACTCTTTTCTTACAATGGTTTTGCGGAGGGACAGAGGGACTTTTATAGTGCCCTCTATTTCTGACTTTTAATCCTGTCCGTTCACGTGGCAAAACCAAATAATATTACAGGTTTTGCCCACGTGTCGGCCAAAGATTGGCCTTTGTTGTTATACTGCTGTCCCCACACACGTGGACTTAGTATGTGATTGTCGGCCAACTCTTTTCTTTTACTGTTGTACAATAGTGTTTGTCGGTACTTTTTCACTGCTGAGCAATAGTGAAAGTGCTTTTTATTTTAACCTTTCTGCTCGGGCAACCTTGTCTTTCAGACAATCATTACATCTATGACTAAAACCCTAAATTACTATTCATAAATCGACTTTTTACTGTAGCAATTGATCGGAACGAATAAAAACTGAGTTTTTTCCCGATTGTTTGATTTTCTATTGAATTTCTTGGAAAAGCATCTACAACAGTATGGAAATTCCAATAGGCGAATCCGTTTCTGGTGATTACGAGACTGATTGTACTGATATCAAGTCAGGATCCTCTGTTGTATCTGTGAAGTTAAAATACCCTAGTTTAACTGACAGGGCATTCAACAAGATGAAGAATCTGTCTGTAATGATAGATAGTTGTTTGTTGATGTACAGACCTCAGTGCCCAATGAATTCTGAAGGTTGTGTTAGGGTTAGAGTTTTTGATAACCGATTATGCGAACCTGATTGCAAACAGGTTGAGTTCGTGTTCCCAGTATCATGTTGTTTAAATATGACATATTTTGGTAATGCCTATGCCAGTTTAAACGACAAGGAATGTCCTTGGTCAATTACTAAATAAAAAATCTAGGCAGAAAATGGGGATGATGGGGAGCCACATTTTTCATTGCCTAGTACAATTAAATAAAAAATTGGATACTAGGGACAATAGGTTCTTTGACATCAAAGACCCAAACGGGATACACTCATATCACCCCAACACTCAAATAGCAAAAAATGATGCGGACGTAGCAGCATACATCGCTAAAGGGGGGACATTTGAGGAAAGGGGGGTATATCAAGAAAATAGAAAGACAGCAAAGAAGTCTAGGGATGAAATATGGACATCAATAATAAATGAGTCCACATCCAAAAGTGACTTCCTTACTAGGGTGCAGATAGAGCAACCGTTCATCTGGGCTACTCAGCTAAGGAATCTGGAATATGCGGCAAATTCCAGATGGCCTGATATTCAACCAGAATATTGTCAGATACAGTATGAAATTGATGAATATTTTTCTTACTCCATTTTCTGAGAAAAGCACTTTATTTGTCGTTTTTCAATTTCCTCATCATTATTTTCGTCACAGGATATACACTATTCATCATCTTCTCTACCAGCAATGAATAGTCTCTCCCACCTGCTATGATCTGGGTATATGATTAACTTAAAAAGCGGGGGGCTTTTATTATACAATCTATAACTGCAGCCGCCGGGCCAGTGTTGGAGTACTGTTAATCACCCATATACCCAGATGATAATTTTCAGAGATAATTGTGTTAAAATTAATTATTGATTAATGAATATATGACAGATCCACTAGAACACTTTGACCATTTTTCATCTCTCTAACCTGTAATGATTAATGTCTATCATAACCTTAATGGTCATGGGTTAATGACTAACTTAACATTAAGGCTCATGGGTTAATGACTAACTTAATATTAAGGCTTCAGGGGGAGTGTACAGGGTATATTTCATCATCTCCCCCACTTGCAGGCTGAGCAACCGTTCATCTGGGCTATCCACCTAAAAACGCAAAAATAATGAATAGTATTTCTCAACTTCTTTACTACTTAGTTTTGCGGAGGGACAGGTTGACTTGGTCAACGGTGAATAGTTAAGGAAAATACACAGAGAGGAAAATGGTAAATAATTTTTATAAATTAATTTACAACGAATTAGCCTTAACTTTCAACTACAAACATTCTTAGAATTCTTCACTGAACAACTTATCAAAAGTTTTTTTTTAAAAAAAATTAAATATTTGAATTACAATTGGGGATTAACAGTGAAGAAGAGGAAGAAGAAGGGTCATGAGCGGCTACGTCACGCCTACGGCCTACCCCCTTCGCCTCATGACACGTGGCGGGCAAAACCTGTAATATTATTTGGTTTTGCCACGTGAAAGGCTGAGATTAAAAGAGTCATAAGCGGCTACGTCACGCCTACGGCCTACCCCCTTCGCCTCATGACACGTGGTGGGCAAAACCTGTAATATTATTTGGTTTTGCCACGTGAACGGACAGGATTAAAAGTCAGAAATAGAGGGCACTATAAAAGTCCCTCTATCCCTCCGCAAAACTAAGTAGTAAAGAAGTGTAGAAATACTATTCATTATTTTTGCGTTTTTAGGTGGATAGCCCAGATGAACGGCTGCTCTACCTGCAGGTGGGGGGAGATGATGAAATATACCCTGTACACTCCCCCTGAAGCCTTAATGTTAAGTTAGTCATTAACCCATGAGCCTTAATGTTAAGTTAGTCATTAACCAATGACCATTAAGGTTATGATAGACATTAATCATTACAGGTTAGAGAGATGAAAAAAGGTCAAAGTGTTCTAGTGGATCTGTCATATATTCATTAATCAATAATTAATTTTAACACAATTAACCCTGAAAATTATCATCTGGGTATATGGGTGATTAACAGTACTCCAACACTGGCCCGGCGGCTGCAGTTATAGATTGTATAATAAAATCCCCCCGATTTTTAAGTTAATCATATACCCAGATCATAGCAGGTGAGAGAGACTATTCATTGCTGGTGGAGAAGATGATGAATAGTGTATATCCTGTGAAGAAAATAATGATGAGGAAATTGAAAAACGACAAATAAAGTGCTTTTCTCAAAAAATGGAATAAGAAAAATATCCATCAATTTCATATTGTATCTGACAATTCAGTCATCCGACATCATCATTCCCTTTTACTGTTGTGCAATAGTGATGGAAACAGTCATTGTTGAGAGACACATTTGACTGTAAATTTGACTATTGACGACACACTATTCATGAAAATTGAAATTGGATTTTCTCTCAGACCAACCGTTGGATCATGGTGATTTCAAGTGCCTCTGCACGCAACTGTAAATTTGACTGTTGACGACACACTGTTCATGAAAATTGAAATTGGATTTTCTCTCAGACCAACCGTTGGATCTTGGTGATTTCAAGTTGCAAGCGACGTTAGTGCAAGCGACTAAGGTCTTGCAATTACCCCCCATTTGGAACGAATGAACCGGACGGATCTTCGATCGGAGGTCGGAATCAAAATGTTGACTTGGTCAACGGTGAATAGTTAATGAAAATACACAGAGAGGAAAATGGTAAATAATTTGTATAAATTAATTTACAACGAATTAGCCTTAACTTTCAACTACAAACATTCTTAGAATTCTTCACTGAACAACATATCAAAAGTTTTTTTTTTTGAAAAAATTAAATATTTGAATTACAATCGGGGATTAACAGTGAAGAAGAGGAAGAAGAAGGGTCATGAGCGGCTACGTCACGCCTACGGCCTACCCCTTTCGCCTCATGACACGTGGCGGGCAAAACCTGTAATATTATTTGGTTTTGCCACGTGAACGGACAGGATTAAAAGTCAGAAATAGAGGGCACTATAAAAGTCCCTCTATCCCTCCGCAAAACTAAGTAGTAAAGAAGTTGAGAAATACTATTCATTATTTTTGCGTTTTTAGGTGGATAGCCCAGATGAACGGCTGCTCTACCTGCAGGTGGGGGAGATGATGAAATATACCCTGTACACTCCCCCTGAAGCCTTAATGTTAAGTTAGTCATTAACCCATGAGCCTTAATGTTAAGTTAGTCATTAACCAATGACCATTAAGGTTATGATAGACATTAATCATTACAGGTTAGAGAGATGAAAAAAGGTCAAAGTGTTCTAGTGGATCTGTCATATATTCATTAATCAATAATTAATTTTAACACAATTAACCCTGAAAATTATCATCTGGGTATATGGGTGATTAACAGTACTCCAACACTGGCCCGGCGGCTGCAGCTATAGATTATAGATTATATATATATATATATATATATATATATATATATATATATATATATATATATATATATATATATATATATATATACTTGGCGCCGAAATTTGTGTGTTTGGTTGACACACGTGAATGCCAATCAAGTTGATCATGTTTCAATGTTTGGATATTATATTGATTTATATGTGTTATATATATATATGTGATATATACAAATGTGTAAATTGATTTATGGTAA
Source organism: Gentiana straminea (assembly GCA_036785695.1). Lineage (NCBI taxonomy): Eukaryota > Viridiplantae > Streptophyta > Magnoliopsida > Gentianales > Gentianaceae > Gentiana > Gentiana straminea. The sequence continues at coordinate 974,789 of JAVUPR010000360.1, read as the reverse complement.
TAAAATAAATATAGTCAATATAAGATATTGGCAATATTTAGATTTTATTTAATATAAGATATTGTAATAAATGAGATAAATCAATCTAGGAGATATTCCTTATTTTATTGGGAAAAGGTTTTCTTCTTCTCTACTCTACTAGGGGGCGCCCCAACCACTATAAATAGGAGGTGGGTGTCAAGCTCTTTTGTACATCACAATTCCAAGAACTAATAGTTCTTGTGTAAAATAGAGAGCATCCTATAGAGAGTTGGAGAGAGGGGAAAAGGGCCGGTCTAGCAACCGGAGTTTTCTGATAGCAATCCATGATGGGATTCCGGCGGGCTGTTCGTGTGGACTAGTGGTAGAGGCCGAACACTTGGGCGCCTATATGCAGAACTACTCTTCTTAGACGGTTAAAGCGTCGATCTTATAGATCAACCAAGGTAACCACCGTCTACTAGCTTATTTTTTTATTGCTTAAACGAAGTCGATCCTGGTCAAAGGAAATAAATTTTTGAATTCTGCAGCGTTCCCGCATAGATTTCCTAACATTAGGCGACATTGTCGTCTTATGCAACTTGTTTACTTAGGACCGTGCAGTTCAAGCGGGCGGCCTCGAAGTGTTTTGGTCCATGGCAACCTTCTCGTCTGAAGCGACTTGTTCACTTAGGACCGTGCAGTTCAAGCAGCCGGCTTCGAAGTGATTTTGGGTCTATGGCGACCTTGTCATCTGAAGCGACTTGTTCACTTAGGACCGTGCAGTTCAAGCGGGCGGCCACGAAGGGATTTTCGGTCTATGGCGACCTTGTCGTCTGAAGCGACTTGTTCACTTAGGACCGTGCAATTCAAGTGGGCGGCCTCGAAGTGATTTTGGGTCTATGGCGACCTTGTCGTCTGAAGCGACTTGTTAACTTAGGACCGTGCAGTTCAAGAGGGTGGCCTCGAAGTGATTTTGGGTCTATTAAGACCTTGCCGTCTGAAGCGACTTGTTCACTTAGGACCGTGCAGTTCAAGCGGGTGGCCTCGAAGTAATTTTGGCTCTATGGCGACCTTGTCATCTAAAGCGACTTGTTCACTTAGGACCGTGCAGTTCAAGCAGGCGGCCTCAAAGTGATTGGCTTAGGACCGCGCTATCAAACGGACGGCCTCGATACGATTCGCTTAGGACCGCGCTATCAAGCGGACGGCCTCAAAGCGATTGGCTTAGGACCGTGCTATCAAGCGGATGTCCTCAAAGCGATTGGCTTATAGCCTGTTTGTGCCGTGCTATTAAGCGGACGGACTTTTGTTGATGAAAAAAATCCATGTTGATGGCGAGCTTGTAGTCAGAGAGCTCGTAATGATAGGGCTTGTAATAAATGAGCTCGCTGATATGGATCTTGTAATAAATGGGCTAGCTGATGTGGAGCTTGTAATAAATGTGCTCGCTGATGTGGAGCTTGTAATAAAAGTTTACTTTGTTCTTTGGTAATGATTTTCCCAAAGTATTTTTGAGCTCCCACCTTTATTTTTGCTCGAAATATTTCCCCTTTTTTGAGTCCGCTATTCGGGTCTGACGTGTATATATATATATATATATATATATATATATATATATATATATATATATATATATATATATATATGGCCACCTTGTTTTGGACAAAATTGAGATCGCGAGTAACTTGTCTAAAGAAATGTTGAGGTCGATATCCAGGGCGATAACATTTGAGAGCTTATGATAAAATAGCTCGTATGTAGAGAGCGAATAGCCGATTAAGAGAAAATGCCCTTCATGATCCAAAAATCGTCAGGGTAATCTTGTAAATTTACCTCCTAGATTATGACCTAAGAATGCTTCAAGAACACAGAAAAATGATGATGGAGAGAAGGGATTTGATTTGCTTTAGACTGCACTTGACAATGATCAAGCTGCCTACGTATCCAATGGTTCAATTGGAATCAAGTCTTCGTAGTTCCTTAGGGACAATTTATATAGTGGGGCATAGGCCCTAGGGTTTAAGGTGTCGTGTGTGTCATTGACACTGATTAACGTACTCCCTAAGGAAAAATATTATGATTGAGTGATCTCCATGATTATAGGAGATAATTATGGTATTCAAATATTAGCATTAAGTGATAAAGAGTCGAGCCTTTATTATTCAGGATTCTATAATAATTATCTGGTTATTATGTGTGTGGGGGATAAGATTGGAGATGAGCTTTGTTCGAAATGGACGACGGAGCCGGCTCCTAGAGATCGGAGGTAACGGCCGGACTCCCTCTACCACAAGATCGTACAAGTCTAGAGACCTAGCCTGATCTAAGAGATCGGCAGAGACCACAGCTGGCCACCAAAAGCTCAATGCCCGAGTTTTCCTCGACCAGCTAGAGATTGAGCTGACCTGCCCCAACAATGGTCGGCTACACGGGGATCGGCACTGACAAAACGGATGGGCGATCCCAAGATCCAGCACTGACAAAACGGATGGGCGATCCCAAAGAGGTGCCACGTGTGTGAGTCCATTTTTTGGCAGCATCATAAGCCCCCAAGATCCAGCCGATCCCTAGTTTGTCGGTTCGGATCTGTTAAGGTGGTGGATCGACACGAGGGCCTTGACCTATGCACTTTGAAACTATTTTAGGAGATGCCAGGTGGCAAAGCTAGTTATGATGTAGTTATGGTTATCCCGGGAAACGAGGCGTTGTTGCCCACTAACGCTAACCGAGTCCATTTTTCGAGGTAAGGGGGGTTATAAACCCGTCATATCAATCGTTTCATAACCACGTTGGGTATTAAACCAGGAGATTTGCTGCCGATTGCCATTCATCCTCCTTTATCTTTCAAACTTGAGACTGCAAGTAAGCATTCCTTTCTTCTTTTTCTAATTTTGTAATTCGATTTCTTTAGGTAAAATATTGTTCTCTCGAAATACTAGAATCGATTTTTCGCCATGGCCATAGCTGATAGCAGAGATGTGGGGTCAATTTTGAAACAAAAAGATGTGGATGAAATTTGTGAGAGATATGCGATTGATGGGGCTAGGTTTTCTCCCCATTTGCCGTCCGGGGAACACCTATCCGTTCTGGATCCGCCAGAGGGTTTTCGCTCCTTCCACCGTGAGTATTTCGAGGTGGGGTTGAGATTGCCCTTCTGCCCTGCCCTACTGGCGGTGCTTCGGCATTACGGGCTAGGGATATCCCAGATAGCCCCCAATTGCATTAGGGCCATTATTGGGTTTACAATTCGGTGCAGGTTATTAAATATTAGGTTTACTGTAGATAAATTTAGGTATTTTTATCATCGGGTAGGATTAAGAGACCATTCATACCGGTACTATTTTGCTAGATGGCAGGGGAAGTCTTTCAGTATTCCTATCCTTCCTTCCGGTCGGGATTCTTTTAAGAGGTGGAAGGAAAGATTTTTCTATGTATGGAATGATGGTCATGAGGAGCTGAGCGTATGGAATACGGCGGATCTGGAGGGGGACGAACGTCCAGATAGGCCAGAGTCCTGGGTGGAGAAGATTCAAGGATCGGGATACTCTATTGAGTGGCAAAATCTGTATGACAACCTGATAGAGGCAGCTCGGTTGGAGGATGCAGGTCCTGAGCCTTATGTGAAGTTTACTAAGGCCGAATGGAAGCTCTGTAGGGTTTTCTTATGTTGTATTTCTTACTTAATAACATGTCTATACTTCTTGTTTAGCTAATCTCTCCATTGGTATTTGCAGTGGCTGACTTTGCCGATCTAATGGCCGGGGCAGAGAAAGAAGTGGCGGGTCGCCAAACCGTGCCGACCCCTGCGGTTCGAGAGGTATCTGCGGAGGATCCGACCAATGAGGGTGTGGATGCCTCAGCCTCGATCCCTCCCACTGAGACAACCAGGGTGGACCCCCATGGGGAGGTTACAGAGAGTGGGTTGGTCCCCAAAAAACCCACTCGACAGAGGCCGACCTCTCAAGAGGGTCGGTCTTCAAAGAAGAGCAAGTCGAAGGCCCCTGAGGAAGGTCAGGAGGGGACCTTCGAGCAGGACAGGGTCAGTAGCATGTCTGACGAGGAGCTAGCGATCCTGGGATGCAAAACAGTAGAACTGGTAGGTGTTGCTTATCTCTTTCTTTCTAATGGTTTAAATTATGTCAGTCCTGATGTTCTATATTGGCTCAGGGTGGCACAATCGGCCAAGAAGTTTTCAAAAGGTTGGGCAAAGCCTCAACCGACTTGGCTGCCCAATCGGACAAAATTGCCGTGTTGCGCAAGACCAGGGATGAGCTTAAGGCATCTATTCGCCCTAAGGATGCAGAGATAAAAACCCTGCAAGCCCAGCTCCAGGCTCAAGAGAAAGAGTTGAAGACCGCGGAGAACGAGTTCGCCGAGGAAAAGAAGGAAAGGGAGCTGGAGGTCGGGGACCTCAGGACGAGAGTGGCCGATCTGGAGGCCAATGTTGCGGCTCGGTGCGCCAAAGCCATTTAGGAGTACAAGGCTCCGAACATATGCCCCCAATATGATATTAATTATTATATGGTGACTGGCATATTTTCTTTGTTTTACTGTAACTGATCGGATTGTAATTGAGGGTTTGAGTTCAGCCTTATACTAAGATGAGAGGATAGAGTCCGAGAGGCAAATCCGAGATGATCGTCCAAAGATAACTAGGGGCGAGAGGAAAGCCAATCTAGACCGATCGCCTAATCTAATGAAATGAAATTATAAGGGCGAGAGGATCTAGAGTTCGGATAGCCGATCAAGATCGATCGCCTAAACTAATGAAATGAAATTATAAGGGCGAGAGGATCTAGAGCTCGGAGAGCCGATCTAGATCGATCGCCTAAACTAATGAAATGAAATTATAAGTGAGAGAGGATCTAGAGCTCGGATAGCTGATCTATATCGATCGCCTAAACTAATGAAATGAAATTATAAGGGCGAGAGGATCTAGAGCTCGGATAGCCGATCTAGATCGATCGCCTAAACTAATGAAATGAAATTATAAGGGCGAGAGGATCTAGAGCTCGGATAGCCGATCTAGATCGATCGCCTAAACTAATGAAATGAAATTACAAGGGCGAGAGGATCTAGAGCTCAGATAGCCGATCTAGATCGTTCGCCTAAACTAATGAAATGAAATTACAAGGGCGAGAGGATCTAGAGCTCAGATAGCTGATCTAGATCGATCGCCTGAACTAATGAAATGAAATTACAAGGGCGAGAGGATCTAGAGCTCGGATAGCCGATCTAGGTCGATCGCCTAAACTAATGAAATGAAATTACAAGGGCGAGAGGATCTAGAGCTCGGACAGCCGATCTAGATCGATAGCCTATACTAATGAAATAAAATTATAAGGGCGAGAGGATCTAGAGCTCGGATAGCCGATCTAGATCGATCGCTCAAACTAATGAAATGAAATTATAAGGGCGAGAGGATCTAGAGCTCGGATAGCCGATCTAGATCGATCGCCTAAACTTATGAAATGAAATTATTAGGGCGAGAGGATCTAGAGCTCGGATAGCCGATCTTGATCGATCGCCTAAACTAATGAAATAAAATTATAAGGGCGAGAGGATCTAGAGCTCGGATAGCCGATCTAGATCGATCGCCTAAACTAATGAAATAAAATTATAAGGGCGAGAGGATCTAGAGCTCGGATAGCCGATCTAGATCGATCGCCTAAACTTATGAAATGAAATTATAAGGGCGAGAGGATCTAGAGCTCGGATAGCCGATCTAGATCGATCGCCTAAACTTATGAAATGAAATTATAAGGGCGAGAGGATCTAGAGCTCGGATAGCTGATCTAGATCGATCGCCTAAACTAATGAAATGAAATTATAAGGGCGAGAGGATCTAGAGTTTGGATAGCCGATCTAGATCGATCGTCTAAACTAATGAAATGAAATTATAAGGGCGAGAGGATCTAGAGTTCGGATAGCCGATCTATATCGATCGCCTAAACTAATGAAATGAAATTATAAGGGCGAGAGGATCTAGAGCTCGGATAGGCGATCTAGATCGATCGCCTAAACTAATGAAATGAAATTACAAGGGCGAGAGGATCTAGAGCTCGGATAGCTGATCTAGATCGATCGCCTAAAGTTAAAGGAAATTACAAAGGCAGTCCGAAGCATGGGTGACAGAGTAGGCATTAAAATTAGTTAATTCAAGGTGAATTTGCCCCCAATTAACTTAAAGTAGTCCGAGCTATGTTAAATTGAGCTCATGAAGTAATTGTTGCTATGAAGAAATTTTTTTTTTTGGGAACGAGCAGGGCCAGACTAGTGCTGACTTCTCATTTGGGCCCACGGCGATTTGGGTCTGGTTAGACAGACTTTCCATGTATTTTTCAATGACGAGCGGGGCCAGACTAGTGCTGACGTCTCGTGTAAAGGCGAGGCGAGCCGGGCCAGATCGGACTGACTTCTCGCGTAAAGCTTTACTGCGTAGTACGAGTGTTCGGGTAATTCACAAAGTACATGAATCATGAAGGGGCCACATTGAGACCAGACAAAGACGCAAATAATCGGAAAATAAATATCCAATACTGAGGATCGGAAGTAAAAGTCATAAAGAAAATCCCAACAAATGATAAGAAAGTACGAGCGAGAGCTAAAATGCAGAAAGTAAAGATAGTTTGCAAAAAATGATAATAAATAAAGACTTGTCGAACGCATCATGCAAAAGTGATCCCTTTGCCCTTAATGGTTGCCGCATAGCAGCATCAGGCGACCTCCAAATCTCCTTTAATTTCGACCGGCCCCCTACCGGTCGAGAACTTCAAGCTGATGTGTGCCGGGAAAATTATGGCTCGCAAGTCGATCAGGGTGGGCCTTCCCAAAATGATGTTGTACGCTGATGGAGATTTGACCACGACATAATTTACCATGATAGTCCTCCCTGAAACGGGACTTGGCTTCCTCTGGCTGTCTGCCCATTGCCCACTCGGGCACTTGAGTTACTGATCTCTAAAATGTTGCCAGGGCCTCCCACAATGGTGTTAATGGTGTTGATAGGGTGGTTGTCTGCCTGATGACCTTTGTCGGGAGAAGGCTCTCTTCTTTTCTGGGGCTCGCCCTGTCGGCCGTGGTCACTACCGTAGCTTCTTTGCTGATAATCTCGCTGTCCTCTACGTTCGCCATACCGGGGTCGATCCACGACCTCGTCTAGCTTTCCCTCTGCGATTGCTTCTTCCACATCACGATGGAAGTCCTGCAGTTATCCAACTCATGTCCAATGTCTTGATGGTAAGTACAAAACTTGCTCTGGTCCCTTCTCTCCAAGGGGCTCCGAAGTGGCGTAGGAGTTTTAGCCAAACCCTTTCTTTCCATAATCGCCAATACTTGTTCCCTATGCCGGTTTAACGCAGGGAAGTCTCTTGGCTGCAAGGCATTTCTCTTCTCGGGTCGGTCCGTGGCCGAACCACTTGCACGATCTCCATATGACTTTCTCTTGCTGCCGGATGGATCTACTGACTTGTCCTTTTTGGGGTCGGACTTCTCCACTTCTCGCTTTACCTAGTTAGCTTCTTTGACTTGACAATGCTTAAATGCCACATCCAGACATTCTTCCACGGTGGTGGGGAGTCTGCTGCTCAGTTTTCCATATAATCTACCTTCGCGTAACCATTCCACGAAAGATGTGATTCGGACTTGATCGTCAGCGTCCCAAACTTGCAGCGATTCTTCACTGAACCGCTTAAGGTATTGCAGCGCTGTCTCGTCTTTTTTCTGCTTGAGGGGGAACAGATAGGTAGCATTCTTTTGGAACGGCTTGGCAGTGATGAACGCGTTAAGGAACATCTTCCCCAATGTGTCGAATCCGTAGATCGTCCTTGGGGGTATCTTCTTGAACCATTCCCGGGCTCGCCCAGTGAGTAGCGCGCGGAATGCTTTGCACTACATCTCCTCGGGGGCACAGTCGAGATTCATGTGCGTGAGATATTGGAACAGGTGGTCCTGGGAGTCCTTGGTGCCATCATAGGGTTCCAATTTAGGGATCTTAAACCTTGTTGGGTGCGGATAATTATCGATCTGTTCGGAAAAAGAGGACTCGAGTGCCAAGAGCGTCGATTTTCTCCCGGCTATCGCCTCAAGTTTGGCGCGAGCTGCTTCCATGGCTTGTGGGACGACCAAATGCCTTTGAAGGTTTGAGGATGACACCCGGTTCCCTTTCTTGTTATTCTTACGTTGCGGGGGAGGTGTTGGCTGCCTTGACCCGTCGTTGGGGTCATCTTCTTCCTCTGGTTCTGGGCTGTGGGAATTTTCCCCAGATGAGTCTCCGTTTGCGTGATTCATGTCCTGCGAATTTTCATTGAGGGGTCCTTCCTCTTCCAGGCCTTCCCAGTCCTCATCTTCCTCATCTTCCTCTGCCAAGACGGGATTGAGGACAGCAGCTTTCGTGGATTCATCCAAAGCTGCAAGTTGATCAATTAGCCCCTGATGCGTTGCATTGAGAGAAGTATTTCCCAGCTGCGGCTGATCCTGATTGTTAGCATCTGACTCTGATGCGTTGTTAGCACCATTATCATTAGCAGCTTGTTGTCATGTAGTCACCATGTTTGTCTTGAAGCTTTTCCTGAGATTATCAATCCACAGAAGACCCTCCTTATAGCGCCAATTGACGATCAAAAAATCGTCAGGGTAATCTTGTAAATTTACCTCCTGGATTATGACCTAAGAACGCTTCAAGAACACAGAAAAACGATGATGGAGAGAGGGGATTTGATTTTCTTTAGACTGTACTTGACAATGATCAAGCTGCCTACGTATCCAATGGTTCAATTGGAATCAAGTCTTCGTAGTTCCTTAGGGATAGTTTATATAGTGGGGCTTAGGCCCTAGGGTTTAAGGTGTCGTGTGTGTCATTGACACTGATTAACATACTCCTTAAGGAAAAGGATTATGATTGAGTGATCTCCATGATTATAGGAGATAATTATGGTATTCAAATATTAGCATTAAGTGATAAAGAGTCGAGCCTTTATTATTCAGGATTCTATAATAATTATCTGGTTATTATGCGTGTGAGGGATAAGATTGGAGATGAGCTTTGTTCGAAATGGACGACGGAGCCGGCTCCTAGAGATCGGAGGTAACGGCCGGACTCCCTCTACCACAAGATCGTACAAGTCTAGAGACCTAGCCCGATCTAAGAGATCGGTAGAGACCACGGCTGGTCACCAAAAGTTCAATGCCCGAGTCTTCCTCGACCTGCTAGAGATTGAGCTGACCCGCCCTAACAATGGTCGGGTACACGGGGATCGGCACTGACAAAACGGATGGGCGATCCCCCAGGGATCGTCTCAAAGAAGAATGTGGTTTATTCCTCTGGAACAAGTGTTGAGCCACCAAAGAGGTGCCACGTAGGTGAGTCCATTTTTTGGCAGCATCAGCCCTTGTTATACCAAATCAGGTGGTAAAATTTTTGAGGCGCCTTATATCAAACCCCTGCCCTGATTGCGCTTTAACGTTGTTGAAACTAGTAACGCCGCATAGACTTTCTCCATCCGTAAACCCATTCGCAAGAAAAAGATAATCACATCAATGAAATTGCTTGCATCACCACTATATACGATGCTTGGACGGACATATATTTAATTCGTGGTTGGTTTTCCTGCTTTTAACAATGAATGAATCATAAGCTTTTTTATTCCATCCCGCCCAGTACATATACAGTTGAAAGAAATCATGGTAAAGGCTGTTTTTGATATCAAATCTTGGCTTGTAATATCAGTTGTTACTAAAGAATTTTATTCAGCAAGACTGCTCGATGTGAGGGAAAATCAGCAGCTCAAGATGCTAATGAAAATACTATCTTTCTCAAGTGGCTCATATTCATCGTTTTCTATGGCTTTGGGAGGATGTTGATCAAGCAAACCATCATTTTTTCCAGGTGACCAGAGCTGTACATTCAGGGCCTTAAGTCGAGAATGGGAATGCATTAGTTCTCCCTTATACGAAGCTCTTGTGTTCTTGTGAGATATGTTTTTCTCCTGTAAGATCTCGATAAAGTTTATCACGAATATTTTCCATCACATCTGTCATTTTTCGGACTGGTGTCCAATTATTCGATTTGTTTACGCCGTTATCTTCCATGGTGTCCTTGTTAGGAAATCTACGCGGGAACGCAGCGGAATTCAAAATTTTGATTTCCTTTTCCCCAAGATCGACTTCGTTTAAGCAATAAACAAATAAGCTAAAGACGGTGGTTACCTTGCTTGATCTAAAAGGTCGACGATTTGACCGTCTAAGGAGAGTAGTGGTGCATGGAGCTGCCCAAGTGTTCGGCAACTACCGCTAGTCCACACGAACAACCCACCGGAATCCACCATTGGATTGCTACCAGAAAAATCCGGTTGCTAGACCGTCTTTTTCTCTCTCTCAAAATCTCTCCTAAAAAGCTCTCTATTTTTCACAAGAACTATTAGCTCTTGGAATTATGATGATCAAAAGAGCTAGCCAACCCCTCTTTTAAATAGAGTGTGGTGCGCCCCTTGTGATTCCCAATATGATTGGGATTAGCCCCCTAATAGATTGGGGAGAAAGAAAACATTTTCCTAATAAAATAAGGAAAATATATTTGATTGATTTATCTCATTAATATTCAATATCTTATGTTAAATATTTTCAATATATTGTCAATATCTTATTGATGATGCCCGACCCGAACTACGCCACGTGTCATCCTCTTAAGTCGTATAATAGATGACTAGCCTCTAAAAGTAAGGCATTAAGGGCCAGGAGCCCCATAGACATACCTAAGGGTGGGTCCAAAACCCTAGGTGGGAGATCGGCAGAAACACCTCCTCCAGCCACCGCAGGTCGGCTATGGCTTGGCGAAGAGGAGCTGAGTTCGGCCATAGTGGCCTTTGGGGGCTCACTGCAGGACGCTCAGAGCAACCCCGACTGTTATTCCACGTGTTGGATATCTAAAGATAAATAAGGGAAATAATCAAATAATATAATGACTGTGATCTTGTCATTTAAATATATCCATAATTATCCCTAAATTATAGGGATTTACATGTATTAATCCTTAGGGAAATAATAATAATAATAATAATAATCTAATTCCTAGCGGGACAAGGAAAGAGGGATAAATCGTCCCCTATATAAACAACCCTAAGGAACTACGGAGACTTGATTCCAATACAACTATTGGATACGTAGGCAACTTGAGAGAAATAACTCTCAAGCTTAGTCTAAAAATCACCCAAAACATTCCTCATTCAATTACCCCTAGATTAAACGGCCCTGATTTATTCATAGATGAAATCTAGCATCGTCAATTGGCGCTAGAAAGAGGGTCTTCTATCGGTAATGGATCGAGGTTGTTCATGATCAAGTTAATGGCAAAAACATGCCAGAAACGCAGTCAGATCCGAGGCTTTTTTCCGGAGTTTCAACCATTGGAACAAGAATTCCACCTTGCAGATTGAAGAAGAATGAGGGACGAACAAACCCTCCAAATTTAATGCCAATCGGAGTCCGTTTATATACCCGATCGTTGCCGGAAAGATCCTGCTGTATCACCAAAAACGCAGCACCCCAAAAATGCTGTCAGATCGATGGATTATTGCCGGAGTTTCAACCTATGGAACAAGATTTCAACCGTTCAGATTCAAGGAGAAGGAGGGACGAGCAATCCCTCCAAAATTCATGCCGGTCGCAGTAGGTTTCGATGCCAGATCATCGCTGAAAATTTGCAGTTACGTAGAAAAAAGCAGAAAAACCCTAATCTGCAGGTTCCAAGTCGGCTGAATTTTCCCGACTATTGAACCATGGAAACAAGATTTTCACCGTTCAGATTCAAGGATAAGGTGGGACGAATAGGCCCTCCAAATTTCATGCCGATCGAAGTTATTTTTAGTTCTCTCCAAATCCTGCTGCCTTTTGCCGCCAATTGAGCCATTGGAACAACAATTCCACCTGTCAGATTCAAGAATTATGAGGACCGAATAATCCCTCAAAATTTTAGTCCAATCAGAGTTCGTTTGATTTCTCGATCGTGGCAAAGAAGTTACTGCAGGGCACAAAAAACGCAGCAGGATTTTGTAGAGCAGCTGCCAGATCGACGGCTTATTCCTAAAGATTGAACCGTCGAAAGAAATATATCACCGTTCACATCAAAGAAAAGTGAGGGAAGAACGATCTCTCCAAATTCCGTGCCGATCGGAGACCGTTTCGAGGTCTGATTGCCACCGGAAATACTCTGCTGTGGCGCCCAAGAAAGCTGCTAATTATCTACCGTATCTAGCTATCCAAGAAGCGAGTTCTCGAGCTCCAAGGATCGAGCCGAGCTCTTTAACTCTCCAGGTTCTTACAATCGTTATTTGAAATTCTTACACTTTGTAAGCCTTTATTATATATGCAATGTTTTTTTTATCACAATAACATTGCACCACAAAGACTCGAGATATTGAGCACCGGCATTCGAGCTCTACGGACTCCTCTTGCCCAAAGGCTGACATCGACTCGGCATCATATTTAGAGCTCACCTTGAGCGTATCTTCTATAAAAACCGAACTGGCGGGTCGAGCTATATTATTTTTGGAACTCACACTACCGAACTGGCGGATCAAGCTATATTATTTTGGAAATCACCCTACCGAACTGGCGGGTCGGCTCAACATCATATTTGGAGCTCAACTTGAGCGAATATTTTATAAGACCGCAGGTCGGCTTGGCCTCATATTTGCAGGTCAAATTGAGCGCATTATTATAAGACCGCAGGTCGGCTCGACATTATATTCGGAACTCGCCTTCGAACGAATCATTTATAAGACCGACATCAGGTCGGCCTCATACCTGGAGCTCATACACGAGCAAATCTTATATATGTCTGTTCGCCATCGAAGCACGGCACCAACAAACTACGCCAAATAAGAATACGGTACCTTAAATTAATATTATTTTGTTTTTCATTACGCATGGTCTTTATTGAGTTTGCAGGACAAACACACGATCGACAATATGCGGGAAGTCAGTACAAACTGGCCCAATTCGCTCAAATAAAGTTCGAGAAGTCAGACAAATATGGACCTGCTCGGCAAAAAATCACAAGTCAGCAGGACTGACGAACTGAGATCTGCAGGTCGGACTCAACAAAAATTCCAAAAGTCAGCAGGACCGACGAACTGAGTACTGCAGGCCAGACTCAGCAAAAGATTGCAAATGAAAAACTATAAGTTTGCAGGACAGACCCAATAAACTGATCCATAGGTCGGACTCAGAAGAAGAACCGAACCGCAGGTCGGTCTCAGTAAAAGTTTGCAAAGGACAAACTATAAGTCTGCAGGAAAAACCCAATGCACTGATCCGCAGGTCGGACTCATAAGAAAGTGATTTAAACGATAAAATTAACTACGCAAATTAACATGCTTATTGCTTAAGATCGAAGCTCTCTCCGATACCACTGTTAGGAAATCTATGCGGGAATGCAGCGGAATTCAAAATTTTGATTACATTTTCCCCAAGATCGACTTCATTTAAGCAATAAACAAATAAGCTAAAGACGGTGGTTACCTTGCATGATCTAAAAGATCGACGCTTTGACCGTTTAAGGAGAGTAGTGGTGCATGCAGCCGCCCAAGTGTTCGGCCTCTACCGCTAGTCCACATGAACAATCCACCATTGGATTGTTACCAGAAAAATCCGGTTGCTAGACAGACTTTTTCTGTCTCTCAAAATCTCTCCTAAGAAGCTCTCTGTTTTTCACAAGAATTATTAGCTCTTGGATTTATCATGTACAAAAGTGCTAGCCAACCCCTCCTTTAAATAGAGTGTGGTGCACCCCTTGTGATTCCCAATCGGATCGGGATTAGCCTCCTAGTAGATTGGGGAGAAAGAAAACATTTTCAAAAGAAAATAAGGAAAATATATTTGATTGATTTATGTCATTAATATTCAATATCTTATATTAAATATTTCCAATATATTGTCAATATCTTATATTGACTATATTTATCTTATTACCATAAATCAATTTACACATGTGTATATATCACATTTATATTACACAAATAAATCTTATATATTATATATGCATACTACGTGTGCATGTGCATGCAAATGACTAGTTTAATTTACACTAGTGCACACGCATACATAAGTATTTTATATATATATATATATATATATATATATATATATATATATATATATATATATAATATCTAATATTAATATTTGAGAATACTATTAATTGAATTGCACAACCCAAATGTATCTTAATACACTATTATATGCGTCCCATATGTATCAAAATACATATATTTAATTAATCAACATAATTAATATATTTTATTATATTTATTCATAATAAATAAATACCACATATTAATTTACCACTATAACCTTTATAGTCGTGAGATAAAACTTTCCTTATTTGGTTATCATCTATAACAACAATTTAATCCGGATAGATGTTCTTATGTGTGTGACCCGATAGGCTTCCGAATATGTTGGCCGTAGACACAAAGTGCAAATTACGAAAATGCCCTTCATACCTAACGATCATGGGATAGCGTCTAGAAACACACCATGATCACCAATCATCGGAAGAGTCAAATGCAATGACTAATACCTTTCATGTGAAACAGTTACCGTGTAACTTACAATCCTATCGCTGTAATAATATCCATACAGTCGTTAGTCGAGTGTCAAAACTTCAACGACCGTATCTTATAATCTGGATATCAAGCTCTCTCGAAGTAACTCATTTATTTCCACTTTGCAAAGATTCACGAGAGTAAGACATTCTTTATAAGAAGGCCATTTTGGATATTCACCCCTACTGATAGGGTACGCGATTCCCAGACAACCAAACATGTATACTCCACATGCTTCAGTACCACACCCAATCACTACAGCATGATCGGCCCGTGGCTAAGGGAAACCTCAATAGTGTCAAAGCATGACAATCCACACCGTGATGCCATAAAGACTCTGGTCCAAAGGATAATTACACAACAGTCACATAGTGTGACACTTATCCGTTTAAGTGGGTCAGTCTAACGTACGCATTCTCTAATACACGTCCACATATAGTCCAAGTGTCTCCACACTTCGATAGACGAGATCAATCTCTGCCCTTAAAGACAAGAGACATCAAATACGTGATAGCTTGTTTATACTATCAATGTCCTGTTTAATAATACATCAGCCTAGATACATTTAAGCATCAAACTTATTAAAGTGATTAGAGATCTCATCAACCATGATCGCCTATCTTGGTTTCACTATCACAGTTTCATACTAAGGACGTTATCATATAACAATTCATAATTGGTTCTTTAAAAGAACATATGTGTATGACAACAGAAAAGCCATTTAATATATGTATAAACAAAAAGAAATAGTAGAAATGATCCGACCCGGTCCGATCCAGTCCAACCCGATTGGGTTTAGGACACTATTTCAACAGTCCTTTCCCATCAAAATCTGCTGCGACCCAGAAGCTTAGATTTCTTCTACGCAATAAACAAACGTCTCCACTTTGGCTCCGTCACCATTTTCATCGTTTGGATTATCCTTTACAATTTGTAGATAAATTGATTCATGGTTGTCGCAGACATCATCGTCTCCATTAGCAATTCTAGCCGCACCGTCAGTGGGGTCACCGGAATTCAGTAAATCCGAAATTCCATTTTCACCCCATATAGAACCATCTTCTTCTCCCATCTTAGCACGTAACGCAAAGTCGTAAAAGATAGAAAGCAAGTACGGATATATATATATATATATATATATATATATATATATATATATATATATATATATATATATTAATTAATTTTTATTCGGGCTTCGAAAAGGGTTAGTTGGCATTTAAATATCGTTAGAAGAGGATAGACATGGATCTTGGATGCCGCACAGAGCCATTTGTGTAAGCTTGTGAACGTCGGTCGGAAAACCGGGCGGTTTCAGACCGCCAGAAAATTAAAAATAAGAGATCATGGTTGTCGATCTCTTAGACCAATTCTTGATGAATTCATTGAAGATATGTGAAACTAGGAGGCCAAAACCAAAGAACATACCTTTTAGCTCCGATAAGATGAGATGAAAATCAATTGGAGGCCGAGTCAGTTGGAGGCCGAGTCAGCTGGAGGCTTTACAAAGAAATCACCTTTGCTGCTTTCCTCTTTTCCTCTTTTACTCATAGAACCACTTCTTCAAGCTACACACTTGCGGTCTTCCATATCTCAACCTTCGGATCTCAAGAAACGATAGGCAGACATAGTTGAATTGAAGAAATAACAGCGCCCAATTGTAGATCTAAATTGAGATATTTTAGATCTAGATGAACATCTTGCTGAAGACTTGGCCGGAAAACCAAAAAGGGGCGGTTTTAGGACGCCCGAAAATTAAGATCTGGCCGGTAAATGACTAAAATGTCGATTTCCCGGTAACGGAGCCAACTGATGATGTCAAAAATCATCACGGTTGGTCTTGCAGTTTTATATGTAGGATATCTGGCTATAAAAATGTGTAAAAGTAGTGTTAGCCGGTGGTGCCCGGTGGCGGAAATGGATTCCGGCGGTGGTGCTTTTTTAAGAGAAGAGGAAGGGGGCAATTTGGTTTTGCCATCAATTTTATAGATTATGATCCGGCCTCTTAAATGGGTTACATGCTCCCCTATTTATAGGGGAGCCACCGACTGATGTCGGGTTATTTACAATTGAGGACATACAATATAGTAGATATTTATCTACAGTGGTGGGCTCGTAGTGGAGCCGATAGGTCGCGCTCCTGATGGCCTCGCTGACCTTTGTAATTGTTATATCATTGTTTTGTTGAAATTGAGGTAGCTTTTCCTCTAAATATTATGGTCGAGGTCGCTGGCGGACCCGTTTATTAAATGAGATCGCGTGTCGGCCCCACAATCCTTTTTGTCGCCACATAGGGTTAAGGGTTTCGAACTGATCCGAAGGCTCACGGATCTAATTTGGCTTGCGAGCTAGAGGGTTGTAATGGCCGGTGGCCTCATTCACTAATGTCGGTGGTCGGCCAAACCCGAATAAGGATCCGCAGACCGAAGTACGATTTAGGCACATCAATGTATATCAAGCAGTATGTACTTGGAAAAAGGACATTGATAGTACAATTAGACTAGCACATATTGAATGTCTTCTATCTTATTGAAAATAGGGATATATCCCATCTATCGAAGTGTAGAGACACGTGGACTGTACGTGGATATGTATTAGAGAATTCGTATGTTAGACTAACTAATTTACAATAATTGTCGCAGTATGTGGCAGTTGTGTAATTATCCCGAGATCGGAGTCTTCACGGCATCATGGTGTGGATTGTCATGATTTGACACTGTAAAGGTTTCCCTTAGCCACGGCGCGATCATGACATAGTGTTTGGGCATGATATTGAAGCATGCGTAGGATACATGTTTGTTCGTCTGGAAATCGTGTATCCTGTTAGTAGGAGTAAATATCCGAAATGACCTTCTTATAAGGAATGTCCAGCTCTTGTGAATCTTTGGAAAGTAGGAGTAAATGATTTATTCCGAGAGAAATGATATCCAGATTATAAGATACGACCGTTGATGTATTGGCACTCGAGATACGATTGTATTGATATTATTACAGTGATAGGATTCTATTTACATGGTAACTATTTCACATGAAAGGTTGTAGTCATCGCTTTCAACTCTTCCGATGATTTGGGTCACGATGTGTTGCTAGACGCTATTTCCTGATCGTTAGGTATGAAGGGCATTTTCGTAATTGCACTTTGTGTCATGGCCAATATATTCGGAAGGCTATCGGGTCACACACATAAGAACATCTAGTCGGATTAAAATGCGGTTATTGTGGTAACCAAATAAGGAAAGTTTATCTCAACTATAAAGTGTTATAGTGATTAAATTAGTATGATGCTATTTATTTATTATGTATAAATTAAATACATGATATTAATTGTGTTGATTAATTAAAGAATATTCTGGATGCCAATTTATTGGCATATGAGGCGCATATCTTGAGTGTATTAGATATACATGGAATGTGCAATTTAATGAATAGTATTATCAATTATTAAAATTAGATATTAATAGATTTGTATAAATTGATTTATGGTAACATAATAAAGATAGTCAATATTAGATATTGACAATAGCTTGAAAATTATTTAATATGAGATATTAAATTAAATGAGATAAATCTTGGAAAATCTATTTTCCTTATTTTACTTGTAAATGGTTTTCTTTCTCCTTACTCTACTCAGAAGCTTTTCCCATTGGGAATGAGAGACATAAGGGGCGCACCATCACCAATATAAGCAGGGGGTTGGCTAGGTCTTTTGCACAGCATAATTCCAAGAGTTCTTAATTCTTGTGAAAAATAAAGAGCTTCGTTTAGAGAGTTTTAAAGAGAGAGAAAAGGCCGAACTAGCAACCTGATTTTTCTAATAGCTATCCAAGGAGGATTCCGGCAAGGTGCTCGTGTGGATATTGATAGAGGCCGGAAATATGGACGGCTGCGCATACTACTACTCTCCCTAGACGGTCAAAGCGTCGATTTAATAGATCAAGCGAGGTAATCACCGTCTAATAACTTAACGTGTTTATTGTATTAAACGCAGTCGATCTTGGGATCGGAAACATAATATTAAATTCCACTACGTAAAACTAGTTAAATTCCTATCAAGTATGGCATGGACACTAGTAGAATATAAGAAACACACATGTGTACAAGAGTCATTCTTGGCAAATATGAAAATGGCAAATATGTTTATTAGAAGCTATACAGAGGAATACTTGGTTCACTACTCAACCTAACTGCAGGCCGACCATATATTGCATTTGCAGTGGGAGTTTGTGCAAGATTCCAATCACAACCAAAGGAATCTCATCTTTTAGAAGCTAAAAGGAATCAAATTCTGAAGCATACAATAAATGTAGGAATTTGGAATCCAAGAGATAGAGGATTCAAGCAAATACCTTATTCAGATTCGGATTATTCTGGATGCAAAGTTGATAGAAAAAGCCCTTCAAGAACTTGTCTGATGCAAGGCAACAGACTAGTATGATGGTTTAGTAAAAAGCAAAATTCAATATCTACTTGAACTGCTGAGGCAGTGTATATAGCAACCGGTAGTTTTTGTGCACAAGTAGTGTGGATAATGCAATAACTAAGAGATTATGGAGTAGAGGTGAAGATAATTTCAATCATGTGTGATAACACAAATCCAATATCAATTACAGAAAATCATGTACTTCACTCAATGACAAAACATATTGATGTGAGGCATCATTTTATAAGAGATCATGTCCAAAAAGGAGATGTGATCATGAAATATATATCTACAGAAAATCAACTGGCTGATATATTCACCAAACCACCCAGTCATCATAGATTTTTCAAATTAAGGACTGAATTGGGGATGATAAAGCTTGACTAAGATACCTAGAGCAGCTAACCAACTGAGTTACTAAAGCAACGGGGTTGACCTTTGCCATGATGGGTGAGCTCACTTGGTATGCCAGCCAAATGATTAACGAAGTCCACTTAACTGGTTGTTAGAAACAGTTTTTTTGATGAAGCAGCTTAGTAAAAGAATCCAACAATGTAATAATACATCAACTTGAAGGAAAAAGTAATAGAAGACATGCAAAATTGCTGTATCAGCTGAGTAAATTGAAAAGTTCCTCAACTACTGAAAGTCACCTGTGATGTAAATCAGGAAAATAGAGTGTGAAATGGATTAATCATTTACAGATGTGGAAAATCAGAGATTATTGGGTATTTATTATGGAGATTACACACATGGATTATTATTTTAATCGGACACAAGGATTAAAATAATGGAGTTAATGTAAGAAAATGATGGAATGACGGCAACACCTCAAAACTCGGGATTTTTCATTACTTCTCTTGATCCACTCTCCTACTATCCTAAATTACCGTGATTTTTTATACAAAACCTCACACATTTATTTCACTAAATCACTCCATATTCATCTATGTTCACACTTAAATGTTCATAATATATAAACCACACTTCACCATTTTAACAATCTTTACGCTTTCATATCTCTCAAACCCTATTTTCCAGAAATTTCAAAGCTTTTTCAACTCAAATTTCCCTAAGAATTGAAATGGCTTCTTCATCTTCAAATGCTCTTTTTGCCAGCAATTACATGAATACAATAGCCACTGGTCCTTCCTCAAACCCCAGTACTATTTGGATCTGTGCAACAATAATTCACAAGCACAAAGATTGGTTGATGGTTGTACGAATTTAGGGTTGATGACTTTCCTCAACCCTCCAATTACTGTGATTCTCTATGAGAATCAAATCTCATTCTAGAAAAAATGTTGAATTCATGTTTGGACTCCTCACTGAGGATGGTAGCGCACAAGAAGACAAGATTATCACCATTGTAAAAGGCAAAAGGTTTGTGATAATGGAAAAATTGCTTCACCAGCATCTCGAACTCTCAATTGTTGACCAGCAAAGTGGAGCAGTTTGAACAAGACACAGATGCATTCTGGCTAGTGATTGGTAAGAATGCTACCCCACAAAACAAAAATTTCAATTTCCTAAGAACTGATCTCAAGCAACCTTTCAATGCGTTCAGTCTATTGATTGGTAAGAACATCGAAGGAAAGTTGGGGTCCATGAATTCAATGACAGAGGTCAGAACCAGACTGATTAGAGTTATCATTCAAGGTTTAGAGTTTTATTAGGCTACCCATATATTAACCAGAATTAAGGAGCAAATCAAAGGAGAAATTGATGCAGCCACAAAAGGTGTAGAGAAAGGTTTGAAGAAACCTGTCATTTTTTGGGTGAAGAAATCCTATAGGATCCCTCTTTACTACTTGTTGGATTTCTTAAAGCTTAAACCTTTCCACAACACATATTTCATCATGCCCGAGTGATGTACATGTATATCAAGCACTCCAAGGGAGGTGAGAAAATATTGAGAAAGGATGTAGGTCCATCTGGACAAAGAAAGTGGCAAAGAACAATATCTCAAGAAAATATTGAAAGAGAAACTACAGAAAACTTGCAGAACATCTAAAGAAACAAAAGCAAATGAACTAGAGAGAGGTAATGATTGTGGAGAAGAGGAAGCAAGAAGAAATGAAGCAGAAGAAGTAGTGGACATTCCTGAAAGGGATATCAACGAAATAATTGGAATGTATGTGGATTGAAAGATGGGAGATTCCAAAGTCTAGTTGACTGATTACACATATATGTTGGATGAGGAAGAATGGTTCTTCTCATTCCTGGGTATCACAACAATAAGTGCATTCTAGATGAAAGAATTATGTGGGATATGGTGGAAGAAACAAAGAGCAGATTCCTGTATTCAGATGATGAAGAAGATGATGTCCATCAAGACGATGATAGTGGAGATGATTACCAGGAAGATTGTGATGACGATGGTGATAATGGAGGAGTAGCTGATGCAACATATGATGATAACTTGACTCTTTTTGAGTCAATAAAATGACAAGTAGCACAACATCAACAGTGAACTGGCTTAATAGTGGGTACTCCACAAGCTAATAAAGTACACCAATAGAAAATGATCATTTGCCACCAGCTGAGGATACCTTACAAGTTCAAGCTGAATGAAATTAAAGAACAGCTAATCCAACACCAGTACAAGATACTGGATCAGCTGCTGCCACTCCAGCAAAGCAAAACCACATCATAGAGTAAGGGGGAATGAAAGAAGCAAAAGCCATTGAAATCACAAATACTGTGGTACTTGAGGAAGTTGTAGGTGAGGCAGATGTTACTCAGCAGATTCTAACAGTTGAGAAGACAACAGAAGAAAAACATACACTGGTATGAACTCAACTTTCACAACAGCTTCCACTTCAGCAACCACAGATCCTCACAGGCAAGTACACTTGACTACTGGTGTTTATGACCAATCATTACAAGCAGCAGTTGACTCCCTGGTTGATGAGTTAAAACAACAGGCTATTTATTTGAGAAATATGTCTGCTCCATTAAAAGATGAAAACACTACAATAAAGAAGAGGTTTCATGCGGTAGCTGAGTACATAGACATGCAGAACATCATAGTGAAAAATCAACTCGGCTAATCATTCTGATGAATACCAATCTGACTGTTGGACTTATTTTTAAGTTTTAGTGATCAGTGCCAGACTAGATGTTATAGAGCAAAGGCAAAAATATGTCTAGATCAAATGTATAGGTTTATTAGAGTTTGATCTTGTATAGGTTTGATCAAACAAGCACTGTAAAAGGTCAGCTGACTTACATCAGCAGACTAGTCTAGATCAGTAGGGTAGATGAGTCAGTAGACTAATCAGGAACCTGCTGAAGACTGAGGGGTCAAACTCAGTTATTGAAGGCTAAGGGATCAAACTTAGTAATTAAAGTCAAGGATATGGAATCAAAATTTAGGGAAGTCTGTGATGACCAAAACTGATTACATATACCTTGTGTACAAGGTCTAAGTTCTTCAAGTTAAGTGGTGATTGGAACTTAGTTATATGCAAAAAGGTGTAATCTAACTTCAAAAATAAAAGTTAGATAAAAGACAGTAAGCTGAAGTGTTTTTAAACACAGCATAATAAGGATAAGTTTACTGATGTGTATATCAGCAGACTTATGTTCTCAGGAACCTGTTGGACACATATTTCGATTTAATCAAAGGCTACATTGGAAGATTACAAAGAAAAGGACAACTAACAACCTCTGATTTCATCAAACAAATCAATGGTTAAGATCAAATTGACGTTGGAAAGATTCAGACCTTTATCCAATGGTTACAAGTCAAAGGGTGGATAGACTGTAAACTGTCAAAAAGGAATCGACAGTGTCAGTCCTAGGAACAGTCAGAAAAAGCAAGTCAAGATGGAGACAAATCTGAAACGGCTATGTTTGAATTTCAAACATAAGTCACAAGGATTACTAACTATAAATAGAGGACTCCTAATTCAGATACAGATGATGAGCATTGATAAAATCAAGGATCTATGTTGAGCAATCAGAATTAAATCAAAAAAACACCATGCTGACCCTACTGAGCATAAATCTACTGATCCATTAAATTTCTTCAAGTGTAATCTGCATTCAAGCTGCATCAAGTTTACACACTTGAAGACATCAAGCTGCTGATCATTTCATCCTGATCAAGCTGCTGAAAGCTGAATCACTTACTTGATCCAATATTTCTTTTACAAGAACTCTACTGAAGACAGTGAAGCATCTTTGGGTGTGAAAGACTGTTGTTTGTGGTTGAGCTGGTGAAGAGGCAATCCTACCCTTCAAGGACCAGTGGAAGACTTTGGAGTAGCATTCCTACCTGTTATTGGTCAAGGACAAGCAACTTAGGATTTTTGTAACAGCTACATCAAAGATCTCTAGTGAATTACCTCCAACATCATAGGAGAAGAGTGGACTGACAGGATTACAGCACCTGGAACCACTATAAAATCTGCCTACTTACTTTCTGCACTTATATTCTGCACCTAGTTTATCTAACACATCAATCTACTGAATCTAGCAACTGAACCACATACATACACTACTGAGTATATAATACTTGGTATCATATTTAACAACAAGTAATAAGGCTTAAATTGTAATACATTTCCGCTGCGCAAATTCAGTAAACTCAACAGTCAGCAGATTACTAAGTGTCAGCAGACTACTGAAGTATCAGCAGGCTGCTGAAGTTGCTGAGTTTGTTAACTCCAAAAAGTTTTAAGTGTTAAGTTTATTCACCCCCCTAAACTTAACCAAAGCCTTTTCAAGGGACCAACAATTGCTATCGGAGCAGTGCTTCTATTCTGAAGTATTCCTACTTGTTGTGCTTGTGAAAACACTTTGAAAACTTCTTCAAGTTACTGATTTTCAAAGCTTTGCATCATGGATAACAACCAGTATGCTAGAACAATGTTGATGTGTTCTTTAGATCGTTTTCATGAGTATAAACGTTGAATGCAGGCTTATCTAGATGCAACACATGATGAAATGATGGATGTGCTGACAGATGGACCACTGGAGATTACCAAGTCAGTAACAGTGGGAGATGAGACACGGTATATTCCAAAACCAAAAAGGGAATGGACTGCTGAAGATAGAAAAAGAGCAAACCTCAACAATATTGCTATTGATATTATATACAGAACTTTGGATAGCAATATGTATATGAAGGTGAAAGATTGCAGGACTGCAAAGGAACTATAGGACAAGTTACAATTAATCTGTGAAGGCACTGATGCAATCAAAAATAACAAGATCAGTGTTGCAATGAAGAAGTTCTAGGAGTTCAAGATGAAACCAAATGAAACCATTGAGCAAATGGAATCAAGATTCAATGCAATCATGGATGAACTCACCCTACTGAGTGTGAAGTACTCACAGGAAGAAATCAACTCAAAAATCATGGAAGCATTACCTGCGAAAGAAGTTTGGGAGATGTAGGTGACTGCCATAGAAGAAATGAGGAGTTTGCATGAAGAAGACACTTTCAAACTATTTTCAGATCTTAAGGCCTATGAATTTAGCAAAAAGCTTGTGCCTGAGACTGAAAAAAAAGAGCCAAAGACCACTGCATTGGCTGCTTCACATCAAGAAGAGACATCAGGAGATCAAGATGATCTACTAGATGAGATGCAAGAGCAGATTGCCCTACTGAGCAAGAAAATCTGAATGATGAAAAATGGAAAGGGTTCTCCAAGGAATTTCACAAAGAAATTCAGTGAAAAGAAGAAGGAAGAATCAAAGAAAGATAATGATTACTTGTGCTATCATTGCTAGAAACCAGGACACTTCAAACTTGATTGTCCTGAATTAAAACAAAAAAAAGGAACCTGATTATCTTTGCTTTAATTGTAAAAATCCTGGACATTTCAGACCTGATTGTCCAGACCTACTGAAGACCAAAAGTCAACAAAGAAGACATGGCAAGAAGGCTATGGTTTCTAAAGATGAATATGGATATGAAGTAGAATCAGAAAAGGGAAATGAATTTGATTATACTGCACTTGTTGCTGATATGGAAGATTATGCTTTAATGGCTAATATGGATGAAACAGAGGAGGTATACAATTCTGTAACTATAAACACTCCTACTGGAAGTGATTGTGAATCAACTTGTGGTTCAAATCCAAAAAATTATGAAAATGAAGAAACTTTGGATGCCATCCTTAATCAACTGAGGATAATACAATCTGGTTATGAGATTATGAAGGCTGAAAAAGAAGCTCTTCAATCAGAAGTTGAAAGGTTAAATGCTGAGTTAAGAATTCTCAAAGGAAAGGAAAAAGAAGTTAGACAGAATCAGCATGACTCTGCTGTACATTCAGTAGCTGCTGAGTCTGCTGAACCATCTTGTTCATCCACTGCATTCAAATCTGGAAAGCCTTATGGTGATAGAACAGGGCATGGATTTGGAACTCAACAATCCAATAAGAGTGGATCCAGTAAGGTCACCGAACATAGTACCATAATTGGTCCTAAGTTTGTGCATGCAAAAGATCCAACTCCCAAAAGGGTTGCTGATGCAGTAAAGCCTACTGAGAAAGCTTCAAGGAAGCAAAATCAGAAGTCAAGGAAGTCAACAGCTCCTAATAAAAGGAATAAATCTAAAAATAGGATTGATGTGCCTTCTAGACCTGCTGATAGCAGACCTGCTACCAAGTCTGCTGGACCACAAAAATGGAAAAACCAGAAATATTCCAAGGATAAGAATCCTAAATCAAAAAATGCTAATCATTCAAGGGATACTTATCTCAGGGGGAAAGGTAGATTGTTCCCTACTGATGATGATTGGAATATTCCTGCATCTGCTGCTAGAAACAACATAGATAACCATGCTGCTAGGGTAAAACCTAAGCAATGGAATCAGCAGAGTGCTCAGCAAAGGACTTATACAAGGCCTCAGCAGGGACCTCAGTAGACTCCATATTACAGGGCTGTTCCTAACAGACAGCAAACCTATGGTTATCCTAGTGCTTCTAACAAAAGGAATCACTTAAACAACATTATATTCCAAAAGGCCAGAAAGCATATGTGAATCCTACACAACCAATTGTTAGACCTTATGGATGTGTAGAATAAATGTATGAACCAAAGTATGATACCTTTCAAAGAAGACCTTATGGAAACTTGCCAAGGGTCATGCTTACCACAGACCATTATGGACCCAAACAGGTTTGGTACCCAAAATGCATTAACTTTGTTTTGTAGGGTGTCTGGTACTTTGACAGTGGTTGTTCTAGACATATGACAAAGAATAATCACTGTTTGTCAAATTTTGTGGCAAAGGATGGTCCAAGAGTGAATTTTGGCAACAAGAATACAGCTGGAAACACAAGAGGATATGGCACACTTGTGAGAAATGGATTAACAATCAAGAATGTTGAATATGTGGAAGGACTGGACTTCAACCTACTGAGCACTGGACAATTCTGTGACATGGGATACAAGGTCACTTTTGACAAAAACACTTGTACTGTCATTAGTGAGAGAGGTGATCAAGTTGTGTCGGCTGGAAGAAGACAACAAAACATGTATGTTGTGGATTGGTCTACTGCTGTTCCAGAAACATGGCTGATTGTGCATACCAAGTCGAACTTAATTGGTTATGGCATAAGAAGTTGAATCATCTAAATTTTGATGATATCAATCAGTTGGTGAAGAAGAAACTGGTGATTGGTTTACCTGAAATCACATTCAAGAAGGATGCTATATGTGATGCATGTCAGCAAGGTAAACAAACAAAGTCAAGCTTCAAGTGAAAGACTAATCAATCAACAAAAAGAGTTTTGGAGCTAATGCACATGGATCTATTTGGACCAGTAACACCAGCAAGTGTAACAGGAAAGAAATACACCATAGTGGTTGTGGATGATTATTCAAGATACACTTGGGTCATATTCATGAACAAGAAAAGTGAAACACTTCAAAAGATGCCTGAACTTTTGAAGATATTACATAATGAGAAAAGTTTGACAGTAGTAAAGATCAGATCAGACAAGGGTACTGAATTTCTCAATAAAGTTATAAGAGAATATTGTGAACAAAATGGTGTA
Organism: Gentiana straminea; assembly: GCA_036785695.1. Classification (NCBI taxonomy): domain Eukaryota; kingdom Viridiplantae; phylum Streptophyta; class Magnoliopsida; order Gentianales; family Gentianaceae; genus Gentiana; species Gentiana straminea. The sequence goes on along the minus strand of JAVUPR010000360.1, from coordinate 947,787 downwards.
CTACATCAACTGGCTGCTGCTGGTACACCTCAACAAAATGGGGGTGCAGAAAGAAGAAATAGAACTCTAAAAGAAGCAGGAAGAACTATGATTTGTGAAGCATTGCTACCTGAAAGATATTGGGCTGAAGCAGTCAATACAACATGCTATACACAAAATAGAACATCAGTGAACAAGAAGCTGCTAAAGACACCTTATGAGATTTGGAACGGAAGAAAACCTAATATATCCTATTTCCATCCATTTGGAAGAAAGTGTTTTATCTTGAATCATATGGAGCAATTGAAGACATTCCAACCAAAATCAGATGAAGGAATTTTCTTGGGATATTCTTCAGTTAGCAAGGCATTCAGAGTACTGAACAAAAGGTCACTGTAACATGAAGAAACAATACATGTTGTATTTGATGAACCTAAGTTCACTGGAATGGAAGATGAAGCTTCAGAACCTACTGAGAATCAACAAGTCACTGATCCAGAATGTGTTAAGGTTTTGGAATGATTCAATGACTTAAAGTTTCTGATTCTGCCCCTGCTGAACACCCTGCTCGTAACACTACTGATGCAACAACTGAGGCAGTTCAAGGATCCGCTGAACCCCCTGCTGAAGAAACAGCAGACCCTGCTGAAGATGAAGTTCCTGAGAATCAATCTAACCAAAATCCACAATGGTTTAGGGATCACCCTACTGAACAACTTATTGGCAACATACAGCAAGGTGTGAGGACTAGAAGACAGTTAGAAGCACTGTTTACTTGTTTTCTATCTCAAATGGAACCTAAAGTTGTTGAAGAAGCAATTTCAGATCCAGATTGGATAATTTCTATGCAAGAAGAATTGAATGAATTTGAAAGAAATCAAGTTTGGACACTAGTGGAAAGGCCTAATCATGCAAATATAATTGGTACAAAATTGGTATACAGAAACAAACTTGATGAATCTGGTACCATTGTGATGAATAAGGCCAGACTAGTAGCAAAAGGATATTCTCAAGCAGAAGGAATAGATTTTGATGAGACATATGCCCTTGTTGCAAGATTGGAAGCTATCAGATTATTCCTGGCACATGCTTCTTATAAAAACTTCAAAATATATCAGGTGTATGTTCAGCAACCTCCTGGATTTGAAGTTAAAGACCAAGAAGATAAAGTGTACAGACTCAACAAAGCACTTTATGGTTTGAAACAAGCACCAAGAGCATGGTATGAGACTCTATCTCAATTCTTGATGGACAATGGTTTTACAAAAGGCACCATTGATAAGACTCTTTTCGGAATCAATGAAGGGAACAACACCCTGCTGGTACAGATTTATGTTGATGACATAATCTTTGATTCTGAAAATGAATTGTTATGTGAAAAATTTGCAAATCTAATGAAAGGTAAATTCGAAATGAGTATGATGGGAGAAATGAACTACTTTTTGGGTTTACAAGTCAAACAAATGAAAGATGGAATCTTCATTCATTAAACCAAGTATACCAAGGAGCTACTGATGAAGTTTGGTATGGAAAACAGCACCAAAGTATCAACTCCTATGAGCACAAATATTAGATTGGATGAAGAAAAAGAAGGCAAATATGTTGATCAGACTTTATACAGAAGGATGATAGGCAGTCTGCTGTACCTTACTGCCTGCAGACCTGATATATCCTTTGCTGTAGGTGTTTGTGCAAGATTTCAATCAAAACCTAAGGAAAGTCATTTAGGTGCACTCAAAAGAGTTCTCAAGTACCTAAAAGAGACTTTGGGAGTAGGGATATGGTATTCAAAGTATGGAAGCTTCAAAGTTATATCCTACTCAGATTCTGATTATGCTGGATGCAAGATTGATAGAAAAAGCACCATAGGAACCTGTCAGTTAATGTGAAATAGACTGGTTTCCTGGTTTAGCAAGAATCAGAATTCAATATCAACTTCCACTGCTGAGGCTGAATATATTGCTGCTGGAAGTTTTTGTGCACAAATACTGTGGTTAAGACAACAATTAAGGGATTATGGAATTGAAGAAAGGGAAATTCCAATCATGTGTGACAACACAAGTGCAATTGCAATCATAGAAAATCCTGTTTTGCACTCAAGAACCAAGCATATTGATGTGAGACATCATTTTATAAGAGATCATGTTGAAAAGAAAGATGTGGTGGTTCTTTATATCCCTACTGAAGATCAACTTGCTAATATTTTCACTAAACCATTGGATAGTGAAAGATTTGCTAAACTAAGGACTGAACTTGGAATTATAAAAGTTGGCTGATATAATTTTAATCAGCAGTGTACTGGAATTCACCATGGGGATTAGTCTTTGCTATGGTGGGTGAGCTAACTTAGCAGATTAGTCATTGGTATCAACAATTCCATGTACTTATGTTTGGACAATTGAGCAAATGAAGTTGCCAAGGGGATTGGTCTTTGTCATGTTGGGTGAGCTCACTTGACAGATCAGTCATTGGTATTAAACTTCATCTTGTATTATCAATTGGACAACACAAAAGGATTTAAGCATCAGCAGAGTAAGTCTGTCAGCAGGCTGCTGAGCCAAATCTACTGATGACAAGGCTGCTGAAGGAAATGTTACACAATCAAACTTACAAAAGTCAAAAAGCAAATGGCGGGATATTTATTCTATCCTTATAACCGTAGTTACACGATCTGACGGATACAAAACGTTATGGAAAAGTAATGGGCCACGTGTCAAGACAACATTCACTCAAAATTAATCGTGGTTAATGCACGGTACGTGTTCTGATAGTTTCAACCACATCTGTCTATATATATACAGACCTATACACAGAGGCTACTTACAAAAAAAAAACTCAGATTGATTTTCTCTGTATTTACACTGTGTGAACACAGATTTGAGAGCTATCTTCTTCATCTTTTTCTTAAAACAATGGCAGAAAAGGATGATGTTCAAATCGGAACAAGTCAAAGTGTAAGAGGTTTTGTTGTTGATACTAACCAAACAGAATTAGCTATCAATATTGGTCGAAGGATAAGAAGATATGCAGGTTTGGAAAATGTAATCAATATAAGATTGGAAACAATATCATGTACAAATGTTGTTAGCTTCTAGAAGAATATTGTGATAAGAGAAGGTAGAGAGGCATTCACCACAACAGTGAATACCCAAGAGATTGAAGTTTCCTCAAACCTGCTGAGGGAAGCTTTTGGTTTTGCACCAGTAATCGATGCTCCAACAAATCCTGAGGAAATGGGACTGTCAAAAATGTATTTTGTAGACAAAATCAAGATGAATGATGCCATTAAATCAATTCAGGCATTAATGTGAAGCATATTGGCTATGAATACAACCTGCTGAGCAAGATTATTGCAAAGAATATCTTAAGACTCATTGGAAGCATGGATACTTTATCAGGACCCAAAATAGAACTGTTGATGATCATTTGCAGAAGCATGAAGTTTGATTGGGCTGGATTCTTTGTCCACTACATGAAGAAAGTAGCAAAAGAAGAGAAATAAGGGACAAGGAAATCCAAGGCCTTACCTTTGGGATTGATGGTTCAGGCCCTGCTGAATCATTTGGGAATTGCTGATATTGCACCTGAAAAGATCAATAAATCCAGATACAAGAAAGAGATTGACCATCCTATCCATGGTTTGGATGATGATGAAGATGTAGATGATGAGGCTACTGAAAGTGATGGTAATGATAGAGATGATAATGTTGGTGGTGAGCAGGTTAAGATAGTTGTTAAGCCTGCTGCACCCAAGAAGGTTACTGAAAAGAGGAAGGCTACTGAGACAAGAAAAATCACTGAATTGTTAAAGCCTAGGAAGACCAGGAAGCAAACAGCTGAGACTGCTGAGTCTACTGAGGGTCCAGTAGAGATTGAGGTTACTGATCATGTAGCTGCAAAGAAGACTGTTGCTGAAATCTTGAAGGAGCAATAGAAGGAAGCTAGTAGAAAAAGGAAGTCTACTGAGATTGAAACAGAAAATCTTTCCAAAAGAATGAAAGAAATTGCCAGAAAAGGAAACATGGCAAAGGAAAGCAATTGAAAACCTTAGAGGCTCAAAGGCAACAAGAAGAAGAAGAAGAAGAAGAAGTAGGAGAGGCTATTGAGGCTAAGCCCTTAACAATTATCAAGCCTACTGAGGATGTAGAGGTTGTTGTTGAGCAACCTGCTGGAGAATCATAGTAGACTACTGACCCTGAGCCTACTGTTGAAGTTGTTGAATCCTCACCTGCAAAGGCTGCTGAGCCTACTGAAATTTCACAAGTTGTTGTTGAGCAACTTGTAAAAGAACCACAGCAAACTACCGAGTCTACACCTGCTGTGGAAGTGGAAAAGTTGGTACAAGACCCTGCAAGTCCTGAAATAGTTCAGGGGGAAGAGAAATCTATTGCTAACCCTGCTGATGAGCATATAAGTCAGGGTGAACCAAGTGGGGTACAGATGGAGGTAGTAGGGACTATCATACAACCTGAGCAACCTACTAACCTAGAAGCATCTATGGAAGAGACTCTGAATTTACTTGTTGAGACCTTTGGAGGTCAGCAAGGTACTGAAACAGCTCCCAGAAAACCAACCATTCCATTTGAGAGACATGAGAAGAAGAAGAAAGAGGAGTTTGTTGATCCTAAACTCCAACTGGTTGCAAACTATTTCCAATGGAAGTTTGGATTCTATTAGAGACAAAAGCCAGCTGCAGAACCAATGACAGATTTTGAAGAATGGGCTTTTGAGAAATTGGGAGTGGATAATTTGCTGGATCTGGTTGATACCTCCTTATTGCAATCAATACTGATGGATCTGTTTGATGAACAACAGAAGGAAGTGGGTATCAAGTTCAGAGACCCCAGAGATGAATCAGACAGTGATGATTCATCATCTGATTCTGGAGGTAATTATCCCTCTGGTCCAGGAGGTTTCAGTGGAACTGCTATGATTTTTGAACCAAGTGTGGAGCAGTCTACTGATGTTGGACAGTCTACTGAGAGGCAACAAACTGAAGAAATGAATGAAGATCTAGAGGATCTCACCATAGATGATCTAGAGGCACAAATCAATGAGGGAATATCTATTGGTGCAAATAGGATGGTTGGTGATATAGACACCTTGTTTGTTGTTGAACCTGTTGAGCATACTGATGATCAGCAGACTGTAGATTTGGATGATGAGAGGATTACTGACCATAGAGAGCCTGATGTCAGTTCTGAGGATTCAATTCAATATCAAGACTGGATTGACACTGAGGACACTCTAACCAAGGCTGCAAATTTTCTATGATGGATTCCTGATATTAGGGAATTTCAAAAAGAGAATATGGATGTATTCCCTGAACAAGTTGTTGTGGCACAGGTGGTACAGGTTGCTGAGGTACAAACAGCACCTGTACAAAGGTTGGAACTGGAGGTTCAGGCTGCTGAGGTTCAAACAGCACCTGAACAAAGGTTGGAACATGAGGTACAGTTTGCTGAGGTACAAACAACACCTGGACATAGGTTGGAACTATCTATGGGTTTGGAGGAAACCCCTACTGTTGTTGTAGTACATGATGCTGTAGTGGAACCTACTGGAGACAAGACCACTGTAGGTAAAGATAGTCGGCAGACTGCTGTTATTGATGATGAGGAGCAGCTGGTGGACTATGACTACAGTGATGAGGAGTTTCAAATGCCTGAGGAAGAACCTATTAATGATGAACCTCAACAGGCATTTGTACCAGTTTTTGAAGAGCCTGCTCTTGATCCCATTCTAGAGGAATTCGAAGGACCTAACCCTGCTGGAAGGGATATGAGCTTTGCCATGGTTATCAGCAGACAGAGGCAACAATACAATGTAGAAGAGCCTGCTGATGGAATTGATGGAGGAATGGCTGGTGGGGTACCAGCACATGTTTTGGATGAGTTGAGGACTGTTAGAAATGACATTGTAAATTTAAGAACTCAACTTGATAGGCAAGAGCAGAGATTTGAAGATTTAATTAACTTAGTGGAGAATAGAGGAAGAACCACTGAAACTGTTGCTTCTAATATAACCTACACTCAATATGCTCTTGCTGACCTTGCTTTGGATATAAAGGGGATCAAGCAAGGAAATACACTAAAGGACAAGTTTCTGAAAGAACAATTTGCATCCATTCATCTGAAACTTGACAAGCTTGCTGAGACACCTAAGCCTACTGTGCCTGAATCTGCTGGAACAATGCAACCTGCTGTACTACTAGATCCTAAAATCACTGAGAGGATAACTCTACTGGAGCAAACTTTGCAAGGAAGGATCACAGATGTTGACACTAGGACATAAATTATGGAGGGTCGACTGAACAACCTAGTGCTCACACATGAGAGTGTACATGGCCTGCTGTCCCGTTTTGTTGATGATGTCAATAAGGGGAAGAGAGCCAAACAGCAGTAGCAAAAGAGGCTGCCAGAATCTTTGCTAAGAAAAGATGGGAAGAGGACACTAATGCTTTTAGGGAGCATGGACTTGGCAGACTTCCACTTACTGATGTTCTTCTCAAAGAATATAAAAAGGATTACTATAATAAGAGGACACCCTATCATGACAAAGGCTTTCATGAAGGTTTAAACTCCTTTTTGGGCTTAAAGTTCTAGGAAGCAAGGGTTAAAGCGATGAGGGCCACACACAGAGGTGGAAGAGGTGGTAGAGGTGGAAGAAGTTTACCTACTACAAATGCAAAGGAGTCACTTAATGAATTCAAGGAAGTATACATGTGTTTAGGCTTTAGAGTACATCAGATCAACCTTACTCTACCTGAAGCATGACATTGGTGGAAAGAAGTGAATCCTCATATTGATTTCTCTCTGATTGAAAATGAATGGATGAGAGATATGATCAGAGAGATAAGAGCCTGCCAAGAACAAGTGGAGAAAGCAAGAGAAGAAAGAGAAAAAAAGACAGTAGATCAGCACACTTTATATGTTTTATCATTTGTTGTATCTAGATTGTAATACTTTTGAACAACTGATTATAATGAGATATGACTACACTTGCTCTATTTTTGTTTTTAATCTTTTTGCTTTGCTGTAAGGAGGGTATTGGCATCATCACCAAAAAGGGGGAAATTGTTGGACTTATTTTTAAGTTTTAGGTATGAGTGACAGACTAGCTGTTATAGAGCAAAGGCAAAAAGATGTCTAGATCGAATGTATAGGTTTATTAGAGTTTGATCTTGTATAGGTTTGATCAAACAAGCACTGTAAAAGGTCAGCTGACTTACATCAGCAAACTACTCTAGATCAGTAGGGTAGATGAGTCAATAGACTAATCAGGAACCCGCTGAAGACTGAAGGCTGAGGGGTCAAACTCTGTTATTGAAGGCTCAGGGATCAAACTTAGTAATTAAAGTCAAGGATATGGAATCAGAATTTAAGGAAGTCTGTGATGACCTAAACTGATTACATATACCTTGTGTACAAGGTCTAATTTCCACAAGTTAAGTGTTGATTGGAACTTAGTTATATGCAAAAAGGTGTAATCTAACTTCATAAATAAAATTTAGATAAAAGACAGTAAGCTGAAGTGTTTTTAAACACAGCATAATAAGGATAAGCTTACTGATGTGTATATCAGTAGACTTATGTTCTCAGGAACCTGCTGGACACATATTTCGATTTAATCAAAGGCTACATTAGAAGATTACAAAGAAAGGGACATCTAACAACCTCTGATTTCATCAAAAAATTCAATGGTTAAGATCAAATAGACGTTGGAAAGATTCAGACCTTTATCCAATGGTTACAAGTCAATGGGTGGACAGACTGTAAACTGTCAAAAAGGAATCTGACAGTGTCAGTCCTAGGAACAGTCAGAAAAAGCACGTCAAGATGGAGACAAATCTGAAACGGCTATGTTTGAATTTCAAACATATGTCACAAGGATTCCTACCTATAAATAGAGGACTTCTAATTCAGATACAGATGATGAGCATTGATAAAATCCAGGATCTATCTTGAGCAATCAGAATTAAATCAAGAAAAACACCCTGCTGACCCTACTGAGCATAAAGCTACTGATCCAGTAAATTTCTTCAAGTGTAATCCGCATTCAAGCTGCATCAAGTTTACACACTTGAAGACATCAAGCTACTGATCATTTCATCCTGATCAAGCTGCTGAAAGCTGAATCACTTATTTGATTCAATCTTTTTTTACAAGGAATCTATTGAAGACAATGAAGCATCTTTGGGTGTGAAAGACTGTAGTTTGTGGTGGAGCTGGTGAAGAGGCAATCCTACCCTTCAAGGACCAGTGGAAGACTTTGGAGCAGCATTCCTACCTGTTCCAAGTGTTCGGTTGTGAAGCCATAGTTATTGGTGAAGGACAAGCAACTTAGGGATTTTTGTAACAGCTACATCAAAGATCTCTAGTGAATTACCTCCAACATCACATGAGAAGAGTGGACTGACAGGATTACACCACTTGGAACCACTATAAAATCTGCCTACTTACTTTCTGCACTTATATTCTGCACTTAGTTTATCTAACACATCAATCTACTGAATCTAGCAACTGAACCACACACATACACTACTGAGTATCTAATACTTGGTATCATATTTAACAACAAGTAATAAGGCTTAATTTTTAATATATTTCCGCTGCACAAATTCAGTAAACTCAACAATCAGCAGACTACTGAGTGTCAGCAGACTACTGAAGTATCAGCAGGATGTGGAAGTTGCTGAGTTTGTTAACTCCAAAAACTTTTAAGTGTTAAGTTTATTCACCACCCCCCCCCCCTCTAAACTTAACCAAAGCCTTTTCAAGGGACCAACACTGACCAATAGAGGCAAAAGCCGGCAAGAGCCCATGACACTAGAAAATGAAAGCCTGGCAGCAGCCATTGGCACCAAAATGGCTCGTGTTGGTCACAAAGTCAATACGCAATGAGAGAGACTCACTACAATTGAGTCCAAATCGGACAACTTAATATTAGCTACTAAGAAAACCAACAATATCTTGCTTCAACTACCTACAGATGCTGCCAAAAATAGGGAAGAAGGGAATAAGCCTAAAAGTGATAAGCCTGGAAGTACCACCAGACCACCACACTTTATAGCTAAACAGTTAAGAGAAAATGATAGAGATATGAGACTTAGAGCTCAGGCTAAGGAGCAGCAAAGAAGAATTTTGGCAGAAAGGGAAATGGCAAGGAATGAGCATTGACTTGGCCTACCATTCCCTATTAAAAAAAGAGATGATGACAGGGACAGGTCAACAACCAGCAAAGTCTTGGATCTGTACAGCAGAGAGGACTTAGTACCAACAGAGGCAGTGGCAATCAAAGTCACTCAAGAGGTAGTGACACTGGAAAACACTCTGCTGGTAGATATTACAAAAGAAGTGCCACCACCTTAAGAATAAAGAAGAAAGATATGCTGAAGTGGTTAGGGCTGTTACAAAAATCTTACACAACAATAACAGTCTCTATCCTAGGATGACTCAAGATAAGATGGGCTGACTGGCTAGGACTTCATGATGAGGAGCTAAGGGTTGATATGTCCAGGTTGTACAATGATCTGAATAGACATTATATAGCTGGCAGAGACACCAAACCAGCTCATGGACAAGCAGCAAAGGATGGATCTGGCTTCACCAGTACAGTAAATCAATTAGTTTCAAGGATGACACAAGGGCCTGATGATTTAACAACTGAATAAAAAGTGAAGTTAAACAATCTAGTCAAAATTTGAAAGTCTATGGCCAGATTAAACTCCCAGCTGTAGTTTACAGTGTACAAAGATCTGAAACTGGCAGATAGGCATATTGCTGAAGCTAAGGCTGGAATCATGCACTATTTTAGAGAACCATAAGGACATGAAATCCTGATTTGCTTCAACTTACTTTTCAACAGAATAGTCTTTGTGAATCTCACTCACTAAACTGCCCTGGAGTACTGAAAATGGAAATTTCCGGAAGTTGACTCATAGATAAGGAGGGGATTCAGACTACCAAGTTCAAGAGGAACAAGGAAATTTTGAAGAACTTGTAGTTGTAATAAAATTTTCAATTCTGTTGAATATTTTTCCCTATATGGATGAATAATAAAAGTCAGGTTTCATGTTGATTAATATATTTTAAATATTTACTTATTTCATGCTTATGAGGGTTTTGACATCATCAAAAAGGGGGAAATTGTTAGAACAATTTATTATTTTGATGATGGCTATACTATCTTTAATATCAAGCCTAAAATAAGTTAGAATTGATTGTATCGGCTTTACTTAGAGTTGTATAAGTCTAGTCAGACAAGCGATGTACTACACTGGTAGGGCAGCTCTGTGGAATGAAGACCAGAATACCAGCTGAGTGAAGATAGCCTAGGAACCAGCACAGTGAAGTGAAGACCTTTAACAACTGACTTACGATAAAGGAAGTATGTGATTACCTTGGGTAAGTCTAAGATATATTACAAGTGAGGAAACTTAATTTTTCTCAAATTTGGTATACACTGATCTTACACAACATAAGGATCACTGAAGTAAAGCTCGGTTAGCTATTGAGTACCAGCAGACAAGTACCAGCCGAGAAAGAGCAGCAAATTGGTACAGGCTAAGCACTCATGGAATAACTAAACAACAAAGTAAAACTAAAAAATAGAGTAACATAGCAAAATCTCAGTAAACTAGAACCACAGTAAAGCGAAGGCAGCAGAGTCTTGTAAGATGTCTAAACTTAATCAACAACATGTAAATATGGAGAACAATCAATTAATGAAAAATCAATCAAGAACGGATTTTATGAAGGACGTTTGAAGAAAATACGGATCACTAAAATCATGGAGAACCAAATCAAGAAATAATCAAGGATATAGACTTCTTCTTTCAAGTATCCATTTAGAAAGGCTGTTTTTACATCTATCTGTTGTAACTCAAGATCATAATGAGCTCTTAGTTCCATGATAATTCTAAAAGAGTATTTCCTAGACATCGGGGAAAATGTCTCTTTATAATAAATGCCTTCTTTCTGATTGAAACCTTTGGCAACGGGTCAGGCTTTATATCGTTCAATATTACCATTACATTCGTTGTTAGTCTTGAAAATCCACTTACAACTAACTGGTTTGTGTCCGGAAGGTAATTGAATGACTTTATTTTCTTAACATTCATCCATAGATTTCCATTCATCTATCATTGCATCAATCCACTTACTGGAATTGACATCCTTAATGGCTTGTCAAAACGAAACCGTATCTTTACTTGTCCTTTCTTCATATTCTACTTGATAAAGCATATAAATCATCAAGAATAAGAGATCTCCCTAATGCTGGTTCATGTGTTTCTTCCTCAATATTCTAATTGGCGATAATCTCATCATGGAGTTTTTGATCATTCATTGGATATTTTTCATTGTTTATCTGTTCAACAAAAGGAATATTCCCAATACTTTTCAGAATAAGGTTAAAAGGGATGGGTACCCTTATTTCTATTGTGATCACATCATGAATTTTATCTCTCCCACTAATTTCGACATTCTCATAGAATATAGCAATACCAGTTTCAACAATTCTTGTGTTATGGTTAGGACAACAAAACCTATACACTTTGATTTTTCCTGGTAACCGATTAAGTAGCCATTCACTATTCTAAAATCCAATTTCTTTTCTTGTATTATATGTTTGAACCGTAAAATAGGGCCGTAGATCCTTATTCGGGTCCGTCCGGTAGCCTAAACAATGGACAAGGCTGCCGTCCACTATAGTCAGCATACATACAAGCCAAATAAGGACCTCGAGCCCACGGCCCTCTTGTAAGTCTTCTAAACGTCTTCCACGACATGAGGAAAAGATAGGGGCGGCCTGCTAATCCTATGGGGTAGAAGGTCCGGCAATGATCTGAGCCTACAACAAAAAGAGGAAAAAGCTACAATCCAAGGGTAACAAGACGAAGACTGAACAATCGGGCAAGTGTATTGCGCTCACCCCATATTGGCCATCTAGATAGCAATTAGCCTATTTGCCACCACATTGCACTTAGTTGAGTTTTATCAGTATTAGCTAAACCCTAATCAGTAGCTTGCCTATAAATAGAGGCTCAATGTCACCATTTACAGGAACACACAATATTATAAAAAAACAGGCAAACTCTACCATTTTCTCTCTAGAATGAACCACCATTTTTGCACTTTCAGTTAGGAACATTTTATTATGTTTTGATGATGGCCATACTAGGTGTTATAGCAAGCCTAAAATAAGTTAGAAATCTCTGTATAAGTCTTTACTTAGAGTCTGACATGTTGTATAAGTTGAGTCAGACAAGTATTGTACTAGTTGGTATGATGGCTAAGTAAAACAGAAGTTCGGCATAGTAAAAGCTGCCAAGTACCAACAGAGAAGCATGAAGACATATGGACTGACTTATAACCAAGGAAGTGTGTGATGACCTTGGATAAGTCTAAGTTATATTACAGTGATGAAATTCATTGTTTAAATATGATGTACACTTATCTCACACAAATCAAGATAAGTGAAGTGCAAGAAATGCCTGAAAGATCAAAAAAAATCATGAAAGCAGTGAACTTACAAAGTAAACTGTCTACCGGCTAAGTAAAGGAAAAGCAGTGAAGGAAGAACTAATCAGCTATGTCAGTAGGAACACTTAACCGGTCAAGTAACAGACTAGTGGGGGAATAGCTAAGCAATTCAAGCTTATTCAGAATGTGAAAAATAAGGAAGATTTAGAGGATCATGCATTAAATGCATAATCAATCAAGAATTAATCAAGGACGGATTTTGTGAGGGACGTTTGAAAAAAATCCGGATCACTGAAATCAACGAAGATATAATCAAGAGGGAATCAAAGTTTAAATCAAGGATTATTCTCCACATTAATTAGCCAACGGACATAAATTCAAATCAAGGACTATCAAGGCTATAAATTGAAGGCATTGGCAGACAGGAAAAACAACGATTGAGATATAGAAGAACAAGCTAAAACTCTGTCAAAATCCTAAGCCTTCTCTTTGAACTTCAAGGACACATGTTGTTGGGAATAAAATTTAGTTTTGACGATGATTCATCTTATTCAAGAATGTGTTGGTTTACACCCTATTGATGAAGTGCTGAAACTAGCTGTTATAGTGAAAGGCTAAAAGATTTCTACAGCTGAATGTATAAGTTTTACTAGAGTCTGATAATTGTATAGGTTATCTCAGACAAACACTGTAATAGACAGATGTTTCGTAAAACTGAATACTGGAAATCATTTAGATAACTGGAACTTAACTTAAGACTGAAATGTACACCTAGAACTGAAGCTCACTTAGAACTGAAGAAGGTAAGTTCGCAGATGGTTACAAACTTGGTTGACTTATCTAGAACTGAAGGCTGAGGGAACAGACTCAGTATTTGAAGAACTGAGGGGCACATACTCAGTTCTAGATGATTGAAGACCTGAGGGTTCAAATTCAGTTATGAAGATTTTAAGCCGAGACTGTAAAGTTAGAATTCAGGTAAGTCTGTGATGGCCTGAACTGACTTTATTGATCTTGAAGAAGACCTAAGTATCATAAGGACAATGATATCTTAGATGATCTCTATGTTGAATGGTGTAATCTGATTCAGTCACATAAAATCAGATATATAGAGTACTGAAATGTTGAAGAAGAGTAAAAACTCAGTTAATGCTCTAAGTCAGTTAACAAACTGAAAACTGACATACTCGGTATAAAATTGATTAGGATACTCACTTTTATCGTTAGCCATCCAAACAACTGAAAGTACATTCGAACGTTGTAAATCAAGGAGTCTTATTGGATGAAGAACTGACATGTTAGAACGGTCACTGACATCTGACATCTGAAAATATAGACGTTGAAGCAACTCAAATTCACGCAATATGAACGTTGAACCTCACACTATAAATAGAGGACTTTGCACCAAGGATCAAACAACCGAATTAACAAGATTAAAAGCATTTTTGTGCAAAAGTCTAGTTCATTCGAATTGCTGTCTATATCTGTGCTCAACAAGATGACATGTAGATTTCTTCAAGTGTTCAAGATATATCAATTATATCCAGATTTCGACACTTTGAAGAACCACAAGAAAGAATCAATTTATTGATTCTCAACCCAACTTTGATTCTTAATCAATTGTTTAGACTGTGAAGAAATTCGGTCAAGGAGTTGCTAAGGAAAGTTGTTTGCAGTCGGGTAGACTGTGTTTGTGGTGGTAGCTAGTGAAGAGTCAATCCAACCCTTCAAGGACCAGTGGCTTAAGCAGTTGAAGAGCAGCAACCCAACATGTTCTTTAGTTTTTTAGATAGTGACACTAAGGATTAGTCAGGGACTATCGTTTAGGACTTTTTGTAACTGAGTACCTCAAGAAGTTCTAGTGGAATTTTCCTCCTACATCACAGGGAAAGAGTGGACTGACAGGATTACACCACCTGGAACCACTATAATTCTTGCTCTATTTGTTTTATGCACTTACATTCTGTTATTTACTTTACAGCATTTATTATTGTCTATTCTGCATAATGAAACTGATTGTTACTAGCATACACAGTTCACAAATTGACATTCACCAGAATTCAGTTTTGCAGACTTATCTTTTTCTTATAGTATCAACAAGATCTAGTTAAAGGCTATATCTTAAATCCACTGCCGGTTGACTCTGTTTTTCATAAGTCAGTTTGACTTATACTCAGCTTTGTCAGCTTAACTCCACATATGTTAAAATTGAACCTTAATTGTTAATTAATCTAGTTTTTGGTGACAAGTTTATTCACCCCTCCTCTAAACTTGTGTTAGCCTTTCCAAGGGACCAACACATTTAGAGATCAAGTCATAAATCAGAGCAAAAATTCCACATCAAGCACTGAGATTGATCAACAAAATCTGTGAATCCAATTAACACCAGTCAAGCAACTGAAACAGAGTCATCTAAGAAGGAGTTGTGTTTGTGATAGCTGCTGAAGGATTTGTTCTCAAGGAGCAGTGTTGAAGACTACATCACTGAAGATTTTGTAGCCAATGAGAGATAGTCTTGGAGATTGTGAAGCTTTTGTAGCTAAGGACAATCTAACTATTGAGTCATTAAAAGACAATAGTGAATTCCTCCAATCATCACAAGAGTGACTAGGACTTTTTGTAACCGATCTACCTCAAGAAGTCTAGTGGTAATTTTCCTCCTACATCACAAGGGAAGAGAGGGCTAACATGATTATAGCACTTGGAACCTCTATAATTTATGTGTTCTTTATTACTGTGCGTACTTTACATATTTACTTTATGTTCTTACTGATTGTTATTACTTTACTCATCTCAGAAATCTATCTCTTGCATAAAACATATTGTACTCAAACTTAGCACAGAACTAGGTTTCACCAAAACTCAGTTCAACATACTTTCAAACTGAACAACATAAATCTAAAGCTTTAAATTATTTATTCCGCTGCATTTAACTCATCTTTAGAAAAAGTTAGTTGACATTTTTCTAAACTCAGTTATCTCAAGTCCGTACTAAGTTTTCATTTTAGAAAAAATTGTTTTTGTCAAACTCAGTTTGAGTTTCAGAAGTTATTTTTTTAGTGTCAAGATTACTCAACCCCCCCTCTAAACTTGTCTCAAGCCTTACAAAAGGACCAAAAATTGGTATCAAAGCAGTGTTCTTTTACAGAAATCTGTTCTGAGTAGATTCTCTTGTTGTTCTTCTTGAAAGACTTAGAAAACTTCTTGCTGAGTCTAGTTTTTCAAAACCTGCATCATGGACAACAATCAGTATGCTGGATTGTTGATGTGATGTATGGATAAATGTGATGAGTACAAATGACTTTTGCAGGCTTACTTAGTAGCAACTCATGATGAAAATGATGGATGTTCTTAAGGATGGACCACTTTAAATCACGCACATCCAAACACTTGAAGATGGTGTGCAAGCAAGAGTTTCAAAGCCAAATGAACCGTGGAATGCTGAGAATAGGAAGAGAGCCAACCTCAACAACATTGCCATTGATATCATCTTAGCACTATTGATAGAAATTTGTACTTGAAGGTCAATGATTCCACAACTGTAAAAAAATTGTGGGATAAGATACAATTGATATATGAAGGTTCATATTCTATCATGGCAAACAAAGTTACAGTTGCAAAACAGAAGTTCCTTGACTATAATATGAAGAATGGTGAAACCATTGAACTGATGGAGGGAATATTCAATGACATCCCCGATGAACTGGCATTACTCCATATTGCCTACACAAGAAAAGAGATTAACACCAAAATCCTGAAAGCATTACCTTCATGCGGAAAGATGAAGGTTGCAGCTATGAAAGAATCAAGGAATCTGAAACTGACGATACATTCAAAATATTCTCAGACCTAAAAGCATATGAGTTTAGTGAAGATTTTGTTGAGTTGTCAACAATGGAAGTTTTGAAAACTTCAGCTCTTGCAACAGTACATATAGAAGAACCATCCAACAACCATGATGAATTTGATGAGATGGAATAGCAGATGGCCTAGGTGATTAAAAGGATTTGAAGGATGAAATCTTGTCAAAGCTACACAAAGAAATACATCAAGAAGGTTTCTGAGAAAAAGGAGGATGCAAAGAATGAGTATCTATGCTTCAACTACAATAAACCAAGACATTAAAAAGCTTACTGTCCAGAACAGACATGCAAAACATACTAGCAAAAGACATAAGCTATAAGAGACTTGGTGGCTGGAGATGAATCAGATGATGAAGCTATGATTGAGAAAGCAAAAGAATCTGATGACATAGCTATCATGGCACAAATGGAATAATCCACTGAAGGAGTATGGTATTTTGATTGTGGTTGCTCAAGACACATGACCAAGTGCAAAGACTATCTGGAATATTTTGTTGAAAATAATAGACCAATGTTAATTTTGGAAGCAAGGATAGACAATGATTCACAAAGGGATACGATACTTTAGTTAAGAATGGTTTAAAGATCAGAAATGTTGCATATGCTGAAGGACTACAATAAAACTTAATTAGTACCAGTCAATTTTGTGATATGGCATAAAGGGTCACTTTTGACAAAGAATACTGTATTATGATCAGCAAAACTGCACATCAAGTTGTTCTTGTTGGTAGAAGATGTGACAACATGTACGTAGTGGATTCGACAACTACAGTATCAGAAACATGTTTACTTGTGCATACCAAATCAGAAGTTAGTTGGCTATGGCACTAGAAGCTAAGTCATCTCGACTTTGAGGATATCAACTTATTGGTGAAGAGGAGGCTAGTTATTGGCTTAGCAGAGATTACCTAAAAGAAAGATAGCATTTGGGATGTAAGTCAAAAGGGAAAACAGATCAGATCAAGCATCAAGACCAAATCTCAATAGAGTTTTAGAACTTCTACGCATGGACCTTTTTGGACCAGTTACACCCGTCCGTGTTAGTGGAAAGAAGTACACACAGGTTGTGGTGGATGATTACTCAAGATACACATGTGTGATTTTCATGGCAAAGAAAAGTGAAAGTTAATAGACTTGTTGAAAAGACTTCAGAATGAGAAAATGTGTGACAGTTATCAAGATTAGATCTGATGACGGAACTGAATTTCTCCATAGAGTAATCAAGGAATATTGGGAACTGAATGGAGTTCTACATCAACTTGCAAATACATACACGCCACAACCTTATGGAGTAGCTGAGAGAAGAAATAGAACGCTTAAGGAAGCTAGAAGAACTATGATCAATAAAGCACAGCTACCTTAAATATATTGGGTAGAAGCATATAACACATCTTGTTATACCCAAAACAAAATTTTAATGAACATAAGACATGAAAAGACACCATATGAGATATGGATTTGGATGAAACCTAACATTTCATATTGTCGTACCCTTGGAAGATTATGCTTTATTCACAACAATGGGAAGGATGAGCTCAAGACTTTTCAACCAAAAGTTGATGAAGGAATATTTCTGGGATATTGAAGTGTCAGTAAAGTATTTAGAGTATTGAATAAAAGGACACTCAAACATGAGGAATCAATTCATGTTGTATTTGATGAACCAAACTTCATTGTAGATTCAATTGTAGAAATTCCAGAACTAGTTTCTCAATCCAAGCAGAATACCCCAGTTCTTATAGAAGTTGATAGAAATATTGGTCAATTGAGATTAACAGACGGTTCAACAAGATGCTGGACCGTTTGACCTTAACTTGGATTCACTCAATCAGCCTATAGATGAACCTATAGCTGACCAACCAGTTCAAGCTGAAACTGAAGCAAAACTACTTCCAGAAAATGAAGTTCCAAAAAAACAAGTAGAACCAGTTCAAGGAAATCATAGAGATCAAGAACAGAGATAGATGAAGGATCATCCTGCTGAACAAGTGATTGGAGATGTACAACAAGGTGTAAAAACAAGAAATCAGCTAGATGCTATGTTCACCTGTTTTCTATCACAACTGGAACCCAAAGTCAGTGAAGAAGCAATTACAGATCCTGAATGGATAATTGCTACGCAAGAAAAGCTAAATGAGTTTGGAAGGAATCATGTTTGGGAATTAGTTGACCAACCTAAACATGCAAATGGGTATTTAGAAAGAAATTGGATGAATCAGGCATCATTGTAAGAAATAAAGCAAGACTAGTTGCTAGAGGATATTCTCAAGAGGAAGGAATTGACTTTGATGAAACTAATGTACTAGTTTGCAAGACTATAGGCAATCAGACTCTTTCTTGCTCATACAACCTACAAGAAATTCAAAGTATACCAGATGGATTCTAAAAGTGCTTTTCAAAACCGACTACTGGAGGAGGAAGTTTATGTACAACAGTCCCCTGGATTTGAAGTGAAAGATCAAGAAGACAAGGTTTATAGACAAAAGAAAGCTACTAGAAGTTGTCAGGCATGAGGGCCCGCTGATCGCAATAACATCCTCCTGATCTCGTGCTGATCTTATCCTTGCTAGAGTCAGGAATCCTGTTTGCCTATTGTGCGGGCATGAGCTGAGGGAGATAAGACTCAGCCCCCAGCCTAATGTCGAGTCTGCGGGCGGCCCGGGCATACTCTCATACGGTTCGGTCCGTCAAGTATATGTGCATAATGAGGTCTATCTTGATTGACCGAATAAGTGGGACCCTTGCCGGGTCATTTGTAGGATTCGTAAGATCGTTGATGGGTTAGGTATATCAATAACTTGCTTTCCTTTGTTTAGTGTGAGTTGATCTTCCATTGTTGCAGCTCTGTACAAAATGATTTCTTCATCATTTTAATTTTATGTTCTTGCTGCAAAGCTTAATGATAGTATTTCAGTATTCTTCAGTGAATCTATGATTACAGGTTGAGCAACTTCATGATTACTTGTACCAACTGGATCTTGAATGAAGGTTTCAATTAGTTTTTCTTGAGTATCAGTAGTACATACCTGTAATTTACTCTTCTATCCATCAAATCTTAAATATGAGCAGCTAAGAAAGCTTCTAAAGTGATTTTGTGAGTTAATGATGCTGGTTTGAAAACTGACAAACAAACTGATAGTTGGAAACAATATCCTTTAGTTACGGTGGATCTCTCTAATTTAGAAGAACACCGCACCGCTACCAATTGTTGGTCCCGAGGAAAAGGCTATGCACAAGTTTAGAGGGGTGAATAAACTTGTCACAAAAAATGTCGACTTGAAACCATCTTGCTTTTAGTCTGTCAGATCTGCACCAATTGGCGGCTCGGCCAGACTTATCCGACATCGCGTTTTGAATTCATTAACGGCCAAGTGGCAGTCTATTAAGTAGGTCATAATTACTTTTCTGGGAACCGAGGCATTTTTCCCTCTTTCTCATAACTGACGTCATTTACACATCCTGGGGGGGTTATAACCCCTGTCTTTTCAGATTAACCTTTCCCACTTCTTCTCTTTGGCTATTAAAACAGAGATTCGGGCATTTCTTCAAGAGTTCTCTACATTATACAAGTATGCATTTTTCTTCTCTGATTTCTGAGTTTCTTCTTCTTATCTGATTCTTCATCTCCTATTTCTCCTAGTTAATGAGGGATAGAACTGTATCTGAGCCTGAGGTGCAAATTCATCAGTCTAGGGCGTAAATAGAAATCCCTGTTTCCAGCCCAATTTCTGATCGTAGTGAAACCGAGCAGTTCGCTGTAGATCTTCAGCCTGCTAACACATCTCGGCTACATGACTCTTTCCGGCTGACGTGTGGCCTACTAAGGTTAATGTGCAATTGTTGGATGATATTTCCAGATCGGGTGTCCATCTAGACTTCGAAGAGTGGCCCCCAGAACTAATCGAGGCAGCCTATCTGGCTGACTCTGGGCCTGATCCTTATCTGAGGTTTACTCAAGTGGAGTATAACAACTGTAGGATTTTTATCCTTGTTTTTATTTCTTTAACTTTTCTATGTATGTTTGATGCTTTTATGATCTCCCCTATTCATACTAACGTTGCTTCTTCTTCATTGTTTTAGTGGCCGATTTTGCATTTATTTTTTACGAAGCTTTTGATGAGGAGGTTGTGCCTGAGCACAACGAACAAGTTTTAAACCCAGACACTCCTGAGACTGATGGGGGTGTGAAGCCTCCGTTGGTGAACCCTGAGATCCTGCCTGTGGTTCCTCACACTGAGGAAGGTCTTCAACAGGATGAACTAGCTGCTCCAACACAGCGTACAGATCAGCAGGACGATAGCCTGATCATTTTGGATTGTTCTGAATCAGCTGCGGCTGCGAGAAAACTTCAAGTGCACTCCCGATCTAGGCAGAAGAGGAGCAGGTCTGGTCGAGGTGATCAGGATGTCTCTGAGGGGGGTTCCACTCCTTATGCCGATTTTCTGTCAGATCATCCAGATAAACATCTTGCCGCCATTGTATGGTTTTCTATCTGTTTCTTCCTTTTGTCCCTATTTTTAACCGTACTGACCCTGTTGTTTTCTGCTAGGTCGTCAATGCGGGAAAGGAAGTCTTGCATAGACTGGACGGCTTCTCTTCCCAGAATAGCTCTCTAGAAAAGCAGATCGCTGACCTCTCAGCCAGCCGTAAAAAACACAAGGACGAGTCTCTACCCAAAGATCAGCAGATAGCTGATCAGAATAAGATCATTCTTGATCAACATGCCGAGGTACAATAACTAAAAGCTTCTAGTGCTGATCACGATAGGCAAAGAGCAGATCAGGAGGAGGCCTTGGCCCAACTCTGAGCTGAGAATGAAGGGCTCAAAACTGCGATGCCTGTGCAAATCAACCAAGCTATCCATGAGTACAAGAGCTCTGCTCACTTTACTGGGGCCTTAAAAGTTTTACTTGGCGCAATCTTAAATCATGGGTACACCCTGGGTGTGGATAAAGCCAAAGAGCAGTGCCTTAGCTGGTCATCGAGAGTCTTCCCCATGGGGGGCTCTGCAAGCCAGGTGGTAACAGAATCTATGAGGCTACACTTAGGGAATTTCAGGGCGGTGAAGACCTGGCCAAGAAGTATGCCCGCAGACCGGCTGCTCAGCAAACCTGTGCATCTTCAGCTCAACCTTCTGGTGCTTCTTCCGATCAGCCTTCTCACCAATACCCTTTACTGAATCTTAGGCCTATAGCTTTGTTTTTTCTTTTGAAAAACTTGTAAAAATTTCTAACTTTTATGCCTTATAGGAATTTGTTCTGTAATGACTTTTTTTTGCTTTTAGCCCTTTGTTTATTGTTTTATTTTGGCTTCTGTCTTAGCCTTCGCTTTTTTTCAAGCATAACTTAGGGTCCTTTACCCCCTTGAAGTACATCATTTACAAGCTTTGCTTTTTGAATGATGTACTTTAGTGTAAGCTCTGATCGTCTGTCCTGCAGACATAGAAAGTTTGATTATTCCAAATTTATAAGTTTATAAAGCCTTCAGTTCTGAGCATGCACCAGTTTTTTTCGTTTCTTTGCCGTTAATTTTGGTTTTTACCCATTTCTGAGTCTGCTTTGCAGCTCAGTTCGTAGGGTATGTCCTGTAGACTTATATAGTGTGTCATTTGCAAACTATTTCTGAGTCCGACTTGCGGCTCAGTTCGTAGGGTCTATCATGTATACTTATGTAGTTTGTCCTTTGCAAAATATTTCTGAGTCCAACATGCGGCTCAGTTCATAGGGTCTGTCCTGCAGACTTATGTAGTTTGACCTTTGCAAAATTTTCCAAAGTCCGACCTGCAGCTCGGTTCATAGGGTATGTCCTGTAGACTTATACAGTTTGTCCTTTGCAAATTATTTTTGAGTCCGACCTACGGCTCAGTTCATAGGGTTTGTCATGTAGACTTATGTAGTTTGTCCTTTGCAAACTTTTCCTGAGTCCGACCTGCGGCTCAGTTCGTATGGTCTGTCCTGCACACTTGTATCAATCATATGAAAAGAATAATGCCCATGTGCAAAACAATAATTTACTATAATAAATGATGTTTGGTTACATATTATTGAGACATAAACTGTAAAACATAAATAATGCATAAGTAAAGTCTGTAACATGTCCTAGACATAAAACTTTCTTAGGTTGGTTGCATTCCAGCTGCGTGGTACGGTCCTGCCGCTTGCATCAACCAGCTGATATGCTCCTTTTCCATGTACCATGACCACTTTGTACGGGCCTTCGCAGTTTGGGTCTAGTTTTCCTTGAGGTCCTTGTCTGTTGACCTCATTCTTTCTGAGCACTAAATCTCCCTCCTTAAAGTATGAGTGTTTAACCCGGGAGTTATAGTATGCGCTGTTTATACTTGGCCATTCTAATGAAGGCCATATTCCGAGCCTCTTCCAGGTTATCTTTTGAGTGCCTGAGTTCAGTTAATTGCTGTATCAGAGTAGAGCGCTGCTCATGGGGATGGTAGGCCAATCTCGGCCAGAATTACTGTCTCGTACCCATATGCTAAGCTAAATGGAGTTTCTCCTTTGGCTGAGTTTGGAGTTGTTCTGAAGGCCCATAAGATGTTGGGCAAATGCTCGGTCCAACTCTCTCATTTTTATTTTATGTGATTCTTTAGCCCAATTTTGATCAACCTATCGGTATGTTCGACCTACACATTAGCTTAAAGATAGCCAACAGAAGTGAAGTGCTGAGTTATTTGCAGTTCGGCACACCATTCTTTGACAGTTTTGTCTTTGAACTGAGTTCCATTATCAGAAATAAAGGTCTTTGGGATTCTATACCTACATACTATGTTTTTCCATAGGAATTTTTGTATTTTCTTCCCTACTATGGTAGTCAGCAGTTCGGCTTCCACCCACTTGGTGAAATAGTCCACTGCTACTTTCAAAAATCGGACATTGCCTAGAGCTCATGGAAGTGGCCCACTAGATCTACTCCCCACTTATCGAAGGGCCACGGGAAACCACAGCGACCATGTCTTGAGATGGTTGATGTGAGATGTTATGGTGCACCTGGCACGGCCTGCATTTTTCCACCAAATCTTTGGCATATTGTTTGAATTGTTGGCCAATAGTATCCGAACATCCTGCATTTTCTTGCGAACGTCTGAGCTCCGGAATGGTTCCCACAAATTTTCAAGTGTATTTCTCTGAGGAGGTAATTTCCTTCTTCAGTTGTTGCACACATAGGCCATGGCGCAATGTACGACCTACGATAGAGGATGTTCTCGAACAGGAAGTACCTGGATGATCGGAGTCTCATCTTTCTAGCCTGAACTTTGTCTTGAGGCAAGATGTTATCTCTGAGATAGGACACAATAGGGTCCATCCAAGTACTGGCTTGCCTGATTGGCTGAACAAGCTGTTGATCATAACTTCTTTCTTTAAGGAGTTCCACCAGCACTTTTCTATCTGACACAAAGTTTGACGCTAACTTTGACAAGGCATCTGCTCTTCTATTCTCTGTTCGGGGTATCCGGTCGACCTGGACCTACTGAAATTTTTCTAGCATAGTTCAAGCCACTGTCAAGTTTTTCATCATGGGCTCCTTTTTAGCCTCATATTCTTCATTTATGTGGTTTACAACGAGTTGTGAATCGTTGTAAACTTGTAGACTATCTGCTCCAAGCTTGCTCGCTAACTTGAGCCCAATACTTAGTTCTTCGTACTCAGCTTCAATATTAGTGGCTTGAAACCCAAATAGTAAGGCGTAAGAGAGCTCTTCCCCTTTCGGACTGACGAGCAGGAGACCTGCCCCTGCCTCATCTTTGCTTGCTGCACCATCTATATATAACTTCAACTTGCTTTCTTCCAGTCCGGGCTGATCGTCCTCTAGGCGAACATCGATCCCTACCTCAAGAAAGTCTGCTATGGTTTGTGCTTCGAAGTCAGTTCTGGGATGAAAATCGATATCATACTCTGCCAGCTCGACGACCCATTTTGCCAACCTTCCTGAGGATTCTAGTCGTCCTAAGATTTGTTGTAATGGCTGATCGGTGATTACTGTGATTGGCATCGAGATGAGTAACAACAAAGCAGTGATGAAGATAATAAACCAGATATTTCAACTAGTAGGGGTACAGATCTAAGAGCAAAAATCACAGGGACAGCGGCACTTCACTAGACATCGAGTTAGTTAGATCCAATAGTTTTATCATTAAAGTCTAGGCTAATACGAGTACTCGTGTCCCAGGAATAAAGTAGTGGGTGAGATTAGAGTAGGATTAGCAAGATAGAGAAATGGAACCAAGTTATGAACATATGGAATTGGTTTATTGATCATTCCTTAGGCAGGACAAACCCAGCCTCTCATAGCTTCTAGTAAATTTTCCTAGCTTCTGGGGTGTAAATACCAGCTCTTCTGTCACGAGAAAACTATTAGATTTCTTAAAAAGAAGAGTACCCAATACTTTATTCCTAAATCTTCATAGTGTGCCTGGAAGTAAGGTCTTAAATTCCTAGAGTCATGCACCAAAGCCAATATTAGTTTCTCTGCATTAGAATATCTATCCTCTAGTCTATGGAGTGCTTTGCTTACAAATAAAAACGGTATATGCTGTCCATCTTGTTCCTTCACCAGTACAGCGTTTAATTCTTCCTCACATACAGCCAAGTAGACGTACAAGGGTTCTCCTTCCCGAGGAACTGTTAACGTAAGCAGTTCAGCCAAGTATAACTTCAGTTCTTTGATGGCCTTCTGACTTTCCTCGTCCCACTGGAAAGGACTTGCTCTTCTCAAAATTTTGAAAAATGAAAAGGCATGTTGTGCTGATCTGGAGAGAAACCGATTCAGAGCTGCTATTTGTCCTGTTAGCCGTTGTCCCTCTTTGATATTTCTCAGTGGCAACATAGTCTTCATCGCATCGATTTTATCTGGATTTTCTGTAATTCCGTCTTCGGATATCATGTACCCTAGGAATTTTCCTGATCTGACCCCGAATGTGCATTTCTTGAGGTTGAGTTGCATATGAGTTTTCCTCAAAACATCGAATACCTCTCTGACATCATTTAAATATTGATCAAGAGACCTACTCTTGATTATGAGGTCATCCACATACCCCTTCATGCACCTCCCAATCTGTTTGGAAAAAATTGTATTTACAGCCCTTTGGTATGTCAGTCCGGCATTTTTCAGACCAAAGGGCATAGTGACGTAGCAGTACGTCCCAAACTCTATTACGAAGGAAGTCTTTTCGGCATCTTGAGGATCCAATGTGATCTGGTGATATCCTTTGTAATTCTAGAAATGCAAACACTTCAAACCCCACTGTTGAGTCTACTAGACAATCGATCTTGGGTAGGGCAAAACAGTCTTTTGGGCATGCCTTGTTGATATCGGTGAAGTCAATGCACATCCTCCAGCTCCCATCTGGCTTCTTGACAAATATTGGGTTCTCTAACCACTCCGGATACATGACTTCTTTGATAATTTTGACCTGCAACAATTTGGTCACTTCTTGCTTAATTGCTGAAATGCGCTTAGAGGCAAAGTTCATTTTCTTTTGACGAACAGGTCTCATGTTCGGGTCTATTTTCAACCAGTGAACTGCTAGATCAAGGGATAACCCTAGCATATCTTCTGCTTTCCACGTGAATACGTCTCTGAATTCTTTTAAGAGGTTTATCAGAGATTCCTTATGTGAGCTTAGAATCCATGCCCCCACAGTAACTGTTGAGTCTGCTTGTTTGTCCCATAGACGAACAGCCTCCATCTGATCTTCAGATGGCCAGTTCTTTTCATCTTCAGGGAGTAGTTCTTCAATACATAGCTGCTGAACCATCATCCTCCCGTTTACTGTTGATGTGTAACAACTCATGGCTGTTTCCGTATTGCCTTTGATCTCTATAGAACCTTCTCCTATTGGGAATTTCATACTAACATGAGCTGGTGAGATTACAGCTCAAAGATCGATATGTGCTGGCCTTCGAAATATTACGTTGTACGCCGAGGGTGCCTTTACCACCACATAATCCACCATCAGGGTGCTGCTCTTGGTTCCTTCTTCCAAAATTAGTAGGGAGTTTGATCATACCTTGTGCATAAACTGGGGGTCCAGAAAAGCCGAATAGAGGAGCGGAAACATGCATGAGTTCAACACCCTTCAATCCCATAGTTCTAAAAACATTGTCATAAAAGGGTTTCACTAGTCCCTAATGTCCACGCATATTCGCTTTATCAGATTTCTGCCGATCACCGCCACTATGACCAATCCTTCATTATTGATTACTAAAGGGAGAGAGTCCTTGGGACCATAAGTCACATCTCCCATTAGCCTTTGCCTCTTACTCGATTGAGTGAGGATAGTAGACTTGCTACTGCTCGTAGCTTCAATTCAGCTCGGGTTGTTCAGCCGCCTGAGATCGTGTTGATCGTATTCATCGGGCGGTTATCCATCTGACCATCAGGGACTAGTGAGTGGTCCCTTCTTCTTCAAAAATCATCTCGATTATCTCTGTCATTATGGTTATTTCGGCGCTTGAAGTGACTCCGACCACGCGGTTCGGCGTGATGAGACTGATCTACCACTCATCAAGCTTCCCTTCCATCACTGCTGCATCGATATCTTTGATCATGTCCCGACACTATTCTGAATCATGACCAACATCCTTGTGATACTTGCAATTTTTGGTAGGGTCTCTTTTCTCTAATCCCCCTCATTGGTGGTGGAACCTTAGCTATGCCCTTCTTTTCCATAATTGAGAGAACCTGCTCGCGAGATCTGTTCAAAGGGACGAAGTCTCGGTCCTGCAGAGCTCCACTCTTGCCCAGCCGATTTGAGACTGGTGCAGTTACTCTATCCTAAACTGACTTTCTATTTTCGTTTGATATGTTTTCAGACTTGCTTTTCATTCCTTCACCTCTTTCCATTTATCTCTTGAGCCTATTCGCTTCTTCTTCTTGGAAATGTTTATAAGCAACATCTGAACACTCCTCCATTTTATAAGGAAGTTTACTGTTTAACTTGGCGTGCAACCGTCCCTCTCACAGACCTGCCACAATAGAGGCGACCAATAATCGATCATCAGCATCCCGCACGTGTGCGGATTCTTCGTTAAAATGCTTTATAAAGTGCATAACGGACTCATCATGCTTTTACTTCAAAATTAGAAGGTGAGTCTGATTTCTCTGGAATGGACGAGCTGCGATGAAGGCATGGACAAATTTCCGAGTTAAGGTTCCGAAGTCGGAGATCGACCTCGGAGGATTCTTGTTGAACCATTCTCTAGCCCTTCCTATTAGCAGTGCTGGGAAAGCTATGCACTTCCTCTCATCTGAGGCATTTTACAGATTCATATGTGAAATATATTGATGCATATAATCATAAGGATCCTAAGATCCATCATAAGACTCAAATTTCAAAATATTGAACCCTGCTGGTCGGGGGTAGTTGTCAATGTACTCGGTAAAGGGTGATGCACAGAGCAGTTCGTCTGATCGCCTCCCGATCAAGGCATCCAGTTCGGCCCTAGCCGTTCCGTTAGGGTTTTGAGCATTCCTTTTCCATATATTAAGGCTGGACTCAGTCTCCTGCTTCTTATAAGTCTCCTGGGAGGAGTTGTTTCTGAGACCTCTGAGGGGTCTCTCCCCTTCAGCGTTTCTTCAAAGATAACCAAAAAGGTAGAGTTATCCATGTTTTTCAAGGCATCAACGAACGCCTAGTTGGCTGGGTCTTGAAGGACTGGATCAGGCTGATGAGTCTGAACCTCAACAATATTTGCAGCTTTTTGTACAGCCGTACTCATGACTTCTCCCTGAGTGGCAGAAACTCCACCTTGTTGGGTTGGATCTACAGGATATGCAGTTTTCTTACCGGTGTTCTTGGCCATTGTTGAATTCGAGAATTATGGGATTTTTAGATCAATTTATCAGAAAGAGACCCTCCTCCTAGCGCCAATTGATGATCCTGGATCTCATCTGTTAATTAATCCGGACCAATTATCTTTGTGACAATGACCTTAATTCTTTTGAAACCTAAATCGTGTTTAATGGGATGTGTTTTTGGTGTATTTTAGACTGAGCTCGTGAGTTATTTCTCTCGAGCCGCCTACGTATCCAATAGCTTATTTGGAATCAAGTCTTTCATATTTCCTAAGGGTTTTTTATATAGGGGATGTCCTATCCCTTTACTTGTCTTGCAAGGAATTAGGAAATTATTACTAATATTATTTCCCTAAGGATATACACACATAAATCCCTATGATTTAGGGATAATTATGGGCATATTTAAATGTGAAGATCATAGTCCTTATGGCTTAGGATTCTTTCCACACATATATATGGCTTTCCAGAACGTGGAATAACAGTTGGGGTTGCTCTGAGCGTCCTGCGCTGAGCCCTCAAGACCACTATGGCCGAACTGGCAGCTCCTCTTTGCCAGGCCTTGACCGACCTGCGGTGGCTGGAGGAGTAGTTCCGGCAGATCTCCCACCTAGGGTTAGGGACCTGCCCTAAAGTATAACTTTTAGGGCCCATGGCCCTTACTACCATTCATTTAGAGGTTATTCATTTATTACATGACTTACAAGGATGACACATGGCACAATTCAGGTCGGCTGACCACTATGGCCGAACTGGGCAGCTTCTCTTCACCAGGTCTTGACCGACCTGTGTTGGCTGGAGGAGGAGGTCCTACCAATCTCCCACCTGGGGTTAGGGACCTGCCCTTAAGTATATCTTTTAGGGCCCCTGGCCCTTTCTACCATTCATTTAGAGGTTAGTCTTTTATTACACGACTTACAAGGATGACACATGGCACAGTTTGGGTTGGCTATCATCAAAACCTATAGCAGAATTATCCCTTTAAAACTTGTAAGGAATTAAGCTAACAAAGCTGAGTATAAGTCAAACTGACTTTTTATTCCAACTGAGTTAACCGGCAGTGGATTAATTAAGTTTTAGCCTTTTTCAAATTTCTCATTTATCAGTTTTCTTTGAAATATGTTGTGCGGACTCGGTAACTGGTGTTAGATGAGTTTGTGCTGTGATGGATAATGCAATGATAAGGAAATTACCAATCACAATAATAAATACTGTAAGTAAAATGAGTAAAGTAAAAAACGCAAAACGTATAGATGCCAGGGGGTGTAATCGTGTTAGTCCTCTCTTCCCGTGTGATGTAGGAGGAAAAATTTCACGTGAACTTCTTGGGGTAGATCCATTGCAAAAAGTCCTATACAATAGTCTTTGGCTAATCCTTATAGATTCACTATCTACACATTCAAAGAAAAGGCTGGATTGCTGCTCCCCAACTGCTTCACTAGTTCTTAGAGGGTTGTATTGCCTCTTCTCCAGCTCTACCAAAAAACACACTCTTCCTGAATGCACCTCAACTGTCCTTCACACTGTCTTGGTGTTTCACAATCTAAACCATTGTGTAAAGAGAGTTGAGACATGAATCAAAACTATGATTCAACTTGTGACGAGCTTTCTTCTAGATGTATACAATAAATGCAATAGCTCTGTATTTCTTCAAGTGTTGTAGATCTTGATGTTTTCTTGAATGCTTCAAACACTTATCCAAAATTGTATTGATCTTGATTTTGAAATTATACAAATTTTTAATTTACTTTTCCCTTTAATTGTTGTTTTATTTGATGATGTAAACCTTAGAGCTACAATCATCTTCTAGAAGTATAAGTGATCTATTTATATGGATCTTTCAAACGTTTGAATTTGAATCCTTGTAGCTTTCAACGGCTATGTGTCAGATGTCAGTTCTCATTTCTGACAATGACAGTGATTTATCCAATTGTAATGCTTGATTTTCAACGTTTTGATTCTTCTTCTGTTTCTTATATGACTTTTACTAAACTGAATTTTAGATATCTCAGCTGTTGACTTATACTATGTTTTTATTTTGTAGAGCATTAACTCAATTTTTACTCTTCTTCAAAACTAAGTACTCTGTAAACGTCTGATCATAATTTACTTGATCAGAGTACACCATATAAATTCATATCATCTAAGTTATCATTGTCCTTATGTATCTTAGGTCTACATATACGATCCGTAAAGTCAGTTTAGGCCATCAGAGACTTACTTGAATTCTAACTTTACAATCTCAACTTTAATCTTCACATACTGATTTTGAACCCTCAGTTCTTCAATCTTCAATAACTGAGTATGTGTCCCTCAGTCTTCAAAACTGAGTTTGATATCTCATCCTTTAGTTTTTATAGATAAGCCAACAGAGTCTATTCCCTCAGCGAACTTACATTCTCTAGTTTCACTTATGATAAAGTCAACTGAGTTTGAACCGTTGGTTGTAAATTGACTTTATTAGTCTTCAATTATTGAGTCCTATCTTTTACATTGCTTGTCTGATTCAACCGATACAATAATCAAACTCTAGTAAAACATATACAAACAGTTCTAGACCTCTTTTTGCTTGGCACTATACCAGCTTGTTATGGCACTCCATAATTTGGTTTAAAAAAAATAAATAAACTAGTGATGAAACATAATCAAAACATAAATTGTATTTCCAACAATTACGTAACACATAACCGGGGTTTTCAAATTTTTGTGCACAATTATATTTTGACCATAACATTCTAATCGGTGTTGTGTTTTACCATTTGAAATTGTGTTTTAATGTAACATTAAATAAAGTTTTTAAAGTGATTAGGTTATAATAGAATGAGATTTATAATGTGGGTGTGTTGGGTTCAACGAAAAAATTACCATTAATGTAAGGAATTAAGGTGATCAAGTATAAAAAATTAGTGTTCAGTTTTCAAACTCTTATTTAACATAAAATAAGGGATAACAAGTAAATACTTAACATTAAAATGTGTATTATGGTGTCTGTGTGTAGGGTTCATTGAATGCGTAAAAGTATTGTTTTCAGGTTATTAGGTAATACCAAATGGGGGGTTTTAAACTTTTTGTATACAATTGTATTTTGACCATATTATTCTGCTTGGTGTAGTGTTTTACCATTTGAATTGTGGTTTGAATGGAACAACAAATAAGGTTTTAAGGGATTAATTTATAATAGAATAAGTATTATGGTGTGGCAGAGTTGGGTTCAAAGAATAAGTAACATTAATGTATGGAATTAATGTGATCAAATATAAAAAATTACGGTCTTGTTTTCAAACTATTATGTAACACTAAATAAGGTCCATGAACTGAATACGTGGCATTAAATGTGTTTTATGGTGTCTGTGTATAGGATTCATTGAATGCGTAAAAGTACAGTTTTCAAGTTATTAGGTAACACAAAACAAGGGTTTTCAAACTTTTGTACACAATTATATTTTGACCATAACTTTCTAGTCGGTGCAGTGTTTTACCATTTGAATTTGTGTTAAATGCAAAATTAAATAAGGTTTTTAAAGTGATTCGGTTATAATAGAATGAGTTTTATGGTGTGGGTGTGTTGTGTTCAAAGAATATGTAACATTCGTGTAAAGAAATAAGAAAAAATTAAGGTTTATTTTTTAAACTATTTTGTAACATAAAATAAGAGATATCAAGTAAATAGGTAACATTAAAATGTGTATTATGGTGGAATGCGTAAAAGTAGAGTTTTCAGGTTATTAGGTAACACAAACGGGGGTTTAAAACAATTTGTATACAATTGTATTTTGACCATATTATTCTGCTTGGTGTAGTGTTTTACCATTTGTGTGGGTGAGTTGGGTTCAAAGAATAAGAAACATTAATTATGATTTAGTTTTCAAACAATTACGTAACATAAATAAGGGCTATCAAGTGAATACGTAACATGAAAAGGAGTATTATGGCATCCGTGTGTAGGATAGATTGAATGCGCAGGAGTATAGTATAGTTTTCAGGTTATTACGTAACACAAAACATGGGTTTTCAAATTTTTATACACAATTGAATTTTGACAATAACTCTATGCTTGGTGTAGTGTTTTACCAATTGAATTTTTTTTAAATTTAACATTAAATAAGGTTTTCAAGTGATTAAGTTATAATAGAACCTCCATCACTATCATTATCAGCAGCCTCAGCAACATCTTCTTCATCATCATCCAGACCAGGGATTGTGTAATCAATCTCTTTCTTGTATCTGGATTGATTAATCTTTTCAGGTGCTACATCAGGAATCTCCAAATGATTCAGCAGGGTCTGAACCATTAATCCTAGGGGTAAGGCCTTGGATTTCCTTTTTCCTTCTCTTTCCTCTTTTGCAACCTTCTTCATGTAATGAATGAAATACCCAGCCCAATCA
Organism: Gentiana straminea; assembly: GCA_036785695.1. Lineage (NCBI taxonomy): Eukaryota > Viridiplantae > Streptophyta > Magnoliopsida > Gentianales > Gentianaceae > Gentiana > Gentiana straminea. The sequence goes on along the minus strand of JAVUPR010000360.1, from coordinate 915,266 downwards.
AACTTCATACTCCTGCAGATAATCATCAGCAGCTCTATCTTGGGTCCTGATAGAGTATCCATACTTCCAACCAGCCCTAATATGTTTTTAGCAATGATTTTGCTCAGCAGGTTGTACTCATATCCAATGTGTCTAACATTGATGCCTGGTATTGATTTGATGTCTGCATGTGTCTTGATTTTATCAACAAAATCCATCTTGGACAATCCCATTTCTTCAGGATTTACTGGACCATCTACTACTTCTTCAAAACCAAAAACTTCCCTCAGTAGACTTGGGGAAATCTCAATCTCCTGGGCATTCACAGTTGTTTTGAATGCCTCTGTTCCTTCTTTAATTACAACGTTCTTCCAAAAGCTCACAACATTTGTGTATGAGATTGTTTCCAGTCTTATGTTAAGCACATTCTCCAGACCTTCATATCTCCTTATTCTTCGACCAATGTTGATTGCTAGTTCAGTTTGGTTAGCATCAACAACAAAGCCTCTAACACTTTGGCTTGTTTCAATCTGAACATCAACCTTTTCCACCATTGTTATTAGAAATATAAGATGAAGAAGATAGATTGTAAATCTGTGTTCACACAGTGTAAAAACAGAGAGTATAAATCTGAGATTTTGCAAGTAGAGGATATCTCCTGTGTAATAGGTCTGTATATATAGACAGGGAGTGGTTGTAACTGTAAGTGCACGTACATCCACATTAACCATGATTAATCTGAGTGAATGCTATCTTGACACGTGTTCCATTACTTCTCCATAACGTTTGTAACTGTTGGATCGTGTTAACTGCGGTTATAAAGGATAGAATAAATATCCCACCAATATGCTTTTTGACTTTAATAAGTTTGACTGTGTAACGTTCTATTCAGCAGGGTTGTCATCAGTAGGGTTGGCTCAACAGCCTACTGACAAAGATGCTTCAACAGCCTGCTGACATAGTAACTATGCTGATCCTTGATGTCTTCTTGTTTTGTTCAATTGATAATACAAGATGAAGTTTAATACCAATGACTGATCTGTCAAGTGAGCTCACCCAACATGACAAAGACCAATCCCCTTGGAAACCTCATTTGCTCAATTGTCCAAACATAAGTACATGGAATTGTTGATACCAATGACTAATCTGCTAAGTGAGCTCACCCAACATAGCAAAGACTAATCCCCTTGGTGAATTCCAGTACATTGCTGATTATCAGTCAACATTTATAATTCCTTGTTCAGTCCTTTGTTTAGCAAATCTTTCACTATCAAGTGGTTTAGTGAAAATATCAGCAAGTTGATCTTCAGTAGGGATATAAAGAACCACCACATCCTTCTTTTCAACATGATCTCTTATAAAATGATGTCTCACATCAATGTGTTTGGTTCTTGAATGCAAAACAGGATTTTCTGTGATAGCAATTACACTTGTGTTGTCACACATTATTGGAATTTCTTTCTCCTCAATTCCATAATCCCTTAATTGTTGTCTTAGCCAAAGTACTTGTGCACAGCAACTTCCAGCAGCAATGTATTCAGCTTCAGCAGTGGAAGTTGATATTGAATTCTGTTTCTTGCTAAACCAGGAAACCAGTCTATTTCCCATTAACTGACAGGTTCCTGTGGTGCTTTTTCTATCAATCTTGCATCCAGCAGAATCAGAATCTGAGTAAGATATAACTTTGAAACATCCATCCTTGAAGTACCATATCCCTACTCCCAAAGTCTCTTTTAGGTACTTGAGAACTCTTTTGACTGCACCTAAATGACTTTCTTTAGGTTTAGATTAAAATCTTGCACAAACACCTACATCAAAGGATATATCAGGTCTGCTGGCAGTGAGATACATCAGACTGCCTATCATCCTTCTGTATAAAGTCTGATCAACATCTTTGCCTTCTTTATCTTCATTCAATCTGATATTTGTACTCATTGGAGTTGATATCTTGGTGTTGTTTTCCATACCAAACTTCTTCAGCAATTCCTTGGTATACATGGTTTGATGAATAAAGATTCCATCTTTCATCTATTTAACTTGCAATCCCAAAAAAGTAGTTCATTTCTCCCATCATACTCATTTGGAATTTGCTCTTCATTAGATTTGCAAACTTTTCACATAGCAATTCATTTTCAGAACCAAAGATTATGTCATCAACATAAATCTGTACCAGCAGGGTGCTGTCCATCTCATTGATTCTGAAAAGAGTCATATCAATGGTGTCTTTTGTGAAACCATTGTCCACCAAGAATTGAGATAGTGTAATATCCCGAAATTTTGACTTACTAATTGATTAATAAAGGATCTAATTATTCGGGAAATTATGGGATTTAATAATTTTTATGAAGGGATTTATTAGTAATTAAAAAGGAGTTTTAATCACTTAATGAATTAAAAGGGTTTTCACTCCTTTTTTTTCCTCCCTTATTTTCCCCAAGCAAATTTTTTTTCAGCCTAAAAAAAAACCCTCCCTTGCCGCCGACTTGCTTGTGAGGAGGAAGGAGAGAAAAATCTCTCCTTGGTGTTTAGGAATTCGTCATCGGTAATCGCTGTTTTCTTTTATAGATTCGAGCTTCGTTGAGGATCGTTTCTAGCTTAGCAAGGGCTTTCAAAAACGCAGCAATTCCGGTAAGGATAATTCTATGCTGTCAAAAGTTTAACTTGATGCTGTAAAAGTTTAATTTAAGACTTCTATGCTTGTGTGCCACGGTTTTGGTGTGTTAAACGTTCCTAGTAGTGCGTTTTTGTGTTAGTTAAAATCTACAGTCGATATGATACCTTTGTATGGGGTTTTCTGGGCTTAAGGGGTTGCTTTCGCTCCTGTTCTGTCGAAAAACGGCTCAGAATCGCGTAGAAAATTGTTAGGGTTCGAGATGAAACCCAGGTGGACGGGCGTCCAGGCCTCCTGGACGGGCGTCTGCCTTGATTTCATCCTAGACGGGCGTCTGGATTTCCTGGACGGGCGTCTGAGGGGTTGTTTTACATTCAGGATCTAACTCTGCTAAAGTGGACGGGCGTCTGTACATTACGGACGGGCGTACGCACTTTGAGTTGGTTTTTGGACGGGCGTCTGGGTTACCTGGACGGGCGTCTAAGGGGTTGTTTTACATTCAGGATCTAACTCTGATGTTTTGGACGGGCGTCTGACTGTTTGGACGAGCGTCCAGTAGAGTCCTTGGACGGGCGTTCGGTCTTCCAGACGGGCGTCCAGTCTATGTTGTTTTCCTTTCTTTGTGGGTTGTTGATAAGTCTTATGAATATGTATGGTAAGTTGGGTTTTGATGAGTCAGAGGCTTTGATATCATTGTGGGACTTGGTGTTGGGCATTGAGGTTCGTAGACCCTTAGGGGTTGGGCCGGATAGGGTAGCTCCCAAAGCCGTAAACCCGGGAAGGTTTCCTTACGACTTCAATGACCCTACGTGTTTGGGGAGTTGCAGACAGTGATGTGGTCGGGCCGGATAGGGTAGTACCCGAAGCCGGGAACCCGGGAAGGTTTCCTTGCACCCCAGCACGTGATGGTCCATCTAGGATGGTACCATTGGATGACCTTTAGGACCCTCCTCTCTAGGGCTTTACCCTTTTGAGGGATGTGCACATTCGGGACCTTTAGGTGGCTAGTTGTGATGTTTGGTATACGTTATGGGCGGTCGTAACTTTTATAGATTGGTTGGGTCCTTCATAAATTTAGTAGTACCTTTCTTGAGTTGGTTTTACTTTTGTACACTAGATTTACTCTTACTCAACTTTATAGTTGACGATTTCTACTTTCGTTTGACCCTGCTATGATCCATTTATGGGGAGCAGATTCTTAGCAGGTACTTCTATGGATGTTTGCTTGTTGCTGGGATGTCGTGGGGTTTGAGAGCCACATAGTCGCAGTCACATGTTGTCTACATTATTTGAATTTTAAATTCTAAAGATTTTGATGTTCCGCATAATTACATTTTCTTCCGGATTTGTACTCACTTTAATATTTTCTTTCAAAATAATGAATGGTGAATGTTTATTTTATTTCTGTTGTGGAATGTTGAATGTTACCGCCACGACTGTGTGTCGCGATGAGTGGCACTACGGTGACCAATACCGGCGGCCGACGGGATTGGAAACCGGGGTGTTACAGATAGAGTCTCATACCATGCTCTTGGTGCTTGTTTCAAGCCATAAAGTTCTTTATTGAGTCTATACACTTTATCTTCTTGATCTTTAACTTCAAATCTAGAAGGTTGCGGAACATACACTTCCTCCTCTAGAATGCCATTCAAAAATGCACTCTTGACATCCATTTGATATACCTTGAAGTTCTTATATGCAGCATGTGCCAAGAATAATCTAATAGCTTCCAATATTGCAACAGGTGCATATGTTTAATCAAAATCTATTCCTTCTGCTTGAGAATAGCCTTTAGTAACTAGTCTGGCCTTATTCCTTACAATGGTACCAGATTCATCAAGTTTGTTACTGAATACCCATTTAGTACCAATGATATTTGCATGACTTGGCCTTTCAACTAGTGTCCAAACTTGATTTCTTTCAAATTCATTCAATTCTTCTTGCATAGCAATTATCCAATCTGGATCTGAAATTGCTTCTTCAATAACTTTAGGTTCAACTTCAGATAGAAAACAAGTAAACATAGCTTCTAATTGTCTTCTAGTCCTTACACATTGCTGTACATTGCCAATAACTTGTTCAGCAGGGTGATTCCTTAACCATTGTTGATTCTGGTTAGTTTGATTATTAGGAACCTCAACTTCAGTAGGGTCTGCTGTAGCTTCTTCAACAACATGGGGTTCAGTAGATCCTTGAATTGCTTCAGTTGCTGCATCAGTAGTATCACCAGCAGGGTTTTCAGCAGGGGCAGTATCAGAAACTTTTAAGTCATTGAATCTTTCCAAAACTTCAACACAATCTGGATCAGTGACTTGTAGGTTCTCAGCAGGTTCACAATCTTCATCTTCCATACCAGTGAACTTATGTTCATCAAACACAACATTGATTGTTTCTTCATGTTTTAATGACCTCTTATTCAGTACCCTGAATGCCTTGCTGACTGAAGAATATCCCAAGAAAATTCCTTCATCTGATTTAGGTTGAAATGTCTTCAAATGTTCCTTATGATTTAAGATAAAACACTTGCTTCCAAATGGATGGAAATAAGATATGTTAGGTTTTCTTCCATTCCAAACTTCATAAGGTGTCTTTAGCAGCTTCTTGTTCACTGAGGTTCTGTTTTGTGTATAGCATGCTGTATTAACTGCTTCAGCCCAATATCTTTCAGGTAGCAATGCTTCACAAATCATTGTCCTTCCTACTTCTTTTAAAGTTCCGTTTCTTCTTTCAGCAACCCCATTTTTCTGAGGTGTACCAGCATCAGCAAGTTGATGTAGTACACCATTCTGTTCACAGTATTCTCTTATAACTTTATTGAGAAACTCAGTACCCTTGTCTGATCTTATCTTTACTACTGTCAAACTTTTCTCATTTTGTAATCTCTTCAAAAAATCAGGCATCATCTTGAGTGTTTCACTTTTTTTGTTCATAAAAACCACCCAAGTGTACCTTGAAAAATCATCCACAACCACTAAGGTGTATTTCTTTCCTGTAACACTTGTTGGTGTAAGTGGTCCAAAAAGATCCATATGCATCAGCTCCAAGACACTATTAGTTGATTTCTTAGTCTTTGATTTGAAGCTTGATTTAGTCTGTTTACCTTGCTGACAAGCATCACATATAGTATATTTCTTGAATGTGATCTCAGGTAGACCAATCACTAGTTTCTTCTTCACCAACTGATTGATATCATCAAAATTCAAATGATTCAACTTTTTGTGCCATAACCAATTGAGTTCTGACTTGGTATGCACAATCGAGCGAGTTCGGAGGCTGCAGTAGACCAATCCACAACATACATGTTTTGTTGTCTTCTACCTGCCAATACAACTTGATCACCTCTTTCACTAATGACAATACAGTTGTTTTTGTCAAAAGTGACCTTGTATCCCATGTCACAGAATTGTCCAGTGCTCAGCAAGTTGTAGTCCAGTCCTTCCACATATGCAAAATTCTTGATTGTAAGTCCATTCCTCACAAGTGTGCCATATCCTCTTGTGTAACCAGGTGTATTTTTGTTGCCAAAATTCACCCTTCGACCATCCTTTGCTACAAAATTTGACAAGCAGTGCTTATTCTTTGTCATATGTCTGGAATATCCACTGTCAAAGTACCAGACACCCTACAAAACAAAGTTAATACATTTTAGGTACCCAAACCTGTTTGGGTCCATAATGGTCAATGGTAAGCATGACCCTTGGTAAGTTTCCATAAGGTCTTCTCCTAAAAGTGTCATACTTTGGTTCATACATGTATTCCACACATCCATAAGTTCTAACAATAGGTTGTGTAGGATTCACATATGTTTTCTGGCCTTTTGGTTTATATTGCTGTTTGAAGTGACTTTTGATGTTAGAAGCATTAGCATAACCATTAGTTTGCTTTCTGTTAGGGACAACCATGTAGTATGGAGTCTGCTGAGGTCCCTGCTGAGGTCTTGTATAAGCCCTCTGCTGAGTCCTTTGCTGATTCCATTGCTTAGGTATTACCCTAGCAGCATGGTTATACTTGCTGTTTCTAGTATTAGATGCAGGAATATTCCAATCATCATCAGTAGGGAATAGTCTACCTTTCTCCCTGAGATAAGTATCCCTTGAATGATTAACATTTTTGGGTTTAGGATTCTTATCCTTGGAATATTTCTGGTTCTTGCCTCTTTGTTGTCCAGCAGACTTGGTAGCAGGTCTGCTATCAGTAGGTCTAGAAGGCACAGCAGTCCTATTTTTGGATTTGTTCTTTTTGTTAGGAGCTGTTGACTTCTTTGACTTCTGATTTTGCTTCCTTGAAGCTTTCTCAGTAGGTTTTACTGCCTCAGCAACCTTACTAGGAGTTGGATCTTGTGCAGGCACAAACTTAGGACCAATTCTGGTACTAGGTTCAGTAACCTTACTGGATCCACTCTTTTTGGATTGTTGAGTTCCAAATCCAAGCCCTGTTCTATCACCATACACTACAAGAAAACTAGCTTTCAGTGACAAAAACATAATGACAGGAGGTAAATCCCGTCATTAAGAGTAACTATAATGACGGGACATAATTAATTTTGTTGGTTTATGACAATGTATTGATTCCCGTCATTAGTGATCATATTTCCCGTCATTTGTGACTTGATAAAAAAAATTCCCGTCATTATTCATACTATTTTTTTAATACAATTGTTTTAGAAGATAAAATTTATAAAAAACAACACATGACAAAAACACTATATTATAAATTAAGAAATTAAAAAAAAACCCAAAACCAAAGCAACCTATTCTCGTTCCCAATTCTGAACACTAGAACACACATTCCCGATCTTCTCGTCTCTCTTCTGGAGAAAATTTCATAATCTCGCCTACCCATTCTCATCCCTTTCTTTCTCCGTTCCTATTCTGAGAATACCAAACCCAGTATGTTATCGTGAAACGGCATTGCATTCGCCGGAGGAGATAGTTCTTGTCAAACCGTGGAGAAAACAACCAAGAAAAAGGCTAAATCGATTGATTCCCTTGAGTTTTCGTTGATTAGAAGGCCAAATCGATTCATTCATCTCAACCACCTGCAATTTCATCTGATATAGAGTCGGCGGCCAGACATCTTCTGTCCATGGAGTCTCTTAATCACTAGGTATTATTGTTTGAAACAACTATTATGTTTTGTGGTTATTTGATGCCGTACTGTAGGGTTTAATCGGGTGTGAGGTTTAATTTGGGTATGTGAAATGAGTAGAGTTTATATGCTCTGTTTTTTGTTAAGCATCAAACAAAAGTTTTTCTTCATCTACTGCAGCGCGTGTACATGTCCAAGATTGATGTATAGGTCGTAAAACAAAAACAACCCCTTATTTTGTTTGTTTGTTTGTGAGATGTGTATACTATGGTGATAAAACAAAAACAAAAAATTTACTTTGTTCTAACACTGAACATTCTTATGAAAGATTACAAACAAACTAACTAAACACTGAAAAAATACTTTGTACTAACACTGAACGTTCTTATAAAGATTACGTGTGCCCTGAACTTCTTGCTGATATGCCATATTGTTTCAAATCGAATATTTGGTCACTTGGTAAGTATTGTTACCTGATCAATTTCTGCCCAAATATGTCGATTACTTTCATGCTTATTAGAATTTTGTTGTGCTATTATGATAGATTTTAAGGTGTTTTTTAGTTATTGATTTTCTTTTATGTCTTGTCAGGTTGTTGTAGGTATGAAATGACTGCTCATCTACCTGGATTCAAGGATTTTGTAAGTTTATATAATCATTTAGGACATTGGATTAATTAGCAACACAAACCGATCATCTATCTGCTCTCCACCTCCTCGTAAGTCTCTTTTTCCCCCTAAGTGTCTGCGTGCATCTCTCTTGACCCTATATTGACATTAAAACATGTATTCCCGTTAAAAGAACATATATAATCATGTTTAACCACATGGAATGTCACTTATACCGGGAGGAATTAAGCCATCATTCGTTAATAAACCTTGTTTTATTTCTTCGCAAAGTTTCAAGTCATTTGCTTGTATTTATATATATAGTACCAATTCAAAGTATCCTGAGTCATTATTTCTTCCTCCTTAACGGTGGGTTTTGTCCTAGTTTTGATCATCAACTCTTTTTATTTTGTAAAGATTCTTCCTTTTAATTCAAGCACAGCAGCTCAAATACAAGAGTTTCTAAAAAGGTTAAATTTTTTGTGGGTTCATAAGTTGTAGGTTTTTTGTGGTACCTATTTTCAATAGCCATTTTACTCTCATTAACCATATTAGCTTTGAGTGTAGTGCATGAAAAGCTTTTTATTGCTGATGTCAAATAATGTACTTTTTATGTCAAATAATGTACTTTTTATTCCCATGAGATGTTCGATTCTCGAAGCTTAATCATTGAGAGACATTGTCTCAGTTTAACCGTCATAGTGCGGATATCGACCCTCTCGGACAGTACTATGTGAGGTTAAATCCTTGGAATGGTATGATAGACTTTATATAGTTTATTATTCCGAAAATACAAAATATAGTAGTGTATATTTGATTAAGTTTTTGTCATTTTATTTACAGCAACATGTCTTCGCAAATTCAAACTTTACTGAATGATAAGCTAAATGGCGACAATTTGTTTTGACTGAGGAGTGCCCTGTTCTTCCCCCTCAAAATCCGCCTAAACGTATTTGCGATCAACATAAAAAATGAATAGAGGCGAATAATAAGGCAAGAGGCATCTTCTTAGCCTCAGTGTTGGATGTCATTCGGAGCAAGATTGAGGGTTTTAATACTGCACGAGAAATCTTGCAGCATTTAACCACCATGTTTGGCAAACCGTCTGATCAAGCAAGACACGAGGCCGTGAGAAAGGCTGTCAATGCCAAGATGAGGCGAGGTCAGTCGGTTACTGGTCATGTGATGAACATGATTAGTTACTTTACCGATGCAGCAACTCATGGTGCGATTATAGACGATGCTACCCAAGTGTCAGTGATTCTCGAATCTCTAACATCTGATTTCCTGACGTTCAGGACCAGCTACGTCATGTCTAAGGCTCACCTTTCCATGACGGAGTTGATCAATGAACTTCAAGTCTATGAGGGTCTTTCTATGAAAGATAAAACCCTAGACCAGGAAAAGAAGCTGAGGCCAATATGGTCGTAACCAAGGCGTCTAAGTCAAACCAGCAGGGTAAGCAAAAGAATAAGAAACAAACTGCGCCGGCACCTAAACCTATGAAGAAGAAGGGTAAGCCGAAAACACCATCCAAGCCCAAGGGCAAGTGTCATTACTGCAATGAGATAGGGCACTGGCGTCGTCACTGCCCCGTATATCTCAAAGATGTAAAGTATGGGAAGGTTAAGGCTAGCAATGGGAAAGATAAGAAAGGTAATCATGAATTACTTGTCTTGGAATCTTTTAATGTGGCTAAAGATGTATCAAATTGGATACTGGATACTGGAGCTACTAACCATGTATGTTCTTCTTTACAGATCCTTAGTTCGTTTGAGGAGCTAGAGGAAGGAGCTCAAGTTATGAGAGTCGGCACCGGGGCGTTAGTTTCAGCAAAAGCAGTGGGAGCTGTAGTTTTACATTTTGGGAATAAAGTTTTACATTTAGACAATGTTTATTTCATTCCGAATTTTCATAGAAATTTAATTTCGTATTCTGCTTTGAAAGACCAGTTGTACTCTGTTTCTTTTATGAATAATGAGTTTACTATTTCAAAGAATGGTTTTACTTTGTGTACTACTGTATTAGAAAACGGATTGTATTTCATTAAACCCACGCAAGCTCCCCTGTTAAATACTGAAATGTTTAAAGTAGCACATCTAAAATCTGCTAAAAGGCAGAAAATTTCTTATAAAGAAGATAGTACATATCTTTAGCACCTTAGGCTAGGTCACATTTCCTTGGAAAGAATCAAACGACTGGCTAAGTGTGATTCCTTAAAAGAGTTATATGTTGACTCGTTGCCCGTCTGCGAATCTTTCCTGGAGGGAAAAATGACTAAGCGTCCCTTCTCGTCAAAAGGGAATAGGGCCAAAGAACCTCTAGAGTTAGTACATTCAGACCTTTGTGGTCCGATGAATGTGCAAGCTAGAGGCGGATTCGAGTATTTTGTTACTTTCATCGACGACTACTCGAGGTTCGGATATGTTTATCTGGTACATCGAAAATCCTAGGCTTTTTTGGTAAGTTTAAGGAATTTCAAGCAGAAGCCGAAAGGCAGTTATGCAAGTCCTTGAAATGCCTTTACTCTGATCACGGAGGAGAGTACTTAGATACTGAGTTCACTGAGTACCTACTTGAACATGGGATCTGTTCCAAACGTTCTGCGCCTAGGACACCTCAGCAAAAATGAGTTGCTGAAAGGAGAAATAGAACATTGATTGACATGGTCAGATCAATGATGAGCTACGCCTCGCTACCGATATCCTTTTGGGGATATGCTCTAGAAGCAGCGGTATACATACTGAATGTAGTACCGTCAAAGTCTGTCACAAAGACACCTTATGAAATGTGGAGGGGATGGCCGGAAGGCCTAAATCACTTCCGCATTTGGGGATGTCCTGCACATGTGCTGGTAGACAAGACTAGTAAACTACAAAAGCGTACGAAGGTGTTTTTGTTTGTGGGTTACCCCAAGGGAACACATGGAGGTCTGTTTTACGATCCAGAAGATAACAAGGTGATAGTTTCGACTAATCCCACGTTTTTTGAGGATCAATATATGACAGATTTCAAGCCTCGAAGTAAAATCATACTTGAGGAGTTACTTTCTGACGAGGTCAGACCACAAGTGCCACCTAGTGTCACTATAGACAATACTACGAATGCAACAGTCACCCCTCCTCCTAATCCACCCAGACGTACTGAGAGAGTGGTTCGGCCACCAAATCGGTATGGACAATCAGAGGAAAACCTAGCCGTCTCTAATGGTGTGGAAGATGATCCAGTGTCTTTTCGCAAGGCCATGGATGATCGTGACAAGGATCTATGGGTTGACGCGATGAATCAAGAGATAGAGTCCATGTACTCTAACTCTGTCTGGAAACTTGTAGATTGCCCCGAAGGGGTAAAACCCATAGGGAGCAAGTGGCTCTACAAGAGGAAGCGAGGAGTTGATGGTAAGGTGCAAACCTTTAAAGCACGGCTTGTAGCTAAGGGCTACACACAAAGAGAGGGTATAGACTACGAAGAGACCTTCTCCCCTGTGGCCATGCTCAAATCCATCCGGATCCTCCTTTCTATTGCTGCATGCCTAGATTATGAAATCTGGCAAATGGATGTCAAGACAGCGTTTCCTAACGGCTTTCTCGACGAGGAAATTTATATGCAGCAACCAGAAGGATACATCGAGGAAGGCTAAGAGCACAAAGTGTGTAAGTTGCTGAGATCCATTTATGGGTTAAAAAAAGCATCTCGGTCTTGGAATCATAGATTTGATGACACCATTAAGTCATATGATTTCGAACAAAATCCTAATGAACCTTGTGTATACAAGAAAGTAATCAAGGATAAGGTTGCGTTTCTAGTGTTGTACGTAGATGACATTCTCCTAATTGGAAACGATAAGGGGATGTTGTCGGATGTTAAAATTTGGTTGGCCAGCCAATTCCAAATGAAAGATTTGGGAGAGGCGAATTATGTTCTCGGGATCAAATTAATACGGGATCGTAAGAACAAGATGTTAGCACTTTCACAAGCCACTTACATTGATAAGGTGATGGCTAGATATAGCATGACGGACGCAAAGAAGGGTTACCTACCAACTCATCACGGCGTCCATCTCTCTAAGACTCAGAGTCCTCAGACTCCCGAGGAAACAGAGGCTATGCAAAGAGTGCCTTATGCTTCGGCTGTAGGTAGTCTAATGTATGCTATGTTGTGCACTAGACCTGACATCTGTTATGGCGTTGGACTCATCAGTCGTTATCAGTCTAATCCAGGCAATAAGCATTGGATTGCAGTAAAGAACCTCTTAAAGTACTTGAAGAGGACTAGGAATTATATGCTGGTATATTCGGGTGCAAACCATGATGTACAGGGGTACACTGACTCTGACTTTCAGTCAGATCGAGATGATTTCAAATCTACCTCAGGCTCAGTGTTTACCATTGGTGGTGGTGCAGTCATTTGGAGAAGCGTCAAGCAATCCTGCATGGCTGATTCTACTATGGAAGCTGAATACATAGCGGCCTCTGAGGCAGCTAAGGAAGAAGTTTGGCTCAAGAAGTTCCTGAGTGGTTTAGGGGTCTCTCCAAATCACAACGATCCAATCGCTCTCTATTGTGACAACAATGGGGCAGTATCTAATTCGAAGGAACCCCGAAGTCACCGCAAGTCGAAGCATATCGAGAGAAAGTACCATTTAATCAGAGAGATAGTCCAAAGAGGTGACATTTCCATCAAGAAAATCGCCTCTGCTGACAACCCTGTTGATCCTTTCACCAAGACATTGCCGTTAGAAGTCTTCAACCGGCACTTGGAAACTATTGGTATTAGGGACATGACTTATTTACTTTAGAGCAAGTGGGAGTTGTATTGCTATAATATAGATATAAGGTGTGCTCTAAAACAATTAATCCACTTGCCTTTAGTGCAAGTGGGAGATTGTTAGGTTTTATGCCCGAAAGACAATTTGTAATTGTTTTATTTAAATAAATGACATAATTTATTTCATCTTATTTATTTGCATTTATTGCCAATATTAATACACTATAGAAACCCTTATGTATATTGATTATGTAATCACATAACTCAGTGTATGCCTATACACACGAGGATTGAATTTGTGAAATATACTTAAATTTAACTTAGTCCGTAGCGTTTATTAATCTGAGTACGGGTCTCAAGATTAATTTGCTAATGATGCGCCTAGAACACTTTAGGTGCGACAGTCTTATCCGGACTGTCGGTAATAGGGTACCTAATGGGGAATTTATATATGATAATAATCATATAGGGCTGGACCGATTTGATTTGAGCTCTAGATATAATTCCGTAATCGAGAAGTCTTATCGAATAATAAGATGATCATATATGGATTAATCTCAATCCTGAGGTGATCACAGTCGACTGCTTAGACTAGGGTAGAGTTTGATGTGTTAGTAAGGATCACTTCGCAGTATGTGGTCCAATACTTCTCGTTGGCTCTATTCTGGGATGAGTGAGTAGTCTGTGCTATCACAGATATGGAATCCATTCCTTCCCTCGGGAAGTAGACAGACAAATCCCTTATTTATTAACCCTATCAACTGATCGATCGGCCGAGTTCATATTATATTGGTTATGAACTAATTGATCACTAGGGGGTTAATGGTAAATAAGGATAGTATGTTTTGAGAAGGGTTTACGGAAATATCCCGAATCGAAGTGAACAGTCTATGGAGGATTTATCCGTATGTAATGATTATATCAGTGGACGCTTTCGACTCAGAAATTGAGTGTAAGTTATCTATATTCGATAGAGTTCAGTTTCGGGTTTATGGTGGTGTAATCCCGGAATTAATAGGTTGGGTATAATTATTCTGTCTGATGAATAATTTTTATTCGATTTATTGTAGCTACTGAATATGGGTCCATGGTCCCTGACGTGGCTCCTAATATAGCATATAGGTTTCTCACTGTTGCACCTCAATTATAATTAAATAGTTGATTTGGGCTATTTAATTTGATATGTGGATTAATTGTTTAGTTGGACTAAATAATTAAATACACGAAAAAGACATTTTTCGTGGACTCGGCCCAAATTAGTGTGTTGACCTTTTTGACCTAATTGGTCAAATGTAGAAATATGCGTGTGGACTTATTTTGGGTTTACAAGTGGTGCATTTTTTGTTATATTATTTAATTATTAGGAAATTAGTTTTCTTGGATAATTATTTAATATGTGATTTATCTTTTCTTTGTTAAATGATAATTCATGGAATATTAGATAATAATATGATTTATCCTAATTTTTTTGGGATAATTATTTTATTTATCTTTTATTTGGAAAAAGGATTAATGTAATAATTATCTCTTAATTATTAAATCCTTGGATGACAAGGATTACTCTCCTATATAAAGAGAGTTCTCCCAAGCCTTTTGACACACTTTTATACACGCCATATTGGAAGAAATATAGCTTGGAATTTTCGGCTATTTTCTTCGGGTTTCGAGTTGGAATAATCTTCGGGATTATTCCGGTAGCATATCAAGGAGGTCCGGCGGCGGGAAACACCATCCACCTGGTGTTGCTAGGAGACACACGTTGGAAGGCTGTGGCCGCTCATACACGTGTTCAATGAGCCTTTTTGTTCTTGGAGTTGAGCACCATAAAAAGGTAGGCTCCTAAACCCCCTTGTAGGTTTAGATCATTAATTTATGTTCTTTGTTTTCGTTTAGATCTAGATCTGATGCATTCCGCTGCGTAATCGGGTCAATCTATGATTGATCCGCCATATTACATCCAACAATCACTCCCTTGATTTGATCCATAGATATGCCCCCGCAATCCCATGGGAATAGCATGGACATGGAGATTTGAATTCAGTTTAGCAAAGCGGACATGACCAAGTGGCTTAGTAAGAATGTCGGCAACTTGATCTTTAGAGAGGAGAAACGCAATGTACTTGATGAGAGGCAACAAGCTCACAGACAAGATGAATGTCTATTTTTATGTGTTTGGTATGGGCATGAAACACAAGGTTGGTAGAGAGATAGGTTGCACCAATATTGTCACACCAAAGTGTAGGGACTTCACGGATATGGATGGCCAATTCTTTGAAAAGTTGTTTGAGCCATTGAAGTTCTACCGCCGCATGAGAAAGAGCGCCACTACAATAAAAAAGGCTTTTCGCAGCATGCCGAATAAGCTTCAAATATATTTTCGCAACGCACAAAGCGCGCTGAAAAGTTAGACGCTGCTAAAAGAGAAAGACATTTGCAGCTTGTTGTGCTCGCTGCAGTATTTCTATTGGCAGCTTGTTTTACGCGCTGTAGTTTGTTTATTGACAGCTTGTTTTGCACGTTGCAGTGAGTATTACCACAGCGTGTAATGCACGTTGTAGTACATTTCTATAGCGTTTGACACCATTTTTCGCAGCTGATACTATTCACAGCACCACAAGTCTAGTATTATTTATTACAGGAACATCACTCACCTTTAAAAAATATGGTAAAAAAAATTACACATGAGGGATTTACATATAATAAACTACCACAAAAAGGTAACATAACATTAACATAGTACCAATACTGATTAACCAAAACTACAACCATCAGTACAAAAGAAATTTCTCTCAATACAATAAACATATTTATAGAAGTCATAGTGCTTGTCAAACAAAATAAATTCAACTACCTACCTATCAATCATCAAGGGTGATCAACTGTGATAACCTTGCGGTCGTGCTTCCCAAGGCATGCTCAAGAGTATACATTTCTTCATTTGGTTGAATTAGCATAATGTCTCTCTCAATAACCCTATCGACCCAAACTTTCCACAATAATGGACCAAGTGGAACGTGATGCACCTTGGCTTCAGGATTCGTAGATGCAATTCGTACTTCTGCAACAAATTTACCACCAACTGACCAATGAAGAAGTTTGCACTTTGTATTTTCGAGAATTCTTCTATTGGGCACACTACCACAATTTTCCTGTATATATCAAATTCATCAAAAGTAGTCTCCTCCAAAAACAAGAACCACTCAAATTTGGATGTCATTCAAAATGCTAAGAATAGTCTAAAAAATGTTACAACATGACTGATACCCTTAATGCATTACCGGATACAAACGTATTATTATGTCATATGCAAAATGAGAATTTCCAATGGAATCTCCACAAGAAGATCCACACTAGCTAACTAATAGTAGTCATATCATATACCAACTAAATTAATTTATGTACATATTTAACTACACGCACAAACCTATGGGAAAAGTCCTAGTGACTAGTTCAGGCAGCAGTATTGAAAAATACTCGGTATATATGTATCAGATTACTATATTTCTACTGTTAGAAATGCAAGTATACGAGGCTCGTCACTCAGGCAAATCTTAGGCTTCATACGGTAGACAAAAATATTCTGACCCATTCTGGGACCCGCATTCGATGCATTGGGTTGCTCTTTTTTATATGGTTATCCTAACCTTTCGTTTAATTCAAAAATATTAATGTTTCTTTTTTTTCCTATTTCTTTGAAAATGCAGAACTTGGATACAGAAATCGTTGTTGCAGCAGCAAGGGGATATACAATTAAAGATCATCCACCATTCAAGACACAAGTCACATTTAATTATTCCCAAATCAAAAAATAATAATAATAAAGCAAAACCCACAACCAAAAATGATTGATTACCTGCGGTGTAGCTGACTTGGCACCACCATGAACAACTTCATTCCCAGCATCACTAACAGCATCACTAGGAACCTAAATATGCAAACAAATCATGGTATAGAAAATGATACAAACGTCTAAACAGTCTTTACCAAAATAGAACGAAGGCAACTAATGTAGGTTAATTCAAACAAATTAGGCTAACCAAAACAGAATATGGGCTAAGGCAACTAATATAGGCTATCCACAACACAACTTGAACAAAATTAGAACGTAGACCACTTAGACTCGTATTCAGGGCAACTAATATAAGCTAAGTCAAACAACAAGCAAGACACCAAAATATTATATCAAATTAATCAGGTTCTAATGCTCAAATTCAAAGCTTAAGCAACTTAATCCATATTCTAAGGGATCATACAAGACATACAAACAAAAGACTTTGCTCACTATATATATACTAACATGTTCTATTAGATTTGGTTGCCTTAATACTTGTAGTAACATGGACTTCACTTCACAAAATTCTTGTTTCATGGTACGAATATCACCCTGAAGTTGCTTGACAGAGGCATTCAGTTGAACTTGAACTCCAACTTTCGAAGGTGTGACTCCAAAGCCAAGTCCATGCACCCTACCACGAGTTTCCTTACCAAAAACAAGGCTAATTGCATCATCGTTAATGGAAGTCGTGTGTTGTGTTTGAACGGGGCACTCTTGTACTTCCTTCTGCACGTATAAAAGATCCAATGTATGATAAAAAGAATACCAAGAAATAGCAACAAAAAATATTCACAATAATTATGCCGCAAGAATTCAAGTGTTAACTAACTTCTGACATTAAATTTGTGAATATTACCCCAAACAAAGAATTAAACAATTTATTTACTAAAACAACTTATGACACAACAATAAACAATATATGACTAAAACAATAAACAAAGCACTACATTAATTATGTTACCATTTTCTGTGCATGTTGACTACTAAGTTCTTTGTTTTTCTCCTTGTGGCCCTCCATCCATACTTGAACTCTTGTCACTTCGGTGTCGCTAGTGTTTCTTTCATTCTAGAATATAAGACAAAAAATGTTATTTTGTCAAATGTTGTAGAGTGATATTAAGCAAAATAACTGTTTGCACTATCACATATAATGATGTATAAAAGAAATATCTACCATTTTTTCTTCCAAACGGGCATAACCTTCACGGCCCATAGTGTGGCTCATGGTTTTCTTTGCACACATTTTGCTGAATTTTTCACTTTTTTCCTATGAATTATGTAGTTAATTATAACACATTATGAAGATTGTACCATATAAAAATCAAGAAAATATGCTAGCGAATACTTGCCTAAAATTCAGGTGAAAATGTCCTCTTTACAAATAAATCCCATTGATTCCGATTCATGAAATCGGGCTTAAGATGAGAAAAATCATTTGATCCGTCACATTCGTGAGCCATTCGTATGTTTGTTCGTAGCCTAGACTTTTGGTCACGCCACAATTTATCTAAATGTTGAATGATGGCTTTTTTTTTCCCATTCTTCCACACGAAACTTTAACTGTACAATTACAATAATCAATGTCACAAGAAAAGCCACTCAAATTCCAAAATTAAGGACCACATTCAAGTTCATTACAAACTAACTAAAAAATCAACGGCCTACTTATCCCCCACCATATGACTAAACATTTCATCACAAAAGTATAGCAATATTACCTTGACTAAGCACCACATTCTATCCAATGTGTCTGCATCTACATCTTCCCAAAGTTCTACTGTTTATGGAACAAATTCCTTGACCAAGCGACCAAGATAAGTAGATAAATCCACTGACTCATCTCCTATTGGTTGTCCATATTTATTGCGCTTCAAAACTTTGGGTTGTTCTCCATTACGTGGAAGATACAACTTTGAGGTTCCACGTCCGTTTTTCTTAACCTTTGGCTGATCACCAATCGCTTCTTCAACCTGTTTTAAAAATCATTTCAAATTCATATGACTATTCAAATATATATTTGACCCACATCTATAACAAGAATTTCAAGCCACCGGATTAAGAAAAAAACATAACAATGATTAAGAAAAAAACACACTTTGTATAACAGTCAGAGATTTAAAGAATACAATGACATGTTGTGAACAGTCAATGCTTACAAGATTACAATGCACCATGAACTCATGTTCCTCAATGAATGGCTGTGAGAACATACAACCTTTCATTAAAAGACGAAAAACTTTTACAAAATTCATGAAAGAATTAATATCAAGATTTCACCTGAACTTCATCTTCATTTGTTTTTCTCCGTTTTTTTGGCCATTTTGATATACTCTTGGATGTAAATAACTACAATCCGCTAGAAGATCAAAGAGGCATGCACAACAAATTCAAAATCCATCATTGATAAACAAAATCACAAGTTTGAAGACTAGATGGCACTCTTACTTTGATCAATAACAAGTTCAAGCATAGATGAACATGAATATACAATAATGACGTCAACCATATTGAAAATATCTATTTATAAAAAATTTTGAACTCAGTTAGCACATAAACAATCAGCAGTAAGATCAAAACAAATACCAATACCAATGAGACAATAGGCACTTGTAAGTTTGAGTGTGACTCAGTTAGCCTTATATTAAGCGAAAAGTCCCAGCTTCACCAAATCAATGAGCATACACAACTAAAGTGAGAGCTAATGTATGTGACCTAAGAAGAAATGTGAATAAGGCTGAAATATGTTGGACACTTATTCTCTTGTAATCTACTTAAGAGATATCCTCTTGTAATCTAGATAAGAGAGCAGTGGTATCGACTGATCCGGAATTCAACCGGTTTGTGATGCAGAATGAAGGTAAGCTCTTCCAATCAAAAGGCAAGACGATAGGTGTGATAAAAATATCAACCAGTGAGGTCAAATACAAATAGCATTAAACTACTGAAAGTTCATTTTGATTAGTCTAGAATTTAACCTTGAAATATTTACCCGTATCAGTGCATTTGTGTTCGTAAGTGTAAAATTTGGAACTGAATGGCACTGGACTGGGAGCTGAAGCATGTTTGCTAGATAGATCAACAACGAATGCTTACCATAGTAAATACCGCGGTTTTGAGTTGTCGTGTGCAACCCTTCGTAATGGTGTTTTTGCAGCTGGGGCTGCACTGACCTTGTTATCGCTTATTGCTTCCATTTGCTACTAGTGTCTACTGGGCTCATTCTAAGGAGGATACCGGTGGATGGGGAAAGCACAATAATGAAGGACTTGGAATGACTTCTTCCAGTTATATTGAAAATCAACAGCAGCTGAAGGGAAACGAGTTTGAGAAAATGTAATCATATTTTGAGAATAACTTTTTTTTCTTCTTTTCTGTGTTAGTTTTTGGGATTGTGCTCTAAGGAGTGGTAAGTTGTGTAAAGATCTATGTTGATGTATGTGTTTGTGTATGTATTGGTTACTTGACTATATATTATAGAAACTTAATATAACTACGATGCAAAGTTGAGTTTTATCAAAATCAAATATTCAAGTTCAGTGCGTGCTATCAAAATCTTAGTTAAGCACAATTCAACAAACGAATTTCATACCTTAAATCTTACAAAGCAAACAGAAATTCCATTTACTTGTGGTTGATTAATAAAATCCCCTTTTTGCTGCTTCTCTTCTGTTCTTTCCCTCTTGTATTCCCCATATTTTCCTAAATTTGAAACCCTCGAGTTCTAACCATTTATAAGCTCGTGTTCAAAAAATTGATTTGGAATTAACTATTGGAGAGATTTCTTAACTAATACAAAAAAATCGATCAATTTACCTGGAAATTCTTGCACGGGGATAGGAATCGACCAATTAACCTTTACGATGTTCGAATTCCATTGGGGAGAAGTAAAGACGGACAAAGGCAGGCACCTATGGAGACTTCAATCAATGTTTTAAAAGATAAGGGATATTTGGAATCAACTCCTTTTGTTTTATGAAGCAAGGGATTTCTCGTAAAAAAAGGGATATTTTTAGGTTTAGCGCGCGTTTTTTTAGTACCCGGGAAACACTGGAAATTGTGGGAGATGAATAATTAAAATGAAAAATATGGTTTAAAACTTTGGCAGCGTTACAATCCCGCTACTAATAATTATTTTTATAATAGCACACAAAAGCAAGCTGCAAAAATACAGATCAATAGCATATTTTACTTGTGCGCTTCCATAAGTTGTCAATATACATTACCAGCAGCATAAGAAAACGCACGCTGTAAAAAACCTTTTTTGTTGTAGTGAGCCTTGTATTCAGCCCCAGTGCTGCTTTTTGCAATAGTTTGTTGTTGTTTTCAATGCCACTGATAAGGTTAGGGCAAAAGAAAATGCAATTACATCAATCGTACGTCGATCATCAATGTCAGCACCCCAATCAGCATCAGAGAATGCCTGGAGAGTAAAGGATAGGAGGCCGAGAGGAGGAGTACTTATGAAAGTGTATATTTAACATATCGGAGAATGCATTTAACAGCAAACCAGTGAGAGTCGTGTGGGGTTTGCATCAATTTACTGACTGCATGGACTGCGAATGGTGACCGGTTTAACAACCGGGCTGAATGTATCAAAATAGTCCAGTCCTACATTTTGATGAAAACCCTTTGTGACTAAGCGAGCTTTATAGAGCTCAATACGCCCATCAACGTGATGTTTGATCCTGTATACCCATTTCTTTCCAACAATATTCATGTGCGGTGATGGAGGAACTAGTTCCCATGTATCATTAGTGACTAAAGTGTTCACATCATCCCTCATGGCATCACACCAGGATTTAGATTTAAAAGCTCCAGTAAATGTAGTGGGCTCAGTTTGGGCATCACCAAGAAGGGCAACAAAATTGGGGGGGGAGGTTTTTGGGTTTTAAGGTATTTGTGCGAGATCGAATGGTCATGGGATGGGGGTTTTATGGCTCGTGGATGGAAGATGAAGTTGTATGACTGGTGGAATTTTGAGGGGATGGTGGGGAAGATGGTGTAGAGTCAGTGGGTGGTGGTATGGGAAGCTATAGGAGAGGAAATGGGATCGATTGATGAGTGGATTGTTCAGGCGGAAGAATGGTGGTGGGTAAGGAAACAAGTTGGAGAGAGTGATATTGGTTGGTGGTTAACGGGGAAGTGTAGGGAGAGGTATTTTCATCAAAGACTACATGACGAGCAATATAAATACGGTTAGTTTGTAGGTCTAGTCATTTATAGCCATGGTGGGAGGGGCTGTAACCGAGGAAGATACATGTTTTGTAGCAGAAGTCTATTTTGTGGTTGTTGTAAGGGTGGAGATTAGGCCAATAGGCTCAACCAAAGACCCAAAGAAAGGAATAGCCGGGTTGACGATGGTGGACGAGTTCGTAAGAAGATTTATATTGGAGGACACGTGTAGGTAGCCTGTTGAAAATATATGTTGAGGTGATGAACGCATATTTCCAATATTGAGGAGGTAAATTAGATTGTGCTAAGAGAGCGGGGCAAACTTTAACAATATGGCGATGACGTCGTTCAACAGCCCCTACTTGTTCATGAGTGTGCGGATATGAGACCCGGTGTTGGGTTCCTATTGAGTGAAAATAATTGTGAACTGTACGATATTCGCCGCCCCAGTCAGTTTGAATATATTATATTTTGTGTTGAATTGGCGCTAGACTAATGACTGGAACGTAAAGAAAACCTTCTCAACATCAGATTTAAGTTTAATCGGATAAATCCAAATATATTTAGAGTAGTCGGCACAAAACTGACATAATACTACAAACCATAAATTGATTGTTCGGTAAAAGGTCCTAAGACATCAGAAAATATTAAATATAGTGGTGCAGAAGAAGTAAAATCAGATAAATATAATTTATGGCAATGACTTTTAGCCATTTTACAGGTGGCACACACAGTTTGCGGACAAGATAAATGAGCTTTTATTTGAGAGGCCTTGAGGATGCGGGTCACAGTGTCTTGGCAACAGTGGCCAAGACATTGATGCCATCAATCAGTGGAGGATAAGCTGCTGGTAAAAGCTTTAGCAAGATATTTATTGAAAGACTGGAAAAAATAATAAAGTCCATTGTTGTCATAACCTCTATGTAGGAGGTGGCCCGGGTAATCCTTCACAATGAAATAATTGGCATGAAACTCAAAATAGACATTATTATCCTTTGCAAACTGATGAACAGAAAGTAAATTTTTATGCAACACCGGAGCAACAAGAATATTATTTAGAGTAAATGTATGACGAGAATTATCAATAATGGAAGAGCCATGATGCGTAATTTGCAAACCTGAATCGTCACCAATAATTATTTTATCAGCACCATCAAATGGCTCGAACTGAAGAGAGAGATTATGAACATTGTTTGTCATATGATGAGTGGCTTCCGAATCCGTGACCCAATCAGTAGAGCTATTGTGAGAGGTAGACGCAGCAAGTCCATTTGGTGGTGTGGAAGGCTTTGGCTGATATCCCTCTTCAAATCGATGCCAGCAGTCTCGGGATACATGACCTACTTCATTGCAAATTTCACAAGTCGGAATGGGGGAGGAATTGTGGCCCTGACCACGTCCTCTGGAATGGCGCCCCTGGCCTATGTTGGTGTTAGAGGACCAGCCATGGTTGGAGTAGTTTGCGGTGGAGTAATTTGCAGCTGGGTTGTATGGAGTGGACGGGAGAGTGGTGAGTGCAGACATGGACTGGTGGTAGAGAATACGGGCCTCGGTGGTAAGAAGAAGAGCATAGAATTATTTGAGAGAGATTGAGGTTTTGGTAGAGACCATGGCGATGAGAGAGTTGTAATCGGAGCCTAATCCGGTGAGAAGGTAAGAAAGAAGGTCGTCGCTCTGAATTGGGTGTCCGGCCATTGCCAGTTCATCGGCAATTCGTTTTACACTCATGTAATATTCTGAAGCGGTCATTGAGCCTAGACTGGATGCCGCCAACTATGTACGCAATGGAATGAGTTTTGCTCGTGATTGGGAAGCAAAGCAGGTGTGAAGGGCTTCCCACATTGCCACCGATGTGGAGGCTTGAAAGACCTGTGCTTAAACATCCTCTGATAAGCTTGAAGTGAGAGTACTGAGTATTAGATTATCATTTTGGGACCATATAGAGTAATCAGGATTGGGGTGGGTCTTTCCGTCAGTGGTTATGGAGGAAGGAGGAAGTTGGATTGTGCCTTCAACATATCCGAATACACCTTGGCCACGAAGGTAGGGAATAATTTGTGCCTTCCAGAGAGGAAAATTATTTCTAGTGAGTTTGGTGATATTGATAGAGGATGATGGTGTAAAAGAGGGGTATTTGGAGGTGGTATTCATGGTGGCTAAGGTACTTTCCGCCGAGGAATCAGAAGTCATGGTGAGGAAGAAGAAGTCGAGAGTGAAAAGGGGAGGGTGAGGAAGAAGTCAAGTTCTAGCTCTGATACCATATGAACAATTTTACTGAAATGATTTTTCATTTTTCGTGAGTATTACGAGGATATTTTATAAATAGCCAATACACAATTACTTGCTAGCTACAATAGGAGAAATATAGTCAAGGAGTTATTACAAAATTATTACAGAATATTCTAGTATTATGTGGAGTTATCACTCCCTTGATTTGCTCCATCAATATGAGGGAACCAAATGTATCAAGCTAGTCCAGAATGTTTACGAAACACAAACAACGATACATGTTGCTTAAAATAGTGCTGCAAAGATATGGCAAAAGAGGCAGGTTCAAAACATAAGCCAAGTCTAATGTTGAAGTCTAAAAAAATGCATGACCTTATCAAACACAACTCTATTTTACACAAAATCATATCACTTATAGAGCACACAAAAGGCCATAAAGTAAGCCACACTGCTAAAAAATATTCAGGCAACTTAGTCAGGACAAAGCTAATACATTACAAGATTGATTGCAACACATGACTAGACTTAGAAAGCAGATTCATGAAAGAAATCATAATCCTCCTAATCATTTCGAATGTTTGAAATGGTTTCCACTTGTAAAAAGTAAAAAAAAAAACAAATTAAAAATTAGAAGGTAGACTCAAGACTTCAAATTAAACACATTCAAGCAGGTTCAAGTTAACGATTGCAAGATTGTTTATAAAAGGCATACCAATATGTAGGTTTGTATATAAAAAAACCAATACCATAAAGGACTTACATATTTTTCTCGAGCAGAATCATAGACCAATGTTTATTTTTATCTTTGTGAAGAGTCTCCCAATTATCTATCACCAAAAATTGTGATCCATCGTAAACATAAGAAATGGATGCCAAGATCCAATACGCAGGAAATATTGTTAACAAGCAAAATAAAATTTTAAATTTATTTACCTTGGCAGCTTTCTTAGCATGTTGTATGACCTTTCATGCACCACCCTTATGAGGAAATTTTTGTTTTTTCTATTATCAGCATTTGGCAGCCTTCCTCTGAATTTTTTTCCCCGAACTCTTGTTATTATGCATCCAAACCTTAAACCCTTGCCTTCTCACACCAGCTTCAGCACAAAATCTTTACACCTCAGAGTCATCCTCTCTTGTTGTCCTTGACCCAAGCCACGTACTTCATATTTCATGAAAACACAGATTAGGTAAGATGGCTCAAAAGATCAAACATATTCATAGCAGGCTTATCAAAGTACAGATATACCATCCAAAACATCAAGAATGTAGACTAAATTTGTATAAAAGACATATTGCAAGACCTAGTCTGTAACAACAGACTTTAGCAAAATCAGAGTCTACATAGCATATTGCAAAACATGTATGAGAATTAGATAATTAGTGCACACAACTTGGAATTTTAATCTGATGCATAATAGAGCTTATAGCAAGCTGTCTAAACATACTTAAGATGCAGGATAAGATGCAGTAAAAACAACCATTCAATGATCAACTCACTTAGAAAGAACATGACACTTTGACTCAGCAGACAACTAAAAAATATCAGACATGAAAACAGAGAACAACGACAAACAATTTTTCATTAACCAACAAAGACCTGAACTGATAAAAACCAATTAAGTGCACAACATAGCACTTAATAACGAGCTTTGCGAACAATCTGCTAACTCAGAATAGATGCATAATTAGAGAACTCAATGGCCAGTAACAAATAATGAAGCAGGCTCAGATCAAAACCCAAAAAGACTACAACTTCATCATATGAAAAGACAGAATATGAGCACATCATCAAGCATATTTTGAAAAATTGCTTAATTAAAAATAAGGGCTCACACAAAGGCTTAGCATTTTATCAAGAAACTTCAAGGCTCACACCCAAGGCAATAGTTCCAAGGTCTCTAATGACAAGATCAAGTGGCATTACACTTTTCATCCTATTACTCAACAGACCCCCTACCGTGGTATTGAGTCTTATGGTAAAAACTTAAGGCGTAAGCACACATTGAGGCGGCGGTTTCATTGATTGTGACTGATATGTAGTAGTGTAAACATCTTCTGTTGACGATGCCGTCATCCCACTACAGACTGAACTTTTCTTGGTGAGTTGTCTAAGCTGACTTGTAAAGAAAAAAAGGGACCTTTGATAGGGTTTTAACACATCGAGTCAATGAGTATCTGTGACACCATCTCAATCTCTAGTAAATAAACACCATTTACTCAGCCTACAATCCCACAAAAATTCTTGATTCATTTAACATTTTATTTATTATTCTACCAAAATAATAACATAATAAAAATAACAAAATCTCTTGCACCAATATAACAAATGCTGGTGCAAGTAAATCTTCTGGAAGATTGGCTTTTTATTGGGACATGTTCTTGAGGTTTTGGCAAAAGAAACTAAAAGAAAATAAACATCGATATTCTTTTGTAATTGAAGAAAAGGATTGATAAGAATTAGAACATTTTGACACAAAATCGTAAATACATGATTGGAAAACATCTTATTTTCAAAGAATTTTAATTGAATAAATCAATTCATCCATTCAGACCAAAGAAAAAATCTTAAACAATTTTTTTATGAAAATCAATAGCGAAAGAAGATTTACCTCCCTGAATAGTGGGATTGATAGATCCACGTTTGGACTAACTACTTGTAAAAAATATCAACACCATCATTTATCGACAGTTTTTCTGAGGCAGAAGGCGCTATTTTCAATCAGTATAAATTGTAGATTAATAGAAAAAAAGAGAAAGATAAGATAATTTGGAGGTTTGAATCGGCGGATATGAAATAAAAAAAAGTGGGAAAATTTGGAATTCCTAGCTTTTTTTGCGCCTATGGTGAAATTTTGGGGAAGAAGGGCCGTTTGCCTTTTTTATTTTTTGGTTTTGGGGGTAAGGGGGGTGGAAGAATTTTTTATTTTTTTTACAATTCGTTGATTGTTATTTGTTTAGATAGTGTTACAAAATTATTTCTTTACATTTGATTTAATCCTTGTCACGTTTAAAAGGAATTTGTGACCTTGTTACATTCCTCACGAACGAGGATTCAAAAGCCGCAAAAAATATTCCCGCTATTTTTTTTTGTGACAATAATAAAATTTATGTGACAAGTAGGTGTATAAAATATAAATAATCTAATAAAGTGCACATTTGTGACGACTTTAAAAAATCCTCACACAACCTATAAATATGTGACGAATTTTCAGGTGTCACATATAATTTCGTCACCAAATCTAAATTTTCTTGTTGTGAATTATTAGGTAACACAAAACGGGGGTTTTAATCTCTTTGTATACAATTGTATTTTGACCATATATTCTGCTTGGTGTAATGTTTTTCCTTTTCAATTGGGGTGTGAATGGAACAATAAATAATCTTTTTAAGTTATTTAGTTATAATAGAATAAGTATTATGGTATGGGTGAGTTGGGTTTAAAGAATAAGTAACATTAATATAAGGTATTAAGGTGATCAAGTATAAAAAATAATGGCTTTGTTTTCAAACTATTATGTTAAATAGAATAATGGCTATCAAGTGAATACGTAACATTAAATGTGTATTATGGCATTCATGTGTAGGATTCAATAATGCGTGGAAGTATAGTACAGTTTTCAGGTTATTCGTAGCAGAAAACGGGGGTTTTCAAATTTTTGTACACAATTGTATTTTGACCATAACTTTGTAATGGGTGCAGTGTTTTACCATTTGAATTTGTGTTTAAATGTAATATTAAATATGGTTTTTAAAGTGATAAGGTTATAATAGAATGAGTTTTATGGTGTGGGTGTGTTTGGGTTCAAAGAATAAGTAACTTTAATGTAAGGAATTACGGTGATCAAGCGTAAAAATTTAGTGTTTAGCTTTCAAACTGTTACGTAACATAAAAGAAGAGATAATAAGTAAATACATAACATTAAAATATGTATTATGGTGGCTGTGTGTAGAGTTCATTCAATCCGTTAAAGTAGAGTTTTTAGGTTATTAGGTAACACAAAACGGGGTTTTAAACTTTTTGTATACAATTGTATTTTGACTATATTATACTGCTTGGTGTGGTGTTTTACTATTTCAATTGGGGTTTGAATGGAACTTTAAAAAAGGTTTTCAAGTGATTTAGTTATAATAATATAAGTATTATGGTGTGGGTGAGTTGGGTTCAAAGAATATGTAAAATTAATGTAGAGAATTAAGGTGATCAAGTATAAAAAATTAGGATTTTGTTATCAAACTATTATGTAACATTAAATAAGGTCTATCAAGTAAATACGTATCACTAATCGAGTATTATGTCGTCCGTATGTAGGATTGATTGAATGTGCAGAATATAGTAAAGATTTCAGGTTATTACCTAACAGAAAAAACGGGGTTTTCAAATTTATGGATATAATTTATTTTACCATAACTTTCTGCTCGGTGCATAGTTTTAACAATTGAATTTATGTTTAAATGTAACATTAAATAAGCCTTTTCAAGTGATTAAGTTATAATAGAATGAGTTTTATGGTGTGGGTGTGTTGTGTTCATAGAATAAGTAGCATTAATGTAAGGAGTTAAGGTGGTCATGTATAAAAAATTAGGGTTTAGTTTTCAAGATATTATGTAACATAAAATAAGGGCTAACAATTAAATAGATAACATTAAAATGTGCATTATGGTGTCTGTGCGTAGGGTTCATTGAATGCGTAAAAGTAGAGTTTTCAGGTTATTAGGTAACACAAAATAGTGGTTTTAAAATTTTTGTATACTATTGTAGTTTGACCATATTATTCTTCTGGGTATAGTGTTTTACCATTTGAATGGAAAATGAAATAAGGTTTTTAAGTGATTTAGTTATAATATAATAAGTATTATGGTATGCGTAAGTTGGGTTCAAAGAATAAGTAACATTAATGTATGGAATTAGTGTGATCAAGTATAAGAAATTAGGGTTTTGTATTCAACCTATTATTTAACATTAAATAAGGGTTATCAAGTGAATACGTAACATTGAAATGAGTATTATGGCATCCATGTTTAGGATTTATTGAATGTGTAGAAGTGTAGTAGAATTTTCAGGTTATTACATAACACAAAACGGGGGTTTTCAAATTTTTGTACACAGTCATACATTGACCATAACTTTCTAATCGGTGTAGTGTTTTACCATTTGAATTTGTGTTTAAATGTAACATTATATAAGGTTTTTAAAAGTATTAGGTTATCATAGAATGACGTTTATTGTGTGGGTGTATTAGGTTCAATGAATAAGTAACATTAATGTAAGAAATTATGGTGATCAAGCCTAAAAAATTATTATTTTGTTTTCAAACTATTATGTAACAAAAAATAAGCGAAAACACGTAAATACCTAACATCAAATGGGGTATTATTGTGTCTGTGTGTAGAGTTCATTCAATGCATTGAAGTGGAGTTTTCAATTTATTAGGTAACACAAAACTGTGGTTTTAAACTTTTTGTATACAATTGTATTTTGACCATATTATTCTGCTTGGTGTAGTGTTTTACAATTTTAATTGGGGATTGAATGGAACATTAAATAAGGTTTTATTAAAAAAATGGATAAGAGGGATATGTATATACATACATATATACATACATACACACACACACGCACAAACACACACACACACACACACACACACACATATATATATATATATATATATATATATATATATATATATATATATATATTATATTATATTGCTGAACGTGGTGAGTGAGTGAGTGGTAACTTCCGTGTAGCATCTTTTTCTAAAATAATTATGAAGTGAGTGGTGTTATTGTCTAAATATGATGGTGTCCTTTTTGCTAATTTTTAAATGTTTTTGTCCTTCTCTATAAGTCTCTTCATGCTATTATATAACATTAAATAGGGGCTATCAAGTGATACATAACATTTAAATTAGTATTCTTGCATCCGAGTGTATGATTCATTGAATGCACAGAATATAGTAGAGTTTTCAGGTTATTGCATAACACAAAACAGGGTTTTCATATTTATGTACACAATTTTTTACCATAACTTTCTGCACGGTGCAGTGTTTTAACAATTGAATTTGTGTTTAATGTAACATTAAATAAGCTTTTTCAAGTGATTAAGTTATAATACAATGAGTTTTATGGTGTGGGTGTGTTGTGTTCATAGAATAAATAGCATTAATGTAAGGAGTTAAGGTGGTCAAGTATAAAAAATTAGGGTTTAGTTTTCAAGCTATTATGTAACATTAAAAAAGGGCTAACAATTAAATAAATAACATTAAAATGTGCATTATGGTGTCTGCGCATAGGGTTCATTGTATGCCTAAAAGTGGAGTTTTCAGGTTATTAGGTAACACAAAATATGGGTTTTACACATTTTGTATACTATTGTGGTTTGACCATATTATTCTTCTTGGTGTAGTGTTTTACCATTTGAATTGGTATTTGAATGGAACATTAAATAAGGTTTTCAAGTTATTTACTTATAATATAATAAGTATTATAGTATGGGTGAGTTGGGTTCAAAGAATAAGTAACATTAATGTATGAAATTAGTGTGATCAAGTATAAGAAATTAGGGTTTTGTATTCAAACTATTATGTAACATTAAATAAGGGCTATCAAGTGAATACGTAACATTGAAATAAGTATTATGGCATCCATGTTTAGGATTTATTGAATGCGTAGAAGTATAGTAGAGTTTTCAGGTTATTACATAACACAAAACAGGGGGTTTTCAAATTTTTGTACATAGTTATATTTTGGCCATAACTTTCTAATCGGTGTAGTTTTTTACCATTTGAATTTGTGTTTAAATTTAACATTAAATAATGTTTTTAAAAGTATTAGGTTATAATAGAATGACGTTTATTGTGTGGGTGTATTGGGTTCAAGAATAAATAACATTAATGTAAGGAATTACGGTGATCAAGCATACAAAATTAGTGTTTAGTTTTCAAACTATTATGTATCAAAAAATAAGGGAAAACAAGTAAATACAGAACATTAAAGGGTGTATTATTGTGTCTGTGTGTAGAGTTCATTCAATGCATTAAAGTGGAGTTTTTAGTTTATTAGGTAACACAAAACTGGGGTTTTAAACTTTTTGTATACAATTGTACTTTGACAATATTATTATGATTGGTGTAGTGTTTTACCATTTTAATAGGTGTTTGAATGGAACATTAAATAACGTTTGATTATAAAATGGATAAGAGTGATATATACATATATACATACATATATACATACATACACACACACACACACACACACACATATATATATATATATATATATATATATATATATATATATATATATATATATATATAGATAATGCGAATGTGTTGAGTGAGTGAGTGGTAACTTCCGTACAACATCTTTTTCTAAAAAAATTATGATGCGAGTGGTGTTATTGTCTAGATATGATGGTGTCATTTTTGCTAATTTTTAAATGTTTTTGTCTTTTTCTGTAAGTCTCTTCACGCTATTATGTAACATTAAATAAGGGCTATCAAGTGATAGGTAACATTTAAATGAGTATTCTGGCATCCGTGTGTATGATTCATTGAATGTGTAGAATTATAGTAGAGTTTTTAGGCTATTACGTAACACAAGACAGGGGTTTTCAAATGTTTGTACACAATTATATTTTGACCATAACTTTGTAATCGGTGTAGTGTTTTATGATTTGAATTTGTGTTTAAATGTAACATTAAATAAGGGTTTTAAAGTTATTAGGTTATAATTGAATGAATTTTATGGTTTGGGTATGTTGGGTTCAAAGAATAAAAAACATTAATGTAAGGAATTAAGGTGATTACGTATAAAAATTTGTGTTTAGTTTTCAAACTATTATGTAAAATAAAATGAAGGCTTACAAGATTACTCAAAATGGAGGTTTACAATTTTTTGTATATAATTGGAGTTTTCTCAAAACGGGGGTTTACAACTTTTTGTATATAATTGTATAGTAAGTTTACTCAAAACGGGGGTTTACAACTTTCTCTATATAATTGTAATAGAGTTTACTCAAAATAGAGGTTAACAACTTCTTGTATATAATTGTTGTAGAGTTACTCAAAATGAGGGTTTACAACTTTTACTCAAAACAGGGGTTTACAACTAATTTGTATATAATTGTAGTAGAGTTTACTCAAAATAGGGGTTTAAAACTATTTATATATAATTGTGGTAGAGTTACTTTAACGGGGGTTTACAACTCTACTTTAGTAGAGTAAACCTTGTTTTGAGGTATTGTAGTAGATTTTACTATACAAAAAGTTTACTTTACGATACAATTATCCAACTTTTTTGTATATAAATGTAGTAGAGTTTACTCAAAACGGGGTTTAAAACTTTTTATATATAATTGTAGTAAAGTTTACTCAAAAATGGGGGTTTACAACTTTTTGTATATTAAATTAGAGTAGAGTTTACTCAAAACGGGGGTTTACAAATTTTTTTATATAATTGTAGTAGAGGTTACTGAAAACGGGTGTTTACAAGTTATTGTCTATAATTGTAGTAGAGCTTACTCAAAACGGGGCTTTACAAATTTTTGTATATAATTGTATTGGAGTTTACTCAAAACAGGTTTTTAAACTTTTTGTATATAAAATTATTGTAGAGTTTACTATTACTACAATTATGCAGTAGAGTTTACTCAAAACGGGGGTTTACAAACTTTTGAGTAAACTCTACTATAATTTGGAGTAAACTCTACAACAACTTTTTGTATATAATTGTAGAAGAGTAAACTCAAAACTGTAAATACAACTATATAACTGAACTCTTCGTTAATCTACTCAAAACGGGGGCTTACAACTTTTTGTATATAATTTTATTTGGACCATAACATTCTTCTTGTATGCAAATTTTTGTATATAATCGTTGTAGAGTTTTCTCAAAACAGGGGTTTACAACTTTTTGTATATAATTGTAGTAGGGTTTACTCAAAACGGTGGTTTACAACTTTTTCTATATAAATATATAGAAGAGATTAGTCAAAACGGGGGTTTACAACTTTTTGTATATAATTGTAGTGGAGTTTACTCAAAACGGGGGTTTACAACTTTTAGTGTATATTATTGTATAGTAGAGTTTACTCAAAACGGGTGTTTACAACTTTTTGTATATAACTGTAGTATAGTACACTCAAAATGAGGGTTTACAACCTTTTGTATATAATTGTAGTAGAGTTTACTCAAAACAGGGGTTTACAACTTTATAGTGGAGTTTACTCAAAACTCTCCCGTTTTGAGTAACTCCCCATTTTGAGTAAACTCTACTATAAAGTTGTAAACCCCTATTTTGAGTAAACTCTACTACAATTCTTTATATAAAGTTGTAAACGACCTTTTCAGTAACTCTACTACAATTATAGAAAGTTGTAAACCCCCGTTTTGAGTAATAAATAGTAATAAAAATCTAATAAAATTTGCCATGAAACAATGCGGATAAATGATGAAACCAAACGACTCAAGCAAAAAGTTATCATCTTCGATCACATCAGTCCGCTATAAAATTGTAAACTCCTGTTTTGCGTAAACTCTACTACAATTATATATAAAAAGCGGTAAACCCCTCTTTTGAGTAAACTCTACTACAATTATATACAAAAGTTGTAAACTCTACTATAAGTTGTATAATTGAGTAAACTCTACTATAAATTAATATATAAAATGTTGTAAACCCCCATTTTGAGTAAACTCTACTATAATTATATTTACTAATAGTTGTAAACCCCCGTTTTGAGTAAACGCTATTATAATTATACACTTCTTACACTGTAGGCCTGAAAGAAGTACGAAAAATAAGATTTGTAATTGTCTATGAAGTAACGATGTGATATCGACTAGTAAGTTGTAACTCTAAAACAATTATATAAAAAATGGGGGGTTTACAAATTGTTGGAAATAAAATTTATGTTTTGATGATAATTCATCATAATTACTCAGAGTATTACCTTAACCTCATTGATGAAGTGTTGAAGCAAGCTGTTATAGTGAAAAGCTAAAAGATGTCTAGAACTGAATGTTTAGGTTTTACTAGAGTCTGATATTTGTATAGGTTACATCAGACAAGCACTGTAATAATTAGTGTGTCGTAAAACTGAAAACTCGTAAGTCATTTAGAAAACTTGGAAATCATCAAGATAAACAAACTGACTCAGAATACACCTACAAGAAACTGAAGAAAATAAGTTCACTGAGGGACACAGACTCACTTGCCTTATTCAGAAGATTGAAGAACTGAGGGTCACAGACTCAGTTACAGAAGATTGAAGAACTGAGGTCTCAAACTCAGTTATGAAGACTATGTCGAGACTGTAAAGTTAGACTTCAGGCAAGATTGTGGTGACCTGAACTGACTTTTTGGATCTTGTATGAAGATCTAAGAATCATAAGGACAATGAATTCTTAGATGATAATGAGTCATGGTGTACTCTGATTAAGTCAATTATAATCAGATGAAACTGGAGTATTGATATTTAAAGAAGAGTAAAATCTCATTTAATACTCCAAGTCAGTCAGGAAACTGACAAGTAACATTCTCAGTATAAAACTGATAAGGAAACTCAGCTTTATATGTCAATCATCCAACAAGCTGATAGTACAATCGAACGTTATAAAGAAAGCGATTTTATTGGATGAAATACTGACACAGCGGAACGGTCAGAAAATATATCTGTTACGAGATAGACGTTGATACAATTCGAATTCAAGCCAAAAGAACTATGGACCTCACACTATAAATAGAGGACTTTGCACCAAGGATTAAAAGAGAGGGAATACCAAGATTTAACAAGAATTAACGTGTGCATTAATCATTCGAATTGCTATCATCTTTGCGCTATAACAAGATCACATCAAGAATTTCTTCAAGTGTTCAAGCTACTAAGAATTTATCAAGAACCAGACACTTTGAAGAACCACAAACAAGAATCAATCTATTGATTATCAACCCAACTTTGATTCCACATCAAAGGTTTAGACTGTGAAGCAAACCGGGAAGGTTTTGTCAAGGACAGTTGTTACACGCAGTCGGGCAGACTGTGTTTGTGGTGGTAGCTAGTGAAGAGGCAATTCAACCCTCTAAGGACCAGTGTTCAAGCAATTGACGAGCATCAATTCTACCTGTTCTACAACTGTTTAGATAGTGAAGCTAGGGATTAGCCAAGGACTATTGTTTAGGACATTTGTAACAGTTCACCTCAAGAAGTTCTAGTGGACTTTTTCTCCGCACCACAGGGGAAGAGAGGACGTACAGGATTACACCACCTGGAACCTCTATAATATTTGCCTTATTTACTTTACGCATTTAATTATTTATTCAGCATCTACTTACAACATTTTGATAATTGATTGTTACATACTTCGCAGTTCACAAACTGACATTCATCCGAATTCAGTTACTTCACTCAGTTTTCTTAAAAGAATAACAAGATCAAGAAAAAGGCTAGAATAATATCCGCTGCCGGTAGACTCAGTTTTGGTTAAGTCAGTTTGACTTAAACTCAGCTTTGTCAGCTTAACTCCACACAAGTTTTAAACTAAATCATAATTTGTTAAAATCCAGTTTAGGAAAGTTTTTGGTGACAAGTTTATTCACCCCCCCCTAAACTTGTGTTAGCCTTTCCAAAGGACCAACAATTGGTATCGGAGCAGTGTTTTCTTGACAAGATATCATTTGCTCTATATCTCCTCTAGTTGTTCTCATTTGAATGCTCAGTTCCAGTTAATTCACTATCAGTCTTCACTCACTCACAATGGATAACAATCAATATGCGAGACAGATGCTTATGTGCAACATGGACATATTTGACAAATATAAACGTCGTATGCAGGCTTTTCTAGCAGCTACTCATGATGAGATGATGGATGTGCTCACCGATGGACCAATTCAGATTACTCACATGCAAACTGTTGGTGGAGAGCAAGTTCGAGTTGCAAAGCCCAAATCCGAATGGACTAGTGATGATCGCAAGCGAAACAATCTCAACAATGTTGCTATGGATTTTATCCTCAGAACTCTTGACAGCAACATGTACTTAAAGGTGAAAGAATGCACAACTTCCAAGGAAATGTGGGACAAACTACAACTTGTTTGTGAAGGAACAGATTCAATCAAGGAAAATAAAATCTCTATTGCAAAACAAAAGTTTGAGAATTTCAAGATGAAATCTGGAGAAACAATTGACCAAATGGAAACAAGATTCAGTGCT
Source organism: Gentiana straminea (assembly GCA_036785695.1). Taxonomy (NCBI): domain Eukaryota; kingdom Viridiplantae; phylum Streptophyta; class Magnoliopsida; order Gentianales; family Gentianaceae; genus Gentiana; species Gentiana straminea. Next base: position 878,757 of record JAVUPR010000360.1, on the reverse strand, counting down.
ATCATGGATGAATTAGATCTACTCAAGATTGAGTACTCTCAGAAAGTTATCAATACAAGAATCTTGAAGGCATTACCAATGTGCTGGAAAATGAAGGTCACTGCTATGGAAGAATCTAGAAGACTTGACATAGAGGATTCATTCAAAATCTTCTCAGATTTGAAAGCTTATGAATTCAGTGAAGATTTTACAAGTACAGCTGCAATAATCAAAGCTCTGGAATAACCAAAGACCACAGCGCTTGAAGCAGCATCAAATGACAATCAAGAAAACTCATCAAGCAATCTTCATGAATTGGATGAGATGGAAGAATAGATGGCTCTAATGATGAACAGAATTCGATGAATGAAGAGTGGGCATCCAGTCACTCAGAAGTTTATCAAAAGGACTCCTGAGAAAAGAAAAAATGATGAATATCTCTATTTCAACTGCAAGAAACCTGGACATTATAAAGCTGAATGTCCAAAACTAACCAACAAGACGCCACCAAAAAGAGTCGGTAGAAGAGCACTCATTGCTGGAGATGAATCAGATTATGAAGCTGGTACTGAAAGACTATCAGATGACACAGCTTAAATGGCACACATGGAAGATCTAAATGAGGTATGTGAATCCAATTATAAATATTCCTCAGCTCAAATTTCCATGCAAAATGCATGTTCTTCGACTGCTGACTCCAATCCAAAAAATCTAGAATTAGAAGAAACTCTTGACGAATTTATGAATCAGCTAGTAACCATTCAAGCTGGCTATGAATCAATTAAAGCTGAGAAAGAAAATCTAATTCTTGAAGTTGAAAGATTGAAGTCTGAACTAAAAATCTTGAAACTGACTAAAACTAATAAAGAAAAGATTCAGCATCAGCCTCCTGCATCAACAGCAGCAACTGAATCATTTGCTCAATCAAGTTCAGTAACTAGATTCAAATCAGGAAAGCCGTATGGAGACAAGACGGGTTTAGGATTTGATACACAGCAATCTTCCAAGAATGGAACCAGCAAAGCTGCTGAACCAAGTACCAAAACTAGTATTAAGTTTGTAGCTGAGCAAATTCCGCAAACTGAGAAAATTGCTGAACCAATAAAGCCAGTATCATATAGGACAAATCAGTTTTCCAAGAAAACAACTAGATTTACGAACAAAGGTAAACCAAATGGTAAATCAGCTGTATCTCAAGAGAAACCGAACTGGGAAATCAACTACCATGTCCACAAAAATCAATCAAGTCAAGAACCAGAAAATTACAATCAAAGTAAATCCAAGAATGTCAATCATTCAAAGATTCACACATTCAGGGGGAAAGGAAGACTATACCCCACTGATGATGATTGGAATTTTACTGCATCTACTAATAAAACTGTTAACTGCAATCATTTCAGACAGAGAACTTATCACAAGTCTTTGTCCAAGAATAAGTAGAGAGCTAATCTCAGTTCTTAGCAAAAGCACCAGTACCAAGGTCAGTCCAGACCCCAGTACAAAAGGAATGATGGTTGTTATGCAAGTTTTAATAGAAAGCATGAGGGAAATAAATTTCAGCCAAAAGATCCGAGAGATCATATAAATAAGACACAATCCAAACATAGACACTATGGGAGTGTGGCTTACATATATGAAAATAAGTGCAACAATATCCGCAGAATACCTAAAGGATATATCCCCAGAGTTGTACTGACAACTGACCCCTATGGACCCAAACTGAGTTGGGTACCTAAAATTATTTAATTTTTATTGCAGGATATATGGTACTTTGACAGTGGTTGCTCTAGGCACATGACAAAGAGCAAAGACTGTCTCAGTAACTTTATTGCAAAGGATGGACCAAAGGTTAATTTTGGAAGTAAAGAGAAACGTGGATACACCAGAGGTTATGGCACCTTGATCAGGAATGGACTCACAATCAAGAATGTATCTTATGTAGAAGGGTTACACTACAATATATTCAGCACCAGTTAATTCTGTGATATGGGATACAAAGTTACTTTTGGCAAAGAATACTGCGTTGTTGTCAGCGAATCAGCTTATCAAGTTGTTTTAGCCGGAAGAAGAAAAAAAATATGTATGTAGTAGACTGGACAACAGCCGTTGCTGAAACTTGTTTGCTTGTACATGCCAAATCAGAAATCAGTTGGCTATTGCACAAGAAACTGAGTCATCTTAATTTTGATGAAATCAGCACACTTGTTAAGAAACAGTTAGTCATTGGACTACCTGAAATCTCTTATAAGAAGGACAGCTTATGTGATGCTTGTCAACAAGGAAAGCAAACAAAAGCAAGTTTCAAGACTAAATCTCAGCATTCAACAACCAGACATCTGGAGTTATTACACATGGATTTATTTGGACCTATTACACCAATTAGTATCAGTGGAAAGAAGTATACATTGGTGGTAGTAGATGATTTTTCAAGGTACACTTGGGTAATCTTCTTAACCAAGAAAAGTGACACCAAGCAAAGACTTACAGAATTACTCAAGAGACTTCAGAATCAGAAAGGAGTATCAGTTGTGAAAATAAGATCAGATAAGGGAACTGAATTCCTCAACAGCGTGATTATTGAATACTGTGAAGAAAATGGTGTCTTACACCAATTGGCTGCCACAGGAACACCTCAACAGAATGGTGTAGCTGAAAGAAGAAACAGAACACTCAAAGAAGCTGGAATGACTATGATCTGTGAAGCAAAACTACCTGAAAGATATTGGTCAGAAGCAGTTAACACAGCTTGTTACACACAGAACAGAGCTCTCATGTACAAGAGACATGAGAAGACTCCTTATGAGATTTGGAATGGAAGAAAACCAAATGTTTCCTACTTTCATGCTTTTGGAAGCAAATGTTTCATACACAACAATGGGAAAGATCAACTTCATGTTTTTCAGCCCAAAGCCGATGAAGGAATTTTTCTAGGATATTCAAGTGTCAGCAAAGCTTTTAGAGTACTAAACAAAAGGACACTCAAGCATGAAGAATCAATTCACGTGGTATTTGATGAACCAAACTTCCCTTGTGAAACAATTGAAGACAGACCAGAACCAGTTTCTCAGTCTCAGTTACCAGTCTTGCCAGAACCAGTTTTTGTTGACATTGGGAGACTACAAATTTCAGAATGTTCAGATCAAGATCAGTTTCAATTTCCAACTACTCAACAAACCATACCTGAACTATATGTTCATAATCCAACTGAAGAAATTCAAGAACCAATTCTTGAAGAACCAGTCGAACAAGTTATAGATCCTTTGATGCAAACACCCACGTATCAATGGATGAGAGATCACCCTGAAGAACAAGTAATTGGTGATACTCAAACTGGCTTTCGAACAAGACATCAACTAGATGCAATGATTGCATGATTTCTATCACAATCTGAACCCAAGGAAATAGAAGAAACTTTGAAAGATCCAGATTGGATATTAGATATGCAAGAAGAACTGAATGAGTTTGAAAGAAATCAAGTATGGGAATTGGTAGAAAGAGCAGCTCATGTGCATATCATAGGAACCAAATGGGTTTTCAGAAACAAACTAGATGAAGATGGGAATATCATAAAAAATAAAGCTAGACTAGTAGCTAAAGGATACTCTAAAGCAGAAGGCATAGACTTTCATGAAACCTACGCACCAGTTTCAAGATTAGAAGCAATCAGACTATTTCTTGCCTTTGCAGCTTATAAGAAATTCAAAGTTTACCATATGGATGTTAAAAGTGCATTTTTAAATTGAATTCTTGAAGAAGAAGTATATGTTCAACAACCACCTAGATTTGAAATCAAAGATCAAGCTGACAAAGTTTTTAGACTAAGGAAAGCTCTATATGGACTTAAACAAGCACCAAGAGCTTGGTATGAAACTTTGTCTCAGTTTCTAGTAGATAATGGATTTATCAAAGGAACTATAGACAAAACCTTGTTCAGAATGAAAAATGGTGAAAATACTCTACTTGTTCAAATTTATGTTGATGACATCATTTTTGGATCAGAAATGAACAATTATGTGAGAAATTTGCAAGTTTAATGAAAAGCAAATTCCAAATGAGTATGATGGGAGAACTAAATTACTTCCTTGGATTACAAGTTAAAGAATTAGATGATGGAATTTTCATTCACAAAACCAAGTATACAAGAGAACTTATCAAAAAGTTTGGTATGGAAAAATCAACTAGAATTTCTACACCAATGGGGACCAACATCAGATTAGATGAAGATAAAGAAGGCAAAGATGTTGATCAAACACTTTACAGAAGAATGATTGGAAGCTTACTTTATCTCACAGCAAGTAGGCCAGATATATCATGTACTGGTTGTGTATGTGCAAGATTTCAGTCCAAACCAAAAGAAAGTCATCTCACAGTTGTGAAAAGAACATTGAAATATCTGAAAGACACAGATGGAGTTGGAATATGGTACTCAAAAGAAGGAGAATTCAAGCTAATATCATATTCAGACTCAGATTATGTTGGATGCAAAGTGGACAGGAAAAGCACATCAGGCACATGTCAGTTACTAGCAAATAGACTTGTGTCATGGTTTAGCAAGAAGCAAAACTCAATCTCAACATCTACAGCAGAAGCTGAATACATAGCAGCTGGAAGTTGTTGTGCTCAAGTTTTATGGATTAGACAGCAATTAAAGGATTTTGGAATAGAAGAAGGAATGATTCCCATAATGTGTGATAACACAAGTGCAATTGCAATCACTGACAATCCAGTTTTACACTCAAGGACAAAGCAGATAGATGTGCGTCACCACTTCAGAAGAGATCATGCAGAGAAGAAGGATATCACAGTTCTTTATGTACCTACTAAAGATCAGTTGGCAGATATCTTTACAAAGCCTTTGGACAAAGAAAGATTTCCCAAACTGAGAACTGAATTGGGGATAATCAAAGTCAGTTGAAATCAGTTAAGCCAGAAATTCGTCTAGGGGATTAATCTTTGTTATGCTGGGTGCGCTCACTTAACAGATTAGTCATTGACATCAACAATTTCAAACTGATCAACAATCTTTGTTACATCTTCAAACTGACTTCAGTCTCAGTTTCTATCCCAGTCAACTCAAGTCAAAGGTTGACAAGATAAAAGCGACAGCGGTTATATCGCATTTAATTACTGTAGTTCTTTTTGTCAGAATATTGCGTGTACACCCCACGATTGTCAGAACAGTGCATACATTGGTTACCCAAACCATCATGGAATTTGAAAAGTTGTACTACTCAACCGCCAGTATTTCCTACCTATTTATTCATCCCTCGTTCACACTACTTTCAATCAAATTTCGAATTCCTCCTCTTTCATAAAAACAGAATCAGACTCTTCGCAATCCTCTCCTCTCAAAAATAAATTTTTTGTGTTCACACCCAAATATGGCCACTTTTCAGATAAATCAAAACAACAAAGACTAATTACAGAGCTAGATGAATTTTCATTCGAAATGTATGAAGCCTTGTGTCAAAACACTCTGTTAGCATGTCACATCTGTGCAAAGATTGAAAAACAACCAGGATTAAGAAATATTCTTGAAGTAACATTCAAAGAAAAATGTGACTCGGAAGGTATTTTGCAATTTTGGCAAAATATGCATTTAGTAAGAGACTCCCTAATGACAACAGTTCGTGGAGATCGTATTGCTATCAACGAAAAAGTCATGATATCACTTTTTGGCTTCGCAAATTCATATGTGACATCAATAGATTTGTCTACACTACCATTGGATAGGACTATATTTCTAAAGAAGCTAACTTTTTCTACGGTACCAATCGAAGTTGGTATTCATGTTGACAAAATCAAGCCAGAATTTAGACACCTTAGTAGATGGCTCAACAAGCATGTCATTGGGAAATCCAAAGGAATCGGTACACTATCTGAAGATAATATTAATCTGGTGAACATTATCTGGGATGAAATAGAATTCAATTGGGCAGGTTATGTAGTCAATCAGATAAAGAAGCAGCATTTAGCCGAATTAGACAGTGTATAGAGAGCTCAAGCTGAAGGTCAGGCAACTGTTGGCAGATTCCGACTGAAGAAAACACAAAGGAAATCGCAGCAAAAACAGGAACAACTTCCCAACCTGAAGCAAGTCAGAAAACTGTGTCTCAGCAAGAAGCTGAACACAGAGGAATCAAGCAAAAAGCAGACTCAGCACTAGAAAGATCAGTTCTAAGATGTTTATACCCAGCAACCTCAAGTATGACAGCACCAACTGAGGGGGAACAACAACAACAACAACTGACAACTGAAGATATAAGGAAAAACACTCTTGCTGATAATACTTCTCAATTACAACATCAATCAGTTCAGCAATCAGCTCCAGTTTTTGAAGCTGATAAAATTGTCAGACTAATGAAGATGAAGCTTAAACCAGAGGGTTCTCGTGATGATAGTCTACAAACTGAAGAGAAGTTACTCTTGGAGAAATTGGAAACCGGAGATTTATACACTCTATTTCCTATATCAGAGTTTCTTGAAAATTGTTTCAAGAGGTTTACTGAACAAGCTCAAAGGAGGGAATCAACCACATCATCTGCTCCTAAAGACAGTTCAAAGAAAAAGGATGATGATGAAGATGATCATACAAGAAAAGAAGCTGATGTGACTACAGTTTTGCCTTCAGATATTCAACCTCAACCTCTAGCTACGCAAACTGTAAGTCAGCAAGAAGAGTTGCCAGTTGGAAATCAGACAACTGACACTCAACAAGCAGCTGATAAAACTGATAATCGACAACTGATGATCATTGACGATATCACCCAGCCTAAGGATCAACCTGAAACAACATATGATCCTTCTGACATCCTAACTAAGGATGAGTTGGCCAAAGTTCATGAAAATTTGAAGATTGTGCTCAGTCACAAGGATGCACAAAATGGCCTTCTATCAAATATTTCTGGATATCTCGATTATAGAACCAGAACTGACGTCTCAGTTCATGCAAGATTAGAGATGATCCAAAAATCTAGTTCAATTTCTGCTTCAGAAATTCTGTTACTAAAACAGAAACTAGAAGACTCAACCGCGGTAGATCGGGAAACTCATGCTCAGGCTTATTGGCGAATGAATCAGCATATCTACGGGTTAGAAACTCAGCTTAAGGAAGTAATAACTTCTCAGCAACGCATATCAGCCGACCAGAAAGCAACCCATGCTTTGGTAGATCAACTTTATGATGCCAAAAAGGGGGAAGCTGAAGAAGAAAAGCTGAAGTTACTTAAAGAGTTGAAGATGAATTGCAAAGATACAAATCAGATCCTAGGTTCCTAAGAAAAGAGCTAACTGATGAACAGGTCATTGAAAAATACAGTCAACCTGGAGAAAAGAGAGCTACTCTTACAAAGGATCTGTGGATGAAGTTTATCAACGATCACAATCCTATTAAAGCCAAGTACAAGGACAGGACATTTGAAGAATCCTTGAACTACTTTTTATCTGATATATTCTCAAAGCAGAAAATGGCATAATATAAGAAGTATCAGAGGATTGATGATAAACTGAAGATTAAAGACAAGACTGAACAGATGAAAGCTGATGTAGTAGAATTTGAAAAATACTACTTGAAAGAATCAGACTTACCGAAGCTATTTCTATGGAGAAGATGGAAAGAAGGAAGTCAAGTTGACTATAACAAGACATTTTGAAAGGAAGACTCCAAGCTAGAAAATGAATATCATCTGTATGACAAGGAAAATAAGTTTGATTTAGTTAAGAAAAAGCTTTGTCTTTAATCTCAGTAATTTGGACTAAATGTAACTATTCCAGTTTTTGCTCATTCTAATGAAATCCAGTTTTCCAGTTTTACATTGTTTTTTATCTTTAAGCTTTTCTTTTAGGGAGAGTTTTGGCATCATCAAAAAGGGGTAAATTGTTGGAAATAAAATTTATGTTTTGATGATAATACATCATAATTACTCAGAGTATTACCTTAAACTCATTGATGAAGTGCTGAAGCTAGCTGTTATAGTGAAAAGCTAAAAGATGTCTAGAACTGAATGTTTAGTTTTTACTAGAGTCTGATATTTGTATAGGTTACATCAGACAAGCACTGTAATAATTAGTGTGTCGTAAAATTAAAAACTAGAAATCATCAAGATAAACAAACTGACTCAGAATACACCTACATGAAACTGAAGAAAATAAGTTTGCTGAGGGACACAGACTAAGTTGGCTTATTCAGAAGATTGAAGAACTGAGGGTCACAGACTCAGTTACAGAAGATTGAGGAACTGAGGGCTCAAACTCAGTTATGGAGACTATGTCGAGACTGTAAAGTTAGACTTCAGGCAAGATTGTGGTGACCTGAACTGACTTTATGGATCTTGTATGAAGAGCTAAGAATCATAAGGACAATGAATTCTTAGATGATAATGAGTCATGGTGTACTCTGATTAAGTCAATTATAATCAGATGAAACTGGAGTACAGATATTTAAAGAAGAGTAAAATCTCAGTTAATGCTCCAAGTCAGACAGGAAACTGACAAGTAACATTCTCAGTATAAAACTGATAAGGAAACTCAGCTTTATATGTCAATCATCCAACAAGCTGATAGTACAGTCGAACATTATAAAGAAAGCGGTTTTATTGGATGAAATACTGACACAGCAGAACGGTCAGAAAATATATCCGTTACAAGATAGACGTTGATACAATTCGAATTCAAGCCAAACGAACGTTGGACCTCTCACTATAAATAGAGGAATTTGCACCAAGGATTAGAAGAGAGGGAATACCAAGATTTAACAAGAATTAACGTGTGCATTAATCATTTGAATTGCTATCATCTTTGCGCTATAACAAGATCACATCAAGAATTTCTTCAAGTGTTCAAGCTACTAAGAATTTATCAAGAATCAGACAATTTGAAGAACCACAAACAAGAATCAATCTATTGATTCTCAACCCAACTTTGATTCCACATCAAAGGTTTAGACTGTGAAGCAAACTGGGAAGGTTTTGTCAAGGACAGTTGTTACAGGCAGTCGGGCAGACTGTGTTTGTGGTGGTAGCTGGTGAAGAGGAAATTCAACACTCTAAGTACCAGTGTTCAAGCAATTGAAGAGCAGCAATTCTACATGTTCAACAACTGTTTAGATAGTGAAGCAAGGGATTAGCCAAGGACTATTGTTTAGGACTTTTTGTTGTTGAAATAGTGCCCTAAACCCAATCGGGTTTGACCGGATCCGACCGGGTCGGATCATTTCTACTATTTCTTTATGTTTGTACATATATTAAATGGCTTTTCTGTTGTCATATATTTGTTCCTTTTAAAGAACCAATTGTGAATTGTTATATGATAACGTCCATAGTATTAAACTGTGATAGAGAAACCATGATAGGTGATTATGGTTGATGAGATCTCTAATCACTTTAATAAGTTTGATGCTTAGATGTCTCTAGGCTGATATACTATTAAACAGGGCATTGATAGTATAAACAGACTAGCACGTATTAGATGTCTTCTGTCTTTAAGGGCAGGGATAGATCTCGTCTATCAAAGTGTAGGGACACTTGGACTGTACGTGGACGTGTGTTAGAGAATGCGTACGTTAGACTGACCCACTTACACGGTTAAGTGTCACACTATGTGGTGGTTGTGTAATTATCCTTTAGACCGGAGTCTTCATGGCATCATGGTGTGGATTGTCATGCTTTGACACTATTGAGGTTTCCCCTAGCCACGGGGCGATCATGCGGTAGTGATTGGGTGTGATACTGAAGCATGCGGAGTATACATGATTGGTCGTCCGGGAATCGCGTATCCTATGATTGGGATCGAATATCCGAAATGGCCTTCTTATAAGGAATGTCTTACTCTCGTTAATCTTTGCAAAGTGGGAGTAAATGAGTTACTTCGAGAGAGCATGATATCCATATTATAAGATACGGTCGTTGATGTTTTGACACTCGACTAACGACCGTATGAATATTATTACAGCGATAGGATTGTAAGTTACACGGTAACTGTTTCACATGAAAGGTAGTAGTCATTGCATTTGACTCTTCCGATGATTGGGGGTCATGGTGTGTTGCTAGACGCTATCCCGTGATCGTTAGGTATGAAGGGCATTTTCGTAATTTGCACTTTGTGTCTACGGGTTAAAATGTGGTTATAGATGATAACCAAATAAGGAAAGTTTATCTCGAGACTATAAAGGTTATAGTGGTAAATTAATATGGTGGTATTTATTTATTATGAATAAATTAAATACAAGATATTAATAATATTATGCTAATTAAAGAATATTCCGGATGCCAATTTATTGGCTAAGGTGGTGCAATTTGTGTGTGTATAAGATACACTTGGATTGTGCAATTTAATTAATGGTATTACCAAATATTAATATTAGATATTAATATATATATATATATATATATATATATATATATATATATATATATATATATATATATATATATATATATATATATATATATATACTTATGTGTGCGTGTGTGTGATAGTGCACTATGCATGCGCATGTATGTGTAATATATATAAAAATAGATTTATGTGTGTTATATATATGTGATATATACACATGTGTAAGTTGATTTATGATAATATAATAAAAGGTAAATATTGTCAATATAAGATATTGACAATATCTTGGAAATATTCAATACAAGATATTGACAATATCCTAGATTTATTTAATATGAGATATTATAATAAATGAGATAAATCAATCATTTATATTTTCCTTATTTTATTGGGAAGATGTTTTCTTCTCCTCCACACCTAGTAGGGGCGCCCCAACCACTATAAATAGGAGGTGGGTGTCAAGCTCTTTTATACATCATAATTCCAAGAGCTAGTAGTTCTTGTGTAAATTTGGAGAGCATCCTATAGAGAGTTGGAGAGAGGGAAAAAGGCCGGTCTAGCAACCGGAGTTTTCCAATAGCAATCCATGATGGGATTCCGGTGGGCCGTTCGTGTGGACTAGCTGTAGACGCCGAACACTTGGGCGGCTCTAGGCAGAACTACTCTTCTGAGACGGTCAAAGCGTCGATCTTTTAGATCAACCAAGGTAACCACCGTCTTTAGCTTATTTGTTTATTGCTTAAACAAAGTCGATCTTGGGTAAAAGGAAATCAAAATTTGAATTCCGCTGCGTTCCCGCGTAGATTTCCTAATAGTGGTATCAGAGAGCGAGCTTCGAGCTTAAGCAATAACCATGTTATATTGCGTAGTTAATTTTATCGTTTAAATCACGTAATTAAAAGATGAAAGATTTTTTATTTGAAAAATTGATACACGAAAAGAAAAAGAAAAAAAAAACGAGATCTGGTGGTGCTCGGCCGACTGGCGGCGGCACCACCCTAGCAGTGGCGGCGGCGGCGGCAGGGCAGCCTGCTTCCGGCAGTCGGCCGGTCAATGCTGGCGGATCTCCAAACTTTTGTTTTGTGTGTTTTGTGATTCAATATGGTTCATAGTTGTGATTGATATCTCCTTTGTTTAGTTGTGTCATGTGGCTAACCAATGGTTCAAATAGTTTGGGCCATTGGGATGCCACATGGCATTAAAATAATTATGGCCCTTCCAAACTTTGTTTGGAATAGGCCTAGGCCCTTTCCAAATATTTGATTTGGAATAGGCCTAGGCCTAGGCCACTTCCAAAATTTTGTTTTTGGAAAGTGGCCAGGCCTAAACCAAAATTATTTGGCCTTTCCAAATATTTGATTTGGAATAGGCCTAGGGCCTTTTCAAATATTTGATTTGTAAAAGGCCTAGGCCTAGGCCACTTCCAAAATTTTGATTTTGGAAAGTGGCCAGGCCTAAACCAAATTTGGTTTAGGAAGATGCCTTTTGGTTTAGGAAACCAAAGGCATCCCTTTTGATTAGGAATCAAAAGGAAAGAAACAAAAGAGACATAATTTTAATTTTGATTTATTGGAATAGTTCTAGTTTATTAAAATTAAAATTAAAAATTGTTTAAAATTAATCGTTAATTTTATTTCGATTAAAATCATTTAATTAATTAAATGTTAATTAGTTAATTGATTGGATAAAATTATTTAATAGATTAAATGTTAATTGATTAATTAAAACACAAGTAGTTAAATTTTAATTTTATCTTTTTCATAAGATTTTATTGTATGGATTAGATATAGTAGATATAATATGATTATATGGACACCGATTGATCATGGACTCGACCAATAGGATAGATATGAATGATTTAATTTTTCTGCTGGTTTAAAAATTGTCCTAGGCCGTTATGAAGAACGTGACCTAGTTTATTTTCTACATTTATCCCATTCCCGTTAGCTCCCCCCGTGTGCGGCGGGTGTATTTATTTTATTCGATAGAATTAAATGTAACAAGAATGGAGCAGAAGATGGAGACCAAAGAAAGACGAAAATAAATATCCCATTGGAGAATGGAGCATTAAAGATCCTATTGGCGGTTGCAGCTACCCTTAGATTGTGACCCGCGGTTTCGTCAGTTTGTATTCGAAACCGCACCTAGGAAAAGTCCATGATCATACCGGTTACCTTACGCATTTATTTATTTTGTGCTTGTATTTATTTTATATGATACGATAGATGCATGACTAGGCACAATCTAGATAAATGTGTAGGATGTATGTTTATAGGGATAGACATATTTATGATGAGACCATAATTAAAATTAATTAAGTGAATTAATTTACCTAAATACTTCCACTTCAAAAGAATCAAGTTGAAATTGCCTCCCCATATTATAATAACGGTGAAGAGCACTTGTTCGGATCCAACTCATCAGCCAAAGCAGGGGGTTGACCTACCTCGGGTATATCGTTATTATCGAGATATGATCGTATGAGATCTCACGAATATTGGGGTTATGACTTGACTAAGAATTCTCTCGGCCACCAGCCAAAGCGGGGTCGTTTGGATTTTAGAGGCAAGGGTTTGACTACTTCATAAGATGAAAATTGTCAAAGAGTTGACTAGTCAAACAACAAGAGTCGTATAGGAAACGATTGACAAAGGGATGTTGTCTACCTATTAGACTATTTTCGGCCCACCAGCCAAAGCGGGGGTCGCGGTAGTTTAGTAGGATCTTGTCCACTAAAGAAATTAATAATTCTTGAAAGTCAATTGGGAGTAGTTGACTAGTGGGAGCAAAATCATAAACCAAAAGACCATTTTTGATTTTGCGTGTATAAACAACAACACTCTTTTATTTTCATGTTGTAGTTTTAGCAAACTTTATATTTATGTTTTATTCTCGATTAGTAAAACCAATTTATGACTGTTACCTTTTGAGAAACGTTCTCAAATATGGTTAAGTAATTTTAATCCTTTTAAAAGGAGCAATGACACGAGAAATCCCGTTATAGTAGTTAGAGACAAGGAGGCTACATATTTGATGGAGTACTCCAAGGCTTTAATTATTAATGAAAGAGGAAGCTCATGATATGATTAAATCATTAAAATAAGTTTCAACGAATTAGTCATATATGGGATACAATCCAAGATGATCATTCAGTCATACGATGACAATTAATTTAAACATTGGATAAGAATGACCACGTCTAATTTGAAAAGGTTGTTTTCAAAATTGTAAGATTTAAGTATCGACTTAATTCTATCATTGCTTAAAGGTTAATTAAATAGTCAATGTTTTGAATACGATTCAAAAGGATGAATAAACTATTTAATAAACTTTAGATTTTCTTTATGAAAGGAAATTAAAGACATGGCTCTTGTGATCTTTCTTAAGTCTTATGAAGACTACAATAAGAAACATTTTTCAAGTGCTTAAAGGATTAAAAGGAAAGTTAGGGCATGTGCTTAAATAGAGAACTTATTGAAGTTTCTATTCTAGGCAAGTGAAGTGAGATAAATCTATCTATGTGAAAGTCAACTATTAGATATATTATATCTTGCGAGTGTGATTAAATTAGAAAGATTAAATACAGATATGGAAGGTGGAGCAAACATTGTAACACTTACCATATTCTGGATCTAGTAAACTGATAAGGGAACTAAATAAATGTTATTATGTTCCGGTTCTTATGAAGAACATACTTTCAGTTATTTGTTAGAATTTAGTAGACATATTCAATTGTAAAGAATAAATGTTATTCCGATAAAGTTGGAAGGTCACTGAATCTAACATACTAGATTGATGGCACTATATAGTTGATATAAGTGATGAGATCTCAACTAAATATTTGTATGGATGTTACCCTTAATATTTGTGGTTGTTCTAGACATAGTCTCTCTGGAAGGAAAGCGTGTAACTAAACGTCATTCTGATGATGCTGAACCATATGATTATGAATCATGTGGGTTATACGTATCTTATCTAAAGATGACTGAAACACCCTTTTTCGAAAAGGTTGTAAAATCTTGAAAATTTGTATAAAGCCTAAACATACCGATGTTTGTTGGCTTGTGACAATTAATGCCACAAATAATTGTTTATTAGTCTCTACGACTATTTTTAGAAATAGTCAAGTGTACTCAGTGAAGTTCATAATTCGGAAAGCCCGAAAAGTTTGAGCTAGTACGAATATGAGATTGATGAGCTACTTAGGAATTAATCTTCAATTGGATTGAAGTAATTAATACCTGAAGGGTGTTTCAGAAGTCGTCTGAAAAAGAATAAGATTCTCCCTTGAAGGATACCATATTTGGGATATGCAATTAGATTGTGTTCCTAAAATTGAAACAACACTTTATAGGATAGAGGTGTGACGCAAGCCATGCGAAGTATCCCTAACCCGTTTCGGGATAGTGCCCTTATACTTAACCGAGTTCCAAAGATAAAGGTTGAATAAATTCCATATTAGATATGGAAGAGGATATTGTCAAATCTATCTTAACCGATGATTTGAAGTTGTCGTAAGCAAAGTCAGAAAGGCTTAGATCTTAGTACGACATACGCAAATTTGTGGAATATCTTAGCAAGTACGCTAGATATTATTTACTCGTCCGCGGAGCAAAAGGTGTTTGTCTCCAAACATGCCGTCTCTAGAGGAAGTGTTTCTTCCAAAAGAAACAGTGGGAGTAAATTAGATCTCAAGAGAGATTGAGAACCACAAAGATACATTCAACCATAGGAACGTGAGCAGACGCCACATAGCGATGAGGTGTAGAACACTGCTCAGTGCACACAAAAATTCTGTAATTTTGTGGATAACCTCAAGCCTGAAAAGGCTGCTGGTATGTTCATCTTGAAGAATGAATATCTCACGACTTATGAAAGAATGTTTGAAAAGCAAGATTGAGAGATATGGCCAGGAGCCATAATATCTGAATTAGATTCCATCAGTGACAACCAGGTTATGAACCTAGTCTGTCTTACCTAGAGGGAATGTCCCTGTAAGGCTGAGCCCAGTTCTATTCAGACTATGCTTGTATCATAACTATATGATAGTGTTGAAGACGTTGGGCAGAAAGCTCGATGTTCATAGACGATGACATGATATGTAAGCCCATGAGATTCATTTATGGACTCAAACAAGTTTCTCTAGACGATTTCTTTGTTTGATAATCAAAGGAGTTTGACTTAGTCAAAAGAAGGATACGCCCAAGTGTAAGATGGATAGTGGGAGTGTGTTACGATTTTTGAGTAAGGTATTGGATATATCTCTCAAGAATTGTCACCCTATGTCACAGTCAATTAATGTTTGGTAGTTCAAGGTCTTTACGAAAGCACTTGGATTGGCAGGTCTTATTTTTGGAAATAAGAATCTATAGCGATAGATTTAACTCCTGTTAGATAAGAGTTTACCTATATAAATGTGATGCTAAAAGAGTTTAGCATAGATCGCGAGATCTGTCTATGTTAGGACATTGGTCCTAATGATAAGGTGAAAGATGATGCTTATGGAAGGTTTCCGTCGCTACTGCGATAGGAGCCATCGTAAAGGTAATGCCGGATGTTCATAGTCCATGAATAGTCATGAGCAAGTATGAAAGTAAATCTGGTGAATGTCGAGAATGTCCTTAAAAAAGTTAAGGATGGTTTCCTAGTTTATCGAAGCTTGGAAGCGAATAAATATAGTTATACATACATATATCCTAAGTCTTACGAAGGCGAGTGGAAGCTACAGTCCGGGTTTGCACTCACTTTGATTAAGTGATGCAGTGAGCTGGAAATGTTCTGGCCTATGGGTCACTGTAAACTCTACAACTGAGCCAAAACATAGTAGTGCCTTTGAGGCGCAGCGGGAGCAGTACATGGATCTAGAAGGTTCATTCCTGAACCTTGTACGGTTCTTCCACCTTTTCTATATAGTTGATATAGTAAGTGGATTCATTGCTTAAAGCAAGGACCAGGGTCTCGTTAGAGATTCGTGTGTGTGTTGAGGCAGTTCCTTTGAATTGGTCATTTGGAGCATGATATGAAGATAGTATGAGTCCCCATGGATAGTGATCCGTTCATGGCTAGAGCTGGTTGCGAGTATTGCATGAGATTCTTGTGTTTCAACATGGTCTTGTGTGTGCGAGTGATTGGTTTTAGGCCAAGTGGGAGATTGTTGAGATAGTGTCCTAAACCCAATCGGGTTGGACCGGGTCGGATCATTTCTACTATTTCTTTATGTTTGTACATATATTAAATGGCTTTTCTGTTGTCATATATTTGTTCTTTTTAAAGAACCAATTGTGAATTGTTATATGATAACGTCCTTAGTATTAAACTGTGATAGAGAAACCATGATAGGCGATTATGGTTGATGAGATCTCTAATCACTTTAATAAGTTTGATGCTTAGATGTCTCTAGGCTGATGTACTATTAAACAGGGCATTGATAGTATAAACAGACTAGCACGTATTAGATGTCTTATGTCTTTAAGGGCAGGGATAGATCTCGTCTATCGAAGTGTAGGGACACTTGGACTGTACGTGGACGTGTATTAGAGAATGCGTACGTTAGACTGACCCACTTACACGGTTAAGTGTCACACTATGTGGCGGTTGTGTAATTATCCTTTAGACCGGAGTCTTCATGGCATCACGGTGTGTATTGTCATGCTTTGACACTCTTGAGGTTTCCCCTAGCCACGGGGCGATCATGCGGTAGTGATTGGGTGTGATACTGAAGCATGCAGAGTATACATGATTGGTCGTCCGGGAATCGCGTATCCTATGATTGGGATCGAATATCCGAAATGGCCTTCTTATAAGGAATGTCTTACTCTCGTGAATCTTTGCAAAGTGCGAGTAAATGAGTTACTTCGATAGAGCATGATATCCAGATTATAAGATACGGTCGTTGATGTTTTGACACTCGACTAACGACCGTATGGATATTATTACAGCGATAGGATTGTAAGTTACACGGTAACTGTTTCACATGAAAGGTAGTAGTCATTGCATTTGACTCTTCCAATGATTGGGGGTCACGGTGTGTTACTAGACGCTATCCCGTGATCGTTAGGTATGAAGGGCATTTTTGTAATTTGCACTTTGTGTCTACGGCCAACATATTCGGAAGCCTATCGGGTCACACACATATGAACATCTAGTCGGATTAAAATGTGGTTATAGATGATAACAAAATAAGGAAAGTTTATCTCGAGACTATAAAGGTTATAGTGGTAAATTAATATGGTGGTATTTATTTATTATGAATAAATTAAATACAAGATATTAATAATATTATGTTAATTAAAGAATATTCCGGATGCCAATTTATTGGCTAAGGTGGCGCAATTTGTGTGTGTATAAGATACACTTGGATTGTGCAATTTAATTAATGGTATTACCAAATATTAATATTAGATGTTTATATATATATATATATATATATATATATATATATATATATATATATATATATATATATATATATATATATATATATATAATAACACTTATGTATGCGTGTGTGTGAAAGTGCACTATGCATGCGCATGTATGTGTAATATATATATAAATAGATTTATGTGTGTTATATATATGTGATATATACACATGTGTAAGTTGGTTTATGGTAATATAATAAAAGGTAAATATTGTCAATATAAGATATTGACAATATCTTGGAAATATTCAATATAAGATATTGACAATATCCTAGATTTATTTGATATGAGATATTATAATAAATAAGATAAATCAATCAATTATATTTTCCTTATTTTATTGGGAAAATGTTTTCTTCTCCTCCACACCTAGTAGGGGCGCCCCAACCACTATAAATAGGAGGTGGGTGTCAAGCTCTTTTATACATCATAATTCCAAGAGCTAGTAGTTCTTGAGTAAAATTGGAGAGCATCCTATAGAGAGTTGGAGAGAGGGAAAAAGGCCGGTCTAGCAACCGGAGTTTTCCAATAGCAATCCATGATGGGATTCCGGCGGGCTGTTCGTGTGGACTAGCGGTAGAGGCCGAACACTTGGGCGGCTCTAGGCAGAACTACTCTCCTTAGACGGTCAAAGCGTCGATCTTTTAGATCAACCAAGGTAACCACCGTCTTTAGCTTATTTGTTTATTGCTTAAACGAAGTCGATCTTGGGTAAAAGGAAATCAAATTTTTGAATTCCGCTGCGTTCCCGCGTAGATTTCCTAACATTTGTAACAGTTCACCCCAAGAAGTTCTAGTGGAATTTTCCTCCGCACCACAGGGGAAGAGATGACGTACATGATTACACCACCTGGAACCTCTATAATATTTGCCTTATTTACTTTACGCATTTAATTATTTATTCAGCATCTACTTACAACATTTTGATAATTGATTGTTACACACTTCACAGTTCACAAAATGACATTCATTAGAATTCAGTTACTTCACTCAGGTTTCATAAAAGAATAACAAGATCAAGAAAAAGGCTAGAATAATATCTGCTGCCGGTTGACTCAGTTTTGGTTAAGTCAGTTTGACTTAAACTCAGCTTTGTCAGCTTAACTCCACACAAGTTTTAAACTGAATCATAATTTGTTAAAATCCAGTTTAGGAAAGTTTTTGGTGACAAGTTTATTCACCCCTCCCCGCCCCCTCTAAACTTGTGTTAGCCTTTTCAAGGGACCAACACAAATATTTGTGTATAATTTTAGTAGAGTTTACTTAAATTAGGGGTTTACAACTTTTTATATATAAAATTATAGTAGAGTATACAATTACTACAATTATGCGGTAGAATTTACTCAAAACAGGGGTTTACAACTTTTGAGTGAACTTTACTATAATTTTGAGTAAACTCTACATCCACTTTTCGTATATAATTGTAGAAGAGTAAACTCAAAACAGTATATACAACTATACAACTTTTCTATAATTTACTCAAAAGTGGGTTTTACAACTCTTTGTATATAATTGTATATTGACCATAACATAATTCTTGTATATAACTTTTTGTATATAATTGTAGTTGCATTTCCTCAAAACCGGGGGTTTACTTAATATGGAGGTTTATAACTTCTTGTATATAATTGTAGTAGAGTTTACTCAAAACTGTGGTTTTCAACTTTCACTACTACAAAATATAGATATTATGACACAATATTTAGGACATTTTGTCCCAAACGCCCTTTCAGGCCTTTGATGGGGTGTTCACTCGGTTAGTGTCGTTTGCTTCAGTAAATATATAATTGTTTATTATTTTCTAATTAGAGTAAAGGCGTTCAGAAACGCCATATAGTCTTAATTTTTGTTTTCCTTTACTTTTTTCTCTTACAAAAGAAAAGTGGGTCAATATCCACGCTATTTTTTCCTAGTCCTTTTATCAGTCAAGAGATTCAACTCTCTAGGGTATATCGCTTCCATTATCCGCCATTCTTTATCCATTTCTGCCGTTCTTCATCTGTTTCCGGTAATACCTTCTTCCTCCTAAGTCTGTCATCTGGATCGATTTTCATATCTAATTTGTCTCCTCCGTTTGTTTCCAATGATGTTTTCTTGTTCGAGCTAACTCATCGCTGGAGGACTTTTGCTCTTGATTTTAGCATGAATTTTCTGAAAATTTGCCGAAGGTGAGTTTATAATTGCTCGTTGTGGCTTATTTAGTATTCGCGCCCCGTTTTAATTTTCATGTTCATTTCTAAGTTCTTGCGTAAGGATTTGTTGTTTGTGCTTTAAATTTGCTCGTAGTTTTTACTTCTTTGCCCTGCGATGACTTGACATTTGTCCTTGTTTTGTTATTGTGGTTGTTCTTGAAGTACAAAAAGCAATTCGATGACTTTCTTAAGACTACATTGGGAGGCTTTGCTGTAAATGTCGATTTATTTTTTCATGTATAATGATCATCAGATTCACTGAAGACTGGTACTGATAGAAATTATTAGAAACCTATGAAGATTTTGGACAAGCTTCACTGTATTGCCCTGAGTATTCTATGGCATGCATCCTTTCTATTCTTAATATCATCACCTCCAATATCTGAAAGATTATCAGTGTATTTGCCAGTTTGGTATGATTTGTGTCTAGGTTTTGAAATTTTACTTAGAGATCTTCAAGGTTTTGAAGGCCTCGGAGTCTCGTCTTCAGAAATGCTTAAAGGTATTTCCCTTGCAATATAGTTACGAGTGTACGCTTATATAGTTTTCATAAATGTATGTATTTTGAATGACCACAATGAAATCGGCTTTTTATTTTGAGAATTACTAGTGGTTTTAGGATACATACGATTTGATTTTACAAGTATGTAAAGCGAAGTTTGAAATCATGATCCGTCTGAAGCAAATATGAATGCCTTTGACTCACTGTGCAAGTTTGAATCGCTCTGTTTTCTCACTATTCCTACACATTTTAGGAGAGTTACTAACTAATGGTAAGACTTAAGCCCTTGTATGAATCGAATATTGTTTTAATCATCAAGTTGAGATGATACTTTCTTGCATTCCAGTAAGCCGTGGATTATTGAAAGGCATTGTTTGTGTTGTAATCTATCTTGCATGTGAAACGTCATATTGCAGAGAGCGTCTTCTGAGTTTCAGTACTTATGGAACCTATGAACCTTTTCCTCCTGAATTTGCATAGTGATTCATTATACAGATTCAGATTCACTCATGCCAGCAAATACAGGATGAATGGTATTTAGTTTGCTGGTTTTTTTTTAGTTGACATATTTTCTTTTATGATTCTATCATTTTCTGATTTGTGTAATATGAGCCGAGCTGCTCATGAGCAACTCATTGCTCGGTTCGTGAAATGCTCATGAGCAACTCAATGCTCGGTTTGTGAGATTTCTTATTGCTTCCACATCTGTTGAAACTAGAGTCCATTGTTGTTTCACTTGAAATTCTACGCCCTTGATCCATCAACTAGCTCCATGCATGTTTTCCTTAGCTACTCCAACTTTATTTGCTTCATCCCTTTAGAAATGTATCAAATTTTAAACTCTAGATGCATTCCGTTGTGTAATCAAAAATTATGTTTTTGGTATCAATATCATTATCATGCTTCCATTTCTAAGTTTTGCAGCATTTCAATCAATTGCCACTTAGGACATGTGTTATATGAATCATATTCAATACGGGTGTCCTTCACCCAAGGACTTTTTGTTCGGATATTTTACCTTATGCTATATTGTAGTCCTACTCCTATGCGGATTTCTGAATTGAATATTTAATTCTGCACTCTGCTGGCTGTCTTCTTCCTGTGGTTTGCTCTTTCTAGATGGATTTTTCACTTCCTGATAATAGGCACTTGGGTGCTGCCTTTTGCTGCCCCCTTTTTTATTGGGTCTATCGCAAACAGTCTTGTCATTAAGGTAAAAAAAACATTGCCATTGTGTATGTGTTCTTGTACGTGTTAGAACAAATTTTCTTTTTGTTTGGATGTTCATTTGTCAAGGTTGCCTAGACATTCGAAGGATAACTTGAAATCTTTAAATTTTGTACAAAATTTAAATTCTTATATATTCTTTTATCAACATGAGCAGGGGACATCTCCACCTTGTAAGAGGCAATTCATTGGAAGAAAAACCCTGACATTTCGTTGTACAGACTGCTGCAGAAATATAGCGTGGCAACCACATTTTGATCACTTTTATGGAGGAAGTAAAGGTACCACCCGCTCTTCAAATTCAGGACCAGACATAATTGATGTCGAGTTTGAAGAAAAATGAGCTGTGATACATATGCTTCAAAAACATGCTCTATGCAGACCATGCAAATTTATCTCGTTGCTAGTAACTCATTCACTTCGGATTTAGATGTTATAATATCGATTTTTTTCGCCAATCTTTTTTCCGGATGCATGTAACCATAGGGAGAGGATATGATGAAAGAGTTGATATAGTTAATGTATTTATTTTGGAACATAGAAGAAAAATATTGTTTCATCATTGGCACTGAATTGAAAGAGTTGGTGGAATTCGATTTTCAAGAGTTGACTTAGTATTGAATAATGTAGGCAATGTTTAATTCTTAGAATATTGGTAGAATATTACTCTGTTATATTGGAAGCAGTGATGCAATAGAATGGAAAATGAATGAGGGACATTACTGGAATGGTGGTAAGATTGCATCTAGAATCAATATAGTCATAATATTTTGCATCGTCAAGAGAGTTTAATGTGGCTAATTCACTAGTGGTTGTAGGTAACTTGTAGAACCATGAATGTGCTTTGCTACTGACTAATGTTTGTCTTATTGAGATTCAAATGCTATGTGAGTTAGAATATATGCAATTTCATTACATAGTTTCTTATCTAAGCTAAAGATGGATTTTTAAGACTTGTGATACTCATGTTTATGTAGTTGTGTATCTGATAACATGTGGTGCTCAGTCTGATCTGATCGTATTTAATTGCGTTTTTGTAGCAGTGTTTTTGTATATAAAAATATAGAAGAGTTTACCCAAAATGGAGGTTTTCAACTTTTTGTATATAATTGTAGTAGAGTTTACTCAAAACGGGGGTTTACAACTTTTTGTGTATGTAATTGTATAGTAGAGTTTACTCAAAATGGGTGTTCACAACTTTTAGTATATAATTGCAGTAGAGTTCACTCAAAATGAGGGTTTACAACTTATTGCTTGTAATTGTAGTAGAGTTTACTCAAAACATGAGTTTACAACTTTATAGTGGAGTTTACTCAAAACAGGTGTTTAGCTATATAATTGAAGTAGAGTTTACTCAAAACGGGGGTTTACAACGTTTTGTAAATAATTGAAGTAGAGTTTACTAAAAACAGGGGTTTAAAACATTTTTGTACATAATTATGGTAGAGTTTACTCAAAACGGGGTTTTACAACTTTTTGTATATAATTGTAGTAGAGTTTACATAAAATAGGGTTTTGCAATTTTTGTATATATTTGTAGTATAGTTTACTCAAAACAGGGGTTTACACCTTTTTGTATATAAATTTATAGTAGAGTTTACTTAAAATGGGGGTCTACAACTTTTTGTATATAATTGTAGTAGAATTACTGAAAATGGGAGTTTACAATTTTTTTGTATATAATTGTATAGTTGAGTTTACTCAAAATGGGTGTTTACAGCTTTTGTATATTATTGTAGTAGAGGTTACTCAAAACGGGCGTTTAAAACTTTTTGAATATAATTGTAGTACAGCTTACTCAAACGGGAGTTTACATTTTTTGTATATAATTGTAGTAGAGTAACTCAAAATAGGGGTTTACAACATTTTGTATATAAAATTATAGTAGAGTTTACAGTTACTAAAGTTATGCAGTAGAGTTTACTCAAAACGCGGGTTAAAAACTTTTGAGTAAACTCTACTATAATTTTGAGTAAACTTTACTACAACTTTTGGTATATAATTGTAGTTGAGTAAACTCAAAACTATAAATATAACTATATTATTGATATCTTCTATAATTTACTCAAAATGAGGTTTTACAACTTTTTGTATATAATTGTATTTTGACCATTACATTCTACTTGTATATAATTTTTTGTTTATAATTGTAACAGAGTTTACTAAAAAATGGGGGTTTACAACTTTTTGTACATAATTGTATAGTAGAGTTTGTTGGGAGTAGCGCCCTAAAGGCAATTTATGTAATTGTTTTTATAATTAATAAATGACAGATTTATTCTCATCTTATTATTTGCTTTGTGCTTATATGGAATACACTACTGAAAACCCCAAGTTATCATATGTTGCCATATAACTTAGTGTGTGTCACGCGTGAGGAATAAGTTTTTGGTGATACACTTGAACTGTTAGTCCGTGGTGAACTTAATCAAAGTATGGGGTCTGTTGATTAAACCACCATTAATGCGCCCAGATCACTTTATGGTGTGACAGTCTTATCCGGACCGTCGATATTGGTTATCTAAGTGGGGCATTTTTATATGATGTAGTCATATAGGACTGGACCGATTTAATCTGTATTCTCATATAATTCCGTGATTGAGAAATCTTATTAAATTACAAAATGATCATAAATGGATTAACATTAATCCTGAAGTGATTGCATACTCCTACTTGTTAGGGTTTGATGTATTCGTTAAGGATTTCTAAGAGGCTCGGATATTTTTCTCTTTGTCGGGACTCGAACCCGGATACTCCGGATTAACGAGCCACACTATTTACCATTAGGCCGATGCTTTCTTTCTTCTAATTTTCGACCACACTTAACTAAGATCTCATTATAAAATACCATATTATTTTAATCACAAATCAAAAACTCGTGATTGATTGATGTTTTTGTCTCATTTTTTCTAGAAACCGTTATAATAAAAATTATGATATATTTTAGTTGTTATCACACTTAAAAACCGAGATCTACTATAATTTCAACACATTTAAAAACTGTGATCTATTTTAGTTGTTATCACACTTAAAAACCGTGATCTATTATAGTTGTTATCACTCTTAAAAACCGAGATCTATTAAAATTTCAACACATTTAAAAACTGTGATCTATTTTAGTAGTTGTTATCACACTTAAAAACCAAGACATATTATAATTTCAATCACACCTAAAAAAGTGTGATCTATTATAATTTCAACACATTTAAAAACTGTGATCTATTTTAGTAGTTGTTATCACACTTAAAAACCGAGATATATTATAATTTCAATCACACCTAAAAAAGTGTGATCATTCTTTTTTTTCGAAAACAAAATAAACGCACACATACTTTTTGTTGCCACTGGGACTCAAACCCGGATACTCTGGATTGAGGAACAACACTAATTACCGCTGGGCCGATGCCTACTTTATTATCATTTTCGGGCACACTAATCTAAAATATCATTATAAAATATCATATTATTTTAATCACAGTTAAAAACCGTGATTGATTGATGTTCTTGTCTCTGTTTTATTAAAAACCGTGATAATAAAAACTGTGATCTATTTTAGTTGTTATCACACTTAAAAACCGAGATCTATTATAATTCAACACATTTTTAAAAACTGTGATTTATTTTAGTTGTTATCACACTTAAAAATCGTGATCTATTATAGTTGTTATCACACTTAAAAACCGAGATCGATTATAATTTCAACACATTTAAAAACTGTGATCTATTTTAGTAGTTGTTATCACACTTAAAAGCCGAGATCTATTATTATTTCAATCACACCTAAAAAAGTGTGATCATTTTTCTTTCACACCTAATAACTGTGATAAAAAATTTAAGTGTGATAAATATACATTTTACTTGTCTCAGTTTTTTAAAAGTGTGATCCTTATCTTTAGATAAGTGTGATCAATGTCTCTTTTCTTGTTAATGGATATAATTTGTCTCACTTTTTTCTATAGTTGTGACAAAAATATCATGAATTCAGTCACAGTTTAAAAATGAGATTAATTGATATAATTTATCTTACTTTTTCAATAACCGTGACAAAAATATCAGACCAATTTAGTCACAGATTAAAAGTGTGATTGATCGGTATAATTTATCTCGTTTTTTGAATAACTGTGACAAAAATATCATATCAATTATGTCACTGTTTGTGAGATTGATTGATATAATTTATCTCGCTTTTCGTAAACTGTGACGAAATATCATATCAATCGCTTTTTCAATAAGTCCGAATCACTTTCACATTGGCACTATTCTGGAAAGAGTGAGGAGTGTGTGTCTCACATATTTGGAATCCATTCCTTCCTGCGAGAAGTAGAAAGACAATCTCTTTATTTGTTAATCCTAGAAACTGATCGATCGGCCGAGTTCATATTGGTTATGAACTAATTGATCACTAGTGGGTTAATGGTAAATAAGGATAAGATGTAATGAAGAAGCTTTACGGAAATAATCCCGCTTCGTTACGGATAGTCACTGAAGGGTTAGTATGTATGTAATGATTATATCAATGGACACTTATTAACTCGACTTTCTGAGAATAAGTTATATCTATAATCGATAGAGTTCAGTTTCAGATTTATGGCTGCGTAATTCCGGAATTAATAAGTTGAGTAGAAATATTCTGTTCGATGATTATTTTATTCATTTTATTGTAGCTACTGGTTATAGGTCCATGGTCCGCGGGTTGGCTCCTAACATGCAAGTGTTTTCTTGTTTTGTGGAACATCGAGAATAAATTAAATAGTTGGTCTATTTAATGAAATTGCTAATATTATTTATTTGGTAATTAATATATAAAATAGAAAAGACATTTTCTATTAATTTTAATGGCAAAGTGGCTCCACACATGTTGAGGAAATTATGAAATTTTCCTAGATTATGTCACATGGGTAATTAATTAATTATTTATTTTTTAGATAATTAATTGAAAAATAAGAGATTGATTTTATGAGAATTATCTCTTATTTTATAGCAAATATATTTTCCTTATCGAAAATGGTAATTGTTTTGTGAAAAGGATAACTCTCTCTTGACTAATTAATTTCCTATATAAATAGAGTTCCTCCCAACACAATGATCATCACAATTTGCGCCACACTTAATAAAAAGAAGAGAAAAATTAGTTTCTCGTTCTAGCCATTGGGAGAAGAAAAACTTGGAGTTTTTCTTGAGCATATTCGAGGAGGTTTTACTACGAGGGTCAACGCCCACCAGTCATCGCTTGGAGATACGATTCGGAAGATCTCGGCTTCTCTTATCTGGTTAAATCTTCTACCTTCTTGTAGTTATATTAATTAATCCTGTGAATAAAATCGTGGTAAAATCGCATGTGAATTTAATTCGTAGCTTCTGCTGTGCATGAATGAGCATCTCGATCGGTGCTGTGAATCAGATCTGACGATCCAATTATGGATAGGATCCGGATTGGGGTTTCTGAATATCCAGCATTTGGTATCAGACCAAAGTTAAAGCAATTTTGCGATCATGATTGAAAAATTAATTAATAAGTAGTGACATTGAATAAAAATTGCATCTTTTATATGTTTATTATATATATGCGTGATTGAATGTTTTGGTTGACGAGATGGATTGAGGTTTGTCCTTGTTTACCGTTAGATCTATTGTAAACCAAAAATTTTCTGGGTATAGGAATTATGTAATTTATTTGTTATAATTTAATCTCCTATTAATTAGAATTTGATTAAATTTAGCGGCTCTATTGTATTTAAATTTTTTCGAAGATGATATTTACAATTAAGTGGGCGGCGAAATGGTGTAGATAATAGCTTCAGATGAATACGTCAAGAGTTCGATTTCTATTCGATGCGGTTTTTTTGAATTTTTTTCAAGAAAAAGGTTGCAGTTTTATAAAGAAAAAAATTTATAGCAGCAGGGATTCGAACACGCACTGCCTCGGTAAGGAAAAAGGCGTCTAACCAACTCGGCTGAAAGCTTATTTGTTCAAAAAACGGAGCAGTTTATTAATAAAAACACTGGCGGCAAAGGCAATTAGAGATTAGTAAATCATTTAAACATAGGGTTTATTTATTAATTTAATTTTAAATTTACAGATTAGATATGGGTGTACCAACGGTCCATCTCAGTGGTTTATTTTTAACATTTCTTTTCTTATGTGATTATTTATGTGATATAACCATGCCATGCATCATATTCATGAATTCCACTCCTAGCATAGGCATACATGTAGAAAATTAATTTTGGCATTAATTAGACATGTATGAAAATGATAATTAATTTATATTAATAATAAATTAAATTAATTAAAGAAAATGGAATTTTATCGAGATATAAAATTCACATGATAAACTTGATTTAGGAGTATGAATCCTTCGGGGTTTTGGTTATGTAGTGTCTACATAATTAGAATTTTGTTAATCAAAAATGGAAAATCATGAAAAATTAGACACCAACTAACGTTATTTGTAACCGATAAGTTGGTGGTTGTTTTTCTTGATTTATTGTTTTTTTGAATTATTGGAAAATTCTATAATCCTAAAACTTTTATCATGACTAATTAGGATCATAAAATTCTTTGTGAATTTTAATTGTGTAGTGTCTACACAAGAGAATTTCTAAATAATCGATAAATTGGAAGATCATGAATATAGTGTCACTAGTTAGACGGTATTTGGAACCGATAAACTAGTGGGAGCTTTAAATTTCGTGATTCATTGTTTTTTGAATTATTGAAATTTTTATAAGTCCTAATGGCTTAGGATTATAAAATTCTTGGTGAATTTTATTTGTGTATTTCTCAAAAAAAAAATTAACTGTGTAGTGTCTACAAAAAGGAATTTCAATCCATAAAATTGGAAATTCATGAATATAGTGACACTAGTTATATGGTATTTGAAACCAATAAACTAGTGGGAGGATTAAATTAAATATTCATGATCAATTGTTCTTGGATTATTAAAAATTTCTAAAACCCTAAAGAGACGCCTAATTTTCAAAATAACGAGTGGGAGCGGGGAAGGTGACAATCGACCACTCGGCCTCTACTGTTGACACAAGCACCGTGAGAGAATGGTGATGCCTTATGCCACTTTGATTTCGGCCCCTTTCGGATGGCCTTCACCGCTATCAAAATTCAAGGCTTGGTTTCTGAAAGGATAGGATTTTGAGTACTCGTCGGGTCACTGACCTACCATTCGGCGGTATACTCGGGGTCTACTTAAAAATCTGAAATAGTGGGCCACACTCTAAAGAGCATTTTTGGAAATATCTTGGCTGAAAAAGGAAGGTAATCAACAATTAAGTCGGGATGTTTGATTCTTAGTTAATTGTTGTGAGAGATTGTCTCAATTTAATCGTCACCTTTTTGACCTACCCATCGGCGGCATTGAGGTGTGAGATTAAATCCTTGGAATGGTAGGATAAACTGCATGCATGACATCACGTTTATAATTCCTAAAATTATTATTTGTTGTGGTGTATGATTTGATTTACAATTCTGTCATAATTTATTTTACAACTACATATCATATCAGGGTGACTAGACTGCTTAAGTAATTAAAATTGACTGAAGACTTCGTAAAAGTGGAAAAGTAACAAGAACGTTGAACTCAATAATCGAGAATGCAAATTAATTTTTTGGAAGAGGATGTTCCTCTTGAGCCTACAAACTTAAGTGACATTGATAAGTATGTCACCGCTGTCACTCGTATTGAACGGGAGACAAATTAAAATTAGTTCAAAGATGACGAGAATGATTTGGCATCAATCTCACTGGACATCCCACAGTTCATGAGTAGTGTCTACTCAAATGAACTGCTAGTTCATGACCATTTCCTTTAAAGAAAGCCAAGAATGGGAAGGTATGTCTACAAGTGTAAGTCATCTAAACTAAATAAGTTAAAGGCTAAACCGAAATATTAATAAAAGAAAGTAAAGGATAAGGAAAGTGATTTCGGATCACTAACCTATGAATCCTTAGAGACTTTCTTAACCGAGTAATTTGACTCAGAAGCTAAAGTTATTTTGTAAGAACGAGGTAGCTGGGCATTCATGATGATGAAAAGACAACGGACAGTTATTTCAGCTAAGATAGTGGGAGTGATATAAGGAAACAAATTTCAGATTTTAATCCTTGAATATCACAGAAATTTAATTTCTTTTTTTCGGATTCGTTGGAACAAAATGATTCACTTTCACATCGATAATATAATTGCCTTAAAGAAAGTGAATATGACATTTGTATACGATTCTGAGACTCGGACTTTTGTCTGATAAAGTCAGAACCACTAAGTAATGTTGAAAAGGTATATGTAACACATCATAAGCTATTAAGACGAATGGTTTACATATTAAGATAAACGATTCTTCGGCATCTATTAATTAGTGCATGTATCCTAAAGATAAGATCTGAAGACTAGCTAAGGGTGATTCCTATCTCCCAGTCTGAGAACACTATCTCAAAGGAAAAATGACTAAGTAACATTTCAATTGAGAAAGGATAATAGAGCTAAAGAAGTATGAAAGCTTGTTTATATTGACCTTTGGGGTCTTATGAAGGATACAAGCTAGTGGGAGTTTTTGAGTAGTGGACAATTTGTCTGATAGCTGCTCGAAACACCGATTAATTTATCTAAATATTTGGAGGAATCTCTGATATTACCAGAGAAATGAGTATTTCATGATCAGATACAAGCTATGGCATGGTTTTGGCACTGTTGATTGCCTACCTCCGAGTGAAACAATGTCACTGAAAGGATAAACCATGGATTGCCTAATATAGTTATTATTATGATACAGTACACTGTTTAACTTAATTAAGATATTGATTGCAAGATAACGGTTCGCATAATCATGTAAAACCGAGAATTCTACCTTAGAAAATGCTTATGAATTTGTGGATGATGAGTGAAGTGCATTTACTCCACTTCCGCAGATAGAGGCATTTAGCATTAGTGCTTGAATGTAGGACTAGAGATTTTGCATACACGTTCAGATGGGACTGTTCGTGAAATATCTTAATGCAATAAGTGAAGGTTGGTTATAAGATTCTAAAGATCGGATAACGACGGTTGTATTGTCTCAGCCTTTCTAGAGAATGTATATAACAGCCTTGCACCTTGATGTAAAGTTAGTCAATGAGTTACTAACTGATTTAATAAGACCACATCCAACATTGGTTGTTAAGGGTTACGCTGATAAATACTACTACACCAGATCAGAATATCAATCCACCCAAATACGGTGGGAGTATGGTTTAATCATTTACACACTGTGATCATGCAGACTTTACGGTCTGCTGGGGGTGATTGATCACCTATGGAGTTTTGTTACTCCAATTCTGTTCACAATCTTGTAGAACGACCTGAGTGTCTCGGGCCCAATGGGAGTAATTGGTTCTACGTGAAGAAGAGATGAATGAATGAGAAAGTTTATCTTTCAAAGAAAAGCTAAGTGGTCTAAGGGTAATTCCTTGACAAGTAGAGAGTTAAACAGGGGTGATGCCCTGGAACTTTCTCACCATTCAACCTTTGTTGATCCGTTGGAAAGCAAAAAGAATACCATGGGTTATGCCCTGAAACATTCTTGCCGGACAACGGAGCTTGAATTCATTCGGAACAAAAGGGTTTTTTTGCGTAAAGCCAATTGCAGATTGACTGCCTATGCTTATATCCATTGGTGGATTAAAGCAAATCTCTAGGTCATTAAAAGCCTCATGTTTGAAATGTGTGGGCTTGACCAGAATATTGATGAGTCTTTTGTAGACTGGAGAATCAATATTGGTAAAGTAGTAGACGTTAGTGTTTATAAAGGATAACACTACAACAGTTGAGAACAACATGAGTGTGTTATCTGAAGTCAAGAATTGATGAGCCACACTTCTCTGAACCATAGAAGTAGACTATATTCTTAGAATTTGATTCGGTCGAATTCATGAGAAAAAGTTGTTGGCAATATCCCATAAATCTTATTGGTTAAGATGATAATGCATTTTTGAATGCTAGATTCAATGAGAGGTTTCCTACCCAACCCCTCCTGGAATAATTCTCTTAGTCTTTGGATAAAGAGAAAATTGGATAGATTCTCTTTTGGATAGAGAAATTCAGGTTACTAAAAGTCAATTAAAGTCAAATCTCAGATTCGAGCAATGGATAGCAGTATAGTGCAACCTCAAGTACCTTTAAAGAAGGAGGAGTTTAATGCTTGTGTATTCGGGAGCAAACTTGAGTATTGTTGACTACACTGATTCTCATTTTATGTCAGATTAAGAATGATCTTAAGTCGATCTCGGATCAAGTGTTTACTCATAGTGATGGAGCCATAGTCTGGTGCAATCTAGCACTGCCAATTTGACTCTATTAATTGAATACATAGCAGCTTTTGGAGCAGCTAAAGAGGCAGTGTGGCTTGAGAAGTTCTTTGTTGGATTGGGAAGTGATTCCAGGTCTCGATGAGCCGATACCATTTTACTGTGAAGAAAGTTGAGAGGTAGCTAATGCAAATGATCTTCGCAGTCACAAGAGGTCAAAATCATATTGACAAAGTACCCTCTGATCAGACAGACCTTGCATAGAGGTGAAGTTTGGGTCCTAACGATCTCCTCATAACCGACATCCTACTGATCAGTTTAACCAAGTCGCGTGGCATCTAATGTCAGTGATAAGCGCTTGGTGGGTATGAAATTGGGAGATATGTCTCATCTGCCTGAGAGAAAGTGGGAGAATTTTGTTGTTAAATAGAATAAGGGTGTGGTGCTCTAAAAACAATCATTGCTTGTCTTTACGGGCAAGTGGGAGATTGTTAGATGTAGGGCCCGAAAGACAATTGTTGCTTAACCTTACGGGCAAGTGGGACATTGTTGGGAGTAGCGCCCGGAAGACAATTTATGTAATAGTTTTTATAATCAACAAATGATAGATTTATTCTCATCTTATTATTTGCTTTGTGCTTATAAGGAATACACTACTGAAAAATCCAATTTGTATCATATGTAGCCATATAACTTAGTGTGTGTCACACGTGATGATTAAGTTTATGGTGATACACTTGAACTATTAGTCCATGGTGAACTTAATCAAAATATAGGGTCTACTGATTAAACCACCATTAAAGCGCCGAGAACACTTTATGGTGTGACCGTCTTATCCGGACCATCGATATTGGTTATCTATGTGGGGCATTTATATATGATGTAGTCATATAGGACTGCACCGATTTAATCTGCATTTCTCATATAATTCCGTGATTGAGAAATCATATCAAATCACAAGATGATCATAAATGGATTAACCTTAATCTTGAAGTGATTGCATACTCCTACTTGTTTCAAGATAGGGCTTGATGTGTTCGTTAAGGATTGCTAAGAGGCGCGGTCCGAATCACTTCATGTTGGCACTATTCTGGAATGAGTGAGGAGTGTGTGTCTCACAGATATGGAATCCATTCTTTCCTAAGGGTAGTAGAATGACAATCCCCTTATTTGTTAATCCTAGAAACCGATCGATCGGCCGAGTTCATATTGGTTATAAACTAATTGATCACTAGTGGGTTAATGGTAAATAAGGATAAGATGTAATGAAGAAGGTTTACGGATATAATCCCGCTTCGTTACGGATAGTCTATGGAGGGTTAGTATGTAAGAAATGATTATATCAATGAACACGTATTAACTCGACTTTCTGAGAATAAGTCGATAGTGTTTAGATTTGGATTTATGGTGGCGTAATTCCGGAGTTAATAAGTTGAGTAGAAATATTCTATTCGATGAATATTTAATTCAATTTATTATTGCTACTGGTTATAGGTCCATGGTCCCCGGGTTGGCTCCTAACACGTGAGTGTTTTCTCATTCTGTGGAACCTCGAGAATAAATTAAATAGTTGGTCTATTTAATGAATATGCAAATATTATTTATTTGGTAATTAATATGTAAAATAGAAAAGACATTTTCTATTAATTTTAATGGCAATGCGATGCCACACATGTTGACGAATTAGGAAATTTTCCTAGATTATGTCACATGTGTAATATATTAATTATTTTTTTGTTAGATAATTAATGGAAAAATAAAAGAATGATTTTACGAGATTTATCTCTTATTTTATGGAAAATATATTTTCCTTATGGAAAAGGATAATTGTTTTGTGAAAAAAATAACCGTCTCTTGACTAGTAATTTGTTAATTTTCTCAAATTCTACCGTTCATCGTTACTTGTTCATTGACTTTTAGATCATAATTAGTATAAAATTTAATTTTAGTTGATAAGTTGTGACATTATTTATAACGACTATATTTTAATCCGATAATTGTACGATTTCCTCGGGACGACTCGGTAACACCCTGAACGCCGGTTCGGTCCTCGAAAAATTTCACTTTTCGAGTCTCTTCTCTCTTTCTAACCCTCCCTCTAATCATCTTTACATTCCTTTCTCATCAACCCTAAGGTTGATTTCTTCCTCGAGATGCAAACCAGGAGTAAGAAGGGAAATCTTATCTTTAACCCCGAACTCGAGCGAGACATTGTCGAAGAAGATTATTTCAAAGTTCGACAAGATGAGCGAACACGGTTCTAGTGATGACGAACCGGAGAACCAAGGGAATAATAACCAAGATCCACCAAATTAAACCAAATTCGATGCAAATGTTGCGGAACCGACAAGCAGGCAAGCCTGGATGAACCGGCCCGGATGCAACAACAACAACAAATGTTCAATGCAATGAATACCCTAGGCGGGCGCACATTGTTGTGCGAAGACCCTTATGCGCCATATCTTGATCAAGACTTCTTGGAAGGGCATAGACCAATTCGGCCTCCGGAGATGGGAGGAATGCATTTTGATTTAAAGAATGGAGTTGTGGGGATGGTCCAAAATAGTTCATTCCATGGCACCGCTTGCGAGAAGACCCACACGACTTCTTGTCTACTTTTGTGCAAATCTGTGAAGCAGGTCACTACCCTGGCGTTCCTACAGAAGTTGTTAAATTGAAACTTTTCCCGTTTGCTTTGAGGGGTGAAGCAAATCGATGGTTTAAGTCTTTACCCCATCACTCTCTTCATAACTGGGCTGATGTTAAAAGAGCCTTTGCTCTGAAATTCGTTTCACCTGGAACGATAATGGAACGTAAAAGAGATATAGCCACTTTCGAGCAACTAGAAGGGGAGAGTGTGGGAAAGGCACGGGAGAGGTTGAATCGTTAATGAGAAAATGCCCTAACCATGGATATACTCGACATGAGCTTCTAGAATTATTCTATCGGGGTGTTACGCAACCCAATAGAGATTACTTGGATTCCACACTCATGGATCGTTTTTAGGAGGAGGAGATGATGCCGCCTGTGGGTAGCATTAACGATAGCTAAGAACAACATGTGGGCAACTCAAAAGAAGACCCGTGTTAGCGAAGCAAAAAGGAGGCTGCTTCAAGTGACTCGGAGACAAAGATGCTAGTAACTATTCCGGGAAACCCGCGAAATAGTTATTATACACCGCCCAGGTGCATCCAACAACCAAAGACCCCAAGGTAACTGGCCCAAACGCAAAATCAACAGCCCACCTATGTCTCTCGAAGAAATTTGATGAGCTAGTAGACATGGTGAAAACACTAGCCACCGGTCAAAAAACGATGGAGAGACGGATAGGTCGGATGGGTCGATCAACAAGCGAGCGAGACCTCCAGAAGACCGCCTAGTTATACGGATAAAAACCCTAAGGCGATGTCGGTGCTTGTAATGCCATCACACCGCAATGGAATTATGGACAAGAGGAGGAATTGAATGCGGGTCACCCTCGAAGCGGTAAGACAATTTGGACCCGAAAAGATGTCGGGAAACGAGTAGCAGCCCCTCCGGCGCCATAAGTTCGGGGAGGGGGCAATCGTTGAAGTTAAATGCCAAAGAAAGCATCGGTGAGGAAAAGCCTGAGTGGTGATGATACTTCGGGGGATAGTGATGAGGATGTCGAGAAGGGAAGTCGTAGTCAACCCGACTAAAAAAGAAAACTCGAGAAGTTTGTCGGATGGAAGGATAAGGAGGACGAAGCCATTAAAAGTCAACCTATGATTAATCATTCGAAAACCCTTCCTTATCCGGCAAAGAAAAGAGAGAGAATACCCTAAACTCGACAAACAAGTATGACGGAGTGAGGAAGATGCTTAGAGATACTATGGTGACTATGCCACTTTAATCGAGATGTTCTTGCGTCGTAGTAATTTAAGGATGCATGCGGAAGTAAAAAGAAGCTATTGTTCTAGCCGTTTAGCCGCCGGTTGTGTTAACAACGTCCTATTCATAAATCATCTAGTTTTTCCACCGATCACATTGCCATTAGTAGATGTCTCGATTTAGGTCGTCTTTCTAAATACTTCTTCATCATTGATTTCAACAAGCCAAATACCAAAGTAGGACACATACTTCAGGCAGTATGTTTGCTGAAGCTGAGTCAGAGGACTCATTCCATTGAAGCAATCTATGGTAGGATGAATTGACTCGATGAAGAGCTCACGCAGATTGGAGCTCGGATTACCACGGCAGGAATAGAGTTGTCTCAAATAAGATACCGAGCCTATGAGTGAACGGACATTCCAGATTGAGCAAAGAATGATTGAAGGAGCCAACTGGGGCAGTACTGCACCTTGCAGAGGACTATGCCTTAACGTGGTAGCCGGGACGAAATAAATTTCGAAAGAAACTACTCACAAAAAGTTCGGACTGATATGCAGCGTTTCAGCAAGAGCTTCAAGAAGCAGAACTTAAGAAGATGGCTAAGAGTAAGCAAGAACAAATCTTAGCACAGAGTTCCTCCTAGATGATGTCACTCAATGCTCTTCAAGCACACCTCAAAGAGATGGTAGCTACAACTGTCTACTACAGTGGAAAAGGTGGTCTTGGGGTATATACCACTGCTGACAAAAGTTGAAATCATTACAAGACCTAAAATACTATCTCTGTGGTAAGTTGCTCTTTGACACCTAAATGGAAGCCGAGTGCTAGGCGAATCCACTAAGTGTTGGTGGTAGGCTTTTATATCAGGAATTATCTGCATTTAAAGTATGCATAAGAGATCCGAACGAATATGAGTTTTAAAAGGCCGACAACCCCCAAGCTGGCTGGTTCCGCATTGCTTATCGCTGAGCAGGAGTGGGTTGTCCTAAAGAAGGGAGGCTATCAGAGGAAGGTGGAGCAGGATCGGCTATAGAGTTTTGCATTGATTACGCAGACAAATGAGTCATCGCTATGATGATTACCTCTCAGCTTTCTTTCATTGACCAACTTCTAGAAAGATCGAGTTGGTCATGGGGTATTATTGTTTTCTTCGATGGATAGGCTCGTTATTTCCCGATAGCCATCGATTTAATGACTAAGAGAAGACAACGTTCCACTGCACGTTTTCGCATAATCCACCTGGGCTTATTGACTACAATAACGGTGTATGTTGGCCATATTTGACTTATGTATTGTGCATGGAAAATTATTGACGACTTCTCGCCTATGGAGCATACTTTGGATGGATTTTAAAAGAATCTTCGATATGGTACTTGCGTTGAGAAAAATCAGTGCTTAACTCTGGAAAAGTGTCATTTTCTAGTCGAAGAAGGGATTGTTTTGGGACACAAGGTGTCCGGTGATGGTATTCGAATGGATAAAGCTAAAGTAGAAGCCATTGAGAGAATGTCGTACCCGAAGACAAAGTGAAGGAGGTACGAGGATTTACGGGACATGTGGGCTTATCGGCGTTTCATTAAAGATTTTTCGACGATAGCAAAGCCGTTATCCAACTGTTTGAAAGAGGAAGTGGAGTTCTTGTTTGATGATGGGTGTAAGAAAGCTTTTAATAGCTTAAAGGATAAGTTAACCAGGTGCCCCATTTTAATCGCGCCCATTTGGACTCAACCTTTTGAATTAATGTGCGATGCCTCTAACTACGCAGTGGGCGCGGTTCTAGGGAGAATTGACAAAAAGTTCAGCCGATTTACTATGCTAGCCGCACTTTGAACCCGGCTCAATGCAATTACGCCACTACCGAGAAGGAATTCTTGGCGCGTTTTTGCTATATAAAGAGAGTTCCTCCCAACACAATGATCATCACAATTTGTGTTAGGTGTAGTGCCCGAAAGACAATTTGTGTAATTGGTTTTGATAACAGAATTTATCTCACCTTATTACTTGCTTTGTGCTTGTAAGTAATACACTGCTGCAAAACCTAAGTATATCAGTATGTAACCGCTTAACTCACTGTATGGCATGCACGTGAGGATTGAGTTAGTGGTGATATACTTAAACTGTAAGTCCGTGGTGAACTTAATCAGAGTTTAGGGTCTCTTGATTAAAACACCAATAAAGCGCCCAAAACACCTTAGGGTGTGATAGTCTTATCCGGACTATCGGTAGAGGGTACCTACGTGGGTGTTGGGGAGATTTTGCATCATTAAAACAAAAGAAAATTTATAAACCTATACTACCATGCAAAACTACCTCCTAACCGGCCGAATACCGGGTAGTTGCTAGTAAAGTTGGATAAGTACGGGTATCGATCCTCAGGGAATTGGGCTGTCGAATCTAACTTATTAATTCTTCTTTATTAACCTAAACCTAAACTAAAACGGAAAAGTAAATCGGACAGAGGATTGTTAATCCAAAGCCGGGAAGGATAATTGCGATCAACATAAAATAAATCTAAACTACAACAATAAATCTATCTAACGAACATGATAACGATCCGAAGCGATCAAACATGGAACGAACCATAATCCACCATCCCGCAACCCTTAATTTCTTCCCTAGATTATCTTATAGTGATTTAATTCAAGTTGTGGTTTCACCTATCAAACGTATGAATTCCTACTTTCGTAGATGAATTCGCCTATCAATCTCTATCTTTCGATTTACGGAGATTAACGCATCATAAAATAAACCAAGGTGCAAGATTTTCTAGATCTAACAACCTAGACATTCAACCTATCAACTTTCGTTTGATATAGATCAAAACGTCTATTCTTTCCTATGGTGATCTCGCGTTTACACCGACTTTCATCCTACGGTAAACATCAATAACAACATCTTTCGATATAAATTGCAATAACAAATAATCATAGAAAAGATACGAACTTGGAATTTAAACTTACAAGATATCCAGAGAAAGAAAGTAAAAACGCTGCAGAAAGATATCCATGGCTGCTCCATGTTTATTCAACCTCAAAACATCATCATGGTTCAAGAAACGAAGGAAAAACAAACAAAATAAAAGACCTAATCTAACCCCCGATCACCCGAGCACAAGGCTCGGGTGATCGGCCTTGAAAGCTCCCAGAAAGCGGCTGCTGTCTGTGTAATTTTCGTATGAAAAATCTGATGTAATTAGGGTTGGAATCGCAGCTGCTTTTATAGAAAAATCAAGTCGGTTGCTACAAGAAAGGTGCCGGACGCCCGTCCATAATGTCGGACGCCCGTTCACTATTTTCAGCAACAGCATCCAAACTTGTAACGCTCATATCTCGGGCCTCGTAAGTCGGAATGGAGTGATTCAAAATCCTGTAGAATCCTCTCTTCAAGCCCTACAACTCTTCTCTTGAGGTCCAGAGTCAAATCGGTTGTTATCATATCAAGAACTGCGTCGGAAGTCGGGACTACCCGGAATCCTGATTTCCCAACATTCATCTTGATTGATTTCTTTCCTTATATCTTTCAATCTTCCATAACTTTGATTGATCCTTTCCAATCACGAATTTGGCTCTCTAAAATCCTCTCTCCCATCATCAATGAGTATCTACAACAATAGGAAAACATACCAAAGCGTAACGTATTTCCAAAATAACATAAAATCATCAATTACGCACATAAATCGTTACGTTTTGAGATTTAACTATTAAAAACATCATTTACTCAATATTTCAATATAAAGCCCTATTTCTATGAAAATAATACATATACGGGGGAAATTGATATAAAATATATCGTTAAAAACACTATAAATTCACCCTAAACAACACCCCCACACTTAGCTTTTTGCTCGTCCCGAGCAAAACAAAACATAATCAAGCTCGAGACAAATAAACACTTATGCAAATATAAAGCATATTCAAGTAGTTTAGAAGTTCACCCAAGTGCGTGTGTGCATAGCCATAATAGATTTCCACTAAAACCACACTTGAAATTGATTCAAGCAAAACTAGCCAACATCCCATTTGAATCAGAAATATAAAAACGATTATAACATGCACCTCACCAAAAACATACACATTCCGAAAAGATAATAGGGAGCATTTAAAATATTTCCGACATACTTAGAGGATAGTCCCTACAACATATCATTCAGTTTATACTGGGGATAGTCAGAAGATAACTAAGGTTTTCAACCATCTTTTCACATTGCCATTCACTAATTTTTCTTTTTAGTTCAATCAATTCCACACATATATAGCATATATGCCCTCATTCCCAGCAATAGGATGTTTCAGGATAACACCCTAGCCGGACTACTATCATCGAAGGTCGGGAGCTATTAACCTCATAGTGGTATAGGACATTTCGAGATAATGCCCTACCGCACTCAAATCATTGGCAGCTACTTCCGACACTTATATATATATAATTCATATTATTCATCTTAGATTGGTATACAAACCTTAAATTATATCCCTCCTATCACATTCAAACCTTCAGATATTCACAGCATGTCATACTTTAATCCTAGAATACAAACTACTAAACTTTTCAAGAATTGTACATAAGCAAAGAAACATGCTATAATCATCAAAAATCTCCAACTAAAATGGGGTAGGCTTTCAACATTTAGCTCATCATTTACTATGGCATGTGAAAAAGAGTGTCGGGTGAAACAACTAAAATTACTAAATATACAGAATATAGCAAAAATGATATAAACTCAAGCAAAGATATGCCTTTGTCTACTCGGGATATAACAAAAAATTTGAAAATTAAGCACTTTTCATAGAAATACTAAAAATATGGAAAATGAATGTAGATAACACATAAGCCATTCCCCTCCCCCACACTTAAATTACAACATGTCCTCATGTTGTGCAGAAAATAAAGAGAAGTAAAGAACTTAGCTGATTGTCTTCCGAAAGGGAGCAACCCTGGGACGATGCGCATCACCCAGGAATGCTCGAGGATATTAGTAGATTGTGGACCATCCACCAGAAAACTGATATCGTCTAAAACTCACAAAAGCTAATGCAAATACCCTGCACTCATGAAAAACAAAGAAATACCTCGGGGGCAAGGGGGAATAGAACATACAAAGCACAAAATAGAATCGCTTCAGATGGAAAAATCAAACAGGGAAAGTACAGAACATCGAAGCGTCTAAATATGGAAGTGTGATATAAGCAAAAAAAAGAAATAATAGCTCAGATGGAAAGATCAACACTTAAACTCAGGACATCTAAGAATAAAGCCACAGAAGCTTGTGGAATAATATAGACCACATGTGCAAACAGAAACATCAAACTCCAACTAATAATGATAGAGGATTATACATGGAAAAGAAGTCAGAAAGATTTTTCAGATTAAGCTCATATAGAGATGGAACATATACATGGAATATTACACAGTAGTAGGCTAGGTGCGACTACATGAAATTATACTACAATGCAACCTACATGATATGCGATCCTAAAAATAAAATAAATAAAAATAAATTCTGACAGGCTTAGGCTGAGCAGGTTGAGAGGACAACCCTACAGTGACTACGGCCTATGCAGAAACTAAAAATAAAGAACACGAGGTAGTATTACGCAAACCGACAGTTAACTACACTCAAGAAAAATAAAAGAAAAATAGAAAAACAATGCAACTAGATGACATGCAACTAAATAATATGCATCTGAATGATATGCAAAAATAAAAGAAAATAAAAGAAAAAAAA
This sequence comes from Gentiana straminea, assembly GCA_036785695.1. NCBI lineage: Eukaryota > Viridiplantae > Streptophyta > Magnoliopsida > Gentianales > Gentianaceae > Gentiana > Gentiana straminea. Next base: position 837,227 of record JAVUPR010000360.1, on the reverse strand, counting down.
ACTAGCCCACTCATTTGCAACACGACATATATAAAATAAACGTCTACCAAATAATGACAGGTTACGATAAACGACAGTGCTGTCCATTACATGCAGTGTAGACGCGCCTTAAGACTCATCAAAGGTGATAGCATTATGGAAACCAACAGTTAGCTATACTAAACAAATATAACTCATATGGAAAAGGACGTAGCATACGGAAACCGACAGTAGCTACCCATATGAGTTACATAAACAACAGGAAAGCACATAAGTCTCAAAGCTTAAAAGATTCATCACAGCGGTATGTAGCATACGGAAACCGACATTAGCTACTAATTAACGATAAGAACAGTTATAGCATACGAGAACCGACAGTCACTAGAACATGCCTAGATGAATCAAGTATATTATCAATTAGATTCAATTATTTAACATGGATCCGTAGATGGAAAGATGTAAACATGCAAGTTCAGAACATCTACGTGAAAATAATTAGCCACAAAAGCTCTAATGAAAAATCCACATCAAATAAAAGCATTAAAATTTAAATCAAGAAAAATTCGAACCTGGACTGGCGTCCTTACTGATCAGACGGGCGTTCACCTCAAAATGCAAAGACGCGGGACGAGCGTTCGAAAGTATAGACGCTCGTCTGGTCCTTCAAACCAGAACAGAGTTGAAACTTTCTGGACGAACGAACGTCCATCCAACCGGACGCTCGGTTACCCGCATGTTAGGGTGCGGACGGGCGTTCACTTACGTGAACGCTCGTTCGGTCATCGAATTTGCACGAAAAACAAGGAAACACGAAACCCTAATTATCCTAAACAAAATCATCACAGCAGCCTTATCACATTAAAGCACAGAGGGTCAGATTAGATAACACAAACAGTTAATTCACGTGTCATAAATCGAGTAAAAAAAACTTTTGCACATTCTTAACCCAACGGTTATCGAATAATAAAAAAACCTCAATTTATTCAACGCTACTTTTATTGAAAAACAAAAACAAAAAACACGTAACGAAATAGAAAAAATAATTCAATTAGATTCAACAAAACACCGATTCCCCGGCAACGGCGCCACTTTTGTTGGGAGGATTTTGCATCATTAACACAAAAGAAAATTTATAAAACCTATACTACCATGCAAAACTACCTCCTAACCGGCCGAATACCGGGTAGTTGCTAGTAAAGTTGGATAAGTACGGGTATCGATCCTCAGGGAATTGGGCTGTCGAATCTAACTTATTAATTCTTCTTTATTAACCTAAACCTAAACTAAAACGGAAAAGTAAAATGGACGAGAGGATTGTTAATCCAAAGCCGGAAGGATAATTGCGATCAACATAAAATAAATCTAAACTACAACAATAAATCTATCTAACGAACATGATAATGATCGAAGCGATCAAACATGGAACGAACCATAATCCACCATCCCGCAACCCTTAATTTCTTCCCTAGATTATCTTATAGTGATTTAATTCAAGTTGTGGTTTCACCTATCAAACGTATGAATTCCTACTTTCGTAGATGAATTCGCCTATCAATCTCTATCTTTCGATTTACGGAGATTAACGCATCATAAAATAAACCAAGGTGCAAGATTTTCTAGATCTAACAACCTAGACATTCAACCTATCAACTTTCGTTTGATATAGATCAAAACGTCTATTCTTTCCTATGGTGATCTCGCGTTTACACCGACTTTCATCCTACGGTAAACATCAATAACAACATCTTTCGATATAAATTGCAATAACAAATAATCATAGAAAAGATACGAACTTGGAATTTAAACTTACAAGATATCCAGAGAAAGAAAGTAAAAAACGCTGCGAAAAGATATCCATGGCTGCTCCATGTTTATTCAACCTCAAAACATCATCATGGTTCAAGAAACGAAGGAAAAACAAACAAAATAAAAGACCTAATCTAACCCCCGATCACCCGAGCACAAGGCTCGGGTGATCGGCCTCAAAGCTCCCGAAAGCGGCTGCTGTCTGTGTAATTTTCGTATGAAAAATCTGATGTAATTAGGGTTGGAATCGCAGCTGCTTTTATAGAAAAATCAAGTCGGTTGCTACAGTAAAGGTGCCGGACGCCCGTCCATAATGTCGGACGCCCGTTCACTATTTTCAGCAACAGCATCCAAACTTGTAACGCTCATATCTCGGGCCTCGTAAGTCGGAATGGAGTGATTCAAAATCCTGTAGAATCCTCTCTTCAAGCCCTACAACTCTTCTCTTGAGGTCCAGAGTCAAATCGGTTGTTATCATATCAAGAACTGCGTCGGAAGTCGGGACTACCCGGAATCCTGATTTCCCAACATTCATCTTGATTGATTTCTTTCCTTATATCTTTCAATCTTCCATAACTTTGATTGATCCTTTCCAATCACGAATTTGGCTCTCTAAAATCCTCTCTCCCATCATCAATGAGTATCTACAACAATAGGAAAACATACCAAAGCGTAACGTATTTCCAAAATAACATAAAATCATCAATTACGCACATAAATCGTTACGTTTTGAGATTTAACTATTAAAAACATCATTTACTCAATATTTCAATATAAAGCCCTATTTCTATGAAAATAATACATATACGGGGGAAATTGATATAAAATATATCGTTAAAAACACTATAAATTCACCCTAAACAGTGGGGCATTTATATATGATGACATTCATATAGGACTGGACCGATTTAATCTGAATTTCTCGATATAATTCCGTAATCGAGGAATCTTATTAAATCATTAGATGATCATATATGGATCAACCTTAATCCTGAGGTGATCACAGGGTGCTGCTTGTCTCGGGGTAGTGTTTGATGTGTTAGTTAAGGTTCACTTAAATATGTGTTCCAAGACACTTCTCATGGGCACTATCTCCTGATGAGTGAGTAGTTCTGATTTTCACAGATTGTCCTTCCTGCGGGAAGTAGAGAGACAGTCCCCTTGTTTGTTAACCCTAAGAAAGTGATCGATCGGCCGAGTCATATTAGACTAATTGATCACTAGTCACATATGTGAACTAATTGATCATCAGGGGGTTAATGGTAAATAAGGATAAGATATTCTGAGTCGGGTTCACGGAGACTTCCTACTCAGAATGGACAGTCTATGGAGGGTTAATCCATATGTAGTGATTATATCGCTTATTCACTATATGGGTTCAGTATAAGTATACATCTATAATCGGTAGAGTTCAGTTTCGGGTTTATGGTGGCGTAATCCCGTAATTAGTAATTATCGTACTTATTCTGTTCGATGAATAATTAATTATTGGAGGTACTGGTTATAGGTCCATGGTCCCCAATGTGGCTTCTATAATCCGGGCTGATATTCTTGTTATTTGGGCCTCAGTGATAATTAATTGGCTGGGATAGTTAATTGATATGCATGGATATTATTTAGTTGGGATAAATAATATAATACACATAAAAGATATTTTATGTGGGCTTGGGAACCCTAGTAGGTGGCGCCAATTAGGTCTTCATTTAGCACAAGAATTAATTTTCTTGTGTTATGAAAAATAAAAGATATTCTTGTTATATGATTGGTTGGATGACTTGTTATTTGATTTCCTATTAGTCAATACATGTCACAATTAGTCATTAAGGAAAATATCTTTTTATTTTGTTTAATTAATTATTTATTTAATTAAATAATACTTGTAGACCAAGGATTTACTCTCCTATAAAAGGAGAGTTATTCCAAGTGTAATTGGGAATTGCAAAATTCGGCCTACACTAAAAAAGAGAGAAAGAAATTAGTTTTTCTTGTCTAGGGTTTTAGAAGAAGAAAAATTCTCAGTTTTTCATAGTGTTGCATATCAAGGAGGTTCGTTTATCAAGAAGGGTGTCCACCAACCACCGTTTGGAGAACACATTGGAAGATCAAGGCTTCTCTTCCCGATATTGGTAACATTATCTTAACCCCCTTATAGTAGTTTAAATCCTTTATTTATGTATTGTGATATATAAATCATGATCTATCCGCTGCGCGTAGATCTAATTTGTTTAGATCTAAGATCCTACATCCTTCACGTGGTATCGGAGCCAGGTTCCACAATATATATAGTCATAATCATAATTAAACGATTTAAAGGAGTGGAATTGCATGTAGATAAATTTTATTTATTGTTTTATGCATTGATAATGATTAGTTGTTGTGGTTGAAGAGATGGATTGGGGGTTGGCATTGTTCACCCATTAGATCTATTGTAAACTCATATAAACGATGAAAATTCGTTCATATGAGTATAGGAAATTATGTAATTTATTTGTTATTGCAATATTAATTTCCAGAAAATAGATCTGTTTAGTAGCTGTTTAGTTTTCGTTTTTACCGTTGATCGAGCCGTTGAAACGACGATCCCTCCCATTAGAATCAAGATTAAAAGTTGAAGAAAAATCCATAAATATTTGGGGTCGTTCGGAGTCCGTCTCAATATCCGTTAGTTGCAATAAAGTGGCTGCTATAACAGAAAAACGCAGGATTCACAGAAACCCTAGCTTTGACCTCCTCGAATTTCTGGATAAGTTTGGACCATTGAAACGAAAATCAGACTGGTCAGATTAATAAAAGTAGAGATTTAGACATGTCATAAAAATTTCTGGTTGATCGGGAAGTCATTGATGCGCTGTTGTAAGAGACAGATTCAACAGCAAGTTAGGCGGCTCACTGGAGAAAATTGACCTTTCAAAACTCCGATCCAACCGTCCATATTGAAGCCCAAGGATTGAAGAACAGATCTGGAAAGTTTCGTCACGATCCGAGTTCGTTTGGTTTCCCGGTCATCGAAGAATTTGAACATCTGCAGATTATGTTAGAAAGTTGTAAACCCTAGTTAGGGTTTGGTTATTTATTTTCTAATAGGTTAGATACGGGGGTGCCAACGGTCCATCTCGGTGTTTATTTTCCGCACTAGAATACATGTTTAGATTGCATGTGTAGAACCGGAAAATTGCCATGACATTCATCATATCATGAATTCCACTCCATATGCATACATGTAGAAATTAATTTGAGGAATTAGTTAGGCATGTATAAAACACGCAATTAGTTTTAATTAATTGTTTGATATTAATTAGAAGCTAATTAGGGTAAAAACCGAGGAGCACGGGTTTTTTCAATCGTCGAGGTTGGGTGATGGATTCTCGGTGAATCCCACTCTACGAAAGCATAGGGAGTAAACTCCCGAAACCTCGTGGTTAAGGTGTTGGATTCTCGGTGAATTCCACCTTACCTAGACGAGATTACGTTTTTTGTTCCGTAGTGTCTACGTGAAAGTTTGATGTTTAAGGATTGAATAATCACGGGCAAACATTGTTCGAAAGTGGTTTAACCACGGTTGGGTGGTCAACAGTAGCTATGGCTCGATCGACTTCGCCCTCCATGTGTGGCGTTTGCACGGGGGTCCGGCAAGGCTGAGCCATCTGAAGAGCCACTACGGCTCAACGGAGCTCCCCTAGTCTTGACCCATCCGACGGCCACATATGTTCCAACGAATAGGTCGGGTGGGCTAGCCCACATAACCGACACCATTCGTGCCTATGATTTATTGTTCCTTAATGTAACAACAAGTCCAAAAACGTGATCAGTAAACCCACCACTTTTTCAAAATATTGAGTGGGAGCGGGAGAGGCGACATCCGACCCCACAGCCTCTACTGTTGACTCAAGCACCGTGAGAGAATGGTGACGCCTCGTGCCGGCTTTGATTTCGGCCCCCTAAGGAAGGCCTTCACCGCTATCAAAATTCAAGGCTTGGTCTCTGAAAGGATAGAATTTTGGGTACTCGCAGGGTCACTAACCGACCCTAAGGCGGCATACTCGGGGTCTACCAAAAAATCTGAAACAGTAGGTCACACTCATAAAGGGTATTTTGGTAATACATTGGCTGAAAAAGGAAAGGTGATTGACGATCACAAATAAGATGTTCGATTCTCAATCTGATCTTCAATATTAATCGAAACCTCTTTGACCTACCCTAAGGCGGCACTGAGGTATTAGATTAAATCCTTGGAACGGTAGGATAGACTATAAGTACTTAGTTTATAGTTCCTAAAATTTATTAGTAGTGTATGATTTGGATTTATTCTCATCAATTTTATTTACAATCGTTATACATATCTCTCTAAGGTGCTAGACTGCTAGTGTAAAATTGACTAGTAATGACTTCGTTAAAAAGTGGTAAGTAACTAGAACGTTGTAATTATTAATCGTTCATTAATTTTTCGGAAGAGATATTTTGAGCGTTCGGAACTTATGTGACATAAATAAGGATGTCACTGTTGTCAATCGTGTTGAACGAGAGACGACTGTAGTCAGTTAGAAAGATGATTGGGACGATAAAATTCTTCTAGTGAATTTTAATTGTGTAGTGTCTACACGAGAAATTTTCTAATAAAAAATTGGAGAATCATAAATTAAAGTGTCGCTAGTTAGACGGTATTTGGAACCGATAAACTAGTGGGAGCTTTTGTCTTATGTTTTTCTAATTTATTAGAAAATAAGTCCCACTGGGTAACGCTTTCATTAGACATCCCACAGTTAACGAGTAGTGTCTACTCAAACGAACTGCAAGTTCAAGACTATTTCCTTTCAAGGATAGTTAAGAATGGGAAAGAATGTCTATAATTGTTAATATCTTAACTGAAGTGTTGAGGCTAAACCGAAACATTAAATTAAGAAAGTATAGTTTAAGGAAAGTGATTTCGGATCACTAACCAATAAATCCTTAGCGACTTTCTTAACCGAGTAACTTGACTCGGTAGCTTAGTTCATTGGAAGAACAAGGAAGTTGTGAATTAACGATTAATAGAGTAACAACGGGCAGTGATTTCAGCTAGAATAGTGGGAGTGATATAAGGAAATGAATTTCGGATTCTATCCTTGAATATCACAGAAAAATTTATTTTTCTGTTTACAGATTCGTTGAAACAAATGGATTCACTTTCATCTCGATACTACTATTGTCAAATAGAAAGTGAATATGACATTTGTATGAATCCGAGACTCGGACTTTTGTTTGATAAAGTCAGAACCACTAAGAAATGCTGAAAATGTATATGTAACACGTCTTAAACTATTATAGGCAAACGGTTTCCATATTAAGATAAACGATTCTTCAAAATCTATTAATTAGTGCATATATCCTAGAGATAAGACCTAACGACTGGCTAAGGGTGATTCCTATCTCCCAGTCTCAGAACACTGTCTCAAAGGAACAATGACTAAGCTTCCTTTCTATTAGAAAAGGGTAATAGATCTGAAGAAGTAACGTAGCTTGTTCACAATGACCTTCGGGGTCTAGTGAAAGATACAAGCTAATGTGAGCTTTTGAGTGGTGACATTTTGTCTGATAACTACTCGAAACATGATTTAGTTTATCGAAAGAATATGAGGAGGAGTCTCTGATTTTAGCAGAGAATAGAGTATTCCATGCTCAGAAATAGGCTATTGCATAGTCTTGGGACTGATGCTCGGCCTGCCTCCTAGTGGAATGTTTCTCACTAAGGAAGAAACCATATACTTGCCCTATATAGTTATTGATGTGCTACAATACACTGCTGAAATCGATTAAGATAATTGGTTGCAAAATAACGGTTAACATTATAATGTAAACCGAGAAGTCTACCTAGAAGATGCTAGTGAATTTATGGATAAGGAGTGAATTCGGTTCACACAACTTCCGTAAATGTAGGCATTTAGCATTTAATGCTTGAAGGTAGGACGGGAGATTTTGCGCATCCGTTCAGATTGTAACTGTTCGTAAAATATCTTAATGTGACGAGTGTAGGTTGTTTATAAGATTCTTGAGATCAGAAAGTGGCAGTTGAACTGTCACAAGGCTTCTGATAGAATCTATAAGTAATAGCCTTAAACCTTGGAGTACGGTTACCCAAAGGTAGTTACTATATGATTTAATCAGACCATGTCCAACATCAGTTGTTGGTTATTACACTGATAAATACTATTAGATCAGAATGTCAATCCACCCAAGACGTAGTGGGAGTATGGTTTAACCGTTGACACATTGTGATTTTATGGACTTTACAGTCTGGTGGGGTGATTGATAACATATGGCTCTCGGTGGGCTGTATAGGATTCTGATCATAGAGTTTGGTTTGAAAGCCTTAACCCTGTGAATGGAGTTTTGGTACTACTGTTCTGTTCAGCCTCATGTAGAACCACCTGAGTGTCTCAGGCCCAGTGGGAGCAATTGGATCTACACGGAAAAGAGTCAAATGAATAGGAAAGTTTAAAATTTCAGCGCAAAGCTGAGTGGTATAGGGGTGATTCCCTGACAAGTAGAGTGTTAAGCAGACCTTGAACTCTCTCACCACTCAGTCTTGCTGGATTTCGTTAGAAAGCAGAAAATAGGGGTGATTCCCTGAGACTTTCTTGCCGAAAAACGGAGTCTGGATTCATTCGGAACAGAAGGGTCTTGGTTAGAACAATTGGTAGGATGACTTCCGGGGCTTATATCCTTTGTGGAATTAAGAGAACCGCTCGATATTTTAAAGTCACATGTTTTAAAATATGTGGACTTGACCAGAACATTGATAAGTCTTTTGTAGACTGGATATCAATATTGGTGAAGTAGTAGTATTAGTGTTCATGAATGATAACACTGAAATGGTTGGAAACAACATGGGTGTGCTATCTGAAGTTGGAAACTGACACGCCAAGATTCTCTGGATGAGAGAATTGGACTATATTCTAAGAATTTGATTCGGTCAAATTCACAAGAATGAGTCATTGGCTATCCCATCCGTCTTATTGGTTAAGATGATCTTGCATATACATATGCAACATTCAACGAGAGTAGTCCTACCCTACCTCTCAGGAATGATTCTCTAAATCTTCGGATAAAGAGAAAATGGGATAGAGTCTCTCTTGGATAACGGCAAGTCAAGTTATCACAAGTCAATAGTAGTCGAATCTCGGATTCGAGCTTTGAATAGCGGTTTACTACGTCCTCAAGTATCTTGGAAGAACGAGGAATAATATGCTTGTATATTCGGGTGCAAACTTGAATATGGTTGACTACACCGATTCTGACTTATAGTCAGATTAAGGATGATCATTGGGATGATCTCGGGCTCAGTGTTTACTCATTGTGATAGAGCTATAGTCTGGAGAAATCCAGAACCGCCAATTCGATTTTAGTTAATCGGATACGTAGCAGCTTTCGGAGCAGCTAGAGTGGCGATATGGCTTAGGAATTTCCTTTCTGATCTGGGAGTAATTCCAGGTCTAGTGAGCCGATATCACTTCATTGTGAAAATAGTTAAGATATAGCTTAGAAGGATCTTCTCAGTCACTAGAGGTCAAAAGCATATTGAGAGAGTGTACCGCCTGATTAGATGGACCGGCGACGTTTCGATCCTAAAGATCGTATCGAGCCGACAACCAAACTAATCAGTGTACCAAGTCGAGTGCTTGGAGGGTATGGCATTGAGGGATTTATCTCATCAGCTTTTAAAGCAAGTGGGAGAGTGTTGTGAATAAGATGAGAATGGGTGTGCTCTAAAAATTATTACTTGTCATTTCTTGCAAGTGGGAGATTGTTAGGTGTAGTGCCCGAAAGATAATTTGTGTAATTGTTTTGGATAACAGAATTTATCTCACCTTATTACTTGCTTTGTGCTTGTAAGTAATACACTGCTGCAAACCCTATGTATATCAGTATGTAACCGCTTAACTCGGTGTATGGCATGCACGTGAGGATTGAGTTAGTGGTGATATACTTAAACTGTAAGTCCGTTGTGAACTTAATCAGAGTTTAGGGTCTCTTGATTAAAACACCAATAATGCGCACAGAACACCTTAGGGTGTGATAGTCTTATCTGGACTATCGGTAGAGGGTACCTACGTGGGGCATTTATATATGATGGCATTCATATAGGACTGGACCGATTTAATCTGAATTTCTCGATATAATTCCGTAATCGAGGAATCTTATTAAATCATTAGATGATCATATATGGATCAACCTTAATCCTGAGGTGATCACAGGGTGCTGCTTGACTCGGGGTAGTGTTTCATGTGTTAGTTACGGTTCACTTAAATATGTGTTCCAAGCCGCTTGTCGTTGGCACTATCTCTTTAGATGAGTGAGTAGCTGATTTTCACAGACATGGAATCCATTCCTTCCTGCGGGAAGTAGAGAGAAAATCCCCTTGTTTGTTAACCTTAAGAAAGTGATCGATCGGCCGAGTTCATATTACACTAATTGATCACTAGTCAGATATGTGAACTAATTGATCATCAGGGGGTTAATGGTAAATAAGGATAAGATATTCTGAGTCGATTCACGGAGACTTCCTACTCAGAATGGACATTCTATGGAGGGTTAATCCGTATGTAGTGATTATATCAATAGACTCTTATTCACTCTATGGGTTGAGTATAAGTATACATCTATAATCGGTAGAGTTCAGTTTCGGGTTTATAGTGGCGTAATCCCGGAATTAATAATTATTGTACTTATTATGTTCGATGAATAATTAATTATTGGAGCTACTGGTTATAGGTCCATGGTCCCCAATGTGGCTTCTATAATTTGGGCTGATATTCTTGTTATTTGGGCCTCAGTGATAATTAATTGGCTGGGCTAATTAATTGTTATGCATGGATATTATTTAGTTGGGCTAAATAATATAATACACATAAAAGAAAATTTATGTGGGCTTAGAAACCCTAGTAGGTGGCGCCAATTAGGTCTTCATTTAGCACAAGAATTAATTTTCTTGTGTTATGGAAAATAAAAGATATTCTTGTTATATGATTGGTTGGATGACTTGTTATTTGATTTCCTATTGGTCAATACATGTCACAATTAGTCATTAAGGAAAACATCCTTTTATTTTGTTTAATTAATTATTTATTTAATTAATTAATACTTGGAGACCAAGGATTTACTCTCCTATAAAAGGAGAGTTATTCCAAATGTAATTGGGAATTGCAAAATTCAACCTACACTTAATTATTTATTTAATTAATTAATACTTGGAGACCAAGTAATTAGTTTTTCTTGTCTCGGTTTTAGAAGAAGAAAAAATCTAAGTTTTTCTTAGTGTTACATATCAAGGAGGTTTGTTTATCAAGAAGGGTGTCCACCAACCACCGTTTGGAGAACACATTGGAAGATCAAGGCTTCTTGACGATGGTGGAAATAGACCTGACTACGTGTCACTCTTATAACATCCCAAGATGGAGAGAGAAAGATAAGAAGGAAGCATTTATGGCCGGAGCCCACGCTAGTAAAACCTTACCCCAGGAGGGAAGTCTGTGCATGACCTTCCCGACTACCGCACTGCAGTGCAGCTCGGTCTAGTCTGGAGGTAGGATACGCAGCTCAGGTCGGACTGGCCTGAGGAGCCCGTCAAGGGCCGACTGGCTCTTTCCTGAAGTGATAAATAACACATGTGCCTATATTATAGGAGAATCCCTGGAATACCGGAAGGAAATCCCATAATTCGGATACAGTCATAATTATCCTTGGCTAGAGATAAACACGTGATGATCCTTAGGGTTTAAGGATGATACGACTTGTTTCACAAGAAAAGAGGTGAGACGCCTCCCTATATAAACAACCCTAAGGAACTACGAAGGACTTGATTCCAATTTAGCTATTGGATACGTAGGCAACTTGAGAGAAACTAACTCTCAGGCTCAGTCTTAATCACACAAAATCACCATCCCTATTATCTCTGTTCTTGTTTGAATCGTCTTAGAGGTTATTTGGATCCCTAGGTGATATCCGACATCATCAATTGGCGCTAGAAGGAGGGTCTCCTAAGTTGCGATTTGATCAAGAAACAGCGATGGTACCACCAAAAAATACCGGAAAAAGGACCCAAACCGCGGCAGCTAGAGATACTGGAGACATAGACCCCACGGCTACTGCTAGCCAGCCGCAAACCAATCCGGAGGAAACATTGGCAGATCCAGCACAGCAGGCCTTGCTGGAGGCATTACGTAATTTGGATGTACCAGCGTTCAAAAGTGTACTGGGATTGGCCCTAAAGGGGCGAGAAGAAGAAGCTCCACAAAACGTGGACCCAAAAGATAACGCGGCAAATAAAGAAGATAGAGGAGAAACTCTCTCCTCTACCTCTCATACGCAACACAGACAGATTAAGGCTCAGGCCCAGGAGGCTGCCAGGGCAGAACTAGATGGGATCCTGGGAAAGAAAACGAATGATCTCTCTATCGAATCACCGTTCTCAGAACAGATTTTGAACTACCCACGCCCGGAGAGATTTAAGATCCCAAAACTAGAAGCATATGATGGAACGAAAGATCCCCAGGACCACCTCTTTCAGTATCTAACGCACATGAATTTAGACTGTGCACCCGAGGAGATGAAGTGCAAAGCCTTCCCGGCCTTACTCACGGGCAGGGCTCGTGAGTGGTTCCGGAAGTTACCACCTCGATCTATTGAGAATTTTGAAACCCTGGCAAGAAAATTTTTGCGAGGCTTTTGTCACCGCTAAACCCTTCCGGAGGAATGTCACGTACCTCCTCACAATTCGTCGAAAAAAAGAAGAAACGGTCTTTGCGGTACACGAAAAGATTCAATGAGGAATCTAGGCGGGTCGGGAATGCTTGATGAACACCTCCCGATCACCTCTTTCGTAGCGGGTCGCGAGAAGGTAGATTGTATGCAAAGCTCAATGGTCGACTTCCGAAATCTATGGATGAGTGTATGGATCCGGCATATAAACACCGTCAAGGTGAAGAGGCCAACCGTTTAAAGAGGGAGTCGGAAGCCCCTAAGAAAGAGAAGGCGAGAGGACGGATCGATAGAAAGCGCAAACCGGTATGGGACCGAGTAGCCGCGCCCATAACCGACCGACTCGGAAAGAAAGGGGCCACCGCAAGAGAGGGACTTTATCCCTTTGAATCGATCACGCGAGCGGGTCCTCGCCATAATGCGAGAGAAAGGCATTGCCCGTACTCCACCTCCTATGAAGGGTCCCCGGGAAAAAAGGGATCAAACCAAATACCGTAAGTTTCATGAGGACATTGGTCACGACTCGGAGCGGTGCGGGATTTACGAGAGAGAGATCGACGCCGCTTGTTATGGAAGGTAAACTCGATGAGGTAATAGATAGGTCTCGTCACCCAGAACCTCGGGGAAGGCGGGAATACAAGAGGAGAGATTTCGGTCATGACCGAAAAGATGATTACAGACGAAGGAGGGACCCGTCCCCTGGACCGGAAGGGCAGCCAGATAATCGCCCCATCAATACCATTAATACCATCTCAGGTGGTCCGAGTACACCGTCCCGACCTGAGGAGCAGAGTAGTAGCCGAGTACTGACTAACACCGACTCAGGAAAGAGACAAAGGTTGTCAGGGGAGGTCGTTTATGGCCCTCGCGATCCTCTTCCCCTCGTCAGCAATAATGAAGGCTTGGTTATCGAGGCGGTAATCAACAAACATACGGTGAAGCGTATTTGTGTAGACACGGAAGTGCGATCAATGTCTTGTACTACAATGTGTTTCAATCCATGAAGTTAAAGGATGCGAGCTAGCACTGTTTCATCCCCGCTATTCGGGTTTGCGGGGCCACCGCTTCACCCCGGGCATGATCACCTTACCAACCACCTTTGGGAAAGCACCTCGGGACGGGATCCTCATGGTGAGTTATGTGGTGGTCGGGGCCCCATCGGCCTACAATGTTATTATGGGGCGACCCGCCCTAATAGATCCGCGAGCCGTGATCTCTCCGGCTCACATCGGTTTGAAGTTCCCGACCCGGGAGGGGACGGCGAGAGTCAAAGGTGATGTCGAAACAGCCGGGAGCCGTTACACGGCCACCGTAAATGGAAAAATGATGGTACAACGGTATCTCAGAAGAGTTACTCCCGGAGAGGAGGAAGAGAGTTGGTCATCGGATGATAAGATCGAGTTAGTAAATTTGGGAAAGGAACAAGAAAGCTTGTCGGTCAACATAGGATCATGGATCCCGGATCGGTTTAAAACGAGCTCGTTGAGATTTTAAAGGAGTTTAAAGACGTGTTTGCATGGAAGACGGATGACATGCCGGGCTTGTCCCCCGAGCCGGCTCGCACGGGTTGCATGTGGATCCAGCCCGGAAACCGATTAGGCAAAAGAAAAGGCAGTTTGCAAAAGACCGAATGGAGGCCATACAAAAGGAAGTAGAGAAGTTATTACAGGCCGGGATCATACGTGAAGTGTTTTACCCGACCTGGCTTGCCAACCCGGTCCCCGGTAAAAAAGCCGGATGGTAGGCCGGCGAATGTGTGTAGATTTTACCGACACGAACAGGGCTTGCCCCAAGGATTGTTACCCACTACCTAAGATTGACGGGTTAGTTGACTCAACGGTTGGATTTGAAATCTTTGCATTTCTAGATGCATACAAAGGATACCACCAAATTGCCATGGACCCGGACGATGCAGTCCTGATTAGAGAAGAAGAAAACAGGCAGATACCCGTGTTTTATGTGAGCCGGGCTTTACATGGACCAGAGCTCGGTATACCAACGCGGAGAAGCTAGCTCGGCTCTAGTCCATGCCTCTAGGAAGTTGCGACCGTACTTTCGTGCACATTCAATCATTGTGGTTACGGATCAACCCCCGCGTCGGATCTTGGCGAGACCGGACACCTCGGGAAGATTAGCCGGATGGGTTATCGAGCCGGCGAGTATGACCTGGACTACCAACCCGGGACGGCGGTCAAAGCCCGGGCTCTAGCGGACTTCCTAGGGCGAAGGGCTTCAAGTCGAGACGCATAAAGAACGACCCGGCGGGTCGGGTCGATACATGGACCCTTTTTGTGGATGGAGCATCGGGAAAGGAAGGAGCGGGAGCGTGCCTTTTGCTCCTTAGTCCGAAGGGGGAAGAATTCCCATATGCGCTGCGTTTCAACTTTGCGGCTACAAACAACGAGGCAGAATATGAGGCTTTGATTACTGGGCTCCGACTAGCCAGCAAGCTGGGGGCAGATAACCTGCATGTATTCAGTGACTCCCAGTTGGTGGTTAACCATATTAAGGGTGAATATGAAGCAAAGGAGGAATCAATGAAGAAATACTTGGCACCGCTCGAGATTTGTCAAGAACTTCAAGTCAGTTCATATAGAGCAGGTCTCTCGGTCTAGGAACAAAAAGGCTGATGCCCTATCGAAACTGGCATCCAATTTTTTCTCAGTTCTGGTGGAGCGGTTGCCCGAGCGAAGTTATGCAAAGAATGAAGTTCAACCGATCAGCCAACAGGCCACCTGGATGGATCCCATAACGTCCTATCTAAAACACGATGTTCTACCAACTGACAAGGTTCAATCCAGGAAGATCAGGCTACAGGCTAGCAGGTATGCTCTCTTTGATGATATCCTATACAGACGATCGTTTATATCACCATGGCTTAGGTGTGCTACCCAGGAGGAAGGAAATTATCTGCTCAGGGAAATCCACCTCGGCATTTGTGGAAACCATGCAGGAGCCCGGACACTGGCTCGTAAATGCCGGTTATTCGGGTATTATTGGCCAACCATGCAAGCAGATGCAAATAATTTGGTAATGAGATGTAAGTCATGCCAGGTGCATGATAATGTGTCCCATCAGCCAACGCAGAACATGATTCCTTTGTTCTCTCCTTGGCCCTTTTATCAGTGGGGGGCAGATCTGGTTGGACCCCTTCCCCGAGCTCCAGGTAACCTACAGTACCTAGTCGTGGCCATCGATTACTTTACTAAGTGGGTAGAGGCTGAAGCCTTGACCACTATCACGGGGAAAGCAATACAGAAATTTTTATGGAAGAATATTATCTGTCGTTTTGGAATACCCAAGATCTTGGTGTCAGACAATGGAACGCAATTTGAAGATAGGGCAGTCAAGTCATGGTGTGCCGAGCTGGGTATAGTCCAACATTTCACCTCTGTCGGGTACCCTCAAGCCAATGGCCAGGTGGAGCAAACAAACAGGCAGCTCAAGGTTGGGTTGAAAAAGAGGTTGGAAGAAGAGGGACAAGCATGGGTCGAGCATTTGCCTAACGTTCTTTGGGCATACAGAACGACTCCAAATTCGGCTACTGGGGAAACTCCCTTTGCCTTAGCTTATGGTTGTGAAGCAGTCATTCCAGCTGAAGTGGGGCTCCCTTCTCCGAGGACTGAGCTCCATGCAAGTACTGACCAGGATACCGAGCTTAGACATGCCAAGGATAACTTGGAAGAAGCCGGGGAAGTAGCCTACATCCGGATGGCAAAATACAAGCAAAAGATATCCCGGTATTACAACTCTAAAGTGAAGCATTCATACTTCGGGGAAGGAGACTTGGTATTGAGGAAAAACGAGGTCAGCAAGCAAATTCCCCAGGGGAAGCTTAACCCGAACTGGGAAGGTCCGTACAGGGTAGTAAAGGTTCATGGCAAAGGTGCTTACCAGCTAGCTGACGCCAGCGGACAGACCATACCGAGAAGCTGGAATGCTAGCAACCTTAGGAAGTTTTATGCCTGAGATGAATCCAGGCTTGATTCTATCTTTTCATTTTATGTTGTCTTTTTCAATAAAAGTGTGATCAAAGATACTTGATTTCTAATAAATATATGATTTCTTAGATGTTATTTATTATTATGCTCTGTAGTGAGATTATTTTTAACTGAGTCAGGTTATACTCAGAAGGTTTGCAAAAGTCAAACCTCCTAAGTCTGCAAGTCAGGCCAGAATTTAACTGAGTCCTGCAGGTCAGACTCAGAAAGCTTGAATACCACAAGCTTCCCGAGTCCTCAAGCCGGGACGGGGCTTTAACGAGTCGTTATACTCGGAAGGTTTGCAAAAGTCAAACCTCCTAAGTCCGCAAGTCGGCCGAGAATTTAACGAGTCTGCGGGTCGGACTCGAAAGCTTGAATACCACAAGCTTCCCGAGTCCTCAAGCCGGGACGGGGCTTTAATCGAGTCGAGTTATACTCGAAGGTTTGCAAAAGTCAAACCTCCTAAGTCCGCAAGTCGGCCGAGAATTTAACGAGTCCCGCAGTCGGACTCGAAAGCTTGAATACCACAAGCTTCCCGAGTCCTCAAGCCGGACGGGGCTTTAACCGAGTCGAGTTATACTCGAAGGTTTGCAAAAGTCAAAACCTCCTAAGTCGCAAGTCGAGCCGGAATTTAACCGAGTCTCGCAGTCGGACTCGAAAGCTTGAATACCACAAGCTTCCCGAGTCCTCAAGCCGGGACGGGGCTTTAACGAGTCGTTATACTCGAAGGTTTGCAAAAGTCAAACCTCCTAAGTCCGCAAGTCGGGCCGAGAATTTAACGAGTCTGCGGGTCGGACTCGAAAGCTTGAATACCACAAGCTTCCCGA
Organism: Gentiana straminea; assembly: GCA_036785695.1. NCBI lineage: Eukaryota > Viridiplantae > Streptophyta > Magnoliopsida > Gentianales > Gentianaceae > Gentiana > Gentiana straminea. The sequence goes on along the minus strand of JAVUPR010000360.1, from coordinate 819,898 downwards.
GTCCTCAAGCCGGACGGGGCTTTAACTCGAGTCGTTATACTCGAAGGTTTGCAAAAGTCAAACCTCCTAAGTCCGCAAGTCGGGCGGAATTTAGCGAGTCTGCAGTCGGACTCGAAAGCTTGAATACCACAAGCTTCCCGAGTCCTCAAGCCGGGACGGGGCTTTAACGAGTCATGTTATACTCGGAAGGTTTGCAAAAGTCAAACCTCCCGAGTCCGCAGTCGAGCCGAGAATTTAACCGAGTCTGCGGGTCGGACTCGAAAGCTTGAATACCACAAGCTTCCCGAGTCCTCAAGCCGGGACGGGGCTTTAACCGAGTCGTTATACTCGAAGGTTTGCAAAAGTCAAACCTCCTAAGTCCGCAAGTCGGGCCGAATTTAACGAGTCCCGCAGTCGGACTCGAAAGCTTGAATACCACAAGCTTCCCGAGTCCTCAAGCCAGGACAGGGCTTTAACTGAGTCATGTTATACTCAGAAGGTTTGCAAAAGTCAAACCTCCTGAGTCTGCAGGTCAGGCCAGAGTTTTATCAAGACTTAGTATGTCATCCTAACCATCGGTAATGCATGCCATACTGGGGGGAAATAGAGGACATCTATAAGGCAGAATGCGAAAAATAAACCAAGTGAATTCAAAGTATAAAATACAGTGGGCAGGGCACCACAAAGTATAAAATAAAGTACAGAAACTTGGATAACAAAAAGTTTCAAAGTTTTCAGAAAAACGATAACAAGGATAAACAATCAGGTCTGGAAACAATCAGGTCTGGGTCCTTGGAGCCTGCTCTGACGAAGATGGGGTTGGACCAGCACTTTGAGAAGCAGGACGACGTCTGGCATACTTTGACCCGATGTCTTCACCTGCCCTGAACTCTCTCAAACGATCGTCATAGATCTGACCTGCCCTTCTTTGTACATAGAGCGGTAATGTCTAAGGTCTGAAAGAACCAGCTCAGGGCGCTGTTCTTTTGCCTCGTCCACACCAGTCGTGTACCCATGCTGCATGACAGGGTTCAGCAAGACCTTCAGAGCTCCAGCTAGATGATCGGAGGACTTGTACTCATGCACAACTCGGGCATCCCGAGCAGGAAGAGAAGCTTCCAAAGTAGTGAGCTCAGCCCGGACCTTGGCCAGCGCCTGCCCGAGCTCAGAGTTCTCCGCCACATACTCGTCGTGTTTGGCCTGGAGTTCAGCAGTGCACCTGGCCCTAGTCTCGACCAGTTCCTTCTTCAAGGCCGCAATCTCCTGATCTTTAGTCTTGGAGGCTTCTCTCGTGCCTATCACGTGCAGCCCGGAGCTCCTCGATCGTCCCCCGCAGCCTCCTTACTCGCGGCGGATTCGGCAAGGCGGTCCAGAATTCCCGACCGACACCGGGCACCCCGGAAAAGACGTAGGAAAGGTGAGAAGGAAACAATATGCATACGAATAACTGACATATGTACACCAGAGCTTACCACGGCGGCGAGGTCCTGGTCGGACAGCTCGTATAACCGGTTGTGCCCAGGAGAAGTTCGCTCCTCAGGAGAGTCCTCAACGTTCTCTATGGTCTGTCGACCCGCTTTCCTTTTCTTAGATCGACTCTTCCGAGCCGAAGAAGAGGCTATCTTCTTCTTCCGGCTAGGCTCGATCGCATCCTCTCTGGTCTCCTGATCTTCATCCACGTCTATCCTCTCCGCTTCCCCAGATGAGTCATCTGGTTGCTCGGATAAGAGTTGGGCTGAGGTGGGGGTCAGGACGGTCCCAGCAGCTCGGAGAGGCTCCGGCTGTATGTGCTCCCGCTTGCTCGCTCCCGGATAGGCTCGTCGGTGTTAACGAAGGAACCGCTTCATCATTCACGTCCTCCAAGAGATCGGCAAAGGAAGACACGCCAATGTAAATAACAAAAAATGTTAGAGGATGTTTTACAAATAGCAAAATACGATAAGGAACGGACTTTAAAGTCCTACACATCTTGTATTCTTCCTTGGTTAACTCCTTGTAGGGGTTAGGGCCCGCGAGTAGGCAAGGCGGGCGGCCGAGAATCAACTCGAAGAAGAATATTTTTTCTCTCGATGTAAACCCCACTTTTGCGAATGTCGTCTAGCGCTTTCGATCCACGTCGGTTGGTCGCGGATCGCTGTCCAGGTCAGAGGAGTTCCACCTGCCTAGGTTCCGAGCCACCTCCGGACATATGAAGAAAAATCTGGTCTTCCAACCTTTGTATGAGGTATCTCCCGGCTCCGTAAATTGAACGTCAGGCATGAAATCCCCCCGGCGAGGGAAGCAATAGTACCCAGCCTGCCCAGGCACTTGTTTGCGCTGAAAGAACAGTCGAAATGTTTGAACTTTGAAGGGGATGCAGGCACATCTACACCAAATGGCAAAACCCACTATTGCCCTTATCCCGTTGGGCACGATCTGGGCCAACCCTAGGTTGTAATGCTCCAGGACAGACAAAATGGCCGGACAGATAGGGAATCGTAAACCGCATAAAAGCGCTCTCCCGTATACGGCGCGGTAAGACCCCCGCCGGAGCTTGATAGGCATAAACGCCGGAGGCCGGGATAATGGGTTTGAAAAGTGGATTTGTTAGGTTGTATTGTTTACGGATGCGGGTCAAGTCGTAGGAGTTATTTTGGTATCGATGCCATGGCGGGCCGCTGTGATTTCAAAGCCATAAAGGCCTTAAGGGAAAGAACAAACCTAGAAGATGAGGAAGAAGGGGAGGATTGAAAAAAGAAAGAGCGAGTCTCTCGGTATCGACCCCGGTAGTGGTGATTTCTTCCTCTAATTCCGGCTCCGATTCAAATAACGCCTCGATGGAACTATCGGTAAGAATTATAGGTTCGTTCATTAACAACGAGAAAAGACTCAGAGAAATAAGAGAAGAAAGAAAACTTACTTGAGAAATCGAAGGAATGGAAGAATGGAATGGCAACCGTCCCGACTTCACGCTTGATTTAAAGAGTAACGTCTGAAAGGATTGATGAGACTAGGAGTTATAAAACCCCAAAAAGAAGTCTTGGAATAACCGTCCCATTATTGTGTCACGACGCTTCGTTTCACGCACTTAATACGGCAGTCTAAACGGTAGCAAGGACACGTGTCATGGTAAGCCTATTACTTTGAGGCGTCCGAGCTGATCTCAGGTCTACCCGGCTCCTAGGCGGTCCGGCCGGACACAGGGGGCTTATGACGATGGTGGAAATAGACCGACTACGTGTCACTCTTATAACATCCCAAGATGGAGAGAGAAAGATAAGAAGGAAGCATTTATGGCCGGGAGCCCACGCTAGTAAAACCTTACCCCGGGAGGGAAGTCGTGCATGACCTTCCCGACTACCGCACCGCAAAGCGGTGCGGCTCGGTCTAGTCCGGAGGTAGGATACGCGGCTCGGGTCGGACGGCTCGAGGAGCCCGTCAAGGGCCGGCCGGCTCTTTCCCCGAAGTGATAAATAACACATGTGCCTATATTATAGGAGAATCCCTGGAATACCGGAAGGAAATCCCATAATTCGGATACGGTCATAATTATCCTTGGCTAGAGATAAACACGTGATGATCCTTAGGGTTTAAGGATGATACGACTTGTTTCACAAGAAAAGAGGTGAGACGCCTCCCTATATAAACAACCCTAAGGAACTACGAAGGACTTGATTCCAATTTAGCTATTGGATACGTAGGCAACTTGAGAGAAACTAACTCTCAAGCTCAGTCTTAATCACACAAAATCACCATCCCTATTATCTCTGTTCTTGTTTGAATCGTCTTAGAGGTTATTTGGATCCCTAGGTGATATCCGACATCATCACTTCTCTTCCCGATATTGGTAACATAATCTTAACCCCCTTGTAGTAGTTTAAATCCTTTATTTATGTATTGTGATATATAAATCGTGATCCATCCACTGCGCGTAGATCTCATTCGTTTAGATCTAAGATCCTACATCCTTCAATTTGTGCCACACTTACTAAAAAGAAAAGAAAAATCAGTTTCTCGTTCTAGCAATTAGGAGAAGAAAAACTTGGAGTTTTTCTGGAGCATATTTGAGGAGGTTTTACTACGAGGATCGACGTCCACCAGTCGTCGCTTGGAGATACAATCCGGAAGATCACGGCTTCTCTTCTGTTGGGTAAATCTTCTACCTTCTTGTAGTTATATTAATTAATCATGTGAATAAAATCATGGTAAAATCGCATGTAAATTAATTCGTAGCTTCCGCTGTGCAAGATCGAGCCCTCGATCGGTGCTGTGAATCAGATCTGACGATCCAATTATGGATCGGATCCAGATTCGGGTTTCTGTATATAATTGTAGTAGAGTTTACTCAGAACGGGGGGTTTACAACTTTTTATATATAATTGTAGTAGAGTTACTCAAAACGGATTTACAAATTTTTGTATATAATTGTGGTAGAGTTTACTCAATACGGGGGTTTACAACTTTTTGTGTATAATTGTTTTAGAGTATACTCAAAGCGGGGGTTTACAATGATTTGTATATGATTGTAGTAGAGCTTACTCAAAACGGGGGTTTACAACTTTTTGTATATAGTTGTAGTAGAGTTTATTGTTATTTAATAAATGAAATGATATTGTTATTCATATTTATTATTCTCATATTCACCGATGTGACAATAGTAATTACACTACAGAAAACCCTAAAGTATATCGTTTATGTAATCACTTAACTCAGTGTATGGTATATACATGGGAGGATTGAGTTAGTGAAGATGTACTTAAAATACAATTAGCCCGTAGTGAAGTTAATCGAGAGTATCGGGTATCTCCTTTAACGTGCTATTAATGCGCCCAGAACACAATAGGTGTGATTGTCTTATCCGGACTTTCGGTTAAGAGAACCTGGTGGGGCATTTATATATGATAGATATATCATATAGGGCTGGACCGATTGATTAGAGTTCACGATATAATTCCGTAATCGAGAAGTCTTATCGAATCAATGGATGATCATATTTATGGATATATCTTAATCCTGAGGTGATCACGAGTCAACCGCTTGAATCGGTATGAGGTTTGACTTGACGGTTAAGGATTACACCGAGTCCGTGGTCCGAATTACCCCATCTTGGCATTGTACCGGATTGAGTGAGTAGTCCGTGTTATCACGGATACGGAATCCATTCCTTCCATTTATGGAAGTAGATAGACAGTTCCCTTATTTGTTAATCCTAGAAACGATCGATCGCGCGAGTTCATATCACACGATTGATCACCGGTGAGTTGTATGAATTAATTGATCACTAGGGGGTTAATGGTAAATAAGGATAAGAGGTTCTAAAAAGGGTTAACGGTAACTTCCCGATTTAGAATGAACGATCTATGGAGGATTAATCCATATGTAATGATTATATCAATGGACGCTTATTATTATTCTCGTGAGGAGATAAATATAATCTTATAATCGGAGGAGTGCGATCACGGGATTATGGTGGCATATTCCCGTGATTGATTTATCGAATATAATTATTCTATAATTATTTATTTGATTTATCGGAGCCGCCGATTATTAGTCCATGGTCCCCGACGTGCCTCCTAATATAGCATAGCTATTCTCGGACGTCGAATCCTGATAATATTAATTTAGTTCTTATTGGACTTTATTAAAACGATATGTGAATTAATTGTTTAGTGGACTATTAAATTAGTTGGGCTAAATAATTAAATATGTGGAAAAGACATTTTCCATAATCTTGGCCCAATTGTGTTATAGCCCAAAAATTAATTATGACTAGGTCATGAATTGAAAGTGGCGCCCCCCCTCTTATTTTTGGAACAAGAAATTAGTTTTCTTGTGATTAATAAGACATGTGTATAAAATATTTATTGGATAAATATTTATGGTAAGAAATAAAGATAAAGATTATTCTAGATTTGTTCTAGAATATTTTGGGATTATCTTTTATTTAATAGGATTATCATAATTGATTTTGTATTAATTATAAAATCCTTGGGGCTTAAGTTTTACTCTCCTATATAAAGAGAGTTCTCCCAAGCCAAATAATACACTACAATTTTCGACTTCTACCTCTTAGAGAGGAGAAGGAAAATTTCGGCCAAGGGGAGACAAGGGGAAAATCTTGGAGATTTTTCCGGGTAGCATATCGAAAGGGTTCGAGTCGAGAATTCCTTCCACCGGGAGTTGCTTGGATCACACGTACGGAAGATCGTGGTGCTCTTCATGCTTTCCTTCATTCATCCTATTGCGGTTCTTCAACTTGGATTTAGAGATCCAAGAGGTATGATCTACAACCCCCTTGTAGAATAGATCTAGTTGTTTTATTACGTGTAGTATATAGATCTAGATCCATAAATCGTTTCCGCTGCGGATGATATTACTAACAGTGGTATCAGTCGCCATGGTGATCTATATTTATACGTATAAAATATTAGATCTAGGAGTGGTAAAACATGTAGATTTTTTTTGTCCCAATTTTTTTTTTTTTTTTTTGGGGCCGATGCATATGTTTAATTTTATGCTTATGAATGTCGTGGTTGAAGAGATGGATTGGGGTTGGCACTTTGTTTACCCGTTAGATCTATTGTAAACTCATATAAACGATGAAAATTCGTCCATATGAGTATAGGAAATTATGTAATTCTTTTTTTATTGCAATTTTAATTTCCGAAAATAGATCTGTTTAGTAGCTGTTTAGTTATTTCGTGTTTCCCGTTGATCGAACCGTTGAAACGAAGATCCCCCCGGTCAGAATCAAGATTAGAAGATGATGATCAACTCCACAAATTTTGGCGTCGATCGAGTCCGTTTCGATATCCGTTTGATGCTGCGAAGAGGCTGCTGTAACAGAAAAACGCAGGATTCACAGAAACCCTACCTGTGACTTCCTCGATTTTCTGGGAGAGTTTGGACCGTTGAAAAGAAAATCCGACCGTTCAGATTGATCAAATATGAGTTTTGGACGTACCATAAAAATTTCAGGTCGATCGGGATTCATCTCGATTCCCGATCTGCCTCGGGAAGTCCTTGATGCGGTGCGGTTAAAGTCGATTCAGCAGCAAGTTTGGCGGTTTACTGGAGAAAATTGGTAAGTCTAAGCACCGATCCAACCGTCCATATTGAAGTTCAAGGAGTGAAGATAAGATCTGGAAAGTTTCGTCCCGATCCGAGTTCGTTTTCTGGGAGAGTTTGGACCGTTGAAAAGAAAATCCGACCGTTCAGATTGATCAAATATGAGTTTTGGACGTACCATAAAAATTTCTGGTCGATCGGGATTCATCTCGATTCCCGATCTGCCTCGGGAAGTCCTTGATGCGGTGCGGTTAAAGTCGATTCAGCAGCAAGTTTGGCGGTTTACTTGGAGAAAATTGGTAAGTCTAAGCACCGATCCAACCGTCCATATTGAAGTTCAAGGAGTGAAGATAAGATCTGGAAAGTTTCGTCCCGATCCGAGTTCGTTTGTATGCCGATCGTCGAAGAGTTCGAACAGCTGCATTTAGTTAGAAAGTAGTAAACCCTAGTTAGGGTTTTGGTCATTTATTTTCTAATAGGTTAGATTCGGGGGTGCCAACGATCCATCTCGGTGTTTAAATTTTCCGCATTTATTTTTTATGTGTTTGATCATAAAATAGATATAAAACCGGAATTGCCATGACATGCATCATATCATAAATCCACTCCATGCATACATGTAGAATTTTAATTTTGGTAATTAAAACAGGCATGTATACAAACTCGTGTAATTAGTTGAAATTTAATTAATACGTGGTAATTAATAAATTTAGTAACTAATTAAAGATCCGAGGACGGGTTATGAAATCGTTAAGCCTTTCGGTGTGTGTTCTCGGTGAACCGCCTTAAAGCCCAAACGAGATCACGTTTTCGATTCGTAGTGTCTACGAGATTGAATGATGGTAAAAGAACAATAAATCTTGGATAAAAACGGTTCGCCTATAGGTTGGGTGGTCAACTGAGCTTCGCTCAAACGACTTAACCCTCCTAGTGTGATGTATGCACGGGGGTCCGGCAAGACTAAGCCAAACCGAGAGCGGAGGGGTGATTCCTTCTAATCTCAATAGGGCTCTCTTGACCCGATTTCGTCCGACTGTCACATATGTTCCAACGAATAGGACGGGTAGGCTTGCCTACGTTACCGACACCATTCGGAATCCTTGATTTGATGTGCTTTTATGTTAACATCAAAAAGACGTGGTTAGTTAACCCACCACCACTTCCAAAATATTGAGTGGGAGCGGGGAGGCGACACCCAACCCCACGGCCTCTACTATAAATACAAGTAAGTGAGAGAAGGGTGACGCCTCGAGGCGCTTTGATTTCGTCCCCAAGGATGGTGTTCACCCCTATCAACATTCATGGCTTGGTCTCCGAAAGGATAGGATTTCTGGGTACTCGTCGGGTCACTGACCTATCCTAAGACGGCATACTCGGGGCGTATCTAAGAGATCCGATATAGTAGGTCACACTCATCATGGGTATTTTTGGAAATATCTAGGCTGAAAAAGGAAGGTAGTCAATGAATAAAGGGATGTTCGATTCTCGTGGGATGTTCGATTCTCACAAGTTATTCATTGATGAGATTGTCTCGATTTAACCGTCATCTCTTTGACCTACCCTAAGGCGGCACTGAGATGCGAGGTTAAAACCTTGGAATGGTAGAGTAGACTTAATTTTAGTTTACAATTCCTAAAATAAAATATAGTAGTGTTAAACTTGAATTAATACATGTCATTTTATTTACGGATTATATCCCTTACTAAATTGCTTAAAATTTAATTGACTAGTATTGACTTTGTTAAAAAGTGGAAAGTAACTAGGACGTTGAACTAGTTAATCGATAATGCAATTAATTTTCGAAAGAGATATTTTCTCTTAAGCCTTTTAAAAACCAGAGTAACATATAGGTATGTCACTAGTGTCATTCGTGTCAAACGGAAGACAAACTTAGTTTGATCAAAGGTGATTTCGGACTTTGAAATTCTTCTAGTGAATTTTGAGTATGTAGTAATTACACGAGTAATTTTCTAAATTGAAAAATTGGAAAATCATGCAGTATTACTAGTTGGACGATATTTGGAATCGATGAACTAGTGGGAGCTTTATGATTTGTTGTTTTTCTAGAACATTAGAAAAGTGTAACTGACTACACACGTAACCGTTCTAATTGAAAAACCGGAAAGTCATGAAATGTTGCTAGTTAGACGATATTTGTAATCGATGAACTAGTGGGAGTTTTATGATTTGTATTTTTCTGGAAACATTAGAACTGTGTAAGTGCTTACACGAGAGATTTTCAAATTGAAAAATTGGAAAATCATAAAATAAAGCATTGTTGGTTAGACGGTATTTGGAACCGATAAACTAGTGGGAGCTTTAATGTTATGATTTGTTATTTTTTCTAGTATATTAGAAAATCCGAGAAGTCCCGACAAGTAACACTCGAAATAGACATCCCACGGTTCAAGAGTAGTGTCTACTCACACGAACTGCTAGTTCAAAACTGTTTCCATTTACGGAAAGTCAAGAATGGGAGAGTATGTCTAAGAGTGTTAGTCATCTAAAACTGAGTTGATTTTAAGGCTAAACCGAAAATTAATAAACTGAAAATCATAGGATAAGGATAGTGATTTCGGATCACCAACCTATGAATCCTTGGCGATTTTCTTGAGCTAAGTTCTTTGGAAGAACAAGGCGAGGTGCATTTAACGATTAAAAGAGTAAACAACGGGCAGTTAATTTTAGCTAGAATAGTGGGAGTGATATGAGGAAATGAATCTCGGATTCAACCCTTGGATATCGCAGAAGATTTATTTTTCTGTTTAAGATTCATTGGAACGAATGGATTTACCTTCTAGTCGATAATTTGTTTGTCGTATAGAAAGTGAATATACCATTTGTAGTACGAATCCAAGACTCGGACTTTTGTTTGATAAAGTCAAAACCACTTAGAACTGCTGAAATATGTATATAAAACACATCTTAAGAATTGTTAAAAGCAATTGGTTTCTATATTTAGATAAACGCTTCTTCATATTCCATAGTTAGTGCATAGTCCCTAAAAGACAAGACCTGAAGACTGGCTCAGGGTGATTCCTTTCTCCCAGTCTGGTTATATTGTCTCAAAGGTTCAATGACTAAGTTTCCTTTCAATCGGGAAAGGATAATGGTTATAAAGAAGTAAGTAAGCTTGTTCATGACGACCTTCGGGGTCTGATGAAAGATACGAGCTAGTAGGAGCTTCCGAGTAGTGACTTCTTGTCTGATAACTATTCAAACACTCCGGTAAGTTTATCCAAAATATTTTGAGGTTTCTCTGTTTTCAACAGAGATGGAGTATTCTATACTCATAAATGGGCCATCACATAGTCCTAGGGACCGATGCTCGGTCTCGCCTCATAGTGAAATGTTTTCACTAAGGAAGAAACCATTGAATTGCCTTTACATAGTTGTAGATGTGCCACAATACACTTTGCTTAACTCAATAAAGATATTAGAAGCGAAATATCGGTTTACATTGAAATGTAAGACCAACCGCCTACCTAGAATATGCTTTGGAATTTACGGATAAGGTGTGGATTCGGTTCACCCCACTTCCATAAATATAAGCATTTAGCACACGGTGCTTGAAGGTAGGTCCGGAAATTTCGCGAACACGTTCGGTCGGTGACCAATCGTTCTATATCTTGTAGCATTGAGAAAAAGGTTTGTTATAAGATTCTTGAAATCGGGAAGGGACGCTTATACTTGTTGCGTCCTTTCGATAGAGTCTATGAACAGTAAAACCTTAAACCTTGAAGTACGTTTACTCAAGGTAGTTACTAACTGATTAAAATCAGACCACATCCAACATCGGTTGTTGGTGATAACACTAAATACTACTAAACTAGATCAGAGTTTCGATCCACCCAGAATGTAGTGGGAGTATGGTTTATCCATTACCCGTTACGAGTTCGGCGGACTTTGTAGTGTGAGGATCGATTGATGACCTATGGCTCTTTTGTGAGCAGTATAGGATTCTGATAATAGAGGTTGGTTTAATAGCCATAACCCTGTGAATGGAGTTCGGTACTCCAATTCTGTTCATACTCTTGTAGAACCACCTGAGCGTCTCAGGCCCAGTGGGAGTAATTGGATCTACACGGAAAAGAGTAGAATGAGTTCGGTATTGCATGATTTCGTTCTAAAGCAGAAATAGGGGTGATTCCCTGAGATTTTCTTGCCAAACAAACGGAGTCTGGATTCATTCGAAACAGAAGGGTATTGCCTTATGAACTAATGACGAATGACCGTCAAGGCTTATGTCCTTTGTGGATAAAAAGCAAACCTCTCGGTCATTAGAAGTCATATATTGCTACAATATGTGGATTTGACCAGAATATTGATAAGTCTTTTGTAGACTGGATATCAATTTTAGTACAATAGTGAATATATATATTAGTGTTTGTGAAGGATAACACCGCACCGCTTGGAATCAACATGGGTGTGTTATCGAAGTCGAATCGACAATACCACAATTCTCTCGCAACGAGTTTTGGACAACATTCTTAAGAGTTTGACTCGGTCGAATTCATTAGAATCGATCACTTTGGTTTCCCATCCATCTTATTGGTTAAGATGATGCATCCGTGTATGCAACATTCAACGAGGAAGTTCTACCCTATGCCTCGGAATGACTCTCTAAATCTTCGGATCAAGAGAAATGGGATAGATTCTCTTTCTAGTAAGAGATGGTCAGGTTATTGAACGTCAATTTTGATCGAATCTTAGATTTGGCGGTTAACAAAGCAAGTTTAGTATGTCCTTTAGTATCTTGAAGAGAACGAGGAACAATATGCGGACATATTCATGTGTGAACTTGGATATGTGTGATACACTGATTTTGACTTTAAGTCAGATTTAGGATGATCGTTAAGTCGATCTCGGGCTCAGTGTTTACTCAGTACCACATGATTTGATGGACCGGTAACGTTTCGATTCTACGGATCGTCTCGAGCCGACAACCTGACTAATCATTAAGACCCATGACATTTAGATGTAGGTGCTCCCCGAGTCACTGACCTATCCTACGACGGCATACTCGGAGTGTACTTTGGAATCTGAAATGGTTATGACATGCTTAGTGGGTACTAGAATACGGGATAAGTCTCCATTGCTTTAGAGCAAGTGGGAGATGTAGTTTGTTGTATTTTAAATAATAGGGTGTGCTCTAAAACAATTAATCACATGCTTTCGTGCAAGTGGGAGATTGTTAGGTGTGATGCCCGAAAGACAATTTTGTAATTGTTTTATTTAATAAATGAAATGATATTGTTATTCATATTTATTATTCTCATATTCACCGATGTGACAATAGTAATTACACTACGTAAAACCCTAAAGTATATCGTTTATGTAATCACTTAACTCGGTGTATGGTATATACATGGGAGGATTGAGTTAGTGAAGATGTACTTAAAATACAATTAGCCCGTAGTGAAGTTAATCGAGAGTATCGGGTCTCTCCTTTAACGTGCTATTAATGCGCCCAGAACACAATAGGTGTGATTGTCTTATCCGGACTTTCGGTTAAGAGAACCTGGTGGGGCATTTATATATGATAGATATATCATATAGGGCTGGACCGATTTGATTAGAGTTCACGATATAATTCCGTAATCGAGAAGTCTTATCGAATCAATGGATGATCATATTTATGGATATATCTTAATCCTGAGGTGATCACAGTCAACTGCTTGAATCAGTATGAGGTTTGACTTGACGGTTAAGGATTACACTGAGTCTGTGGTCTGAATTACCCCATCTTGGCATTGTACTGGATTGAGTGAGTAGTCCGTGTTATCACGGATACGGAATCCATTCCTTCCATTTATGGAAGTAGATAGACAGCTTCCCTTATTTGTTAATCCTAGAAACCGATCGATCGCGCGAGTTCATATCACACGATTGATCACCGGTGAGTTGTATGAATTAATTGATCACTAGGGGGTTAATGGTAAATAAGGATAAGAGGTTCTAAAAAGGGTTAACGGTAACTTCCCGATTTAGAATGAACGATCTATGGAGGATTAATCCATATGTAATGATTATATCAATGGACGCTTATTATTATTCTCGTGAGGAGATAAATATAATCTTATAATCGGAGGAGTGCGATCACGGGATTATGGTGGCATATTCCCGTGATTGATTTATCGAATATAATTATTCTATAATTATTTATTTGATTTATCGGAGCCGCTGATTATTAGTCCATGGTCCCCGACGTGCCTCCTAATATAGCATAGCTATTCTCGGACGTCGAATCCTGATAATATTAATTTAGTTCTTATTGGACTTTATTAAAACGATATGTGAATTAAGTGTTTAGTGGACTATTAAATTAGTTGGGCTAAATAATTAAATATGTGGAAAAGACATTTTCCATAATCTTGGCCCAATTGTGTTATAGCCCAAAAATTAATTATGACTAGGTCATGAATTGAAAGTGGCGCCCCCCCTCTTATTTTTGGAACAAGAAATTAGTTTTCTTGTGATTAATAAGACATGTGTATAAAATATTTATTGGATAAATATTTATGATAAGAAATAAAGATAAAGATTATTCTAGATTTGTTCTAGAATATTTTGGGATTATCTTTTATTTAATAGGATTATCATAATTGATTTTGTATTAATTATAAAATCCTTGGGGCTTAAGTTTTACTCTCCTATATAAAGAGAGTTCTCCCAAGCCAAATAATACACTACAATTTTCGACTTCTACCTCTTAGAGAGGAGAAGGAAAATTTCGGCCAAGGGAGACAAGGGGAAAATCTTGGAGATTTTTCCGGGTAGCATATCGGAAGGGTTCGAGTCGAGAATTCCTTCCACCGGGAGTTGCTTGGATCACACGTACGGAAGATCGTGGTGCTCTTCATGCTTTCCTTCGTTCATCCTATTGCGGTTCTTCAACTTGGATTTAGAGATCCAAGAGGTATGATCTACAACCCCCTTGTAGAATAGATCTAGTTGTTTTATTACGTGTAGTATATAGATCTAGATCCATAAATCGTTTCCGCTGCGGATGATATTACTAACATTTACACCATTTTGTATATAAAATCATAGTAGAGTTTACTCAAAATGGGGATTTACAAATTTTTGTATATAATTGTAGTAGAGTTTACTCAAAACGGGTGTTTACAACTTTTTGTGTATATAATTTTATAGTAGAGTTTACTCAAAACGTGTGTTTACAACTTTTTGTATAAAATTGCAGTAGAGTTTACTCAAAACGGGGGTTTACAACTTTTTGAATATAATTGTAGTAGAGCTTACTCAATACGGGGGTTTACAGCTTTTTATATATAATTGTAGTAGAGTTATTCAAAATGCGGGTTTATAGCTTTTTATATATAATTGTAGAAGAGTTTATTCAAAACAGGGGTTTACAACTTTTACTCAAAATGTAGTTACAACTTTACTATAGTAGAGTAAACCCCGTTTTGAGTTATTGTAGTAGAGTTTACTATACAAAAGTTTACTCTACAATACTAGTATACAACATTTTGTATAAAATTTTAGTAGAGTTTACTCAAAACAGGGTTTTACAACCTTTTGTAAATAATTGTAGTAGAGTTTACTAAAAATGGGTGGTTTACAACCTTTTGTACATAATTGTAGTAGAGTTTACTTAAAACGGGGTTTTGCAAGTTTTTGTATATATTTGTAGTATAGTTTACTCAAAATGGGGGTTTACACCATTTTGTATATTAAATTATAGTAGAGTTTACTCAAAATGGGGGTTTACAAATTTTTGTATATAATTGTAGTAGAGTTTTACTCAAAACGGGTGTTTACAACTTTTTGTGTATATAATTTTATAGTAGAAATTACTCAAAACTGGTGTTTACAACTTTTTGTATAAAATTGCAGTAGAGTTTACTCAAAACGGGGGTTTACAACTGATGCGAATCATGATCCGTTAACCATTCATGTTGGGCCTGAAACAAGATTGCAACGAAAGAATAGGGAAGAAGCCCTAAAAATTATGGTGACATCTACATTTGAGGAGCCCAAGTCCAACAAGCAAGAAAAGGCTAACATGTTCATTTTAAGTGTTATTGGGCTTGTTTGAATAAATGGCCCAAAGATTAAGGCCTTTATTTTGGTATTATAAAATTTATTTAAATAATCAATATTATTTAAATAAACAACAAAAACATGGCTGAATTTGGGGAGTAAATGGCGCCATCTTTTGAGTTCAAGAAGTCAAGAAGGCAAGTTTTGGAAAATGCAAATACATTGAATCAAGATGCATGAACCAAGATTTCAAGAGTCCAAGCATTTATTCAAGATACATTGATTCATGATGCTTTGAAACTAGCTTATTTTGGGCGCCCCATTTTGTGATATTTGAGGAAGACTTTTCATCTTATTTATGCCATTATTCATGTATTTATTTTCCTATAAATATCCAAACTTTTGTAACCAAAAGGATTCAACATTCAATTTTTTATCTATAAAACTATTAAGTTTTTCTTTCCAAAGTATTTTTACTTTTGGTGTGTGTTTCTGGATAGAACACTAAATTTACCGGATTTATCAACAAACTTGAGCAAGTTGTTGTGGCATCCATCGATCCAAGGTCCTTAGAAACGAGATTTCTAAGCTTCCAAGGACAATACCAAGATCCCTAGAAACAGGATTTCTAGGCTTTCAAGGTAGCTCCTATCTTTTCTTGTTTTCATTTACTTTCCTTTTTATTCAAGAAAACAACTTTATTTCAATCCGATCTTCAACTTCATAGTTGAATTCTTATCAGTTGGTATCAGAGAAGTTGATTGAAATAATCTTGGAAAAAAAAAAAAATTCATCCGTTCAAAAAAAAAAAAAAAAACTTTCATTCAAGTAGTGCACAAGTAAATTGTGGGTATGTTAGAAGAATAAGTAGTACTTGTTCCCCACAAGCATCTACTTGAATTCCTGGTTGTTTGAGTAGTACTCCAGCCATCTTATCACAATTCTAAATAAAAAAAAAAAAAGCGAGGTCGGAGTTTCTACAAAGCTTTAGTTCTTTTGATTTCTAGTTCTTGAAATTATTCTTTAAAGTTTGGAAATTTTGAATCTTTTGATTTTGAATCTTTGGAGAACTCAAGAGTTTGTAAAACTTTGTTGAAAGAATCTAGAATTTATAAATTCTATCCAATTACATATACAATGGAAAATACTGAGGGGGAAGAAAGTGCTGCTCGTGTTCCTAGAACCACAAGGGATGTAGAACTCTTTCTACGAGCCCAAGAGGGACAAAACAGAATATATGAACAACGATTTGGGGAAATTAGCGAAAATTTGGCTGCACTCATGACACATTTGAACGTTAATGGCGGACGTGGTGGTAGAGGAGGCCGAGGTGGTCGAGGTGGCCGAGGAGCTCAACAAGGAGCTGTTAGACATATTGAGTTTGAAGAAGAACCATATGAAGAAGGTGACCAAGAGAGGGCTGAACCCAATGATGAGGTAAAAAGCATTAAGCAAAAAATTCCACCCTTTAAAGGTACATCTAATCCTAATGATTATTTTGCATGGGTATTACGTATGGAACAAATCTTTTTATGTCATCAATATTATGAACGTATGAAAGTTGCTCTAGCCACTAGTGAATTTGAAGAGTCGCCTATGTTATGGTTTTTGCACACTAACGAAAAACGCAGGAAAAATATGCAAACTTCTATCAATTCTTGAGCTGTTTTGTTAGAGGAAATGCACAGGCGATGGGTACCGGAATCATATAGGCGAGAGCAAGTAAGACACTTGCAAACTTTGGAACAAGGTGATAAATCTGTTATGGATTTTCATGGAGCACTCGAATTATCCTTAAGAAGGACAGCCACGGAAGAAGACGAAGAGCATACTATGGCACGCTTTCTTGGAGGACTACGGGCTGAAATTGGCTTTATAGTGGAACGACAAAATTGTAAGACTTATGACGACTTGTTGCATGCTTTGCAATCACTTTGTTGAGAGGCAAATAAAACAAAGAAAATCAACCCACTCAAGTCGAAATGCTGGAGGTTCTTTTACCAAGCCTACTTATTCAAACACCGAAGGAGGTAAGTCTTTTCGTCATAATTCGTCTAAGTACACCCCTTCGCAATCTAATTCTGAACGACACAATGCATCACAAGTCAAGAAACCTGAATTTGACAAGGGTAAGTCGGTTGTAGCTTCCAGTAGCACTATTACATGTTATAAATGTCAAGGTGTTGGTCATAAAGCAAATGAATGTCCGAACAAACGTGTTTACACAGCCGTTGGTAAGGATATGTATGAATCTGCATCAGAAGGTGAAAATGATCCTAATATTATTGACAATAATTCGGACATGAGTGAGGATGAGGGACTTAATTTCGATGATCAGTCAATGTTGGTAACAAAAAAAATACTTAACACTGTTGTGAGCATTGATAAAAATGAACTACAACGAGAGAACATTTTTCAAACCCGCTGTTTGATTAAAGGAAAGTTATGCATGTTAATAATTGATTCGGAAGTTGTACCAATGCCGTAAGTACCGATGTTGTGGAAAAACTTGGGCTTGAAACAATTAAACACCCACAACCTTATAAACTTCAATGGTGAAAGACCGAGAATCAATTAAAGTAGTGAGTCAAGCTTATGTTCCGTTTTCTTTGACTAAATATGAGGACCGCATTCTTTGTGATATTGTACCAATGACCGTGACTCATATACTTTTGGGCCGACCTTGGCGAGTTTGATAGAAAAGTGACTTATGATGGGTACACGAATAAGTACACTTTCTTGCATAATGGCAAACGCTTTACCTTGGCATCCTTGTCACCGAAGAGGCGCACATGGACCATGTAAAATTTAATAAAAAGAGGCTGAATGAGGCTGTTAAGGTTGACACTAAGCTTGTGGATTCCAATGACGCAAAATCCGAAACAAACTTGGCAAAAAGAAGCGAAATTGTGGTACCGAAAACGAAAATTGGGAAGTCTTTGCATTTGACCTTGAAATCCGAGAGGTTTCCGATTCTTTTCATGTATCAAGATACAAATGAATTAATTCCACACACAAGTGAAGAGAGCCTGTCTGAATTCCCTTTCCCTTTACTACTTTCTGTAAATGATCTAACCGATTCTCTTCCTAGTGTGGTGTGCACTGTTTTGCGGGAATTTGAAGATGTTTTTCCCGAGGAGGAAACTAAGGGATTACCACCTTTGAGGGGAGTGGAACACGCAATTGACTTCATTCCGGGGGCTGTCCTACCTAACCGACCACCTACCGAGTCAATCCAACGAGGCACAAGAAATTCAAAGGCAAGTCATGGAGTTGCTAGCCAATGGGAAGATAAGGAAATCTATGAGTCCTTGTGCTGTTCCTGTCTTAGTTGTTCCTAAGAAGAATGGGGAATGGAGAATGTGTATGGACAGCAGGGCCATCAACCAGATCACGGTAAAATATCGATTTCCTATTCCTCGTCTCGATGACATGTTAGATGAGTTGCATGGATCAAAATTTTTTTCAAAAATCGATTTAAAAAGTGGCTATTTTCAAGTTAGAATTCGAAAAGGAGATGAATGGAAAACTGCATTTAAAACCAAGTTCGGATTATATGAGTGGTTAGTAATGCCATTTGGACTTTCAAACGCCCCAAGCACTTTTATGAGATTAATGAACGAGGTTTTGCGTGAGTTTATTGGAAAGTTTGTGGTTGTGTATTTTGATGATATACTCATTTACAGCATTGATATGGAAACGCATTTAACTCATTTGAGGGCTGTTTTGAACACACTAAGGCAAGCAAAACTCTATGCTAACTTAAAGAAATGTTCTTTTTGCATGGATAGAGTTGTTTTTCTTGGGTTTGTTGTAAGCGCACAGGGTATCGATGTCGACAAGGAGAAGGTAGAAGCCGTGGCTGGCTGGCCTGAACCAAAAAGTGTCACGGAAGTTCGATCCTTTCATGGCTTAGCAAGTTTCTATCGGCGTTTTGTGAGAAATTTGAGTACCATTGCAGCACCCCTCAACGAGTTGGTGAGAAAGAATGTAACATTCCATTGGGGACCAAAGGAAAGGGAAGCATTTCAAACTCTTAATACTCTATTAATTTCTGCACCTATTCTTGCTCTACCCGATTTTTCGAAAATGTTTGAAATTGAGTGCGATGCTTCGGGTGTTGGGATTGGGGGTGTATTAATTCAAGAAGGAAAAACGATTGCATATTTTAGTGAAAAATTAAAAGGAGCAAATCTGAATTATGCAACTTATGATAAAGAGTTATATGCATTAGTTCAATGTTTGCGTACCTGGCAACACTATTTGCGTCCTAAAGAGTTTGTTATACATTCTGATCATGAATCTTTGAAGTACTTAAAAGGACAATCAAAATTGCATTCTAGGCACATTCGTTGGCTTGAATTCATTGAATCATTCCCTTATGTCATTAAATACAAGAAAGGAAAAGAGAATGTTGTGGTGATGCCCTATCCCGTCGTTACACTTTGATCACGCAAATGCAAACGAAATTGTTGGGTTTTGAGCAAATGAAAGACTTGTATGATTCAGATTTTGATTTTAGTGACATTTACAAGTTGTGTGACAAATCGCTTTCGAGAAGTTTTATAAGCATGATGGGTTTTTATTTAAGGAATCTAAATTGTGTATTCCTCGTGGTTCAATTCGTGAGTATTTGGTTCGGGAAGCACATGGGGGCGGTTTAATGGGGCATTTTGGAATTGCTAAAACACTTGACATGCTGCATACTCATTTCTATTGGCCTAAAATGGTTAAGGATGTTCGACGTATTTGTGATACTTGCATTAACTGTAAAAGGGCTAAGTCTAAGTCACATCCGCATGGTTTGTATACCCCATTGCCAATTCCCTCATTTCCATGGGAGGATTTGTCTATGGATTTTGTGCTAGGCCTACCCCGTTCCCAAACTGGTAAAGATTCTGTTTTTGTGGTAGTTGATCGATTTTCAAAAATGGCACACTTCATTCCTTGTAATAAAACCAATGATGCTTCGCATATTGCTGATTTATTCTTTAAAGAAGTGGTTCGTTTACATGGTGTGCCTAAATCAATCGTAAGTGATCGTGATGTTAAGTTTGTCAGTCACTTTTGGCGTGTTTTGTGGATGAAACTTGGTACATCTCTTTTGTATTCAACTGCATATCACCCTCAAACTGATGGCCAAACCGAAGTTGTGAATCGAACTTTAGGACAATTATTGCGAGTTGTTATCCAAAAGAACTTAAAGAATTGGGAATCATGTTTACCATTTATTGAGTTTGCTTATAATCGTGCTACGCATTCTGCCACAAAGTATTCACCTTTTGAACTTGTTTATGGTTTCAACCCTACCGTACCTATTGATCTTATTCCCTTGCCTGTAGGAATGCAAACACATTTGGATGGTGAGAAGAAAGCACAGATTTGGTCCGAGAGATGCATGAGAAAGCAAGGAAGAACTTGGAAGAACAAACAGTTCGCTATGCGAAGAAAGCAAACAAAGGCAAAAGGGAGTTGATACTCGAACCTGGCGATTGGGTTTGGATCCATTTTCGCAAAGAAAGATTTCCTCACAAACGTAAATCAAAGCTACACCCAAGAGGAGATGGACCATTTCAGATTTTGGAGCGGATTAACAACAATGCTTATAAGGTAGACATTCCGGATGATTGGGGCATTTCAAATTCTTTCAACATCTCAGATTTAAAACCATTTGACAACCCTCTTGATTTGAGGACAAATCCTTTGCAACTGGGAGGGAATGATGCGAATCATGATCCGTTAACCATTCATGTTGGGCCTGAAACAAGATTGCAACGAAAGAATAGGGAAGAAGCCCTAAAAATTATGGTGACATCTACATTTGAGGAGCCCAAGTCCAACAAGCAAGAAAAGGCTAACATGTTCATTTTAAGTGTTATTGGGCTTGCTGAATAAATGGCCCAGCATTAAGGCCTTTATTTTGGTATTATAAAATTTATTTAAATAATCAATATTATTTAAATAAACAACAAAAACATGGCTGAATTTGGGGAGTAAATGGCGCCATCTTTTGAGTTCAAGAAGTCAAGAAGGCAAGTTTTGGAAAATGCAAATACATTGAATCAAGATGCATGAACCAAGATTTCAAGAGTCCAAGCATTTCTTCAAGATACATTGATTCATGATGCTTTGAAACTAGCTTATTTTGGGCGCCCCATTTTGTGATATTTGAGGAAGACTTTTCATCTTATTTATGCCATTATTCATGTATTTATTTTCCTATAAATATCCAAACTTTTGTAACCAAAAGGATTCAACATTCAATTTTTTATCTATAAAACTATTAAGTTTTTCTTTCCAAAGTATTTTTACTTTTGGTGTGTGTTTCTGGATAGAACACTAAATTTACCGGATTTATCAACAAACTTGAGCAAGTTGTTGTGGCATCCATCGATCCAAGGTCCTTAGAAACGAGATTTCTAAGCTTCCAAGGACAATACCAAGATCCCTAGAAACAAGATTTCTAGGCTTTCAAGGTAGCTCCTATATTTTCTTGTTTTCATTTACTTTCCTTTTTATTCAAGAAAACAACTTTATTTCAATCCGATCTTCATCTTCATAGTTGAATTCTTATCAACAACTTTTTGAATGTAATTGTAGTAGAGCTTACTCAGAACGGGGGTTTACATCTTTTTGTATATAATTGTAGTTGTTGGTCCCTTGAAAAGGCTTTGGTTAAGTTTAGAGGGGGGGGGGGGGGTGAATAAACATAACACTTAAAACTTTGGAGTTAACAAATTCTGCAACTTCAGCAGTCTGCTGATACTTCAGGAGTCTGTTGAGACTTCAGTAGTCTGCTGATAAACAGTAGTCTACTGATAGTTGAGTTTGCTGAATTTGTGCAGCGGAATTAAATCAAAATTAAGCCTTAATACTTGTTTCTAAATATGATACTAAGTATTAGATACTCGGTAGTACAAGTGTGTGATTTCAGTTGCTAGATTCAGTAAGTTGATATGTAGGATAAACTATGTGCAGAAATTAAATGCTGAAAGTAAGTAGGTAGATTTTATAGTGGTTCCAGGTGGCGTAATCCTGTCAGTCCACTCTTCTCCTGTGATGTTGGAGGAAATTCACTAGAGATCTTTGATGTAGCTGTTACAAAGATTCCTAAGTTGTTTGTCCTTCACCAATAACAATGGCTTCACAAACTTAAAACTGGGAACAGGTAGGATTGTTGCTCCTGAGTCTGCCACTGGTCCTTGAAGGGTAGGATTGCCTCTTCACCAGCTCCACCACAAACAACAGTCTTTCACACCCAACAGATGCTTCACTGTCTTCGAGGGTTCTTTATAAAATAAAGATTGAATCAAGTAAATGATTCAGTTGCAGCAGCTTGATTAGGATGATGTAATCAGCAGCTTGTAGTCTTCAAGTGTGTAATCTTGATGTAGCTTGAATATAGAGTGCACTTGAAGAAATTCTCTAGATCAGCAGCTTTATGCTCAGTAAGTTCAGCAGGGTGTTTTTCAGCTCAGAGTTATCGCTTAAAGTTTATCCAAAATTCATCATCTTTTTCTGAGTTGAAAGTCCTCTATTTATAGGTAGGAATGCATGTGACTTGCATTTGAAATTCAAATGTGACCGTTCCTTGTTTTTGTCCCATCGATTTGCGATCCGTCACTATTCATAGGATCGACACCGTCGTCGAATTCCTTATTGACAAGGTGCGATCCGTCCACCCCTTTGACTTGTATCCAATGGATAAAAATATAGATCATCCCAACGTCTTTTTAATCTCAGCCTTTGATTTCCTTGATAAGTCAGAGGTAGTTGGCTGTCCTTATCCATGTAATCTTCCAATAATCTTGAATTAATCGAGGTATAATATCAGCAGGTTCATCGATCTCGTCGAAGTACCTATCGATCTATTTGAACGACAATTTGCTGTGTATAGAATGTAATGCAGCTGATTTCTTTTATCTAACTTTTATTTGTGAAGTTAGATTACACCATTTTAATTATAACCAAGTTCCAAACATCATTCAACTTATGGAACTTAAACCTTCTACACAAGGTATATGTAATCAGTTTAGGTCATCACAGACTTGCCTAAATTCTGATTCCATATCCTTGACTTTAAATACTAAGTTTGATCCCTTAGCCTTCATTTACGAGTTTGAACCCTCGGCCTTCGGTCTTCGGTCTTCGGCGGGTTCAAGACTAGTCTACGACCTATCTACCCTACTCGACCTAGACCATCTCGATATCAACCACGGACCTTTACGATGCTTGTTTGATCAAACCTATTTATGAATCAAACTCTAATAAACCTATACATTTGATCTAGACATCTTTTTGCCTTTGCACTATAACAGCAAGTATGGCACTCATCTTCAAAACTAAGAAATAAGTCCAACAATTTTCCCCTTTTTGGTGATGATGCCACTACCCTCACCTAATCAGCAAAGCAAAAAGATTAAGACAAAAATAGAACAAGTACTCATCTTTCATTAAAAACATTTGCTCAAATGCTATTACAAACTAGATACAGCAAAGATAAAGAAATGTAAGTATGCTGATCTATTGTCTCTTTTCTCTTTCTTGTCTAGCCTTCTCAGCTTGCTCTTGATAGGCTCTGATCTGTTCTATCATATCCCTCATCCATTCATTTTCAATCAGTGTAAAATCAATGTAGGGATTAACTTGTTTCCACCAGTTCCAAGCTTCAGGCAGGATAAGGTTTATCTGATTCACTCTAAAACCAAACTTCATATACAGTTCTCTAAACTCTTCAAGTGAATCTTTTGCTTTTGTGATAGGCAAGTTCCTATCACCTCTGCCACCTCTTCCACTTCTTCCACCTCTGTTGCTTGCCCTTAAGGCTCTAACCCTTGCTTCCCAAAATTTCAATCCCAAGAAAGAGTCCAGTCCTTCATGAAACCCTTTGTTTTGATAAGGTTTCCTCCTGTTGTAATATTCTTTCTTGTATTGTCTAAGAAGATCATCAGTAAGTTGAACTCGGCCAGGTGCAGGTTGCCTAAAGGCATTAGTGTCATCTTGCCATCTCTTTTGTGCAAAAAGTCTTGCAGCCTCCTTTGCTGCAGCTGATTGGCCCTCTTCCCCCTTAGTGACATCATCAACAAAACGGGATATGAGGCCATGAATACCCTCCTGTGAGATTACCACTCTATTCAAATGACCTTCTATAGCTCCAGTTCTTGTATCAAGTGAAGTAATCCTTGATTGCAAGGTCTCCTACAGTAGGTTGATTCTTTCAGTAAGTTTGGGATCAGGCATAGCAGGATGTTGTGCAGCAGCAGTAGGTTTAGGTGTTGCAGCAAGGTTGTCAAGTTTCTGATGGATAGAAACAAATTGATATTTCCGAAATTGCTCTTTTGCAGTATTTCCAACCTTGATGCCCCTCACATCTAGTATCAGGTTATTCACAGCATTTTGAGTAGATGTGAAGTTTGAAGCAACTGTGGCAGTAGATTGTCTGTTTTCATTTACCATCTTCATCAGTTCTTCAAATCTCTCTTCCCGTCTATCCAAGTTGTGTCCTTAATCGTTGCATATCATGCCTTACGGTTCTTAACTCATTTAGTACCTCAACCGGTACTTCATCGGTCATCCTTCCACCGGTGGCTTCATCGACGAGCTCCTCCACATTGTACTGTGGCCTCTGATTGCTTATTACCATTGCCCTACTCCTATCCAGTCCAGCAGGGTTAGGTCCTTCAAATTCCTCCAGGATAGGATCAATGGCATGTTCCTCAAAAACAGGTACAAATGCCTGAGGGGGATTAACATCAATATTTTCTTCTTCAGGCATCTGAAACTCCTCATCACCGAAGTCAAAGTCCAAGCGGCTCTCATCCTCATTAACGGCGGTCTGTCGACTATCTTTTTCCTTCGGTTGTCTTGCCTCCAAGAGGGCTCCACTACGGCGCCTCGGTAACAACGGGGGTTTCCTCCAAACCCAAATCGGTTCCAATCTTTGTCCAGTGTTTGTTTGAGACTCGGCGACACTGTACCTCCCGTTCCAACCTTTGTCCGAGTGTTGTTTGTAGCCCAAAGAACTCCGTACCTCCTCTTCAACTCTCTGTGGATTGAATATAGCCTCATTATCCACTTGGAACCCTTCTGCATGACCAATCTTGTGTAGGATGATGGCAGTTTTAGTAAGAGTGCCCTCAAAGTCAAATCCACCTTGATATTCAATGGACTCTTCTGAACTGGCACTAGGTTCATTGAAATCAATAACCTTTTCTCCATCCAAATCCTCACTCTGTTCATCTTCAATTTGTGCAGTAGGCTCTACAACATGGAATGTACTTGGTTCATCAGCTAGCCTACCAGCACTCAGATTGATTCCTTCATTGATCAATGCTTCTAGATCATCCATGGGGAGATCCTGTAGATCCTCATCCATCTCTCCAGTCTGCTGGCCCTCAGCAGACTTACCAGTATTAGTGGACTGTTGTGCAGGTTGTTCTATGATTAATGCAGTCCCACTGGTTGCTCCTAGTCCAGAGGGGAAATCTCCTCTAGAATCTGATGATGAGGAAGAATCATCATCACCATCTCTTGGATCTCTAAACTTGATACCTTCCTCTTTCTGTTGTTCATCAAACAAATCCATCAGCCTTGATTGCAGCAGGGTGGTATCAACTAGATCCAGCAGGTTCTCTACTCCCAATTTTTCAAAAGCCCATTCTTCAAAATCTGTCATAGGTTCAGCAGCTGGCTTTTGTCTCTTGTAGAAACCAAACTTCCATTGGAAATAGTCAGCAATTTTCTGAAGTTTGGGATCTACATACTCTTCTGTTTTCTTCCTCTCTTTCACATGCCTTTCAAAGGGCATGAAAGATCTCCTAGGAGCAGCTCCAGTGCCTTGTTGACCTCCAAAGGTTCCAACAAGTAAATTCATGGTTTCTTCAACAGATGTTTGAAAGTCAGTAGGTTGCTGAGGTTGTACATTTTTGCCTACTACTTCCATCTGTACCACACTTGGTTCCCCCTGACTTACATGCTCATCAGCAGGGTTAGCAGCAGACTGCTCTTCCCCCTGAGTTCTTGCCACACTTGCAGGGTCTTCAACCATGTCTTCAATTATCTCTTCAATTACCACAGCAGGTTCAGGTTCAGTGGTTTGTTGTGGTTCCTCAGCAGATACTACAGCAGGCTCAGGGTCAGTAGACTGCTGTGTATCTTCAACAGATTGCTCAACAACAACCTGTCCAGCATCAGTAGACTTGACACCCTCTTCAGGTGAGGAGTCAGTAATCTCCACAGGCCTGATTATAGTCAAGGGCTCAGCCTCAACAGCCTCTTCTTCTGCTTCTACTGGTGCTTCCTCTTGAATTCTTTGAGCTTCCAAGTTTCTTAGTTCTTTTCCCTTTCCATGTTTCTTCTTTTTGGCAATTTCCTTCATTCTTTTGGAGAGGGGTTCATCATCATCTTTTCCAGTAGATTTTCTCTTTCTACTAGCTTCCTTATGTTGTTCTCTCAAAATTTCAACAACAGTTTTCCTTGCAGCTACAGCAGGGTCAGTAACCTCCACTTGACCCTCAGTAGACTCAGCAGTCTGTGTTGTTTCCTTTCTTGTTTTCTTTGAAGGCTTTGAAACTTCAGATATTTTCTTTGTATTTCCACCTTTTCTTTTCTCAGCAGCCTTCTTTGGTGCAGCAGGTTTAACAGATATCCTTTTTGATTGTTTGACATGCTCACCACCAGCATCACCATCATCTCCACCATTATCATCATCAGCAGCCTCTTCAGCAACCTCTTCATCATCATCTAGACCAGGGATAGCATCATCAATTTCCTTCTTGTATCTAGACTGATTGATCTTTTCAGGTGCTACATCAGGGATTCCCAGATGATTCAGCAGGGTCTGAACCATCAATCCTAAGGGCAGGGCCTTGGACTTCCTCTTTCCCTCTTTCTCTTCCTTGAAGACCTTCTTCATATATTGGATGAAGTATCTAGCCCAATCAAACTTCATGCTCCTGCAAATGATAATCATCAACTCTATCTTGGGTCCTGATAGAGTGTCCATACTTCCAACTAGTCCCAATATGTTTTTAGCAATCAGTTTGCTCAGTAGGCTGTATTCACTTCCAATATGTTTGCAGTTGATGCCTGGAACAGATTTGGTGGCTGCATTCGTTTTAATGTGATCAACAAACGCCATTTTGTCCAATCCAATTGCTTCAGGATTGACTGAGCCATCCACTACTTCAACAAATCCAAAAACTTCTCTCAGCAATCTGGGGGAAACTTCAATTTCTTGCCTATTCACAGCAGTTTTAAATGCTTCAGCTCCTTCCTGTATCTGAATATTTCTCCAGAAACTGACAACATTTGTATAAGAAATTGTTTCCAGTCTTATATTTAACACATTCTCCAGACGGGCATATCTCCTTATTCTTCGACCAATGTTAATGGCAAGTTCAGTTCTGTTTGCATCTTCAACAAAACCTCTAACACTTTGGCTTGATTCTATTTGGACATCAACCTTTTCCGCCATTTGTAAGAGAAGAATAAGATGAAGAAGATTGAATCTCAAATCTGTGTTCACACAGTGTAGAAATCGCAGTGATAAAGCAGATTTGCAAGTAGAGATTCTCCTGTAAGATAGCCTGAATTTATAGACAGTGGGTGGTTGAAACTGTCAGTGCACGTTCATCCATGTCAACCATGATTAATCTGAATAAATGCTGGTTTGACACGTGTTCCATAACGTATGATAACCGTTAGATCGTGTTTACTGTGATTATAAAGAAAAAATAAATATCCCGCCAAAATGCTTTTTGACTTTAATAACTTTGACTGAGTAACGTTCCATCCAGCAGGGTGAACCTCAGCAGGGTGGGCTCAGCAGTCTACTGATAGATAGGCTTCAGCAGCCTGCTGATATAAGTACTCTGTTGATTCTTGTTTTCTTCTTGTTTTGTTCAATTGATAATACAAGATGAAGTTTAATACCAATGACTGATCTGTCAAGTGAGCTCACCCAAAATGACAAAGACCAATCCCCTTGGCAACTTCATTTGCTCAATTGTCCAACCATAAGTACATGAAATTGTTGATACCAATGACTAATCTGCTAAGTGAGCTCACCCAACATAGCAAAGACTAATCCCCTTGGTGAATTCCAGTACATTGCTGAATGTCAGTCAACTTTTATAATTCCAAGTTCAGTCCTTAATTTGGCAAATCTTTCACTATCAAGTGGTTTAGTGAAAATATCAGCAAGTTGATCTTCAGTAGGGATGTATAGAACCACCACATCTTTCTTTTCCACATGATCTCTTATAAAATGATGTCTCACATCAATGTGCTTGGTTCTTGAGTGCAAGACAGGATTTTCTGTGATTGCAATTGCACTTGTGTTATCACACATAATTGGAATTTCCTTTTCTTCAATTCCATAATCCCTTAATTGTTGTCTTAGCCATAGTACTTGTGCACAAGAACTTCCAAAGCGGAATGTATTCGGCTTCGGCGAGTGGAAGTTGAAATAGAATTATGTTTCTTGCTAAACCAGGGAAACCGATCTATTTCCCATTAACGACGGTTCTGAGGTGCTTTTTCTATCAATCTTGCATCCAGCATAATCTGAATCTGAGTAGGATATAACTTTGAAGCTTCCTTCCTTGGAATAACATATCCCTACTCCCAAAGTCTCTTTTAGATACTTGAGAACTCTCTTGACTGCACCTAAATGACTTTCTTTAGGTTTAGATTGAAATCTAGCACAAACACCTACAACAAAGGATATATCAGGTCTGCTGGCAGTTAGATACAGCAGACTGCCTATCATCCTTCTGTATAAGGTCTGATCAACATCCTTGCCTTCTATATCTTCATCCAATCTGATGTTTGTACTCATAGGAGTTGAATTCTTAGTGCTGTTTTCCATACCAAACTTCTTCAGCAACTCCTTGGTGTACTTGGTTTGATGAATGAAGATTCCATCTTTCATCTGTTTAACTTGCAATCCCAAAAAGTAATTCATTTCTCCCATCATACTCATTTGGAATTTGCTCTTCATTAGATTTGCAAACTTTTCACAAAGTAAGTCATTTTCAGAACCAAAAATTATGTCATCCACATAAATCTGTACCAGCAGGGTGCTGTCCCCTTCACTGATTCTGAAAAGTGTCTTGTCAATGGTGCCTTTTGTGAATCCATTGTCCACCAAGAATTGAGATAGAGTCTCATACCAAGCTCTTGGTGCTTGTTTTAATCCATAAAGTGCTTTGTTGAGTCTATACACTTTATCTTCTTGATCTTTGACTTCAAATCCAGGAGGTTGCAGTACATACACTTCCTCCTCTGGAATGCCATTCAAAAATGCACTTTTGACATCCATTTGATATACCTTGAAGTTCTTATATGCGGCATGTGCCAAGAATAATCGATGGCTTCCAATCTTGCAACAGTGCATAAGTTTCATCAAAATCTATTCCTTCTGCTTGAGAATAGCCTTTTGCAACTAGTCTGGCCTTATTCCTCACAATGGTACCAGATTCATCAAGTTTATTTCTATATACCCACTTAGTACCAATGATATTTGCATGATTTGGCCTCTCAACTAGTGTCCAAACTTGATTTCTTTCAAATTCATTCAATTCTTCTTGCATAGCTATTATCCAATCTAGATCTGAAATAGCTTCTTCAACAACTTTTGATTCCATTTGAGATAGAAAACAAGTAAACATAGCTTCCAAATTGTCTTCTAGTCCTCACACCTTGCTGTACATTGCCAATAACTTGTTCAGCAGGGTGATTCCTTAACCATTGTGGATTTTGGTTATTTTGATTTTCAGGAACATCATCTTCAGTAGGGTCTGCTGTAGCTTCTTCTACAGGGTGTTCAGCAGATCCTTGAACTGCTTCAGTTGTTGCATCAGTAACATTATCAGCAGGGTGTTCAGCAGGGGCAGTATCAGAAACTTTCAAATCATTGAATCTTTCCAAGACTTCAACACAATCTGGATCAGTGACTTGTTGATTCTCAGCAGGTCCACAATACCAGTAAACTTAGGTTCATCAAACACAACATGGATTGTTTTCTCATGTTTCAGTGACCTCTTGTTCAGTACCCTAAATGCTCTGCTGACTGAAGAATATCCCAAGAATATGCCTTCATCTGATTTTGGTTGAAATGTTTTCAAATGTACTTTATGATTTAGAATAAAGCATTTGCTTCCAAATGGATGGAAATAAGATATGTTAGGTTTCCTTCCATTCCAAACCTCATAAGGTGTCTTCAGCAGCTTCTTGTTTACTGATGTTCGTTTTGTGTATAGCATGTCATTTACTTGCTTCAACCCAATATCTTTCAGGTAGCAATGCTTCACAAATCATTGTTCTTCCTGCTTCCTTTAAAGTTCTGTTTCTTCTTTCAGCAACCCCATTTTGCTGAGGTGTACCAGCAGCAGCAAGTTGATGTAGTACACCATTTTGTTCACAATATTCTCTTATAACTTTGTTGAGAAATTCAGTACCCTGATCTGATCTTATCTTTATTACTGTTAAACTCTTCTCATTTTGTAATCTCTTCAAAAGATTAGGCATGCTTTGAAGTGTTTCACTTTTCTTGTTCATAAATATCACCCAAGTATACCTTGAATAATCATCCACAACCACTAAAGTGTACTTCTTTCCTGTTACACTTGTTGGAGTTATTGGTCCAAAAAGATCCATGTGCATCAGCTCCAACACTCTATTAGTTGATTGTTTGGTCTTTGATTTGAAACTTGACTTTATCTCGTTTACCCCGCCGACATGCATCACATATAGCATCCTTTTTGAATGTGATCTCGGGTAAACCAATCACCAGCTTCTTCTTCACCAACCGATTGATGTCATCAAAGTTTAAGTGATTTAACTTCTTGTGCCATAACCAATTGAGTTCGATTTGGTATGCACAATCGAGTGTTTCGGAACTATAGGTAGACCAATCCACAACATACATGTTCTGTTGTCTTCTACCAAAGAAGTACAACTTGATCACCTCTTTCACTAATGACAATACAGTTGTCTTTGTCAAAAGCGACCTTGTATCCCATGTCACAGAATTGTCCAGTGCTCAGCAAGTTGTAGTCCAGTCCTTCCACATATGCAACATTCTTGATTGTAAGTCCATTTCTGATAAGTGTGCCATATCCTCTTGTATAACCAGGTGTATTCTTGTTGCCAAAATTCACCCTTGGACCATCTTTTGCCACAAAACTTGTTAAACAGTGCTTATTCTTTGTCATGTGTCTGGAACATCCACTGTCAAAGTACCAGACACCCTACAAAACAAAGTTAATGCATTTTAGGTACCCAAACCTGTTTGGGTCCATAGTGGTCAGTGGCAAGCATGACCCTTGGTATGTTTCCATAAGGTCTTCTCCTGAATGTGTCATACTTTGGTTCATACATGTATTCCACACATCCATAAGTTCTAACAAAGAGGTTGTGTAGGAATCACATATGTTTTCTGGCCTTTTGGTTTATAATGCTGTTTGAAGTGATTTTTGGTGTTAGAAGCATTAGTATAACCATTTGTTTGCTGTCTGTTAGGAACATCCCTGTAATATAGAGTCTGCTGAGGTCTTGTGTAAGTCCTCTGCTGATCCCATTGCCTAGGTTTCACCCTAGCAGCTTGGTTATACTTATTGTTTCTAGCATTAGATGCAGGAATATTCCAATCATCATCAGTAGGGAACAGTCTACCTTTCCCCTTGAGATAAGTATCCCTTGAATGACTGGCATTTTTTGTTTTGGGATTCTTATCCTTGGAATATTTCTGTTTCTTACCCTTCTGTGGTTCAGCAGACTTGGTAGCAGGTCTGCTATCAGCAGGCTTGGAAGGCACAGCAGTCCTATTTTTAGATTTATTCTTTTTATTAGGAGCTGTTGACTTCTTTGACTTCTGATTTTGCTTCCTTGAAACATTCTCATTGGGTTTTACTGCTTCAGCAACCTTACTGGGAGTTGGATCTAGTGCAGGTACAAACTTAGGACCAATTCTGGTACTAGGTTCAGTAACCTTACTGGATCCACTCTTGTTGGATTGCTGAGTTCCAAATCCAAGCCATGTTCTATCTCCAAAAGGCTTTCCTGTTTTGTATGCAGTATTGGAACAAGATGGTTCAGCAGATTCAGAGGCTGCTGGATGTTCAGCAGACTTATGCTGATTCTGTCCAACATCTTTTTCCTTACCTTTGAGAACCCTTAATTCAGCTTTCAATCTTCCAACTTCCAATTCAAGAGCTTCTTTTTCACCTTCACAATCTCATAACCAGATTGTATTATCCTCGCTTGATTAAGGATGGCATCCAAAGTCTCATTGTTGTCGAATTTCTAGGATTTGAACCACGGGTTGATTCACAATCACTTCTAGCGGGAGTGTTGATGGATACGATGTTGTATACCTCCTCGCCTTCATCCATATTGGCCATCAAAGCATAATCCTCCATATCAGCAACTAGTGCAGTGTCATCTGATTCATTTCCCTTTTCATATTCCACTTCATATCCCGATTCATCTTCAGCAACCATAGCCTTCTTGCCATGTCTTCTTTGTTGACTTTTGGTCTTCAGCAAGTCTGGACAGTCAGGTCTAAAATGTCCAGGCTTCTTGCAGTTGAAACAAAGATAATCTGGTTCCTTGCCTTGTTTTAAGTCAGGACAGTCAGGTTTGAAGTGTCCTGGTTTCTTGCAATGAAAGCAAAGATAGTCATTATCTTTCCTTGGTTCTTCTTTCCTTCTTTCAGTAGGCCTCTTTGTAAAATTTCTTGCAGGGGCCTTTCCAGTCTTCATCATTCTGATTTTCTTGCTCAGTAGGGCAATCTGTTCTTGCATCTCATCCAAGATATCATCCTTGTCCTCCTGATGTTTCTTCATGATGTGAAGCAGCCAATGCAGTGGTCTTTGGCTCTTCCTTTTCAGTCTCAGGTACAAGCTTTTTGCTGAATTCATAGGCCTTTAGATCGAAAACAATTTGAAGGTATCTTCTTCATGCAACTTTCTCATTTCTTCAATTGCAAATCACCTTCATTTTCCAAACATCTCTTGCAGTAGAGCTTCCAATATTTTGGTGTTTATTTCCTCTTTTGAATAACATACACTCAGCAGGGTAAGTTCATCCAGGATTGCATTGAATCTTGATTCCATTTGCTCAATGGTTTCATTTGGCAGCATCTTGAACTTTTGAAATCTCTTTCTGGCCACACTGATTTTATTCTTCTTTATTGCATCAGTGCCTTCACAGATCAAGTGAATCTTGTCCCAAAGTTCCTTTGCAGTCTTGCAATCTTTAACCTTCATGTACATATTGCTATCCAAGGTTCTGTAAATGATATCAATAGCAATGTTGTTGAGATTTGCTCTTTTTCTGTCTTCTGCATTCCATTCTCTTTTTGGTTTAGGAATGTACTCAGTTGTATCACCCACTGTTACTGCCTTAGTAATCTCCAGTGGTCCATCAGTTAGTACATCCATCATCTCATCATGAGTTGCAGCAAGGTAAGCCTGCATTCGACGTTTATACTCATCAAATCTATCTAGAGAACACATCAACATAGTTCTAGCATACTGTGCCTTATCCATGATGCAAGTCTTTGAAAATCAGTAACTTGAAAGATAGTTTTAAAGAATTTTCACAAGCACAACAAGTAGGATTCCTTCGAACGTAAGCAAGCTTTCGCTCGATACCAATTGTTGGTCCCTTGAAAAGGCTTTGGTTAAGTTTAGAGGGGGGGTGAATAAACTTAACACTTAAAACTTTGGAGTTAACAAATTCTGCAACTTCAGCAGTCTGCTGATACTTCAGAGTCCGTCGATACTTCGAGTCTCGTCGAGACTTCAGTAGTCTGCTGATAAACAGTAGTCTACTAATAGTTGAGTTTGCTGAATTTGTGCAGCGGAATTAAATCAAAATTAAGCCTTAATACTTGTTTCTAAATATGATACTAAGTATTAGATACTCAGTAGTGTAAGTGTGTGATTTCAGTTGCTAGATTCAGTAAGTTGATATGTAGGATAAACTAAGTGCAGAAATTAAATGCTGAAAGTAAGTAGGCAGATTTTATAGTGGTTCCGGTGGCGTAATCTGTCGGTCCACTCTTCTCCCGTGATGTTGGAGGAAATTCACTAGAGATCTTTGATGTAGGCTGTTACAAAGATTCCTAAGTTGTTTGTCCTTCACCAATAACTATGGCTTCACAAACCGAAAACGGGAACAGTAGGATTGCTTTGCTCCCGAGTCTTCCACCGGTCCTTGAAGGGTAGGATTGCCTCTTCACCACTCTCCACCACAAACAAAAGTCTTTCACACCCAACGGATGCTTCACTTGTCTTCGACGGGTTCTTTATAAAATAAAGATTGAATCAAGTAAATGATTCAGTTGCAGCAGCTTGATTAGGATGATGTAATCAGCAGCTTGCAGTCTTCAAGTGTGTAATCTTGATGTAGCTTGAATACAGAGTGCACTTGAAGAAATTCTCTATATCAGCAGCTTTATGCTCAGTAAGTTCAGCAGGGTGTTTTTCAGCTCAGAGTTATCGCTTAAAGTTTATCCAAAATTCATCATCTTTTTCTGAGTTGAAAGTCCTCTATTTATAGGTAGGAATGCATGTGACTTGCATTTGAAATTCAAATGTGACCGTTCCTTGTTTTTGTCCCATCTGATTTGCAGTCTGTCACTATTCATAGGACTGACACTGTCAGAATTCCTTTTTGACAGTGCAGTCTGTCCACCCCTTTGACTTGTATCCAATGGATAAAAATATAGATCATCCCAACGTCTTTTTAATCTCAGCCTTTGATTTCCTTGATAAGTCAGAGGTAGTTGGCTGTCCTTATTCATGTAATCTTCCAATAATCTTGAATTAATCGAGGTATAATATCAGCAGGTTCATCAGTCTGCTGAAGTACCTATCAGTCTGCTGAACAGCAATTTGCTGTGTATAGAATGTAATGCAACTGATTTCTTTTATCTAACTTTTATTTGTGAAGTTAGATTACACCATTTTAATTATAACCAAGTTCCAAACAACATTCAACTTATGGAACTTAGACCTTCTACACAAGGTATATGTAATCATTTTAGGTCATCACAGACTTGCCTAAATTCTGATTCCATATCCTTGACTTTAAATACTAAGTTTGATCCCTTAGCCTTCATTTACTGAGTTTGAACCCTCAGCCTTCAGTCTTCAGTCTTCAGCAGGTTCAAGACTAGTCTACTGACCTATCTACCCTACTGACCTAGAC
This sequence comes from Gentiana straminea, assembly GCA_036785695.1. Lineage (NCBI taxonomy): Eukaryota > Viridiplantae > Streptophyta > Magnoliopsida > Gentianales > Gentianaceae > Gentiana > Gentiana straminea. Next base: position 784,645 of record JAVUPR010000360.1, on the reverse strand, counting down.
CGATCTGCGATATCAACCAAATAGGACCTTTACAGTGCTTGTTTGATCAAACCTATTTATGAATCAAACTCTAATAAACCTATACATTTGATCTAGACATCTTTTTGCCTTTGCACTATAACATCTAGTATGGCACTCATCATCAAAACTAAGAAATAAGTCCAACAGTAGTAGAGTTTACTCAAAATGGAGGTTTACAACTTTTTGTATATAAAATATTGTAGAGTTTACAATTACTACAATCGGGTTAACAACTTTTAAGTAAATTCTACAATAATATTGAGTAAACTCCACTACAACTTTTGGTATATAATTGTAGTAGAGTAAACACAAAACTATAAATACAACTGTATTATTGAACTCTTCTATAATTTACTCAAAACGGGGGTTTACAACTTTTTGTATATAATTGTATTTTGACTATAACACTCTACATGTATTTAAATTTTTGTATATAATTGTAATTGAGTTTACTCATAAATGGGGGTTTACAGCTTTTTGTATAAATTTATATAGAGTTTACTCAAAACGGGGGTTTACAACTTTTTGTATATAATTATGTAGAGTTTACTCAAAACGGGGGTTTAGAACTTTTTATATATACTTGTAGTAGAGTTTACTCAAAACGGGGGTTTACAACTTTTTGTATGTAATTGTATAGTAGAGTTTACTCAAAACGGGGGCTTACAACTTTTTGTATATAATTGTAGTAGTGTTTACTCAAAACGGGGGTTTACAACTTTTTGTATATAATTGTTGTTGAGTTTACTCAAAACGAGGCTTTTCAACTTTTATTTAAAACAGGGGATTACGACTTTTGTATATAATTGTAGTTGAGTTTACTCAAAATAGGGGTTTACCACTTTTTATAAATAATTGTAGTAGAGTTTACTCAAATTGGGTTTTACAACTTTTACTCAAAATGGTGGTTCAAAATTTTACTATAGTAGAGTAAACCCCGATTTGAGTAATTGTAGTAGAGTTTACTATACAAAAAGTTTACTCTACAATACAATTGTACAACTTTTTGTATATAATTGTAGTAGAGTTTACTCAAATGATGGGTTTACAACTTTTTGTATATAATTGTAGTAGAGTGTAATCAAAACAGGGGTTTCCAAATTTTGTATATAATTGTAGTAGATTTTACTCAATATGGGGGTTTACAAATTTTTGTGTAAATTGTTGCAGAGTATACTCAAAGTGGAGGTGCACAAATTTTGGTATATAATTGTAGTAGAGCTTACTCAAAACGGGTGTTTACAACTTTTTGTATATAATTGTAGTAAAGTTTACTCAAAACGGGGGTTTACAACTTTTTATATACAATTTTATAGTAGAGTTTACATTTACTACAATTATGCAGTAGAGTTTACTCTGAACGGGGGTATAGGGCTTTTGAGTAAACTTTACTCTAACTTTTATAAACTCTACTACAACTTTTTTCTCTATAATTGTAATAGAGTAAACTCAAAAATGTAAATACAACTATGAACTCTTCTATAATTTACTCAAAATAGGTGTTTTCAACTTTTTGTATATAATTATATTTTGACCATAACATTCTTCTTGTATATTACTTTTTGTATATAATTGTAGTAGAGTTTACTTAAAAAGTGGGTTTACTCTTATCGGGGGTTTACAACTTTTTGTATATAATTGTTGTAGAGTTTACTCAAAACGGGGGTTTACAATATTTTGTATATAATTGCAGTAGAGTTTACTCAAAATGGGGGTTCACAACTTTTTGTATATAATTGTATAGTAGAGTGTACTCAAAACGGGGGTTTTCAACTTTTTGTATATAAATGTCTTAGAGTTTCCTCAATACGGGGGGTTTACAACTTTTTGTGGATAATTGTTGTAGAGTTCTCCCATAACAAGGGTTTACAACTTTTACTCAAAACAGGAGTTTACAAATTTTTGTACATAATTGTAGTATAGTTATTGTAAATTTGTGTTTACAATTTTTTATATATAATTGTAGTAGAGTATACTCAAAACGGGGGTTTACAACTTTAACTCAAAACGAGGGTTTACAACTCTACTATAGTAGAGTAAACCACGTTTTAAGTAATTTAGTAGAGTTTACTGTACAAAAAGTTTACACTACAATACAATTAAACAACTTTTTGTATATGATTGTAGTAGAGTTTAGCAAAACGAGGGTTTACAACTTTTTGTATGTAAATGTAGTATGGTATACCAAAAACGGGTTTGCAACTTTTTTCGTATAATTTTAGAAATATTTTACTCAAAACAGGGGTTACAACTTTTTGTATATAAAATTATAGTAGAGTTTACTCAAAACAGGGGTTTACATCTTTTTGTATATAAATGTAGTAGAGTTTACTCAAAACGGGGGTTTACAACTTTTTGTGTATATAATTGTATGGTAGAGTTTACTCAAAATGGGTGTTTACAACTTTTTTTGTATAATTTTAGTAGAGTTTACTCAAAACGGGGATTTACAAATTTTTGTATATAATTGTAGTAGAGCTTACTGAAACGAGGGTTTACAACTTTTTGTATATAATTGTAGCACAGTTTATTCAAAAGGGGGGGTTTATAACTTTTTCTATATAAAATTATAGTAGAGTTTACAATTACTACAATTATGCAGTTGAGTTTACTCAAAACAGGATTTTAAAACTTTTGAAAAACTCTACTATATATTTGAGAAGAGTAAACACAAAACTGTAAATACAACTATATTATTGAACTCTTCTATAATCTACTCAAAATGGAGGTTTACAACATTTTGTATATAATTGTATTGTTACCATAACATTCTTCTTGTATATAACTTTTTGTATACAATTGTAGAAGAGTTTACTCAAAATGGGGGTTTCCTCAATCGGGGGTTTACAACTTTTTGTATATAATTGTAGTAGAGGAACTTTTTGTATATAAGTCTAGTGGAGTTTACTCTAAACGGGGTATTACAATTTTTTGTATATAATTGTTGTAGAGATTACTCAAAATGGGGGTTTACATCTTTTTGTATATAATTGTTGTAGAGTTTACTCAAAACGAGGGTTTGCCACTTTTTGAATATAATTGTAGTAGAGTTTACTCAAAACGGGTGTTTACAACTTTTTGTATAAAATTGCAGTAGAGTTTACTCAAAACGGGGGTTTACAACTTTTTGAATTTAATTGTAGTAGAGCTTACTCAATACGGGGGTTTACATCTTTTTGTATATAATTGTAGTAGAGTTATTCAAAATACGGGTTTATAGCTTTTTATATATAATTGTAGAAGAGTTTATTCAAAACAGGGGTTTACAACTTTTACTGAAAATGTGGTTACAACTTTACTATAGTTGAGTAAACCCCGTTTTGGATTATTGTAGTAGAGTTTACTATACAAAAGTTTACTCTACAATACTAGTATACAATGTTTTGTATAAAATTGTAGTAGAGTTTACTCAAAACAGGGTTTGACGACCTTTTGTAAATAATTGTAGTAGAGTTTATTAAAAATAGGTGGTTTACAACCTTTTGTAAATAATTGTAGTAGAGTTTATTTAAAACGGGGTTTTGCAAGCTTTTGTATATATTTGTAGTATAGTTTACTCGAAATGGGGGTTTCCACCATTTTGTATATAAAATTATAGTAGAGTTTACTCAAAATGGGGGTTTACAAATTTTTGTATATAATTGTAGTAGAGTTTACTCAAAACGGGTGTTTACAACTTTTTGTGTATATAATTTTATAGTAGAAATTACTCAAAACGGGTGTTTACAACTTTTTGTATAAAATTGCAGTAGAGTTTACTCAAAACGAAGCTTTACAACTTTTTGAATTTAATTGTTGTAGAGCTTACTCAAAACGGGGGTTTACATCTTTTTGTATATAATTGTAGTAGAGTTTACTCAAAATGGAGGTTTACAACTTTTTGTGTATAAAATATTGTAGAGTTTACAATTACTACAATCGGGTTAACAACTTTTAAGTAAATTCTACAATAATTTTGAGTAAACTCCACTACAACTTTTGGTATATAATTGTAGTAGAGTAAACACAAAAATATAAATACAACTGTATTATTGAACTCTTCTATAATTTACTCAAAAGGGGGTTTACAACTTTTTGTATATAATTGTATTTTGACTATAACACTCTACATGTATTTAATTTTTTGTATATAATTGTAATTGAGTTTACTCAAAAATGGGGGTTTACTCAAAACGGGGGTTTACAACTTTTTGTATAAAATTATATAGAGTTTACTCAAAACGGGGGTTTACAACTTTTTGTATATAATTATATAGAGTTTACTCAAAACGGGGGTTTACAACTTTTTATATATACTTGTAGTAGAGTTTACTCAAAACGGGGGTTTCCAACTTTTTGTATGTAATTGTATAGTAGAGTTACTCAAAACGGGGGTTTACAACTTTTTGTATATAATTGTAGTAGTGTTTACTCAAAATGGGGGTTTACAACTTTTTGTATACAATTGCTGTAGAGTTTACTCAAAACGAGGCTTTTCAACTTTTATTTAAAACCGGGGATTACCACTTGTGTATATAATTGTAGTTGAGTTTACTCAAAATAGGGGTTTACCACTTTTTATAAATAATTGTAGTAGAGTTTACTCAAAATGGGTTTTACAACTTTTACTCAAAATGGTGGTTCAAAATTTTACTATAGTAGAGTAAACCCCGATTTGAGTAATTGTAGTAGAGTTTACTATACAAAAAGTTTACTCTACAATACAATTGTACAACTTTTTGTATATAATTGTAGTAGAGTTTACTCAAATGATGGGTTTACAACTTTTTGTATATAATTGTAGTAGAGTGTACTCAAAACAGGGGTTTCTAAATTTTGTATATTATTGTAGTAGAGTTTACTCAATATGGCGGTTTACAACTTTTTGTGTAAAATGTTGCAGAGTATACTCAAAGTGGAGGTGCACAAATTTTGGTATATAATTGTAGTAGAGCTTCCTCAAAACGGGTGTTTACAACTTTTTGTATATAATTGTAGTAAAGTTTACTCAAAACGGGGGTTTACAACTTTTTATATATAATTTTATAATAGAGTTTACATTTACTAAAATTATGCAGTAGAGTTTACTCTGAACGGGGGTATAGGGCTTTTGAGTAAACTTTACTATAACTTTTAGTAAAGTCTACTACAACTTTTTTCTCTATAATTGTAATAAAGTAAACTCAAAAATGTAAATACAACTATGAACTCTTCTATAATTTACCCAAAATAGGTGTTTACAACTTTTTATATATAATTATATTTTGACCATAACATTCTTCTTGTATATTACTTTTTGTATATAATTGTAGTAGAGTTTACTTAAAAAGTGGGTTTACTCTAATCGGGGGTTTACAACTTTTTGTATATAATTGTAGTAGAGTTTACTCAAAACGGGGGTTTACAACATTTTATATATAATTGCAGTAGAGTTTACTCAAAATGGGGGTTCACAACTTTTTGTATATAATTGTATAGTAGAGTTTACTCAAAACGGGGGTTTTCAACTTTTTGTAAATAAATGTCTTAGAGTTTACTCAATACGGGGGGTTTACAACTTTTTGTGGATAATTGTTGTAGAGTTCTCCCATAACAAGGGTTTACAACTTTTACTCAAAACAGGAGTTTACAACTTTTTGTACATAATTGTAGTATAGTTATTGTAAATTGGTGTTTACAATTTTTTATATATAATTGTAGTAGAGTATACTCAAAACGGGGGTTTAGAACTTTATCTCAAAATGAGGGTTTACAACTCTACTATAGTAGAGTAAACCATATTTTAAGAAATTTAGTAGAGTTTACTATACAAAAAGTTTACACTACAATACAATTAAACAACTTTTTGTATATGATTGTAGTAGAGTTTACACAAAACGGGGGTTTACAACTTTTTGTATGTAAATGTAGTAGGGTATACCAAAAACGTGTTTGCAACTTTTGCGTATAATTTTAGAAATATTTTACTCAAAACGGGGGTTTACAACTTTTTGTATATAAAATTATAGTAGAGTTTACTCAAAACAGGGGTTTACAACTTTTTGTATATAAATGTAGTAGAGTTTACTCAAAACGGGGGTTTACAACTTTTTGTGTATATAATTGTATGGTAAAGTTTACTCAAAATGGGTGTTTACAACTTTTTTTGTATAATTTTGGTAGAGTTTACTCAAAATGGGAATTTACAACTTTTTGTATATAATTGTAGTAGAGCTTACTGAAACGAGGGTTTACAACTTTTTGTATATAATTATAGTAAAGTTTATTCAAAAGGAGGTGTTTATAACTTTTTCTATATAAAATTATAGTAGAGTTTACAATTACTACAATTATGCAGTAGAGTTTACTCAAAACAGAAGTTTAAAATTTTTGAAAAACTCTACTATATATTTGAGAAGAGTAAACACAAAACTGTAAATACAACTATATTATTGAACTCTTCTATAATCTACTCAAAATGGGGGTTTACAACATTTTGTATATAATTGTATTGTTACCATAACATTCTTCTTGTATATAACTTTTTTTATACAATTGTAGAAGAGTTTACTCAAAATGGGGGTTACCTCAATCGGGGGTTTACAACTTTTTGTATATAATTGTAGTAGAGGAACTTTTTGTATATAAGTCTAGTGGAGTTTACTCTAAACGCGGTATTACAATTTTTTGTATATAATTGTTCTAGAGATTACTCAAAACGGGGGTTACATCTTTTTGTATATAATTGTTGTAGAGTTTACTCAAAACGAGGGTTTGCAACTTTTTGAATATATTTGTAGTAGAGTTTACTCAAAACGGCGGTTTACACATTTTTTTACATAAAATTATAGTATAGTTTAATAAAAATGGGGGTTTACAACTTTCTGTATATAATTGTAGTAGAGTTTACTCAAAACTGGGGTTTACAACTTATTGTGTATGTAATTGTATAGTAGAGTTTAATCAAAACGGGTGTTTACAACTTTTTGTATATAATTATAGTAGAGTATTGCGGATTGTATTATTAAATTAGAGAAGGGAATAGTTGGTATTATATGGACTTGAGGTATTTTCCTATGATGTATAAATACTTGGTGAATTAAAGAATGAAAATTAGAAAAGTATTATCGTTTACCAAATTAGCGGCCGGTGGAAGGAGAAAGAGTAGCCGTCCCACCATTGACTGTTGTCGACAATTTTCTACAAAAAATTAATAAATAAAGAAAAAAATAAACAAACAAACAAACCTACTTGCTTTTGATTATCGTCCAAATTGTGCTGCATTTGGTGAAACCCTTTAAGCATCTATCGAATATATTTGCTTTGCGTGACTACAATTGATTAAAAATATAAATAAATGCAGCATAGTGTTTTCTATGACTGGAAGAAATAAGTCAAATATTTTGAAGCCAAGAGAGATGGAGTAAACGGATTAGTCGACTACGGTGTCAAAAAGATCCCCGATTTCTTCATTCAAAGATCAAATTCTACAACTAAACTCGTCGGAAAAGAGGAAAATAACTTATATTGCGGTGGTATACATCAGCTTCAAATTCCATTATACATCAGCTTCAAATTCATGGTTCTGTGAGTGGAACAGGAGCGGGACAGATAGACGGCGGTTTGGTGGGAGACAATCAGGCAACCGTGGGTTAGTCGTCATAGATCAGCACACAGAAGCAGCCTGCTACTAAACAGGCTGGACTCACTAATCTTACACCGGCACAGTGGTAAGGGATTCTTGATAATTTGAATCTCGCCAAACCTAAATATCGCTTAACAGGTGAATATTCATGGATCATAGATACTGGGGCTACCCATCACATGAGCGGTGAGTTAAATAATTTAGTGGACATATATATGATTGAAAAATGTCTTGTAGGACTTCCAGATGGTTGAACCTCTCACGCCACACATGAAGGAAATAGTATTTTGCCCGGTGGTTTGAAACTTGAAAATGTTCTTTATGTTCATCATTTAGCATGCAATTTATTATCGGTGACTCAGTTACTTGATTCGTTCGATTGTCAGATTCACCTTACTCCCATATTATGTGTTATGCATGACCGAATGACGAAGAGGCTAAATGGAGTGGGTGAGCATGAAGATGGACTTTTCTTTTTCCGGGGAGTACCCCACGTAAAGGTTATGGCGTTCAGTGGAACAGAATCCATGGATCTATAGCACAAGCGGTTGGGACATCTGTCAGAAAATGTGTTGAAACAACTTCCCGTTGTGAGTGTGTCTAGTTCTTGGAATAAAGATGGTTGTGATGCGTATTTCCGGGCTAAACAACCTCGAGAAAGTTTCTCAAGTAGTGACAGTAGTGCTAGTAGGATTTTTGAATTGGTGCATTATGACTTGTGAGGACCGTATGCGACTAGTTCTACATGCGGGCATGTAATTTTTTGACACTTGTGGATGATTATTCTCGTTCTATTTGGGTCTATTTACTATATAATAAATGGGTAGTTGAGACAATTTTTTTGAATTTTGTGGCACTTATTGAACGACAGTTTAGTGTAAAAATTAAACGAGTTACGAGTGATAATGGGATAGAATTTAAACGCTGGCTTCCTTATTTTAAAAAGAGAAGGACCATCCTTGAAATATCTTGTGTGGGGACTGTTAAAAGTAGCGCCCGAAAAGACAATTTATGTAATTGTTTTTAAAATTAATAAATGACATATTTATTCTCATCTTATTAATTGCTTCATGCTTATATGTAATACACTACTGAAAACCCCAAGTTGTATCATATGTAGCCATATAACTTAGTGTGTGTCACACATGAGGATTAAGTTTATGGTGATACACTTGAACTGTTAGTCCGTGGTGAACTTAATCAAACTATGGGGTCTATTGATTAAACAACCATTAATACGCCCAGAACACTTTATGGTGTGACCTTCGTATCCGAACCGTCGACATTGGTTGTCTAAGTGAGGCATTTATATATGATGAGAGTCATATAGGACTGGACCGATTTAATTTTCATTTCTCATATAATTACATGACTGAGAAATCTTATTAAATTACAAGATGATCATATATGGATTAACCTTAATCCTGAAGTGATTGCAGACTCCTGCTTGTCTTAAGATAGGGTTTGATGTGTTCTTTAAGGGTCGCTAAGAGGAGCGGTCCGAATCAGTTTCACGTTGGCACTATTCTGGAATGAGTGAGGAGTGTGTGTCTCACAGATATAGAATCCATTCCTTCGTGCGGGAGGTTGAAAGACAATCCCCTTATTTGTTGATCCAAGAAACTGATCGATCGGCCGAGTTCATATTGGTTATGAACTAATTGATCACTAGTGAGCTGATGGTAAATAAGGATAAGATGTAGTGAAGAAGGTTTACGGAAATAATCCCTCTTCGTTACGGATAGTCTATGGAGGGTTAGTCAGTATGTAATGATTATATCAATGGACACTTATTGACTCGACACTGTGAAAATAAGTTACATCTATAATCGATAGAGTTCAGTTTCGGATTTATGGTGGCGTAATTCCGGAATTAATAAGTTGAGTAGAAATATTCTGTTTGATGAAATTTTATTCAATTTATTGTAGCTACTGGTTATAGGTCCATGGTCCCTGGGTTGGCTCCTAACACATGAGTGAATTCTCATATTTTTGGAACCTCGAGAATAAATTAAATAGTTGGTCTATCTAATGAATATGCAATATTATTTATTTGGTAAATAATGTGTAAAATAGAAAAGACATTTTCTATTAAAATTAAGGGCAAAGTAGGCGCCACATTGTGAGAAAATTAGGAAAAGAAAATTTTATAGATTATGTCACATGTGGTGTTAATATTTATTTGATAAATAATCAATGGATAAATTAAGAGAATGATTTTTTAATCATTATCTTATTCATGGAGATTATCTCTTATTTTATGGCAAATATCTTTACCTTATGGAAAAGGGTAATTGTACTGTGAAAATGATAACTCTCTCTTGACTAGGTATTTTCCTACATAAAGAGAGTTCCTCCCAACAAAATAATATCACAATATTGCGCCACTTTTAATAAAGGGGAGAAGAAAAATTTGTTTCTTGTTCTGGCCATTAGGAGGAGAAAAACCTAGGGTTTTTTCTTGGATCATATTCAAGGAGGTTCTACTATGAGGATCGATGTCCACCAGTCGTCGCTTGGAGATACAATCCGAAAGATCACGGCTTCTCTCCAGTTGGGTAAATCTACTAACCTTCTTGTAGATTATTAATTATTATGTGAATCATATCGTGGTAAAATAAAAAAAAGAATTTTAATTCGTAGCTTCAGTTGTGCATGATCGAGCATCTTGATCGGTGCTGTTAATCAGATCTAATGATCCAATTATGGATCGGATCCGGATTCGCATTTCTGTATATCCGGCATGTGGTTTCGAGTGAGGTTAAAGCGATTTTTCGATCTTGATTGCATAATTGATTAATAAGGAGTGGAATTCAATAAAAACTTCATCTTTTATATGTTTATTATATATATGCGTGATTGAATGATTTGGTTGACGAGATGTATTGGGGTTGTGTTTACCGTTAGATCTATTGTAAACCCAAACTTTTCTGGGGATAGGAAATTATATAATTCATTTTTTGTAATTTAATTTCCAAGTAATTAGAATTTAGATTAATTCGGCGGCTCTGTTATATTTAATACTAGTTTGAAAACCTGTACAATGCACGGGAGAACGTAACTTTTGAAAATTTGTAGTATGGAAAAATGGGAACATAAAATGAAATGTAACTATGAAAAATGAGTGGGAAAAACGACCACATAAAATGAAAATTATGTGTACAAACATATATGTCAGTCATATAGTAATGACATTGACAATGAAAAGCAAATGATTCGTCTGGTATCTACTTTCTCCTCAAATAGCAAATGTACTTATAGAAGGCAAATACTATTTCCCTGACGTAGGTAATGCAAGAGATGTATGTCACAAATTAATGTAGAAAAATAAGACTGTTAATGGATATTGGTAAGATACTGATGGAAAATTTTGGCGGAACAACAACAATTCACAAATCAGTAGATCGAGGTATCCATAAGTCGATACACTTCAACCAATACATTTATTATGTAGAAGGCATATTTCCCAAGAAGAAAAATAGTTAGCCCAAAGCCAAGTAAAAGTCTCTGTCACAAATTCAGAGAAAACAAAATATTCATAATAAAAAATGAAAACTACTCCTTGTGGGTTGAAAACTCCCCAACTGGTTAACATTCCAAACAGAGAGTATTCATACCATTATTCATCAAAATGGTAAAGACTCTTTCTCCACCTTGAAACCTATGCTCTCTGATAGCCACCATACTTACTTGTCCTATATTTCCGCCATTAACTATACTTATCAGTTTAGCTACTGGTGGCATGTATCTGTACTCCAATCCAAGTTGTACTATGATTTTTGGCCGTTTCTTCGCTGCATGTACAACCTACTTGGAATAGAGGAATTCATGGCATTAGTTTCTTCTTAACATATTCTCTGTTTTACAGAATCAAACATCGTTTTCATCCATTTTACATAATCTCTTTTCTTTAGGAGTACATAATCTCTTTTTGAATGCATCAGAATCTCTGCAAAGCATAATGATTTGGATCTTGCTATACAATAACTGCTATTAATCACAGGGAATCTTGCAATACCTTTTCCCGAAAGCACGTAATGCATGACGTTCAAAGTTACCATCTATTTTTAACCGATACCATATATGTCAGTTACCTCAAATTGGACTTATTTCGCAACACGATTTGAACATGATACTTTGAGGAAAGGTCTCGTTACTCTTTACCACTTGAGCAATGCATAAACATTAAAAGTGACCACTTAGAATGTAGATTAATAGCTAGTAAAAAATAGAAAAAAACATGTATACCAATTAAGAATAAGATTGATTATGAACCTTTATGCAATGAGAAACAGTTGTGCACCAAAATGGTAAAGGCTTCTCCACCAAAGAATGATGAGGCCTTGGATGGCTGATGATATCCATCGAGATTTCATAGGGAGACATGGTTGGAGATGAAACCGCAACCACATCACAAAGTCCACTATCAAGCATCTCATTATGCCTTGTAAATACCTTTTACCACAAAAAAACAAAAAAATTCATCAACCCACAGCTCTTGGATTCTCATAGCACAATACAAAAAAAAACTTGCCACGTGATAAAAATGAGCGGAAAAACTACATAGATTAGTGGTAAAAGTGTCTGATGAAAACCACCATGATCAAGGTTGATGGTAGCCAGCTAAAACATCACAAATCCATCCATAAAAAATGCAAAAACCGTGAAACAAAAGTGATTTGATCAATTTGTGATGATGCTTGAAGAGACCAAATAAATGATTCAACTAAGTTGATAGCTTGATTATGAGTAGGAACATGTGGATTTGCAATATAAAGAACAACAACACCTTGATTTCCGAGATGATGCAAATTTATGAGATGTTCTCTACCCCTTTATGATCTTCTTCATTTTACCCATTCTGATTCAAAAAACTCAACAAGAAAAATCTAACTTTTGCATTTTACGACTGGGCAATTGTTCAAAACTTAATGCATTTGGCTGCAACTTCTAAATTTCTGTTCACCCACCAATTATTTTTGTCAATCAGATTCAAAGGCACCTATTTGTAATTAGGAAAATAATTGAAAATAGAAATAATTTATTATGGTTATGAATGTTATGATAATCAACAAATGATTACCAAAATTAAAATAATTTCCGATCATCAAATATGAGTTGACCTTATATGTAGTTGCACTAAAATCCAAAACTATATTACATTCAACTGAACCTGAGTCTAGAAATTCAATAATCGTGCAAAATCTTCCGGATCTCCCCTATTTGATCCTCACTTTTGCATCTTCCCTCCTCCACATCCACCACCACCTTGTAGCGGCTTTGATGAGCCTATGTAGTCAGTCCTCTAACGTGGACTCAAAGAACCTAAAAAAAAGAATGAATAGTACTGCCAAAAACATTTTAATAACTACTAAATCAAGAGAAAGGAAAGAAACATGCAATTCGGAGGTGCGCAGACTTCGAAATCATTCCCCTATTAAAGGCATAATATCTATAAACAACATACTGAATACCAACCGGGAACCTCCTATGGTCATGATGGTTACCTTGAATATGCCAAATTAAGGAAAGCAATCCTGCTCTCGCTTTGAACTTCTGTAGAAGTAACAATGCCAAATCCTATAATTACTAAATGTGTAGCAAATCAACATAACAATAATCAGAAATAAACCACAAAAATGAGGTAGTAAAATGAATAGTTTAGACAAACCTACAATGGGTTTCAAATGGTGAACAGTGAATGAAGGGTTGGAGTTGCTCTAAAGCAGAATGTGCAGAAATCCTCGCCTTTAACTATACCTATCAATTTTTTCCGATTTGAGAGAAGTTCGGAGATGCCGGTTAAGGACCGTGAATTTTATTTGAAGGAGGAAAAGAGTAAATAGGGATGAGGAGTAGGAGTTCAAAAGTTAGAGGTTGATGGCGAGATGTTGAGGGTAGTTTTGGAAGCACATCGTGGGATTTTTGGGAGCAAATCGTGGGGCATAACTCCGAAGCTGGGATGGATTCGTTCTCTTTTTTTAACCTTCTTCCGGGTACTAGTCGGGTCAATTGGCCATATTTGTGTCAATTGACAGTTTATTCCTTATAAATATTAATATAGATTTTAGTGGAGTATCTTGAAAATGATCACGATGGCGTGGTGGTGAAGATGCGGTTCTTATATCATAAAGACCCAGGTTCGATTCTCCATGGATGTGAATTTTGGAGATTTCCAGAAAAAAGGTTCTTTTTGAAGAAAATAGAAGAAAGAGGTTCAGCTGGGGGGTTCGAACCCGCGCTGCAACGATGGGAGAAGAGGCGTCCTACCAACTCACTTAAGCTTTTTTGTTAAAGAAACGGATCAGTTTAGTAATATACATAGCAGGGGCATAAACAATTAGAGATTAGTAAATCCTTTAAACGTTGGGTTTATTTATTTATTTAATTTTTGTTTTATAGATTAGATACGGGGTACCAACAGTCCAACTCAGTGGTTTACTTTTCCCATTTATTTTCTCTTGGATTAATTTATTTGATATAACCATGCCATGCATCATATTCATGAATCTCCTAGCATATGCATACATTTAGAAAATTAATTTTGGCTTTAATTAGACACGTATGAAAATGATAATTAATTTAGATTAATAATGAATTAAATTAATTAAAGGAAACAGAATTTTATCGGGAAATAAAATTCACATGATAAATTTGTTTTTGAGATCTAAAATTCTTTGAGAATTTTGATTATGTAGTATCTACATAAATAGGATTTTAATAACTGAAAACTTGGAAAATCATAAAAAGATGGACACTAACTAGACGGTATTTGGAATCGATAAGTTGGTGATTTATTTTCATGATTTATCATGGAAATATTAGGACTATAATATTCTATGGTGAATTTTAATTGTGTAGTGTCTACACAAGAGATTTTCTAAATAATCAAGAAATTGGAAAATTAGGAATATAGTGTCACTAGTTAGACGGTATTTGGAATTTTGTGATTTATTGTTCTCGAATTATTGTAAATCCATAAGTCCTAATGTATTAGGATCTTAAAATTCTTTGTGAATTTTATTTGTGTAGTTTCTACACAACGGAATTTTAATCCATAAAATTGGAATATCGTGAATATAGTGACACTAGTCAGACGGTATTTGGAACCGATAAACTAGTGGGAGGATTATGATCTATTGTTTTTGGATTAAACTAGTGCGAGCTTTAAATTTTGTGATTTATTGTTCTCGAATTATTGTAAATCCATAAGTCCTAATGTATTAGGATCTTAAAATTCTTTGTGAATTTTATTTGTGTAGTTTCTACACAAAGGAATTTTAATCCATAAAATTGGAATATTGTGAATATAGTGACACTAGTCAGACGGTATTTGGAACCGATAAACTAGTGGGAGGATTAAATTAAATATTCATGATCTATTGTTTTTGGATTATTAGAAAAATTCTAAAATCCTAATGAGACTACTTAATTTTCAAAATAACGAGTGGGAGCGGGGAAGGTGACAAACGACCCCTCGGCCTCTACTGTTAACGCAAGCCCCATGAGTGAATGGTGATGCCTCGTCCTGCTTTGATTTCGGCCCCCTTTAGTGTTGAAATAGTGTCCTAAACCCAATCGGGTTGGACCGGATCCGACCGGGTCGGATCATTTCTACTATTTCTTTATCTTTATACATATGTTAAATGGCTTTTTATGTTGTCATATATCTGTTCTTTTAAAGAACCAATTATGAATTGTTATGTGATAACTTTCTTAGTATTAAACTGTGATAGAGAAACCATGATAGGCGATTATGGTTGATGAGATCTCTAATCACTTTAATGAGTTTGATACTTAAATGTCTCTAGGTTGATGTACTATTAAACAGGGCATTGATAGCATGAACAGGCTAGCACGTATTAGATGTCTTATGTCTTTAAGGGCAGGGATAGATCTTGTCTATCGAAGTGTAGAAACACTTGGACTATACATGGACGTGTATTAGAGAATGCGTACGTTAGACTGACCCACTTACACGGATAAGTGTCACACTATGTGACGGTTGTGTAATTATCCTTAAGACCGGAGTCTTCATGGCATCACGGTGTGGATTGTCATGCTTTGACACTATTGAGGTTTCCCATAGCCACGGGGCGATCATGCGGTAGTGATTGGGTGTGATACGGAAGCATGCGGAGTATACATGATTGGTCATCCGGGAATCGCGTATCCTATGATTGGGATCGAATATCCGAAATGGCCTTCTTATAAGGAATGCCTTACTCTCGTGAATCTTTGCAAAGTGGGAGTAAATGAGTTACTTCGAGAGAGCATGATATCCAGATTATAAGATACGGTCGTTGATGTTTTGACACTCGACTAATGACCGTATGGATATTATTACAGCGATAGGATTGTAAGTTACACGGTAACTGTTTCACATGAAAGGTAGTAGTCATTGCATTTGACTCTTCCGATGATTGGGGGTCACGGTGTGTTGCTAGACGCTATCCCGTGATCATTAGGCATGAAGGGCATTTTTGTAATTTGCACTTTGTGTCTACGGCCAACATATTCGGAAGCTTATCGGGTCACACACATAAGAACATCTAGCCGGATTAAAATGTGGTTATAGATGATAACCAAATAAGGAAAGTTTATCTCGAGACTATAAGGGTTATAGTGGTAAATTAATATGGTGGTATTTATTTATTGAGAATAAATTAAATACAAGATATTAATAATATTATATTAATTGAAGAATATTCCGGATGCCAAATTATAGGCTAAGGTGGCGCAATTTGTGTGTGTATAAGATACACTTGGATTGTGCAATTTAATTAAGAGTATTACCAAATATTAATATTAGATATTAATATATATATATATATATATATACACATGTAACGTGTGTGCACTATTGCAAATTAGAGATTTGCATGCGCACCACTATGTGTATATATATAGATTTATTTGTGATATATATATATGTGATTTATAAACATGTGTAAATTGATTTATGGTAATATAATAAAGATAGTCAATATTAGATATTGACAATATCTTGGAAATATTCAATATAAGATATTGACAATATCCTAGATTTATTTAATATAAGATATTATAATAAATGAGATAAATCAATCAATTATATTTTCCTTATTTTATTGGGAAAATGTTTTCTTCATTTCTACTCTATCTGGGGCGCCACTTCTACTATAAATAAGAGGTGGGTGTCAATCTATTTTGTACAACACAATTCCAAGAACTAATAGTTCTTGTGTAAAATAGAGAGCATCCTATAGAGAGTTGGAGAGAGGGGAAAAGGGCCGGTCTAGCAACCGGAGTTTTCCAATAGCAATCCATGATGGGATTCCGGCGGGCTGTTCGTGTGGACAAGCGGTAGAGGCTGAACACTTGGGCAGCTCTATGCAGAACTACTCTCCTTAGACGGTCAAATCGTCGATCTTTTAGATCAACCAAGGTAACCACCGTCTACTAACTCGTTTGTTTATTGCTTAAATGAAGTCGATCCTGGTTAAAAGGAAATAAAATTCTAAATTCCGCTGCGTTCCCGCGTAGATTTCCTAACAGTGGTATCAGAGAGAGCTTCGAGCTTAAGCAATAAGCATGTTATATTGCGTAGTTAATTTTATCGTTCTAACAACGTAATTAAAAGATGAAAGATTTTTATTCGCAAAACGATACACGAAAAAAAAACGAGATCTGGTGGTGCTCGGCCGACTGGCGGCGGCACCACCCCAGCGGCGGCGGTGTCAGGAAGCCTGCTGCTGGCAGTCGGTTGACCAGTCAATGCTGGCGGATCTCCAAATTTTTGTTTTGTGTATTTTGTGATTCAATATGGTTCATAGTTGTGATTGGTAATTCCTCCTTTGTTTAATTGTGTCATGTGGCTAACCAATGGTTCAAATAATTTGGGCCATTGGGATGCCACATGGCATTAAAATAATAATGGCATTTCCAAACTTTGTTTGGAATAGGCCTAGGCCCTTTCCAAATATTTGATTTGGGAAAAGGCCTAGGCCTAGGCCACTTCCAAAATTTTGATTTTGGAAAGTGGCCAGGCCTAAACCAAAATTATTTGGCCTTTCTAAATATTTGATTTGGAATAGGCCAGACCCTTTTCAAATATTTGATTTGTTAAAGGCCTAGGCCTAGGCCACTTTCAAAATTTTGATTTTGGAAAGTGGACAGGCCTAAACCAAATTTGGTTTAGGAAGATGCCTTTTGGTTTAGGAAACCAAAGGCATCCCTTTTGATTAAGAATCAAAAGGAAAGAAACAAAAGAGAGTTAATTTTAATTTTGATTTATTTTTGGAATAGTTCCAATTAATTAAAATTAAAATTAAAATCGTTTAAAATTAATCGTTAATTTTATTTTGATTAAATCATTTAATTAATTAAATGTTAATTAGTTAATTGATTGGATAAAATTATTTAATAGATTAAATGTTAATTGATTAATCAAGACGCAAGTAGTTAAATTTTAATTTTATCTTTTTCATAAGATTTTATTGTATGGATTAGATAGAGTAGATATAATATGATTATATGGACCCCGATTGATCATGGACTCGACCGATAGGATAGATGTGAATGATTTAATTTTTCTGTTGGTTTAAAAATTGTCCTAGGCCGTTATGAAGAACGTGACCTAGTTTATTTTCTGCATTTATCCCATTCCCGTTAGCTCCCCCCGTGTGCGGTGGTGTATTTATTTTATTAGATAGAATTAAATGTAACAAGAATGGAGCAGAAGATGAAGACCAAAGAAAGACGAAAATAAAGATCCCATTGGAGAATGGAGCATTAAAGATCCTATTGACGGTTGCAGCTACCTTTAGATTGCGACCCGCGGTTTCGTCAGTTTGTATTCGAAACCGCACCTAGGAAAAGTCCGTGATCATACCGGTTACTTTACGCATTTATTTATTTTGTGCTTGTATTTATTTTATATGATACGATAGATGCATGACTAGGCACGATCTAGATAAATGTGTAGGATGTATGTCTATAGAGATAGATATATTTGATGAGACCGTAATTAAAATTAATTAAGTGAATTAATTTACGTAAATACTTCCACAACAAAAATCAAGTTGAAAAATTGTCTCCTAATATTATAGCGACGGTGAAGAGCCTTTGTTTGGATCCAACTGATCGGCCCTTGTTGGGAGTTGACCTACCACGGGTATATCGTCGTTATTGAGATATGATCATATGAGATCACGTGAATATTGGGTTATGACTTGACTAGAGTATTGCAGTGATTGGCCCTCGTCAGGACCGTCTTATTCTAGAGGCAAGAGGTTGACTACCACATAAAGATGTGAATTGTTAAAGAGTTGACTAGTCAACCACCAAGAGTCATATAGAGATATGATTGGTAAGAGTTACATACCTTTCGAATTATTCCGGTTGATCAGCCCTCGTCGGGAATCGGGGTAACCAGATGGGATCTTGGCCACTAAAGAATTTTGAAAGATTCGTGAAAGTCAATTGGGAGTAGTTTACTAGTGGGAGCAAAATCATAAATCAAAAGACCATTTTTGATTTTGCGTGTATAAACAACAACACTCTTTTATTTTAATTGTTTATGTTGTAGTTTTAGCAAACTTTATATTTATGTTTTATTCTAGATTAGTAAAACCAAATTATGACTGTTACCTTTTGAGAAACGTTCTCAAATGTGGTTAAGTAATTTTAATCCTTTTAAAATAAGCAATGATACGAGCAATCCCGTTGGAGTAGTTAGAGATAAGGAGACCACATATTTGATGCAGTACTCCAAGGCTTTAATTATTAATGAAAGTGGAAGCTCACGATATGATTGAATCATTTGAAATAAGTTTCAACGAATTAATCAT
The DNA here is from genome assembly GCA_036785695.1 of Gentiana straminea. NCBI lineage: Eukaryota > Viridiplantae > Streptophyta > Magnoliopsida > Gentianales > Gentianaceae > Gentiana > Gentiana straminea. Next base: position 765,190 of record JAVUPR010000360.1, on the reverse strand, counting down.
ATATTGGATACGATCCAAGATGATCATTCAGTCATACGACGACAATTAATTCAAACGTTGGATAAGAATGAGCACGTCTAATTTTGGAAAGGTTGCTTTCAAAATTATAAGATTTAAGTATCGACTTAATTCTATCATTGCTTAAAGGTTAATTAAATAGTTAATGTTTTAAATATGATTTAAAAGGTTAAATAAACTATTTAATAAACTTTAAATTTTCTTTATGAAAGGATATTAAACACATAGCTCTTGTGATCTTTCTTAAGTCTTATGAACACTACACTAAGAAATATTTACAAGTGCTTAAAGGATTAAAAAATGAAAGTTAGGGCATGTGCTTAAATAGAGAACTTATTGAAGTTTCTGTTATAGGCAAGTGATTTGAGATAAATCCATCTAAGTTCAAGTCAACTCTTAGATATATGATATCTTGCGAGTGTGATTAAATTAAAAAGATTAAATACATATATGAAAGGTAAAGCAAACGTTGTAACACTTACCATATTCTGGATCTAGTAAACTGATAAGGGAACTAAATAAATGTTATTATGTTCCGGTTCTTATGAAGAACATGCTTTCAGTTATTTGTTAGGATTTAGTAGACATATTCAATTGTAAAGAATAAATGTTATTCCGATAAATTTGGAAGGTCACTGAATCTAACATACTAGATTGATGTCACTATATAGTTGATATATGTGATGAGATCTCAACTAAATATTTGTGTGGCTGGTTATCCTTAATATTTGTGGTTGTTCTAGACATAGTCTCTCTGGGAGGGAAGCGTGTAATTAAACGTCATTCTGATGATGTTGAACCATATGATTATGAATCATGTGGGTAATACGTATCTTACATAAAGATGACAAAAATACCCTTTTATGAAAAAGGTTGTAAAATCTAGAAAAATTGTCTAAAGCCTGAACATACCGATGTTTGCTGTCTTGTGACAATTAATGCCATAAATAATTGTTTATTAATCTCTACCACTATTTTTAGAAATAGTCATGTGTACTCAGTGAAGTGCATAATTAGGAAAGCCCGAAAATTTCGAGCTAGTACGATATAAGATTGATGAGCTACTTAGGAATTAATCTTCAATTGGATTGAAGTAATTAATACCTGAAGGGTGTTTCAGAAGTCGTCTGAAAGGGAATAAGATTCTCCCTTGAAGGATACCATCTTTGGGATACGCAATTAGATTGTGTACCCAAAATGGAAATAACACTTTATATGATAAAGGTGTGACGCAAGCCATGCGATGTATCCCTTACCCATTTTGGGATAGTGCCCTTATACTTAACCTAGTTCCAAATAATAAAGGTTGAATAAATTCCATATTAGATATGGAAGAGGATAATGTCGAATCTATCTTAACCGATGACTTGAAGTTTTCATAGGCAAAGTCAGAAAGGGCTTGGAGCCTAGTACGACATATGCAACTTTGTGGAATATCTTAGCAAGTACGCTAGATATTATTTACTCATCCGCGGAGCAAAAGGTGTTTGTCTCCAAACATGCAGTCTTCTAGAGGAAGTGTTTCTTCCAAGAGAAACAGTGGGAGTGAATCAGATCTCAAAAGAGTTTGAGAACCACAAAGATATATTCAACCAGAGGAACGTGAGCGGACGCCACATAGCGATGAGGTGTAAAACACTGCTCAGTGCACACAAAAGTTCTGTAATTCTGTGGATAACCTCAAGCCTGAAAAGGCTGGTTGTATGTCCATCTTGAAGAATGAATATCTCACGACTTATGAAAAATGTTTGAAAGGCCGGTTTGAGAGATATGGCCAGGAGCCATAATATCTGAATTAGATTCCATTAGTGACAACCAGGTTGTGAACCTAGTCTGGTCTTACCTAAGGGGAATGTCCCGGAAAGGCGACATGGATAGTAATATGATTACCATCAGGCTATAGTGACAGCTGAGGGGTACGGGGTGTAAACCTTGTAATTACCTTTATGCTGCCAGCTGAGCCCAGTTCTAATCAGATGATGCTTGTTATAACTTCGTATCATGGCTATATGATAGTGTTGAAGACAGTGGGTAGAAAGCTCGATGTTCATAGACGATGACATGATATGTAAGCCCACGAGATCCATTTATGGACTCAAACAAGTTTCTCTAGACGATTTCTTTGTTAGATAATCAAAGGAGTTTGATTTAGTCAAAAGAAGGATATGCCCCATGTGCAATATGGATAGTGGAAGTGTGTTACGATTTTCGAGTAAGGTATTGGATATCTCTCTCAAGAATTGTCACCCATGTCACAGTCAATTAATGTTTGGTAGTTCAAGGTTTTTACGAAAGCACTTGAATTAGCAGTTCTTATTTTAGAAATAAGAATCTATAGCGATAGATTTAACTGATGTTAGATTATAGTTTACCTATATAGATGTGATGCTAAAAGAGTTTAGCATAGGTCGCGATAGGGGATACTGCTAGTCGGTGTTCTCGAGATCTATCTATATTAGGACATTGGTCCTAAGGATAAGGTGAAAGATGATGATTATGGAAGGTTCCCTTTGCTACTGCAATAAGATCCATCAGAAGAATAATGCCGGATGTTCATAGTCCATGAATAGTCATGAGCAAGTATGAAAGTAAATCTGGTGAGTGTCGAGAATATCCTTAAACAAGTTAAGGAAGAGTTCCTAGTTTATCGAAACTTGGAATTAGATAAACGTAGTTATACAGACGTATATCCTGAGTCTTATGAAGGCGAGTGGGAGCTACGATCTGGGTTTGAAGTCACTTTGAATAAGTGATATAGTGAGCTGGAAATGTTCTTAGCGATGGGTCACTGTAAATTCTACAACTAGGCCAAACCACAGTAGTGCCTTAAAGGCGCAGCGGGAGCAGTACATGGATCTAGAAGGTTCATTCTTGAACCTTGTACGGTTCTTCCACCTTTTCTATATAGCTGATATAGTAAGTGGATTCATTGCTTGAAGCAAGGACCAGGGTCTCGTCAGAGATTCGTGTGTGTGTTGAGGCGGTTCCTTTGACTTGGTCATTTGGAACGTGATATGAAGATAGTCTGAGTCCCCACGGACAGTGATCCGTTAATGGATATGGCTAGTTGCGAGTATTGCATGAGATTCTTGTGTTTCAACTTGGTCTTGTGTATGCGAGTGATTGGTTTTAGGCCAAGTGGGAGATTGTTGAAATAGTGTCCTAAACCCAATCGGGTTGGACCGGATCCGACAGGGTCAGATCATTTCTACTATTTCTTTATGTTTATACATATGTTAAATGGCTTTTTCTGTTGTCATATATCTGTTCATATAAAGAACCAATTAAGAATTGTTATGTGATAATGTCCATAGTATTAAACTGTGATAGAGAAACCATGATAGGCGATTATGGTTGATGAGATCTCTAATCACTTTAATGAGTTTGATACTTAAATGTCTCTAGGCTGATGTACTATTAAACAAGGCATTGATAGTATGAACAGACTAGCACGTATTAGATGTCTTATGTCTTTAAGGGCAGGGATTGATCTTGTCTATCGAAGTGTAGAGACACTTGGACTGTACATGGACGTGTATTAGAGAATGCATACGTTAGACTGACCCACTTACATGGATAAGTGTCACACTATGTGACGGTTGTGTAATTATCCTTAAGACCGGAGTCTTCATGGCATCACGGTGTGGATTGTCATGCCGTGACACTATTGAGGTTCCCCTAGCCACGGGGCGATCATGCGGTAGTGATTGGTTGTGATACTGAAGCATGCGGAGTATACATGATTGGTCGTCCGGGAATCGCGTATCCTATGATTGGGATCGGATATCCGAAATGGCCTTCTTATAAGGAATGTCTTACTCTCGTGAATCTTTGCAAAGTGGGAGTAAATGAGTTACTTCGAGAGAGCATGATATCCAGATTATAAGATACGGTCGTTGATGTTTTGACACTCGACTAACGACCGTATGGATATTATTACAGCGATAGGATTGTAAGTTACACGGTAACTGTTTCACATGAAAGGTAGTAGTCATTGCATTTAACTCTTCCGATGATTGGTGGTCACGGTGTGTTGCTAGACGCTATCCCGTGATCGTTAGGCATGAAGGGCATTTTCGTAATTTGCACTTTGTGTCTACGGCCAACATATTCGGAAGCCTATCGAGTCACACATATAAGAACATCTAGCCGGATTAAAATGTGGTTATAGATGATAACCAAATAAGGAAAGTTTATCTCGAGACTATAAGGGTTATAGTGGTAAATTAATATGGTGGTATTTATTTTTTGAGAATAAATTAAATACAAGATATTAATAATATTATATTAATTGAAGAATATTCCGGATGCCAATTTATAGGCTAAGGTGGCGCAATTTGTGTGTGTATAAGATACACTTGGATTGTGCAATTTAATTAATAGTATTACCAAATATTAATATATGATATTAATATATATATATATATATATATGAATAATGCACATGTAACGTGTGGGCACTATTGCAAATTAGAGATTTGCATGCGCACCACTATGTGTATATATATAGATTTATTTGTGATATATACACATGTGTGAATTGATTTATGGTAATATAATAAAGATAGTCAATATTAGATATTGACAATATCTTGGAAATATTCAATATAAGATATTGACAATATCCTAGATTTATTTAATATAAGATATTATAATAAATGAGATAAATCAATCAATTATATTTTCCTTATTTTATTGGGAAAATGTTTTCTTCCTTTCTACTCTATCTGGGGCGCCACTTCTACTATAAATAAGAGGTGGGTGTCAAGCTCTTTTGTACAACACATGTCCAAGAACTAATAGTTCTTGTGTAAAATAGAGAGCATCCTATAGAGAGTTGGAGAGAGGGGAAAAGGGCCGGTCTAGCAACCGGAGTTTTCTAATAGCAATCCATGATGGGATTCCGGCGGGCTGTTTGTGTGGACTAGCGGTAGAGGCCGAACACTTGGGCGGCTCTATGCAGAACTACTCTCCTTAGATGGTCAGAGCGTCGATCTTTTAGATCAACCAAGGTAACCACCGTCTACTAACTCATTTGTTTATTGCTTAAACGAAGTCGATCCTGGTTAAAAGGAAATAAAATTTTAAAAACCGCTGCGTTCCCGCGTAGATTTCCTAACATTTAGATGGATTTCACCACTTTCAAAATTCAAGCCTTGGTTTCTGAAAGGATAGGATTTTGAGTACTCGTTGGGTCAATAACCTACCCATCAGCGGCATACTCGAGGTCTACTTCAAAATCCAAAACATTAGGTCACACTCTAAGGTGTATTTTTTTTGAAATATCTTGGCTGAAAATGGAATGTAATCAACAATTAAATCAGGATGTCTGATTCTCAGTTAATTGTAGAGAGATTTTGCCTCAATTTAATCGTCACCTCTTTGACCTACACGTCGGCGGCACTGAGGTGTGAGGTTAAATCCTTGGAATGGTCGGAAAAACTATATTCATGACATCACATTTATAATTCCTAAAATTATTATTTGTTGTGGTGTATGATTTGATTTATATTTTAGTCGTAATTTATTTTTCAACGACATATCATCTCAAGGTGACTAGACTACTTAAGTAATTAAATTGACTGAGGATGACTTCATAAAAGTGGACAAGTAACAAGAACGTTGAACTCAATAATCGAGAATGTCACTACTCTCACTTGTGTTGAACGAGAGACAAAACAAAATTAGTTCAAAAATGACGAGAATGATTTGGTATCAATCTCACTAGACATCCCATAGTTCACGAGTAGTGGCTACTCAAATGACCTGCTAGATCACGGCCATTTCCTCTTAAAGATAACCGGGAATGGGAAGGTAAATGTCTACAAGTGTAAATCATCTTAAGTAAAAAAGTTATAGGGTAAACCGAAATTTTAATAAAAGAATGTAAAGGATACGGAAAGTGATTTCGGATCACTAACCTATGAATCCTTATAGACTTTCTTAACCGAGTAATATGACACAGAAGCGAAAGTTCTTTTGTAAGAACAAGGTAGCTGGGCGTTCATGACGAGGAAAGGCAACGGGCAGTTATATCAGCTAAGATAGTGGGAGTGATATAAGGAAAGAAATTTCGGATTTTAATCCTTGTATATCACAGAAGTTTAATTTCTATTTTCGGATTCATTGGAACAAATGGATTCACTTTCACATCGATTACATCGTTTCCTTATAAAAAGTGAATATAACATTTGTATACGATTCCAAGACTCGGACTTTTGTTTGATAAAGTCAGAACCACTAAGTAATGCTGAAAAAGGTATATGTAACACATCAAAAGCTATTAAGACAAATGGTTTCAATATTAAGATAAACAATTCTTCAGCATCTATTAATTAGATCATGTATCCTAAAGAAAAGATCTGAAGACTGGCTAAGGGTGATTCATATCTCCCAGTCTAAGAACACTATATCAAAAGAAAAATGACTAAGTAACCTTTCAATTAGAAAATGGTAATAGAGCTGAAGAAGTATCACAACTTGATCATATTGACCTTCGGGGTCTTATGAAGGATACAAGCTAGTAAGAGCTTTTCAGTAATAGACATTTTGTCTAATGACTACTCAAAACGCCGATTAGTTTATCTGAATATTTGGAGGAATCTCTTATATTACCAGAGAAGAGAGTATTCCATGCTCAGGTATAGGCTATAGCGCAGTATTTGTCACTGATGCCCGGCTTACCTCCGAGTGAAATGATTTCACTAAAAGGATAAACCATGTATTGTCTTGTATAGTCATTGATATGCTACATTACACTGGTTAACTAAATTAAGATATTAGTTGCAACATAACGGTTTACATTATTATGTAATACCGAGAAGTCTACCTAGAAGATGCTTATGAATTTGTGGATAAGGAGTGAAGTACATTTACTCCACTTCCGCAAATAGAGGCATTTAGCACTAGTGTTTGAAGGTAGGACTGAAGATTTTAGATACACGTTCAGATGGTTTTCTGTTCGTGAAATATCTTAATGCACTGAGTAAAGGTTGGTTATATGATTCCTATGATCGGATAATGACGGTTGAACTGTCACAGCCTTTCTAAAAGAATGTAAAAATAACAACCTTAGACCTTAAAGTACACTTACTCGATGAGTTACTATCTTCTTTAATCAGACCACATCCAACATTGGTTGTTGGGGGTTACGCTGATAAATACTAGTACACCAGATCAGAATATCGATCCACCCAAATTCAGTGGGAGTATGGTTTAACCATGGACCCACTGTGATCATGCAGACTTTACAGTTTGATGGGGGTGATTGATCACCTATGGTCTTGTTAGGAAGGACCGTATAGGATTCTGATAAAAGGAGGTCGGTTAAAAGCCATAAACCTATAAATGGAGTTTTGGTAATTCAGTTCAGTTCATACTCTTGTAGAACCACCTGAGTGTCTCAGGCCCAGTGGGAGTAATTGGATCTACGTGAAAAGAGTTGAATGAATGAGAAATTTTAACTTTCAGAGCAATGCTAAGTGGTTTAGGGGTAATCCCTAAGAAGTAGAGAGTTAACCAGGGGTGATGCCCTGAAACTCTTTCACTATTTAGCCTTGCTTGACTCCCTGGAAAGCAGAAAATTACCAGATGTGTTGCCCTAAAACTTTCATACTGTACAATGGAGATTGAATTCATTCGGAACGGAATGGTTTTATCTCAAAGCCAATACCAGATTGACAGCCTATGCTTATATCCATCAGTGGATTAAGAAAACCTCTAGGTCATTAAAGAGCCACATGTTTGTAATATGTGGGCTTGACTAGAATATTAATGAGTCTTTTATAGGCCAGAGAATCAATATTGGTAAAGAAGTAATTGTTAGTGTCAATGAAAGGTAACACTGAAACGGGTTGAGAACAACATGGGTGTGTTATCTAAAGTCAGGAACTGACGTGCCAAAGCTTCTCTAAATTAGAGAAGTGGACTATATTCTTAGAATTTGATTAAGTCGAATTCATAAGAACAAGTTGTTGGCCGTATCTCATCCATCTTATTGGTTAAGATGATGTTGCATTTTTGAATGCTAGATTCAACGAGAGGTTACCTACCCAACCCCTCACGGAATAATTCTCTTAAATCTTTGGATATAGAGATAATGGTATAGATTCTCTTTTGGATAGAGAAAGTATGGTTATTAAAAGTCAATAACAGTCGAATCTTGGATTCGTACGTTGAGTAGCAGTATAATGCATCCTCAAGTACCTTTGGAGAACGAGGAGTAAGATGCGTCTATATTCAAGTGCATACCTAAGTATTGTTGACTACACTGATTCTAACTTACAGTAAGATTAAGGATGATCGTAAGTCGATATCGGGCTCAGTGTTTTCTCATAGTGATGGAGTTATAGTCTGGAGCAATCCAGCACTGCCAATTTGACTCTGTTAGTCGAATAAATAGCAGCTTTCAGAGTAGCTAAAGTGGTAGTGTGGCTTGAGAAGTTCTTTGTTGGATCGGGAAATGATTCCAGTGTTAGGAAATCACTAGTTTTGTGTAGCGGAATTTAAAATTTGATATCCTTTTACTAGATCATTCTTTGTTTAATGCAATAAACACGTTAAGTAGTTTGACGGTTATACCTTAGATGATCTATAAGATCGTCACTTTGACCGTCAAAGGAGAGTAGTACAGTGCGCAAGCCATCCACGTGTTCGCCCTCTATCGCTAATCCACACGAACTCATCACCAGAATCCTTCTCGGATTGCTATTGGAAAACTCCGGTTGCTAGACCGGCCTTTTTCCCCTCTCTCCAACTCACTATAGGATGCTCTCTATTTTACACAAGAACTATCAGCTCTTGCAATTTTGATGTACAAAAGAGCTTGACACCCACCTCTTATTTCTAGCTAGAGGGGTGCCCCTATGTAGAGTGGAGGAGAAGAAAACATTTTCCCAATAAAATAAGGAAAATCAATTAGATTGATTTATCTCTTTTATTATAATTAATTTTGCCAATATCTTATATTGAATATAATTATCTTATTACCATAATTCTATTTTTCCAAAATCAATAAATATCTTAAATTAATATTATGGTAATCTGTTTAATTAAAGTGCACAATTCAAGTGTATCTTTATACCCTAGATATGGCGCCCCAAATGCCAATTAATTGGCTTCCGGAATATTCTTTAATTAATATAATGTATATATAATTAATATCTTGTATTTTATTGCTTCATAATAAATAAATACCACCATATTAATTTACCACTATAACCTTTATAGTCTAGAGATAAAATTTCCTTATTTGGTTATCAACCATAACCGTATTTTAATCCGACTCGATGTTCAAATGTGTGTGACCCGATAGGCTTCTGAATATGTTGGCCGTAGACACAAAGTGCAATTTACTAAAATGCCCCTCATGCCTAACGATCAAAGAATAGCATCTAGCAACACACCGTGATCCCCAATCATCGGAAGAGTAAAAAACAATGACTACTACATTTCATGTGAAGCAGTTACCGTGTACCTTACAATCCTATCGCCCTAATAATATCCATACGATCGTATCTCGAGTGTCAATACATTAATGATCGTATCTTATAATCTGGATATCATACTCTCTCAGGATAACACATTTACTCCAACTTTGCAAAGATTCTCAAAAGCTAGACATTCCTTATAAGAAGGCCATTTTGGATATTCGATCCCAATCGTAGGATATGCAATTCCCAGATGACCAATCATGTATACTCCTTATGCTTCAATATCACACCCAATCACTACCGCATGATCACCCTGTGGCTAGGGGAAATCACAATAGTGTCAAGGCATGACAATCCACACCGTGATGCCTTGAAGACTCCGGTCAAAAGGATAATTACACAACCGCCACATAGTGTGACATTTAATGTAAATGGATCAGTCTAACGTACGCATTCTCTAATACACGTCCACGCACAGTCCAAGTGTCCCTACACTTTGATAGATGAGATCTATCCCTACCTTCTATAAGATAGAAGATATCAAATACATGCTAGTTTAGTTATACTATCAATGTCCCTTTTGATAATTCATAATACTAGAGACATTTAAGTACCTAAATTTGTTATAGTGATTAGAGATCTCATCAACCAAAATCACTATCATGGTTTCTCTATCATAGTTTGATACTGGGGACGTTACTATATATGTACAACAAATAACATGAAGATAAACAATATATAATCACATAAGTGCTTTTATTAATCATAATAAAGTTATTACATGAACTAAATAGACTGTAAACGACCCGATCCGGTCGGATCCGGTCCAACCTGATTGGGTTTAGGACACCTTTCCAACAATCTCCCACATGGCCTAAAGCCAATAACCCATATGCCTAAGCCCATGCAAGTGAACATGTTTCTCATGCTTTGCTTGAGACAATGCCTTGGTTAACGGATCAGCTATGTTATCAACCGTGTGGACTTTCTCTATCTTTACATCTCTTCTATCTACTATCTCTCTAATCAAGTGATAGCGCCGTAGCTTATGTTTGGACTTCTGATGAGACATTGGTTCCTTTGACTGAGATATCGCTCCATTATTATCACGGTACAGAGGAACTGAACCTTCAATGGAGGGAACCATACCAAGTTCAGTAATGAACTTCTTCATCCAAACTGCTTCCTTTTCCGCCTCCGAGGCTGCTATGTATTCGGCTTCTGTTGTAGAGTCTGCAGTAGTCTCCTACTTGGAACTCTTCCAGCTCACTGCTCCACCGTTAAGCGTGAAAACAAATCCAGATTGTGACCTAAAGTCATCATTGTCAGTTTGGAAACAGGCATCTGTGTAACCTCTTAAAACTAAATCATCATTCCCGAAAACCAGGAACATATCCCTAGTACGTCTCATGTACTTGAGGATATTCTTGACAGCAATCCAGTGACCATCACCTGGATTGGACTGGTACCTACTAGTCATACTAAGAGGGTATGAGACTTCCGGTCTAGTGCATAACATGGCATACATGATGGACCCGATTGCCGAAGCATAAGGGATCTTACTCATTTGTGCCCTTTCCTCCTCTGTCTTAGGATTCATTCCCTTTGATAGGTAGACCCCATGTGACATGGGCAGCAATCCTTTCTTGGACTGCTCCATTTTGATTTTCTTTAGCATCTTGTCTATATAGGTGGATTGTGACAGACCAAGCAACCTTTTAGATCTATCTCTATAGATCATTATTCCTAGAATGTAGGCTGCTTCACCCAAGTCCTTCATTGAGAAGATCATAGATAACCAAGCCTTGACTGATTGTAACATAGGCACATCATTCCCTATGAGCAATATGTCGTCTACATAAAGCACTGAGAACACAATGGACCTCCCACTAACCTTCTTGTAAACACAGGGCTCATCTTCGTTCTTGATGAAATCAAACTGTTTGATTATCTTATCAAAGCAAAGATTCCAACTCCGAGAAGCTTGCTTTAATCCATAAATGGATCTTTGCAGTTTACACACCATCCTGTCATCATTGGTTGTGAAACCCTCAGGCTGTGTCATATACAACTCCTCAGACAGGTTCCCGTTAAGGAAAGCTGTTTTCACATCCATCTGCCAGATTTAGTAATCATGGTATGATGCAATAGCGAGCAAAATTCTAATGGATTTTAACATGGCAACAGGCGAAAAGGTTTCGTCATAGTCAACTTCTTGTCTTTGCTTATAACCTTCTACCACCATCTAGCCTTGTAGGTAGTCACGTTACCGTCCATGTCGGTCTTTCTCTTAAAGACCCATTTACACCCAATAGGAACTATTCCTTCAGGTGGATCAACTAAGTTCCAAACTTGGTTGTCTTTCATGGATTCCATTTCAGAATTCATGGCTTCTAGCCATTTCTCTTTGTCATGCCTTTATAGCACATCCTTATAAGTTCTAGGGTCCTCATCTTCCATGACATACTTTCCAGTGTACCTTTCAGGTTCACGGCGTTCCCTGGTGGATCTTCGAGGTGCTAGTGTGGCTACGGTAGAGGGTGGCCCTACATATGTATGTGGTGTCTCCTCTACTTCCATCAACGGACTGTTATCCGTAAGTGGTTATCGAATTTCTTCAAGATCAATCTTACTCCTACTGACCCTATCCAGAATAAACTCTTTCCTCATAAAGTGGCCAGTCCTAGCAACAAACATCTTTTGTTCCTCAGGGTGGTAAAATTGGTACCCTTTGGCTTCCCTAGGATATCCCACAAATAGACAATTGTCAGATCTAGGTTCCAGTTTACCAGGCATGGTCCGTTTCACATAAACTGGACATCCCCAAGGTTTCATGTAACCTAGTGTTGGTTTCTTCCCTTTGAACACTTCATAGGGAGTGGACTCAACCGTCTTTGATGGAACTCGGTTCAGTGTATATGATGTGGTTTCTAGAGCATACCCCCAAAACGATTTTGGGAGAACAGCGTAGCTCATCATGAATCGTACCATGTCTAACAGGGTGCGGTTCCTCCTCTCAGACACGCCATTCAGGTAGAATCTCATTCTCCTTCAAATAACTCTGAAACTCTCCATCTAGGTATTCTCCACCTCGATCGGATTGAAGTGTTTTGATTTTTTTACCTAGTTGTTTCTCCACTTCACTTCTGAATCCCTTGAACTTTTTGTAGGCTTCAGACTTATACTTCATTAAGTATATATAACCATAGCGAGAATGGTCATCAGTGAAAGTGATAAAATTAGAGTATCCACCTTTGGCTGAATTTACTTTGGGCCACATACATTAGTATGTATGAGCTCAAGCAATTCATTGGATCTTATCCCTTTGCCGCTAAAAGGTGACTTTGTCAACTTACCAAGTAAACAAGCTTCGCATGTATCAAACAATTCATAATCAAATTGATCCAACATTCCATCTTTATGGAGTTTGAAAATGCGTTTCTTATTTATATGGCCAAGTCTACAATGCCATAAGTAGGATTCATTCAAGTCATTTGTCCTGGCTTTCTTGTTATTTATATTAAGTACGTCAACATTCATATCTAATATGTAGAGACCATTGCTAAGTATACCAGTACCATAAAATATTCCATCACGTGAAAAAAAACAACATTTATTCTCAAACGTAAATGAAAATCCATCAACATCTAATGCGGAAATAGAAATAATGCTTTTCGTAAGAGCAGGAACAAAATAACAGTTATTAAGTTCAAGTACTAGCCCACTGGGCAATGAAAGAAAATAAACTCCTACGGCTAGTGCAGCAACACTTGCTCCATTCCTAACGTGTAGGTCCATCTCTCCTTTGTTCAGATCTCTAGTTCTTCTTAGTGGCTGCATATTCGTACAAATATGAGAACCACAACCATTATCTAATACCCACTGGCTAGACTTAGATGAAGTAATGTTGATCTCAATCATAAATATACATGAAGTTGAAGCATCATAATGCTTCTTCTTGGTACTCAAGAAGCCTTTGCAGTTTCTCCTCCAATGTCCGGTCTCACTGCAATGGAAGCAAGCATCCTTGGATTTGTCTTTTGCTATTTTAGGCGTTGGCTTAGGTGCAGCCTTCGCCTTCTTGGACTTTTTCTGGGCTTTGGCCTTGCCCTTGATAAGTAACTAGCAACACTTGCTTTCCCTTCCCCACAGTGCCCTCAGTAGTTTTCAACATGTTCAATAACTCCGTAAGGGAGCAATCTATCTTGTTCATGTGATAATTCATCACGAACCGCGAGAATGAATCAGGTAGAGATTGCAGAATCAAGTCAATACTCAATTCTCGTTACAACTTGTGGCCCAGCTTCAAAAGCCTCTTTATGTACACGATCATTTTAAGCACGTGTGACCTAACAGCAGTCCCAGATGCCATCTTACAACTAAACAGGGCCTTCGTGACCTCGTACCTCTCAGTGCGAGACTGTGAAGCATAGAGTACCTTCAGGTGGACCATGATTGTGTAGGCGTCCATAGACTCATACTGTTTCTACAGTTCAGGTGTCATAGAAGCAAGCATGATACATGTAGCATCAGTACTGTCAGAACAATGCTTGTTATACTTCTCGATAGCATCCGTAGCCGAACCCTCAGCGGGCTCTTCCGGTAGGGCCTCGTCAAAGACATAGCCAATCTTCTCGTGCCTCAAAATGATATTGAGGTTTCTTTCACAATCGAGAAAATTAGTTTCGTCAAACTTGTTGTCGATGTTAAAACGAAGGTTCATTTTGTTTGACATTTTCTACAATAATATGTAAAGATAGAAGTAGTAAAAGATCATGTACTAAAAACCCTAAATTTGCACTTAAAATTTTATAAGGTTTTTACTCCCACTAACCACTATTCCCAATTGGATTTCAAGAAAATTATTTTCCTTTAGTGGCTGGGATCCAATTTAATCGCCTTAATCCCCGACGGTGGTCGATCAATCTTGGCAATTTTGAAAAGTAGGTACTCCTACCAGTCGCATCATATGCGACTGCCAGTGGTTGGCCAGTCAACTCTTTGATAGTCCACATCTCTATGTGGTAGTCAACCCCTTGTCTCTAAAGTCAGACCGCCCTGACGGTGGCCGATCACCGAGACACTTTAGTCGAGTCGTAACGCAATATTTGCGAGATCTTGTTACGATCATATCTCAATAATAACGATATACCCGTGGTAGGGCAACTCCCGACGGTGGTCGATCAGTTGGATCCAAACAAGGGCTCTTCACCATCATTATAATATTGGGAGACTTTTTTGGCTGGATTTTTTGCGTGGGAATAGATTTAAATTAATTCACTTAATTAATTTTGTTTGATTATGGTCTCATCTACTAGGTGCATATTACTACGATATCATATAAAGTAAAACAAACACAACATTCCGCGCACAAAATAACAGGTATGATCATGGACTTTTCATAGGTGCGGTTTCGAATACAAACTAACGAAACCACGAGTCACAGACTAAGGGTATTTGCAACCGCCAATAGGATCTTTATTGTTGTACGCCAATGGGTTCTTTATCTCTCTTCGGTCTTCAACTTCTTGCTCCATTCTTGTTACATAATAATCCATCTAATAAATAATTACACCCGCCGCACACGGGGGGGGGGGGGGCTAACGGGAATGGGATAAATGCAAAAGTAAACTATGTCACGTTCTTCATAATGGCCTAGGACACTTTCAAAATCAAACATAAAGAAAACATTCCCATCTATCCTATTGGTCGAGTCCATGATCAATCGGGGTCCATATAATCACATTATATCTACACATCTAATACATACAATTTTATCTTATGAAAAAGATTAAATTCTAATTTTAACTACTTGTGCGTCTTTATTTTATCACATCAAATAATTAACTAACTTTTAATTAATTATATGACTTATTCAAAAATTAAAATTAACATTTAATTTTAAATCGATTTTAATTTCAATTTTATTAAATTTGAACCATTCAAAATAAAATTAAAATTATAAAATCTCCTATTTGTATCCTTTCCTTTTGGTTCTTAAACAAAAGGGATGCCTTTGGTTTCCTAAACCAAAAGGCATCTTCCTTAACCAAATTTTGCTTAGGCCTGGCCACTTTCCAAAATCAAAATTTTTGAAATGGCCTAGGCCTAGGCCTAGGCCTTTTGCAAATCAAAGATTTGAAAAGGGCCTAGGCCTATTCCAAATAAAATATTTGGAAAGGCCAAATAGTTTTGGTTTAGGCCTGGCCACTTTCCAAAATCAAAGTTTTGGAAGTGGCCGAGGCCTAGGCCTTTTACAAATCAAATGAAAAGGGCCTAGGCCTATTCCAAATCAAAATTTGGAAAGGCCAGTATGCCACTATGGTTTCCCAATGGCCCAAACTTTTTGAACCATTGGTTGGCCATATGACACAACTAAACAAAAGAGATATCTATGCACAATAAATATCCCAAAACGAACAACGAATCGATCCTCCCTATTGTAGAAGGCGGCCGACGCTGGAAGCTCAGAGAGCCGCTGCCGCCGCCCAACTGCCGCCGTGGAGCGGCCGCCGCCAGTCGGCCGAGTCCCCATCGATTTTTTTTTTGTTTTAAACGTTTTGTGATTATAGATCTTACATCTATTGATTAAATACTACGCAATTAAATTATGCTTATTGCTTAAGCTCGAAGTTTGGCTTTGATACCACTGTTAGGAAATCACTAGTTTAACGCAGAGGACTTTAAAATTTGATTTCCTTTTATATCGTTCTTCGTTTAATGCAATAAACACGTTAAGTAGTTTGACGGTTATACCTTAGATGATCTATTAAATCGTCGCTTTGACCGTCAACGGAGAGTAGTACAGTGCGTAAGCCGTCCACGCGTCCGGCCTCTATCGCTAATTTACACGAACACCTCGCTGGAATCCTTCTCGGATTGATATTGCAAAACTCCGGTTGCTAGACCGGCCTTTTCCCCCTCTCTCCAACTCACTATAGGATGCTCTCTATTTTACACAAGAAATATGAGCTCTTGCAATTGTGTTGTACAAAAGAGCTTGACACCCACCTCTTATTTCTAGTTAGAGGGCCGCCCATATTTAGAGTGGAGGAGAAGAAAACATTTTCCCAATAAAATAAGGAAAATCAATTAGATTGATTTATCTCTTTTATTATAATTAATTTTGCCAATATCTTATATTGAATATAATTATCTTATTACCATAAATCTATTTTCCAAAATCAATTAATATCTTATATTAATATTATAGTAATCTTATTAATTAAAGTGCACAATCCAATGTATCTTTATACCCTAGATGTGGCGCCCAAAATGACAATTAATTGGCTTCCGGAATATTCTTTAATTAATATAATTTATATATAATTAATATCTTGTATTTTATTGATTCATAATAAATAAATACCGCACTATTAATTTACCACTATAACCTTTATAGTCTAGAGATAAAGTTTTCTTATTTGGTTATCAACCATAACCGTATTTTAATCCAACTCGATGTTCAAATGTGTGTGACCCGATAGGCTTCCGAATATGTTGGCTGTAGACACAAAGTGCAATTTACTAAAATGCCCTTCATGCCTAACGATCACAGGATAGCGTCTAGCAACACACCGTGATCCCCAATCATCGGAAGAGTCAAAAACAATGACTACTACCTTTCATGTGTAGCAGTTAACATGTAACTTACAATCCTATCACCGTAATAATATCCATACGATCGTATCTCGAGTGTCAATACATTAACGATCGTATCTTATAATCGGGATATCATGCTCTCTCAGGATTACACATTTACTCCAAATTTGCAATGATTCTCAAGAGCTAGACATTCCTTTTAAGAATGTCATTTCAGATATTCGATCCCAATCATAGGATACGCGATTCCCAGACAATCAATCATGTATACTCCAAATTCTTCAATATCACACTCAATCACTACCGCATGATCGCCCCGTGGCTAGGGGAAATCTCAATAGTGTCAAAGCATGACAATCCACACCGTTATGCCATGAAGACTCCGGTCAGAAGGATAATTACACAACCGCCACATAGTGTGACACTTAATGTAAGTGGGCCAGTCTAACGTACGCATTTTGTAATACACGTCCACGCACAGTCCAAGTGTCTCTACACTTTGCTAGACGAGATCTATCTCTACCTTCTATAAGATAGAAGAAATCCAATACATGCTACTCTAGTTATACTATCAATATCCCTTTTGATAATACATAACACTAGAGACATTTAAGCACCTAAACTTGTTATAGTGATTAGAGATCTCATCAACCATAATCACTATCATGGTTTCTCTATCACAGTTTGATACTAGGGACGTTACAATATATGTACAACAAATAACATGAAGATAAACAATATATAATAACATAAGTGATTTTATTAATCCTAATAAAGTTCTACATGAACTAAATAGACTGTAAATGACCTGACCCGATCGGATCTGGTCCAACCCGATTGGGTTTATGACATCTTTCCAACATCCAGGTCTCGATGGGCCGATACCATTTTACGTGAAAACAGTTCAGAGGTAGCTCATGCAAATGTTCTTCATAGTCACAAGAGGTCAAAAGAATATTGAGAGAGAGTAGCACCTGATCAGACAGACTGTGTAGAGAGGCGATGTTTTGGTCCTAAAAGATCGCCTCGAGCTGACAACCTAGCTGATAAGTTTACCAAGTCCTGTGGCATCTAATGTCACTGATAAGCTCTTGGCGGTTATGAAATTGGGAGATATGTCTCATCTGCTTTAGAGCAAGTGAGAGAATGTCGTGGATAGATAGAATAATGGTGTGGTGCTCTAAAAACAATTGTTTCTTGTCTTTACGGGCAAGTGGGAAATCACTGGATGTAATGCCCGAAAGACAATTGTTGCTTGTTTATATGGGCAAGTGGGAGATTGTTGGAAATAGCACCTGCAAAGACAATTTATGTAATTGTTTTTATAATTAATAAATGACAGATTTATTCTCATTTTATTACTTGCTTCATGCTTGTATGTAATGCACTACTGAAAACCCCATGTTGTATCATATGTAGCCACGTAACCTAGTGTGTGTCACACATGAGGACTAAATTTAAGGTGATACACTTGAACTGTTAGTCCGTGAACTTAATCAAAGTATGAGGTCTATTTATTAAACCACAATTCATGCGCCCAGAACACTATATGATGTGACCGTCTTATCTGGACCGTCGACATTGCTTGTCTAAGTGAGGAATTTATATATGATGAGAGTCATATAGGACGGGACAAATTTAATCTGCATTTCTCATATAATTTGGTGACTGAGAAATCTTTTTAAATCTCAAGATGATCATACATGGATTAACCTTAATCCTAAGTGATTACAGACTCCTGCTTGTTTCAAGATAGGGTTTGATGTGTTCGTTAAGGATCGCTAAGAGGCACGGTCTGAATCACTTTCACGTTGGTACTATTCTGGAATAAGCGAGGAGTGTGTCTCACAGATATGGAATCCACTCCTTCCTACGGTGGGTAGAAAGACAATCCTCTTATTTGTTGATCCTAGAAACTGATCGATTGGCCGAGTTCATATTAATTATGAACTAATTGATCAATATTGGGTTGATGGTAAATAAGGATAAAATGTAGTGAAGAAGGTTTACGGAAATAATACGGATAGTCTATTGAGGGTTAGTCTGTATGTAATGATTATATCAATAGACACTTACTGTCTCGACACTTTGAGAATAAGTAATATCTATAATCGAAAGAGTTCAGTTTCAGATTTATGGTGGTGTAATTACGGAATCAATAAGTTGAGTAGAAATATTCTGTTTTATGAATATTTTAATCAATTTATTGTAGCTACTAGTTATAGGTCCATGGTCCCCAGGTTTGCTCCTAGCACGTGAGTGAATTCGCGTATTTTTGGAACCTCAAGAATATATTAAATAGTTGGTCTATTTAATGAATATGCAATATTATTTATTTGCAAAATAATGTGTAAAATAGAAAAGACATTTTCTATTAAAATTAATGGCCAAGTAGGCGCCACATTATGAGAAAAATAGGAAAATAAATTTTTCTAGATTATGTAAAATGTGTAATTAATTATTAATTTGTTAAATAATTAATGGATAAATTAAAATATTTATTTTTTAGTCATTATCTCATTTATGGAGATTACCTCTTATTTTTATTGCAAATATCTATTCCTTATGGAAAAATGTAATTGTATTGTGAACAGGATAACTCTCACTTGACTAGTTATTTTCCTATATAAAGAGAGTTCCTCCCAACACAATAATATCACAATATTGCGCCACTTTTAATAAAGGGGAGGAGAAAAATTAGTTTCTTTTGATGGCCATTAGGAGGAGAAAAACCTTGGGTTTTTTCTTGGAGCATATTCAATGAGGCTCTACTACGAGGATCGACGTCCACCAGTCGTCACTTAGAGATACAATCCGGAAGATCAGGCTTCTCTCCAGTTGGGTAAATCTACTAACCTTCTTGTAGATTATTAATTGTTATGTGAATCATATCGTGGTAAAATCGAAAAACGTATTGTAATTCATAGCTTCCGATGTGCATGATCGAGCGTCTCGATCGGTGCTATGAATCAGATCTGATAGCGTATACTATTGCGAGCTGATAGCCCATTATCTCAGGAAGGGTGGTGTGAATCAGATTGGGCTAGATTCACAGTTACACGCCGTTCATGGAGTGGGTGGTTTGTGGTGCTTGGTACTTCACCCATGTCATGGAAGACCAAAAACAACAGACGGTGTCACGTTCATCTGTTGCGGCAGAATATCATTCAATGGCGGCTATTACATGTGAATGGAATTGGCTCCACCAACTTCCAGGTGATTTGGGTGTTCGAATACCACCTGGCATCCCTCTTTATTGTGATAGTCAGGCGGTGTTACATATTACACAGAATCCGGTATTCCCTGAGCGGACTAAGCACATTGAGGCGGATTGCCACTTTGTTCGTGAAGCGATTATTGATTGTCTCATTGCTCCTGAATATGTTTCTTCTCATGCTCAGCTGGCTGATATTTTCACCAAGACATTGGGCAAACAACAGTTCAAGTTCATACTTAACAAGTTGGGCGTTTGCGATCTCCATGCTTCTACTTGAGGGGGGGTATTGCAGATTGTATTATTAAATTAATATCGGTTTTCTTTTATATAGGAGAAGGACATAGTTGGTATTATATTGACTTAGGGTATTTTCCTATGACGTATAAATACTTGGTGAATTGATGAATGAAAATAAGAAAAAAAAATTATCGTTTACCGAATTTGTCATAGAGTTTACTCAAAACAAGGGTTTATAACTTTTTGTATGTAAGTGGAGTAGAGCTTGCTTAAAACGGAGGTTACATCTTTTTATATATAATTGAAGTAGAGTTTCCTCAAAACGGCGGTATACAAATTTAAAGTGAACTCTACTATAATTTTGAGTAAACTCTACTACAACTTCTGGTATATAAATATAGTAGAGTAAACTCAAAACTATATATACAACTGTATTATTGATCTCTTCTATAATTTACTCAAAATGAGGGTTTACAACTTTTTGTATATAATTGTGTATTGACCATAACATTCTTCTTGTATACAAAATTTTGTATATAATTGTAGGTTAGTTTAGTAAAAAACGGGGGTTTACTCAAAACTGGGGTTTACAGGTTTTGTATATATTATAGTAAAGAATACTCAAAAAGAGGGTTTACAACTTTTTGTATATAATTATAGTAGAGTTTACTCAACACGGGGGTTTACAACTTTTTGTATATAATTTTATAGTAGAGTTTACTCAAAATGGGGGTTTACAAATTTTTATATATAATTGTACTAGAGTTTACTCAAGACGGGGGTTTACACCTTTTTGTATATAGTTGTAGAGTTTACTCAAAATGGGGGTCTACAACTTTTTTAATAATTGTAGTAGAGTTTACTCAAAATGGGGGTTTACAACTTTTTATAAATAATTGGAGTAGAGTTTACTCAAAACGGGGGTTTACAACTTTTACTCAAAACGGGGGTTTACAACTCTACTATAGTAGGGCAAACTCTGTTTTGAATAATTGTAGTAGAGTTTACTATAAAAAAAGGTTACTCTATAATACAATTGTACAACTTTTTGCATATAATTGTAGTAGAGTCATATTGGACTGGACCGATTTAATCTGCATTTCTCATATAATTCGGTGACTGAGAAATCTTTTTAAATCTCAAGATGATCATATATGGATTAACCTTAATCCTGAAGTGAATGCAGACTCCTGTTTGTATCAAGATAGTGTTTGATGTGTTCGTTAAGTATCGCTAAGAGGCGCGGTTTGAATCACTTTCACGTTGGAACTATTCTGGAATGAGTGGGGAGTGTGTGTCTCACAGATATGGAATCCATTCCTTCCTGCGGTGGGTAGAAAGACAATCCCCTTATTTGTTGATCCTAGAAACTGATCGATCGGCCGAGTTCATAATGGTTATAAACTAATTGATCACTAGTGGGTTGATAGAAGGTTTACGGAAATAATCCCGCTTTGTTACGGATAGTCTATGGAGGGTTAGTAGTCAATGGACACTTACTGACTCGACACTTTGAGAATAAGTTATATCTATAATCGTTAGAGTTCAGTTTTGGATTTATGGTGGCGTAATTACGGAAATAATAAGTTGAGTAGAAATATTTTGTTTGATGAATATTTTATTCAATTTATTGTAGCTACTGGTTTAGGTCCATGGTCCCCTGGTTGGCTCCTATCACGTGAGGGAATTCTCGTATTTTTGGAACCTCGAGAATAAATTAAATAGTTGGTCTATTTAATGAATATGCAATATTATTTATTTGCTAAATAATGTGTAAAATAGAAAAGACATTTTCTATTGAAATTAATGGCAAAGTAGGCGCCACATTATGAGAAAATTAGGAAAAGAAATGTTCTACATTATGTCACATGTGTAATTAATTATTTATTTGTTAAATAATTAATGGATAAATTAAAATATTGATTTTTAATCATTATCTCATTTATGGAGATTATCTCTTATTTTACGGCAAATATCTTTTCCTTATGGAAAAAGGTAATTGTATTGTGAAAAGGATAACTCTCTCTTGACTAGTTACTTTCCTATATAAAGAGAGTTCCTTCCAACATAATAATATCACAATATTGCGCCACTTTCAATAAAGGGGAGAAGAAAAATTAGTTTCTTGTGCTGGCCATTAGGTGGAGAAAAACCTAGGGTTTTTTCGTGGAGCATATTCAAGGAGGCTCTACCACGAGGATCGACGTCCACCAGTCGCCGCTTAGAGATACAATCCGGAAGATCACGGCTTCTCTCTGGTTGGGTAAATCTACTAACCTTCCGCAGTGCATGATCGAGCATCTCGATCGGTGTTGTGAATCAGATCTGATAGGGTATACTATTGCGAGCTGATAGCCCATTATTTCAGGAATGATGGTGTGATTTCAATTGGGCAAGTTGCCCAGTTACTCGTCGTTCATTGAGTGGGTGGTTCGTGGTTCTTGGTACTTCACCGGTGTCGTGGAAGATCAAAAACAACAGACGGTGTCACGTTCATCTGTTGAGGCAGAATATCATTCAATGGAGGCTATTACATGTGAATTGAAGTGGCTCCGACAACTTCTCGGTGTCTTGGGTGTTCGAATACCGCCTGGCATTACTCTTTATTCTGATAGTCAGGCGGCGTTACATATTGCACATAATCCGGTATTCCCTGAGCGGACTAAGCACATTGATGCGGATTGTCACTTTGTTCGTGACGCGATTATTGATTGTCTCATTGCTCCTGAATATGTTTCTACTCGTGCTCAGCTGGATTATATTTTCACCAAGGCGTTGCGCAAACAACAATTCGAGTTCATACTTAACAAGTTGCGCGTTTGCGATCTCCTCGCTTCTACTTGAAGGGGGTATTGCAATTGTATTATTAAATTAATATCGGTTTTCTTTTAAACAGGAGAAGGACATAGTTGGTATTATATGGACTTAGGGTATTTTCCTATGACGTATAAATACTTGGTGAATTAATGAATGAAAATATAAAAAAAATTTATCTTTTACCAAATTTATCATAGAGTTTACTCAAAACATGGGTTTATAACTTTTTGTATATAAGTGGAGTAGAGCTTGCTTAAAATGGGGTTTTACATTTTTTGTATATAATTGTAGTAGAGTTTACTCAAAATGGAGGTTTACAATTTTAGAGTAAGCTCTACTATAATTTTGAGTAAACTCTACTACAACTTTTGGTATATAAATGTAGTAGAGTAAATTCAAAACTATATATACAACTATATTATTGAACTCTTCTATAATTTACTCAAAATGGGGGTTTACAACTTTTTGTATATAATTGTGTATTGGCCATAACATTCTTCTTGTATACAAAATTTTGTATATAATTGTAGGTTAGTTTGCTAAAAAAACGGGGGTTTACTCAAAAATGGGGTTTACAACTTTTTTTAAATATAATAGTAGAGAATACTCATAAAGAGGGTTTACAACTTTTTGTATATAATTATAGTAGAGTTTACTCAACACGGGGGTTTACAAATTTTTTTAATAATTGTAGTAGAGTTTACTTAAAATGGGGGTTTACAACTTTTTATAAATAATTGTAGTAGAGTTTACTCAAAACAGGGGTTTACAACATTTACTCAAAACGGGGGTTTACAACTCTACTATAGTAGAGCAATCCCCGTTTTGAGTAATTGTAGTAGAGTTTACTATACAAACAGTTTACTCTATAATACAATTGTACAACTTTTTGTATATAATTGTAGTAGAGCTTAATCAAAACAGGGGCCCCCAACTATTTGTATATAATTGTACTAGAGTTTACTCAAAACGGAGGTTTACAACTTCTTGTAGATAATTGTAGTAGAGTTTACTTAAAATCGGGGTTTACAAATTTTTGTATATAATTATAGTATAGTTTACTCAAAACAGGGGTTTACAACTTTTTGTATATAAAATATTGTAGAGTTATTCAAAATAGGGGTCACAACATTTTGTAAATAATTGTAGTAGAGCTGAATACGGGGCTTTACAAGTTTTTATGTATAATTGTTTTAGAGTTTACTCAAAACGAGGGTTTACAACTTTTACTCAAAATAGGGGTTTACAACTTTTAGTATATAATTTTAGTAGAGTTTACTCAAAATGGAAGTCTACAACTTTTTATACATAATTGTAGCAGAGTTTACTCAAAACGGGGGATTACAACTTTTACTCAAAATGATGGTTTACAACTCTACTATAGTTGAGTAGACCCCGTTTTCAGTAATTAGAGTTTACTATAATAAAAAGTTTACTCTACAATACATGTATACAACTTTTTGTATATAATTGAAGTTGAGTTTACTCAATACGGGGGTTTCCAACTATTTGTAAATAATTGCAGTAGAGTTTACTCAAAACGGGGGGTTTACAAATTGTAGTAGAGTTTACTCAAAATGGGGGTTTACACCTTTTTGTATATAATTGTTGCAGAGTTCACTTAAAATGGGGCATTGCAAGTTTTTGTATATATTTGTAGTATAGTTTACTCAAAACGGGGGTTTACACCTTTCTGTATATAAAATTATAGTAGAGTTTCCTCAAAACGGGGTTTACAACTTTTTGTATATAATTGTAGTAGAAACGGGGTGTACAACTTTTTGTGTATATATTTTTATTGTAGAGTTTACTCAAAACGGGTGTTTACAACTTTTTGTATATAATTGTAGTAGAGTTTACACAAAACGGTGGTTTACAACTTTATATAATTGTAGTAGGGCTTCCTCAAAACTGGGGTTTACAACTTTATATAATTGTAGTAGAGTTTGTTCAAAATAGGGGTTTACCACATTTTGTATATAAAATTATAGTAGAGTTTAGAATTACTTCAATTATGCAGTAGAGTTTACTCAAAACATGTGTTTACAACTTTTGTGTATAATTGTAGTAGATTTAACACAAAAATTAGTGTTATTCAGAATGGGGTTTACAACCTTTTTTGTATATAATTAAAGTAGAGTTTACTCAAAACGGGGGTTTACAACTTTTTATATATAATTGTAACGTAGAGTTTACTCAAAACGGGGGTTTGCAACTTTTTTTATATAATTGTAGTAGTGTTCACTAAAAATGGGGGTTTACAACTTTTTGTATATAACTGTTGTAGAGTTTACTCAAAACGAGAGTTTACAACTTTTTAAAACAGGGGTATACCAATATTTGTATATAATTGTTGTTGAGTTTACTCAAAATATGGGATTACAACTTCTACTAAAAATGGAGGTTTACAATTCTACTATAGTAGAGTAAACCCTGTTTTGAGTACTTATAGTAGAGTTTACTATACAAAAACTTTACTGTACTATACAATTATACAAATTTTTTGTATATAATTGTAGTAGAGTTTACTCAAAACAGGGGTTTACAACTTTTTTTGTATATAATTGTAGTAGAGTTTCCTCAAAACGGGGAGGTTTACAACTTTTTGTATATAATTGTAGTAGAGTTTACCCAAAACAGGGGTTTACTATTTTTTGTATATAATTGTAGTAGAGTTTACTTAAAACGGGTGTTTACAACTTTTTGTATATAATTGTAGTATAGTTTACTCAAAACAGCGGTTTACAACATTTTGTATATAAAATTATAGTAGTGTTTACTCAAAACAGGGGTTTACAAATTTTTGTATATAATTGTAGTAGAGTTTACTAAAAACGGAGGTTTACAACCTTTGTGTATATAATTGTATAGTAGAGTTTACTCAAAACGGGTGTTTACAACTTTTTTGTATATAATTGTAGTAGAGTTTACTCAAAACGGCGGTTTACAACTTTTTGTATATAAAATTATAATAGACTTTACAACTACTACAATGATGCAATAGAGTTTACTCAAGACGGGGGTTTACAACTTTTGAGTAAACTCTAATATAATTTTGACTAAACTCAACTACAAATTTTGTTTATAATTGTAGTAAAGTAAACTCAAAGCTGTAAATACAACAATATAATTGAACTTTTCTATAATTTACTCAAAACGGGGGTTTACAACTTTTTATATATAATTGTATTTGACCACTACATTCTTCTTGTATATAACTTTTTGTATATATTTGTAGTAAAGTTACTCAAAATGGGAGTTTATAAATTTTGGTATATAATTGTTGTACAGTTTTCTCAAAATGGGGGTTTACAACTTTTGGTATACAAAATTATAGTAGAGTTTACTCTAAGCGGGGGTTTACAAATTTTGTGTATATACTTGTATAGTAGAGTTTACTCAAAACGGGTGTTTACAACTTTTTGTATATATTTGTAGTAGAGTTTACTCAAAACTGTGGCTTACAACTTTTTGTGTATAATTGTAGTAGAGTTTCCTCAAAACAGGGGTTTACTACTTTATAGTGGAGTGATGTGATCGAAGATGAGAAGTTTTGGCTTGGAGTCGATTGGTTTCATCATTTATCCCACATTGCTTCATGGCAAATTTTATTAGATTTTTATTACTATTTATTGTTACATTTTTTTGTTTTTCATTTTTATTATTTATTTTGACCCACATTGCTTAGTTTGTTATTTTACTTGGAGTTTGTATCCTGTATGAAGGCATTTGGAGTCATTCTAATCAACAGACAAAATTTGAGATTAATATATTTTATTTGGAACTTTAAGCTTTGGTGAGGTTTTCTCAAATGGGTGGATTCCCAAACGGACATATCCAGGTTGTGAGCGAACCTTGTGGGTGTCCAATATACAAAGGTTTTGGCTATGGGTTAGCAAAGGGTCACGGTGCTCGTCTTATTGGTACCTTCAGTCAAGTCCTCGAGCATTTTTGGATCTGATTCGGGTGCGCTGCTCGTCTTATTGGTACCTTCAGTCAAGTCTTCAGACATTTTGGGATCTGATTCGGTTCACGGATCACATCAGTTGGTATCAGAGGCAGATACTGACGGTATCAGAATATCACTTTTATTTTTTTATTATTAGCGTTTTCCCCTTCTTCATACAAAACAAAATACCAATCCAACCATTTTTGTTTCCCGTTTTTGTGTTTATACTGGTACAAAAGAAATCGTTGCTGCTACGTTGTTCTTCACCCCAAAAACAAAAAATATTATTAGAATAATTTTCAGCCCTTTATTTTTGTTGCCTGTTGCTTGTCTTCTTTTACGAAAAAGAAAAAAGTCACGGCTTGACACCCCTCCCAGGAAGCAGACGACCCTGATCAACAAAAACAAAATTTCCAGAAATTCATGATTGAATTGCTGCCGCCATTGAATAACTTTTGCCCAATTTCATTTTTTTTCTTTTTCTTTTTTTGATTGGTTGGAGAAAAAAAATAACCAGCCTCAAATTTGGAAATGTGTTTCACACCCGTGATTCTAGTACACCTCAAACAAAATATTCCTTGCTGAATGATCTTGTTTGAAAATTCTGGATACTTGGCATGTGCTACCTATTGGTGAATTTCAATGTTGAGTAATGTCAAACGAGTGTCCTATAGATGCCTATTTATTGATATTCATGGAGGCCCAAACTACCGTGATTGATAGAAAATTTGAAGAGATGAGGGCTCAATTCCAAGACTTGTTAACAGATAAACTCGATCGTAGAGCTAATCGTGGTGATAGAGATAACCGTAGTGGTAGAAGTAACCGTGGTGGTACAGAGGTGGTTAAGAAAATTTCTACCAGGCCATTTTTCAATTATTGTGATCATTGTCATGGGAGTTATCATAACTATTATGATTGCCCTAACTTTTGGTAGAAAATGCGTAGTTTATGTGAAAACTCACCTGAGGAAGACAATGTGAATGTTCATATCCCAGAGAAGATTGTAGAGACCACCGTAGAGGTTGATATCACTCGAGATGAGAAGTTGAAAATCAGTGATAATGAGAGCATGGTACAGGAGAAGCAACCAAATTTCCTAGAGAAATTGAAGGAAAATGAGCTTGAATGTACGGAGGAGGAGAAAAATTTGGTTGTAGTCGATACTTGTTCGTCGTCCTTGCAGGTACCGGAAAATCCTTCACTTGAAGATGATCCGGCTCCTATCTTACCGCGTATTATTCCTATGTGTGTGGCAGTTGTTAGCACGCACCAATTTGTGGACCTCTTTACTACATTTATTGACGCATTTCCGACTGGTACTTTCTATTCCTATATTTCTATTTCACAAGGCGTCATCCCTGAGCCTATTCCATTGAATGAGTGTTATGATATTGCATGTATGATGTATGACTCCCCAAAAAAATGTACCATTGGATTTTGTTTGTCTGTACGGCTCGTATTTGATCCAGGGGTTCGATTGATGTCATTTTGTGTTTCTTTGGGATTGGCATGTGGTGATGACTTTTATGACGTCCTATTCATTTGAGGTTGAATCCTTTCCAACTGTGAGGGAATGATGTGATCGAAGATGAGAAGTTTTGGCTTGGAGTCGATTGGTTTCATCATTTATCCCATATTGTTTCATGGCAAATTTTATTAGTTTTTTGTTACTATTTATTGTTAGTTTTTTTATTTTTTATTTTTATTATTTTTTTGTCCCACATTGCTTAGTTTGTTATTATAATTGTAGTCTGTAGCCTATATAAAGGCATTTAGAGTCATTATAACTAAAAGACAAAATTTGAGATTAACACTACAAGAAAAAAAGTTTTTAATGAGTGTAGTTCCCGTCATTGAAAACTCATTTCCCCTCATTAATGACTTTTAATGAGGTTAAATCGCCTCTTATTGCAGCCTCCGTTGGTAAAGGTAGACAATGACGGGAAAACAATTCCCCTCATTAATTATATGACACTTATAATGACTGTATATTCCCGTCATTAAGATTATTTGTAATAACGACAATTCCCCACATTATATTGTTAATTACCCCTCACCAAACCATGATTCAATGACGAAAAATCCTATCATTATATGGTCCTTTCCCCGTCATTAAAACATGATTTAATGATGAAATAAACCCTCACCATAGGGTCGTTCCCCCCTAATTAAATCATGATTTAATGATGAAGTATCCCTTCATTATAGGATTGTTTTCGAATTGAACTTACATCAAACAACAAGAAATTCACTACAATAAATTGGTTCATTTATAAAATTTATGAATGCCTTAAAATGTTAATCATGGCATACAAACGCAAATGTAAGTTGTGATATTGTGTTACGTCATGCTACATATACAATATATGTACTACACAATGATGTATCAAACCTCCAAGCAACAAGTAATTAGCAACGTCAATCTGCTTCGTAAATTCTCGGTCTTTTCATTGCATCAAATCAGATTTGGAGAAACAATCTTTGTGAGTCATGGTAAAAGACTCGCGCACCTGAATCAAAGTTTTTACCGATGAGCCAATACAGACAGAAAGTGTTGTGAAATTCGAGTGTATATAAATGTGAGCTAATTGAGCTTACCAGCTTGAAGTTCTTAGTTTGCAAAGAATACATCTGCAGTTCCACCGTGATAGTGATATACATATGCCATCTCCAACCTATAGGAGCTGAGAAACAAAGCATAACAGATGACAACATTATATCAATTTCTAGCACAAGAGAGATCAAATTCTGAAATGTGAAAACTCATATACAATAGGACACACTGATTGATGATCAAATTTTACATTATCAATTAGATCTAAACATATGAATGTTCGGTTCGAGACACAACCAGAAGAGGTTGAATGGTTGTATCAGAAAAAGACTATTAGATATAACCTTTCCATTAAGATTTTTCTTGAAATCTTATTTCAATGACATATAACACTCATGGATATACACAAGGACATTACATAATGATCATGGAATACATATAACTTAATCTTATGTAACACATTTCATGCATGACTTAACCAAATAGATTGCATACTTGAATAACTCATGCACTTAAGACCGTATACTCATAGATTATTACATACCAAATTCCAAACAAGCAAGACAAGCATATAGTGTGTTATCAGACATGAAACAACTAACGATCTCTAATTCAAAAAGATACTTAGAATCGGCACTAAGACAGACTATGCAAACAGATTAGCAAAAGACATAGTCCTTAACAGATATCATATCAAACAACGGTATAAGCAGATCCAAGCCAAAAAAGGAGACAGACTGTTATCAAACCAGACATCGGGATTGAAAAAAACCAAAACTCAAGTGGAATGGGTTCATCATATACCGTATGCAACATATAAATAGATTGCTAACAAGAATGCAAGACCTGATAAAACAAAGGCATAATGAACAAAGTACTTAAAATTGATGTGCACAAAACTCCAAACAAAACACACTCAACAAACACTAGGGCAAATACCTGGAAACATTATTAACTCATCTAAACATGACAACAAGCAAATTAGCCTATGCAGACTGATAGCATAAATCAACACAACCAATTATGCTCACTTATTTAACCAAATAAACAGAACTGAGACAAACAGAACTCATGAATAAATTAGAAGACCCAAACAAGACTCAGCTTTACCAAAACAGAAAGCAAGCAACTACACAGGTAGACTACCAAATGATCAGACTATAAGGCATATAATAAAGCACAAAATAGATTGCATAGAGAAACCACTTAACCATAATAAAAGGGAACATTCAAGTCTCATTCAAAGGATCTCTAAGGCAAGATTAAGATCATACTAACAACACACAAACATCAAAAAACACAAGCAACTTTGTAAAACTGAAAGTAAATGCATAAAGTAAACAACATTCACAGATGCAAGCAGATTATAAAATAATCCAGATTATTCAAGTTTCAACATCGAACTTACAAGAAGATTCCAGATTCAATTCTAAGTACTAAATGCAAACTCAGACACGTGGGTCCACTTCCTCTACAGAAATACTTTTATACAGGTCAAATATATCTTCTATTCAGTTAGATGGTTAAGGAGTACGATGACCGGAAATGTTACAAGATAGGCAAATCTGATTAATACCCAATCATTTTCTACCATAGCCTACATGATATACATGTATGCATGGAAGTCATATGCCGATTATGCACCTTTCTTTTATAGAATTTTTTTGAAAACAAGCTACACCTGAAATTTGTGACAAGAGGCAAGGACATTTTTGAATATTATGTATGTCATATTTTGTATCCACTTCATCGCCTTAACCTTATTTACAACAAATCTGGTCCATTAAACAAAACACTGAAAATCACAAGTGCTATGTAAGAATTTAGTAAGCATTTTATTGCGAATCCAAAGATAGATCTAAAATCCATTATTGATACTATTAAACTAATTAAATTTTATGAAACAATATGTAGCAAACATATAGTCAATGATCGACATTGGTCCTTTTTGTTTCATGGAGTTTCTTCTCAAAGAGTGTCGAGTGCAAATGCTCTATGTGAATGAACATTTTTAACCCACTATTGCACTACTTTGAAATGATAGCAAAACATTTGAGTAAGATTAATGTACTACAAAGGCCAAAGAAAGAATTTCCATATCATACTAAGGACATTTCATTAAGAAGACAACCACAACTATCGTGTTTTCCCAAATAAATGTGTCCTTTTTTTAAAATCTTATTTATTAGCAATCAGAGCAGCTCACATTTCAATGTCACGTTAAATCCAAAGAAACAATAAAATAATACAATGTCAAACAAAATAATAACATCTAGAGTTACTCTAAACTCCTTAATTACTTACCATATAATACAATGAATAATTTAGGCAGAAAAAGAATTTACCTTGCAAAGTCAGTTCCTATGAATGATATGTATCCATTATTTCAACATACAACATGTCAAAATCCTTACTCAATTACAATCACTTAACAAATCATTCTATTAAAAAACAATTAATCACATCTAATAATGTCATTTCCAAGCAAACCCCGGTATATTAAAATCATTAAGATTATAGCTTGGTTATGTTAAAAATCTAGTCAATGTCATCAAGTAATGAGGACAAAGTAAATGCAAAAATAATAAAATATAGCCAAGTCAAATGAAATGTCAAATCATCGTAGGATCCTCATCATTTGAAAAAGACAGTCCATTCCAAAATATCGTTTGCATTCTCATGGCTTGATTGTTTCTCTAAAAGTGCTAGCTGATGTCCTTGAATCGACCATAGGAGTTTTATTCATCGACAACGATTCATTGTTAAATACTACATTAGAGGTAACAAAGTCATTGATTGATCCAAAAATAACACCATAAATGCTTCAGATAAACCATGTCACTAAGCTATTTGAGATATGTCAAAGGCATAAGCTGCAAGTGAAAATAGTAGACCTTTGAGAGGAAGAAGGATCTTGTGAGGTTTATTTTTGATAACTAACTCCGAGGTAGAGGCACATGCCATGTGAAGAAAGATATTTCTCTAAACAGAGCAGCAAATTTTTCTTGTGATGAAGTAGTAAAAAATCTCGATAAACCTTCAGGAAAAGTCTTAAGAAGAGACTCTCAATATTGCATCGATATAGTTTTATGTACGACATTTGTAAGAAGACAAATTGCTACAATATCAACAAGGGGATAAAAAAGCCTCGTTTGCTTGGGGTAAATTTTATTACTGAGGACTTTCATACATAAATGGAGTGTTGAATATGACATTTCTATTCATCTCAAGGAAACAATGAAGAATCTGTTTGGGTAAAGATGAATCAAGATTTGTTGGTCCAAAAAAAAAATAAACAGGCTGCTCTTTATTTCCTTCAATTGGTTTTCAAAAGAACAGTTCGGTCGAAGCAAAAAGGATTTTTATTATTCATAATGCTTTCACAAAATGACAGAATTTGTAGTTAACCAAACATTGCAAGAGAAAAACTTGAGCTTACACCAAAGTGGTTACCTACTTTTTGAAAATTAGTAAAATGTATTCCGAGCACTATGAAAGATGTGAAAAACCTACAAACAAGGTAAGAGGAAAAATAAAAAAAGGAAGACGAGCAAAGTGGAGAGGATAAAAAGGGGAGAAAAATAGGGGTAGATGAAGAAATACTAGTGTAATTTTGTTCTGTATCTAGAACATCAATTTTCCATGGAATTTGTAATTTTTCCCACATATATGCCTATATTAAGGTATATAAATATTGATAAACTAAAATTTTGATTTCATTTGTAAAACAATAGCTGACATTTTCCAAACATCTAAACAATTATACAACACAATACAATAGGAACATATAAAAGAAAGTACAATGACTTGAAATCTTGAGCATTATTAAGACAAAATAAGAATTTGACCCTTATTGTTAAAGCATCAACTTAAATTTGCCACATATGAAATCATCTGCATAGTCCAAAGCAACATATATAAGACTTTGAGAATCAAATTACATACTGTTATAGTTACATTTCATCTATGAGAGGGAAGGGGGAGGAAGGGATATGAAAAGGAGAACATGGGTAAAGAAGGGAAGAAACATGTATACACATAATTATTAATACGTTAAACTTTATATATTCACTTCTAAAAATATAAAATCAATTTTCAACACATCTACAATTGTTTACATACTTTTTCTGGAAAAAAAGTATTCTTTCATATAGCAGTGAACAAAACTAACAACATGGTAAGAATCATATACACATTTTTAACACAAAAACTCAACTTGGACACATCTGCACAGCATAATACAACCATATGTATTTATGGAATATTTATACAAATCAATGAAACTAAATCTATAAATCTATCATATAAGCAAAAATTAGGACTGAAAATAAAATGCAACAGAGGGAAGCAATGACAAAGCTCTTCATACAAAACAAGGGAAACACATAAGGGAACACAATAAAAACAACTACATTTTATCATGACCTAACCTAAAATTTGAAGAAGATATTCGATTAGGAAGAAGAATACATAAATATAAATCGTCTAAAGTTCAAAGATAAAGAAAATAAGTACATTTCTACCATGTAGATGTCCTACCGTTCTTAAGTCGTTGTTGTTTCGCTGATTTTCCTGTGCTCTTGTTCACTCGCCTCTATTCTCGTTACTCCATTATCAGGCCTTATTTTTCATGCCTCTGTTATTTCACCGTCGTTCTCAGAGGTTCTCACGCCGCCGCCATACTCTGCCGTTCTGGTTTCGTTGCCGATGATCAAGGGTTTTGTGGTGTGTGTTTCTATATTTTATAATGTAAATGTGTTTGATATCGGACGGGGAGGGAGGTGGGGCTTGATTTGGAATAAAATTGCGAATACTCATTAAGTCCTAATAATTAAGTTATTTTATTAAAAGTAATAATTTTAATTGTTTTAAGAGAAATTGATAAGTAATGAGAGGATTGTTTTTGGTGTACCAATAATAACAGGATTATTATGATCATAAAGAGGGGATTTAAATAAATTCCTCTCATAAAAAGTAGCATTTAATAACAGGATTATATTCCGTCATTAAATTTTTGTCACAGAAAATCCTTTTTCTTGTAGTGTAATATTTGAGATTAATATATTATATTTGATGCTTTAAGCTTTGGTGAGGTTTCACATGTAGGTGGATTCCCAAACGGACTTATCAAGGTTGTAAGCGAACCTTATGGGTGTCTATTATTCTAAGGTTTTTGGCTATGGCTTAGCCAATGGCCGCGGTGCTTGTCTCATTGGTGCCTTCAGTCATGTCCTCAGGTATTTTCGGATCTGATTCAGTTGACGGATCACATTTTGGATCTTATCCGGTTGACGGATAACATCATGGATATTACTCAAAACTCTCCTGTTTTGAGTAAACTCCTATTTTGAGTAAACTCTACTACAATTATATATAAAAAGTTGTAAGCCCCTTTTTTGAGTAAACTCTACTATAATTATATACAAAAAGTTATAAACCCCCCGTTTTGAGTAAACTCTACTACTATTATATACAAAAACCTGTAAACCCCCATTTTGAGTAACTCTACGACAATTATATAAAATTATATACAAAAAGTGGTAAACCCCCGCTTTGAGTAAAAACTCTACTACCAAACTATTAGATTTACAAACTTTGGTATATAATTGTAGTAGTTTACTCAAAACAGGGGTTTACAACTTTTTGTATATAATTGTACTAGAGTTTACTCAAAACGGGGGTTTACAACTTTTTGCATAAAATTGTAGTAGAGTTTACTCAAAATAGAGGTTTACAACTTTTTATATATAAAATTATTGTAGAGTTTACAATTACTACAATTATGCAGTAGAATTTACTCTGAGCGTGGGTATACAACTTTTGAGTAAACTCTATTATTGTAGTAGATTAAACTCAAAACTGTAAATACAACTATATAAGAATGATTTAGAGAATCAAGTCAGATGAAATATACCTTCATTTAAACAGAAAAACATAACTAAAACAATAGCAATAATCAACTAAACAAGTCACCACAACATACGTCATGCCTGAATCCTCACCTGAAAAACAAAACGCTCGGAAACAATTCAACGAAATCACCACTAAATCAACTTCCTGAATCCACCAAAAAACTAAGAGCAAATTGGAATAAAAAGTTCCCAAACTGGAATTCTTTGCAGAAATCTAAAAATGAAAAAGAAATTGAGGGTTACACATTCAATTGTAGAAAATAAAGAGGAACTCGAGCATCAAGAGCTGCAAATGATATATATGGCGGCTGCTTGTGTTATCTCATGAGCTCCAAATCCACGAATCAACTGGAGTAGCAAATAAAGCAAACGAGAATCCTAAACCACTATAGAGGAGTACAAACGATTTTGCAGGTGAAAATGGAGTAACGAATTCAGCCCACTCAATACGAATATAGCAGGTGAACCTATTATCCTTGTGAGCCGATTCGACAAAGCTTCTCATACATGGAAGTACTCCATCGAAATTCAAAGAGCAGAATCATATTGAAAAAATCGAAGGTATAAGAGGATGGGTTTTAGTGCGAGAGAGAGAGAAGGGCATTAGTGAGAGGAAGGGTTAGCTGGGTTTATTTTTATCTGTGAACCAAAAAAATCCCACTCGAAATTTCGCTTAAAATTTGGACACTTTAGCGTCAATAATTTACCGGGAAAATGAAATTTATGGCGTACAAAGAAAGCGCGACCTAAAATGATGTAATATTATGGCATGGATTTTTTACGCCATTAAACTATATCATTCTTTTAAAATCATGGCACACACGATAAAGTACGTCGTAATTTGATAAAATTAAGGCACGCGGAAAAGAACGCCATGATTTGTGCGCTCTAAATTGTCATTTTCTTGTAGTGTTACTCTTCTATAATTTACTCAAATTGGGGGTTTACAACATTTTGTATATAATTGTATTTTCACCACACCATTCTTCTTGTATATAATTGTAGTGGAGTTTAGTTATAATAGGGGTTTACTCCAAACGGGGGTTTACAACTTTTTGAATATAATGGTAGTTGAGTTTACTCAAAACGGGGGTCTACAACTTTTTTTATATAATTGTAGCAGATTTTACTCAATACGGGGGTTTACAACTTTTAATGTATAATTGTTTTAGAGTTTACACAAAACGAGGGTGTTGAACTTTTACTCAAACAGGGGTTTACAAATTTTTGTATATAATTGTATTAGTGTTTACTCCAAATAGGGTTTATAGATTTTTATATACAATTGTAGTGGAGTTTACGCAAAACGGGGGTTTACAACTTTTACTCAAAATGAGGTTACAACTATACTATAGTAGAGTAAACCCCGTTTTGTGTAATTGTAGTAGAGTTTACGATACAAAAGTTTACTCTACAATACAAGTATACAAACAGGGGTTTACAACTTTTTGTAAATAATTTTAATAGAGTTTACTAAAAACGGAGGATTTACAACTTTTTGTACATAATTGTACTAGTGTTTATCCAAAACGAGGGTTTACAACTTTATGTATGTAATTGTAGTAGATTTTACTTAAAACGGGGTTTCGCAAGTTTTTGTATATTTTTGTAGTATAGTTTACCCAAAATGGGGGTTTACACCTTTTTGTATATAAAATTATAGTAGAGTTTACTCAAAAGTGGGATTTACAACTTTTTGGTATATAATTGTAGTAGAGTTTACTCAAAACGGGGATTTACAACTTTTTGTGTATATAATTTTATAGTGGAGTTTACTCAAAACTGGTGTTTACAACTTTTTGTATAAAAATGTAGTAGAGTGTACTCACAACGGGTGTTTACAACTTTTTGAATATAATTGTAGTAGAGTATACTCATAAAGGGGGTTTACATCTTTTTGTATATAATTGTAGTAGAGTTTACTCAAAACGGAGGTTTACAACTTTTTGTATATAAAATTACTAGTCTAAAACCCGTGCGACGCACGGCCGTATAGATTAAAAGTTAAACGTCATAAGTAATAATAGAAGACCCATACTAAAATCTTTTTCTTTTTACTCTTTTAAAAGCACAAACACTTTTTTTCCCAGAACAATAACAGAAACGACTTAGGGGCCGTTTGTTAAAACTGAAGACTGAAATCTGAAGTCTTAATTATGAATAAATTAAGTAACTGAATATTTTAAGTGCTGAAATTGATTAGACTGTTTGGTAACATTTATTATATCTGAAATTAGAATTTGTTTCGTGAGTGTGTATGTGTGTAGAGGGTGGGTGTAGGGTTGGTGGGGTGTTGGTGTGGGGTAATGGTGGGTGTAGGGTGGGCTGTGGGTGTGGGTGGGTGTCGGGTGGGCGTGGGTGAGTGTGTAGGGTGTGGGGGGTTGTGGGGGTGTAGGGGTGGCTATGGGTGGGTGTGGGTGTGTGTGTGGGTGGGGTGGTTGGTGTGGGTGTGGGTGTGGTGTGTTGTGTGTGGTGGGTGTGGGTGTAGGGAGGGTGGGAGTGGGGGTGTGAGGGTGTAGGTGGGTATGAGGGTGTGGGGTGTGGGGGTGGGTATGGGTGGGTGAGGGTGTGGGCGGGTGTGTGGTGTGTGGGGGTATGGGTTGTGTGGGTGTGGGGTGTGGGGTGGGTAGGGGTATGGGTGGGGTGGATGGGGGTGGGGTTGGGGTAGGGTGAGGGTGGGGTGTAGGTGTGAGGTAGGTATGGGTGTGGGGTGTACCCCTACCTAACGTAGATTTCACTACAAGAAATTCGGCTTTTAATGAGGAGAATTCTCCTCATTAATTGTCTATTTCTCCTTATTAAAGACTTTTAATGAGGAGAAACCACTCCTCATTGCAGCTTCTCTAGTTAAAGGTATATAATGAGGAGAATTGAATCTCCTCATTAATTATATCATACATTTAATGAGAATATATCCTCCTCATTAAAATTATTTTAATGACGGAATCCTCATTAAAATATTTTTTATAATGACTAATCTCCTCATAAAATATTTTTAATGATGACCAATCTCCTCATAAAAATGTTTATAATGATGACTAATCTCCTCATTATCATGTCATTTACCCCTCATTAAATCAAGATTCAATGACAACTCAACTCCTCAATAATAAATGGTAAAGGAGAGACTCCACACCAAAACTTCTTTTATAGCAGGGGTACATTGGTGATATAATTGAAGGGCTAATCAAAGAATAGAAGAAATAACAAAGCTCAATAATCATAATAATAAAAAAAAAAGACAATACTAATATCATATCAGTATGAAACCGGAAAGAGGTACAGATAACTACATATGAAACTCTGGAGGCTTTCTTGAGGCATAGGCAACTACTTACCATGTCAAACTCATGGATTCCATATCATCAGGATCAATGTCTTCATTACTAAGGTCAACAGTAGTGCAAGACACATCATTCATGTCCTCTTTCAATTTAATGACATCATTAGTGAACACTCTGTTATGTTTGGTCAAATTTGCCCAAGAAACATCATTAAGAAGGCATATTTCTTTCACATCTTCGGGAAAGCTTTGAAACGTTCTGATTATAAGGCATATTTCTTTGTTTTCTTCAAGTAAAGATTGTATACAGTGAGATGCAAGAGGTCTAGTGACTAGTAATTAACATACCTCAGATTCACCTTTACCCCATGGTAGGTGTCATGTGGCATTTCAACAGCCGAGAACTCGAATGTGTAAGTTCCAATCTCATATATTTCACCGGGAACATCCAACTCACAAACTGAAAATGACAGAAAGTAACAAGAAAAAGCTATTAAGAAAGGTGACCAATTCTCTTACTGTTGTTAGTTTTTTCATATGTTGGCAAGTAATAACACTTTGATACTTCTTTTACTTCAGAAGCATTTCACAAAACATGTTTATATACCATAGAATACAATAATGGAAATCATAATTACCTTGAGAGATGAATTCATAGTCCTTGTTGTGGTCAAAGAGCATTTCTGCAAATGAACACATAATCAAAATTATTGAGCGCACACATATAAGCCAATAATCATATCAAAAGCGCACTAAGATATGTTACTCACAAATTTCATAATAAGCATTCTGTAAGTTAGCTCAAAAGCATACTACTACCATATGTTATGGTTGGAAACAAAAGCATAAATATACGTTTTGGTGATTCTCTTTTGTCTTAATTCTTGATTATACACAGCTTCCAATCTAGGAAAACCATAGAAACAAACCAGTAAATGAAGATGATGTTCGTCAAAGCCTTGTTCATGCTAGCAGACGGAGCATGTGCCTTATCCGTCCTGAATACTACAGATCCAACAACATGAAGCAACATCAGCCAAGGATATCCGTAGAACTACCCATTAACAACACGCAGTATCTTAGTCGAGTAAAACCTAACAAACTAAAAAACTGATGGACAGGAGGATGCCCAAATAATGGAACTATGTTTCCACAATTATATATACCAAAACACAACTCTGTTTCCGAACCTACCCATTTAACATCATAAACTAGTATCAGAATGCAAGATAGATAATATAAAAATAGGGACTACAAATAATAAATAACACATGGACCATGAACAAAGGACTTAAACCATATTATAAGCACATACAAAGGACTCAAATGCACGCATGGGATCAGGTCCAATGCCTGATGATGCGAAAGAGTTGATCTTTGTAATAATATATTACCCAAAACCACTACTAACAAAGTATTTTGTCACAACATTACGCTTCATGGACAGAAAACACCAGGTTTTAGCTCTGTAAGACAATGTATCATTTCCTGAGAATGTTTGAAACACGTTTCATTGCCTTTTCATTTTATGACAAGTTTACAGTAATGATAATAGTTAGATTCAAAGTTCTAATGGTAAATCAAAATTATAGTCACCAAAGAATGGCACATACGTAGAATGGAAATAAGCTTTCAACCACATCATGTCAAGATTTTGTTCTATATCATTCATAATATAAAAAATCGTTACCACGGAACCAAAAAGATTACACAAACAGATGAGAAGCAAACTTAACCACAAAATGGATTGTAAGGGCTCATGTTAAGGGTTAAAACAGGCTCCTAAACTTAACCAAAACAAAGATCATAAAAACACAATTTCAATGGATGGTGGAGTACGATTTCAGACCAAGAAAGAAAAAAAAGCACCAACATAAAAAACAGAGCACCTACAGCACAAAAGACCAAAAAAGCATCATATGACCTTGTTAACAACTAATCGACAATGAATTGTAATTTGTATTATGCTAAGCATTTACTAAAATTATGAGTGATTTACTAGAAATTTTTTAATTAATTAGAGCATAAACACTCTTACATACCAGCACAAAAGGGGGGATCCACTTACAAGAATGTATAAAATGACCACAGCATTCCATACATCTATCTCCTTGCCATAAATTCTTCTGCAATACATCTAAGGCTACATAGTATGAACTTCCAACTACATACCGGCATTTTTTCCTTGCAACCAAACAATATGTATACACTCCCCTGCAACACGCCGAACATGCTTCCTACAAGACAGAATTATCTTAAAATTGCGCTTGTCCACAAAAATTTAAATTTTCGTAATAGCAAAGTTGTAATTGAGCATGATTACCACTAAAACAAAAATATCTTATTTCTTTCTTTTCACAGAAAATAGAGCTGGTAGGCTGCTGCTCCGGTGCTAGTGCAGATCTGGTGAAGCATCGACATACATATACCCTCTCAATCCGACATACATATACCGTCACCCCATCCCCACCCCCACCCTAGAGAAAATGACAATATCATCTTCTTTTTATCTTTTTCTACCTGGTTTCCAGAAGAACCAGTGGGTGGAACAACGATCGCTTCAGCCCTACCAACTAAAAACCACTGCATCATTCCTCGGTTTCCAAAGGAACCGCGCTTGTAAAATCACACTCCTGCCCCTTTGAATCAGAGCCCTTTTGTTCCACTACACTTCAACTTTTATCTTCTGATGATGTCTCCGTGGCATGGCTTTCTGCAATAATTCCATCACCATAGGATTCAGCGTAGGCATAGACCGCAAGTTTAAATAAAGCAAACAAGAAAACCCTTATAGACAAATAAATGACATCAAGAGCTGTATTACCTGGAGCAGAGAATCATTAATGGATTGGAAAAGTGAACCACTAGGAATTTTTCTTATTCTTTTCATTGGTTTCCATGACCTGCTGCTGAAGCAAATGACAAAAGTAATAAAATACAGATGCATAAAAAAAATATAACACCATCCTTAATGCTACTACGATATCAAACAGCAACAATATTACAAATAAAAGAAATAATGCAAAATTTAAGAGCCTAACTACAAACTAGTAGCTGCAATTCGTTGTGCTTTACGCATATATAGCAGAAGGCATATCAAGATGCAGAACATTTGATTTGAAGAATGATGAGCCTATTTACGTTTTTATCTGAAGACAAAAACAAATCATTTGCTTAGAAAGCATGGAAATTTTAATCATATGATTTCAGTTAATTGCAACCTATCATGAAATACAAGGACAAATAATTTTATTGTTGAACCCAAATAGTGGTAGAAAAGCCATAAGGTCATTCTCTTAGTGTTTGAAGACAAACATGAACTTATGGCCAGGGGGATTTGCCAGTCTTTATAATCAACAACCATGTGATTCTCAGAGGCCTACAAAACATATACAAGACTCATAGATTCAGAGAAAGACTCATACACGTCAAAGAAATTGGTTTCCTCTTCATATGACACTTCTTCAAGCTCTTGTTTCTCCACATCATCAGATGGTGCTCCATTCTGAATATCATCAAGTACATTAAAGAGGTTTAAAATACAACTACGCGTTAGAGCTAATACAATGGCATTACATGTATAGTCAAAGCTAAACCACAGTATCCCTTACATAATATCCGTTGACATCATATTGGTACAAATAAAATTCAAATAGTTAAACATTTAATGGTGTATGCAATGAGTAAGAGACACTGTTGTTTACTGTCTCTCTCTGATACATATGCAAAGGTTGAAGAAGAAGAGCACTTCACACACACACTTAGTTCGGCAACATTGTTCTATCTATATTGAACCTAAAAAATGCTAGGCTTTTCTGCATAGACACGAACCCAAGCACCTCACAGAACTCGTATTATGCATAAGAAAATTAAATAAATATTTGCTCAAATTACAAAATTAATGACAATTCAAGCAAAAACAAACCACCAAAATGATTATATACATCAATTGTAATTAAATAATCCATAAAAAAGATAACTACAAAAGTATAATATTCATCATCAGACAAGAACAACCGAAAGATTTAGACCTAAATCGTACCTTGATAAAATCTGCTCAGAACTCGTAACTTCTTACGCCATTGTTTTTTTTTTCGATTGAAAGGAATCTGCGATTACATAGAAAACGACGAGTAGATGGTGTCGGAGACTGAAGCGGCGGTTGTGGCAAGAAAGCGTGAAGATGAAATGAGAATGGAAGACCTACTAGCCTCTTATGAAGATCTGGCTGATTTGTGAAGTTGGGGTGGATTTATGAAGATCGGATGATTTAGGGTTTAGGATCGGAGGATTTGTGAATCTAATTTGTTTGGGGTAATGAGTTTTCCCCCCAATTTTTCTAAGTATTATGAATACAATTTTTGGAGGAGATTTAATAAAAAAAACAATATTTAGGGTAAAAAAACAAAAAATATAAAAACAAATTATTAATAATGAGGAGATTTTAATTTATGTATTTTTTATGAGGAGAAATAGGACCACTAATGAGGAGAATTTTGATTTGGTCATCAATCAAAAATACAATTTACATCTCCTCATTATAAGTATCATTTAATGACGAAATTTCAGCTCCTCATAAAAATCTCCTCATTAAACGACTAGTTTCTAGTAGTGTTTATTGAAAAAATTCAGCATTAAGTAGTTCCTCAACCACTTAAAATTTTCCATAATTTTTCACAGGAAATTCAGAAGATCTTAATTAATTAAGAGGTGTTAAAAAGTATTATCAAACAACACTTATTTTAATAATCACTTATTCTTTTAAGAATTAGTGTTAAGTGATGTAAACAAACAGGCCCTTAATCACTTAATATGAGTACTTAATGTTGATAAAGTGTAAATAGAGTAAAAAGTACAAAGAAAACATATAAATACACAAAAAATTTGTAACGCATAATACACCCATATGATCCTTGTTATGTGTTGTTGGGATTGGTTTTGCATCACACAACACTTAAGGAAAAATGCACCACTTGTTTTCTTCTACT
This sequence comes from Gentiana straminea, assembly GCA_036785695.1. Classification (NCBI taxonomy): domain Eukaryota; kingdom Viridiplantae; phylum Streptophyta; class Magnoliopsida; order Gentianales; family Gentianaceae; genus Gentiana; species Gentiana straminea. The sequence continues at coordinate 721,179 of JAVUPR010000360.1, read as the reverse complement.
CTTTCTCGTTATCGTCATTAAAAATTGATGCAACGTTGTTAACTTTAAGCTTTTATGCACAATTTCTTAATTCTAGTCGAGAGCTTGGACACCGGACTTGACAGAAAACCTGAATTTCAAAGGCTTTCGTTGATCTTGCACTGCAAATGAAGATGCGCTTTTTATGATATTGGAGACCAAAGGAGTTCGTAATTCTTCTTTCATTTGTCGCTACTGTGATGAGCAATTTATACACATCCATCAAGATCCAAAAGCACGGTATATAAATATTTAATGATCAATTGGCCATATAAACATGTATAGATAGAATATCACATAAGTGGTGAATTTAACCAAACAATAAGACTTCATTTTCTTCAAAATGGACGGCAATGAAAAAAATTCAATTTAAAGAAATATCATCCTAGAATAAAACTGACGAACATTTGCAGGAAGGAAATGTAGAAGACAACAAACAATGTTTGTAGTCTTTGACGATAAACTCTTGCACACGGTCAACATGGGGTCAAATAAAAAAATGCAATTTTTTTTTGAGGGAAAAAAATGCAATTTAAATAAATATCATCCGAGTTTCTAATTATTAAACCATCACATGGTCATGCAAAAAACAAAGTTTTATGAGTTTAGTGACATTAAATCAGATTCTCCTACTTGAACCACAACCAATTATCAATGCATTCACTTGCCCTGGTATCTTCTGCCTAAAAAATCCATGAAAAGGCAATACTCGATTAATAACATAACAAAATCTATATAAATGATGATCAAACAGGGATGGATCATAAGCGGTAAAAGTAAAAGGAAAAAAAAACCCTTCATAAGCCTCATTGATCTCCTGAAATTTCGGGTGGCTTAAAGGCATCCAGTCTGTAAATTTAAAACCAAAATAGACAAATCACACATCTGAAATTTAAACCTGCATAACATATTAATTTCCTTTTTAACCTGCATAACCTGCTTAACATTCCACCCAATTAATCCAAACCAGAGCTAAATTCACATAATTGACTCAAATGTCATCAACTAAGCTGCTTTAGTGCCTGTATGTTATTTTAATGTAATCGATAGGGTTTTATGCTCAGTTAGAATCTGATGTGGCGTTATGCAGTGGTGAAGAGGGCAATAGGTTTGTCGGTGAAGATGAGTTGGAGAAGATTCTTGCTTAGCGTCCAATCGTTTTGCTTTGTATTCCTCCTACTTCCTCTCCCATATGTCAATTTCCCCTCGTTAGAATTGGAGCTGTATTTGAAAAGGGAAATTGTTAAGTATTAAATTGTGATGATGATAAGTTTCCCGCAGCGATTTAGTAGGATTAGTTGAGATTTGAAGTGAAGTCCAACGAAAATTTTAAAATTGAACATCTAACAACGATCGATGAGATACAAACCCCACAGGAAAATAAATAATGGTTGTGTTCGAAAAATACCGGAGTTAGGGTGACTGAAATCTATGCATCCAACGTGGTCCAAGCACTCTCCCACATCTTTGGGAATAAGAAACCCCAACACTTTCTAAAACAAATACGGCAAACAAAATAAACGAAGAAAAAAACATAAGGGTAAATTACCAATTTACCACCCATCACTTGCTATCCTTATATCAATATAAATCGTCGTAAATGGAAGCATCCTCCCCATCGAGCAGCTGAAATGAACCATGTTTATAACAAATTGATTGTGTACTAATCACTTACTCGTTCCACGGAATTAACCTGAAAAATTCATCAATACAATCTGAAACCTAAATCATTAGAAGGTAGTAAAGACAAAATAGTATTTCAAAAGAAAAACAACATACAATTCACACATGATACGTCCATTAAAACACATGAAATCAATTAATAATGGAGTAGATGTACCCAAAAATTTTTTGATTAGCGTACCAGCGGTCAAAAGCCATTAGGTTATAAAACCTTACCTTATATTCACTTACATTTAAATAGGTAACTAACTTTACCGACGGCGGTGTGATGTGAGATTTGGTCTGAGAACTCCCGATTTTCTCAGTTGATCCTTCTAATTAGGAAATTAGTGATAGCAGATCGAGTTCAGGAAAATGTTGATCAATTGTTTTTATATATGAAGCCTTGCGTCAAGTATTTGAAGAGTTTGTTTGTTATGATTTGATTTTGTGCATAGAAAGCTGGAGATTAAGATTGAAGAGAGAGAATGGGTTGAGTAAGTTAGGATTTCAAGGGGATGCAGAGATTTGCGTAAAACTAATATATTTTAGCGTGGATATCTGTTTTGTTTGGGTGTAAGCAGGATCGTTTTCCGGGTTTGGATCAAAATCACGGGTAATCGGGTTAAATTACCCTTTCAAATATATATAGATATAGATAGTAGAGTTTACAATTACAACAATTATGCAGTAGAGTTTACTCAAAACGTGGGTTAACAACTTTTAAGTTAACTCTACTATAATTTAGAGTAAACTCTACTACAACTTTGGGTATATAATTGTAGTAGAGTAAACACAAAACTATAAATACAGCTATATTATTGAACTCTTCTATAATTTACTCAAAACGGGGATTTACAACTTTTTGTATATAACAATATTTTGACCATAACATTCTACATGGATATAAATTTTTTTATATAAATGTAAAAGAGTTTACTCAAAAAACTTGGGTTTACTCAAAACGGGGGTTTACAACTTTTTGTATATAATTATAGTAGAGTTTACTCCAAACAGGGGTTTACAACTTTTTGTATATAATTGTAGTAGAGTTTACTTTAAGCGGGGTTTTGCAAGTTTCTGTATATATTTGTAGTATAGTTCACTCAAAATTGGGGTTTACAACTTTTTGTATATAATTGTACTAGAGTATACTCAAAACGGGGATTTACAACTTTTTGTTTATATAATTTTACGGTAGAGTTTACTCAAAACGGGTGTTTATAAATTCTTTGTATAAACTTGTAGTAGAGTGGACTCAAAACGGGGGTTTACAACTTTTTGTATATAATTGTAGTAGAGTTTACTCCAAACGAAGGGTTTGCAACTTTTTGTATATTATTGTAGTAGAGTTTACTCAAAACGCGGGTTTACAAATTTTGTATATAATTGTAGTAGAGTTTACTCAATACGGGGGCTTACAACTTTTTGTGTATAATTGTTGTAGAGTCTACTCAAAGCGGGGGTTTACAACTTTTTTTATATGATTGTCGTAGAGCATACTCAAAACGGGGGTTTACAACTTTTAGTATATAATGGTAGCAGAGTTTACTCAAAATAGGGGTTTACTATTTTTTATATATAAACATATAGTAGAGTTTACAATTACTACAATTATGCAGTAGGGTTTACTCTGAACGGGGGTATACAACTTTTGAGTAAACTTTACTATAATTTTGAGTAAACTATAATTGTAGTAGAGTAAACTCAAAACTGTATATACGACTATTACTCTTCTATAATTTACTCAAAACGGGGTTTACAACATTTTGTATATAATTGTATTTTGACCATACCATTCTTCTTGTATATTAATTTTTGTATATAATTGTAGTAGTGTTTACTTAAAAAGGGGGTTTACTCCAAATGGGGGTTTAGAATTTTTTGTATACAATTGTAGTAGAGTTTACTCAAGACGAGGGTTTACATTTTTTTTATATATATATTAAATTTTAGTAGAATTTACAATTACTACAATTATGCAGTAGAGTTTACTCTTAACGGAAGTATACAACTTTTGAGTAAACTTTACTATAATTTTGAGTAAACTCTACTACAACTTTTTGTGTATAATTGTAGTAGAGTAAACTCAAAACCGAAAATACGACTATTACTCTTATATAATTTACTCAAAAGGGGTGTTTACAACTTTTTGTATATAATTGTATTTTCACCTAACCATTCTTCTTGTATATTTCTTTTTGTATATAATTGTAGTAGAGTTTACTTATAATAGGGTTTACTCCAAATGGGGGTTTACAACTTTGTGTATATAATGGTAGTTGAGTTGACTCAAAACGAGGGGTTTACAACCTTTTTCATATAATTGTAGTAGATTTTACTTAATACGGGGGTTTACAACTTTTTATGTATAATTGTTTTAGAGTTTACACAAAACGAGGGTGTTCAACTTTTACTCAAAACAGGGGTTTACAACTTTTTGTATATAATTGTATTAGAGTTTACTCAAAATAGGGTTTATTGCTTTTTATATACAATTGTAAAAGAGTTTACTCAAAACCGAGGTTTACAACTTTTACTCAAAATGAGGTTACAACTCTACTATAGTAGAGTAAACCCCATTTTGAGTAATTGTAGTAGAGTTTACGATACAAAAGTTTACTCTACAATACAAGTATTCAACTTTTTGTATATAATTGCAGTATAGTTACTCAAAACAGCGGTTTACAACTTTTTGTAAATAATTTTAAAAGTGTTTACTAAAAACGGATGGTTTACAACTTTTTGTACATATTTGTAGTAGAGATTTCCCAGACGGGGGTTTACAACTTTTTGTATGTAATTGTAGTAGAGTTTACTTAAAATGGGGTTTCGCAAGTTTTTGTATATATTTGTAGTATAGTTTAATCAAACGGGGGTTTACACCTTTTTGTATATTTATAGTAGAGTTTACTCAAAATTGGGATTTACAACTTTTTGTATATAATTGTAGAGTTTACTCGAAACGGGGATTTACAACTTTTTGTGAATATAATTTTATAGTGGAGTTTACTCAAAATAGGTGTTTACAACTTTTTGTATAAAATTGTAGTAGAGTTTACTCATAAAGGGGGTTTACAACTCTTTGTATATAATTGTAGTGAAGTTTAGTCAAAACGGAGGTTTACAACTTTTTGTATATAAAATTATAGTAGAGTTTACAATTACTACAATTATGCAGTAGAGTTTACTCAAAACGTGGGTTAACAACTTTTAATTTAACACTACTATAACTTAGAGTAAACTCTACTTCAACTTTTGGTATATAATTCTTGTCGAGTAAACACAAAACTATAAATACAGCTGTATTATTGAACTCTTCTATAATTTACTCAAAACGGGGATTTTTAACTTTTTGTATATAACTATATTTTGACCATAACATTCTAAATGGATATAAATTTTTCTATACAAATGTAAAAGAGTTTACTCAAAAACGTGGGTTTACTCAAAACGGGGGTTTACAACATTTTGAATATAATTGTAGTAGAGTTTACTCCAAACGGGGGTTTACAACTTTTTGTATATAATTGTAGTAGAATTTACATAAAATGGGGTTTTGCAAGTTTTTGTCTATATTTGTAGTATAGTTCACTCAAAACAGGTGTGTACACCTTTTTTTATATAAAGTTATAGTAGAGTTACTAAAAATTGAGGTTTACAACTTTTTATAAATAATTGTACTAGAGTTTACTCAAAACGGGGATTTACAACTTTTTGTATATGATTGTAGTAGAGCTTACTCAAAACGGGGGTTTACAACTTTTTGTACATAATTGTAGTAGAGTTTACTCAATACGGGGGTTTACAACTTTTTATGTATAATTGTTTTAAAGTTTACCCAAAATGGGGGTTTTCAACTTTTACTCAAAAGGGTGGTTTACAATTTTACTATAGTAGAGTAAACCCCGATTTGAGTAATTATAGTAGAATTTACTATGCAAAATGTTTACTCTACAATACAATTGTATAAATTTTTGTATATAATTATAGTAGAGTTTACTCCAAACGAGGGGTTTACAACTTTTTGTATATAATTGTAGTAGAGTTTACTCAAAACGGGGGTTTACAAATTTTGTATATAATTATAGTAGAGTTTACTCAATACGGGGGCTTACAACTTTTTGTGTATAACTGTTGTAGAGTCTACGCAAAGCGGGGGTTTACAACTTTTTTTATATGATTGTAGTAGAGCTTACTCAAAACGGGGGTTTACAACTTCTTGTATATAATGGTAACAGAGTTTACTCAAAATGGGGGTTTACAACTTTTTATATTTAAACTTATAGTAGATTTAACAATTACTACAATTATGCAGTAGAGTTTACACTGAACGGGGGTATAGAACTTTTGAGTAAACTTTACTATAATTTTGAGTAAACTATACTGCAACTTTTTTTCTATAATTGTAGTAGAGTAAACTCAAAACTATAAATACGACTATTACTCTTCTATAATTTACTCAAAACGGGGCTTACAACTTTTTGTATATAAATGTATTTTGACCATACCATTCTTCTTTTATATTACTTTTTGTATATAATTGTAGTAGTGTTTACTTAAAAAGGGGGTTTACTCCAAATGGGGGTTTACAATTTTTTGTATAAAATTGTAGTATAGTTTACTCAAACCGAGGGTTTACAACTTTTTATATATAAAATTATAGTAGAGTTTACAATTACTACAATTATGCAGTAGAGTTTACTCTGAACGGGAGTATACAAATTTTGAGTAAACTCTACTACAAATTTTTATGTATAATTGTAGTAGAGTAAACTCAAAACCAAAAATACGACTATTACACTACACGAAAATTGCGTTTTTATGGCGTGCTTGAGGACTCCATGAAATCCCGCGTCGTAAAACCAAAAAAAAAACATGGTGTGCATTTGTGCGTCGTAAATGCTCTAATGCACACGCCATAACAAGTTGCCCTCTGAAATAACAGTATCCGTTTATTGGATTCTGGGTACGCCATGAAATGCTTCACGCCAACTATGTCATGGAGTCTAATGCATGATGACGATGACAAATTAGTCACCTAAGAAAATCCGGGTTACTCTTCTTAGAATGATGAATAACCAAGAACCCCAGCCCAAGAATAAAGAGGGGCGTGGATGTGTTTATGACTGAATCTAAGTGGTATTCTTAGATTGCCTACGTATCCTGTTATATGTCCAGAATCAAGCCGTACGTAGTTCCCGAACGTTGTATTTATAAGGACAATGCATGACCTAACCCTAATATGAGTCGGTCCGTGGCTATTGTCATATCTACCCTTAATTGGGCTTTACCCCTCGCCCAAGTTATCCGGTGGATATTGGGCCAACATAGGCGGTGTGGACTCGTTCTCGATATCGATCTTGCCCCGACCTCGGGAAGATCGACTCCCGGAACTCACATCCCGCACTGCCTGTAAGTCGATAGTCGTGACCTCGAGCTCCTAGATATATTTCCGCCTCGAGGATCGACATATGTGTCATGGTTCCGAGACCAATAGTCCGACGTGTATGCCTTAGTAAATATTTGATCCACGGGGTCCACTCGATGATGATATATCGAGGTGCGTAACCCGGTATCGTCATAAGCCCCCCGGACACGAGAGGGCAACTACCGTTGTCCGAGGTCGATCTCGCCAATTTGAAATCATCTTCGAGTTGGCCTACATCTTGGGCGGGAAATGGTGTAACCGCTTCACATGCCACCTGTCTCCCTAGCCAATCGTGGCCCTTCATTATGACGTCATAACGCACTATCGCTTCGTCTTCTGCCCTGAATGATGTCATCCTTGATCTTCGCGATTTGTGGGGAGTTATAACTACTAGTAACCCCCCTAATCACGTCTTTTCACTGTCATTCGGCACTTAGCAACACATAAAAGGGGAGAGGAGTCCAGACGGTGAATCACTCTGCCTATCAATTTCTCCATTTTCTCTCAAGAAAATACAAGTAAGCTTCATTTCTGCTATCATCTTTTTCATCGTTCCTACTGTTCTTGCTTAAATCTTTCCATGTCTAGTAGTGCTACAATCTCTGATAGGATAGAAGAGTCCCATTCCGGCGACCAAACCCCTATGTCTGCTTCTTCCGATCAACCCCAGAACCCAAATCCTGGGGAGCCCTTAGGCATCATCAGGGAGCCCAAGAAACTATCCACTAGAATGGATGGAAAGGGGCCTAAGGGGTGCACTTCTTGTCTAACCATGGATGATCTCAACCAACTGCGGCGGAGATATGGGCTATCAAGCCCTCAACTGGTGGCTCAGCTTCCCTCCGGCCAGCATCAATTTGCCGATGAGCCCCCGGAAGGGTTCTGTACGGTCTATGAGGCCCAGCTATTGATGGGGCTAAGGTTCCCCCTATGCCCGGCGGTCCAGGCTGTTCTTCGCCATTATGAGATCGGTATATCTCAACTGGGCCCGAATGCCATCCGGACTCTGATGGGCTTTCTAATCGCCTGCCGAGTCGCAGGCATCGGGTTTACCGTCCCTTTGTTCCGATGGTGGCACAAGATTGCTGCGATGCCAGATTCGGGGTGGTACACGTTTCAGAAGCGCACCAATCGTCACGAGTTCGTGTCTCGAGGACCTTCATCTCATGGAAATTGGAAACCCAGGTTCTTCTTTCTCCGACATGGGTCAGACAACCCTTATGTCGGCTTATGGAGGTCTCGAGAAGGAAGAGATGACAAACTAGGCCGGGAAGCTGCACCTAACGAAGCTCTTACTCTCGAGAGATTTACCTTCGAGGTGGCTACACAGGACCTGAGTCTTCTTTATGACCTTGCCCGCCTCGAGGAGGCGGGCCCCGTACCATTCATAGCACTTAATCCTGTCGATCAGGAAAATTGTACGGACCTTTGTTATATTATTATTAAGTCTTGATTCTTTAACTTACATTTATCATATATTGACCTCTTCTGTTTTTGTCGTCTTGCAGTGGGAAAATTTGCAGCAGCTGTCAATCCTTCCATCCCTCGCTCGGTTGTTCCTCCTCGCGTTGCAGAGGCTGGGGGAGACAAGATCGCTTCCCAGGTCGAGGGGAACCCATCTTCTACTAACGTAGCTTCGACTGAGGGTACCTTTGTTGATACGTCTATACCTCCATCGACTTCTGGTGAGCTCACGGTCCGCTTTGGTTCGTTGAGGGATGAGGACGATGATGCTGTGGTTGTTCCCGAAGAGGAAGATCGAGTCGAAGAGGTCGAGATGTCCGGGGTAAAGAGGCCGACTCCCGCGGATCTTCGCTTAGAGAGCAACGAGAGAAGGGCCAAAAGGGCCAAGTCTCGTCGAGGTTCCCTCCTCCGACTCGCAACTAAGAGCTATGACCGCCGAGGAGTATATCGTCATGGAGGACAAGGTCTTGCTTAGCTCCTTCCGAGAAGTGGGCCGCGCAGTAAGTTACTTGTTTTCTTCACTCGATTCCCTTTTTACACTTGTCATTTCCGTTTTAAAGCTTATGACTTGCGTTTCTTTTGTGGCAGAATTATCTGATGGGTAAGGAGGTCGCTCGACGTCTGAGTGCGCCCTCTAAAACAGTAGAAGGGCTGAAGAAGGAGATTCGGCAGCTCGTCTCTGAAAAGCTCGCCCGAGGTGCCGCCTACGCTGCTCTCGAGGGCCAGTTCGACACGCTTCGGGCCCAGGCGGTCTCCGAACAGGAAAGGCTCGAGAATGAGCTGGCTGCTGCGAATGCCAATCTGGCCCAGGCTCTGGAGGCTTCCGGAGAGAAAGATAAAACTCTGGCAGATGTCCAGGAGACCCTAAGGCAAGAGCAGGAAAGAAGCGCGGACCTGGAACGAGAACGGGATATGCTAAAACTCAACTTGAGCCAAGTCCCCGGTCGATTGAGAGATCTAGAGCCGACGCCGTTGCCGAGTATCGGAAGTCGACGCGGCGAGTGATGACCTAACCGTAATCATGAACAAAGCCATCATTGGTGGATTCACCAAGGCCGTGGATCGATTCGGAGGGCATATCCCGAGGTTGGGGTCGGCGTAGAAAAGCTTGAAGAGCCTTGGCTTTACGACCCCAACTTTGAAGCGATTTACGACCAATGCTTTGCAGAGTTCCAAGAAGGTGTTTCTCTTTCTGCAAAGTATCTTCAGGGGTCGACTTCGACTTCCGGCAATGCGGGTCCTAGTCTCGATGTTTGCTCCTTAGTTTTTCTTGCTCTTTACATCTTTCCATTGTAATTTTATCTCGCAACTTTGATCTTTATTGACATTTTGTAATTAACACACTTTGTGGGTTGGTCTTATCGACTCGGCCCAGCTTTTGGAATTTTATTGTTTTCCCTTTATTCATGTTATTTACTTTTGCCTTAGCTTTTTACTTGTTTGCTTTTCGTTGGTCGAGTCTATGACTCTATTTGCTACTTGCTTTTACTGAGTATATGCCCCCCAAGTGTTGTTTTGGACCTTTGGTTCTTAACACACTTAGGATTTATTTGAATCCCAACCGACCCTTTTGCCTTGGCCTTTCAGCTTTAATCGGCTTATTAGGTATCAACTTGGGTAGGTTAGCCCGACATTGCGAATCGTGCTTATCTCGGTCGTATTGCCCCATATGTAGGTATAGACTTCCGACTTACACGGTGGCCCGACATTGCGAACCGTCCTTTGTCTTTGCCTTATTCGACCCTAGGTGTCGTTGGGCTTCCGACTTAGACATTGACCCGACCATGCGAATAGACTCGCCTTAGCTTTGTCGCCTCGTGGGCTAACTCGGCTTCTGGCTTGGTCCCGAGTTCCGACTATGCGAATCTTAGACCCTGCCTTAGCTTTGTCGCCTCTTAGGCGAACTTAGCTTCTGGCTTGGTCTCGAGTTACGCCTATCGGATTGCTCAATTTTTTGGAATTCTCGACTACAACTTCGTGTCCCTTTGGACTTAGAATATTATAGTTAAGTAAAATTAATAACACGATAAACACAAAAGTAGACGTTTTATTATGATAACTCTGGAATTGTCCCTTGAACTGACTACAAGTTTCACAAGATCAAAGTAAATACGAGCTAGTCGATCTAACACTTAAACATAATACTTCCGAAGGTTGTTTGCATGCCATTGTCGGGGTACTTGTTGTTCCGTCTCGCTCGACCTAACGATAGGACCCTTTGGGATGAACCTTTAGGACTTGGTATGGACCTTCCCAATTCGGGGCTAGCTTGCCCATCTCTTCTTGTCTACTGGCCTCATTTTTTCTGAGAACTAGATCTCCGACCTTGAAATATCGATATTTGACTCTTTCGTTGTAGTATTGAGAGATTTTTTGTTTGTACCTTGCCATTCTGGCTGAGGCTATCTCTCTCTTCTCTTCGAGATTGTCTTTTTCTTGTCGGACATCGGCTTTATTTGTTTCGATGTTGTACGCCAGAACTCGAGGAAAAGGGACTCCGACTTCAGCAGGGATAACTGCCTCGCACCCATAAGCTAGGGAGAAAGGTGTTTCGCCGGTTGATGAATTTGGAGCTGTCCTGTATGACCACAGGATGCTCGGAAGTTGGACCGCCCAGTCTCGACCTTGTTCCTCCAACCTCTTTTTCAATCCGAGTTTAATTTGTCGATTGGTCTGTTCGACCTGACCGTTTGCCTGCGGGTGCGCTACTGAGGTAAAGTGTTGGTCGATCTGATACTCTGCCAACCATTCTCGAACTCTTCGGTCTTCGAATTGTGTTCCATTATCTGAGATCAGTACCTTCGGAATGCCATATCGACACAAAATATCGACCCACAAAAATTTCTTGATGGTGGCTGCTTTGATGTCTGGTATAGCCCTGGCTTCTACCCACTTGGTAAAGTAATCTACCGCGACCACCACAAATCGATTATTTCCCGGAGCTCGAGGTAGAGGACCCACTATATCGACTCCCCATATATCGAACGGCCAAGCCGACGAAATAACGTTCATTTTTGCGCTTGTTGATGGGAGATGTTGTCGTGAACTTGACATGAGTTACACCTCGAACTAAGCTATTCGCATCTCGTTGCATTGAGGGCCAGTAGTATCCAGCTAATTTGCTTTTCCGAGCTAACATTCTTGCTCCACAATGGTTTCCACAGGCCCCTTTATGAATCTCTTCAAGAATATACTTGCCTTCCGACTCGGACACACATCTCAACCACGGACTTGTGAAAGATTTGCGATAAAGTATGTCATTGAAAAACGCGTACCTTGCCGACTGAAGCCTGATCTTTCTTGACCGTACTTTGTCATTCGGTAGGATGTCGTCCCTTAGGTATAGAACAATCGAATCCATCCATGTGGCTCGCCGAGTGATCGGTGGGCCTCCTTTTCTTCGTAACTTCGTTACTTAGCAATTCCACTAGAACTTTTTTACTCGAGACAAAATTCGAGGCGAGCTTTGAGAGTGCATCGGCCCTCTTATTCGACTTCGAGGTACCCGCTCGATCCGAATCGAATTGAATCTTGCTATAAGGCCTTGAACAACTCTTAAATAATTCTTCATTGTCTCTTCTTTGGCCTCATACTCCCCTTTCATATGATTAACGACCGCTTGAGAGTCACTATAAACCGTCGGATCTTCGACCCCCGAAGCGAGCAAGTTTTAGTCCGGTTATCATTGCTTCATATTCGGCCTCATTGTTAGTTGCCTTGAAGTCGAATCGAAGAGCATAAGGAAACTCTTCCCCCTTCGGGCTGACTAGCAACAGACCTGCTCCGGCTCCTTCTTTACTCGACGCTCCATCGACGTGTAGAATCCACCTGACTTCGTGACCCTGTTTTTCCTGGTCGATTTGTACTGAAATACCTTCCGCTAAAAAATCTGCCAAGGCCTGAGCTTTAATCGCGGTTCGGGGAGTGAACTCTATATCGTACCGAGCCATTTCAATTACCCACTTCGCAAGTCGACCCGATGTGTCCGGTTTCGCAAGTATTTGCTTGAGTGGTTGGTCCGTGACTACCAAGATCGGATGGGCTTGGAAATAGGGTCCGAGTTTTCTCGAGGCATGTACCGGGGCTAATGCGAGCTTTTCAGCTGGTGAGTACCGGACCTCGGGACCGTGTAATGCTTTGCTCACAAAGTATATGGGCACTTGGCCCTTGTCCCCTTCTCGGACCAAGACCGCACTCACTGCTTCCTCGCATACCGATAAGTAAACCAACAATCTTTCCCCCTCTCGAGGTGACGTGAGGGTAGGCAACTCTGACAGATATGTTTTTAACTCTTCGAAGGCTGTCTGACATTCATCATCCCATTGGAAAGGACTGGCCTTTCGAAGAATCTTGAAAAAGGGCAATGCTCGCTGAGCTGATCGAGATAAGAATCGGTTTAGTGCCGCCATTCGACCTGTGAGTCTCTGTACTTCCTTTGTATTTCGAGGGGCTGGCATATTCTTTAACGAGTCAATCTTGTCCGGATTAGCTCGAATCCCGTCCCTTGAAATCATGTATCCCAGAAATTTGCCCGACCGTACCCCGAAGGTGCACTTCTTAGGATTCAATTTCATTTGCGTATCCTCAAAGACCTCGAACACCTCTCGTGCATCGATTAGAAACTTCTTCAATGATCGGCTTTTAATGAGCAAGTCGTCCACGTATACCTCCATGTTTCGCCGATCCGTTTTGCAAAAATTTTATTGACCGCCCTCCGGTATGTAGCTCCGGCATTCTTAAGTCCGAATGGCATGGTTACATAACGAAGGTGCCAAACTCTATGATGAACGCCGTTTGTCCGCATCTCGAGGATCCATTAGAATCGGTGGTACCCCTTGTACGCATCTAAAAAGGCAAATACCTCAAAACCGATGGTCGAGTCCACTAACCTGTCGATTTTGGGTAATGGGTAAGAGTCCTTTGGACAGGCCTTATTCAGATCGGTGAAGTCCACACACATGCGCCAACTGCCATCTGGTTTTTTCACTAATACTGGATTAGCCAGCCAATCAGGATATAACACCTCTTTTACTATGTTGGCCGCTAACAGCTTACCGACTTCAGACTCGATGGCTTCCAACCGGTCTGATGCGAAATTTCTTTTCTTCTGTTTGACTGGCCTTTTGGCCTGGTCAACTTCGAGCTTGTGAATCGCGATATCCGTTGGAAGACCGGGCATATCTGAAGCTTTCCATGCAAAAACATCTCGGAATTCCGTCAAGAAGTCGATCAATGATCGTTTTTCCCGAGTCGGTATCCAAACCCCGACTTGGACATTTTGCTCTTCTCGCTCCCCCCCCATAGGTCAACATTTTCGACCGCCTCGTTTGAAGCCCGGATTTATCCTCCTCTTCCTCTCGGGATCGCTTCTTCGATAAGGACTTGCCGGACCGCCGATTTCCATTCATAATAATTGAATTGCAACTCCCGGCGACTTCAATATCCCCTTTGACCTCGTGAGAACCATTTCGAGTTGGGAACTTCATACCGTTATGGTACGTCGAAATGATGGCTCGTAACTCGAAGAGGGCGGTCGCCCTAAGATTACATTGTATGCGGAGAGGGCTTTCACGACCACATAGCTTAACTCAAACGTCCTCCCTCTCTCCCCCTCTCCTACCGTCGTCAATAGCTTTATGGATCCCAACGGGTGGACCGCCCGCCCCGTGAACCCGAACAAAGTGGGGAGGCTATAGGGATCAAGTCTTTATCTTTCAACTTCATTCCTTGGAAGGCTGAGTAGTATAGGATGTTAACCTGCGCTGCCATTGTCGATGCATACCCTCACACCCTGGTGCGACTTATCACTGCCTCTATCACTAGTCCTTCGCCGTGATTCCTTGACTTGGGAACGTCATCTCTCGGCCCATACCCGACCTCCGTCGAAAGTCTTTGTTGCTTTCCATATCTCGAGTGTCTTCCGACCCTTGACCGGCTCGCTCTTTTTCCGTTTCCCCCGGCCCAAATATGGTGTTAACATAATTGTTCGGCCGGTTGTCTTCATATCCGTCCCGACCTTGGTTATCTCTATCGCATCCGGAGACCGATCTCGTCGTCTCGATGATCTCTTCCCCGATATCCATCTTGGTCGGGATTCTTTCTCTTACTATTTCTATGCCCCTTGGGCTCGTATAACGAGTTCGTCGATAACCTCATCCAAATGGCCTTCTTGGATGCGAGGCTTCGATATCTCTCTTCAAATCCATGCGGTCATCGCTTGCATGGCCTATGTCCTCATGGAAGTCACAAAACTTATTTGACCTCCGCCTCTCTCGAGGTTTCTTGATCGGTGAGGCCTCTTTGCTAGGTTCTTTGATATCATGATGGACAGTATCTCTGACCTCGATCGGTTGAGAGGGACAAAGTCTTTATCTTTCCTTCCTTTTTTCTCTGACCGATCCGAGATGGGTGCTTCAACTCGATTAAACACAGAAGGTTTATCGACTCGGTCCCAAACAGAGGCTTTCCTCTCGGCTTCATGCTGTCGAGGTTGACTCTTTCCCGACCCTCGACTCTCTTTCCTCGGATCCATCCATTCGGCTTGGGTGTGCCTACGCACTGCCTCTTCGCCTTGACAAAATCTGTGGACCACGTTCACACACTCGTCCATAGTTCTCGGGAGAGTTCTACTCAGCTTTTCGTATAACTTGGTATTCCTCAAGCCTCCTACAAACGAAGTGATCAGAAGTCTGTCTTGAGGGTCCTTGACTTGCATTGCTTCGATATTGAACCGTTTTAAATATTCTAGCACCGTTTCGTCTCTAAGCTGCCTCATATTCATGAGGTGCGTCTCACTTAATTGGAACTTTTTATTGACAATAAAGGCGTCTCTGAACTTTCTGGCCAACATGGAAAAACTGGAGATCGACCCAGGCCTCAACTTTGTAAACCACTCTCTGGCTCGACCTACGAGCAGAGTCTCGAATGCCCGGCACCGCATTTCGTCTGGCGCCCCATCTAACCTCATCTGCGATAGATACCTATGTAAATGGTCCTCCGGATCGGTGGTGCCATCGTAAGGCTCTATCTTTGGAATCTTAAACCCCTTGGGTCTAGGGAAGCTTTCAATCTCCTTAGTGAAAGGAGATTCTAAGGACAATGAAACCTTGTCTTTTCCCAGGATCACGTCTAACTCGCATCCGGCGCTATCCTCTCGCATCCCTTTGATGCTTCGATGAATTTCCTTCCTCCGTTTTTCAACGAGCTAGAGGATGCGCCGATATCTGGCGGGGCCGGGTTAGGTTTAGGCATGTTAATATTTAAACCTCCCTCAGCCTGTTTCTACTGAGGATTTTGTCTGCTGAGGACTTCTTGCATGATCTTTTGCAGAGCGTCGATGTCTTGACCTGCCAATTGATCCACCAACAATTGCTTTTCGGGGGCTAGATCCGGCGTCTCGCTTCAAAGGATTTTCCCGGGATCGGTTCCGTTCTCTCGCTCTTTCGACCTGTGTCTCCACGCCCACTTCTTCTTCTAACCGCATTTTGCGGATCCGTGTTCTTGGAAGTGGTTTTCCCGGGTTGTTTATCCTTTGGCGGCATGTTCTCGGCGTATTCAACGATTGAAAGAGGGCCCTCCTTCTAGCGCCAATGACGATGACAAATTAGTCACCTAAGAAAATCCGGGTTACTCTTCTTAGAATGATGAATAACCAAGAACCCCAGCCCAAGAATAAAGAGGGGCGTGGATGTGTTTATGACTGAATCTAAGTGGTATTCTTAGATTGCCTACGTATCTTGTTATATGTCCAGGAATCAAGCCGTACGTAGTTCCTGGAACGTTGTATTTATAAGGACAATGCATGACCTAACCCTAATATGAGTCGGTCTGTGGCTATTGTCATATCTACCCTTAATTGGGCTTTACCCCTCGCCCAAGTTATCCGGTGGATATTGGGCCAACATAGCTGGTGTGGACTCTGTTCTCGATATCGATCTTGCCCCGACCTGGGAAGATCGACTCCTGGAACTCACATCCTGCACTGCCTGTAAGTCGATAGTCGTGACCTCGAGCTCCTAGATATATTTCCGCCTCGAGGATCGACATATGTGTCATGGTTCCGAGACCAATAGTCTGACGTGTATGCCTTAGTAAATATTTGATCCCTGGGGTCCACTCGATGATGATATATCGAGGTGCGTAACCCGGTATCGTCACATGACATAAAAATCTTTCTGCCAACATAATATCTTAATTATGGCATGCAATGCGTGCCATAAACTGGTTCCCGCCAATTCAAATATAATGTTACTGCATGCATTACACGCCATAAATTATTGTAAGTCTACTATTAATAAATATTATTATATGAAGAACGTTAAATTAGCACTAATCAACTCATCAATTTCCCAATAATATAATTATAAATTCACATCAAAATAATAATGGTAACATCCGTTATTACAACTCAAATCTACCACAAAAAGTCAAACAGTGTTTCATGTTCTTAGCAAAATATTGTACAAGCTTCAAGCTCCTTCGGTGAAAACGATAGTGATATCCATTACATTGATAGAAAATTGTAAACATCATATAATCAAAAGTTATAGGAAATGAAAAGTTTGTGTGGCCCATGAGTACACCATGTGCTTACTCAAGCAGCTGCTACTTACTTGAGCCAATTGCTTCTTGATTTTTTAATGCTGCAGAAATTCCGTCCCAACATTTTCCCGGACACAACCCTGATGAAGATTGAAAAAGGTAAGATTGCTTAGTATGTAAATAAGGTAATACGCAATAGACAATGCATACAAGACTATTTATTCAAGCATGGAACAAAGTAACATGAAAACCAGAAAATGAGTTACCCAAATTTCATGAGCCTTCAATTCCCTGTTGGAGAATACATGCACAAGCACAGAAATTGTTGTCTACAAATAACAAACAAACATACTCTCACTACAATATTAAACTGTCGGTGTGCTAGCTGCTTTTGATGTGCCAAGTAATGCTTGGGAAAAAAAGTGTGTCCTAAAGCATGAAGACCTCTGATGTCCATTACCTCATTTCTATAACAATAATCACCAAATTCATCAAAAATCACAGCAAATTTGAAAACCAACACCAAATGGATATTAATTAGCCAAAAAACATGTCAAAGTATGGAAAACAAGCATAAAAGCAGGAAAGGGTCCCATGGTGATTGGCAACTTTCAATCAATAATCAAACAACATTGAGCATACGAAACATAGAAGTAAATAACTCAAGCTAAGTATGAAATCATTCTACATGACTGGTATTAAATTATTTATTTTTTATTTGTTTTAATGGAATGTCTTTAACAACTGGGGTTGTTTCTTTCATTTATGAGATCCTGTCTCAAATAAACATTACTCTGTCAAACTCAAAATACATAAAGTCACAACAAGAGTGGCGAAATCCATACTTTTCTTGAATCTTTTTCCAATTAAACCTCAAGTTCATTGAGTTACTTAGACACTATAAATATACAAAGTGATTTTTTTTGTACCTAGTTTCTATATGTGTACATCACTGGCCAAAGAAGACAGATAAATTACCTGTAGGTTGATTATGTCCTGATTTGATCTCCATTTCTCTCGTCAAACATTATGATAATAATTTCAATTTGTACACATAAACTGGACTGCTTGGTTCATATATGCTCATATACTACAAAATATCAAAGGAAAAAGCCAACAGAACTTCAATCTCAGAGACCACATTTGCGACAAAGAGTATGTGACCATTATAAAACTGTGATATCAAGGTAAAACGAACCATTTCTTGTTCATGTAAACAAGTATTTGAATGAAAATTCTAGTACTATTGAGGTAAGTTCAACTCAAATAACCCAAAGGGCAGACAACCGAAATACGATTAGCTTCAACATGATGCATTGCATTCATGCATATATGACCAAAAACTACCTTAGGTTCATGCCATTTCATATTTACATACTTGCAACATGGGAATCTCACAGTAGGTGGATTTCCTGAAATGGAGCAAAGATTATCATCATAACGTTGGGCTCCTTCACAATAAGTTTTAGTGTCTCTGAAGAAATTACAAAGTTGTTAGCAATGTTGTAAATGAAATCAAACACGAATTTCACGCTAAAGGTGTTGAAATATAACCTAGGATAGAAGATCCATTGTGTATCCATCTTCATACAGTATATGCCATCACAAGTGATGTGTTTCCTTTACTTCATAAATAATTTTAAGTTTCTTACTCAGTCCCTATGTTTAATATATATATATATGATATATTCATTTACAATTCAACCAAGAAAAATGACACCAAAAACTCACTACAAAGCCAACGGCGAGCAGTAATGGCAGATTCGACCTCACGAAACTCTTCTTAGGTAGGAAGTAAATAACTCAATCCCTGCTGGCAAAGGTTACAACACTTGGAAGCAGTTTAAATGAACTGTCAAAGAAACCAACCAAAATTCCAAAAAAACAAAGACGATATGTTACTTGAGTCAATGAGCCGCATAAAATCCATAGAATTTTGCTTGCAAAGGACAAAAAAACTGAGTAGATTTCACCAAATAGACATACGTACTAAATAGTTTCTAGTATATCATATACCTACTCGCATCTTAAGAGGACCCACATGTGAAGTTTCACCAAAAAGACAGATGATATTCGTGGATAATGAAATATAAAATGTACCTATTCATCATTTGGTGTAGGATGTAATTCAATATGGTCATTTAAAGGTCTGGTCAGTATAAGAGGTTCTTTCAAGCGGACAAGAAATTTTTCGAGAGTGAAAAAATACCAGAGAAAATTCAATAAACAATCTTGTGTTTCTAAAAGTAATATATATATATATATATATATATATATATATATATATATATATATATATATATATATATATATATATATATAGGTGCCCACATTCAACTACTAGTTTTGAAGAAAGATCTACATCAAAAGTTTGTTTCAACTTCATTGTATTCTTGTCAAACAGAAAGCAGATAAAGAAGGCTTCAATGCAATAAAGTTTTCTCCTTCCTAACTAAGGTTCATAAAAAAAGACATGAAATCTCTTATTATGCCTTGATATTGCAAAGCTATCATTTTCTCTTCACAAGAACCTGAAATGATAATAAATTGAAACAAACTGTGCTGTTGTATTCTCTCCTATTGATTCAGCTTTTTGTTTTACAATTTTCAATAGTAGAAGTGTTATTGTCTTTATTAGTAAATTGTGCTATGTTTGATTGTTTAGTAGTCAATTGCTTTGTTACTAAACATGCTGTGTCTGTCTAGATAGATTTTGATTGGATTTGTCATGGAACAAAGATCAAAATATGTTTCATGTGTGTGCTTATGTGCTGAACTGTGCCTGGACATCCTTGATGCACACTCGTGTCTTTGCTTGAACCTGTTGTTGTATCATATAGTACAAGATACAACTTTGTTTCACACAAGTAGCACCAAACAAAATTGACTTTTGATTTGACTTTCTATAGTTGATTATATGGTTTAAAATCGCATTTTAAAAGATCGGTTTTCATGACCGACCTACGGAAAGTCGATTCTAAACCATATAATCATCTTTTGAAAGTCGATCGTGTGGTGCGACGAACTTTTTAATGACATGAATAGCTTGATGTCCCCAAAAAAAAGAATTACATACCGTAAACAAGGTGAATCTTCAAAATTTCTACAAAGAGTTTAATGGATTTATGCCCAAAAATTTGCCAACATTTCACCTGTAAGGTGCAAACAGATGTAATTAAGAGATACATATGAAGAAAAATACTCAGTAATGGTCAAATAGGGAGAAGGAGAATATGGTACCTCATTTGGACCAGCTGTAAAAACAATAGATGAGATTAATTGCTGAAAATCCCGTCTTTATGATTTCTGGCAGGGCATAAATTATACATAAAACAAAATCAATTTAAGCTTTAGTCTAAAGTTATATTATCATGTATAAAAAGAAATCTAAGAATTCAACCTTCATGATATCTACCTCAAAAACGGACAATTCTGACATTCTTACAAATTCTCCAACCAGCACTTAAACCATATGCAACTTTCCAATCTGGTATCGTATTCCAAATCCTGAAAATCCACGTTTTCACTCCCTTAACAGAGTCAAAACCAGCAGAAAAACAAAACTATTAAAATCCAATCCAAGAAAAGTTACCGATTCTTTCCATTTTCTAATACATATCTTCCTAAACAACATACTCAAAATAGAAAGGAAAGAGAAAGGACTACACAGAAGCTGTGAAAACAGAGCAGACAATGAATAAGACATTAACTGTTAAAATATATGCATAAATTTAAACACATCCAAGATCTTCAAGCTATTATGAATTATGCTTCAAAACTCGTTGCTTTATAAAAAAGAAAAAAATGCGAACTTCATTTTCTAAGAAAACAGGCAAATTCACTTCATAGCGCCAAAACATCGATCAGGTGACATCTACCTTCATTTAAATCCAAAATCCTTAACAAGAAAGGAATAATCAACTAAACAAGTCAGTACAACATACGTTATGCCTAAAAACTCACCGGAAAATAAAAAATGAGAAAAGATAACATCTCACTTCATAGAGCCAAAGAATGATTTAGAGAATCAAGTCCGATGAAATCTACCTTCATTTAAACAGAAAAACATGACTAAAACGATAGCAATAATCAACTAAACAAGTCACCACAACATACGTCATTCCTGAATCCTCACCTGAAAATCAAAACGCTCGAAAACAATTCAACGAAATCACCACTACATCAATTTCCTGAATCCACCAAAAAACTAAGAGCAAACTGGAATAAAAAGTTCCCAAACTGGAATTCTTTGTAGAAATTTGAAAATGAAAAAGAAATTGAGGGTTACCCATTCAATTGTAGAAAATAAAGAGGAACTCGAGCATCAAGAGCTGCAAATGATATATATGGAGGTTGCTTGTGTTATCTCATGAGCTCCAAATCCATGAATCAACTGGAGCAGCAAATAAAGCAAACGAGAATCCTAAACCACTAAGCAAATCCTTAGAAACAGAAGCCGATAGAGGAGTACAAACGATTTCACAGGTGAAAATGGAGTTACGAATTCCACCCACTCAATACGAATATAGCTAGTGAACCTATTATCCTTGTGAGCCGATTCAACAAAGCTTCTCATACATGGAAGTACTCCATCGAAATTCAAAGAGCAGCATCATATTGAAAAAATCAAAGGTAGAAGAGGATGGGTTTTAGTGCGAGAGAGAGAGAAGGGCATTAGAGAGAGGATGGGTTAGCTGGGTTTATTTTTATCTGTGAACCAAAAAAATCCCACTCGAAATTTCGCTTAAAATTTGGACACTTTAGCGTCAATAATTTACCGGGAAAATGAAATTTATGGCGTACAAAGAAAGAGCGTCCTAAAATGATGTAAAATTGTGGCATGGATTTTTTTACGCCATTAAACTATATCATTCTTTTAAAATCATGGCACGCGCGATAAAGTACGTCGTAATTTGATAAAATTAAGGCACGCGGAAAAGAACGCCATGATTTTTGTGCTCTAAAATTGTCATTTTCTTGTAGTGTTACTCTTCTATAATTTACTCAAAACGGAGGTTTACAACATTTTGTTTATAATTGTATTTTCACCACACCATTCTACTTGTATATCTCTTTTTCTATATAATTGTAGTGGAGTTTAGTTATAATAGGGGTTTACTCCAAACGGGAGTTTGCAACTTTTTGTATATAATTGTAGTTGAGTTTACTCAAAACGGGGGTTTACAACTTTTTTTATATAATTATAGTAGATTTTACTCAATACGGGGGTTTACCACTTTTTATGTATAATTGTTTTAGAGTTTACACAAAATGAGGGTGTTCAACTTTTACTCAAATAGGGGTTTACAACTTTTTGTATATAATTGTATTAGTTACTCCAAATAGGGTTTATAGCTTTTTATATACAATTGTAGTGGAGTTTACTCAAAACGGGGGTTTACAACTTTTACTCAAAATGAGGTTACAATTCTACTATAGTAGAGTAAACCCCGTTTTGAGTAATTGTAGTAGAGTTTACGATACAAAAGTTTACTCTACAATACAAGTATACAACTTTTTATATATAATTGTAGTAGAGTTACTCAAAACAGGGGTTTACAACTTTTTGTAAATAATTTTAATAGAGATTACTAAAAACGGGGGATTGACAACTTTTTGTACATAATTGTATTAGAGTTTATCCATGATGAGGGTTTACAACTTTTTGTATGTAATTGTAGTAGAGTTTACTTAAAACGGGGTTTTGCAAGTTTTTGTATATTTTTGTAGTATAGTGTACCCAAAACGGGGGTTTACACCTTTTTGTATATAGAATTATAGTAGAGTTTACTCAAAAGTGGGATTTACAACTTTTTGGAATATAATTGTAGTAGAGTTTACTCAAAAGTGGGATTTACAACTTTTTGTGTATATAATTTTATAGTGGAGTTTACTCAAAACTGGTGTTTACAACTTTTTGTTTAAAATTGTAGTCGAGTGTACTCAAAACGGGTGTTTACAACTTTTTGAATATAATTGTAGTAGAACTTACTCGTAAAGGGGGTTTACATCTTTTTGTATATAATTGTAGTAGAGTTTACTCAAAACGGAGGTTTACAACTTTTTGTATTTAAAATTATAGTAGAGTTTACAATTACAACAATTATGCAGTAGAGTTTACTCAAAACGTGGGTTAACAACTTTTAAGTTAACTCTACTATAATTTAGAGTAAACTCTACTACAACTTTTGGTATATAATTGTAGTAGAGTAAACACAAAACTATAAATAAAGCTATATTATTGAACTCTTTTATAATTTACTCAAATGGGGATTTACAACTTTTTGTATATAATTATAGTAGAGTTTACTCCAAAAAGGGGTTTACAACTTTTTGTATATAATTGTAGTAGAGTTTACTTTAAACGGTGTTTTGCAACTTTTTGTATATATTTGTAGTATTGTTCACTCAAAATTGGGGTTTACAACTCTTTGTATATAATTGTATTAGAGTTTACTCCAAATAGGGTTTATAGCTTTTTATATACAATTGTAGTGGAGTTTATGCAAAACGGGGGTTTACAAATTTTACTCAAAATGAGGTTACAATTCTACTATAGTAGAGTAAACCCTGTTTTGAGTAATTGTAGTAGAGTTTACGATACAAAAGTTTACTCTACAATACAAGTATACAACTTTTTATATATAATTGTAGTAGAGTTACTCAAAACAGGGGTTTACAACTTTTTGTAAATAATTTTAATAGAGTTTACTAAAAACGGGGGATTTACAACTTTTTGTACATAATTGTATTAGAGTTTATCCATGATGAGGGTTTACAACTTTTTGTATGTAATTGTAGTAGAGTTTACTTAAAACGGGGTTTTGCAAGTTTTTGTATATTTTTGTAGTATAGTGTACCCAAAACGGGGGTTTACACCTTTTTGCATATAAAATTATAGTAGAGTTTTCTCAAAAGTGGGATTTACAACTTTTTGGAATATAATTGTAGTAGAGTTTACTCAAAAAATACGTGGGATTTACAACTTTTAATTGTATATAATTTCGTGTATAGTGGAGTTTACTCAAAAAGGGGGTTTACTCCAAATGGGGGTTTACAACTTTTTGTATATAAAATTGTAGTAGAGTTTACTCAAAACGGGGTTTACAACTTTTTGATATAATTGTTGTAGAGTTTTACTCAATACGGGGATACTACTTTTTATATATAATTGTTACTCAAAACGAGGGTTTACTCAAAACGGGGTTTACAACTTTTTGTATATAATTGTAGTTGAGTTTACTCAAAATGAGGGTTTATAGCTTTTTATATATAATTGTAGTAGAGTTTACTCAAACCCGGGGTTTACAACTTTTACTCAAAATGAGGTTACAACTCTTCAATAGTAGAGTAAACTCCGTTTTGAGTAATTATAGTAGAGTTTACTATACAAAAGTTTACTCTACAATACAAGTATACAACTTTTTGTATATAATTGAAGTAGAGTTTACTCAAAACAGGGGTTTACAACTTTTTGTAAATAATTGTAATAGAGTTTACAAAAAAACGGGGGGTTTACAACTTTTTGTATATAATTGTAGTTGAGTTTACTAAAAATGGGAGATTACAACTTTTTATGAATATTTATAGTAGAGTTTACTCAAAACGGGGGTTTACAAGTTTTACTCAAAAGGGTGGTTTACAATTTTTCTTTAGTAGAGTAAATTCCGATTTGAGTAATTGTAGTATAATTTACTATACAAAAAGTTTATTCTACAATACAATTTTACAACCTTTTGTATATAATTGTAGTAGAGTCTACTCAAAACGAGGGGTTTACATCTTTTTGTATATAATTGTAGCAGAGTTTACTCAAAATGGGAATTTACAAATTTTGTATATAATTGTAGTAGAGTTTACTCAATACGGGGGCTTACAACTTTTTGTGTATAATTGTTGTAGAGTATGCACAAAACAGGGGTTTAAAACTTTTTGTATATGATTGTAGTAGAGTTTACAAAAAATAGGGGTTTACAACTTTTTATATATAAAATTATAGTAGAGTTTACAATTACTACAATTATGCATAGTGTTTACTCTAAACGGGGGTATACAACTTTTGAGTAAAATTTACTTTAATTTTGAGGAAACTCTACTACAACTTTTTGTCTATAATTGTAGTAGAGTAAACTCAAAACTGTAAATACGACTATTACTCTACTATAATTTACTCAAAACGGGGTTTAAAACTTTTTGTATATAAATGTATTTTCACCATACCATTCTTCTTGTATATTACTTTTTGTATATAATTGTAGTAGAGTTTAATTAAAAAGGGGGTTTACTCAAAACGGGAGTTTACAACATTTTGTATATAATTGTAGTAGGTTTACTCAATACGTGGGTTTACAACTTTTTCTGTATAATTGTTTTAGAGTTTACCCAACATGGGTGATTACAACTTTTACTCAAAATGGTGGATTACAATTTACTATAATAGTGTAAACCCTGATTTGAGTAATTGAAGTAGAGTTTACTATACAAAAAGTTTACTTTACAATAAAATTGTACAACGTTTTGTATATAATTGTAGTAGAGTTTACTCCAAACGAGGGGTTTACAACTTTTTGTATATAATTGTAGTAGAGTTTACCTAGAAAGGGGTTTACAAATTTTGTATATAATTGTAGTAGAGTTCACTTAATAAGGGGGCTTACAACCTTTTGTGTATATTGTTGTAGAGTATACTCAAAACGGTGGTGTACAACTTTTTGTGTATGATATTAGGTCTTACTCAAAATGAGGGTTTACAACTTTTTGTATATAATTGTAGTAGAGTTTACTCAAAATGGGGGTTTACAACTTTTTATATATAAAATTATAGTAGAGCTTTCAATTACTACAATTATGCAGTAGAGTTTACTCTGAACGGGGGTATACAACTTTAAAGTAAACTTTACTATAATTTTGTGTAAACTATACTACAACTTTTTGTTTATAATTGTAGTAGAGTAAACTCAAAACTGTAAATACGACTATTACTCTTCTATAATTTACTCAAAATGGTGGTTTACAATTTTACTATTGTAATGTAACCCCGATTTGAGTAATTTCAGTAGAATTTACTATCCAAAAATTTTACTCTACTATACAATTGTACAACGTTTTGTATAAAATTGTAATGAGCTTACTCAAAACGGGGGTTTACAAATTTTTGTATATAATTTTAGTAGAGTTTACTCAAAACGGGGGTTTACAACTTTTTATATATAAAATTATAGTAGAGTTTACAATTACTACAATTATGCAGTAGAGTTTACTCTGAACGGGGGTATACAACTTTTGAGTAAACTTTACTATAATTTTGAGTAAACTCTACAACAAATTTTTGTTTATAATTGAATTTGAGTAAACTCAAAACTGTAAATACGACTATTACACTTCTATACTTTACTCAAAATGGGTGTTTACAACTTTTTGTATATAAATGTATTTTCCCCATACCATTCTTCTTGTATATTACTTTTTTGTATATAATTGTAGTAGAGTTTATTTAAAAAGGTGGTTTACTCCAAACGGGGGTTTACAATTTTTGTAAATAATTGTATTAGGGTTTACTCAAAATGTGGCTTTACAACTTTTTATATATAAAATTATAGTAAAGTTTACAATTACTACAATTATGCAGTAGTGTGTAATCTGAACAGGGGTATACAACTTTTGAGTTAACTTTACTATAATTTTCAGTATACTCTACTACAAATTTTTGTCAATAATTGTAGTAGAGTAAACTCAAAACTGTAAATACGACTATTACCTTTCTGTAATTTACTCAAAACGGGGATTTACAACTTTTTGTATATATTTGTATTTTCACCTTACCATTCTTCTTGTATATTTCTTTTTGTATATAATTGTAGTAGAGTTTTCTTAAAAGGGGGATTACAACTTTTTGTATATAATAGTAGTTGAGTTTACCCAAAACGGGGGTTTACAACGTTTTGTATATAATTGTAGTAGAGTTTTTACTCAAAATAAGGGTTTACAACTTTTGTATATAATTGTAGTAGAGTTTACTAAATACAGGGGTTTACAACTTTTTATGTATAATTGTTTTAGAGTTTACTCAAAACGAGGGTTTTCAACTTTTACTCAAAACAGGGGTTTCCGACTTTTTTTATATAATTGTATTAGAGTTCACTCAAAATGTGGGTTTATAGCTTTTTATATATAATTGTAGTATAGTTTCCGAAAATCGGGGGTTTACAACTTTTACTCAAAATGAGGTTACAACTCTACTATAGTAGAGTAAACCCCATTTGGAGTAATTGTAGTAGAGTTACTATACTAAAGTTTACTCTACAATACAAGTATACAACTTTTTGTATATAATTGTGGTAGAGCTACACGAACAAGAGTTTACAACTTTTTGTAAATAATTGTAATAGAGTTTATTAATAATGGGGGGTTTACTAATTTTTGTACATAATTGTAGTAGAGTTTACTCAAAATAGGGGTTTACAACTTTTTGTATATAATTGTAGTAGAGTTTACTTAAAATGGGGTTTCTTAAGTTTTTGTATATATTTGTAGTATAGTATACTCAAAACGGATGTTTACACCTTTTTGTATATAAAATTATAGTAGTGTTTACTCAAAATGGGGGTTTAAAACTTTTTGTGCATAATTGTAGCAGAGTTAACTCAAAACGGGGATTTACAACTTTTTGTGTATATAATTTTATAGTAGAGTTTACTCAAAACGGGTGTTTACAACTTTTTGTATAAAATTGTAGTAGAGTTTACTCAAAACGGGGGTTTACAACTTTTTGAATATAATTGTGGTAGAGCTTACTCAAAACGGGGTTTACATCTTTTTGTATATAATTGTAGTAGAGTTTACTCAAAACGGAGGTTTACAACTTTTTCTATAGAAAATTATAGTAGATTTTGCAATTAATTATGAAGTAGAGTTTACTCAGAACGTGGGTTAACAACTTTTAAGTTAACTCTACTATAATTTTGAGTAAACTCTACTACAGCTTTTGGTAAATAATCGTAGTAAAGTAAACACAAAACTATAAATACAGCTGTAATATTGAACTCATCTATAATTTACTCAAAACGGGGATTTACACCTTTTTGTATATAACTTTATTTTGACCATAACATTCTATATGGATATAAATTTTTGTATATAAATTTAATTAATAGAGTTTACTAAAAAATGGGGGTTTGCTCAAAACGGGGGTTTACAACTTTTTGTATATAATTATAGTAGAGTTTATCAAAATGGGGGTTTACAACTTTTTTGTATATAATTGTAGTAGAGTTTACTCAAAACGGGGGTTTACAACTTTTAATATATAATTGTATAGTAGAGTTTACTCAAAACGGGGGTTTAAATATATAATTGTAGTAGTGTTGACTAAAAACGGGGTTTACAAGTTTTTGTATATTATTGTTGTAGAGTTTACTCAAAACGAGGATTTTCAACATTTTAGTATATTATTGTTGTAGAGTTTACTCAAAACGTGGATTACAACTTTTTGAATATAATTGTAGTTGAGTTTACTCAAAATGGGGGTTAACAACTTTTTATAAATAATTGTTGTTGAGTTTACTCAAAACGGGGTTTTACAACTTTTACTCAAAATAGTGGTTTACAATTTTACTATAGTAGAGTAAACCCCGATTTGAGTAATTGTAGTAGAGTTTACAATACAAAAAGTTTACTCTACAATACAATTGTACAACTTTTTGTATATAATTGTAGTAGAGTTTACTCAAAACGAGGGGTTTAAAACATTTTGTGTATAATTGTAGTAGAGTTTACGCAAAACGGGGTATACAAATTTTGTATACAATTATCGTAGAGTTTACTCAATACATGGGCTTACAACTTTTTGTGTATAATTTTTCTAAAGATACTCAGAACAGGGCTTTACAACTTTTTGTATATGAATGTAGTAGAGCTTACTCCAAACGGAGATTTACAACTTTTTGTATACAATTGAAGTAGAGTTTACTCAAAACGGGGGTTTACAACTTTTTATATATAAAATTATAGTAGAGTTTACAATTACTACAATTATGTAATGGAGTTTACTCTGAACGGGGGTATACAACTTTTGAGTAAACTTTACTATAATTTTGAGTAAACTCTACAACACCTTTTTGTCAATAATTGTAGTAGATTAAATTCAAAACTGTAAATACGACTATTACTCTTCTATAATTTACTCAAAACAAGGGGTTTACAACTTTTTGTATATAATTGTATTTTCGGCATACCATTCTTCTTGTATATTACTGTTCGTATATAATTGTAGTAGAGTTTACTTAAAAAGGGGTTTACTCCAAACGGGAGTTTAGAACTTTTTGTATATAATTGTAATAGAGTTAGTCAAAACAGGGGTTTACAACTTTTTGTATATAATTGTAGTAGAGTTTACTCAATACGGGGGTTTACAACTTTTTTATGTATAATTGTTTTTGAGTTTACCCAAAACGGGGGTTTACAACTTTAACTCAAAAGGGTTGTTTAAAATTTTACTATAGTAGAGTAAACCCCGATTTAAGTAACAGTAGTAGAGTTTAATGTAGAAAAAGTTTACTCTACAATAGAATTGTACAACTTTTTGTATATAATTGTAGTAGAGTTACTCCAAATGAGGTGTTTACAACTTTTTGTATATAATTGTAGTAGAGTTTAATCTAAACGGGGGCTTACAAATTTTGTATATAATTCTAGTAGAGATTACTCAATACGAGGGCTTACAACTTTTTGTGTATAATTGTTGTAAAGTATACTCAAAGTGGGGGTTTAAAACTTTTTGTATATGACTGTGGTAGAGCTTACTCAAAATGGTGGTTTGCAACTTTTTGTATATAATTGTAGTAGAGCTTACTCAAAATGGGGGTTTACAACTTTTTATATATAAAATTATAGTAGGCTTTACAATTACTACAATTATGCAGTAGAGTTTACTCTGAATGGAGGTATACAACTTTTGAGTAAACTTTACTATAATTTCGAGTAAACTCTACTACAACTTTTTGTCTATAATTGTAGTAAAGTAAACTCAAAATTGTAAATACGACTATTACACTTCTACAATTTACGCAAAATGGGGGTTTACAACTTTTTGTATATAATTGTATTTTGACCATACCATTCTTCTTGTATATTACTTTTTGTATATAATTGTAGTAGAGTTTACTTAAAAAGGGGGTTTACTTCAAATGGGGGTTTACAACTTTTTGTATATAATTGTAGTCGTGTTTACTCAAAACGGGGGTTTACAAGTTTTTGTATATAATTGTTGTAGAGTTTTACTCAATACGGGGATAATACTTTTTATGTATAATTGTTTTAGAGTTTACTCAAAATGAGGGTTTTCGACATTTACTCAAAACAGGGTTTCCAACTTTTTATATATAATTGTAGTAGAGTTTACTCAAAATGAGGGTTTATAGCTTTTTATATATAATTGTATAGAGTTTACTCAAACACGGGGTTTACAACTTTTACTCAAAATGAGGTTACAACTCTTCTATAGTAGAGTAAACCCCGTTTTGAGTAATTATAGTAGAGTTTACTATACAAAAGTTTACTCTACAATACAAGTATACAACTTTTTGTATATAATTGAAGTAGAGTTTACTCAAAACAGGTGTTTACAACTTTTTGTAAATAATTGTAATAGAGTTTACTAAAAATGGGGGGTTTACAACTTTTTGTATATAATTGTAGTAGAGTTTACTTAAAACGGGGTTTTGCAAGTTTTTGTATATATTTGTAGTATAGTTTACTCAAAACGAAGGTTTACACATTTTTGTCTATAAAATTATATTCGAGTTTACTCAAAATGGGGGTTTACAACTTTTTGTATATAATTGTAGTTGCGTTTACTCAAAACGGAGATATTCAACTTTTTGTGTATATAATTTTATAGTAGAGTTACTCAAAATGGGTGATTACAACATTTTGTAAAAAATTGTAGTAGAGTATACTCATAATGGGGGTTTACAACTTCTTTAAAATAATTGTATTAGAACTTACTCAAAACGGGGGTTTACATCGTTTTGTATATAATTGTAGTAGAGTTTACTCAAAACGCATATTTACAACTTTTTGTATATAAAATTATACTAGAGTTTACAATTACTACAATTATGCAGTAGAGTTTACTCAAAACGTGGGTTAACAACTTTTAAGTAAACTCTACTATAATTTTGAGTAAACTCGACGACAACTTTTGGTATATAATTGTAGTTGAGTAAACACAAAACTATAAATACAGCTGTATTATTGAACTCCTGTATAATTACTCAAAACGGGGGTGTACAACTTTTTGTATATAATTGTATTTTGACCATAACATTCTACATGGATATAAATTTTTGTATATAATTGTAATAGAGTTTACTCAAAAGTGGGGGTTTACTCAAAATTGGAGTTTACACCTGTTTGTATATAATTGTAGTAGAATTTACTCAAAACGGGGGTTTACAACTTTTTTTATATGATTGTAGTAGAGTTTACTCAAAAGGGGGGTTTACAACATTTTGTATGTAATTGTATAGTAGAGTTTACTTAAAACGACGGTTTACAACTTTTTGTATGTAATTGTAGTAGTGTTTACTCAAAACTGGGGTTTACAAGTTTTCATATATAATTGTTGTAAAGTTTACTCAAAACGAAGCTTTTGATTTTTTATTTAAAACAGGCGATTACAACATTTTGTATATAATTGTAGTTGAGTTTACTCAAAATGGGGGTTTACCACTTTTTATAAATAATTGTAGTAGAGTTTACTCAAAACGGGGGTTTACAACTTTTATTCAAAAGGGTGGTTTACAATTTTACTATAGTAGAGTAAACCCCGATTTGAGTAATTGTAGTAGAGTTTACTCTACAATACAATTGTACAAATTTTTGTATATTGTTGTAGTAGAGTGTACTCAAAACAAGGGGTTTACAACTTTTTGTATATAATTGTAGTAGAGTTTACTCAAAACGGGGATTTACAAATTTTGTATATAATTGTGGTAGTGTTTACTCAATGTGGGGGTTTACAACATTTTGTGTATAATTGATGTAGAGTATACTCAAAGCGGGGGTTCACAACATTTTCAATATAATTGTAGTAGAGCTTAATCAAAACGGGGGTTTACAACTTTTTGTATATAATTGTAATAGAGTTTACTCAAACCGGCGGTTTACAACTTTTTATATATAAAATTATAGTATAGATTACAATTACTACAATAATGCAGTAGAGTTTACTCTGAACGGGGGTATAGAACTTTTGAGTTAACTTTACTCTATTTTTGAGTAAACTCTACTACAACTATTTTGTCTATAATTGTAGTAGAGTAAACTCAAAACTGTAAATACAACTATGAACTCTTCTATAATTTACTCAAAACGGGGTTTACAACTTTTTGTATATAATTATATTTTGACCATAACATTTTTCTTGTATATTACTTGTTGTATATAATTGTAGTAGAGTTTACTTAAAAAGAGGGTTTACAACTTTTTGTATATAAATGTAGTAGAGTTTACTCTAACCGGGGTTTACAACTTTTTGTATATAATTGTAGTAGAGTTTACTCAAAATGGGGGTTTACAACTTTTTGTATATAATAATATATTTGAGTTTACTCTAAATGGGAGTTTTCAAATTTTTGTATATAAATGTCTTAGAGTTACTCAATACGAGGGTTTACAACTTTTTGTGTATAATTGTTGTAGAGTTTTCACATATCAAGGGTTTACAACTTTTACTAAAAACAAGAGTTTACAACTTTTTGTACATAATTGTAGTAGAATTTACTCTAAATGGGGTTTACAACGTTTTATATATAACTGTAGAAGAGTATACTCAAAACGAGGGTTTACAACTTTTACTCAAAATTGTTGGATGAAGTGCCCGAAAGACAATTGTTGATTGTCTATACGGGCAAGTGGGAGATTGTTGGAAGTAGCGCCTGAAAGACAATTTGTGTAATTGTTTTTTTAATAAATGACAGATTTATTCTTATCTTATTTTTTTCTTTGTGCTCATATTTAATACACCGCTGAAAACCCGAAGTCGTATCATATATAGCCATATAACTCAGTGTGTGTCAAACATGAGGATTGAGTTTATGGTGATACACTTGAACTGTTAGTCCATGGTGAACTTAATCATAGTATGGGGTCTATTGATTAAACCACCATTAATGCGCCCAGAACACTTTATAGTGTGACTGTCTTATCCGGACCGTCGATATTGGTTATCTTAGTGGGGCATTTATTTTTTATGTAGTCATATAGGACTGGACCGATTTAATATGCATTTCTCATATAATTCCGTGATTGAGAAATCTTATTGAATCACAAGATGATCATAGATGGATTTACCTTAATCCTGAAGTGATTGCATACTCCTACGTGTTTTAGGATAGGGTTTGATGTGTTCATTAAGGATTGCTAAGAGGCGCGGTCCGAATCAATCATGTTGGCACTATTCTGGGATGAGTGAGAAGTGTGTGTCTCATATATATGGAATCCATTCCTTCCTACGGGAAGTTGAAAGACAATCCCCTTATTTGTTAATCCTAGAAACTGATCGATCCGCGGAGTTCGTATTGGTTATGAACTA
This sequence comes from Gentiana straminea, assembly GCA_036785695.1. Lineage (NCBI taxonomy): Eukaryota > Viridiplantae > Streptophyta > Magnoliopsida > Gentianales > Gentianaceae > Gentiana > Gentiana straminea. The sequence goes on along the minus strand of JAVUPR010000360.1, from coordinate 687,469 downwards.
ATTGATCACTAGTGGGTTAATCGTAAATAAGGATAAGATGTAATGAAGATGGTTTACGGAAATAATCCCGCTTCATTACGGATAGTCTATGAAGGGTTAGTCTGTATGTAATGCTTATATCAATGGACACTTATCGATTTGACATTTTGAGAATAAGTTATATCTATAATCGATAGAGTTCAGTTTCGGATTTATGGTGGCGTAATTCCGGAGTTGAGTAGGATTATTATGTTCGATGAATATTTTATTCAATTTATTGTAGCTACTGGTTATAGGTCCATGGTCCCCGGGTTGGCTCCTAATACGCGAGTGTTTTCTCGTTTTTTGGTACCTCGAGAATAAATTAAATAGTTGGTCATTTAATGAATGTGCAATATTATTTATTTGGTAAATAATATAATCTAAAATAGAAAAGACACTTTCTATTAAATTAATGGCAAATGTGGCGCCATATATGTTGAGTAAATTTGGAAAATAAAATTTCCTAGATTGTGTCACATGTGTAATTAGTTAATTATTTAATTGTTAGATGATTAATGGAAAAGAGATAAGAGATTGATTTATTGGGAATTATCTCTTATCTTATGGAAAATATCTTTTCCTATGGGAATAGGTAATTTTGGTGTGAAAATGATAACTCTATCTTGACTAGTTATTTTCTTATATAAACAGAGTTCATCCCAACACAATAAATACATCAATATTGCACCACACAAATCAAAATAGAAGAGAAAAATTAGTTTTTTGTTCTAGTCATTAAGAGAAGAAAAACCTAGGGTTTTCCTTGGGCATATTCGAGGAGGTTCTACGGCGAGGATCGACGTCCACCAGTCGTTGCTAGGAGACACAATCCGGAAGACTACGGCTTCTCCCTCTCTGTCGATTTACTATTTCTCTTCAATTAGGTAAATCTTCAACCTTCTCATAGTTATATTAATTATTTATGTGGATCATATCGTGGTAAAAATGCATGTGAGTTTATTCGTAGCTTCCGTTGTATATGATTGAGCGTCTCGATCGGTGCTGTGAATTAGACATGATGATCCAATTGTGGATCAGATCTGGATTTGGGTTTTTGTATATCCAGCATGTGGTATCCGAGCAAGGTTAAAGTAATTTTGCGATCTTGATTGCATAATTAATTAATAAAGAGTGGAATTGAATAAATATTGCATCTTTCATATGTTTATTATATATATGCGTGGTTGAATGTTTTGGTTGATGAGATGGATTGCGGTTGATACCTGTTTACCGTTAGATCTGTTGTAAACCCGTTTTGTTGGGTGTAGAAATTGTAATAATTTTGCTCCAAATTTTTGGGAGAATAATTGTATTATTTTTCCTTTCGTGTTGCTGTTGTTGTTGGACGCTGAACATGCTGCCTGATTTGCTGAATGCGTATGCTGATGTCATGCTGACATAAGTGCTATCATGGAAAAAAATCCGGCTGCAGATCAGATTCAAACTCATGACCTACGGATGAACGGAAGAGGCATGCACCTACTCGGCTGGAGCATTTTTCTGAAGGAACGGAGCAGAAATATTAAATACCCACGGCGGCGGCTGTTTGAATTTATATAAATAGTAAACCTATTGAACGTAGGGTTTATTTATTTTGTTTATTGATTAGATACGGGGGTACCAACGGTCCATCTCAGTGGTTCATTTTTTGCATTTATTTTATTTTGTGATGATTTATGTGATATAACCATGACATGCATCATTCATGAATTCCACTCCTAGCATATGCATACATGTAGAAAATTAATATTGACATTAATTACACATGTATGAAAACGTTAATTAATTTAGATTAATAATAAATTAAATTAATTAAAGGCAACAGAATTTATCGGGATATAAAATTCACATGATAAATTTAATTTAGGATCATGAATCCTTCGGGGTTTGGGTTTTTGTAGTGTCTACATAAATTAGAATTTTGATAATGAAAAGTTGGACAACAACTAGATGGTATTTGGAACCGATAAGTTGGTGATTGCTTTTCACGATTTATTGTTTATGATTATTAGAAAATTCTGAGATTCTAAATTTTTATCATGATAAAATTAGGACTTTAAAATTCATTGGTGAATTTTTGTTGTGTAGTGACTACACAAGAGATTTCTAAATAATCGACCTATTGGAAAATCATGAATATAGTGTCACTAGTTAGACGGTATTTGGAACCGATTAACTAGTGGGAGCTTTAAATTTGTGATTTATTTTTTTTTCGATTTGGTGGGAAATTCATAAGTCCTAATGTGTTAGGATTATAAAATTCTTGGTTAATTTTAAATTGTGTGGTGTCTACACAAAGAATTCTTATAATTCCATAAAATTGGAAAATCATGAATATAGTGACACTAGTTAGACGGTATTTAGAACCGATGAACTAGTGGGAGGATTAAAAATTTAAATATTCAAGATTTATTGTTTTTCCGGATTGTAAGGAAATTCTAAAAATCCTAATAAGACAACCTATTTTTCAAAATAACGAGTGGGAGCGGGGAATGTGACAACTGACCACACGGCCTCTACTGTTGACACAAGCACGTGAGGGAATGGTGACGCCTCGTGCTGTTTTGATTTTGGCCCCCTACGGATGGCCTTCACTGCTTTCAAAATTCAAGGCTTGGCCTCCAAAAGAATAGGATTTTGAGTACTCGTCGGGTCACTGACCTACCCTACGGCGGCCTACTTGGGGCATACTTAAAAATCTGATAAGGTCACACTCACAAGGGTATTTTTGGAAATATCTTGGCTGAAAAAGGAAGGTAATCAACAGCTAAACGGAGATGTTTGATTCTCAATGGTTTAATTGTTGAGAGAGATTGTCACAATTTAATTGTCACCTCTTTGACCTACCCAACGGCGGCACTGTAGGTGTGGGATTAAATCCTTGGAATGGTAGGATAAACTGCATGCATAACCTCACATTTATTATTCCTAAAATTATCATTTTTTGTGGTGTATGATTTGATTTATATTTCTGTCATAAATTATTTTACATCTACATATCATCTCAAGGTATCTAAACTGCTAAACACGATAAATTGACTGATGATGACTTCGTAAAAGTGGAAAAGTAACCAAAATGTTGAACTCAATAATCAAGAATGCAAATTAATTCTTCGGAAGAGGAAGTTCCTCTTGAGCCGACAAACTTAAGTAACATTGATAAGTATGTCACTGCTTTTACTCGTGTTGAACGGGAGACAAATTAAAATTAGTTCAAGGATGACAAGAAGTGTCTACTCAAATGAACTGCTAGTTCACGGCCATTTCCTTTAAACAAAGCCAAGAATGGGAAGGTAAATGTCTACAAGTGTAAGTCATCCAGATTAAATAAGTTAAAGGTTAAACCGAAATATTAATAAAAGAAAATATACGATAAGGAAAGTGATTTCGGATTACTAACCCATGAATCATTCGAGACTTTCTTAACCAAGTAATTTGACTCGAAAGCTAAAGTTCTTTTGTAAGAATAAGGTAGCTGGGCATTCATGATGAAGAGTAGACACCGGGCAGTTATTTCAGCTAAAATAGCGAGAGTGATATAAGGAAACAAATTTTGGATTTTAATCATTGAATATCATAGAAATTTAATATCTGTTTTCAGATTCGTTGGAATGAATGGATTCACTTTCAAATCGATAATATAGTTGCCTTAAAGAAAGTGAATATGACATTTGTATATGATTCCGAGACTCGAAATTTTGTTTGATAAAGTCAGAACCACTAAGTAATGCTGAAAAGGTATATGTAACACATAATAAACTTTTAAGACAAATGGTTTCTGTATTTAGATAAACGATTCTTCAGCCTCAATTAATTAGTGCATATATCCTAAAGATAAGATATGAGGACTGGCTAAGGGTGATTCCTATCTCCCAGTCTAAGAACACTATCTCAAAGGAAAAATGACTAAGTAACCTTTCAATTTGGAAAGTGTAATAGAGCTGAAGAAGTATCACTGCTTGTTCATATTGACCTTCGAGTTCTTATAAAGGATACAAGCTAGTGGGAGATTTTGAGTGGTAGACACTTTGTCAGACGACTACTCAAAACGCAAATTAATTTATCAGAATAATTGGAGGAATCTCTGAAATTATCAGAGAAGAGAGTATTCCATGCTCAGATATAGGCTATGGCATGGTTTTAGCCCAAATGCTTGGCCTACCTCCGAGTGAAATGATTTCACTGAAAGGATAAACCATGCATTTTTTTGTATAGTTATTGATATGCTACATTACTCTGCTTAACACAATTAAGCTATTAGTTGCAAAATAACGGTTTACATTATTATGTAATACCGAGAAGTCTACCTAGAAGATGCTTATGAATTTGTGGATAAAGAGTGAAATAAATTTACTCCACTTCCGCAAATAGAGGCATTTAGCACTTGTGCTTGAGGGTAGGACTGGAGATTTTATGTACACATTCAGATGGTGACTGTTCGTGAAATATCTTAATGAAATGAGGAAAGGATGGTTAAGATCCGATAGTGACGGTTACACTGTTACATCCTTTCCAAAAAGGAATGTTTAGATAACAACCTTAGACCTTGATGTAAAGTTGCTCAAGGAGTTACCATCTGATTTAATCAGACCACAACAACATTAGAATATCAATCCACCCAAATTCAGTGAGAAAACAGCCTGTTGGGGGTGATTGATAACCTATGGTTTTTGGAAGGTCTGTATAGTATTATGATAAAAGAAGGTTGGTTTAAATCCATATACCTGTAAATGGATTTTTTGGTACTCTATGTCTGTTCACACTCTTATAGAATCACATGAGTGTCTCAGGCCCAGTAGGAGAAATTGGATCTACGTGGAATAAAGTCGAATGAATGAGAATGTTTAACTTTCAAGGAAAAGCCAAGTGGTTTAGGGATAATTCCCTGAGAAGTAGATAGTTCAATAGGGGTGATGCCATAAAACTTTCTCACCACTCAGCCTTGCTTGACTCCCTGGAAAGCAGAATGATTACTAGGGGTGATGCCTTGAAACTGTCTTGCCGTACAATGGAGCTTAGATTCATTCGGAACGGAAAGGTTTTAACTTAAAGCCAATGGCAGATTGACTGCCTATGCTTATATTGATGAGTCTTTTGTACACTGGAGAATCAATATTGGTAAAGTAGTAAACGTTAATGTTAATGCTGTTGGAAGTAGCGCCCGAAAGACAATTTCTGTAATTGTTTTTATAATTAATATAAAGGATAGATTTATTCTCATTTTATTACTTGCTTCGTGCATGTAAGTAATACACTACTGAAAACCCCAAGTCGTATCATATGTAACCATATAACTTAGTGTGTGTCACACATGAGGATTAAGTTTATGGTGATACACTTGAACTGTTAGTCCGTGGTGAACATGATCAAAGCATGGGGTCTATTGATTAAACCACCATTAATACACCCAGAACACTTTATGGCGTGCCCGTCTTATCCGGACCGTCGAAATTGGTTATCTAAGTGGGGCATTTATATATGATGAGAGTCATATAGGACTGGACCGATTTAATATGCGTTTCTCTTATAATTCCGTGATTGAGAAATCTTATTAAATCACAAGATGATCATATATGGATTAACCTTAATCCTGAAGTGGTTGCATACTCCTACTTGTTTCAAGATAGGGTTTAATGTGTTCGTTAAGGATCGCTATGAGGCACGGTCTGAATCACTTTCACGTTGGCACTATTCTGGAATGAGTGAGGAGTGTGTGTCTCACAGATATGGAATCCATTCCTTCCTGTGGGAAGTAGACAGACAATCCCCTTATTTGTTAATCCTAGAAACTGATCGATCGGCCGAGTTCGTATTGGTTATGAACTAATTGATCACTAGTGGGTTAATGGTAAATATGGATAAGATGTAATGAAGAAGGTTTACGGAAATAATCCCGCTTCGTTACAGATAGTCTATGGAGGGTTACTCTGTATGTAATGATTATATCAATGGACACTTATTGACTCGACTTTCTGAGAATAAGTTATATCTATTATCGATAGAATTCAGTTTCGGATTTCTGGTGGGGTAATTCCTGAATTAATAAGTTGAGTAGAAATATTATGTTTGATTAATATTTTATTCAATTTATTATAGCTACTGATTATAGGTCCATGGTCCCTGGGTTGGCTTCTAACACGTGAGTGTTTTCTCCTTTTGTGGAACCTCGAGAATAAATTAAATAGTTGGTTTATTTAATGAACATGCGGATATTATTTATTTGGTAATAATTTGTAATATAGAAAAGACATTTTCTATTATGCCAAATGGCATTAAAAATTGAGCAAATTTTTTTTGTTTTGGGAAAATAAAATTTCTCCTAATTAATTAAAATGTGGATAATGTAATTATTTATGTGTTATATAATTATAAATATGAAATTAGTTTTCTTATTGGACAAATAGGAAATTTGTTTTCCTATTAAGTAAAGGTTTTTATTTTCCTAAAAGGAAAAGATAAATTTGTGTTTAAAAGATAAACTCTCAAATTATTAGTTATTTTCCTATTAAAAGAGAGTTTCTCCCAACACAAAATTGGAACAAAAAAAACCAACGCCAATTTTACAAAAAGGGGGGACGCACTTTTTGAAAAAAGTGAGAAATTTTGTTTTCTTGTCCTAGCCATTGGGAGAATAAAACCTAGGGTTTTTCTTAGGTATATTTGAGGAGGTTTTACTATGAGGATCGACGTCGACCAGTCGTCGCTTGGAGATACAACTCGGAAGATCACGGCTTCTCTCCGGTTGGGTAAATCTACTATTTTTCTTGTAGATTATTAATTACTATGTGCTATGAATCAGATCTGACTATCCAATTATGGATCGGATTTGGGTTTCTGTATATCCAGCATGTGGTATCAAAGAAAGGTCAAAGCGTTTTGGGATCTTTATTGCATAATTAATTAATAAGTTGTGGAATTGAATAAAAATTGCATCTTTTACACGTGTATAATATTTATACATGATTAAATGATTTGGTTGACGAGATGGATTGCGGTTGGTACTTGTTTATCGTTAGATCTATTGTAAACCCGTTTTTTGGGTATAGGAAATTATGTAATTTATTTGTTGTAATTTAATTTCCTAGTAATTAGAATTAAATAGAACTCGGCGGCCCTGTACTATTTAAATACATTTTGAAGAAAATCAACAAGTTGATTCGGCGTCCTTGTGGTAGAGACGTTACACCAACATATTTAAGACCCTAGTTTGAGACCCGTAGCCGCATTTTTTTACGTAATTGTAGCGCCCCGCTCCCAGATACCGAGCCCTTATCCGGAAGAGAAACGTTCGGCGCATATAGCATTAAATAAATCTAATATTATACGCAAGCCTCTACGTCGTCGTATCAAATAAAAGCAAACGGAAGCTAAAAAGACTCGGTCAAAAAACATAAAAGCTACTATGAATAGAAATTAACCATACTAAAGATGGAAATGTAACTTTATTACATTAAAAGGAAAATATGAAATCCAAAATAAACGTACGGCAAGTCTCGAAAGACCAAAAAGGATACTCCAAAAGGTACTAAAAAGTCTATTAAATGAATAACATAATAAATAAAAGATAAATCTTCAATGATGCGTCGTCAAACGTCGTCATCGAAATCCTTCTCTTAAACATGCTCAACCTATTCGTCTTTTCACCCCACAATGCATACAAAAGAAAATGCAAAGGAGGTAAGTACAAAGTACTTAGTAAAAGTGAGAAGCTATGACAACAATTATAATTTATAAAGAAAATATATTTAATCGTTTAGTTATCTTTGTGTGACCGACTCAATCTAGGGTTCATTTCATGTCCATCAACATGAATTGACTAAACGTTTCTACTTAACGTATCTATGTTACAACAGCACTCAACGGCACTACGCGTATCCACTTTTGGGACACTCTTGGCAACATATTAGTGGATCACACCAATATCCGCGGAGGCTAGAATAGGTAGACTCCGATAGTACGCACACCTCAGTGGACTCCCCCAAACTTGTGGTTTTTTTGACCTACGGGTTCTTCAACCTTCAGAGGTAGCACACACATCGCGATATAGACTGGTGTCTATCCAAGAGAGACATGTTGTTTAATCTTGTTGGGGAGATTTTGCATCATTAAAACAAAAGAAAATTTATAAACCTATACTACCATGCAAAACTACCTCCTAACCGGCCGAATACCGGGTAGTTGCTAGTAAAGTTGGATAAGTACGGGTATCGATCCTCAGGGAAAAGGGATGTTGAATCTAATCTAATTAATTCTTCTTTATTAACTAAACCTAAACCTAAACTAGAACGGAAAAATAACTGGACGGAGGATTTTTAATCCAAAGCCAGGAAATCATAAAAGCGTAAACTAAAGCTAAAGTACGAACTATAAAAGAATAAGCTAAACTAAAGATACATGGGATCAAACAGTGCACAAACCAAGTGATTTCAATCCTAGTTCATCTCATGATTTCAATTCAAATTGTGGTTTCACCTTTACACGAGATACAAATTCCTAATTCCTTAGTGAATTCAATTATCGATCTCTCCTCTTCCGAACGTTGAGATCGATTTTCAATACAAAACGAAGGTGTAGATTCAGGTTAACTCTCGTATTTTAGAATCTAACAACCTAGATAATTAATCCATTAATTTGTCATCATTAATGATTAAAGATCCTATCTTTTTATGGTGATCTAGTTTACGCAACTTCCGTATGTTGTAAACGTATCAATAGCAAACTGATCTCTCGATCTAATTCACATCATAGCATCAAAATCATAGAACGATACAAAATAAATTAAAGATCATAAAAAACGAATAAGGACTGAATAAATTACATAAATAAACTCACGTAGTTTGGTACATGGATGAACTCATGAATCGAAAACGGAAGAAAAAACTACATCTAATCTAACCCGGATCACCCGAGCACAAGGCTCGGGTGACCGGCCTTGAAGCTCTCAAGAAAAGCTGTTGCTTTGTGGTGAGAATTGCGGCTGAATAAATTGTTGTATGAATAATTCGATTAGGGTTCACATGCACATATATATATATATATATATATATATATATATATATATATATATATATATATATATATATATATAGAAGTAAGGCGGTCGCTTTGTAAATTATGCGGCTGGGAGAATTCCTTTTTAATTAAGGAAATTGCATTATGTCGGCTGTTTCAATGCTTAAGTCGGTTAATCCTGAAAGCGGCTCCGGACGCTCGTCCATCATCTTGGACGCTCGTCCATGGTGTCCGGACGGATGCTGAACGTTCGTTTGAGGCACGGCTGAAGGCTCTGTATCAATTTTGGCTCCCTGGACGCTAGTTTACTGAGGCAGACGCTCGTTCAAGGTTGCAACTTAACTTCTTTGAATTTCTGCTCTGCAACTTCTAAAATTCATATCTTGAGTTGTAGACCTCCAAAAATTATGATCCTAATGTCATAAAAAAGCTCTCGGAAAACTCTACAACTTTCATTAAGGACTCTTCTTCAGAAAACGCCTTTTTGATTAGCCCGTCGTATTACGAGTCGTTTTCGGGATTTTCCCAAGCTTTATTTCATCTTCATCCTCTTGTATCTCTTTCTTTCCACTTTAATCTTCAATCAAACATCATTTAGACCTCTTCCATTCCACATTTGTGCACCTAAAAGATGACAAAACCGAGCAAAACGTAAAACCATACAAAATAGATAATAAAACCACGATATTTACTCGATTTTGCATTTTAACTATTCAAAACGTCATTTGCTCAATTAATCGATTATAAGCTCGAATTCTACGAAAAACATCCATATATGGGGAATATTGATGTAAAATATATCCTTATAAAACACTACAAATTGACCCTTAACAACACCCCCACACTTATCTTTTTGCTCGTCCCGAGCAAAACAAAACAAAGTCAAGCTCGAGACAAATAAACATCTACACAAATATAAAGTATATTCAATAACTTAGAAGTTCACCCGTGTAGTGTGTGCATAGCCATAATAAACTTCCACTAAGTTCCACAATTTGAAAGTTATTCAAACCAAAAGTAGCCCGGTTTCCCATCTAAGTTAGAAATATTCAAAAATTATAACAGGCACTTTACAAAACATACATATCCCAAAAAGAAACAAGAGAGAATATCTAAAACATTTCGACGGACTCGAGGATAATCCCTACAACATATCCTTCGGTTTATACTTGGGTATAAGATTAACGATAACTAAGTCCTTACTTATTCATAATAATATATTTCAATATTTTCACTTTTTTCACACTTTTCTAACACACATCAGAATAAGATTTTGCCCTCATAGCAGAATAGGACATTTCAAGATAATCCCCTACCTTACTCCAATCATAAGGCAGCTATAAATTGACTGTCGTGAGCTTTTGGTCATCATAGTGGAATAGGACATACGTGGTACACCCTACCTCACCCAAATCATAAACCAGCTTCCGACACACACAATTACAATTATGTTTACTTAGAAATTTCTGGCTGGCAGTGGAAAAGATTATTTTCTAGTAGCACAGACCACTGAGCATAACACCTCAAGTAAACAATTTATTATTATTGCAAAGACTTAATCACGTTTCACTTATCACATTCAAACTTACAGATATTCACAGTATGTCATACTTTAATCCTAGAATACAAACTACTAAACTTTTCAAGAATTGTACATAAGCAATGAAACATGCTATAATCATCAAAAATCTCCAACTAAAATGGGGTAGGCTTTCAACATTTAGCTCATCATTTACTATGGCATGTGAAAAAGAGTGTCGGGTGAAACAACTAAAATTACTAAATATACGAATATAGCAAAAATGATATAAACTCAAGCAAAGATATGCCTTTGTCTACTCGGGATATAACAAAAAATTTGAAAATTAAGCACTTTTCATAGAAATACTAAAAATATGAGCAAACGAAAGTAGACACATAAATCATCTATCCCTTCCCCCACACTTAGATTGCAACTTGTCCTCAAGTTATACGAAATAATAAATTAGAGAACTTAGCCGATTGGATGCTGGAAATTCTGGAGGAACCAACAAGAACCAGTGTTGCTTGCATAGCTCGGTAGACTGTGGAGCATCACAGGACAACTGAATACATCTTTAAAGTGCACAATAGCTATAGAAAGTATCCTGCAGACTTGATTAGTGCAAAAAGAGTCTTCGGGGAAAAAGAAAATATTACATATATAAAGCACATGAAGAAAAGAATTTATAGAGATATTCAAATTATGCTCACATAAAGATGGACACATATACATGAAATTATCACAAACTCGTAGGCTAGGTGCAACTATATGAAAATATACTACAATGCAGCCTACATGATATGCAATAATAATAATGATGGCATATGGAAAACCAACAAGTAACCATCATGAAAAAAAAACGAGGTAGTATTACGGAAACCGACAGCTTAACTACACTCAAGAAGAATAAAAGAAAAATAGAAAAACAATGCAACTAGATGATATGCAAATTAAATGATATGCATCTAAGTGATATGCAAAAATAAAAGAAAATAAAAGAAAGAAAACTAGCCCACTCATTAGCAACACGACATGTATAAAATAAACGTCTACCAAATAATGACAAAGTTACGATAAACGACAAGTCTTGTTCATTACATGCAAGTAGACGCGCTTTAAGACTCATCAAAGGTGATAGCATTATGGAAACCAACAGTTAGCTATACTAAACAGATATAACTCATAAGGTTTCCATCGTAGCAACGGAAAACCGACAGTTACTACCCAAATGAGTTATAAAAATAACAAGGAAGCACATAGGTCTCAAAGCTCACAAGATTCATCACAGCAGTATGTAGCATACGGAAACCGACATTAGCTACTAAATAACAATAAGAACAGTTATAGCATACGAGAACCGACAGTAACTATAACTTGCATAGATGAATCATGTATAAGGAATAAGATCATTTACTTAGCATGAATTCATAGATGGAAAGGTATAACATTCATATTCAGGACATCTATGTAAAAAATAAATAGGCCACAGATGCTCGAATGTAAGCAATCCATACTAAATAAAAGCATTAGGAATGAGATCAAGAAAAACTGGACTACGAACGGCGTTCAACAGACAACACGGGCGTTCACCTCAAAATACGGCTTTGGACGAGCGTTCAAAGAAACAAACGCTCGTTTGACTTGAAAACCAACCGGACGGACGTTCGAAAGCATAGACGCTCGTCCGGTCCTTTCAACCGAACGAGTCGAAAATATTTGAACGGACGAGCGTCCAATACTTTCAAACGCTCGTTTACCTCGCAGCTAAAGAATCGGACGGGCGTTCACTAACTTGAACGCTCGTCCATAAAACGAATACACAAGAGAGAGCCGGAAAACGCGTAGACAAACCCTAAAAACTTAAAACACATATTAACACGGATCACAAAGCAGCCACTTTCAATTAAAGCACAAAGAGGTTAGATCGTAAAACACATAAACACATACTTCACGTTTAAACAAATCGAGTAAAAAACTTTTGCACATTCTTAACCTTATGGTCATCGAAACACGGCAAAATAAAAACTCTCGATTTGGTAAACGCTACTTTTATTAAAACGAAAAATAAACGTAACAAAATCGAGAAATAACAAGATCAGATTCAACATGACACCTATTCCCCGGCAACGGCGCCACTTTTGTTGGGGAGATTTTGCATCATTAAAACAAAAGAAAATTTATAAACCTATACTACCATGCAAAACTACTTCCTAACCGGCCGAATACCGGGTAGTTGCTAGTAAAGTTGGATAAGTACGGGTATGGATCCTCAGGGAAAAGGGATGTTGAATCTACTCTAATTAATTCTTCTTTATTAACTAAACCTAAACCTAAACTAGAACGGAAAAATAACTGGACGGAGGATTGTTAATCCAAAGCCAGGAAATCATAAAAGCGTAAACTAAAGCTAAACTACGAACTATAAAAGAATAAGCTAAACTAAAGATACATGGGATCAAACAGTGCACAAACCAAGTGATTTCAATCCTAGTTCATCTCATGATTTAAATTCAAATTGTGGTTTCACCTTTACACGAGATACAAATTCCTAATTCCTTAGTGAATTCAATTATCAATCTCTCCTCTTCCGAACGTTGAGATCGATTTTCAATACAAAACGAAGGTGTAGATTCAGGTTAACTCTCGTATTTTAGAATCTAACAACCTAGATAATTAATCCATTAATTTGTCATCATTAATGATTAAAGATCCTATCTTTCTATGGTGATCTAGTTTACGCAACTTCCGTATGTTGTAAACGTATCAATAGCAAACTGATCTCTCGATCTAATTCACATCATAGCATCAAAATCATAGAACGATACAAAATAAATTAAAGATCATAAAAAACGAATAAGGACTGAATAAATTAAATAAATAAACTCACGTAGTTTGGTACATGGATGAACTCATGAATCGAAAACGGAAGAAAAAACTACATCTAATCTAACCCGGATCACCCGAGCACAAGGCTCGGGTGACCGGCCTTGAAGCTCTCAAGAAAAGCTGCTGCTTTGTGGTGAGAATTGCGGCTGAATAAATTGTTGTATGAATAATTCGATTAGGGTTCACATGCACATATATATATATATATGAAGTAAGGCGGCTGCTTTGTAAATTATGCGGCTGGGAGAATTCCTTTTTAATTAAGGAAATTGCATTATGTCGGCTGTTTCAATGCTTAAGTCGGTTAATCCTGAAAGCGGCTCCGGACGCTCGTCCATCATCTTGGACGCTCGTCCATGGTGTCCGGACGGATGCTGAACGTTCGTTTGAGGCACGGCTGAAGGCTCTGTATCAATTTTGGCTCCCTAGACGCTGGTTTACTGAGGCAGACGCTCGTTCAAGTTTGCAACTTAACTTCTTTGAATTTCTGCTCTGCAACTTCTAAAATTAATATCTTGAGTTGTAGACCTCCAAAAATTATGATCCGAATGTCATAAAAAAGCTCTCGGAAAACTCTACAACTTTCATTAAGGACTCTTCTTCAGAAAACGTCTTTTTGATTAGCCCGTCGTATTACGAGTCGTTTTCAGGATTTTCCCAAGCTTTATTTCATCTTCATCCTCTTGTATCTCTTTCTTTCCACTTTAATCTTCAATCAAACATCATTTAGACCTCTTCTATTCCACATTTGTGCACCTAAAAGATGACAAAACCGAGCAAAACGTAAAACCATACAAAATAGATAATAAAACCACGATATTTACTCGATTTTGCATTTTAACTATTCAAAACGTCATTTGCTCAATTAATCGATTATAAGCTCAAATTCTACGAAAAACATCCATATATGGGGAATATTGATATAAAATATATCCTTATAAAACACTACAAATTGACCCTTAACAAATCTTTTACTAGTCAAGTACGTATTTTATTAGGATGATTAACTAACCACCTAAGTGTTTTCAATTAATCTCCCTCACATTTACTACTCTCTTCCTAGACCACTAGACACGGACAACGCCTAGCAATTACACAGACATTGATGAATACTAACTCATCAAAGCACAAGCCTATCAGGCTCTTCCGACGGATCCGAACTTCAACTCCCTTTAAGAGTACATTCGGTGTTTTAACTGAACAAATCAGAAGCTCAATCCAGGCTTGTTTATGTTTATGAAATGTTCACGTATCACAAATTAAGGGTTTAAAACAAAAATAACATGATTATGAAGCCCGAAACCAAGCTGAAACGATAAAACAGTAAAAACAAGGTAAAACAGGTCAAACGCCCGTTTGACATTCTATGGACGCCCGTTTGACATCGAACGCCCGTCCACTAACCCCAAACGCCTGTCCGTAAAAAATGGCTAAAATCTTCAAAACGTGATTTCTAATCCGTTTCTAACCTAATTAACATCGAATTAAACCCATTAAAACACAGAAAAACATATCTAATCAAACCATAGCATCGATGATCATTGATCAACAAAAAGACACATCTTTCTATCATCTAAACACCTTAAAACTTGATCTAAACCATATAAACGATAATTGGAATCATAGGAAGAGCCTCTTACCTTAATTTCCAGCAAAACTGCAAGCAACACACCAAGCAGCTGCAACAACTGTTGATCCTCAACCCCAAAACCTATGTGATCAACAAGAAACCCTAAAATCCTATTTCTTTGCAGAAAACCGAAACTAAAAAAGCCTGTAAAACTGAAGATTACCTAGGTTTACTGCTAGATTATTCTACGCTTCAAGACAATCGTTTTGACTACTCATGGCTATGAAACAGAGCTACGGATTAAAAGATACGAATTTTTTCAAGAATCGAACTCTACGAATACCGAAAACTAGGGCTAAACTGAAAACTTACGAAATTGAGAGATGTTATTTTCCAAAGTTGCGTCTCCTCGCGCTGATCACTTTTCTCTCCTGCGGCACCTTGATCAGATGAACGGATTGATCACACGGTTCTTCCTTTTATTTCGTTTTCTTCTTCTAGCGTCTTTCTCCTTGATGCCGCCGTTCCATCTTCTTTTTATTTCCAGAAATATGCGTCCCACACTAATGAATTAATTTGGGGATTTATTTCCTTTTTATATCAATTTAATTAAATATCTTAATTAAATAACTAAATCCTTTAATTAATTCCTTTTCACTTAAATAAATGGGACCAATAATAATTAGGTCGTAGTAAATACACCCAATGACTATTTTACCCTTTTACGAAAAGTCGGGATGTTATAGTAATTTTTTCTAGAAAAGATGCAGTTTTGGCAAATAAAGGAAAAGTAAATGCAGCAGGTAGGATTCGAACCCAGGCTATCGCGGAAGGAAGAGGACAGCTAACCAACTCGGCTAGGAGATCATATGTTCAGAAACAGAGCAGTTTATTGATAAATAAGGCGGCGGCAGATCTAATAAGAAATTAGTAAATCCATTAAAAGTAGGGTTTATCTATTTAATTAATTTTAGGTTCATAGATTAGATACCGGCGTACCAACGATCCATCTTAGTGGTTTATTTTTTGCATTTATTTTCTCTTGTGATTATTTATGTATAACCATCTCATGCATCATATTCATGAATTCCACTCCTAGCATATGCTTTCACGTAGAATATTAATATTGGCACTAATTAGACATATATGAAAATGACAATAAATTTATATTGATAATAAATTAAATTAATTAAAAGAAACGAAATTTTATCTGGATATAAAATTCACCTGATAAAAAAATAAAATTTACAAGGTAAATTTGATTATAGGATTTTAAATCTTCGGGGTTTTGTTTATGTAGTGTCTACATGAATAGAATTTTGATAATCAAAATTGGAAAATCATGAAAAATATTGAACACGAACTAGAGGGTATTTGGAACCGATAAGTTGGTGATTGCTTTTCATATTTTGTTGTTTTCGGATTATTGGAAAAAATTATGTGATCCTAAATTTTATCATGAGAAGATTAGGACTTTAAAATTTGTTGGTGAATTTTTGTGTGTAGTGACTACACAAAAGATTTTCTAAATAATCGATAAATTGGAAAATAATGAATATAGTGTCACTAGTTAGATGGTATTTGGAACCGATAAACTAGTGGGAGCTGTAAATTTCATGAGTTATTGTTTTAAATTATTGAGAAATTCATAAGTCCTAATGTATTAAGGATTATAAAATTCTTGGTGAATTTTAATTGTGTAGCGTCTACACAAGGAATTAAATAAATCTGTAAAATTAGAAAATGTTGAATATAGTGACACTAGTTAGACGGTATTTGGAACCGATGAACTAGAGGGAGGATTAATTTAAATATTCATGTTTTATTTTTTTTCCGGATTGAAAAGGAAATTCTGAAAATCTTAATAAAACAACATAATTTTCAAAATAACGAGTGGGAGCGGGGAAGGTGACAACCGACCCCACGGCCTCTACTGTTGACACATGTAAGTGAGAGAATGGTGAGGCCTCTTGCCACTTTGATTTCGGCCCCCTAAGGATGGCCTTCACCGCTACCAAAATGCATGGCTTGGTCTCCGAAAGGATAGGATTTTGGGTACTCGTCGGGTCACTGACCAACCCTAAGACGGCATACTCGGGGCATACTTTGAGATCTGAATCAGTAGGTCACACTCATAAGGATATTTTTGGAATATCTTGGCTGAAAAAGGAAGGTAATCAACGATTAGATGGAGATGTCTGATTCTTAATTAATTGTTAAGAGAGATTGTCTCAATTTAATCGTCACCTCTTTGACCTACCCTAAGGCGGCACTGTAGGTGTGAGATTTAATCCTTGGAATGGTAGGATAAAATGCATGTATGGCATCACGTTTATTATTCCTAAAATTATTATTTGTTGTGGTGTATGATTTGATTTATATTTCTGCCATATTATTTTTACAACTACATATCATCTCAATGTATCTAAACTGATAAATACGATAAATTCACTAGTAACAACTTCGTAAAAGTGAAAAAGTAACAAGAACATTGAACTCAAAAATCGAGAATGCAAATTAAATTTTCGGTAGAGGATTCTCCTCTTGAGCCTTCAAACTTAAGTGACAAGAATGTACCTGCTGTCACTCGTATTGAATGAGAGACAAACTAAATTAGTTCAAAGATGACGAGAATGATTTGGCTTCAATCTCACTGGACATCCCACAGTTTACGAGTAGTGTCTACTCAAATGAACTGCTTGTTCGCGGCCATTTCCTTTAAAGAAATCCAAGAATGGGAAAGAATGTCTACATGTGTAAGTCACCAAAAACTAAATAAGTTTAAAAGGCTACACCGAAACACTAATGAAAGAAAGTGTATGATAAGGAAAGTGATTTCGGATCACTAACCTATGAATCTTAGAGACTTTCTTGACCGGGTAATTTGACTTTGAAGCTTAGTTCTTTTTGTAAGAATGAGGTGGCTAGGCATTAATGATTAATGTGTAGACAACGGGCAGTTATTTCAGCTAAAATAGTGAGAGTGATATAAAGAAACAAATTCAGATTTTAATCCTTGAATATCGCAGAAATTTAATTTCTGTATTCAGATTCGTTTGAACGAATGGATTCACTTTAAAATCGATAATATAGTTGCCTTAAAGAAAGTGAATATGACATTTGTAGTAAGATTCTGATACTCGGACTTTTGTCTGATAAAGTCAGAACTACTAAATAATGCTGAAAAGGTATATGTAACACATCATAAACTATTAAGACAAATGGTTTCTGCATTTAGATAAACGATTCTTCAGCATCCATTAATTAGTGCATATATCCTAAAGATAAGATCTGAAGACTGGCCACGGATGATTCCTATTCCCAGTCTAAGAACACTATCTCAAAGGAAAAATGACTAACTAACTTTTCAATTAGGAAAAGGTAATAGAGCTGAAGAAGTATCACAACTTGTTCATATTGACCTTCAGGGTCTTATGAAGGATACAAGCTAGTTGGAGTTTTTTGAGTAATAGACATTTTGTCTAATGACTACTGAAATCGCCGATTAGTTTATCTGAATATTTGGAGTAATCTCTGATATTACCTGAGAAGAGAGTATTCTATGCTTAGATATAGGCTATAGCATAGTATTTGGAACTGATGCTCAGCCTACCTCCGAGTGACACGATTTCCCTGAAAGGATAAACCATGTATTGTCTTGTATAGTTATTGATATGCTACATTACACTACTTAACTCAATTAAGATATTAGTTGCAAAATAACGGTATATCTTATTATGTAAATACCGAGAATTCTACCTAGAAGATGCTTATGAATTTATGGATAAGGAGTGAACTACGTTTACTCCACTTCTGTAAATAGAGGCGTTTAGCACTTTGTGCTTGAAGGTAGGACTGGGGATTTTGCATACACATTCAGATGGTGACTAATCGTGAAATATCTTAATGGAATGAGTAAAGGTTAGTTATAAGATTCCTACGATCGGATAGTGACGGTTATACTGTCACAGCCTTTCTGAAAGAATGTTTAAATAACAACCTTGGACCTTAAAGTAAAGTTACTCAAAAAAGTTACTATCTAATTCAACCAGACCGCATCCAACATTGGTTGTTGGGGGTTATGCTGATAAATACTACTACACCAGATCAGAATATCGAACCACCCAAATGCAGTGGGAGTATGGTTTAACCATTGACTCACTCTGATTATGCAGAATTTACAGTCTTCTGAGGGTGATTGGTAACCTATGGTCCTCTGGATGGTCTGTATACGATTTTGATAAATAGAGGTTGGTTTAAAGAAATAACCTGTAAATGGAGTTTGGGTACTCCAGTTCTGTTCACACTCTTGTAGAACCACCTGAGTGTCTCAGGCTCAGTGGGAGAGATTGGATCTGTGTGAAAAGGAGTCGAATGAATAAGAAAGTTTTACTTTCAAGGCAAAGCCAAGTGGTCTAAGGGTAATTCCTCGACAAGTAGAGAGTTAAACTGGGGTGATGCACTGAAAATCTCTCATCATTCAGCCTTGCATGACTCCCTGGAAGCAGAAAGATTACCAGGGGTGATGCCCTAAAACTTTCTTGCCGTACAATGGAGCTTGAATTTATTTGAAACAGGGAAGGGTTATTTAGCATAATACCAATGGTAGATTGACTGCCTATGCTTATATACCCATCGGTGGATTGAAGCAAACCTCTAGGTCATTAAAAGCCATATGTTTGAAATATGTAGGCTTGACCAGAATATTGATAAGTCTTTCGTAAACAGAGTATCAATGTTGGTATAGTACTGCGTATTGGTGTTCGTAACGATAACAATGAAACAGTTGTGATCAACATGGGTGTGTTATCTGAAGTCAGAAACTGACGAGCCAAAACTTCTCTACATTAGAGAAGTGGACTGTATTCTTATAATTTGATTTGGTCGAATTCATGATAACAAGTTGTGGTTGTTTCCCATTCATCTTATTGTTAAATATGATAATGCATTTTCATGTGCAATATTCAACGAGAGGTTTCCTACCCAACAACTCACGGAATAATTCTCTCAATCTTCGGATATCGAGAAAATAGGATAAAAAAATTCTCTTTTCGATAGAGAAAGTCATGTTATTAAAAGGCAATAACAGTCGAATCTTGGATCGGACATTGAGTAGCAGTATAGTGCATCCTCAAGTACCTTCGGAGATCGAGGAGTAATATGCTAGTATTTTCGGGTGCAAACCTAAGTATTGATTACAATGATTCTGACTTTCAGTCAGGTTAAGGATGATCGTTGATTGATCTCAGGCTTAGTGTTTTCTCATAGTGATGGAGCTATAGTCTGGAGAAATCCAGCACTGTAGATTCGACTTAGTAAGTCGAGTACATAGCAGCTTCTGGAGCAGCTAGAGAGGCAGTATAGCTTGAAAGGTTCAATACTGATCTGGGAGTAATTCCACTTCTGGGTAAGTCGATATCACTTCGCTGTGAAAACAGTGGAGAGGTAGCTTATACAATGGATCTTCCCAATCACAAGAGGTCAAAAGCATATTGAAAGTGAATATCACCTGGTCAAACAGATCATGCAAAGAAGCGACGTTTCGGTCCTAAAGATCGCCTCGAGCCGACTACCTAGCTGATCAGTTTACCAAGACGCATGGCATCTAATGTCACTGATAAGTGCTTGGTGGGTATGAAATTGGGAGATATGTCTCATCTTCTTTAGAGAAAGTGGGAGAATGTTGTGGATAGAAAGAAGAATGGTGTGGTGCTCTAAAAACAATTGTTGCTTGTCTTTACGGGCAAGTGAGAGATTGTTGGACATAGTGCCCGAACGACAATTGTTGCTCGTCTATACAGGCAAGTGGGAGATTGTTGGAAGTAGCGACCGAAAGAAAATTTATGTAATTGTTTTTATAATTAATAAATGACAGATTTTTTCGTAGCTTATTACTTGCTTCGTGCTTGTAAGTAATACACTACTGAAAACCCCAAGCCGTATCATATGTAGCCATATAATTTAGTGTGTGTCATACATGAGAATTAAGTTTATGGTGATACACACAACTGTT
Source organism: Gentiana straminea (assembly GCA_036785695.1). NCBI lineage: Eukaryota > Viridiplantae > Streptophyta > Magnoliopsida > Gentianales > Gentianaceae > Gentiana > Gentiana straminea. The sequence continues at coordinate 666,445 of JAVUPR010000360.1, read as the reverse complement.
AGTCCGTGGTGAACTTAATCAAAGTATGGGGTCTATTGATTAAACCACCATTAATGCGCCCAGATCACTTTATGCTGTGACCGTCTTATCCAGACCGTCGACATTGGTTGTCTAAGTGGGGCATTTATATATGATGAGAGTCATATAGAACGGGACCGATTTAATCTGCGTTTCTCATATTATTTCGTGATTGAGAAATCTTATTAAATCAGAAGATGATCATATATGGATTAACCTTTATCCTGAAGTGGTTGCATACTCCTCCTTGTTTCAAGATAGGGTTAGATGTGTTCGTTAAGGATCGCTAAGAGGCGCGGTCCGAATCACTTTCACGTTGGCACTATTCTGGATTGAGTGAGGAGTGTGTGTCTCACAGATATGCAATCCATTCCTTCCCACGGGAAGTAGAAAGACAATCCCCTTATTTGTTAATCCTAGAAACTGATCGATTGGCCTAGTTCGTATTGGTTATGAACTAATTGATCACTAGTGGGTTAATGGTAAATAAGGATAAGATGTAAGGAAGAAGGTTTACGGAAATAATCCCGCTTCGTTACGGATAGTCTATGGAGGGTTACTCTATATGTAATGATTATATCAATGGACACTTCTCGACACGACATTATGAGAATAAGTTATATCTATAATCGATAGTGTTCAGTTTTCAGATTTATGGTGGCATAATTCCAGAATTAATAAGTTGAGTAGAAATATTATGTTTGATGAATATTTTAATCAATATATTGTAGCTTCTGGTTATAGGTCCATGGTCCCCGGGTTGGATCCTAACACGTGAGTGTTTTCTCGTTTTGTGGAACCTCGAGAATAAATTAAATAGTTGGTCTATTTAATGAATATACGGATATTATTTATTTGGTAATAATATGTAATATAGAAAAAACATTTTCTATTATCCAAAATGGTTAAAAAATGGCACCACATTTTTTTGGTTTTGGGAAATGAAGTTTTCTCCAAATTAATTATAATGTGGATAATGTAATTATTTATTTGTTAAATAATTATAAATAAGAAATTAGTTTTCTTATTGGATAAATAGGTAATTTGTTTTCCTATTGGATAAAGGTTTTTATTTTCCTAAAAGGAAAAGATAAACTCTGGAATTATTAGTTATTTCGTATTAAAAGAGAGTTCCTACCAACACATAATTGGAACCAAAAAAAAACCAACGCCAATTTTACAAAAAATGGGGGACGCACTTTTTGAAAATAGAGAGAAATTTTGTTTTCTTGTCTTAGCCATTGGGAGAAGAAAACTACGGTTTTTAGGCATATTCGAGGAGGTTTTACTACGAGGATCGACGTCCACTAGTCGTCGCTTGGAGATACAACTCGAAATAACAGCTTCTCTCCGGTTGGGTAAATCTACTAACCTTCTTGTAGATTATTAATTATTATGTAAATCATATCATGGTAAAATCGTAAATGAATATAATTCATTGCTTCCGCTGTGCATGATCGAGAGTCTCGATCGGTGCTCTGAATCAGATCTGACGATCCAATTATGGATCGGATACGGATTCGGGTATTTGTGTATCCAGCAAATGCAAGGTAACATTGCAACAGTTGGGAACAACATGGGTGTGTTATCTGAAGTCAGGAACTGACGAGCCAAAGCTTCTCTGAATTGGAGAAGTAGACTATATTCATAGAATTTGATTCGATAGAATTCATGAGAACAAGTTGTTGGTAGTATCCCATCAAGCTTATTTTTTAAGATGATAATGCATTTCCTCTGCAAAATTCAACTAGAGGTTTCCAACCCAACCCCTCACGGAATAATTCTCTTAAATCTTCGGATATAGAGAAAATGGGATATATTTTCTTTTGGATAGAAAAATCCTGGTTACTAAAAGTCAATTACCGTTGAATCTTGGATTCGTGTGTTGGTAAGCAGTATAATACATCCTCAAGTACCTATAGATAACGAGGAATTATATGCTAGTATATTCGGGTGGGAACCTGAATATTATTGACTAGACTAATTCTGATTTTCAGTCAGATTAAGGATGATCGTTAATCGATCTCGGGCTCATCGTTTACTCATTGTGGTGGAGCTACAGTCTGGAGTAATCCAACACCGCCGGTTTGACTTTGTAAGTCGAATAAATAGCAGCTTATAAAGCAGATAAAGAAGCATTATAGCTTGAAAGTTCAGTCCTGATCTGGGAGTAATTCCACTTCTAGGTAAGTCGATATCACTTTGCTGTGAAAACAGTTGAGAGGTATCTCATGCAAATGTTCTTCACAGTCACAAGAGGTCAAAAGTATATTGAGATAAAGTACCAGTTGCTCAGACAGACCATGCAAAGAGGTGACGTTTCGGTCCTAAAGTTTGCCTTGAGCCGACAACCTAGCTAATCAGTTTACCATGTCGCGTGGCATCTATTGTCACTGTAAGAGCATTGTGGGTATTGGGAGATATGTCTCATATGCTTCAAAGCAAGTGGGAGAATGTTGTGGATAGACAAAATAAGGGTGTGGTGCTCAAAAAACAGTTGTTGCTTGTCTAGACGAGCAAGTGGGAGATTGATGGATGTAGTGCCCGAAAGACAATTGTTGCTTGTCTATACGGGCAAGTGGGAGATTGTTTGAAGTAGCGCCCGAAAGACAATTTATGTAATTATTTTTTATTAAATGACAGATTTATTCTCATCTTTTTATTTGTTTTGTGTATATATTTAATACACCGCTGAAAACCCCAAGTCGTATCATATGTAGCCCTATAACTCAGTGTGTGTCACACATAAGGATTGAGCTTATCGTGATACACTTGAACTGTTAGTCCATGGTGAACTTAATCATAGTATGGGGTCTATTGATTAAACCACCATTAATGCACCCAGAGCACTTTATGGTGCGACCGTCTTATCCGGAACGTCGATATTGGTTATCTAAGTGGGGCATTTATATGTGATGTAGTCATATAGGACTGGACCGATTTAATCTGCATTTCTCATATAATCCCGTGATTGAGAAATCTTATTGAATCACAAGATGATCATATATGGATTAACCTTAATCCTGAAGTGATTGCATACTCCTACTTGTTTAAGGATAGGGTTTGATGTGTTCGTTAAGGATCACTAGGAGGCGCGGTCTGAATCACTTTCATGTTGGCACTATTCTGGGATGAGTGAGAAGTGTGTGTCTCACAGATATAGAATTCATTCCTTTCTGCGGGAAGTAGAAAGACAATTCCTTTATTTTTTAATCCTAGAAACTGATCGATCCATGGAGTTAGTATTGGTTATGAACTAATTGATCATTAGTGGGTAGGTAAATAAGGATAAGATATATTGAAGAAGGTTTACAGAAATAATCCCGCTTCATTACGGATAGTCTATGGAGGGTAGTCTATATGTAATGATTATATCATGGACACTTATCGACTTGACATTTTGAGAATAAGTTATATCTATAATCGATGGAGTTTAGTTTCGGATTTATGGAGGCGTAATTCTGGAATTAAAAAGTTGAGTAAGAATATTCTGTTCGATGAATATTTTTTTCAATTTATTGTAGCTACTGGTTATAGGTCCATGGTCCCCGGGTTGGCTCCTAACATGTGAGTGTTTTCTCGTTTTGTGGTACCTCAAGAATAAATTAAATAGTTGGTCTATTTAATGAAAAGACATTAAATAATATTATTTATTTGGTAAATAATATGTAAAATAGAAAAGACATTTTCTATTAAATTTAATGGCAAATGTGGCGCCATATATGTTGAGTAAATTAGGAAAAAAAAATTCCTAGATTGTTGGTCCCTTGAAAAGGCTTTGGTTAAGTTTAGAGGGGGGGGGGGTGAATAAACTTAACACTTAAAACTTTTGGAGTTAACAAACTGAGCAACTTCGTAGCCTGCTGATACCTCAGTAGTCTGCTGACACCTCAGTAGCCTGCTGATACATAGTAGTCTACTGATGGTTGAGTTTACTGAATTTGTGCAGCGGAATTATATAAAAAATTAAGCCTTATTACTTGTTGTTAAATATAATACTAAGTATTAGATACTCAGTAGTGTATGTGTGTGAGTTCAGTTGCTAGATTCAGTAGGTTGATGTGTATAATAAACTAAATGCAGAATGTAAGTGCAGAAAGTAAGTAGGCGATTTTATAGTGGTTCCAGGTGGTGTAATCATGTCAGTCCACTCTTCTCCTGTGATGTTAGAGGTAATTCACTAGAGATCTTTGATGTAGCTGTTACAAAGATTCCTAAGTTGCTTGTCCGTCACCAATAACTATGGCTTCACAAACTGAACACTTGGAACAGTAGGATTGTTTGCTCCAAAGTCTTCCACTTGGTCCTTGAAGGGTAGAATTGCCTCTTCACCAGCTCCACCACAAACAACAGTCTTTCACACAAAAGTGCTTCACTGTCTTCAGCAGATTCTTTGTAGAATAAAGAATGAATCAAGTAAATGATTTAGTTGCAGCAGCTTGATCAGGATGAAGATGATCAGCAGCTTGCAGTCTTCAAGTGTGTAAACTTGATGTAGCTTGAATACAGAATACACTTGAAGATTTTCTCTGGATCAGTAGCCTTAAGCTCAGTAAGTTCAGTAGGGTGCTTTTCTTGATAAAATGCAGCTCAGAATTATCTCTTGTATTTCCTTAATTTTCATCATCTTTTTCTGAGTTGGAAGTCCTCTATTTATAGGTAGGAGTCCATGTGACTTGTATTTGAAATTCAAATAGCCGTTCCTGGTTTTGTCCTATCTGAATTGCTTTCTGTCACTATTCATAGGACTGACACTGCCAAAATCCTTTTTGACAGAATACAATCAGTCCACCCTTTGACTTAAAACCATTGGATAAAGTCCTGAATCATCCCAACGTCTTTTTAATCTCAGCCATTGATTTGTTTCATAAATCAGAGGTAGTTGGCTGTCCTTATCCATGTAATCTTCCAATGTAATCTTGAATTAATCGAGGTATATATATCAGCAGGTTGATCGATCATCTGTCGAAATACCTATCAGTCTACTGAACTATAATTTGCTGTGTTTAAAACACAATGCAGCAGGCTTCTTTTATCTAACTTTTATTTGTGAAGTTAGATTACACCTTTTTGCAAATAACTAAGTTCCAATCACCATCCAACTTAAGGAACTTAGACCTTGTACACAAGGTATATGCAATCAGTTTAGGTCATCACAGACTTGCCTAAATTCCGATTCCATATCCTTGACTTTAATTACTATGTTTTATCCCTTAGCCTTCATTAACTGAGTTTGAGCCCTCAGCCTTCAGTCTTCAGCAGGTTCCTGACTAGTCTACTGACCTATCTACCCTACTGATATAGACTAGTCTGCTGATATAAGTCAGCTGACCATTACAGTGCTTGTTTGATCAAACCTATTCAAAGATCAAACTCTAATAAACCTATACATTTGATCTAGACATCTTTTTGCCTTTGCACTATAACAGTTAGTCTGGAACTCACTAAAACTCAGAAATAAGTCCAACAATTTCCCCCTTTTTGGTGATGATGCCAATACCCTCACCTAATAGCAAAGCAAAAAGATTGAAAACAAAAACAAAACAAATTTAGTCATCTTTCATTATAATCATTTGTTCAAAATTATTACAGTCTAGCATCGGCAAAGATAAAACAGATAAGTATGCTGATCTACTGTCTTCTTTCTCTTTCTTGTCTTGCTTTTTCTGCTTGTTCTTGATAAGCTCTTATTTCAATGATCATCTCTCTCATCCAGTCATTTTCATTTAGAGAGAAGTCAATGTGAGGATTCACTTGTTTCCACCAATGCCAAGCTTCAAGAAGAGTTAGATTAATCTGATGTACCCTGAAGCCTAACTTCATGAAAACTCCCTTGAACTCATTCAGTGATTCCTTTGCATTTGTGGTAGATAAATTACTTTCACCTCTACCACCTCTTCCACCTCTTCCACCTCTTCTTGAAGCCCTCTTGGATTTAACTCTTGCTTCCCAAAATTTTAAACTCAAAAATGAGTTAAGGCCTTCATGAAAGCCCTTGTCATGATAAGGTCTTCTTCTGTTGTAGTATACCTTCTTGTACTGTTTGAGAAGATCATCTATAAGTGGAAGTCGGCCAGGTGCAGGTTCTCTATCTGCATTGGTATCATCTTCCCATCTTTTCTTGGCAAAAATTCTTGCAGCCTCTTTTGCTACTGCTGTTTGACCCTCTTCCCCCTTATTGACATCATCAACAAACCGGGACAGCATGCCATGCACACTTTCCTGTGTGACTACTAGGTTGTTCAGTTGACTTTCAATGATTTCAGTCCTAGTATCAATTGATGTGATCCTTCCTTCGATTGTTTGCCCCAGCAGGGTTATCCTTTCAGTGATTTTAGGATCCAGTACTTCAGGTTGTGGTGCAGCAGTAGACTCAGCAGGTCTATGTACCTCAGCAAGATTATCCAACTTTTTCTGAATGGATTCAAGTTGATCTTTCAAAAATTTCTCCTTCAGTGTATTACCCTGTTTGATTCCTCTCACATCTTGTGTTAGATCAGCAATGGCATACTGATTAGATGTGTAATTTGAAGCAACTGTCTCAGTAGATCTTCTATTGTTATCCACTAGCTTCATCAGTTCTTCAAATCTTTGTTCCTGTCTATCCAATTGAGTTCTTAATTGTTGCATGTCATTCCTGACAGTCCTCAACTCATTCAAAACTTCTACTGGCACTTCACCAGCCATTCTTCCAACAGTAGCTCCATCAGCAGGCTCTTCTACATTATATTGTTGCCTCTGATTGCTGATCACCAAAGCAAAACTCATATCCCTTCCAGCAGGGTGAGGTCCTTGGTACTCCTCCAAGATAGGATCAATAGCAGGTTCTTCATTCACTGGTTCATCATCAGTAGATCCTTCAATTTGAAATTCTTCATCACTGTAATCATAATCCAGTAGCTGTTCTTCCTCATCATCAACAGCAGCCTGCTGACTATCTTTTCCTATAGTGGCCTTGTCTCCAACAGGCTCTACTACAGCAGCCTGTTCCAAAACAACATTAGGGGTTTCCTCCAAACCCAAAGTTTGTTCCAACCTTTGTCCAGGTGCTGTTTGTAACTCAGAAGCCTGTACCTCATGTTCCAACCTGTGTCCAGGTGCTATTTGTATCCCAGCAACCTGTACGTCCTCTTCAGTTCTTTGTTTTGGTACAATTTGTGCCACAACAACTTGATCAGGGAATATATCCATGTTTTATTTTTGAAATTCCCCCATATCAGTGATCCTCCTTAGATAATTTGCAATTTTGGTTAAGGCATCCTCAGTGTCAATCCAGTCTGGATATTGAATTGATTCCTCTGAACTGGCACTAGGTTCACTGTGGTCAGTAACCCTCTCATCATCCAAATCTACATTTTGCTGATCTTCAGGTTGTTCAGTTGGTTCAACAACAAACATATCATCAATCTCACCAACCATCTTGTTTGCACCAATCTCTATTCCCTCATTGATTTGTGCCTAAATATCATCTACGGTGAGATTTTCCAAATCCTCATCCATTTGTCCAGTATGTTGTCTATCGGTAGACTGTCCTGTACCGGTAGACTGCCCTACATTAGGATAAATCAACATTGCAGTACCACTGGTTCCTCCTGGACCTGATGGATAATCACCCTAAGAATCTGATGATGATGAGTCATCACTGTCATCTCTGGGGTCCCTGAACTTGATACCCTCCTCTTTCTGTTGATCATCAAAGATATCCATCAATCTTGATTGCAGCAAAGTGGTATAAACAAGTTCAAGTAAATTCTCCACTCCCAACTTGTCAAAAGCCCATTCCTCAAAATCAGTCATAGGTTCTGCAGCTGGCTTTTGCCTCTTGTAAAATCCAAATTTCTATTGGAAATAATCAGCCACTTTTTGGAGTTTAGGATCAACAAAATCCTCTTTCCTTTTCATCTCAAATCTTTCAAATGGCATTGTTGGTTTCCTGGGAGCTGTTTGTTCACTCTGAAACCTCCAAAGGTCCCAACTAGCAGAGTCAAAGTTTCTTCAATAGATGCATGTAGGTCAGTAGGTTGCTCAGAATGTATATTTGTTCCTACTACCTCCATCTGTACCACACTTGGTTCCCCCTGACTTATATGCTCATTAGCAGGGTTAGCAGCAGACTGTTCTTCCCCCTGAACTATTACAGGAATTGCAGGGTCTTGTACCAATGTTTCAGTTGCCACAACGATACAGACTCAGTGGTTTGCTTGTGGTTCTTCTACGACTTTTCCACTTCCACGGCAGGTGTAGATTCAGTTGTTTGCTGTGGTTCTTCAACAAGTTGCTCAACAACAACTTGTGCAGTTTCAGTAGGCTCAGCAGCCTTAACAGGTGAGGATTCTGTAGCTTCAACAACAGGCTCAGGTACAGCAGACTGTTGTGATTCTCCAACAGATTGCTCAACAACAATCTTTACATCCTCAGTAGGCTTTATAATAGTTATAGGCTCAGCATCAATAGCCTCTCCTACTTCTCCTTCTTCTTCTACTGCTTCTTCTTCTTCTTCTTCCCTTTGAGCCTCCAAAATTTTCAATTGTTTCCCCTTTCCATTTTTCTTTTTCTTCTTAATAATTTCTTTCATTCTCTTGGAAAGTGGCTCATCTTCAATTTCAATTACAGTAGACTTCCTCTTTCTACTGGCTTCTTTCTGTTTCTCCTTCAAAACTTCAACAACAGACTTCTTTGAACCAACTACAGCAGATTCAACAACTTCAACCTCTACTGGTTCCTTAGTAGACTCAGTAGTCTCTGCTGTTTGCTTTCTTGTCTTTCTAGGCTTTAACATCTCTGTTATTTTTCTTGTATCTGTAGCCTTTCTTTTCTCGCACTTTTCTTTGGTGCAAAGCGGGTTTGACAGTTTTCTTAACAGTTTGCTTGACCTGCTCACCACCAGCATCACCATCATCTCCACCATTATCACTATCAGCAGCCTCGGCAACACCTTCTTCATTATCATGCAGAACAGGGATATGATAATTAATCTCTTTCTTGTATCTGGATTGGTTTATCTTCTCAGGTGCAACATCAGGAATTTCCAAATGATTCAGTAGGGCCTGAACCATTAATCCTAAGGGTAAGGCCTTGGATTTCCTTTTTACTTCTCTTTCTTCTTTTGCAACTTTCTTCATGTAATGGATAAAGTATCCAGCCCAATTAAATTTCATACTTCTGCAAATAATCATCAGCAGCTCAATCTTGGGTCCTGATAGAGTATCCATACTTCCAACAAGGCCTAGGATATTCTTAGCAATGATTTTGCTCAGCAGGTTGTACTCAAATCCAATGTGTCTTACATTGATGCCTGGTATTGATTTGGTGGCTTCATTAGTCTTGATTTTGTCAACAAATCCATCTTGGACAATCCCATTTCCTCAGGATTTGTTGGACCGTCTGTTACTTCTTCAAAACCAAAAACTTCCCTCAGTAGGTTTGATGAAATTTCAGTTTCTTGGGCATTTACAGTTGTTTTGAATGCTTCTCTTCCTTCTTTTGTTACTATGTTCCTCCATAAGCTGACAACATTTGTGTATGAGATTGTTTCCAATCTTAAGTTAAGTACATTCTCCAAGCCTTCATATCTCCTTATTCTTCGACCAATGTTGATTGCTAGTTCAGTTTGGTTTGCATCAACAACAAAGCCTCTTACACTTTGGCTTGATCCAATCTGGACATCAACCTTTTCCACCATTGATATAAGAAAAAGATGAAGAAAAGAACTTCTCAAATCTGTGTTCACACTGTGTAAATACAGAGAATATCAATCTGAGATTTTGTAGTAGCCTCTGTGTAATAGTCTGTGAATATATAGGCAAATGCAGTTGAAACTGTCAGAACGTGCACTGTTTCATTTAACCATGATTAATTTGAGTGAATGCTAACTTGACACATGGCCCATTACTTTTCATAACGTATTATAACCGTTAGATCGTGTAACTGCGGTTATAAAGGATAGAATAAATATCCTGCCAATTAATCTTTGACTTTAGTAAGTTTGACTGAATAACGTATTCTTCAGCAGACTTGTCAACAGCAGGGTTGGCTCAGCAGCCTGCTGATAAAGATGCTTCAGCAGCCTGCTGACAGTGTAACTCTGCTGATCTTTGATTCCTTCTTGTTTTGTTCAATTGATAATACAAGATGAAGTATAATACCAATGACAGATCTTTCAAGTGAGCTTACCCAACATGACAAAGACCAATCCCATTGGCAACCTCATTTGCTCAATTGTCCAAACATATGTACATGGAATTGTTGATACCAATGACTAATCTGCTAAGTGAGCTCACCCAACATAGCAAAGACTAATCCCTTTGGTGAATTCCAGTACATTGCTGATTGTCAGTCAACTTTTATAATTCCAAGTTCAGTCCTTAGTTTAGAAAATCTTTCACTATCCAAAGGTTTAGTGAAAATATCAGCAAGTTGATCTTCAGTTGCACTTGTGTTATCACACATAATTGGAATTTCTTTTTCTTCAATTCCATAATCCCTTAATTGTTGTCTTAACCACAGTATCTGTGCACAGCAACTTCCAGCAGCAATGTATTCAGCTTTAGCAGTGGAAGTTGATATTGTGTTCTGTTTCTTGCTAAACCAGGAAACCAGTCTATTTCCCATTAACTGACAGGTTCCTGTGGTGCTTTTTCTATCAATTTTGCATCCAGCATAGTCAGAATCTGAGTAGGATATAACCTTGAAACTTCCATCCTTGGAATACCATATCCCTACTCCCAAAGTCTCTTTAAGGTACTTGAGAACTCTTTTGACTGCACCTAAATGACTTTCTTTAGGTTTGGATTGAAATCTTGCACAGACACCTACAACAAAGGATATATCAGGTCTACTGGCAGTAAGGTACAACAGACTGCCTATCATCCTTCTGTATAAAGTCTGATCAACATCTTTTCCTTCTTTGTCTTCATCCAATCTGATATTTGTACTCATTGGAGTTGATATTTTGGTGCTGTTTTCCATACCAAATTTCTTCAGTAGCTCCTTGGTATACTTGGTTTGATGAATGAAAATTCCATCTTTCATCTGTTTCACTTGCAATCCCAAAAAGTAGCTCATTTCTCCCATCATACTCATTTGGAATTTACTCTTCATTAGATTTGCAAACTTCTCACATAGCAATTCATTTTCAGAACCAAAGATTATGTCATCAACATAAATCAGTACTCAAATAGGTGAAGTCTTTGTCCTTCTCATTGATTCTGAAAAGACTCTTATCAATGGTGCCTTTTGTAAAACCATTGTCCACCAAGAATTGAGATAGAGTCTCATACCATGCTCTTGGTGCTTGTTTCAAGCCATAAAGTGCTTTATTGAGTTTATACACTTTAACTTCTTGATCTTTAACTTCAAATCCAGGAGGTTGTTGAACATACACTTCCTCCTCTAAAATGCCATTCAAAAAAGCACTCTTGACATCCATTTGATATACCTTGAAGTTTTTATATGCAGCATGTGCCAAGAATAATCTGATAGCTTCCAATCTTGCAACAGGTGCATAAGTTTCATCAAAATCTATTCCTTCAGCTTGAGAATAGTGTTTTGCAACTTGTCTGGCCTTATTCATCCAGTTTGTTTCTGTATACCCATTTAGTACCAATGATATTTGCATAACTAGGCCTTTCAACTAGTGTCCAAACTTGATTTCTATCAAATTCATTCAATTCTTCTTGCATAGCAATTATCCAATCTAGATCTGAAATTGCTTCCTCAACAACTTTAGGTTCTACTTGAGATAGAAAACAAGTAAACATTGCTTCTAATTGTCTTCTAGTCCTTACACCTTGTTGTACATTGCCAATAACTTGTTAAGCAGGGTGATTCTTTAACCATTGTGGATTCTGGTTAGATTGATTTTTAGGAACCTCATCTTCAGTAGGGTCTGCTGTATCTTCAACAGGGGGTTCAGCAGATCCTTGAATTGCTTCAGTTGTAGCATCAGTAGTATCACCAGCAGGGTGTTCAACAGGGGTAGAATCAGAAACTTTTAAGTCATTAAACCTTTCCAAAACTTCAACACAATCTGGATCATTGACTTGTAGGTTCTCAGCAGGTTCACAACCTTCATCTTCCATACCAGTGAACTTAGGTTCATCAAACACAACATGTATTGTTTCTTCATGTTTCAGTGACCTCTTGTTCAGTACCCTGAATGCCTTGCTGACTGAAGAATATCCCAAGAAAATTCCTTCATCTGATTTAGGTTGGAATGTCTTCAAATGTTCCTTATGATTCAAGATAAAACACTTGCTTCCAAATGGATGGAAATAAGATATGTTAGGTTTTCTTCCATTCCAAATCTCATAAGGTGTCTTCAGCATCTTTTTGTTCACTGAAGTTCTGTTTTGTGTATAGTATGCTGTATTAACTGCTTCAGCCCAATACCTTTCAGGTAGCAATGCTTCACAAATCATTGTCCTTCCTGCTTCTTTTAAAGTCCTGTTTCTTCTTTTAGCAACCCTATTTAGCTAAGGTGTACCAGCATCAGCAAGTTGATGTAGTACACTATTCTGGTCACAGTATACTCTTATATCTTTATTTAGAAACTCAGTACCCTTGTCTGATCTGATTTTTACTACTGTTAAACTTTTCTCATTCTGTAATCTCTTCAAAAGTTCAGGCATCTTTTGAAGTGTTTCACTTATCTTGTTCATAAATACAACCCAAGTGTACCTTGAATAATCATCCACAACTACTAAGGTGTATTTCTTTCATGTAACACTTGTTGGTGTAACTGTTCCAAATAGATCCATATGCATCAGCTCCGAGACTCTATTAGTTGATTGCTTAGTCTTTGATTTGAAGCTTGACTTTGTTTGTTTACCTTGCTGACAAGCATCACATATAGTATCTTTTTTGAATGTGATCTCAGGTAAACCAATCACCAGTTTCTTCTTCACCAACAGATTGATGTCATCAAAATTCAAGTGATTCAACTTTTTGTGCCATAACCAATTGAGTTCTGACTTGGTATTCACAATCAGACAGGTTTCTGGAACTGCAGTAGACCAATCCACAACATACATGTTTTGTTGTCATCTACCAGCCAATACAACTTGATCACCTCTTTCACTAATGACAATACAGTTGTTTTTTTCAAAAGAGACCTTGTATCCCATGTCACAGAATTGACCAGTGCTCAGCAAGTTGTAGTCCAGTCCTTCCACATATGCAACATTCTTGATTGTAAGTCCATTTCTTACAAGTGTGCCATATCCTCTTGTATATCCAGGTGTATTCTTGTTTCCAAAATTCACCCTTGGACCATCCTTTGTCACAAAATTTGACAAACAGTGCTTATTATTTGTTATATGTCTGGAACATCCACTGTCAAAGTACCAGACACCCTACAAAACAAAGTTAATACATTTTAGGTACCCAAACCTGTTTGGGTCCATAATGGTCAGTGGTAAGCATGACCCTTGGTAAGTTTCCATAAGGTCTTCTCCTAAAAGTGTCATACTTTGGTTCATACATGTATTCCACACATCCATAAGTTCTAACAGTTGGTTGTGTAGGATTCACATATGTTTTCTGGCCTTTTGGTTTATAATATTGTTTGAAGTGATTCTGGTTGTTAGAAGCATTAGCATAACCATTGGTTTGATGTCTGTTAGGAACAGCCCTGTAGTATGGAGTCTGCTGAGGTCTCTGCTGAGGCTTTGTATAAGTCCTCCGCTGATCCCTCTGCTGATTCCATTGCTTAGATTTTACCCTAGCAGCATGGTTATTCTTACTGTTTCTAATAGCAGGTGCTGGAATATTCCAATCATCATCAACAGTCTACCTTTCCCCCTGAGATAAATATCCCTAGAATGATTAACATTTTTGGGTTTAGGATTCTTATCCTTGGAATATTTTTGGTTCTTTCCTTTTTGTGGTCCAGCAGACTTGGTAGATGGTCTGCTATCAGCAGGTCTAGAAGGCACATCAGTCCTACTTTTGGATTTATTCTTTTTATTAGGAGCTGTTGACTTCTTTGACTTCTGGTTTTGCTTTCTTGAAGCATTCTCAGTAGGTTTTACTACCTCAGCAACCTTACTGGGAGTTGGATCTTGTGCAGGTACAAACGTAGGACCAATTCTGGTACTATGTTCAGTAACCTTACTGGATCCACTATTTTTGGATTGTTGAGTTCCAAATCCAAGCCCTGTTCTATCACCATAAGGCTTTCCAGATTTGTATGCAGTAGAGGAACAAGATGGTTCAGCAGATTAAGAAGCTACTGGATGTTCAGCAGGCTTATACTGAGTCTGTCCAACATCTTTTTCCTTACCTTTGAGAACCCTTAATTCCGCATTCAATCTTTCAACTTCTACTTGAAGAGCTTCTTTTTCAGCCTTCACAATCTCATAACCAGATTGTATTTTCCTCAGTTGATTGAGGATGGCATCCAAAGCTTCACAATCTCATAAGAGTTTCTTGGATTTGAACCACAAGTTGATTCACAATCACTTCCAGCAGGAGTGTTAATTGATACAGTATTGTATACCTCCTCTGTTTCATCCATATTAGCCATTAATGCATAGTCTTCCATATCAGCAACCAGTGCTGTGTCATCAGATTCATTTCCCTTTTCAGATTCCACTTCATAACCCGATTCATCTTCAGCAACCATAGCCTTCTTTTACTTCTTTGTTGGCTATTGGTCTTCAGTAGTTCAGGACAATAAGGTCTAAAATGTCCTGGCTTCTTGCAATTGAAGCAAAGATAATCATGTTCCTTACTTTGTTTTAACTCAGGACAGTCAGGTTTGAAATGCCCTGGTTTCTTGCAATGGAAACACAAGTAATCATTGTCTTTCCTTGAATCATCCTTCTTCTTTTCAATGAATTTCTTAGTGAAATTCCTTGGAGAGCTCTTTCCAGTCTACATCATCCTGATCTTCTTGCTCAGTAGGGAAATCTGCTCTTGCATTTCATCCAGCAGATCATCTTGAGCTCCTGATGTCTCTTCTTGATGTTTAGCAGCCAATGCAGTTGTCTTTGGTTCCTCTTTTTCAGTGGTAGGAACCAATCTCTTGTTGAATTCATAAGCTTTAAGATCTGAGAATAATTTGAAAGTATCCTCTTCATGTAGCTTTCTCATTTCTTCTATTGCAGCGACTTTCATCTCCCAAACTTCTTTGTCAGGTAATGCTTCCAAGATTTTTGAGTTGATTTCTTCTTTTGAATAACTTACACTCAGTAGGGCAAGTTCATCCAGGATTGCATTAAATCTTGATTCCATTTGCTCAATGGTTTCATTTGGTAGCATTTTGAAATTTTGAAATCTCTTTTTGGCCATCACTGATTTTATTCTTCTTGATTGCATCAGTGCCTTCACAGATCAATTGTATCTTGTCCCAAAGTTCTTTTGCTGTTTTGAAATCTTTAACCTTCATGTACATATTGCTATCCAAGGTTCTATAAATTATATCAATAGCAATATTGTTGAAGTTTGCTCTCTTTCTATCTTCAGCATTCCATTCTCTTTTTGGTTTTGGAATGTACTCTGTCACATCACCCACTGTTACTGACTTGGTAATCTCCAAAGTGGTCCATCTCGCAAAGACACATCCATCATTTCATCATGAGTTGCGCAAGGTAAGCCTCGCATTCGACGTTTATATTCATCAAATCTATCTAGAGAACACATCGGCATAGTTCTAGCATACTTGGTTGTTATCCATGATGCAAGTCTTTGAAAATCAGTGATTTGAAAAAGTTTTCAAAGTATTTTCACAAGCACAACAAGTAGGATTACTTCAGAACAGAAGCACTGCTCCGATACCAATTATTGGTCCCTTAAAAAGGCTTTAGAGGGGGGGGTGAATAAACATAACACTTAAAACTTTTGGAGTTAACAAACTCCGCAACTTCGACGACCTGCGCGATACTTCGATAGTCTGTCGACACCTCGCAGCCCGCCGATACACGTAGTCTACTGAAAGTTGAGTTTACTGAATTTGTGCAGCGGAATTATATCAAAAATTAAGCCTTATTAATTGTTGTTAAATATGATACTAAGTATTAGATACTCAGTAGTGTATGTGCGTGAGTTCAGTTGCTAGATTCAGTAGGTTGATGTGTATAATAAACTAAATGCAGAATGTATGTGCAGAAAGTAAGTAGGCAGATTTTATAGTGGTTCCAGGTGGTGTAATCCTGTCAATCCACTCTTCTCTTATGATGTTGGAGGTAATTCACTAGAGATCTTTGATTTAGTTGTTACAAAGATTCCTAAGTTGCTTGTCCTTCACCAATAACTATGGCTTCACAAACTGAACACTTGGAACAGGTAGGATTGCTGCTCCAAAGTCTTCCACTGGTCCTTGAAGGGTAGGATTGCCTCTTCACCAGCTCCACCACAAACAACAGTCTTTCACACAAAAGTGCTTCACTGTCTTTAGCAGATTCTTTGTAGAATAAAGAATGAATCAAGTAAATGATTCAGTTGCAGCAGCTTGATCAAGATGAAGATGATCAGCAGCTTGCAGTCTTCAAGTGTGTAAACTTGATGTAGCTTGAATACAGAATACACTGGAAGATTTTCTCTGTATCAGTAGCCTTAAGCTCAGTAATTTCAGTAGGGTGCTTTTCTTGATAAAATGCAGCTCAGAATTATCTCTTGTGTTTCTTTAATTTTCATCAACTTTTTCTGAGTTGGAAGTCCTCTATTTATAGGTAGGAGTCCATGTGACTTGTATTTGAATTTCAAATAGCCGTTCCTGGTTTTGTCCCATCTGACTTTCTTTCTATCACTATTCATAGGATTGACACTGTCAGAATCCTTTTTGACAGAATACAGTCTGTCCACCCTTTGACTTAAAACCATTGGATTAAGTCATGAATCATCCCAATGTCTTTTTAATCTCAGCCATTGATTTGTTTGATAAATCAGAGGTAGTTGGTTGTCCTCATCCATGTAATCTTCCAATGTAATCTTGAATTAATCGAGTTATATATATCAGCAGGTTCATCAGTCTGCTGAAATACCTATCAGTCTACTGAACTATAATTTGTTGTGTTTAAAACACAATGCAGCAGACTTCTTTTATCTAACTTTTATTTATGAAGTCAGATTACACCTTTTTGCAAATAACTAAGTTCCAATCACCATCCAACTTAAGGAACTTAGACCTTGTACACAAGGTATATGCAATCAGTTTAGGTCATCACATACTTGCCTAAATTCTGATTCCATATCCTTGACTTTAATTACTAAGTTTGATCCCTTAGCCTTCATTAACTGAGTTTGAGCCCTCAGCCTTTAGTCTTCAGCAGGTTCCTAACTAGTCTACTGACCTATCTACCCTACTGATATAGACCAGTCTGCTGATATAAATCAGCTGACCATTACAGTGCTTGTTTGATCAAACCTATTCAAAGATCAAACTCTAATAAACCTATACATTTGATCTAGACATCTTTTTGCCTTTGCACTATAACAGTTAGTCTGGCACTCATCACTAAAACTCAGAAATAAGTCCAACATAGATTATGTCACATGTGTAATTAGTTAATTGTTTATTTGTTAGATAATTAATGTAAAATAGATAAGAGATTGATTTATTGGGAATTATCTCTTATCTTATGGCAAATGTCTTTTCCTTATGGGAATAGGTAATTGTGGTGTGAAAAGGATAACTCTCTCTTGACTACTTATTTTCCTATATAAAAAAGAAAAGAAAAATTAGTTTCTTGTTCTAGTCAATAAGAGAAGAAAAACCTAGGGTTTTTCTTGGGCATATTCGAGGAGGTTCTACGGCGAGGATCGACGTCCACCAGTCGTCGCTAGGTGACACAATCCGGAAGACTGCGGCTTCTCCCTCTCTATCGAATTACTATTTCTCTTCAATTAGGTATGTTGGAAATATTTTATGTTTTAATGATGAGTGATAGACTAGCTGTTATAGAGCAAAGGCAAAAAGATGTCTACATCCAATGTATATGTTTATTAGAGTGTGATCTTTGTATAGGTTTGATCAAACAAGCACTGTAATTAGGTCAGCTGACTTTATTAGCAGACCTGTCTAGATCGGTAGGGAAACAAGGTCAGTAGAGTGTCTAGGAACCTGCTGAAGACTGAAGGCTGAGGGTACAAACTCAGTTATTAAAGGCTAAGGGATCAAACTTAGTATTTAAAGTCAAGGATATGGAATAAGAATTCAGGGTAGTCATTGATGACCTAAACTGATTACATATACCTTGTGTGCAAGGTCTAAGTTCCATATGTTAAGTGGTGATTGGAACTTAGCTATGTTCAAAATTTTGTACTCTAACTTCACAATAAAAAGTTAGATGAGAAGAAGTCAGCTGATGTGTTATTAAAACACAGCAGACATAAACTTGCTGAAAGATGTGTACATCAGCAGGCGGTTATACTTCAGATATTTGCTGAGTATAATTCTTGATTTAATCAAGGATTACATTGGAAGATTACAAGGATAAGGATTGATTACAAGCCTTGATGTTGTCAACAAATCAATGGCCAAGATAAAAAGAACGTTGGAAAGATTCAGAGGATTAACCAATGGACACAAGTCAAAGGGTGGACAGACTGAAAACTGACAAAAAGCAAACTGACAGTGTTAGTACTATGAACAGAGAAAGAAAGAAAGTCAAGATGGAGACAAATCTGAAACGGCTATGTTTGAAATTCAAACATAAGTCACAGGATTCTCACCTATAAATAGAAGACTCCTGATTCTGATACAGGTGATGAAAAACAAATAATCTACTAAAAGCTATAAAGTTTTTTATCGAGAAAATCACCCTGCTGACATACACAGAGATTTAACTGACTGATCTAGAAATATCTTCAAGTGTAATCTGCTATCAAGTTACATCAAGAATACACACTTGAAGACATCAAGCTATTGATCATTTCATCCTGATCAAGCTGCTGACAACTGAATCATTTACTTGATTCAACCTTTCTTTTACAAGAAACCTGCTGAAGACAGAGAAGCACATAGGTGCCAAGAACAGTTGTTTGTCGTGGAGCTGGTGAAGAAGCAATCCTACCCTTCAAGGACCACTGGAATACTTTGGAGCAGTAATCCTACCTGTTTCAAGTATTCACTTTGTGAAGCCATATTTATTAGTGAAGGACAGTCAGCTTATGGATTTTTGTAACTGCAACCACAAAGATCGCTCATGAATTTGCTCCAACATCACAGGAGAAGAGTGGACTGACAGGATTACACCATCTAGAACCCCTATAAAATTTGCCTACGTACTTTTTGCATTTAGTATACTGATCACATCAACTTACTGAAACTAGCAACTGAATCACACACTTACACTACTGAGTATCTAATACTTACTATCAACTTTTCAGCAACAAGTAATAAGGCTTAATTTGAATATATTCCGCTGCAACAAATTAAGTTATATCTACAGTCAGCAGACTACTGAGCATTCAGCCGGCTACTAACATTGCTGAGTTTGTTAATTCCAAAAGTTTTAAGTGATAAGTTTATTCACCCCCCTCTAAACTTAACCAAAGCCTTTTCAAGGGACCAACAATTGGTATCGAGCAGTGCTTCTGTTCTGAAGTAATCCTACTTATTGTGCTTTTGAAAACACTTTGAAAACTTTTTCAAGTTTCTGATTTTCAAAGCTTTGCATCATGGATAACAACCAGTATGCTAGGACTATGTTGATGTGTTCCTTAGATCATTTTGATGTGTATAAACGTCGTATGCAGGCTTATCTACTTGCAGCACATGATGAGATGATGGATGTGCTGACTGATGGACCTCTGGAAATCACTAAGGCCATAATTGTGGGCAGGGAAACTCAGTATGTTCCAAAACCAAAAATAGAGTGGGGTTGCTGAAGATAGAAAAAGAGCAAACCTCAACAATATTGCTATTGATATCATATAAAGTACCTTGGATTGCAATATGTACATGAAAGTGAAGGATTGCAAAACTGCAAATGAACTTTGGGAAAAATTACAACTTATCTGTGAAGGCACTGATGCTATAAAGAAAAACAAAGTTAGTGTAGCCGAAAGAAAGTTCCAAGATTTCAAAATGAAATCAAATGAAACCATTGAGCAAATGGAGTCAAGATTCAATGCTATCATGGAAAAGATTTCAAAATGAAATCAAATGAAACCATTGAGCAAATGGAGTCAAGATTCAATGCTATCATGGATGGACTCACCCTACTGAATGTAATCTATACAAAAGAAGAGATTAATACAAGAATCTTAGAAGCCCTACCTACAAAGGAAGTTTAAGAGATGAAGGTTATTGCCATAGCAGAATCCAGGAGTCTATATGAAGAAGACACCTTCAAGTTGTTTTCAGATCTCAAAGCATATGAATTCATTAAGAAACTTGTTCTTGAGACTGTAAAAGAAGAACCAAAGAATACTGCATTGATTGCTGCACATAAAGAAGAATCGTCAGGTGGTCAAGATGATCTACTGGATGAGATGCAAGAGCAAATTAACCTACTGATCAAGAAGATAAGATGATTAAAACAGGAAGGGGTTCTCCAAGGAATTTCACAAAGAAATCAAGTGAAAAGAAGAAGGAAGAATCCAAGAATGATAATGATTATTTGTGCTTTCATTGCAAGAAACTAGGACACTTCAAACCTGACTATCCTAATTTGAAACAGAAAAAGGAACCTGATTATCTGTGCTTCAACTGCAAGAAACCTGGACCTTTCAGACCTGATTGTCCAGACCTACTGAAGAACAAAAATCAGCAAAGAAGATCAGGCAAGAAAGGAATGGTTGCTGATGATGAATCAGGCTATGAAGTTCAATCAGAAAAGGGAAATGAATCTGATGATACTGCACTTGTTGCTGATATGGATGATTATGCTTTAATGGAAAATATGGATGAGACTGAGGAGGTATACAACTCTGTATCTGTAAATACTCCTGCTGAAAGTGATTGTGAATCTACTTGTGGTTCAAATCCTAAAAATTCTTACAATGAAGAAACTTTGGATGCCATCCTTAATCAACTAAGGAAAATACAATCTGGTTATGAGATTGTGAAGGCTAAAAAAGAAGCTCTTCAAGCATAAATTGAAAGGTTAAAAGCTGAATTAAGAACTCTCAAAGGAAAGGAAAAAGATTTTGAACAGAATCAATAAAAGTTTGTTGTACATTCAATAGCTTCTGAATCTGCTGAACAATCTAGTTCCACTTGTGCATTCAAATCTGGAAAGCCTTATGGTGATAGAACAGGCCTTGGATTGGTTACTCAAAAATCTACTAAGAGTGGATCTAGTAAGGTTACTGAACCTAGTACTAGAATTTGTCCTATTTTTGTGCCTGCACAAGATCCAACTCCCAAAAGAGTTGCTGAGGTAGTAAAACCTACCGAGAAGGCTTCAAGAAATCAAAATCAGAAGTCAAAAATATCAACAGTACCTAACAAAAAGGGTAAATCCAAAAGTAGGACTAATGGACCTTTTAGACCTGCTGATAGCAGACATGCTGCTAAGTCTGCTGGACCACAAAAAGGCAAAAATCTAAAATATTCCAAGGATGAGAATCCTAAACCTAAAAATGTTAATCATGGAGGAAATGTAGATTGTTCCCTACTGATGATGATTGGAATATTCCTACCCCTACTGCTAGAAACAATAGTCATAACAATAATGCTAGGGTAAAACCTAAGAAATGGAATCAGCAGAGGACTTATTCAAGACCTCAGCAAGGACCTCACCAGATACCATATTACATGGTTGCTCCTAACAGACAGCAAACCTATGGTTATGCTAGTGCTTCTAACAATAGAAATCACTTCAAACAGAATTATGTACCAAAAGGCTAGAAAGCATATGTGAATCCTACACAACCAAATGTTAGATTTCATGGAAATGTAGGATACATATATGAACAAAAGTGTAATGCTTTTCAAAGAAGACCTTATGGAAATTCGCCAAGAATCATGCTTACCACTGACCACTATGGACCCAAACAGTTTTGAGTACCTAAAACACATTAACTTTGTTTTGTAGGGTGTCTGGTACTTTGACAGTGGATGTTCCAGACATATGACAAAGAATAAGCACTTTTTGACAAACTATATGGCGAAGGATGGTCCAAGAGTCACTTTTGGCAACAAGAATACACCAGGATACACAAGAGGATATGGTACACTGGTGAGGAATGGATTAACTATCAGGAATGTTGCATTTGAGGAAGGACTAGACTACAACCTACTGAGCACTGGACAGTTCTGTGACATGGGTTACAAGGTAACTTTTGACAAAGGCAACTGTATTGTCATTAGTGATAGAGGTGAACAAGTTGTGTTGGCTGGTAGAAGACAACAAAACATGTATGTTGTGGATTGGTCTACTGATGTTCTAGAAACATGCCTGATTGTGCATACTAAGTCAGTGAATTGGTTGTGGCATAAGAAGTTGAATCATCTTAACTTTGATGATATCAATCAATTGGTGAAAAAGAAGTTGGTGTTTGGTTTGCCTGAGATCACATTCAAAAAGGATGCTATATGTGATGCATGTCAGCAAGGTAAACAAACAAAGTCAAGCTCAAGTCAAAGACTAAACAATCAACAAAAAGTTTCTTGGAGCTGATGCACATGGATTTATTTGGACCAGTAACACCAACAAGTGTAACAGGAAAGAAGTACACTCTGGTAGTTGTGGGTGATTATTAAAGATACACTTGGGTAGTATTCATGAACAAGAAAATCGAAACACTTCAAAGGATGCCTGAACTTTTTAAGAGATTGCAAAATGAGAAAAGTTTTACATTAGTGAAGATCAGATCAGACAAGGGTATTGTGTTTCTCAATAAATTCATAAGAGAATATTGTGAGCAAAATGGTGTGTTGCATCAATTAGCACCTACTGGTACACCTCAGCAAAATGGTGTTGCTGAGAGAAGAAACAGGACCTTTAAAGAAGCAGGGAGGACTATGATTTGTGAAGCATTACTACCTGAAAGATATTGGGCTGAAGCAATCAATACAACATGCTATACACAAAATAGGACCTCAGTAAACAAGAAGCTACTGAAGACACCTTATGAGATATGGAATGGAAGAAAACCAAATATATCATATTTCCATCCATTTGGAAGAAAATGTTTATTTTAAATCATAAGGTGAAATTGAAGATATTCCAACCAAAATCAGATGAAGGAATCTTCTTAGGATATTCTTCAGTCAGCAAGGCATTCAGGGTACTGAACAAGAGGACATTAAAACATGAAGAATCAGTACATGTTGTATTTGATGAACCTAAGTTCACTGGAATGGAAGATGATGTTTCAGAACCTGCTGAAAATCTCCAAGTCATTGATCCAGAATTTGTTGATGTTTTGGAAAAGATAAATGACTTAAAAGTTTCTGACTCTACCCCTACTGAAGAACCTGCTAGTAACACTACTGATGCAACAACAGATGCAATTCAAGGATCTGCTGAACCCCCTACTGCAGCAACAGCAAAGCCTACTGAAGATGAAGCTCCTGTAAATCAAACTAATCAAGATTTACAATGGTTGAAGGACCACCCTACTGAACAAGTTATTGGCAATATACAGCAAGGTGTAAGGACTAGAAGACAATTTGAAGCAATATTTACTTGTTTTCTATCTCAAATGGAGCCTAAAGTTGTTGAAGAAGAAATATCTGATCCAGATCGGATAATTACTATGCAAGAAGAATCGAATGAGTTTGAAAGAAACCAAGTTTGGACACTAGTGGAAAGGCCTAGTCATGCAAATATAATTGGAACTAAATGGGTATACATAAACAAATTGGATGAATCTGGTACCATTGTAAGGAATAAGGCCAGTCTAGTGGCAAAAGGCTATTCTCAAGCTGAAGGAATAGATTTTGATGAGACATATGCCCCAGTTGCAAGATTAGAAGCTATAAGACTTTTTTGGCATATGTTGCATTTAAAAACTTCAAAGTATACCAGATGGATGTCAAAAGTGCATTTTTGAATGGCATTCTGGAGGAAGAAGTTTATGTTCAGCAACCTCCTGGTTTTGAAGTTAAATATCAAGAAGATAAAGTGTACAGACTTAACAAGGAACATTTATGGTTTGAAACAAGCACCAAGAGCATAGTATGAAACCCTATCTCAATTATTGGGGGACAATGGGTTTACCAAAGGTACCATTGACAAGACTCTTTTCAGAATCAATGAAGGGGATAACACCCTGCTGGTACAGATTTATGTTGATGACATAATTTTTGGTTTCGAAAATGAATTGCTATGTGAAAAGTTTGCTAATCTCATGAAAAGCAAGTTCCAAATGAGTATGATGGGAGAAATGAACTACTTCTTGGGATTACAAGTCAAACAAATGAAAAATGGAATCTTCATTCATCAAACTAAATATACCAAGGAGTTGTTGAAGAAGTTTAGCATGGAAAATAGCACCAAGGTATCAACTCCTATGAGTACTAACATCAGATTGGATGAAGATAAAGAAGGCAAAGATGTTGATCATACCTTATATAGAAGGATGATAGACAGTGTACTGTACCACACTGCCAGCAGACCTGATATATCCTTTGTTGTAGGTGATTGTGCAAGATTTAAATCAAAACCAAAGAAAGTCACTTAGCTGCAGTCAAGAGGATACTTAGGAATCTAAAAGAGACTTTGGGAGTTGGGATATGGTATTCAAAAGATGGAAGTTTCAAAGTTATATCCTACTCAGATTCTGATTATGCTGGATGCAAGATTGATAGAAAAAGCACCACAGGAACCTGTTAGTTGATGTGAAATAGACTGGTTTCCTGGTTCAGTAAGAAATAGAATTCAATATCAACTTCCACTGCTGAAGATGAATATATTGCTACTGGAAGCTGCTGTGCACAAATACTATGGTTAAGACAACAATTAAGGGATTATGGAATTGAAGAAAGATAAATTCTTATAATGTGTGACAACACAAGTGCAATTGCAATCACATAAAATCCTGTTTTGCACTCAAGAACCAAGCACATTGATGTGAGACATCATTTTATAAGAGATCATGTTGAGAAGAAAGATGTGTTGGTTCTTTACATCCCTACTGAAGATCAACTTGTTGATATATTTACAAAGCCATTGGATAGTGAAAGGTTTGCTTAGTTAAGAACTGAACTTGGCATCATAAAAGTTGACTGATATACTAATAATCAGCAGTGTACTGGAATTCACCAAGGGGATTAGTCTTTGCTATGTTGGGTGAGCTCACTTAGCAGACTTGTCATTGGTATCAACAATTTCATGTACTTAAATAAGTTTGGACAATTGAGCAAATGAAGTTGCCAAGGGGATTGGCCTTTGTCCTGTTGGGTGAGCTCACTTGAGAGATCAGTCATTGGTGTTAAACTTCATCTTGTATTATCAGTTGGACAAAACTATAGTGCTTAAAGATCAACAGAGTAATTTGTCAGGAGGCGGCTGAACCATCTTTGTCAGCAGGCTGCTTACCCAACTCTACTAAAGATCATGTCTACTGGAGTATACGTTACAAGAGAGTCAAACTTAAATGAAAGTCAACAGTAATTGGATATTATTCTTATCCTTTATAACTACGGTTACAATATCGAACGGTTACAACTCTTTATGGGATCAGTTAGTGGGACACGTGGCAACATCACATTTATTCCAACTTTAATCGGGGTTAAATGCTACAGTACTTGCCTGACAGTTACTACTCATTACCATTCCTTATATATACAGACATATACACAAAGAAGATACTTACAAATTCAGATTTATTTTCTCTGAGAATATACAGTGTGATCACAGATTTGCAAGCTTTCTTCTTCATCTTTTTCAATTTCTTCAATAGCGGATAAAGGATATGTTCATATTGGAACAAGCCAAAGTGCTAGAGGCTCTGTTACTGATGATAACAAGACAGAATTAGCCATCAACATTGGTAGAAGCATAAGGAGATACGAAGGACTAGACGATGTTCAAAATCTGAGATTAGACAGCATCTCATACACCAATGTTGTTAATTTCTGGAAGTACATAGTGATAAAGGATGATACAGAGGCATTTACTACCACTTTAAATGCTCAGCAGATTGAATAAAAATTCAAATCTACTAAGGGAAGTATTCGGATTTGGACCTGGAAATTGTGCTCCTACAAATCTTGAATCTATGCAGCTAGCAAGACTGGACTTTGTTGATTCAATAAAGATGGACAAGTCCATACCGTCAATACTGAGTATCAATGTGAAGCATATCAGATTGGAGTACAATCTACTGAGCAATATAATTGCCTAGAATATTTTTGGATTTAGTGGAAGTCTTGATACTCTCTCTAGACCGAAGATTGACATGTTAATAATCATATGCAAAAGTATGAGATTTGATTGGGCCGGATTCTTTGTTCAATATATGAAGAAGGTAGTGACAGAGGATAGAGATGGAACAAGGAAATCCAAAAATAACCATTGGGTTTGATGATATAGGCCCTACTGACTCACTTGAAGATTGCTGATCTTGCACCTACAAAGATCAACAAATCTAGATATAAACCAGAAATAAATGAACCTATTCTTGGTTTGGATGATGATGATGTAGATGATGATGAGGCAACTAAAAGTGATAATGATGTAGATGATAATGATGGTGGTGGCAGGCTAAGAAAGTTACACAACCTGTTGCATCTAAGAAGGCTGCTGAGAAAAGAATGGCTAGTGATTCAAGAAAGATCATTGAGCTTTTAAAGCCTAAGAGGACAAGGCAGCAACCAGTAGACACTGCTGAGTCTACTGAAGTTCCAGTTAAAGTTGAGGCTACTGAGCCTATTGAAGCTACAAAGAAAAATACTGCTGAGATTTTGAAAGAACAAAAGAAAGAAGATAGAAGAAAAAGGAAAGCTGCTAAAACTGAGGAGCAACCTACAAAGAGAAGGAAACAGGTTGTAAAGAAGAGAGTTTATAGTAAAGGCAAAGAATTAAGGGTCCTGTAGGACCAAATGGATGTAAAAGAAGAGGCTGGAGAGCCTATTGATGATGTTGATGGTGTTGTTAGGCAACAAATTGAAGAACCACAGCACACTGCTGTACCTGAACCTGTTGTGGAAATTGTGAACCTGTTCAAGACCCTGCTGTGGATGCTATAACTCAGGTGGAAGAATAAACTATTGCAAACCCTACTGATGTGCATATAAGTCAGGGGGAACCTAGTATGGAATTGTTGGAGGTAGTAGGGACAAATGTACAACCTGATGAACCTACTAACCTATTTGTAACTGCGATAGATACATTGACTCACCTTGTTGAGGCCTTTGGGGGAGAACAAGCTGAATCTGCCCCAAGAAGGCCCACAATGCATTTTAAGAGAAGGGAAAATAAGTCCAAGAAAGAAAAAGTAGATCCCAACTTCAAGAAAATTGAAGAATACTTTGCTTGGAAGTTTGGTTTTTACAAGAGACAAAAACCAGATGCAGAACCAATGGCCGATTTTGAAGAATGTTTATTCAACCAGTTGGGAGTAGAGAGCTTGCTTGGATTAATTGATGCATCTGAACTACAAGTGAGGCTGCTGGATATTATTGAAAGGGAAAAGCAAAGAGGAAGCATTTTGTTCAGAGAACCACAAGATGCACCTGAGAATGATGATTCATCATCTTTTGATTGTGATGATGTCACCCTTCATTCCAGGCCAACCCAGTGGCACTGCATTGGAAAGACATACTGAGGATGTAGGACATGGATCTAAATATACAACAACATATCACTCTGCTGATGATGGCAAGTCTGCTGAGGGCCAGCAGACTGATCATATAGATGAAGACCTGGAGGATATGACTATGGATGATCTGGAAGCTCAAATTAATGCTGGAATAGCTCTTGGAGATAACAGGCTGATCAGTATGTCTGACACCTTAATGGTTGTGGAGTCTGATGTAATTTCTGAGGATCAGTAGATTGACATGCTAAATGAAGAGCTATGAACTGATTTCAATGAATATTTGGTAATACAGCTTGCTGTAGCAACATCCCTGGAAGAGGCCACAATATCCACTATTCTTGATGTTGTTATGTTTAAAGAAGCTGATATAAGTTTAGAGGACTCAGCTGAGTATCAGGAGTGGTTTGACACTCAAGAAACCTTATCACAAGCTGCTGATATCTTACAAAAGGATGCTGAAGCTAGAGGAGTTTTAGATGAAACCTTGGCTGTGTTTCCTCATGTTTCTGTTGAAGAGGTGGTTCAGGTTGCTGAGTTACAAACAGCACCTGAATACATGTTGGAACAAAGGGTCCTAATCATTGAGGAACAACCAGTGTTAGGACAAAGTTTGAACTGTTGATGGGATTAGAGGAATCCCCTAAACATTTTGAAGAGATTGTTGTAGAACAAGTTGCTGAAGAACCTGTTAGTGCAGTGCAGGCTACTTAAGTTAAGGATAGTCAGCAGACTGTTGTTAATGAGGATGAACAGCTGTTGGACTATGAATTTTATGATGAGGAGTTCCAAATGCCTGAGGAAGAACAAGTTGCTGATAAACCTCAACACATGTACCAATTTTTGAGGAGGCACATGTTTTGGAACCTCAACCTACACAAGATCCTATTTTGGAAGAAATTTTTGGAGATGTGAATGAGGGAGGTCCTGAACCTGCTGGATGGGATAGGACAAGAGCCATGGTTGTTAGCACACCAAAGGCAAACTATAATGGTGAATAGCCTGATGATGATTATGCTGGACAAATGGCTGGTGATATGGCTGGTGCAGTACCAGCACAGGTTTTGGAAGAGTTGAGAGCTGTAAGGACTGATATTGAACAGCTAAGGACTCAACTGAATAGACAAGAACAGACATTTGATGATTTGATGAATCTTGTGTAAAACAGAGGAAGAACTACTGAAACAGTTTCTTTCAACATTACATCTGCTCAATTTGCTATAAATGATTAATTAGAGATGTAAGAGGTATCAAGACCACCACAGTAAACAAAGATAATCATTTGAATGAACAGCTTGCCTCTATAAACAATAAGCTGGACAAGCTTGCTGAGGCACCCCAACCTGCTGTGGTACCTCACCCTGCTGCCGTTGATCCTAAGATTACTTAGAGGATCAATCTGCTGGAACAAACAATTGAAGGAAGGATCACTGCAGTTGACACAAGAACGGAGATAATAGATGGTCGACTTGCAAATTTAGTGATTACATAAGAAAGTGTTCATGGGGGTTCTGTCCCGGTTTTTTGATGATGCCAATAAGGGGGAAGAGGTCCTTATAGCAGAAGCAAGGGAAGCTGCAAGGATTTTTGCTAAGTAGAAATGAGAGGATGAGATAAATGAGTTCAGGAAACCTACACCTGGTAGGATTCAGATTCCTGATGACCTCCTGAAGGAATACAAGAAGCTATATTATGGAAAGAAAAGACCCTATCATGACATGGGATTTCAGGAAGGAATCAACTCCTTTTAGGATTAAAATTTTGGGAAATAAGGGTCAAGTCACCGAGAGCTTCTTTTAGAGGTGGAAGAGGAGGCAGAGGTGGAAGAGGTCATAGACTGGGAGTTCAGTCATCAAGGGATTCATTGGAAGAGTTAAAACATTTCTACATGGGATAGGGCTTTAGTGTTCATGCTATAAGATTAGCCCTGCCAGAAGCATGGAAATTGTGGAAATAGCTACATACTTGGATTGATTTCTCTACAATAGAAAATCAATGGATGCTAGACATAGTAAGGGAAATTAGGGAGTTCCAAGAGAAACAAGAGCAAGACAAAAACAAAAATAGAAACTAGATCATCACACTTACACTGCTAATTTTACTTTGCTGATTCTAGTTTGTAATAATGTTGAACAAATATGATTTGAATGAAAGATGACTGAATTAGTTCTGTTTGTGTTTTTATTTTTTTGCTTTGCTGTAAGGAGGGCATTGGCATCATCACTAAAAAAAGAGGATTTTCAGTTTTAATGATGAGTGCTAGACTAGCTGTTATAAAGCAAAGGAAAAAATATATCTAGATCCAATGTATAGGTTTATTAGAGTTTGATATTTGTATAAGTTTGATCAAACAAGCACTGTAATTAGGTCAGCTGACTTTATCAGCAGACTGTCTAGATCAGTAGGGTAACTAGTTCAGTAGAGTGTCTAGGAACCTGCTGAAGACTGGAGGCTGAGGGTACAAACTCAGTTATTGAAGGCTAAGGGATCAAATTTTGTAATTAAAGTCAAGGATATAGAATCAGAATTTAGGGAAGTCTGTGATGACCTAAACTGATTACATATACCTTGTGTACATGGTCTAAGTTCCATATGTTAAGTGGTGATTGGAACATAGCTATGTTCAAAATGGTGTACTCTAACTTCACAATAAAATTTTAGATAAGAAAAAGTCAGCTGGTGTGTTATTAAAACACAGCAGACTTAAACCTGCTGAAAGATGTGTACATCAGTAGGCTATTATACTTCAGATATTTGCTGAGTATATTTCTCGATTTAATCAAGGATTACATTGGAAGATTACAAGGATAAGGATGGATTACAAGCCATGATATTGTCAACAAATCAATGGCCAAGATAAAAAGAACGTTGGAAAGATTCAGAGGATTAACCAATGGACACAAGTCAAAGGGTGGACAGACTGAAAACTAACAAAAAGCAAACTGACTGTGTCAGTGCTATGAACAGAGACAGAAAGCAAGTCAAGATGGAGACAAATCTGAAACGGCTATGTTTGAAATTCAAACATAAGTCACTGGATTCTCACCTATAAACAGAAGACTCCTGATTCAGATACATGTGATAAAAACAAATAATCTACTAAAAGCTATCAAGTTTTTTTATCAAGAAAATCACCCTGCTGACATACACAGAGCTTTAACTTACTGATCTAGAAATATCTTCAAGTGTAACCTGCTATCAAGTTTCATCAAGAATACACACTTGAAGACATCAACTTGCTGATCATTTCATCCTGATCAAGCTGCTGACAACTGATTCATTTACTTGATTCAACCTTTCTTTTACAAGAAACTTGCTGAAAACAGAGAAGCACTTAGGTGTCAAGAACAGTTGTTTGTGGTGGAGCTGGTGCAGAGGCAATCCTACCCTTCAAGGACCAGTGGAATACTTTGGAGCAGCAATTCTACCTATTTCAAGTGTTCGGTTTGTGAAGCCATAGTTATTAATGAAGGACATATAGCTTAAGGATTTTTGTAACTGCAACCTCAAAGATCTCTAGTGAATTTCCTCCAACATCACATGAGAATAGTGGACTGACAGGATTACACCACCTGGAACCACTATAAAATTTTCCTAATTACTTTCTGCATTTACTTTCTGCATTTAGTATAGTGATCACATCAACTTACTGAAACTAGCAACTGAATCACAGACTTACACTACTGAGTATCTAATACTTAGTATCATCTTTTCAACAACAAGTAATAAGGCTTAATTTGAATATATTCCGTTACAACAAATTCAGTTATATCAACAGTTAGCAGGTTACTGAGTGGTCAGCAGACTACTGAGCAGTCAGCAGGCTACTGACATTGCTGAGTTTGTTAATTCCAAAAGTTTTAAGTGTTAACTTTATTCACCCCCCTCTAAACTTAACCAAAGCCTTTTCAAGGGACCAACACGGTAAATCTCCAACCTTCTCATAGTTATGTTAATTATTTATATGCATCATATCGTGGTAAAATCACATGTGAATTTATTCGTAGCTTCCATTGTGTATGATCGAGCGTCTCGATCGGTGCTGTGAATCAGATCTGACGATCCCAATTATGGATCGGATCCGGATTCGGGTTTCTGTATATCCAGAGAAAATGAGGGTTTACAACTCTACTATAGTAGAGTAAACTCCGTTTTAAGTAATTTAGTAGAGTTTACTATACAAAAAGTTTACACTACAATACAATTATACAACTTTCTGTATATAATTGTAGTAGAGTTTGCGCAAAAAATAGGTTTACAACTGTTTGTATGTAAATGTAGTAGAGTATACCTAAAACGGGGGTTGCAACTTTTTGCATATAATTTTAGTAATATTTTACTCAAAACAGGGGTTTACAACTTGTTGTGTATTTAATTATAGTAGAGTTTACTCACAATAAGGGTTTACAACTTTTTGTATATAATTGTAGTAGAGTTTACTCAGAACGGGGGTTTACAACTTTTTGTGTATATAATTGTATAGTAGAGTTACTCAAAATGGGTGTTTGCAAATTATTTTGTATAATTTTAGTAGAGTTTACTCAAAACGGGAATTTACAACATTTTGTATATAATGTTGAAATAGTGTCCTAAACCTAATCGGGTTGGACCGGATCCGACCGGGCCAGATCATTTCTACTATTTCTTTATGTTTGTACATATATTTAATGGCTTTTTTGTTGTCATATATTTGTTCTTGTAAAGAACCAATTGTGAATTGTTATATAATAACGTCCTTAGTGTTAAACTGTGATAGAGAAACCATGATAGGCGATTATGGTTGATGAGATCTCTAATCACTTTAATAGTTAGATACTTAAATGTCTCTAGGCTGATGTACTATTAAACAGGGCATTGATAGTACGAACAAGCTAGCAGGTATTAGATGTCTTCTGTCATAAAGGGCTGGGATAGATCTCATCTATCGAAGTGTAGAGACACTTGGACTGTACCTGGACGGGTATTAGAGAATGCATACGTTAGACTGACCCACTTACACGGATAAGTGTCACACTATGTGACGGTTGTGTAATTATCTTTATGACCGGAGTCTACATGGCATCACGGTGTGGATTGTCATGCTTTGACACTATTGAGGTTTCCCCTAGCCACGGGGCGATCATACGGTAGTGATTGGGTGTGCTACTGAAGAATGCAGAGTATACATGTTTGGTCGTCTGGAAATCGCGCACCCTATCAGTAGGGGTGAATATCCGAAAGTGCCTTCTTATAAGGAATGTCTTACTCTCGTGAATCTTCGCAAAGTGGAAGTAAATGAGTTACTTCGAGAGAGTTTGATATCCAGATTATAAGATACGGTCGTTGATGTTTTGACACTCGACTAACGACCGTATGGATATTATTACAGCGATAAGATTGTAAGTTACACAGTAACTTTTTCACATGAAAGGTAGTAGTCATTGCATTTGAATCTTCCGAGGATTGGGGGTCACGGTGTGTTGCTAGACGCTATCCCGTGATCGTTAGGTATGAAGGGCATTTTCGTAATTTGCACTTTGTGTCTACGACCAACATATTCGGAAGCCTATCGGGTCTCACACATATGAACATCTTGTTAGTAAAACCATCCGCAACGGAAGCGATTTAAGGATCTAGATCTATAAATTACACGTAATAAAATAACTAGATCTACTCTACAAGGGGGTTGTAGAACATACCTCTTGGATCTCAAAATCCAAGTAGAAGAGCCGCAATAGAAATAACAAACGAAGATGTGAAGAGCACCACGATCTTCCGTACGTGTGATCCAAGCAACTCCCGGTGGAAGGAAATCCTCGTCTCGAATCCTCCCGATATGCTACCTGGAAAACCTCCAAGATTTTCCCTTTATTCTACCCCTTGGACGAAATATTTCCTTCTCCTCTCTAAGAGGTAGAAGTCGAAATTATGTGTGTGTTTAAGGCATGGGAGAACTCTCTTTATATATGAGAGTAAAACTTAACCTCCAAGGATTTTATTTTGCAAATAAAATAAATCCATTAAAGAAAAATAGTCTCATAATATTCTAGAACAACTCTAGAATAATATTTATTTTTATTTCTTACCATAAATATTTATCTAATAAATATTTTATGCACATGTCTTATTAATACACAAGAAAACAATTTCTTGTTCCATAAAATAAGCATGGGGCGAAAATCACCAATATTGACCTAGTCAATATTAATTTTGCCATTACACAATAATTGGGCCAAGATTATGAAAAATATCTTTTCCACATATTTAATTATTTAGCCCAACTAATTTAATAGTCCACTAAACAATTAATTCACATATCGTTTTAATAAAGTCCAACAAGAACTAAATTAATTTTATTAGGATTCGACGTCCGAGAATAGCTATGCTATATAGGAGGCACGTCGGGGCCATGGTCTAATAATCAGCGGCTCTGATAAATCAAATAAATAATTATCTTACGAACATAATAATTATATTCGATAAATCAATCACAGGAATATGCCACCATAATCCCGTGACTGCACTCCTCCGATTATGAGATTAAATTTATCTCCTCACGAAAATAATAATAAGCGTCCATTGATATAATCATTACATATGGATTAATCCTCCATAGACTGTTCATTCTAAATCGGGAAGTTACAATTAACCCTTTTTAGAACCTCTTATCCTTATTTAGCATTAACCCCCTAGTGATCAATTAATTAATACAACTCACTGGTAGCTAATCAGTGTAATATGAACTCGCGCGATCGATCAATTTCTAGGATTAACAGGTAAGGGAACTGTCTATCTACTTCCATAAATGGAAGGAATGGATTCCGTATCTGTGATAACACAGACTACTCACTCAATCCAGTACAATGCCAAGATGGGGTAATTCAGACCACAGACTCAGTGTAATCCTTAACCGTCAAGTCAAACCTCATACTGATTCAAGCAGTTGACTGTGATCACCTCAGGATTAAGATATATCCATAAATATGATCATCCATTGATTCGATAAGACTTCTCGATTACGGAATTATATCGTGAACTCTAATCAAATCGGTCCAGCCCTATATGATATATCTATCATATATAAATGCCCCATTAGGTTCTCTTAACCGAAAGTCCGGATAAGACAATCACACCTATTGTGTTCTGGGCGCATTAATTGCACGTTAAAGGAGAGACCCGAGACTCTCGATTAACTTCACTACGGGCTAATTGTATTTTAAGTACAAATTCACCAACTCAATCCTCCCGTGTATATCCTATACACTGAGTTAAGTGATTACACAAACGATATACTTTGGGGTTTTCTGTACTGTAAATACTATTGTCACATCGGTGAATATGAGAATAATAAATATGAATAATAATATCATTTCATTTATTAAATAAAACAATTACAAAATTGTCTTTCGGGCATCACACCTAACAATATCCCACTTGCACGAATGCGTGTGATTAATTGTTTTAGAGCACACCCTATTATTTAAAATACAACAAACTACATCTCCCACTTGCTCTAAAGCAATGGAGACCCATCCCTTATTCTAGTACCCATTAAGCATATCATAACCATTGCCAGATGACAAAGTACACCCCGAGTGTGCCGTCGTAGGATAGGTCAGTGACTCGGAGAGTACCTACATCTAAATGTCATGGGTGTTAATGATTAATCAGGTTGTCGGCTCGAGACGATCCGTAGAATCGAAACGTTACCGGTCCATCTAATCATGTGGTACCTTCGCAATATGCTCTTGACCTCTAGTGATTTCGAAAATCCTTATAAGCTACCCCTTCATCGTTTGCACAATGATGTGGTTTCGGCTTCCAAATCTAGATTCACTCCCAGATATGAAAAGGAAATCCTTAAGCTATATCGCCTCTCTAGAAACTACAAAAGCCGCTAATCACCCAACTAGTTAAAGTCGAGTTGGCGTTGCTGGATTCCTATAAGCAATAGCTTCAACACAAGAGTAAACACTGAGCCCGAGATCAACTTAACGATCATCCTCAATCTGACTTAAAGTCAAAATCAGTGTATCACACATATCCAAGTTCACATATGAATATGTCCGCATATTATTCCTCGTTCTCTTCAAGATACTAAAAGACATACTAAACTTGCTTTCTTAACCGCCGAATCTAAGATTCGATCAAAATTGACGTTCAATAACCTTACCATCTCTTACTAGAAAGAGAATCTATCCCATTTCTCTTGATCCGAAGATTTAGAGAGTCATTCCTGAGGCATAGGGTAGAACTTCCTCGTTGAATGTTGCATACACAGATGCATCATCTTAACGAATAAGATGGATGGGAAACCAGTGATTGATTCTAATGAATTCGACCGAGTCAAACTCTTTAGAATGTGATCCAAATCTCTGTTGCTGAGAATTGTGGCATTGCCAGATTCTGACTTCAGATAACACACCCATGTTGATTCCAACTGGTGCGGTGTTATCCTTCACAAACACTAATATATATATATATATATATATATATATATATATATATATATATATATATATATATATATATATATATATATATATATATATATATATATATACTTCGTACTAAAATTGATATCTAGTCTACAAAAGACTTATCAATATTCCGGTCAAATCAACATATTGTAAAAATATATGACTTCCAATGACAAAGAGGTTTGCTTTTTATCCACAAAGGACATAAGCCTTGACAGTCATCCTGTCATAAGTTCATAAGGCAATACCCTTTTGTTCCGAATGAATCCAGACTCCGTTTGTTTGGCAAGAAATTCTCAGGGAATCACCCCTATTTTCTTCTTTTGAACGAAATCATGCAATACTAAGTGGTAAGAGAGTCCAAGGTTTGATTAACTCTCTACTTCTTAGGGAATTACCCCTAGACCACTCAATCTTTGCTCTGAAAGATAAACTTTCCTATTCATTCTACTCTTTTCCGTGTAGATCCAATTACTCCCACTGGGCCTGAGACGCTCAGGTGGTTCTACAAGAGTATGAATAGAGCTGGAGTACCGAACTCCAGTCACAGGGTTATGGCTATTAAACCAACCACTATTATCAGAATCCTATACTGCTCACAAAAGAGCCATAGGTCATCAATCGATCCATAGACAACAAATTCCGCAGAAACAGTAATGGGTTAATGGATAAACCATACTCCCAATACTTACTGGGTGGATCGAAATTCTGATCTAGTTTAGTAGTATTTAGTGTTATCACCAACAACCGATGTTGGATTTGGTATGATTTTAATCAGTTAGTAACTACCTTGAGTAAACGTACTTCAAGATTCAAGGTTTTTATGTTTATGGACTCTATCAGAAAGGATGCAACAGTATAACCGTCCCTTCCAGATTTCAAGAATCCTATATCTACCCTTTATACTCAATAGCTTAAAAGATATATCACGAATGGTCATTGACCGAACATATGCGCGAAATTCCCAGTCTTACCTTCAAGCACCGTGTGCTAAATGCTTATATTTATAGAAGTGGGGTGAACCGAATCCACACCTTATCCATAAATTCCAAAGCATATTCTAGGTAGACTTCTCGGTCTAACATTTCAATGTAAACCGTTATTTCGCTTCCACTATCTTTATTGAGTTAAGCAGTGTATTGTAGCATATCTAAAAACTATATAAGGCAATTTTACGGTTTCTCACTTAGTGAGAACATGTCACAATGAAGCAGGCTGAGCATCAGTCTCGAGGACTATGAATGGCCTATTCCGAGTATAGAATACTCTATCTCCGTTGAAAACAGAGAAAACTCAAAATATTTTGGATAAACTTTCTGGAGTGTTTGAATAGTTATCAGACAAGAAGTCACTACTCGGAAGCTCCTACTAACTTGTATCTTTCATCAGACCCCAAAGGTCATCATGAACAAGCTATGTTACTTCTTTATGACCATTATCCTTTCCCGATTGAAAGGAAACTTAGTCATTGAACCTTTGAGACAATATAACCAGACTGGGAGAAATGAATCACCATGAGCCAGTCTTCAGGTCATGTCTTTTAGGGACTATGCACTAACTATGGAATATGAAGAAGCGTTTATCTAAATATAGAAACCAATTGCTTTTAATATTTCTTAAGATGTGTTTTATATACATAATTCAGCAGTTCTAAGTGGTTTTGACTTTATCAAACAAATGTCCGGGTCTTGGATTTGTACTACAAATGGTATATTCACTTTCTATACGACAAACAAATTATCGAATAGACGGTAAATCCATTCGTTCCAACGAATCTTAAACATAAAATAATTTTTCCGTGATATCCAAGGATTGAATCCGAGATTCATTTCCTTATATCACTCCCACTATTCTAGCTAAAATTAACTGCCCGTTGTTTACTCTTTTAATCGTTAAATGCACTGCTACCTTGTTCTTTCAAAGAACTTAGCTCGAGAAAATCGACATGGATTTATAGGTTGGTGATCCAAAATCACTGTCCTTATCATATGATTTTCAGTTAATTAATTTTCGGTTCAGCCTTAAAGTTTTCTCAGTTTAGATGACTAACACTTTTAGACATATTCTCCCATTCTTGACTTTCCGTGAATGGAAAGAGTCTTGAACCAGCGGTTCGTTTGAGTAGACACTACTCTTGAACCGTGGGATGTCTATTTCGAGTGTTACTCGTCGGGACTTCTCGGATTTTCTAATATACCAGAAAAAACAACAAATCATAACATTAAAGCTCCTACTAGTTTATCGGTTCCAAATACTGTCTAACGAGCAATGCTTTATTTTTTTATGATTTTCCAATTTTTTCGATTAGGAAATATTTCGTACATAGTTCCAATGTTTCCAGAAAAACAACAAATCATAGAACTCCCACTAGTTCATCGATTCCAAATATCGTCCAACTAACGACATTTCATGACTTTCCGGTTTTTCAATTAGAACGGTTACGTGTGTAGTTAGTTACACTTTTCTAATGTTCTAGAAAAATAACAAATCATAAAGTTCCCACTAGTTCATCGATTCCAAATATCGTCCAACTAGTAACGCTTCATCATTTTCCGATTTTTCAATTAGAAAATTACTCGTGTAATTACTACACACTCAAAATTCACTAGAAGAATTTCAAAATCCGAAATCACCTTTGATCAAAATAAGTTTGATACGAATGACACTAGTGACATACCTGTATGTCACTCTGGTTTTTAAAAGGCTTAAGAGAAAATATCTCTTTCGAAAAATAATTGCATTATCGATTAACTTGTTCAACGTCCTAGTTAGTTTCCACTTTTTAACGAAGTCAATACTAGTCAATTATAAATTTTTAAGCAATTTAGTAAGGGATATAATGCTGTAAATAAAATGACATATATTAATTCAAGTTTAACACTACTATATAAGTTTATTTTAGGAATTGTAAACTAAAAAATAAGTCTACTCTACCATTCCAAGGTTTTAACCTCGCATCTCAGTGCCGCCGTAGGGTAGGTCAAAGAGATGACGGTTAAATCGAGACAATCTCATCAATGAATAACTTATGAGAATCAAACATCCCACGAGAATCGAACATCCCTTTATTCATTGACTACCTTCCTTTTTTAGCCTAGATTTTATCAAAAATATCCTTTATGAGTGTGACCTACTATATCGGATCTCTTAGGTACGCCCCGAGTGTGCCGTCGTAGGATAGGTCAGTGACCCGACGAGTACCCGGAAATCCTATCCTTTTGGAGACCAAGCCATGAATGTTGATAGGGGTGAACACCATCCGTAGGGGGACGAAATCAAAGCGCCGCGAGGCGTCACCCTTCTCTCACTTACTTGTATCTATAGTAGAGGCCGTGGGGTTGGCTGTCGCCTCCCCTGCTCAAACTCAATATTTTGGAAGTGGTGGTGGGTTAACTAACCACGTATTTTTGATGTTAACATAAAAGAACATCAAATCAAGGATTCCGAATGGTGTTGGTAACGTAGGCAAGCCTACCCGTCCTATTCGTTGGAACATATGTGACAGTCGGACGATGTCGGGTCAAGAGAGCCCCATTGAGATAAGAAGGAATCACCCCTCCGCTCGCCGGTGTAGCTTAGTCATTCCAGACCCCCGTGCATACATCACAGTAGGAGGGTTAAGTCGGTCGAGCCTAGCTCAGTTGACCACCCAACCTATAGGCGAACCGTTTTTATCCAAGATTTATTGTTCTTTTACCATCATTCAATCTCGTAGACACTACGAATCGAAAACGTGATCTCGTTTGGGCTTTTAAGGCGGTTCACCGAGAACACACACCGAAAGGCTTAAAGATTTCATAACCCGTCCTTGGATCTTTAATTAGTTACTAAATTAATTAATTACCACGTATTAATTAAATTTCAACTAATTACGCGAGTTTGTATACATGCCTGTTTTAATTACCAAAATTAAAATTCTAAATGTATGCATGGAGTGGATTTATGATATGATGCATGTCATGGCAATTCCGATTTTATATCTATTTTATGATCAAACACATAAAAAATAAATTACGGAAAATTTAAACACCGAGATGGATTGTTGGTACCCCCGTATCTAATCTATTCTAGGAAAGCAGTAAGTTACATAATATATGTCTTCGAGTCTTGATCTTCAAAACATGAACTCGAACCGCCGGATCACGAACCACGAACACCCGAGAGGAGAAAAGGCCTTTTTAATTAAATAAATCCAATTTATTATAATTAATCATATTATTTTTTTAATTTCTTTTATTCTTATGCAGCTGTTACCATAAAAAAAATATTTTCCAAAAATATATATTTTTTATTTTTTATTTTATAATTAGCTGCCTAACGGCAGTATG
This sequence comes from Gentiana straminea, assembly GCA_036785695.1. Taxonomy (NCBI): domain Eukaryota; kingdom Viridiplantae; phylum Streptophyta; class Magnoliopsida; order Gentianales; family Gentianaceae; genus Gentiana; species Gentiana straminea. The sequence goes on along the minus strand of JAVUPR010000360.1, from coordinate 625,986 downwards.
TGCCAAAAAAAAATTAGGTCAAAATATCATACAGCCGCAATCCTGTAATCCTAGCCGCATGCATTTATTTATAAACAGGACTTATAGCGACGCTTTTCATCGTCGCAGAAACTCCTGTAGCATTTTTTAAAAAAAAAATTATCCGTTTCTCCTCGTTCATACCTTGGGTTTCGCCTTGATCTTCAATTTTCCAGCAAGATCTTCATCTTTTCCAGCCCGGATATTCAAAATTACAATAAAAGATGCTACTTTTACAAATATATTTCGAAAATTGACATAAATAAAATACAATTCATATGCTCAATTGTTACTAAACAAAGGAGCTACAATAGATCTAACGAGTAAACAGTACCAACCCCAATCCATCTCTTCAACCAAGACATTCATAACATAAAAAAAAAAAGTATTGCATGCGTCGGCCCCAACATTAAAAAAAATTGGGGCACAAAAAACTACATGTTTACCACTCCTAGATCTAATATTTTATACGTATAAATATAGATCACCTTGGCGACTGATACCACTATTAGTAATATCATCCGCAACGGAAGCGATTTAAGGATCTAGATCTATAAATTACACGTAATAAAATAACTAGATCTACTTGACAAGGGGGTTGTAGAACATATCTCTTGGATCTCCAAATCCAAGTAGAAGAGCCGCAATAGAAATAACAAACGAAGATGTGAAGAGCACCACGATCTTCCGTACGTGTGATCCAAGCAACTCCCGGTGGAAGGAAATCCTCATCTCGAATCCTCCCGATATGCTACCCGGAAAACCTCCAAGATTTTCCCTTTATTCTACCCCTTGGCCGAAATATTTCCTTCTCCTCTCTAAGAGGTAGAAGTCGAAATTATGTGTGTGTTTAAGGCTTGGGAGAACTCTCTTTATATGGGAGAGTAAATCTTAACCTCCAAGGATTTTATTTTGCAAATAAAATAAATCCATTAAATAAAAATAGTCCCATAATATTCTAGAACAAATCTAGAATAATATTTATTTTTATTTCTTACCATAAATATTTATCTAATAAATATTTTATGCACATGTCTTATTAATACACAAGAAAACAATTTCTTGTTCCATAAAATAAGCATGGGGGGAAAATCATCAATATTGACCTAGTCAATATTAATTTTGCCATTACACAATAATTGGGCCAAGATTATGAAAAATATCTTTTCCACATATTTAATTATTTAGCCCAACTAATTTAATAGTCCACTAAACAATTAATTCACATGTCGTTTTAATAAAGTCCAACAAGAACTAAATTAATATTATTAGGATTCGACGTCCGAGAATAGCTATGCTATATAGGAGGCACGTCGGGGACCATGGACTAATAATCAGCGGCTCCGATAAATCAAATAAATAATTATCTTACGAACAGAATACTTATATTCGATAAATCAATCACAGGAATATGCCACCATAATCCGGTGACTGCACTCCTCCGATTATGAGATTATATTTATCTCCTCACGAAAATAATAATAAGCGTCCATTGATACAATCATTACATATGGATTAATCCTCCATAGACTGTTCATTCTAAATCGGGAAGTTACCGTTAACCCTTTTTAGAACCTCTTATCCTTATTTACCATTAACCCCCTAGTGATCAATTAATTCATACAACTCAATGGTAGCTAATAAGTGTAATATGAACTCGCGCGATCGATCAGTTTCTAGGATTAACAAATAAGGGAACTGCCTATCTACTTCCATAAATGGAAGGAATGGATTCCGTATCTGTGATAACACAGACTACTCACTCAATCCAGTACAATGCCAAGATGGGGTAATTCAGACCACAGACTCAGTGTAATCCTTAACCGTCAAGTCAAACCTCATACTGATTCAAGCAGTTGACTTTGATCACCTCAGGATTAAGATATATCCATAAATATGATCATCCATTGATTCGATAAGACTTCTCGATTACGGAATTATATCGTGAACTCTAATCAAATCGGTCCAGCCCTATATGATATATCTATCACATATAAATGCCTCATTAGGTTCTCTTAACCAAAAGTCCGGATAAAACAATCACACCTATTGTGTTCTGGGCGCATTAATAACACGTTAAAGGAGAGACCTGATACTCTCGATTAACTTCACTACGGGCTAATTGTATTTTAAGTACATATTCACTAACTCAATCCTCCCGTGTATATCCCATACACTGAGTTAAGTGATTAAATAAACGATATACTTTAGGGTTTTCTGTAGTGTAAATACTATTGTCACATCGGTGAATATGAGAATAATAAATATGAATAATAATATCATTTCATTTATTAAATAAAACAATTACAAAATTGTCTTTCGGGCATCACACCTAACACATCTAACCGGATTAAAATGTGGTTATAGATGATAACCAAATAAGGAAAGTTTATCTCACGACTATAAATGTTATAGTAGTAAATTAATATGGGGGTATTTATTTATAATGAATAAATTAAATACAAGATATTAATTATGTTGATTAATTAAATATACATATTATGTATGTATGTCGAAATCATTATGTTGATTAATTAAATATACATATGATATTACACATGTATTTTGCAAATTAATTAATTATAGTATTATGTTAATCATGTTGACTAATTATATATATATATGTATATATATGTGGCGCATATTTTTTGTGTATTTGTTGATACACATAAATCATGCAATTTAGTCAATCTTGACATTGCATTATTTATTAATATTAGATATTAATATATATAGATCTTCACACATGTGTAAATTGATTTATGGTAATATAAAAAAAGACAAATATAGTCAATATAAGATATTGACAAAATATTGAAAATATTTAATATAAGATATTGAATATTAATGAGATAAATCAATCAATTATATTTACCTTATTTTACTAGTAAAAGGTTTTCTTCCTCTCCACTCCTATGGGGCACAACTTTTACCTATAAATAGGAAGTGGGTGTCAAGCTCTTTTGTACATCATAATTCCAAGAGCTAATAGTTCTTGTGAAAAATAAAGAGCTTCCTAAGAGAGTTTTATGAGGGAGGAAAAGTCGGTCTAGCAGCCGAGTTTTTCGAGTAGCAATCCAATGGTGGATTCCGGCAGGTTGTTCGTGTAGACTAGCGGTAAAGGCCGAAAGCTTGGGCGGCTCCGTGCATCGCTACTCTCCTTAGACGGTCAAAGCGTCGATCTTTTAGATCAGCCAAGGTAACCGCCGTCTACTACTTATTTGTTTATTGCTTAAACGAAGTCGATCTTGGGTCGATAGGAAATTAATTTTAAATCCCACTGCGTTCCCGCATAGATTTCCTAAGAGTGGTATCAGAGAGAGCTTCGAGCTTAAGCAATAAGCATGTTATTTGCGTAGTTACTTTTATCCTTTAAATCACATAATTAAAAGATGAAAGATTTTTATTATCAAAAATGATACACGAAAAGAAACCAAAAAAAAACAAGATCTGGTGGTGCTCGGCCGACTGGCGGCGGCACCACCACCGCAGCGGCGGCGGCGGCGGCAGCAGGGCAGCCTGCTGCCGGCGTTGGTTGACCGGTCAATGTTGAAGGATCTCTAATTTTTGTTTTGTGTATTTTATGATTCGATATGGTTCATAGTTGTGATTGGTAATTCCTCTTTTGTTTAGTTGTGTCATGTGACTAACCAATGGTTCAAATAGTTTGGGCCATTGGGATGCCACATGGCATTAAAATAATAATGGTCTTTCCAATCTTTGTGTAGGAATAGGCCTAGGCCCTTTCCAAATATTTAATTTGAGAAAAGGCCTAGGCCTAGGCTACTTCCAAAATATTGATTTTGGAAAGTGGCCAGGCATATTAACCAAAATATTGCCCTTTACAAATTTTATTTGGAATAGACCTAGGCCCTTTTCAAAATATTTGATTTTGGAAAAGGCCTAGGCCTAGGCCCTTTTCAAAATTTTGATTTTGGAAAGGGCCAAGGGAGATACCTTTTGGTTTAGGAAACCATAGGCATCCATTTTGATTAGGAATCAAAAGGAAAGAAACAAAAAGAGACCTAATTTTAATTTTGATTTATTTTTGGAATAGTTCCAATTATTTAAAATTAAAATTGAAATTTGTTTAAAATTAATCGTTAATTTTATTTCGATTAAAATCATTTAATTAATTAAATGTTAATTAGTTAATTGATTGGATAAAATTATTTAATAGATTAAATGTTAATTGATAAATTAAGATGCAAATAGTTAAATTTTAATTTTATCTTTTTCATAAGATGTTATTGTATGGATTAAATATAGTAGATATAATATGATTATATGGACCCCGATTGATCATGGACTCGACCAATAGGATAAGATGTGAATGATTTAATTTTTTGTTGGTTTAAAAATTGCCCTAGGCCGTTATGAAGAACGTGCCCTAGTTTATTTTATGCATTTATCCCATTCCCGTTAGCTCCCCACCTGTTTGCGGCGGGAGTATTTATTTTATTAGATAAGATTAAATGTAACAAGAATGGAGCGGAAGATGAAGACCAAAGAAAGAATAAAATAAAGATCCCATTAGAGAATGGAGCATTAAAGATCCTATTGGCGGTCGCAGCTACCTTTAGATTGTGACCCGCGGTTTCGTCAGTTTGTATTCGAAACTGCACCTAGGAAAATTCCATGATCATACCGGTTACTTTACGCATTTATTTATTTTGTGCTTGTATTTATTTTATATGATACGATAGATGCATGACTAGGCATGATCTAGATAAATGTGTAGGATGTATGTCTATAGTGATAGATATATTTGATGAGACCGTAATTAAATTAATTAAGTGAATTAATTTACGTAAATACTTCCACAACAAAAATCAAGTCGAAATATTGTCTCCCAATATTATAGCGACGGTGAAGAGCCTTTGTTCGGATCCAACTAATCGGCCCTCGTCTGGAGTTGACCTACCACGGGTATATCGTCGTTATTGAGATATGATCGTATGAGATCTCGCGAATATTGGGTTATGACTTGACTAGAGTATTACGGTGATTGGCCCTCGTCAGGACCGTCTTATTCTAGAGGCAAGGGGTTGACTACCACATAAAGATGTGTATTGTCAAAGAGTTGACTAGTCAAACACCAAGAGTCACATAGAGATGTGATTGATAAGTGTTACATACCTTTTGAATTATTCCGGTTGATCGGCCCTCGTCGGGAATCGGGGTAACCAAATGGGATATTGGCCACTAAAGATTTTTTGAAAAAATTCTTGAAAGTCAATGGGGAGTAGTTGACTAGTGGGAGCAAAATCATAAATCAAAAGACCATTTTTTATTTTGCGTGTATAAACAACAACAGTCTTTTATTTTCATTTTTATGTTGTAGATTTAGCAAACTTTATATTTATGTTTTAATTCTCGATTAGTAAAACCAAATTATGACTGTTACATTTTGAGAAACGTTCTCAAGTATGGTTAAGTAATTTTAAACCTTTTAAAATAAGCAATGACATGAGCAATCCCGTTATAGTAGTTAGAGACAAGGAGACTACATATTTGATGGAGTACTCCAAGGCTTTAATTATTGATGAAAGCGGAAGCTCATGATATGATTAAATCATTTGAAGTAAGTTTCAACGAATTAGTCATATGTTGGATACGATCCAAGATGATCATTCAGTCATATGATGACAATTAATTCAAACGTTGAATAAGAATTACCACATCTAATTTTGGAAAGGTTGTTTTAAAATCATATGATTTAAGTATCTACTTAATTCTATCATTGCTTAAAGGTTATTTAAAGAGTTAATGTTTTGAATACGATTCAAAAGGTTAAATAAACTATTTAGTAAACTTTAGATTTTCTTTATGAAACGAAATCAAAGACATGGCTCTTGTGATCTTTCTTAAGTCTTATAAGACTACAATAATAAACATTTTTCAAGTGCTTAAAGGATTAAAAAAAAAGGAAAGTTAGGGCATGTGCTTAAATAGAGAACTTATTGAAGTTTTTATTCTAGGCAAGTGAGTTGAGATAAATCTATCTAAGTTTAAAGTTGACTCTAAGATATATGATATCTTATGAGTGTGATTAAATTAGAAAGATTAAATGCAGATATGGAAGGTGAAGCAAACGTTGTGACACTTACCATATTCTGGATCTAGTAAACTGATAAAGGAACTAAATAAATGTTATTATGTTCCGGTTATTATGAAGAACATACTTTCAGTTATTTGTTAGGATTTAGTAGACATATTCAATTGTAACGAATAAATGTTAACCCGACAAAGTTGAAAGGTCACTGAATCTAACATACTAGATTGATGTCACTATATAGTTGATATATGTGATGAGATATCAACTAAATAATTATATGGCTGTTATCCTTAATATTTGGTGGTCGTTCTAGACATAGTCTCTATGGAAGGGAATCATGTGATCAGATGTCATTTTGATGACGTCTGAACCATGTGGTTATGAATCATGTGGGTAATACGTATCTTATCTAAAGATGACTAAAATACCCTTTTATGAAAATGTTATAAATTCTAGAAAAATTGTCTAAAGCCTAAACATACTGATGTTTGTTTGCTTATGACAATTAATGCAACAAATAATTGTTTATTAATCTCTATGACTATTTTTTGAAATAGTGGAATGTACTTATTAAAGTGAAACAATTCGGAAAGCCTGAAAAGTTCGAGCTAGTACGAATACGGGATTGATGAGCTACTTAGGAATTAATCTTCAATTGGATTGAAGTAATTAATGCCTGAAGGGTGTTTCAGAAGTTGTCTGAAAAGGAAAAAAATTCCCCTTGAAGGATACATCTTTGGGATACGCAATTAGATTGTTTACCTAAAATGGAAACAACACCTTATATAATAAAGGTGTGACACAAGCCATGCGAAGTATCCCTTACCTGTTTCGGGATACTGCCCTTATACTTAACCGAGTTCCAAAGAATAAAGTTTGAATAAATTCCATATTAGATATGGAAGAGGATAATATCGAATCTATCTTGACTGATGATTTGAAGTTGTCATAGGCAAAGTCAGAAAGGCTTGGAGCCTAGTATGACATATGCAACTTTGTGGAATGTCTTAGCTAGCATGCTGGATATTATTTACTTGTCCGCGGAGCAAAATGTTTGTCTCCAATCATGTTGTCTTCTAAAGGAAGTGTTTCTTCCCAAAGAAACAGTGGGAGTGAATCAGATCTCAAAAGAGTTTGAAAACCACAAAGATATATTCAACCATTGGAACGTGAGCAGACGCCACATAACGATGAGGTGTAGAACACTGCTTAGTGCACACAAAAGTTCTGTAAGTCTGTGGATAACCTCAAGCCTGAAAAGACTGCTGGTATGTTCATCTAGAAGAATGAATATCTTATGACTTATGAAGGAATGTTTGAAAGGCAGGTTTGAGAGATATGGCCAGGAGGCATAATATCTGAATTAGATTCCATTAGTGACAACCAGGTTGTGAACCTATTCTATCTTACCTATGGGGAATGTCCCTGAAAGGATGACATGGATAGTAATATGATTACCCTAAGGCTATAGTGACGGCTGAAGGGTATGTGGTGTAAACCTTGTAATTATCATTATGTTGCCAGCTGAGCCTAGTTCTATTCAGATGATGCTTGTTACAACTTCGTATCATGGCTATATGATAGTGTTGAAGACGTTTGGCAAACAGCCCGATGTTCATAGACAATAACATGATATTTGAGCCCACGAGATCCATTAATGGACTCGAACAAGTTTCTCTAGACGATTTTTTTTAATAATCAAAAGAGTTTGATTTAGTCAAAAGAAGGAATATGCCCAATGTGCATGATGGATAGTGGGAGTGTGTTATGATTTTTTAGTAAGGTATTGGATATCTCTCTCGAGAATTATCACCCCATGTCACAGTCAATTAATGTTTGGTAGTTCAAGGTCTTTACGAAAGCACTTGGATTGGCAGTTCTTATATTTTGAAATAAGAATCTATGGTGATAGATTTAACTACTGCTAGATTATAGTTTACCTATATAGATGTGATGCTGAAAGAGTTTAGCATAGGTCGCGACAGGAGATACTGCTAGCCGTTGTTCTCAAGATCTATCTATGTTAGGACGTTTGTCCTAAAGATAAGGTGAAAGATGATACTTATGGAAGGTTCCCTTTGCTACTGCAATAGGAACCATCATAAAGGTATTGCCGGATGTTCATAGTCCATGAATAGTCATGAGCAAGTATGAAAGTAAATCTGGTGCATGTCGAGAATATCCTTAAACAAGTTAAGGATGGTTTTCTAGTTTATCGAAACTTGGAGGCGAATAAACGTAGATATACAGACATGTATCCTGAGTCTTATGAAGGCAAGTGGGAGCTGCAGTATGGGTTTGCACTCACTTTGATTAAGTGATAAAGTGAGCTGGAAATGTTCTAGCCAATGGGTCAATGTAAACTCTACAACTAGGCCAAAACACAGTGGTGCCTTGAAGGCGCAGCAGGAGCGGTACATGGATCTAGAAGGTTCATTCCTGAACCGTGTATGGTTATTCCACCTTTTCTATATAGCTGACATAGTAAGTGGATTCATTGCTTGAAGCAAGGACCGAGGCCTCGTCAGAGATTCGTTTGTGGGTTGAGGCAGTTCCTTTGAGTTGGTCATTTGGAGCATGGTATGAAGATAGTCTGAGTCCCTACGGATAGCGATCCGTTCATGGCTAGAGCAGGTTGCGAGTATTGCATGAGATTCTTGTGTTTCAACTTGGTCTTGTGTGTGCGAGTGATTGGTTTTAGGCCAAGTGGGAGATTGTTGAAATAGTGTACTAAACCCAATCAGGTTGGACCATATCCGACCGGGTCGGATCATTTCTACTATTTCTTTATGTTTGTACATATATTAAATGGCTTTTCTGTTGTCATATATTTGTTCTTTTAAAGAACCAATTGTGAATTGTTATATGATAACGCCCTTAGTGTTAAACTGTGATAGAGAAACCGTGATAGGCGGTAATAGTTGATGAGTTCTCTAATCACTTTAATAGTTTGATACATAAATGTCTCTAGGCTGATGTACTATTAAACAGGGCATTGATAGTATGAACATGCTAGCACGAATTGGATGTCTTCTGTCTTGAAGGGAAGTGATAGATCTCGTCTATCGAAGTGTAGAGACACTTGGACTGTACGTGGACGTGTATTAGAGAATTCGTACGTTAGACTGACGCACTTACACGGATAAGTGTCACACTATGTGACGGTTATGTAATTATCCTTAGGGCCGGAGTCTACATGGCATCAATGTGTGGATTGTCATGCTTTGACACTATTGAGGTTTCCCCTAGCCACAGGGCGATCATGCGGTAGTGATTGGATGTGATACTGAATCATGCGGAGTATACATGTTTGGTCGTCTGGAAATCGCGTACCCTATAAGTAAGGGTGAATATCCGAAAGGGCCTTCTTATAAGTAATGTCTTACTCTCGTGAATCTTTGCAAAGTCGAAGTAAATGAGTTACTTCGAGAGAGTTTGATATCTAGATTATAAGATACAGTCGTTGATGTTTTGATACTCGACTAACGACCGTATGGATATTATTACAGCGATAGGATTGTAAGTTACACGGTAACTGTTTCACATGAAAGGTAGTAGTCACTGCATTTGACTCTTCCGATGATTGGGGGTCACGGTGTGTTGCTAGACGCTATCCCATGATCGTTAGGTATGAAGGGCATTTTTGTAATTTGCACTTTGTGCCTACGGCCAACATATTCGGAAGCCAATCGGGTCACACACATTAGAACATCTAGCCGGATTAAAATGTGGTTATAGATGATAACCAAATAAGGAATGTTTATCTCACGAATATAAAGGTAATCGTAGTAAATTAATATGGTGGTATTTATTTATTATGATTAAATTAAATACAAGACATTAATTATGTTGATTAATTAAATATACATATGATGTATGTATGTCGAAATCATTATGTTTATATGATACACATGTATTTTGTAAATTAATTAATCATAGTATTATATTAATCATGTTGACTAATTAAATATATATAGGGATATATATGTGGTGCATATTTTTTGTGTATTTGTTGATACACGTGAATCATGCAATTTAGTCAATCTTGACATTGAATTATTTATTAATATTAGTTATTAATTTATACAAATTTGCATGCATTTGTAAATTGATTTATGGTAATATAATAAACGATACATATAGTCAATATAAGATATTGACAAAATATTGGAATATTTAATATAAGATATTGAATATTAATGAGATAAATCAATCAATTATATTTTCCTTATTTTACTAGTAAAAGGTTTTCTTCCTCTCCACTCCTATGGGGCGCCACTTTTACCTATAAATAAGATGTGGGTGTCAAGTAGGGCTGTTAAACGAACCGAGCGTTCGTGAACAAAGCTCGAACTCAGGTCGTTTAAACTCGTTCAAGCTCGTTCGTTAATGGTATCAAGACGAGCTCGAGCAGTTTCTCCTGCTCGTTTACTAAACGAGCGAAAACGAGCCCTGCTCGTGAACGCTCGTTAGTGTTCCCGAACTTAGGTAATATATATAAATAATATATACACATTAACATTTTACACATTGAGTTAGTAGTTGAACGAGCCGAGCTCGAGTTTGAGCTTGTTCGGGAGCTTGAGCTCGAACATTTTTCATAATTATCGAGCCGAGCTCGAACGGCTTTTTAGGCTCGTTTGCGTTAACAAGCGAGTTCGAACGAGCATGATTACAAACGAGCTCGAGCTTGAACTTCAGCTACTCGCTTGACTCGGCTCGTTAACAGCAGTAGTGTCAAGCTCTTTTGTACATCATAATTTCAAGAGCTAATAGTTCTTGAGAAAAATAGAGAGCTTCCTAGGAGAGTTTTATGAGGGAGGAAAAGTCGGTCTAGCAGCCCAGTTTTTCTAGTAGCTATCAAATGGTCAATTCCGGCGGGTTGTTCGTGTGGACTAGCGGTAGAGGCCGAACGCTTGGGCGGCTCCGTGCATCGCTACTCTCCTTAGACGGTCAAAGCGTGGATCTTTTAGATCAACCAAGGTAACCACCGTGTACTACTTATTTGTTTATTGCTTAAACGAAGTCGATCTTGGGTCGATAGGAAATAAATTTTAAATTCTGCTGCGTTCCCACGTAGATTTCGTAACATATAATTGCAGTAGAGCTTACTGAAACTGGGGGTTTACAACTTTTTTAATATAATTGTAGTAAAGTTTACTCAAAACGGTGGTTTACAACTTTTTCTATATAAAATTATAGTAGAGTTTACAATTACTACATTTATGCAATAGAGTTTACTCAAAACAGGGGTTTAAAACTTTTGAGAAAACTCTTCTATAAATTTGATAAAACTCTACTACAACTTTTGATATATAATTGTAGTAGAGCAAACTCAAAACTATAAATAGAACTATTTATTGAACTCTTTAATAATCTACTCAAAATGGGGGTTTCCAACATTTTGAATATAATTGTATTTTGGCCATAACATTCTTCTTGTATTTAACTTTTTGTATATAATTGTAGAAGAGTTTACTCAAAGCAGGGGTTTACTCAATCGGGGGTTTACAACTTTTTATATATAATTGTAGTAGAGTTTACTCAAAACTGGGGGTTTATAACCTTTTGTATATAGGTGTAGTAGAGTTTACTCAAAACAGGGTTTTACAACTTTTTTTAAATAATTGTTTAATAGAGTTTACTCAAAACGGGGGTTTACAACTTGTATAAAATTGTAGTAGATTTTACTCTTTTGTATATAATTGTTGTCGAATTTACTCAAAACGAGGGTTTACAACTTTTACTCAAAACAGGGGTTTACAACTCTTTGTATATAATTGTAGTACAGTTTACTCAAAATGTGTTTTTACAACTTTTTATATATAATTGTAGAAGAGTTTACTCAAAATGGGGGTTTACAACTTTTACACAAAACGGGGGTTTAAAACACTACTATAGTGGAGTAAACCCCATTTTGTGTAATTGTAGTAGAGTTTACTATACAAAACGTTTACCCTACAATACAATTGTACAACTTTTTGTATATAATTGTAGTGGAGTTACTCAAAACGTGGGTTTAATAATTTTGTATATAATTGTAGTAGAGTTTCCTCAAAACGGGGGGTTCATTACTTTTTGTATATAATTGTAGTTGAGTTTTACTCAAAACAGGGGTTTACAACTTTTTGTATATAATTGTAGTTTACTGTAAACGGGGGTTTAAAACTTTTTGTAAATAATTGTAGTATAGTTTACTGAAAACATGGGTTTTCAACTTTTGTATATATAATTATAGTAGAGTCCTCAATATGGGTCTTTACAACCTTTTGTATATAATTTTAGTAGAGATTACTCAAAACAGGGGTTTACAAATTTTTGTGTATATAATTGTATAGTAGAGTTCACTCAAAACGGGTGTTTACAACTTTTTTTATATAATTGTAGTAGATTTTACTCAAAATGGGGGTTTACAACTTTTTGTATATAATTGTAGTAGAGGTTACTCAAAACAGGGGTTTACAACTTTTTTTATATAATTGTAGTAGAGTTTGCTCAAAACCGGGGTTTACAACTTTTTGTATATAAAATTATAGTAGAGTTTACAATTACTGCAATTATGCAGTGGAGTTTACTCAAAAGGGGATTTACAACCTTTGAGTAAACTCTACTACAACTTCTAATTTATAATTATTGTAGAGTAAACTCCAAACTGTAAATACTACTATATAATTGAACTCCTCTATAATTTACTCAAAATAGGGGCTTACAATTTTTTGTATGTAATTGTATATTGACCATAACATTCTTCTTGTACATAACTTTTTGTATAAAACTGTTTACACAAAATGGGGGTTTACAAATTTTTGTATATAATTGTAGTAGTGTTTAATCAAAATGGGGGTTTAGAACTTTTTGTATATAAAGTTATAGTAGAGTTTACTCAAAATAGGGGTTCAAATATTTTGAGTGAACTCTACTACAATTATATACAAAAAGTTGTAAACCCCCTGTTTTGAGTAAACTCTAATACAATTTTATACATGCTACTACAATTATATACCAAAAGTTGTAAACCCCTGTTTTGAGTAAACTCTACTACAATTATATACAAAAAGTTGTAAACCCCCGTTTTGAGTAAACTCTACTTTACAATTGTATACATAAAGTTGTAAACCCCAGTTTTGAGTAAACTCTACTAAAAATATATACAAAAAGTTGTAAACCCCCGTTTTGAGTACCATTCAATTATATACGAAAAAGTTGTAAACCCCTGTTTTGAGTAAAGTCTACTACTCCCTCCGTCCTAATTTGTTTCAGACATAGTCCTTTTATGGATGTTCTAAAATAAGTCCTATTACTAATGTTTAGACTTAAAGATGCTTCTTAAATATCTAAAATACCCACATAACAACATTTATTGAAAAATGTAAAGACAATATAAAAGGGGTACAATTGTAAATTAGTCATGTTTTAATGACTAGACAATATAGTAAATGATGTTTCCATAAATTTCAAGAGTTCCAAAATGTCCCAAACAAATTGGGACGGATGAAGTATAATTTTATATACAAAAAGTTGTAAACCCCAATTTTGAGTAAACTTTACTATAATTACATATACAAAAAAAATTTAAACCCCCGTTTTGAGTATACTACATACAACTTTTTGTATATAATTTTAAACCCCCGTTTTGTGTAAACTCTACAACAATTATTTTAATAAAGTTGTAAACCCCTGTTTTGAGTAAACTCTACTTTACAATTATATACAAAAGTTATAAACCCCCGTTTAGAGTAAACTATACTACAATTACAAACAAAAGTAGTAAACCCCCGTTTTGAGTAAAGTCTACTATACAAATGTATACAAAAAGTGGTAAATCCTCGTTTTGAGTAAACTCAACTACAATCATATACCAAAAGATGTAAACCCATGTTTTGCGTAAACTCTACTACAATTAAATACAAAAAGTTGTAAACTCCCATTTTCGGTAAACTCTACTACAATTATATACAAAAAGTTGTAAATCCCTATTTTGAGTAAACTCTAATACATTTATATACAAAAAGTGGTAAACCCCCCATTTTGAGTAAACTCTAATACAATTATGTACAGGGGTTTACAATTATATACAAAAAGTTGTAAACCCCTGTTTTGAGTAAACTCTACTACATTTATATACAAAAAGTTGTAAACCCCCGTTTTGAGTAAACTCTACTATACAATTATAACAAAAAGTTGTAAACCCCCATTTTTAGAAAACTCTACTACAATTATATACAAAAAGTTGTAAACCCCAGTTTTGAGTACTATACAATTGTATACAAAAAGTTGTAAACCCCTGTTTTGATTAAAATCTACTATAATTTTATATACAAAAAGTTGTAAACCCCCGTTTTGAGTAAACTCTATTATAAATTTATATACAAAAAATTTTAAACCCCAATTTTGTGTACAATCTATAAAATTTTTGTATATAATTTTGTATATAATTGTGAACCCCCGCTTTGAGTAAACTCTACTACAATTATATACAAAAAGTTGTAAACCACTGTTTTGAGTAAACTCTACTACACAATTGCATACAAAAAGTTGTAAACACCCGTTTTGAGTAAACTTTACTACAATTATATACAAAAAGTAGTAAACCCCCATTTAGAGTAAACTCTACTATACAATTTGTTGGTCCTAGAGAAGGGTAAAAGTATAGTCAGAGGGGGGTGAATGACTGTACTGGAGTTTCAAAACTTTTCTTATAATTAAAATCTTTTGGTCAGCGGATAAGTCCCTTCTTAAAAGTTGTTTCAACGTTGATTATACACACACAAAGTATGAATAAAATGCAGTGTGTAAGTGTTGTAAGGTAAAGTGCAGTAAGTAAATGAACACAAAGGTTATAGTGGTTCAGGGTGGTGTAATCCCTTAATCCACTCTTCTCATGTGATGATTGGAGGAATTCACAATTGTCTTTCACCAATACAATAGTAAGATTTTCCTTGGCTACACAAGCTTCACAATCTCTAAGACTATCACTCGTGCGCTACAAAAGCTTCAGTGACTCAGTCTTCAACACTGCTCCTTGGGAACTAATCCTTCAGCAGCTATCACAAAAACAACTACTTCTTAAATGGCTCTAATTCAGTCGCTTAACTGGGTTGTGAATTGAATTCACAAAGAGGTTGATCAAACTCAGTGCTTGATGTAGAATTGTAGCTTTGAATGCTGAGTTGATCTCTAGATGTGTTATTTTAAGTTCAGATAGAAGGCTTAAGAAATTGACAGAGTTTCTGCTTGTTCTTGTATTTTCTAAAATCGTTGTCTGTATGTCTGTCAATGCTTTCTATTTATTGCCTTGATAATCCTTTATTAAAAATCCATCTGTTGGCTATTTAATGTGGAGAATAATCCTGAATTAATTCTTGATTCTTCCCTGATTATATTCTCCCTGATTTCAGTGATCCAGATTTTCTTCAAACGTCCATCATAAAATCCGTCCTTGATTGATTTAGCATTTAATGCTTGATCTTTTAGAATATTCCTTATTTTCAACGTTCTGAATAAGCTAACATTGCGCTGCTGTTCTTTCACTTGACTGTTGCTTGACCGGTTAAGTGCTTCTGCTTACTTAGCTTTTGATCACAGTTATTCCTTACTCAGCATGTAGACAGTTTACTTTGCCGATTTACTGCTTCCTTTCTTTCTTTGATTTTTCAAGAGTACTTGTACTTCATTGATCCTCGATTTTTGTGAGATCAGTGTACACCATATTTCAACATTGAGTTTCATCACTTATAATATAACTTATACTTATCCAAGGTCATCACATATGTCAGTCCATAAGTCTTCCTTCTTCTCTCCTGGTACTTGGTTGTCTTCACTTCACCAAAATTCTGTTTTACTTATCCATGCTACCAACTAGTACAATACTTGTCAGACTGAACTTATACAACTTGTCCGACTCTAAGTAAAGAGTTAAACAGATATTTTTAACTAATTTCAGGCTTGCTATAACAGTTAGTATGGCCCTCATCAAAACACATAAAATGTTCCTTACAATTTCACCCTTTTTGATGATGCCAAAAACCTCAAAAGCCTGAACATAAGTAAACATTTTTTTCAAATAAAAACATAATAAAACTCAGCAATTTTATTCATCGATGAAGGGTCACCAAAAAGGACTTAGTCAAAAGGCAAAATAAGAATTATTTTTACAAACTACTTATTTTTTGAAACCTTATACTTTGGCTTGTACTATCCTTGCCCTTGCCCTTGGAGAATCCCGGCTTATTACTACCTTCCCCCTTTTTGGTAGCATCAAACCTTTCTTCTAGAATCATGTTGGTTGCTTCCGATACTTGGATGAGGGTGATAAGCTGCTTTTGCAGAGTGATCCAAGATCTCATCCATGGTTTGAATTTGTTGAGTATGCTCTTTCAGTGTGTCCATCATGAGGTTGAGTTTGCCATCAAGTGTCTCCGCCAGGAAGTCTAGATTTGTTTGGACATGATCGGGAAATACATGCTACAGATTGCAGAGTAAGTCTCATTGCCTCTCCATCACTGCACCTTGAACTTTAATATGACTGATTAGTGCCTCAATCTTGTGATTCATGGAGGTTTTATTACTTGTTAGTGCAGTTTTGAGATTTTGTCCGCTCAGATACTACCTTTCCATGTCCACAATTAGTGGATTGATATCCAGATTGAAAGCTCTGTCTGGATCTTCTTGTGCGGGTGCAGATGTATTAGCTGGCTCCTCTTCAATCTCTTGATCAGATATAAATTGTTGAAAGTGGTCCTCATGTTGAAGGTCTGGTGGGGACTGTTCTTCTTCTCCAGAGACTGGAGTCTCAATTGCTTCAGCTGGTGTTCCTCCTTGGACAAGACTGGGGGTATGTTCAGGATCGCTGGGTGAGTTTCTTCAGCTGGTTCACTCAGCTATTTTTCTTCAAGAGACTGGCTCCGTTGAATTATATCGTGGGACGTTAAGTTATCATCAGAATCCTCATCCTTGTTCTGATCATCATTGTGATAATCATCTTCCATCTCTTGATCTTTATCATTGGTAAGATGAACATCTTCATCATCCTCGTCCTCATCTCCATCTTCATCTGATGGAGTCAAGTAATATGCTTCCTCACCCTCTTCTTCTTCCTCGGGATGAACTTCTTCCTTTGGATCTTCTCCATCTTCACTAATTACAAGGGGTCTATCTTCATTGCTTGGTAGACTTCCTAATGTGGTTCTTCTGCCAATCCTAGAAACCACAACCCACATCTGGTTTGTCTGCCAATCCCTATGGGTCTATTTTCATTTCTTGGAAGACTTCCTTGTTGAGCCTTTGCAGTTCAGGGATTGGCAGACTTCCTGCTGCTTGCCGGTTCCTTTCTCTTTCTTCCTGATGTGGGTTGTGGTTTCTGGGATGACTTAAGATAGGTAAACATTACCTTGGCCTCATGTAATTTGTGGAGTTGAATAAGTTGCACATTGACTTGATCAAATAAAAATTGGAGAGGAATCCCATACAATTTCCTTTCCCAGAAAACACCTTGCTTCTGTGGCCTCTATTTACTGCCAAAACTCCTAGATCAATCACGCTTTGAAGTTGATCCTTCAATCTGTTAAAGATGAACAACAACACTGAAGGCCTTGGTAGATAACAACCATAAGTTTGATTCTGACCTCGGTCATGTTGTTCATTGAACCCTTCTTCCCATCAATGTTCGTTGTGATTAGGGGAGCAAACTCGGAAAATGGTTGTTTGAGTGCCGATCTAGAGAAGTTCAATTTCTTGCCTCCCTGATAACGCTCTAAATAGTACAATTAATTATACCTATTTTCACCCCAAATTCTGCTCAAGAGAGGATAGATAGGGTCGTTATTATATGGAATATGTGTTAAATTCTATATGCGTGTTCCCAGAATCGTAATTCTGTATCTGTGTTATTTTCCGAGCGTTTAGTACTGTTTCCCCTCTTTTTATGTGTTTTTCAGGATGTACCAAATCTGGAGCATTAGAGAACGGATCTGGATCAAAAAGAGCATGTTGGGCCATGTAATTAAAGTCCAAGAAGGAGTCTGCTGAAAAAAAAAGAAGGAAAGTAATCCGGGTTTACCGTGGGCTAGGTCCGGTGACACGAAATCAATTTTGTTGCATTGACTAGGTCGGTTAGGGTTTCTATGATTAATAATTTGGTCATTGTATCTATATATGGCCGCATCAACTTATTATTACATATTTCTTCATAAGTTTTGCATACTCTATTAATTACATTATACAATTTGATGAAATAAAAGTTCTTCCAAGCTTTTGGAGTTATTTTCTAGATCTTCATTGTAGAAGGTATGAAGCTTTGAATGTCCTTTTTGTCTTCAATATGCTAGATCTATTTGTATTTATATGTTTTAGTTAATTTGCATGTTTAACAACCCCATAATTTACTTAGATTAACCGAAACTGAGTAATGTAGATCCAAAAATAGGAAAAGCTGACCCCGGTAAACCGGTGGTCCATACCGGTTTACCGAGGCAATATTTAGAAAACCTAAATCTGGGATTCACGTTAGCTACATTGATCGATAGAATTAATTAAAACGGGTAATAGGTCTGGCCAATCTAGTATTCGTAATTCATAAACTAGCATGAAGTACTTATAGTGAAGTGTTAGTTAGGACATTGTCTCGATGCACCCTAGGAACGTGCTGATCAGTGTCGACAGCTGTCAAGGCGTGTAAGCGGTGTGAGTTAGTGCTCGATACCGGAAATTCTTGTTCTTTATGCGTATGGGCTATTACGGACCAATTAAGGAGGGTTGCTGGTGTATAGATTATCTACAATCATGGTAGGAGTAGATAGGGTTAGGAGTTTCACCCGTAGATTAAAACTAAATTAAAAACTCGCTCGATTAGTTTAAGGAAATTATGTGGGAAGTAAACGTAAGGATTAACTAATCCAAGTTTCTTTTCTGTTTAATGTTGGTCAATGACCACCTATATGTGTCTTCTTAATTAGGTTAGAATCGTTTATACTTAGAGTTGCACCGTCTCTGTGGGATCGACCTTGACTCGCATTTACTATACAACGATGTACCAAGTATTTTTGCTAGTAATATCGACGTTAGTGACTTACACGCGATCAAGATTTAATGGCTCCGTTGCCGGGGACAATGGATAATTTTAGGGATAAATGTTCTAACTCTAATTAAGAAGTCGTTTTCTTTTAATTTTATTTTCTTTTGAGTCTTGAGTCGTTCTGGATCAAACCTGCACTTGTTAATCTGTCGGAAGGAGAAATTCTTGGCCCGGTTTACCGAGGTTTACCTCCTATTTACCAAGGTCCATAAAATTGAATTCTGACAGCCCCTGTTATTCTATGTTCATCCCTGTCGATTTTACTTAGTAGGTCCGCAACAGTTCAGATCACCCCCAATTGAGGCTGGAGTTGCTAACCATTTCTTTGTTTTATTTTGTCTCTTTTGCATGAGTATCCGGACACTTCAGAAATTTAGTCAAGCAAGAGCGATTATGGCTAGACGAGTCAGACGCAATGCCTCAAACTGTATTGAACATCACGCCAATCTCTATGTTTCTTGGATTGAAAGCTAGAGAGCAATATGAAGCAGATAAGAACCTAGTGGAGGAGGAGACTAAAACACTTAAACATGAAGCCGATGAGAGCCTGAAAGAGTGCGAAACTTATCGGCTAGGAGCGTTTCCTATCGAGCTAATTAATATATCATCCGACTACGACTCCGATGATCCGGACACTTTGTTCTCAGAGTCTGACGATTACCCGGACTCTGACACGGTAGAAAAGTTAGGAGACTGATGGGAGCCAACTTCACTACACTTTTGTATGTGATCCAGCCCCCGTTTGTCACTTTATTGGTATGTTTTGGGTAATTCTAGACCTGTATAAGAGTAATATCGAGAGTTATATGCACGGGGAGTTAAACTGTCATATCGATAGTAAACTCCATCTTTTTGATGATATTTCACTCTTTTCTGAACGCTTTTGTCTTGCGGAATTACGCATGGTGTTTGTTCGTACATGTTATTGCAGGACCTAGGTGACTTGAGGACCCGGAAGGTGATGTTTTGGAATGAGAAACATGATCGTGGCACAAGTGTAGCATGAAAATGGAGGAAAAATCGAGTTTGGAGTGAAATCAAGGCAAACTAGCGTTTGCCCTACCCCAAACTGGCGTTTGCATCAAGCTTATGTCAAACTAGCGTATGGCCAATCCAAACTGGCATTCACGGAATTAGCACTTGATACTGAAAGTTGAGTTTTGAGGGAAACTAACGTTCAGATTACCCCCGAACTGGCGTTTGATCTAGACATCTTTTTGCCTTTGCTCTATAACAACTAGTCTGGCACTCATCACTAAAACTTGAAATAAGTCCAACAATTTCCCCCTTTTTGGTGATGATGCCAATACCCTCCTTACAGCAAAGCAAAAAGATTAAAAACAAAAACAGAACAAATATAGTCAATTCTCATTATATTCATTTGTTCAAAAGTATTACAAGCTAGATTCAGCAAAAATAGAAAGCATGTGTAGGTATGCTGATCTAGTGTTTTCTTTCTCTTTCTTCTCTTTCCTTTTCTTGCTGCTCAGAATAAGCTCTTATCTCTCTAACCATTTCTCTCATCCAATCATTTTCAATAAGAGAGAAATCAATGTGAGGATTCACTTCTTTCCACCATTTCCATTCCTCAGGTAGAGTAAGGTTGATCTGATGTACTCTAAATCCTAAACGCATGTATACTTCTTTGAATTCCTTCTGTGATTCCTTTGCATTGGTGGTAGGAAGACTTCTTCCACCTCTGCCACCTCTTCCACCCCTATGTGCGGCTCTTAAGGCTTTAACCCTTGCTTCCCAAAACTTGAGTCCCAGAAAAGAATTTAGTCCCTCATGGAAACCCTTGTCATGGTAAGGTCTTCTCTTGTTGTTGTAAACCTTCTTATATTCCCTGAGAAGATCATCAGTGAGTGGAAGTCTTCCAGGTGTAGGTTCTCTAAATGCATTGGTGTCATCTTCCCATCTTTTCTTAGCAAAAATCCTAGCAGCCTCTTTTGCTACTGCTGTTTGGCTCTCTTCCCCCTTATTGACATCATCAACAAAACGGGACAGCAGGCCTTGAAAACTCTCTTGTGTGATTACCAGATTGTTCAGTTGACCCTCCATAATTTCAGTTCCTGTGTCAACTGCAGTAATCCTTTCTTGCATAGTTTGCTCCAGTAGATTGATCCTTTCAGTAAACTTAGGATCCAATCTAGTAGGTTGAAGTGTTGCAGCAGGCTCAGCCACAGCAGGTTTAGGTGTATCAGCAAGTTTATCTAGTTTATGATGAATAGATTGAAGTTGGTCCTTCAGAAACTTCTCCTTCATTGTATTACCTTGTCTGATCCCTCTTACATCTTGAGCAAGGATAGCAAGAGCAGACTGAGTGGAAGTGATATTGGAGGCAACTGTTTCTGTAGTCCTCCCTCTATTTTCCACCAGATTCATCAAATCTTCAAACCTCTGCTCTTGCCTGTCAAGTTGAGTTCTCAACCTTGTTATGTCATTTCTGACAGTCCTTAACTCATAAAAAATCTTTGCTGGTACCCCACCAGCCATTCCTCCAGCCATTCCTCCAGCAGCTTCATCAGTAGGCTCTTCAACATTGTATTGTTCCCTTAGTCTGCTCCTTCCAGCAGGGGCAGGACCTTCTTCAACCATAGCACCGAGGACGTCTTCCATTATAGGATCTTGTGCTGGTACCTCAAAGATAGGTACAAATGCCTGTTGTGGTTCATCAGCAATATGTTCTTCTTCAGGCACTTGAAACTCCTCATCACTGTAGTCATAGTCCAGTAGCTGTTCATCTTCATCAATAACAGCCGTCTGCTGACCATCTTTCCCTACAGTGGACTTTCCTCCAAAGAGCTCTAATACGGCGGCTGTTCTTCAACAACAAAGCGGGGGTTTCCTCCAAACCCATAGATAGTTCCAACCTATGTCCGTGTGTCTTTTCGTACCTCGAAAGAACTCCGTACCTCCAGCTCCAACCTTTGTTCGGTCTTGTATGTTCCTCGGCAACAACCCGAACCTCCGGTTCCAACCTTTGTTCGAGTCTTTGTCGATCCTCGGCGGCTGAACCTCCTCAATAATCAATGGTGATCCTTAAAATCCCATCACCATGTCTAACCTTTGAGCTATCAGTGACTGTTCCTCAGTGGTCGGCACTCTATGTACAAGGATTGCAGGTAATTCAGCCCTATTTTCTTCTTGAAACCCTCTAGCATGAGCAATCCTTCTAGGAGTATTAGCAGTTTTGGATAAGGTGCCCTCAGTGTCAATCCAGTCTTGATATTGAACTGAATCCTTTGAACTGACATCAGGTTCACTAAGATCAGTAACCCTCTCATCATCCAAATCTTCTGTCTGCTAATCCTCAGTAAGTCAAGCAGATTCTTCAACGAAGACAGTATCTAACTCACTAAACACCCTGTTTGCACCAACATGTATTCCCTCATTGATTTGTGCCTCCAGATCATCCATGCTGAGATCTTCCAGATCCTCATCCATTTGACCAGTCTACTGGCCCTGAGCAGACATACCGGTATCAGTGGACTATTGTATACTTGGTTCATTAATCAAAGCAGTCCCACTGACTCCTCTTGGACTAGAGGGATGGTCATCACCAGAATCAGATGATGAAGAGTCATCACTTTCTGATTCATCTCTGGGATCTCTGAACTTGATACCCTCTTCTATCTTTTGTTGATCAAGGAGATCCATCAATCTTGCTTCCAGCAAAGAGGTATCAACCAGATCCAACAAACTTTTCACTCCCAACTTCTCAAAAGCCCATTCCTCAAAATCAGTCTGTGGTTCTTGTTGGTCCCTTGGAAAGGATAACACAAGATTAGGGGGGGCTGAATAAACTTGTCACCAAAAAAATTTCCTGAACTGGAATACCCCAGGAACTGAGTTTCTCCAAAACTAAAACTGATGCTCAGTTCAGTTTTGTTCCTGTTTCTCAACTTGTGTGGAGTTCAGCTAACTTAACTGAGTATAAGTCAATACTGACTTATTCTTAGTCCAGTTAACTGGCAGCGGATAAAGCTAGCCTTTAGTGCAATAGATATGTCAATAGAGATCTGAACCTCCTATGTATTAGTTTTGTTCTGACTCAGTGTCTAATGTTTGTTGAGTGTGAAGATAACAAGAATTAAATCAATCATTACACAAATGTAATGCATAAAGTAAATCAACACAAGACTTGTTTATGGAAGTTCCGGGTGGTGTAATCCCGTACGTCTCCCCATCTCCTGTGGTGTAGGAGGTATCACTAGAATCTTGACATAACCGTTACAGAATCCTAGCACAATGACAGTCCTTCATGACACCCTAGTTTCACTGTCTACACATAATGAAGAAAGGTAGGATTGCTCCCTTAATTCTGCACACTGATCCTTCGGAGGTGGAATGACTCCTTCACCAGCTCACCACTGACATACACAAAGTCCGCAAACTGCACCAACAGTTGTGGCAACCAAGTTGTAACCGTTTGAGGAAAGGTGGAATTGCTCTCCTGAAACTATGCCCACCCACCCCTTTTTCACAAAGGTTAGGTTTAGAATTAATCAATGACTAATTCAGTGAGCTGTTTGATTCTTCTGGATCTGGATTTGTAGCTCCAAGATGCCTACTTTCCCCCTTAATGGGTTACTGGATCTTTCTTTAAAATCTTCAAGGCAATTTGTTGGCTTCCCCTTTTCTAGATATGAAATCTGATTTTCTGGGTCTGGATCTTTAGATATGTGCTATTCAAAACTTCTCTGATCCACACACTTTCAATCCTTTTTCTCTATGTATTCATAGGGGTGATGTAACGGTCAACCAGCTCTTGTAACCGTTACATTTGTCGTTTAGCCAACGTTCATTTGTACGACCTTTTGTCGTTTTGTCAGTTTAAATTCAATAAGTCCTTAACTCAATTTTCTACTCTTCTTCAAAACTGAGTACCTTGTATCCTTGATATCCGACTTTTATTGACCAAGTCGGAGTACACCATTCCGCTTCCTTCTTCTCCTGATAACTGATAATCTTTGTCCTTAAGATTACTTAGTTTTACATGATCTATAGTTCAGTTTCTGGTCACCACAGACTTGCCTGAATCCTGATTTATAGTCACGACTTAATCTGCTTCTAACCGAGTTTGCCACCTCAGTTCTTCAGTCTTCATCAACTGAGTCTGTAACCCTCAGTTCTTCAGTTTTCTAGATAAGCCAACTGAGTCTGTATCCCTCAGCGAACTTACCTTCTTCAGTTTTCTCATAACTGAGTCTGAACCCTCAGTTCTTCATCTACTGAGTTTGATCCCTCAGTTCTTCATAAGTATAATCAGTTTTCTTGTTGACTCAGCTGTTTGTCTAGTTCCTATTCTATTACAATGCTTGTCTGAAACAACCTATACAACGTTCAGACTCTAGATAGAACTTATACATTTTCTCTAGACCATTTCTTGCTTCTTCTTTCATTATGCACTATAACAGTTAGTTATGACTTCATCATCATGGGTTGTAAGTGATTTATCTAATTACGTGACGAATCATCATCAAAATAATATTTCCAACAGTTCTGCAGCTTCTTTTGTCTTTTATAGAACCCAAACTTCCATTGAAAGTAGTTTGTAAACAGTAGGAGTTTAGGATCAACATATCCTTCTTTCTTCTTTTTCTCCTTCCTTTCAAATGGCATGGTTGGCAGTCTAGGAGCAGTTTGAGTACCTTGCTGACCTCCAAAGGTCTCAACAAGCAGTGTTAGAGTTTCTTCCACAGATGCCTCTAGGTTAGTAGGTTGCTGAGATTGTATGTTAGTGCCTACTACCTCCATCTGTTCCACACTGGCTTCCCCCTGACTTACATGCTCATCAGCAGGGTTAGCAACAGACTGCTCTTCCCCCTGAACTATTGCAGAACATGCAGGGTCTTGTACCAACTTTTCAACTTCCACAGCAGGTGCAAACTCAGTAATCTGCTGTGGTTCTTCAAAAATTTTCTCAACAAAAACTTGTGCAGCTTCAGTAGGCTCAGCAGCCTTTACAGGGGAGGATTCAACAACTTCTATAGCAGGCTCAGATTCAACAGTCTGCTGTAATTCTTCAGTATGTTGCTCAACAACAACATCTACTATCTCAGTAGGCTTAATAGTTGTTAGGGGCTCAGCCTCAATAGCCTCTTCTTCCTCTTCTTCCCTCTGAGCGTCCAGAATCCTCAACTGTTTCCCTTTGCCATGTTTCTTTTTCTTGGCAATTTCTTTCATTCTCTTGGGAAGTTCCTCTGATTCAATCTCAGTAGCCTTCCTCTTTCTACTGAATTCTTTCTGTTGCTCCTTCAAAACTTCGGCAACAGATTTCTTCTTTGCAACTACAGTAGGGTCAGTAACTTCAATTTCAGCTGGACCCTCAGCATACTCAGCAGTCTCTGCTGTTTGCTTC
Organism: Gentiana straminea; assembly: GCA_036785695.1. Lineage (NCBI taxonomy): Eukaryota > Viridiplantae > Streptophyta > Magnoliopsida > Gentianales > Gentianaceae > Gentiana > Gentiana straminea. The sequence continues at coordinate 600,474 of JAVUPR010000360.1, read as the reverse complement.
CTTGTCTTCCTAGGCTTTAACATTTCTGTTATCTTTCTTGTGTCAGCAGCCTTTCTCTTCTCAACAGTCTTCTTGGGTGCAGCAGGCTTGGCAACTTGCTTAACCTTCTCACCACCAGCATCATCATCTCCTCCATCATCACTCTCAGTGGCTTCATCATCCACATGTTCATCATCATCCAAACCAGGAATAGGAGTAGCAACTTCTGGCTTGTATCTAGATTTGTTAATCTTTTCAGATGAAATATCAGGTATCTGAAAATGATTCAACAAGTTCTGAATCAGTAGACCTAGGGGTTTGGTCTTGGACTTCCTTACACCATCTCTATCTTTAGTAAACACCTTCTTCATGTAGTGTATAAAGAATCCAGCCCAATCAAACTTCATGCTTCTGCAGATGATGATCAGCAGGTCTATTTTAGGTCCAGACAGTGTATCTAGACTCCCAATGAATCCCCAAATGGTCATGGCAATTAATTTTCTCAGCAGGTTATACTCATATCCAATATGCTTCACATTAATGCTTAGAGATGAAGATATCTTCTCATATGTCTTTATTGCATCCACAAACATCATCCTTGGCAGATTAATTACTTCTGGATTGGTGGGAGCATTATTTCCAGGTCCGAAATAAAATAGTTCTCTCAGTAAATCTGAAGATATTTCAATCTCTCTTCCATTAACTGTCGTAGTGAAGGCCTCTCTACCTTCATGTACAACAATATTCCTCCAGAATTCCAATACATTGACATATGAAATTCTCTCCAGTCTTCTATTGATAACATTCTCCAAACCAGCAAACCGCCTGATTCTTCGTCGTATGTTAATGGCTAGTTCAGTAGAGTGACAATCAGTCACATAACCTCATGCACTTTGACTGGTGCCAATATGAACATGATATTTTTTTGACATTATAGATGAGAAAGATGAAGAAGAAAGCTTTCAAATTTGCGTTCACACAAGATATTTGTAGAGAAATCGCAATTTGAGAGATGTATGCATCCTCTGTGTATATGTCTGTATATAAAGCAGAGAGTGGTGGGTAGAAAATTGTCAGACACGTATTGTAGCATTAACCATGATTAAAATTTGAGTGAATGTCTTCTTGCCACGTGTCCCATGACAGACCTATAACGGATTGTAACCGTTCGATCGTGTAACTGCGGTTATAAAGATGAAATAAATATCCCGCTATTTTGCTTTTTGACTTTAGTAAAGTTTGGCTGAGTAACGTATCCTTCAGCAGCCTTGTCATCAGTAGAATTTGCTCAGCAGCCTATTGACAATATGTCTCAACAGCCTGCTGACAAAGTTACTTTGTTGATCTTCAATTCTTCTTCCTTTGTCCAACTGGATAATACACGATGAAGTTTAATACCAATGACTGATCTGTCAAGTGAGCTCACCCAACATGACAAAGACCAATCCCCTTGGCAACTTCATTTGCTCAATTGTCCAAACATAAGTACATGGAATTTTTGATACCAATGACTAATCTTCTAAGTGAGCTCACCCAACATAGCAAAGACTAATCCCCTTGGTGAATTCTAGTACATTGCTGAGCATAGATGTATCAGTCAACTTTTATAATTCCAAGTTCATTCCTCAGTTTAGCATGTCTTTCACTATCCAGTGGTTTAGTGAAAATATCAGCATGTTGATCTTCAGTAGGGATATACAGAACCACCACATCTTTATTTTCCACATGATCTCTTATAAAGTGATGTCTTACATCAATGTGCTTGGTTCTTGAGTGCAAAACAAGATTTTCTATGATTGCAATTGCACTTGTGTTGTCACACATTATAGGAATTTCTCTTTCATCAATTCCATAATCCCTTAATTATTGTCTTAACCAAAGTACTTGTGCACAGCAACTTCCAGCAGCAATATATTCAGCTTCAACAGTGGAAGTTGATATTGAATTCGGTTTCTTGCTAAACCAGGAAACCAGTCTATTTCCCATTAACTGACAGTTTCCTGTGGTGCTTTTTCTATCAATCTTGCATCCAGTATAATCAAAATCTGAGTAGGATATAACCTTGAAGCTTCCATCTTTTGAATACCATATTCCTACATCCAAAGTCTCTTTTAGATATTTGAGAACTCTTTTGACTGCAGCTAAGTGACTTTCCTTAGCTTTTGATTGAAATCTTGCACAAACACCTACATCAAAGGATATATCAGGTCTGCTGGCAGTAAGGTACAGCAGACTGCCTATCATCCTTCTGTATAAGGTCTGATCAACATCTTTGCCATATTTGTCTTCATCCAATCTTATGTTTGTACTCATAGGAGTTGATACCTTGGTGCTGTTTTCCATAGCACACTTCTTCAGCAGCTCCTTGGTGTACTTGGTTTGATGAATGAAGATTCCATCTTTCATTTGTTTGACTTGTAAACCCAAAAAGTAGTTTATTTCTCCCATCATACTCATTTGGAATTTACTCTTCATCAGATTTGCAAACTTTTCACAAAGTGAATATTATGTCATCAACATAAATTTGCACCAGCGGGGTGCTGTCTCCTTCACTGATTCTGCAAAGAGTCTTGTCAATGGTACCTTTGGTAAAACCATTGTCCACCAAGAATTGAGATAGGGTCTCATACCATGCTCTTGGTGCTTGTTTCAAACCATAAAGTGCTTTATTGAGTCTATACACTTTATCTTCTTGATCTTTAACTTCAAAACCAGGAGGTTGCTGAACATAGACCTCCTCTTCCAGAATTCCATTCAAAAATGCACTTTTGACATCCATCTGATATACTTTGAAGTTCTTGTAAGAAGCATATGCCACGAATAATCGTATTGCTTCCAATCTTGCAACAGGGGCATATGTTTCATCAAAATCTATTCCTTCTGTTGAGAATAGCCTTTTGCTACTAGTCTGGCCTTATTTCTTACAATGGTACTAGATTCATCCAATTTGTTTCTGTAAACCAATTTTGTTCAAATAATGTATGCATGATTTGGCCTTTCCATTAGTGTCCAAACTTGATTTCTTTCAAATTCATTCAATTCTAATTGCATAGCAATTATTCAATCTGGATCTGATATTGCTTCCTCAACAACTTTAGGTTCCATTTGAGATAAAAAAAAACATGTAAACATTGCTTCTAATTGTCTTCTAGTCCTCTTACCTTGCTGTATGTGGCCAATAACTTGTTCAGCAGGGTGATCCCTTAACCATTGTGGATTTTGGTTAGATTGATTCTCAAGAACATCATCTTCAGTAGGGTATGCTGTTTCTTCAATAGGGGGCTCAACAGATCCTTGAACTGCTTCAGTTGTTGCATCAGTAGTGTTACCAGCAAGGGGTTCAGCAGGGGCAGAATCAGAAATCTTTAAGTCATTAAACCTTTCCAAAACTTCAACACATTCTGGATCAGTAACTTGTTGATTCTCAGTAGGTTCTAAACCTTCTTCTTCCATTGCAGTGACCTTAGGTTCATCAAACACAACATGTATTGTTTCTTCATGTTTCAGTGTCCTTTTATTCAGTACCCTGAATGCCTTGCTGACAGAAGAGTATCCCAAGAAGATTCCTTCATCTGATTTTGGTTGGAAGGTCTTCAATTGTTCCTTATGATTCAAGATAAAACATTTGCTTCCAAATGGATGGAAATAGGATATATTAGGTTTCCTTCCATTCCAGATCTCATAAGGTGTCTTCAGCAGCTTCTTGTTCACTGAGGCCCAGTTTTGTGTATAGCATGTTGTATTGACTGCTTCAGCCCAATATATTTCATGTTATAATGCTTCACAAATCATAGTCCTTCCTGCTTCTTTGAAAGTCCTGTTTCTTCTTTCAACAACCCCATTTTCCTGAGGTGTACCAACAGCAGCAACTTGATGTAGTACACCATTTTGTTCATAATATTCTCTTATAACTTTGTTGAGAAATTCAGTACCCTTATCTGATCTAATCTTTACTACTGTCAAAGTTTTCTCATTTTGCAATCTCTTCAAAAGTTCAGGCATCTTTTGAAGTGTTTCACTTTTCTTGTTCATGAATACTACCCAAGTGTATCTTGAATAATCATCCACAACTACTAAAGTGTACTTCTTTCCTGTTACACTTGTTGGTGTTACTGGTCCAAATAGATCCATATGCATCAGCTCCAAAACTCTTTTTGTTGAGTGCTTTGTCTTTGATTTGAAGCTTGATTTTGTCTGTTTACCTTGCTGACAGGCATCACATATAGCATCCTTTTTGAATGTAATCTCAGGTAAACCAATCACCAGTTTCTTCTTCACCAACTGATTGATATCATCAAAGTTTAGACGATTCAACTTCTTATGCCATAGCCAATTAAGTTCTGACTTGGAATGCACAATCAGGTTGGTTTCTAGAACAGCAGTAGACCAATCCACAACATACATGTTTTGTTGTCTTCTTCCAGCCAACACAACTTGATCACCTCTTTCACTAATGACAATACAGTTGTTTTTGTCAAAAGTGACCTTGTAACCCATGTCACAAAATTGTCCATTGCTCAGTAGGTTGTAGTCCAGTCCTTCCACATATGCAACATTCTTGATTGTTAATCCATTTCTCATAAGTGTGCCATATCCTCATGTGTATCCTGGTGTGTTCTTATTGCCAAAATTCACTCTTGGACCATCCTTTGCCACATAGCTTGACAAATAGTGCTTATTCTTTGTCATATGTCTGGAACATCCACTGTCAAAGTACCAGACACCCTACAAAACAAAGTTAATGCATTTTAGGTACCCAAAACTTTTTGGGTCCATAGTGGTCAGTGGCAAGCATGACCCTTGGCAAATTTCCATAAGGTCTTCTTTGAAAGGTATCATACTTTGGTTCAAACATGTATTCTACACATCCATAAGATTTAACAATTGGTTGTGTAGGATTCACATATGCTTTCTGGCCTTTTGGAATATAATGCTGTTTAAAGTGATTTCTTTTGTTAGAAGCACTAGCATAACCATTAGTTTGTTGTCTGTTAGGAGTAGCCCTGTAGTATGGAGTCCTTTGAGGTCCCTTCCGAGGTCTTGTAGAAGTCCTATGTTGAGTCCTCTGCTGATTCCATTGCTTAGGTTTTTACCCTAGCAGCATGGTTATACTTGTTGTTTCTAGTAGTAGGTGCAGGAATATTCCAATCCTTATCAGTAGGGAAGAATCTACATTTCCCCCTGAGATAAGTATCCCTAGAATGATTGACATTTTTAGGTTTAGGATTCTTATCCTTGGAATATTTTTTATTTTTATTCTTTTGTGGTCCAACAGACTAGGTAGCAGGTCTGCTATCAGTAGGTCTAGAAGGTACAGCAGCCTTATTATTAGATTTATTCTTTTTGTTAGATGTTGTTGACCTTTTTGACTTCTGATTTTACTTCCTTGAAGCATTCTCAGTAGGCTTCACTGCCTCAGTAACCCTTTTGGGAGTTGGATCTTGTGCAGGCACAAACATAGGACCAATTATGGTACTAGGTTCAGTGACCTTACTGGATCCATTCTTATTAGGTTGTTGAGTTCCAAATCCAAGGCATGTTCTATCACCATAGGGCTTTCCAGATTTGAATGCAGTGGAGGAACAAGATTGTTCAGTAGATTCAGCAGCTACTGAATGTACAGCAGACTTATGTTGATTTTGTCCAACTTCTTTTTCCTTACCCTTGAGAACTCTTAATTCAGCCTTTAACATTTACTTCTGATTGAAGAGCTTCTTTTTCAGCCTTCACAATCTCATAACCAGATTGTATTATCCTCAGTTGATTAAGGATGACATCCAAAGTTTCTTCATTGTCAGAATTTTTAGGATTTGAACCACAAATTCATTAACAATCACTTCCAGCAGGAGTGTTAATAGATATAGAATTGTATACCTCATCTGTTTCATCCATATTTGCCATTAAAGCATAATCATCCATATCAGCAACAAGTGCAGTATCATCAGATTCATTTCCTTTTTCTGATTCTACTTCATATCCTGATTCATCTTCAGCAACCATAGCTTTCTTGCCAGATCTTCTTTGTTGGCTCTTGCTCTTCAGTAGGTCTGGACAATCAGGTCTAAAATGTCCAGGTTTCTTGTAGTTGAAGCAAAGATAATCAGGTTCCTTTTTTCTGTTTTAATCCAGGACAGTCAGGTTTGAAGTGGCCTGGTTTCTTGCAATGATAGCACAAATAATCATTATCTTTCTTGGATTCCTCCTTCTTCTTTTCACTAAATTTCTTTGTGAAATTCCTTGGAGAACCCTTTCTTGTTTTCATCATTCTGATTTTCTTGCTCAGTAGGGCAATTTTCTCTTGCATCTCATCCAGTAGATCATCTTGAGCTGCTGATGTTTCTTCTTGATGTGTAGCAGCCAATGAAGTGGTCTTTGGTTCTTCTTTTTCAGTCTCGGCTACAAGTTTCTTACTAAATTCATATGCCTTGAGGTCTGAAAATAATTTAAAGGTGTCTTCTTCATGCAAACTCCTCATTTCTTCTATGGCAGTCCCCTTCATCTCCCAAACTTCTTTTGCAGGTAATGCTTCCAAGATTTTTGAGTTGATTTCTTCTTGTGAGTACTTCACACTCAGTAGGGTGAGTTCATCCATGATTGCATTGAATCTTGACTCCATTTGTTCAATGGTTTCATTTGGTTTCATTTTGAACTCCTGAAACTTCTTCTTTGCCACACTGATCTTATTCTTCTTGATAGCATCAGTGCAATCACAGATTAACTGCAACTTATCCCAAAGTTCTTTTGCAGTATGGCAATCTTTCACTTTCATATACATATTTCTATCCAAGGTTCTGTATATGATATCAATAGCAATATTGTTGAGGTTTGCTCTCTTTCTATCTTCAGCAGTCCATTCCCTTTTTGGCTTTGGAATGTACTGAGTTTCATCTCCCACTGTTACTGACTTGGTGATCTCCAGTGGTCCATCTGTCAGCACATCATTCATTTCATCATGTGTTGCAGCTAGATAAGCCTGCATACGACGTTTATGCTCATCAAAACGATCTAAGGAACATATCAACATTGATCTAGAATACTGGTTGTTATCCATGATGCAAGGCTTTGAAAATCAGAAATTTGAAAAAGTTTTCAAAGTATTTTCACAAGCACAACAAGTAGGATTACTTCAGAATAGAAGCAATGCTCCGATACCAATTGTTGGTCCCTTGAAAAGGCTTTGGTTATGTTTAGAGGGGGGGTGAATAAACTTAACACTTAAAACTTTTTGAGTTAAAAAACTCAGCAACTTCAGCAGCCTGCTGACTATTGACTTTACTGACTTTGTTGCAGTGGAATATATTTAAATTAAGCCTTATTACTTCTTTTTAAAATATGATACCAAGTATTAGATACTCAGTAGTGTATGTGTGTGATTTAGTTTCTAGTTCAGTAGGTTGATGTGCTAAATATACTAAATGCAGAAAATAAATGTAGAAAGTAAATAGGCAGATTTTATAGTGGTTCCAGGTGGTGTAATCTTGTCAGTCCAATCTTCTCATGTGATGTTGGAGGTAATTCACTAGAGATTCTTGAGGTAGCAGTTACAAAAATCCCTAAGTTGCTTGTCCTTCACCAATAACTATGGCTTCACAAACTGAACACTTCGAACATGTAGGATTGCTGCTCCAAAGTCTTCCATTGGTCCTTGAAGGGTAGGATTACCTCTTCACCAGCTCCACCATAAACAACAGTCCTTGACACACAAATGTGCTTCACTGTTTTCAGCAGATTCCTTGTAAAAGAAAGTTTGAATCAAGTAAGTGATTTAGCTTTCAGCAGCTTGATCAGGATGATATGATCAGCAGCTTGAGGTTTTCAAGTGTGTAAACTTGATGTAGCTTGAAAGCAGATTACATTTGAAGATGTTTACTGGATTAGTAACTTTATGCTCGGTAAGGTTAGCATGGTGTTTGTTGGTCCCTTGAAAAGGCTTTGGTTAAGTTTAGAGAGGGGGGGTGAATAAACTTAACACTTAAAACTTTGGAGTTAACAAATTCAGCAACTTCGGCGCTTTCGCCGAAGTTTAGTAATCTGGCGATGCCTCGGTAGCTCTGCCGATAAACGTAGTCTACGACGGTTCGCCATTTCGAATTTGTGCAGCGGAATAATATCAAAATTAAGCCTTAATACTTGTTGTTAAATATGATACTAAGTATTAGATACTCAGTAGTGTATGTGTGTGATTTCAGTTGCTAGATTCAGTAGGTTGATGTGTATAATAAACTAAGTGCAGAATGTAAATGCTGTAAGTAAGTAGGCAGATTTTATAGTGGTTCCAGGTGGTGTAATCCTGTCAGTCCACTCTTCTCCTATGATGTTGGAGGTAATTCACTAGAGATCTTTGATGTTGAAGTTACAAAGATTCCTAAGGTTGCTTAAACTTCACCAATGACTATGGCTTCACAAACTGAAAACTGGGAACAGGTAGGATTGCTGCTCCTGAGTCTTCCACTGGTCCTTGAAGGGTAGGATTGCCTCTTCACCACTCCCACCACGGACAACGATCTTTCACACGCTTGTGCTTCACTTGTCTTCGACGGGTTCTTTATAAAATAAAGATGGAATCAAATAAATGATTCAGTTGCAGCAGCTTGATTAGGATGATATAATCAGCAGCTTGCAGTCTTCAAGTGTGTATACTTGATGTAGTTTGAATGTAGAATACACTTGAAGCTTTTCTCTGGATCAGTAGCTTTAAGTTCAGCAAGTTCAGCAGGGTTTATTTTAGCTCAGAAAAATATCTCTTCAAAGTTTATCAATTTTCATCATCTTCTTTCTGAGTTGGAAGTCCTCTATTTATAGGTAGGAGAACATGTGACTTGTATTTGAAATTCAAATATAACCGTTCCTGGTTTTTCTCCCATCTGATTTGCCTTCTGTCACTATTCATAGGACTGACACTGTCAGAATTCCTTTTTGACAATGCAGTCTGTCCACCCTTTGACTTGTATCCATTGGATAATAATCTGAATCATCCCAATGTCTGTTTAATCTCAGCCCTTGATTTGTTTGATAAGTCAGAGGTAGTTGGCTGTCCTTATCCATGTAATCTTCCAATGAAATCTTGAATTAATCGAGGTATATTATCAGCAGGTTCATCAGTCTGCTGTAATACCTATGCTGAATAGCAATTTGCTGTGTGTAAAATATAATGCAACTGATTTCTTTTATCTAACTATTATTTGTGAAGTTAGATTACACCTTTTTAAAATATAACCAAGTTCCAAGCATCATCCAACTTATGGAACTTAGACCTTGTACACAAGGTATATGTAATCAGTTTAGGTCATCACAGACTTGCCTAAATTCTGATTCCATATCCTTGACTTAAATTACTATGTTTGATCCCTTAGCCTTCTGTAACTGAGTTTGAGCCCTCAGCCTTCAGTCTTCAGTCTTCAGCAGGTTTCTGACTAGTCTACTGACCTATCTACCCTACTGATATTGATCAGTCTGCTGATATAAATCAGCTGACCATTACAGTGCTTGTTTGATCAAACCTAATTATGAATCAAACTCTAATAAACATATACATTTGATCTAGACATCTTTTTGCCTTTACACTATAACAGCTAGTCTGGCACTCATCATCAAAACTAAGAAATAAGTCCAACAATTTCCCCATTTTTGGTGATGATGCCACTACCCTCACCTAACAGGAAAGCAAAAAGATAAGAACAAAAACAGAACAAATTTCAGTCAATCTTCATTATAATCATTTGTTCATAGTTATTACAGTCTAGATGCAGCAAAGATAAAATATGATAAGTATGTTGATCTACTGTCTTCTTTCTCTTTCCTGTCTGGCCTTCTCCACTTGTTCTTGGTAGGCCCCGATTTCTTCAATCATATCCCTCATCCATTCATTTTCAATCAATGTAAAATCAATGTAGGGATTTACTTCTTTCCACCACTTCCATGCTTCAGGCAGGAGAAGATTGATTTGATTCACTCTGAATCCAAACTTCATGTACAGTTCCTTGAATTCAGCAAGTGAGTCCTTTGCTTTTGTGATAGGCAAAATCCTATCACCTCTACCACTTCTTCCACCTCTTCCAGCTCTGTAAGTTGCCCTTAAGGCTTTAACTCTTGCCTCCCAAAACTTCAATGCCAAGAAAGAGTTTAAACCTTCATGAAATCCCTTGTCATGATAGGGTTTGCTTCTGTTATAGTACTCTTTCTTGTATTGTCTAAGAAGATCATTAGTGAGTTGAACTCTGCCAGGTGCAGGTTGCCTGTAAGCATTAGTCTCATTCTCCCATCTTTTCTGTGCAAAAAGTCTAGCAGCCTCTTTTGCTTCTGCTGTTTGGCCCTCTTCCCCCTTAGTGACATCATCAACAAACCGGGACAGTAGGCCATGAACACTCTCCTGTGTGAGTACTAGATTATTCAGTTGACCTTCCATAATCTCAGTTCTAGTATCAACTGCAGTAATCCTTGATTGCAATGTTTCCTCCAGCAGGGTTAACCTCTCAGTAAGTTTAGGATCAAGTACAGCAGTTTGTTGTGCAGGAACAGGTTCAGCAGGTCAAGGAATTTCAACAAGTTTGTCAAGTTTTTGATGAATGGAAGTAAGTTGGTCTTTCAAAAACTTATCTTTCATTGAATTTCCTTGCTTAATTCCCCTCACATCTAGCATCATATTATTGACAGCATTTTGAGTAGATGTGAAATTTGAAGCAACTGTATCAGCAGATTGTCTGTTGTCATTTACCAGTTTCATCAGTTCATCAAATCTATGTTCTTGTCTATCCAGTTGAGTCCTTAACTGTTGCATGTCATTCCTTACAGTCCTCAACTCATTCAAGACTTCTACTGGTACTCCACCAGCCATTTCTCCAGCAGCTCCATCAGCAGGCTCCTCCACATTATATTGTGGCCTCTGATTGCTCACAACCATTGACCAACTCCTATCTAGTCCAGCAGGGTTAGGTCCTTGATATTCTTCCAAGATAGGATCAAGCGCTGGTTCTTCAAAAATAGGTACAAATGCCTGTGGGGGATCAACATTAACATCTTCTTCTTCAGGCATTTGGAACTCCTCATCACTAAAGTCATAGTCCAGCAGCTGCTCATCTTGATTAACTGCAGACTGCTGACCATCGTTCCCTATAGTGGTCTTGACTCCAGTAGGCTCCACTACAGCAGCCTCTTCAACAACAGGGGTTTCCTCCAAACCCAAAGTTTGTTCCAACCTTTGTCCAGGTGCTGTTTGAGACTCAGCAGCCTGTACCTCCAGTTCCAACCTTTGTGCAGGTGCTGTTTGTAGCCCAGCAACTTGTACCTCCTCTTCAATTCTTGGATCAGGTGCAATAAATTCCACTACAACTTGATCAGGGAAAATGTCCATGTTTTCTTATTGAAATTCTCCCAAATCAGTGATCCCTCTCAACAAGTTTGCAGTTTTGGTTAAGACAGCCTCAGTGTCAATCCAGTGTTGATATTGATTTGATTCCTCTGAACTGGCACTGGGTTCACTGTGGTCACTAACCCTCTCATCATCCAAATCTTCACCTTGCTGACCCTCAGGATGATCAGTAGGTTCAACAACAAATAAATTATCAACCTCACCAACCATTCTATTTGCATCACCATCAATTCCTTCATTGATTTGTGCCTCAATATCATCAATGGTGAGATTCTCCATATCTTCATCCATTGGTCTCTCGGTAGACTGTCCAGTACCAGTAGACTGCCTTACAGGTGGATCAGTCAAAATTGCAGTCCTACTGGTCTCTCCTGGACCAGAGGGGTGATTATCATCAGAATCAGATGATGAAGAGTCATCATCACCACCTCTTGGATCCCTGAACTTGATACCCTCCTCTTTCTGTTGTCCATCAAATAAATCCATCAGCCTTGATTGTAACAATGAGGTATCAATCAGATCCAGCAAACTCTCCACTCCCAATTTCTCAAAAACCCATTCCTCAAAGTCTGTCATAGGTTCTGCTGCAGGTTTTTGTTTCTTATAGAATCCAAACTTCCATTGGAAGTAATCAGCCACCAGCAGGAGTTTAGGATCAACATACCCTTCTTTCCTTTTCTTCTCATGTTTTTCATAGGGCAAGAATGATCCTTTGGGAGCTTTTGCGGTACCTTGCTGACCTCCAAAGGTCTCAAGAAGTAGATTCAGTGTTTCTTCTACAGATGCCTCAAGGCTAGTAGGTTGCTCAGGTTGGATATTGCTTCCCACTACCTCCATCTGTACCACACTTGGTTCCCCCTGACTTATATGCTCATCAGCAGGGTTAGCAGCAGACTGCTCTTCCCCCTGAACTATTGCAGGAATTGCAGGGTCTTCAACCGGTATTTCACTTACCACATCAGGTGCAGACTCAGTAGTCTGCTGTGGTTCTTCATTAAGTTGCTCAACAACAACTTGTGCAGCTTCCGTAGATTCAACAATGACAGCAGTAGGTTCAGGTACAGTAGACTGGTGTGTTTCTTCAACAGATTGCACAACAACAACCTGTTCACTGTCAGTAGGCTCAGCAGCCTTAGCATGTGAGGATTCAACAACATCAATAGCAGGTTCAGACTCTGTAGTCTGTTGTGACTCTCCAGCAGGTTGCTCAACAACAACCTCTGCATCCTCAATAGGCTTGATAATAGTTATTGGTTCAGCATCAATAGCCTCTCCTACTGCTTCAACTTCTTCTTCTACTATTTCTTGTGCCTTTAGAGCCTCTAGGTTTTTCAATTCTTTCCCATTTCCATGTTTCTTCTTGTGGGTAATCTCTTTTCTTCTCTTGGAAAGTGGCTCATCTTCCTCAATTTCAATCACAGTAGACTTCCTCTTTCTACTGGCTTCTTTCTATTGTTCCCTTAATATTTCAACAACAGTTTTTCTTGCAGCTACAGCAGGGCCAGTAACCTCAATTTCAGCTGGACCCTCAGCAGACTCAGCAGTCTGTGCTGTTTGTTTCCTTGTTCTTTTAGGCTTTAACAATTCAGTAATCTTTCTTGTGTCAGCAGCCTTTCTTTTCTCAGTAGCTTTCTTTGGTGCAGCAGGTTTAACAGATATTTTAACAGTCTGCTTGACCTGCTCACCTCCAGCATCATCATCATCTCCATCACTATCATCATCACCAGCCTCATCGGCAACATCTTCATCATCATCCAGACCAGGAATAGCAGAATCAATTTCCTTCTTGTATCTGGATTGATTAATCTTCTCAGATTCAATATCAGGAATCTTCAAGTGATTCAGCAGGGTCTGATCCATTAATCCTAAGGGCAAGGCCTTGGATTTCTTCTTTCCTTCTCTTTCAACCTTCTTCATGTAATGAACAAAGTATCCTGCCCAATCGAATTTCAAACTTCTACAGATAATCATCATCAGCTCTATCTTGGGTCCTGATAGAGTATCCATACTTCCAACCAGCCCCAATATATTCTTTGCAATGAGCTTGCTCAGCAGGTTGTACTTATATCCAATGTGTCTCACATTGATGCCTGGAATTGATTTGGTGTCTTTATCTGTTTTGATTTTATCAACAAACTTCATCTTGAATAATCCCATTGCTTCAGGATTTACAGGAGCATCTACCACTTCTTCAAAACCAAAAACTTCCCTCAGTAGACTAGGGGAAACTTCAATCTCCTCAGCATTCACAGTTGTTTTGAATGCTTCACTTCCTTCTTCCACAACAATGTTTTTCCAAAAATCAATAACATTTGTGTATGAGATTGTTTCCAATCTTATATTGAGTATGTTTTCCAATCCTACAAACCTCCTTATTCTTCGACCAATGTTAATGGCCAAATCTGTTTTGTTTGCATCAACAACAAAGCCTCTAACACTTTGGCTTGATTCAATCTGGACATCAATCTTTTCCGCGACTGAAATGAGAAAAATAAGATGAAGAAGATAGATAGTAAATCTGTGTTCACACAGTGTAAATTTGTAGAGATAAAGCAGATTTTGCGAGTAGAGAGTATCTTTAGTATGTAGGTCTGTATATATAGAAAGTGGGTAGTTGTAACTGTCAGTGCACGTACATTGATGTTAACCACGATTAATCTGATTGAATCCTGGCTTGACACGTGTTCCAAAACTCCTCCATAACATTTTGTAACCGTTAGATCGTTTTAACTGGGGTAATAATGGATAGAATAAATATCCCGCCAATTGCTCTTTGACTTTAATAAAGTTTGACTGTGTAACATTCCATTCAGCAGGGTTGTCCTCAGCAGGGTTGGCTCAGCAGTCTGCTGATAAAGATGCTTCAGCAGGCTGCTGATAATGTGACTCTGCTGATCCTTGATTTCTTTTTGTTTTGTCCAATTGATAATACATGATGAAGTTTAATACCAATGACTGATCTATCAAGTGAGCTCACCCAACATGACAAAGACCAATCCCCTTGGCAACCTCATTTGCTCAATTGTCCAAACATAAGTACATGGAATTGTTGATACCAATGACTAATCTGCTAAGTGAGCTCACCCAACATAGCAAAGACTAATCCCCTTGGTGAATTCCAGTACACTGCTGATTATCAGTCAACTTTTATAATTCCAAGTTCAGTCTTTAGTTTAGCAACTCTTTAACTATCAAGTGGTTTAGTGAAAATATCAGCAAGTTGATCTTCAGTAGGGATGTATAGAACCACCACATCTTTCTTTTCAACATGATCTCTTATAAAATGATGTCTCACATCAATATGCTTGGTTCTTGAGTGCAAAACAGGATTTTCTGTGATTGCAATTGCACTTGTGTTGTCACACATAATTGGAATTTCCTTTTCTTCAATTCCATAATCCCTTAATTGTTGTCTTAGCCATAGTACTTGTGCACAGCAACTTCCAGCAGCAATGTATTCAGCTTCAGCAGTGGAAGTTGATATAGAATTCTGTTTCTTACTAAACCAGGATACCAGTCTATTTCCCATTAACTGACAGGTTCCTGAGGTGTTTTTTCTATCAATCTTGCATCCAGCATAATCAGAATCTGAGTAAGATATAACTTTGAAGCTTCCATACTTGGAATACCATATCCCTACTCCCAAAGTCTCTTTTAGGTACTTAAGAACTCTTTTGACTGCACCTAAATGACTTTCTTTAGGTTTAGATTGAAATCTTGCACAAACACCTACAACAAAGGATATATCAGGTCTGCTGGCAGTTAGGTACAGCAGACTGCCTATCATCCTTCTGTACAAGGTCTGATCAACATCTTTGCCTTCTTTATCTTTATCCAATCTGATATTTGTACTCATAGGAGTTGAATTTTTAGTGCTATTTTCCATAACAAACTTCTTCAGCAACTCATTGGTATACTTGGTTTGATGAATGAAGATTCCATCTTTCATTTGTTTAACTTGCAATCCCAAAAAGTAATTCATTTCTCCCATCATACTCATTTGGAATTTGCTCTTCATTAGATTTGCAAACTTTTCACATAACAATTCATTTTCAGAACCAAAGATTATGTCATCAACATAAATCTGTACCACGAGTCTTGTCCTCCTTCTCATTGATTCGAAAAGAGTTTTATCAATGGTGCCTTTTGTAAAACCATTGTCCACCAAGAATTGAGATAGAGTCTCATACCAAGCTCTTGGTGCCTGTTTCAATCCATAAAGTGCTTTGTTGAGTCTATACACTTTATCTTCTTGATCTTTAACTTCAAATCCAGGAGGTTGCTGAACATACACTTCCTCCTCTAGAATGCCATTCAAAAATGCACTTTTGACATCCATTTGATATACCTTGAAGTTCTTATATGCAGCATGTGCCAAGAATAATCTGATAGCTTCCAATCTTGCAACAGGTGCATAAGTTTCATCAAAATCTATTCCTTCTGCTTGAGAATAGCCTTTTGCAACTAGTCTGGCCTTATTCCTTACAATGGTACCAGATTCATCAAGTTTATTTCTGTATACTCATTTAGTACCAATGATTTTTGCATGGCTTGGCCTTTCAACTAGTGTCCAAACTTGATTTCTTTCAAATTCATTTAACTCTTCTTGCATAGCAATTATCCAATCTGGATCTGAAATTGCTTCTTCAACAACTTTTGGTTCCACTTGAGATATAAAACAAGTGAACATAGCTTCCAGTTGTCTTCTAGTCCTCACACCTTGCTGTACATTGCCAATAACTTATTCAGCAAGGTGATTCCTTAACTATTGTGGATTCTGGTTATTTTGATTATCAGGAACCTCATCTTCAGTAGGGTCTGTTGTAGCTTCTTCTATAGGGGGTTCAGCAGATCCTTGAACTGCTTCAGTTGTTGCATCAGTATTATTACCAGCAGGGTGTTCAGCAGGGGCAGTATCAGAAACTTTTAAGTCATTAAATCTTTCCAAGACTTCAACACAATCTAGATCAGTGACTTGTTGATTCTCAGCAGGTTCACAATCTTCATCTTCCATACCAGTGAACTTAGGTTCATCAAACACAACATGGATTGTTTCTTCATGTTTCAGTGACCTCTTGTTCAGTACCCTGAATGCCTTGCTGACTGAAGAATATCCCAAGAAAATTCCTTCATCTGACTTTGGTTGGAATGTCTTCAAGTGTACCTTGAGATTTAGGATAAAACATTTACTTCCAAATGGATGGAAATAGGATATATTTGGTTTTCTTCCTTTCCAAATCTCATAAGGTGTCTTCAGCAGCTTCTTGTTCACTGAGGTTCTATTTTGTGTATAGCATGTTGTATTAACTGCTTCACCCAATATCTTTCAGGTAGCAATGCTTCACAAATCATTGTCCTTCCTGCTTCTTTCGAGTTCTGTTTCTTCTTTCAAGGAACCCCATTTTGCTGAGGTGTACCAAAGACGACAAGTTGATGTAGTACACCATTCTGTTCACAGTATTCTCTTATAACTTTGTTGAGAAATTCAGTACTCTGATCTGATCTTATTTTTACTACTGTCAAACTTTTCTCATTTTGTAATCTCTTTAAAAGATTAGGCATGCTTTTGAGTGTTTCACTTTTCTTGTTCATAAAAACCACCCAAGTGTACCTTGAATAATCATCCACAACCACTAAGGTGTACTTCTTTCCTATTACACTTGTTGGAGTTATTGGTCCAAAAAGATCCATATGCATCAGCTCCAACACTCTAGCAGTTGATTGTTTAGTTTTTGACTTGAAGCTTGACTTTATCTGTTTACCTTGCTGACAAGCATCACATATAGCATCCTTCTTGAATGTGATCTCAGGTAAACCAATCACCAATTTCTTCTTTACCAACTGATTGATATCATCAAAATTTAAGTGATTCAACTTATTGTGCCATAACCAATTGAGTTCTGACTTGGTATGCACAATCACCAGTGTTTCGGAACTACGCAGAGACCAATCCACAACATACATGTTTTGTTGTCTTCTACCACCAATACAACTTGATCACCTCTTTCACTAATGACAATACAAACTTGTTTTTGTCAAAAGTGACCTTGTATCCCATGTCACAGAATTGTCCAGTGCTCAGCAAGTTGTAGTACAGTCCTTCCACATATGCAACATTTTTGATTGTAAGTCCATTTCTCACAAGTGTGCCATATCCTCTTGTATAACCAGGTGTATTCTTGTTGCCAAAATTCACCCTTGGACCATCCTTTGCCACAAAGTTTGACAAACAGTGTTTGTTCTTGGTCATATGTCTGGAACATCCACTGTCAAAGTACCAGACACCCTACAAAACAAAGTTAATACATTTTAGGTACCCAAACCTGTTTGGGTCCATAATGGTCAGTGGTAAGCATGACCCTTGGTAAGTTACCATAAGGTCTTCTCCTGAAAGTGTCATCCTTTGGTTCATACATGTATTCCACGCATCCATAGGTTCTAACAGTAGGTTGTGTAGGATTCACATATGTTTTCTGGCCTTTTGGTTTATAATGTTGTTTCAAGTGACTTTTGTTGTTAGAAGCATTAGCATAACCATTTGTTTGCTGTCTGTTAGGAATAGCCCTATAGTATGGAGTCTGCTGAGGTCTTATGTAAGTCCTCTGCTGATCCCATTGCCTAGGTTTTACCCTAGCAGTAAGGTTATACTTATTGTTTCTAGCATTAGTTGCAGGAATATTCCAATCATCATCAGTAGGGAACAGTCTACCTTTCCCCCTGAGATAAGTATCCCTTGAATGATTAACATTTTTGGGTTTAGGATTTTTATGCTTGGAATATTTCTGTTTCTTACCCGTCTGTGGTCCAGCAGACTTGGCAGCGGGTCTGCTATCAGCAGGCTTAAAAGGCACATCAGTCCTATTTTTGGATTCATTCTTTTTATTAGGAGCTGTTGACTTCTTTCACTTCTGATTTTGTTTTCTTGAAGCATTCGCAGTAGGTTTTACTGCCTCAGCAACCTTACTTGGAGTTGGACCTTGTGCAGGTACAAACTTAGGACCAATTCTGGTACTAGGTTCAGTAACTTTACTAGATCCACTCTTTTTGGATTGTTGAGTTCCAAATCCAAGCCCTGTTCTATCACCATAAGGATTTCTAGATTTTTATGCAGTAGAGGAACAAGATGGTTCAGCAAATTCAGAAGCTACTGGATGATCAGCAGGCTTATGCTGATTCTGTCCAACATATTTTTCCTTACCTTTGAGAACCCTTAATTCAGCTTTCAATCTTCCAACTTCCAATTCAAGAGCTTCTTTTTCAGCCTTCACAATCTCATAACCAGATTGTATTATCCTCAGTTGATTAAGGATGGCATCCAAAGTCTCATTGTTGTCGAATTTCGGGATTTGAACCACAAGTTGATTAACAATCACTTCCAGCAGGAGTGTTTATAGATACAGTATTGTATACCTCCTCACTTTCATCCATATTAGCCATCAAAGCATAATCTTCCATCTCAGCAACCAATGCTGTGTCATCTGATTCATTTCCCTTTTCAGATTCCACTTCATACCCTGATTCATCTTCATCAACCATAGTCTTCTTGCCATGTATTCTTTGTTGACTCTTGGTCTTCAGTAGGTTTGGACAATCAGGTCTAAAATGTCCAGGCTTCTTGCAGTTGAAGCAAAGATAATCAGGTTCCTTACTTTGTTTTAACTCAGGACAGTCAGGTTTGAAGTGTCCTGGTTTCTTGCAATGAAAGCACAGATAGTCATTGTCTTTCTTTGATTCTTCTTTCTTCCTTTCAGTAGGCCTCTTTGTGAAATTTCTTGAAGGGGCCTTTCCGGTCTTCATCATCCTGATTTTCTTTCTCAGTAGGGCAATCTGTTCCTGCATCTCATCCAGCAGATCATCTTGTCCTCCGGATGTTTCTTCTTGATGTGAAGCAGCCAATGCAGTGGTTTTTGGCTCTTCTTTTTTAGTCTCAGGTACAAGATTTTTGCTAAATTCATAAGCCTTGAGATCTGAAAACAACTTGAAGGTGTCTTCTTCATGCAGCTTTCTCATTTCTTCTATTGCAGTCACATTAATTTTCCAAACATCTTTTGCAGGTAATGCTTCCAAGATTTTTGTGTTTATTTCTTCTTTTGAGTAACTTACACTCAGCAGGGTAAGTTCATCCAGGATAGCATTAAATCTTGATTCCATTTGCTCAATGGTTTCATTAGGTAGCATCTTGAACTTTTGAAACCTCTTTTTGACTACACTGATTTTATTCTTCTTTATTGAATCAGTGCCCTCACAGATCAACTGTATCTTGTCCCAAAGTTCCTTTGCAGTTTTGCAATCTTTAACCTTCATGTACATATTGCTATCCAAGGTTCTATAAATGATATCAATAGCAATATTGTTGAGGTTTGCTCATTTTCTATCTTCTGCATTCCATTCTCTTTTTGGTTTTGGAATGTACTCAGTTGTATCACCCACTGTAACTGCCTTGGTAATCTCCAGTGGTCCATCAGTAAGTACATCCATTATCTCATCATGAGTTGCAGCAAGGTAAGCCTGCATTCGACGTTTATATTCATCAAATCTATCAAGAGACACATTAGCATAGTTCTAGCATACTGGGTGTTATCCATGATGCAAGTCTTTGAAAATCAGTAACTTGAAAAAGTTTCAAAGTATTTTCACAAGCACAACAAGTAGGATTACTTCAGAACAGAAGCACTGCTCCGATACCAATTGTTGGTCCCTTGAAAAGGCTTTGGTTAAGTTTAGAGGGGGGTGAATAAACTTAACACTTAAAACTTTGGAGTTAACAAATTCAAAGCAACTTCGGCGGCTGCGATGTTCGATAGTCTGTCGATGCCTCGCAGCCTGCTCGATAAACGATAGTCTACGACGGTTCGCCATCTTGAATTTGTACAAATGGAATAATATCAAAATTAAGCCTTAATACTTGTTGTTAAATATGATACTAAGTATTAGATACTCAGTAGTGTATGTGTGTGATTTCAGTTGCTAGATTCTGTAGGTTGATGTGTATAATAAACTAAGTGCAGAATGTAAATGCTGTAAGTAAGTAGGCAGATTTTATAGTGGTTCCAGGTGGTGTAATCCTGTCAGTCCACTCTTCTCCTGTGATGTTGGAGGTAATTCACTAGAGATCTTTGATGTTGCAGTTACAAAGATTCCAAAGGTTGCTTGTCCTTCACCAATGACTATGGCTTCACAAACTGAAAACTGGGAACAGGTAGGATTGCTGCTCCTGAGTCTTCCATTGGTCCTTGAAGGGTAGGATTGCCTCTTCACCAGCTCCACCACAGACAACAGTCTTTCACACAGTTGTGATTCACTGTCTTCAGCAGGTTCTTTATAAAATAAAGATTGAATCAAATAAATGATTCAGTTGCAGTAGCTTGATTAGGATGATATAATCAGCAGCTTGCAGTCTTCAAGTGTGTATACTTGATGTAGCTTGAATGTAGAATACACTTGAAGCTTTTCTCTGGATCATTAGCTTTAAGTTCAGCAAGTTCAGCAGGGTGTATTTCAGCTCGGAAAAATATCTCTTCAAAGTTTATCAATTTTCATCATCTTCTTTCTAAGTTGGAAGTCCTCTATTTATAGGTAGGAGAACATGTGACTTGTATTTGAAATTCAAATGTAACCGTTCCTGGTTTTTGTCCTATCTGATTTGCCTTTTGTCACTATTCATAGGACTGACACTATCAGAATTCATTTTTGACAGTGCAGTCTGTCCACCCTTTGACTTGTATCCATTGGATAATAATCTGAATCATCCCAACGTCTGTTTAATCTCAGCCCTTGATTTGTTTGATAAGTCAGAGGTAGTTGGCTGTCCTTATCCATGTAATCTTCCAATGAAATCTTGAATTAATCGAGGTATATTATCAGCAGGTTCATCAGTCTGCTGTAATACCTATCAGTCTGCTGAACAGCAATTTGCTGTGTGTAAAATATAATGCAGCTGATTTCTTTTATCTAACTATTATTTGTGAAGTTAGATTACACCTTTTTAAAATATAACCAAGTTCCAAGCAACATCCAACTTATGGAACTTAGACCTTGTACACAAGGTATATGTAATCAGTTTAGGTCATCACAGACTTGCCTAAATTCTGATTCCATAACCTTGACTTAAATTACTAAGTTTGATCCCTTAGCCTTCAGAATCGAGTTTGAGCCCTCGGCCTTTCGCTCTTCGCCTTCGGTAGGTTTCTGACTAGTCTACTGACCTATCTACCCTACTGATATTGATCAGTCTGCTGATATAAATCAGCTGACCATTACAGTGCTTGTTTGATCAAACCTAATTATGAATCAAACTCTATTAAACCTATACATTTGATCTAGACATCTTTTTGCCTTTGCACTATAACAGCTAGTCTGGCACTCATCATCAAAACTAAGAAATAAGTCCAACAGTGTTTGCTCGATTTTAAATCTGATAGCTCCTTAATTTTCAATAATTCATCACTTGTATCTGAATTTGGAGTCCTCTATTTATAGGTAGGAATCCTTGTGACTTATGTTTGAAATTCAAACATAGCCGTTTTAGATTTTGTCCCATTTGACTTTCTTTCAGTCACTGTTCATAGTACTGACACTATCAGAATATTTTTTGACAGTTTACAGTCTGTCCACCCTTTAACTTGTATTCATTGGATAATCCTCTTCCCAACGTCCAATTAATCTTAACCATTGATTTGTTTGATAAAATCGGAGGTTGTTAGCTGTCCATTTCTTTGTAATCTTCCAATGTAACCTTTAAATAATTCGGAATATATATCAGCAGATTCCTGACGATATTAGTCTGCTGAAATATATATAAGTCAGCTAATCCAGGTTGCTGTTTTTATTAAAACACTTCAGCTGACTTCTCTTATATCTAACTATTTATTGTGAAGTTAGATTACACCATTTTGAATATAACTATGTTCCAATCACCACTTAACTTGTGGAACTTAGACCTTGTACACAAGGTATATGTAATCAGTTTAGGTCATCACAGACTTCCCTAAATTCTGATTCTATATCCTTGACTTTAAATACTAAGTTTGATCCCTTAGCCTTCAATAACTGAGTTTGAGCCCTCAGCCTTCGGTCTTCAGCAGGTTCTTAAACTAGTCTACTGACTCGGGTACCCTACTGATCTAGATAGGTCTGCTGATGAAAGTTAGCTGACCTTTTACAGTGCTTGTTTGATCAAACCTATACAAGATCAAACTCTAATAAGCCTATACATTTGATCTAGACATCTTTTTGCCTTTGCTCTATAACAGCTAGTCTGTCACTCATCACTAAAACTTAAAACAAGTCCAACAGGTTGCTATACACACTTACACCACTAGGTTCGAGGTGAAATAGAGAGGTTTACCAAGGACGGAGATGGGATGAGAGTCATGGCGCTTCTTTGACCCGACAGAGCCAAATAAGCAAAAATCCCAACATTATACCCTCGTAACCCCTCTAAGCCTTGATAGGACGGTCTGACCACCGTCCGGAATGAGCCGTTTTGGTTACTTAGCTTGTATTACCCTAACCCTGAGCTATATTATTGGTCACGTTCCTTTTGATCACCCTACGAGTTGACTTAGTCGTTACTTTAGACACACTTGATGAATCAAGTGTGGGGTGGGAGTGGTGCGTGTTTCGAGAAGAGTTGGTTAGTATGAGCTAGTATAACGAAGGGGAGGAGCTCGAGAAATCTATTGTGAGGCTTGTGGTTAAAAAAAAAGAAAAGAAAAGAGATGAAAAGAGAATGAAGGAAAAATGAAAAAATGAAAGTTTGAATAAAGTTGAGGAAAAGGAGTCAAAGAAGGATGTTTTGAGTGAATAATCGTATGATGTTAAGGTTGGAGTTGTTTGTTAATGCATATAGAAAAATCGAAGAAGTTTTGGTGTGGTTTGGTATGTTATCAAAGAAACAATACAAGAAATGATTAGGTTCACTCGTGTTTTTCTCTTTTCTCCAGTCCCAAATTTTCCTTTCGAATAACCCCGTCCCGAGCTTAACATTATAACCCTTCAAGTCCTACTTGACCGTATTTAGCCTCGGTTGCCTCGATTAGTGGAGATTCTAGCCCGGTATGAGTTGTGTGTAGTCATTTCGCCGGTATTCCAAGCCGGTAATCATTTTGAGTGTAGCCCTTGGTTTATATCACACACACTTCGTTTTCATGATAAGTTAGTGTCGAGTTGTGTACATTCAGTGTCTACTTTACTTTTGCCTTGATGTTGTGAGTGCTGTGTATGTTTCGTAAAGTTGATCCTTAGGTCTATTTTAAAGCGCCTAATTTACTCGAGGACGAGCAAAGGCTAAGTGTGGGGTGGTTGATAGGAGTCAACTTCACTACACTTTTGTATGTGATCTAGCCCCTGTTTATCACTCTATTGGTATGTTTTGGGTAATTCTAGAGTTGTTCAAGAGTAATATCGAGAGTTATATGCACGGGGAGTTAAACTGTCATATCGATAGTAAACTCCGCCTTTTTGATGACATTTCACTCTTTTCCGAACGCTTTTGTCCTGCGGAATTACGCGTGGTGTTTGTTCGTACATGTTATTGCAGGGCCTAGGTGAATCGAGGACCCAGAAGGAGATGGTTTGGAATGAGAAACATGATCGTGGCACAAGTGTAGCATGAAAGTGGAGGAAAAATCGAGTTTGGAGTGAAATCAAGGCAAACTAGCATTTTCCCTACCCCAAACTTGCGTTTGCATCAAGCTTAGGTCAAACTAACGTTTGGCCAATCCAAACTGGCGTTCACGGAATTAGCACTTGAAACTGAAAGCTGAGTTTTGAGGCAAACTAGCATTCAGATTACCCCCAAACTAGCGTTTGGATGGGTTCTGCCCAAATAAAAAAGCTCATTCAGTCCAAACTGGCGTTCAGACACTGAAAACGGGCGTTTGTCTCTCAAAGTATGATCCAGAACTTGCGTTCAAGGCATGGAAAACGCTAGTTCATAGAAGATGAAACCCTAATATCATCAAGATTCCCATGCAAACTAGCATTTGCCAAGATCCAAACGCTCGTTCGTGACCGACATAAGCAGATTTTTGACCTACACTATAAATACGCAGCTCATTCAGCCCCTAATTATCTTGGCCATCTTAAGACTTTTCCTAGGCGATTTAGGGGCAATTTTAGTGTAGTTTGATCACCTTTCAATCCTTTGATTCCATAGATTACTCCATTCGATTCTACACATTTGTTCTAGCTTAGATTTCCTTTTCAAGAACAAAAGATTCAACTTTTTGGTGCAATTATTTAGTCATACTTTTCTAGATCAGATTTTCTGTTATTTTATGGTAATGAATTATTTCTCTTTTACTATTCCTATCATGTTTTTTTTTTCTTATTTTGTTTAATAGTATAATCATGAGTAGCTAATTGAATGTGTAGTCGAGTTATGTGAAAGCGATCGAAAACCCTAAGAGGGATGAGATTGGGAGTTGTGTAGTGCGTAATATTAGATTATTACGCACACACACAATTAGATTGATCACCTAATTCACGGTCACACACATCAAACTTATAGATGTATTTTGCGGTGAGATGTGGGATAAGGGGTTTTAGGATCGTTGTGTAGATTCGGCCTAGTTGTTTGGTCCGTTTCCAATATGGAGGTTTGTGTTCGAAATAATATCTGTGTTTTGATGATGATTCATCACGTAATTAGTAAGGTCACTTACAACCCATGATGATGAAATCATAACTAACTGTTATAGTGCAAAATGAAAGAAGAAGCAAGAAATGGTCTCGAGAAAATGTATAAGTTTTATCTAGAGTCTGAACCTTGTATAGGTTGTTTCAGACAAGCATTGTAATAAATAGGAACTAGGCGAACAGCTGAGTCATAATAAGCAAACTGAGTATACTTATGGAAAACTGAGGGATCAGACTCAGTTATGAGAAAATTGAAGAAGATGAGTTCGCTGAGGGACACAGACTCAGTTGGCTTATCTAGAAGACTGAAGAACTGAGGGACACAGACTCAGTTATTGAAGAATAAAGAACTGAGGTGGAAAACTCAATTAGAAGCTGATTAAGTCATGACTATAAGTCAGGATTCAGGAAAGTCTGTGGTGAACTGAAACTGAACTATAGATCATGTAAAACGGAATAATCTTAAGGACAAAGATTATCAGTTACCAGAAAATGACGAAACTGAATGGTGTACTCCGACTCAGTCAATTAAAGTCGGATGTCAAATATATGAGGTACTCAGTTTTGAAGAAGAGTAGAAAACTGAGTTAAGGCCTTGCTAAATTTGAATTGACAATACGACAATAGGTCGTACAGATGAACGTTGGCTAAAAACCAAATGTAACGGTTACAAGAGCTAGTGACCGTTACATCACCCCTATAAATACACAAAGGAAAACACTTAAGAGAAAGGATCTGAAAAAGGTTTTAATAGCATATATCTAAAGATCCAGATCCATCAAATCAGATTTCTTATCTAGAAAAGGGGAAGCCAACAGAATTGCCTTGAAGATTAAAAAGAAAGATCCAGTAACCTATTAAGGGGGAAATAAGGCATCTTGGAGCTGCAAAGTCATATCCAGAAGAAGCAAACAGCTCACTGAATTAATCTCTTGATTAATTCTAAACCTATCCTTTGTGAAAAAGGGTTGGTTGTGCATAGTTTGAGGAGAGAAACTCCACCTTTCCTCATACGGTTGCAACTTGGTTGCCACAGCTGTTGGTACAGTCTGTGGACTGTCTTTGTGTTAGTGGTGAGCTGGTGAAGGAGCCATTCCACCTCCGAAAGATCAGTGTGCAGAGTGAAGGGAGCAATCTTACCTTTCTTCATTTTGTGTAGACTGCGAAACTAGGGTGTCGTGAAGGACTGTCATCAGGCTAGGACTTTGTAACAGTTATCTCAAGATTGTAGTGATACCTCCTACACCACAGGAGAAGGGGAGACGTACGGGATTACACCACCCGGAACTTCCATAAACAAACTCTGTGTTGATTTACTTTATGCATTTATGTTTGTGATATGATTGTTTTAATATTGCATAATCATCTCATCACTTCACTCAGCAAACACTAGATACTGAGTCAGCACAAAACTGATACATAGGAGGTTTAGATCTTTACTGACACATCTATTGCACAAAAGGCTTAATCTTATCCGCTGCAAGATAATCTAGTTATTGCATTAGCAAAACTGAATTAAATAACTCCTTACAAGTTTAAAGGACATGAACAAAAATGATCTGAACATCAGTTTGAGTTTGGCAAAAACTCGGTCCCTGGGGTACTTTCAGTCTTGGGAAAGTTTTTGATGACAAGTTTATTCAACCCCCCTTCCCCCCTCTAAACTTGTGTTAGGCTTTCCAAGGGACCAAAAATTGGTATCGGAGCAGCTCTTACGTTTGGAAGTGATCCAAAGATATCTTACACACCAGTTGTTGATTACCCCTCTATGTATCAGTTATAAGAACACTTAATTGAAATGGTTACATCCAGAATTAGAAGTTGGCTTATTCACACCCTGACTAACTGTTTGCTAAATGTATCTGATTTTGAGGATCAAATATTTGAGAGGTTTAATGCTACAAATTCTCAGACAAATCCAGAACCTCAACTCAGTGATGATATGGATAGCAATCTAAATGTATATGTTGACGAATCCAGAGGAGTTCCATCACTACGAAATCTCTCAGAAAAAGAAGAAAAGAAGTTGTTACAAGTAACTGTTGATATTGAAGATTCATTAGAGCAACAAGGGAATGTACAGTCAAACATAAAAGATGTAACAAACAATCAAGGAAAGGTACATTTCTCAACTCTGTTATCATCCGCTGAACTCAGTCAGAGAAACTCTGAGCTCGCCAAATTGATAGAAAAACTCACTCTGGAGTTAAAACTAAAAGATATAGAACTTGGCAAAGCAAAAGATTGGAATTAGTTTCTTGAAACTGAGATGTCAAATCTAGCTGAAAGGTTATTATCTAGTAAATTTGACAACAACAATGATAATTCCCCACCCTTACTCAGTCTTAAGATTTGAAGGAGTACAAACTCTAAACATCAAAATACTGGAAGACCTAGTGGATTACACAAAGAAAATAAAGATGATAAATCTAAAGGAATCCTTGTGAAATCAACTAAGGTTGAGCGTAATGGTCTATCTAGAAAAGAAATGAAAAAGCTTAATTCTCTCATCAAAGAAACTGAAGTGTGTACTTCAATAACTAATCCAGCTGGACCCAAAAAGATATGTGTACCGAAGAAAACTTAAAACTGTTTTATAGGCTAAGTCAGTTCTCATGTTGCTGAACCCGAGAAAACTGACTTCTACATAGCAACGAAGCTGAATTGGTCAAAAGCAGAAAACTTTCTAGCTACCATCTGACGCTTGAGCTGACAAGACAAATCACTTGAAGCCACGTGTCAATCAAGGAGAAGAAGTAGATGTACATCCCTACAAATCTCATTGATTGCGACACGACTCTTATTTGAAAACGATTGAAAGACTCAATCTTGACAAAATCTTGCTCAAATTCATAATCTTCAAAATTCCCCCAAGAGTTCTTAACCTAGATCCATGGAGCGATACAACATTGATGAAGGGATTACCATGAGTCTGGATGACTTCAGTTAAAAATTCTGAAACTCCACTCTATCAACTCTGATTGTAGACAAAATCAAAAAGGTTCGAGGACTTGAAAATATGATTGATAAAAAGGTCAATTCTTTGCACCCAAAAAGTATCAAAAATTTCTACAGAAATGCGGTAATCACCAATGATGGAAAAAGCTTCAGGACAGCAGTTCAAGATAAAAGCATTGATGTTGATGAACATTTGCTTTACCTAGTCTTTGGATTGGACATATATGGAGGATCTTCAGCTCTCACCTTTGGAAATGAAGAAAAAGGCAAACTTTGGAATATCACAGCAATCAACAAGGCCGAGAAGAATTTCATCGGATCCATTTATCAACAGAAAAAAAGAGTTCGCATTCTTGACAATTCTTCTGGCCAAGAATGTTATTGGTCACACTTGGAATCTCTACACACTTTCAACAGAAAAGATGAAGCTTATCTATGCCATTTGGTTTGAAGAAAGACTAGACTGGAACAAGTTTGTTCTCAAGCAATTGATCAAACAAATTTCAGATGAAAAAGCGAAAGCTCAAGGAAGAAAGGCTGTTGGAGAAAAATTCTTATTGAAAAAGAGATTCACTTATCTAGTTCAAAGAATACTAGACTATTTCTCCATCTCAAAATCCACAGAAACAGAAGTGAAACAGAAATCAGCGTTCAGTGGAGCAAAGAAAAGGAAAAGCGTTGAAGAAGAAATGAGAGAAACTTCAGACTCTAGCTCAAGAGAAACTGTAAGTTTGGATGACAGAACCTTGAGGAGACAAAGAAGGATGTGGAACAAACATCTATCAAAGAAAACTGAAACTGAACATACTATTCTAATTGAAAATGATACTGAAGAAAGTGATCTTCCGACTGAAATGCATGAAGAATTTACTGAAGAGCAAAGAGAAGCCTTGGAAGATGCTGAATTTTGCACGACTGAGTATGAGAGAGAATTATCAAGTCATGACTTTCATTTTCATTATCATGAAGCCAGCTCCTCATCTCAAGTTCATGAAGCGTCTACAAGCAAATCTGCAAATGAAGGATCTCAGCGCCAATTAACTGAAATTGAAGAAAGATTGGAAGGATTAAAAGAGATCATCGAAAGCCTGATGCAGACTCTACAGCAGAAACTTTACAACTTACATGAATTAATTGGAAAAGCACATTACTCAGGTCTAAACAAATACTCCAACATCATCACCTTGCGCAAGTTATTTGAAAAAAGCTTCTGCATATCTTCAAACAAGGGGGAAGATAAAACTAATGGTGATGAAGCTGAAGGTGATGCTGATGCTGACAAAGATGAAGGGGTCTATGCCATACTGTTGGTTGAAGAACAAGACAGACAAGTTCTGATCTACTTGCAATTCCACAAAATGGAGAAGCAGATGATAATCTGATTGACGAGCTAATTGCAGAAGAAACCTTAGAAGAAACAAGAACTGAGGAAGATGAAGAATCCTCAGTTAAAGCTGTGTTGAACATCAAGAAGAAGCTTGCAATTTGTGCCAAATTGAAGGAAAATTTAAAGGCAGATGGAGGCAAAGAGACCAAAGCCTAGGGGGAAGATATCCTGAAGCCAAAAGAAAAGAAGATTGATCTTATATCAAAAGAAGAAGTGAAGGTAATGGAGGAGGAGATTAAGGAAATTTTGGTAAAGCTCAAAAACCAAGAAAACGAAGAAGAAAATCGGCTGATCAATGAGTATCTGGATATCAAACCCAGAGATAATGAATCAACAGAAGAAGGAAAAGCAAGGAGGCTTCTAGCAACAAAAAGAAGCATTTTTCTTGGTGAAAAGATGATGATTTTGGAAAAAGGAAAATTGTAATGAATCCAGTTATTCAGTTTGCTATGTAATGAACTCAGTTGTTTTTAGTTTGTTATTTTAATTTGTTGCGATTTCTTGCATTATTCCTTTATTATTTCTTTTAGGGAGGGTTATGATACATTATCAAAAAGGGGGAAATTGTTGGAAATAATATCTGTGTTTTGATGATGATTCGTCACGTAATTAGTAAGATCACTTACAACCCATGATGATGAAGTCATAACTAACTATTATAGTGCAAAATGAAAGAAGAAGCAAGGAATGGTCTAGAGAAAATGTATAAGTTCTATCTAGAGTCTAAACCTTGTATAGGTTGTTTCAGACAAGCATTGTAATAAATAAGAACTAGGCGAACAGCTGAGTCGTAATAAGAAAACTGAGTATACTTATGGAAAACTGAGGGATCAGACTCAGTTATGAGAAAACTGAAGAAGATGAGTTCGTTGAAGGACACAGACTCAGTTTGCTTATCTAGAAGACTGAATAACTGAGGCACACAAACTCAGTTATCGAAGAATGAAGAACTGAGGTGGAAAACTCAGTTAGAAGCTGATTAAGTCATGACTATAAGTCAGGATTCAGGCAAGTCTGTGGTGACCTGAAACTGAACTATAGATCATGTAAAACTGAATAATCTTAAAGACAAAGATTATCAGTTACCAGAAAAAGAAGAAATTGAATGGTGTACTCAGACTCAGTCAATTAAAGTCGGATGTCAAATATATGAGGTACTCGGTTTTGAAGAAGAGTAGAAAACTTAGTTAAGGCCTTGTTAAATTTGAATTGACAATACGACAAAAGGTCATACAGATGAACGTTGGCTAAACAACAAATGTAACGGCTACAAGAGCTAGTGACCGTTACATCACCCCTATAAATACACAAAGGAAAACACATAAGAGAAAGGATCTGAAAAAGGTTTTAATAGCATATATCTAAAGATCCAGATCCAGAAAATTAGATTTCCTATCTAGAAATGGGGAAGCCAACAGAATTGCCTTGAAGATTAAAAAGAAAGATCCAGTAACCCATTAAGGGGGAAAGAAGGCATCTTGGAGCTGCAACGTCATATCCAGAAGAAGCAAACATCTCACTGAATTAATCTCTTGATTAATTCTAAACCTAACCTTTGTGAAAAAAGGTTGGTTGTGCATAGTTTGAGGAAAGCAACTCAACCTTTCCTCATACGGTTGCAACTTGGTTGCCACAGCTGTTGGTGTAGTCTGCGGACTGTGTTTGTGTTAGTGGTGAGCTGGTGAAGGAGCCATTCCACCTCCGAAAGATCAGTGTGCAGAGTGAAGAGAGCAATCTTACCTTTCTGCATTTTGTGTAGACAGCGAAACTAGGGTGTCGTGAAGGACTATCATCAGACTAGGATTTGTAACAGCTATCTCAAGATTCTAGTGATACCTCCTACACCACAGGAGAAGGGGAGACGTACGGGATTACACCACCCGGAACTTCCATAAACAAACTCTGTGTTGATTTACTTTATGCATTTATGTTTGTGATATGATTGTTTTACTTATTGCATAATCATGTCATCACTTCACTCAGCAAACACTAGATACTGAGTTAGCACAAAACTGATACATAGGAGGTTTAGATATTTACTGACACGTCTATTGCACAAAAGGCTTAATCTTATCCGCTGCAAGATAATCCAGTTATTGCATTTGCAAAACTGAATTAACTAACTCCTTACAAGTTTAAAGGACAGGAACAAAACTGAGCTGAGCATCAGTTTGAGTTTGGCAAAAACTCAGTCCCTGGGGTACTTTCAGTCTTGGGAAAGATTTTGGTGACAAGTTTATTCACCCCCCCTCTAAACTTGTGTTATCCTTTCCAAGGGACCAACATTTTTTCCTCGTTGTTCGAGCAGCTCTAAGGCTTAATCATGTTAGGATAATTGGTTTTCTAAAGGGAGAGTCGGTTAGCCTCACATAGGGTGGTTAGATAGAGTTGTTCAGTCTAATCACTAGAATTAGGAGTTGGCACCCGTGGATGTCGTTAAACAACATTGGATAGGTAGGTCGGTTGAGAAACACTCCCTGTCAAGTCCTTCCTTAGGGGTAAAAGTATCTCGTGGGATCATAGTTCGGCTATACCTTTTAATAACTAGAAGTACACACCGTTAGTATAATCTTTATTTCTGCACTAGTATAAGACCTTTCAACCGTTGATAGACCTGAACTAAGTTATACGTCAGCTTTGATACTTAGACATTACTACATGTGGATTCGACCTTATGACCACTATACTCCCGTTGACCCGATACTCTGTCGGTGAAAGTTAGCGGTTAAGTATTTTGCTATCAGAGACCCTGGAACATTTCTTCTCCCAATTTCTATCAACGGTATATCTATATTTTTAGGCCTTTGCGATTCCGGTTCAAGTTGTAACATTCTACCTTTATCCCTCTGCCAGAAGATTAAGCTTCATATCATTATGAATCAAACCCGAACTATGACCTTTGTTGATAGGACAAGAGATATGCCTACCTATCTGTTGAGGAAGTGCACGATAAAGGCATGAGGGTTCACTTTTCCAATTGATTTCACTGTTATAGATGTACCAGAGGACCCAAGTCCCCATGTTTTGTTAGGAAGACCTTTCTTAGCGACAAGCAGAGCAATCATGGACTTTGATGATGGGGAAATTATCACTTTAAGGTTGAAAAATGATGCAGTATCTTTCAAAGTCTTGGAGCCCCTAGATAATAGGCCAGAAAGTTGCAAGATGACTTATGATTCAAGGAAAGTAGAAATCATTGAGATAGAGAAGGAAGTGCATAGGCAACGGGAGGTTGTAGTAGAAACCGTTGAGCAGGAATTCATGAGATTTATGCTGAGAGAGTGCGAAGAGAAGCACAACAGCAAGACGCTCACGGAAGTTAGTCCTTCCATTTTACGTAGTGAAATATTAGAGCTTAAAGTGGATAATGTGGAATCCTTGGGCATAAAGATTAAATCTCGACACAGAGGTAGACCTAGTACACAAGCGAAGAGAGAGAGGCGTGCTAGGAAGAGAGCTCAAAAAGTTTCTATGGAAAACCGGGAAAAGGCACTCTCGAAAGAAATGATCGACGAGAAAGGAAGTGCATGACGGTTGAAACCTCGAAGATGCAAGCTTGGCGAGTTAAGGCCACAACTCTTGACTGAGTGAAGATCCGAAGGTTAGTCGATCTAATTACTTTAATCTCAGAACTAATTTCTTGAACCCTTAGGTAGAATAAGAGTGAATAAAAGTAGCAAGATGAAGTGACAAACTTTTTTTCATCCTACCGCACCCTTAGGCTTGAAATTGATGGTTGTTGGGAAGGTTTTTTTTTTTTACTCGTTGTGGGTTCTAGTGAAATAGGTAAGGATTGAGTCGGTGATAGCAACAAAAGGAGTAAGAAACTAGCCATTTTGAAGTCAGGATTGATCAGTGAGATTAATTAAAGTGTGCAGAGAAGGAAGACATCAAAATCTGTGGAAAAGATGCCCTGGTAAACTGAGAGTTACCTCCGGGTTACCGAGCTAGAATTTTTAAGTTTCTGAGTGACAGTTTAAAAAGCAAAATTTTTAGAGACACGTGGAGGACACATGTTGTATCAAAAACCACCATTCAGCAAAAACCATCCCATTGTTCCCTATTTTCCACCTTTTCATCCTTTCCCACACTCCACCATAACTCCACCTCAATCCCATCAATCACCCCTCAAATCCCTCACCCTAATTACTCCTCTACCCACTATCCCACCAAATCCTTCCACCTTCTATCATTTCTCCTATATAAACCACCTTTCCACCACCATTATTCATCAACCTCATCAACTATGATCTTCCTCAATCACCAAAACTCTTCATTTCTTCTATCTCTAGAAAAATCGGCCCCTATCACCACCATACCTCCACCAAAATCAAACCTCTTTCTTCTATCTCAACACCAAAACACCATCTTATCCATCACTGTTGCTGACTAGTAGTGCTGCTGCAAAGTGAAGCTGCTACAGTTCTTCATCTTTTATCATCAGAGCACAGTCCCTATACAAAAATGAGGAAAGTCAGGCCGATAAATCGGGGGTGCATCCCGGTTTACCAAGGGTCCATTTTCAGAATCAGCTTCATCAACAGTCTATGTTTCAACCAGGATGGGTCCCAAGCGTAGCACAATAGCCCATCGTCCAAGTTGTCATCAGTATGTCTACAGAGATGCTAACCCCTTAATAGATGGGGTTGAGCAATTTCATTCTTTAGAGATCTATGAATCGTTCCGAGGGCATTGGAATGAAAGACCGGTTGCCTGAGAACAAGGCGTAGAGTTGGACGATTGCGGTATGATCTTGCCACGAGCTCTACAAGGGCAAGATATTTTGGATATGGCTGAGGCATCGACGCGGTTCAATGCTACGGTGGTGTGGGAATTTTATGCATATCTGGTGCACAACCCGGGACCTACATTTGTGATGGTCCATGGAGTTAAGGTCGACTTCACGATTGAGCTGATCAATTAGTATTACGGGGTTTGCAATTCACCAGTGGGCCCAAATGAGTACACATCCTCGACCAATATTGAAGATCTAGAGAGGATACAGATGATTGCTAATTACTTTGGGGTTCAACGGAAGCGCAACCCTATGGGAGCCCCACCATCTTCCTGGAAAATGAGTTATCCTGGGATAGGAAGGTGGTCTACAGATTTGTTTGTGCTCGCCTTCTACCAACCAAGCATACGGTGTCTGTCACACCGAAGAAGGCATAGTTGATGTTCTATCTGGAGTAGGGATCTCCAGTCAACATAGGTCTACTGATGCATATCCGCATTCACGAGATTGCAGCTACTTCTAAGCGAGAGCAGTTGCCATGTGGGCCTATGATTGACATGTTTGCTGTAGAGGACGAGGTTCCAGTTTTGGTTAGTGACAATTGGGATGACCCTGAACTGATGATCAGTTCACAGTTGCTACAACAAGTACCAAGATGGGTCGGTTCGAGAGGTGACAAAGCGTGTACTCCGGTCCTTGGAGCACCTCGATCTTAGAGAGCTTTTTTGGAGGAGCATTCAAGAGAAATTGCAAGTCTGCATCGCAAAATGGACAGAATTATAGACTTTTTCTACATTCCTCCATCGACCCCATCACCTAGGACTATCCCACGTCACGGAGCATCCTCTTCCGCCACTGTTGCCGCGAGTTCTGCACCACCTCCGGTTTTGAGCCTAGAGATGACTGGGAGGATTATTATGATGAGGACTAGTTTTTCTTTCATTTTATTTTGTTGTTATTTTCCATTTTTTGTTTTTTATTTCCTATCCAGTATATGTAGCAGAATTTTACTAAGATAATGATTTTGTCGGCTTAAATTGTTTGTAGTTATTTATTTACTCTTTTACTGCCGCAATTTTATTATATGATTTCTTGTCTCCGCTATTCTTTTTGGTTTGTTTGAGCTACTTAGCGCATATTTTGTTGATACTTGATTTCCAGCACCCATTGAATTATACGACGATCCAGTTCATCCTTTTGCTCCGCCCTTAAACGAAGCTAAGTTCCTTTTTATTTTCTTCGTTTCATCTTACACATTGGGGACAATGTTTCGATTAAGTGGGAGCTGTTCGAAGTAGCGCACGAAAGACAATTTATTTAATTGTTTTTATAATTAATAAATGACAGATTTATTCTCATCTTATTACTTACTTCGTTCTTGTAAAGAATACACTACTGAAAAACCCCAAGTTGTATCATATGTATCCATATAACATACTGTGTGCCACACATGAGGATTGAGTTTGTGGTGATACACTTGAAATATTAGTCCGTGGTGAACTTAATCAAAGTATGGGGTCTATTGATTAAACCACCATTAATGCGCCCATAACACTTTATGGAGTGACCGTCTTATCCGGACCGTCCATATTTGTTATCTAAGTGGGGCATTTATATATGATGTAGTCATACAGGACTGGACCGATTTAATTTGTATTTCTCATATAATTCCGTGATTGAGAAATCACATTAAATCACATGATGATCATATATGGATTAACCTTAATCCTGAAGTGATTATAGACTCCTGCTTGTTTCAAGATAGGGTTTGATGTGTTCGTTAAGGATTGCTAAGAGGCACTGTCCGAATCACTTTAACGTTGGCACTATTCTGGAATGAGTGAGAAGTGTGTGTCTCACAGATATGGAATCCATTCCTTCCTGTGGGAAGTTGAAAGACAATCCCCTTATTTGTTAATCCTAGAAACTGGTCGATCCGTGGAGTTTGTATTGGTTATGAGCTAACTTATCACTAGTGGGTTAATGGTAAATAAGGATAAGATGTATTGAAGAGGGTTTACAAAAATATTCCCGCTTCATTACTAATAGTCTGCGAAGGGTTTGTCTGTATGCAATGATTATATCAATGGACACTTATCGACTCAATGTTTTGAGAATAAGTTATATCAATAATCGATAGAGTTCAGTTTCAGATTTACGGTGGCGTAATTCTGGAATTAATATGTTGAGTAGAAATATTCTGTTCGATGAATATTTTATTCAATTTATTGTAGCTACTGGTCCCCGGGTTGGCTCCTAACATGCGAGTGTTTTCTCTTTTTATGGAAACCTCGAGAATAAATTAAATAGTTGGTCTATTTAATGAATATGCAATATTATTTATTTGGTAAATAATATGTAAAATAGAAAAGACATTTTCTATTAAATTAATGACAAAATTGGCGTATGTTTTTGTGATAAATTAGTAAAAGAAATTTCCCTAGATTATGTCACATTTGTAATTAGTTAATTATTTATTTGTTTGATAATTAATGGAAAAGAGATAAAAGATTGATTTTTTTTTGGGAATTATCTCTTATTTGATGGCTAATATATTTTCCTTATGAGAATAGGTAATTGTAGTGTGAAAAGGATAACTCTCTCATGACTAGTTATTTTCTTATATAAAGAGAGTTCCTCCCAACACAATACACACAATTACTGGCGCCACAATATAATAAAAGGAAGAGAAAAATTAGTTTCTTGTTCTAGTCATTAAGAGAAGAAAAACCTAGGGTTTTTCTTGAGCATATTCGAGGAGGTTCCACGGCGAGGATCGACGTCTACCGGTCTTCGCTAGGAGATACAATCCGGAAGACTGCGACTTCTCATTCTCTATCGATTTACTATTCCTCTTCAATTAGGTAAATCTTCAAACATCTCATAGTTATATTAAATATTTATGTGGATCAAATCGTGGTGAAATCGAATGCGAATTTATTCGTAGCTTCCGCTATGCATGATCGAGCGTCTCAATCGGTGCTGCGAATCAGATCTGACGATCTAATTATGGATTGGATCCAGATTCGGGTTTCTGTGTATCTAGCATGTGGTAGCAGAGCCAGGTTAAAGCGATTTTGCGATCTTGATTGCATAATTAATCAATAAGGAGTGGAATCGAATAAATATTGCATCTTTTATATATAAATGCGTGGTTGAATGTTTTGGTTGACGAGATGGATTGTGGTTGGTATTTGTTTACCGTTAGATCTATTGTAAACCCAAATTTTTCTGGGTATAGGAAATTATGTAATTTATTTTGTTGTAATTTAATTTCCTAGTAGCTAGAAAAATTTAGAAAGCAAGGGCCGAGTTCTCTTTAATTTAATTTTAGAAAAAGATCATCAACTTGAAGCAATATCCTAGTGGTTAAGGCGCTATATCACCAAATTGAAGACCCGGGTTCGACTTCTCAAAGGCGTCAGTTTTTTATGCAAATTTTCCAGGAAAAATTTGATTTTCGAAAAAAAAAGGGCTGCCACGGTAAAAGAAGGAGTGTTTGACCAACTTGGCTACAGGACTGTTTGATAAAGAAATAGAGCAGAAAATTCCTATACCCTACGGCGGCTGCTGTGCATTAAAAATTAGAAAATCCTTTAAAAAAGTAGGGTTTATCTATTTAATTATTTTAGGTTTATAGATTAGATACATGGGTACCAACGGTCCATCTATGTGGTTTATTTTTCGCATTTATTTTCTCTTGTGATTATTTATGTGATATAACCATGTCACGCATCATATTCATGAATTCCACTTCTGCCATA
Organism: Gentiana straminea; assembly: GCA_036785695.1. Classification (NCBI taxonomy): domain Eukaryota; kingdom Viridiplantae; phylum Streptophyta; class Magnoliopsida; order Gentianales; family Gentianaceae; genus Gentiana; species Gentiana straminea. The sequence continues at coordinate 562,642 of JAVUPR010000360.1, read as the reverse complement.
TCCATACATGTAGAAAATTAATTTTGAAATTAATTAGACATGTATAAAAACAATATTAATTTAGATTAATAATATATTAAATTAATTAAAGGAAATGGAATTTTATCGAGATATAAAATTCACATTATAGAAATAAAATTTACGGGTTAAATTTAATTTTTGGATCTAAAATTCTTTGAGGATTTAATTTTGTAGTGTCTACATAAATTAGAATTTTGATAATCAAAAATTGGAAAATCATGAAAAATTGGACACCAACTAGATGGTATTTGGATCCGATAAGTTGGTGATTGTTTTTCATGATTTATTGTTTTCGATTATTGGAAAATTTTGAGGTCCTAAATTTTTATCATGATAAAATTAGGACATTAAAATTCATTGGTGAATTTTTTGTTGTGTAGTGACTACACAAGAGATTTCTAAATAATCGACAAATTGGAAAATCATGAATATAGTGTCATTAGTTAGACGGTATTTGGAACTGATCATAAACTAGTGGGAGTTTTAAATTTGTGATTAATTGTTTTTTGATTTAGTGGGAAATTCATAAGTCCTAATATATTAAGATTATAAAATTCTTTGTGAATTTTATTTGTGTAGTGTCTACACAAAGGAACTTTAATCCAGAAAATTGGAGGATCGTATATATAGTGACATTAGTTAGACGGTATTTGGAACCGATGAACTAGTGGGAGGATTAAATAAAAATATTCATGATCTATTGTTTTTGGATTATTAGAAAATTATGAAATCCTAAAGAGACAACCTAATTTTCAAAATAACGAGTGGGACCGGGGATGGTGAGAACCGACCCCTCGGCCTCTACTGTTAACACAAGCACCGTGAGAGAACGGTGACGCCTCATGCCGTATTGATTTTGGCCCCCTTCGGATGGCCTTCAACGTTTTCAAAATTAAAGGCTTGGTTGCCGAAAGGATAGGATTTAGAGTACTTGTCGGGTCACTGACCTACCCTTCGGCAGCATACTCGGGGTCTACTTAAAAATCTGAAACAGTAGGTCACACTCTAAAGGGTATTTTTGGGAAATATCTTGGCTGGAAAAGGAAGGTTCGCAACAATTAAATCGGGATGTCTGATTCTCAATTAATTGTTGAGAGAGATTGTATCAATGTAATAGTCACCTCTTTGACCTACCCGTCGGCGGCACTGAGGTGTGAGATTAAATCCTTAGAATGGTAGGATAAACTGCATACATGACATCACATTTATAATTCCTAAAATCATTTTTTGTGTGGTGTATGATTTGATTTATCTTTCTCTCATAATTTATTTCCGCAACTACATATCATCTCAAGGTGACTAGACTTCTTAAGTAATTAAAATTGACTGATGAGGACTTCGTAAAAGTGGAAAAGTAACAAGAACGTTGAACTCAATAATCGAGAATGCAAATTAATTTTTCGGAAGAGAATGTTCCTCTTGAGCCTACAAACTTAAGTGACATTGATAAGTATGTCACTGATGTCACTCGTGTTTAACGGGAGACAAATCAAAATTAGTTCAAAGATGATGAGAATGATTTAGCATCAATCTCACCGGACATCCCATAGTTCACGAGTAGTGACTACTCAAATGAACTGCTACTTCGCGGCTATTTCCTTTAAAGAAAGCCAAGAATAGGAAGGTAAATGTCTACAATTATAAGTCATATAAACTAAATAAGTTAAAGGCTAAACCGAAATATTAATAAGAAAAAGTATAGGATAAAGAAAGTGATTTTGGATTACTAACCTATGAATCCTTAGAGACTTTCTTGATCGAGTAATTTGACTCAGAAGCTAAAGTTCTTTTGTAAGAACAAGGTAGCTGGTCATTCATGATGAAGAGTAGACAACGGGCAATTATTTTGGCTAAGATACTGGGAGTGATATGAGGAAACAAATTTCGGATTTAATCCTTGAATATCGCAGAAATTTAATTTCTATTTTTTCGGATTCGTTGGAACGAATTGATTCACTTTCAAATCGATAATATAGTTCCCTCAAATAAAGTGAATATGACATTTGTATACGATTCTGAGACTTAGACTATTGTCTGATGAAGTCTGAACAATTAAGTAATGCTGAAAAGGTATATGTAAAACATCATAAGCTATTAAGACAAATGGTTTCTGTATTTAGATAAACGATTCTTCAACATCTATTAAATAGTGCATATATCCTAAAGATAAGATCAAAAAACTGGCTAAGGGTGATTCCTATCTCCCAGTCTAAGAACACTATCTCAAAGGAAAAATGACTAAGTAACCTTTCAATTAGGAATGGGTAATAGAGCTGAAGAACTATCACATCTTATTGATACTGACCTTCGGGCTCTTATGAGGGACACAAGCTAGTGAGAGATTTTGAGTGGTAGGCATTTTGTCTGACGACTACTCGAAATGCCGATTAGCTTATCTGAATTTTGAGAGGTATCTCTGATATTACCAGAGAAAAGAGTATTACATGCTCAGATACAGGCTTTAGCATAGTATTTGGCACTGATGCTTGGCCTACCTCCGAGTGAAACGATTTCACAGAAAGGATACACCATGTATTGTCTTGTATAGTTATTCATATGCTACATTACACTGCTTAACTCAATTACGATATTAGTTGAAAAATAACGGTTTACATTATTATGTAATAACGAGAAGTCTACCTAGAAGGTGCCTATGAATTTGTGGATAAAGAGTGAAGTACATTTACTACACTTCCGCAGATAGAGGCATTTAGCACTAGTGCTTGAAGGTAGGACTGGAGATTTTACATACACGTTTAGATGGTGACTGTTCGTGGCATATCTTAATGCAATAAGTAATGTTTGGTTATAAGATTCTTAAGATCGGATAGTGACGGTTACACTGCTACATCCTTTCTAAAAGAATGTTTAAATAACAACCTTAGACCTTGAAGTACAGTTACTCAAGGAGTTACCATCTGATTTAATCAGACCACATCCAACATTGTTTGTTGGGGTTACACTGATAAATACTACTATACTATACCAGAATATCAATCCACCGAAAAGTAGTGGGAGTATTGTTTAACCATTGACCTGTTGTGATTATGAAGACACTACAGTCTACTGAGGGTAATTGATAACCTATGGTATTTTACAATGACTGTATATGATTCTGATAAAAGAGGTTGGTTTAAAGCCATAAAACCTTTAAATGGAGTTTTGGTGCTCCAGTTCTATTCACAATCTTGTAGAACCACCTGAGTGTCTCCAGTCCAGTGGGAGTTATTGGATCTATGTATAGAAGATATGAATGAATGAGAAAGTTTAACTTTTAGAGCAATCCAAATGGTCTATGGTTAATTTCCAGAGAAGTAGATATTTGAAAAGGGTGATGCCCTGAAAATTTCTCACCACTCAGCCTTGCTTGACTCCATTAAAATAGAAAGTTTACCAGGATGGCCTGAAACTTTCTTGCACAAAAACGGAGGTTGAATTCAATGGGAACAGAAGGGTTTTTTTGCTTAAAGCCAATGGAAGATTGACTGCCTATGCTTATATCTATTGGTGGATTAAAGCAACCTCTAGGTCAATAAAAGTCACTTGTTTGAAATGTGTGGGCTTGACCAAAATATGGATGAGTTTTTATTAGACTCGAGAATCAATTTTGGTAAAGTAGTAGACGTTAGTGTTTATAAAGGGACGTTAGTGTTTATAAAGGATAACACTGCAATAGTTGAGAACAACATGAGTGTTATCTAAAGTCAGGAACTGATGAGCCAAAGCTTCTCTAAATTAAAGAAGTGGACTACATTCTTAGAATTCAATTCGATCGGATTCATGAGAACAAGTTGTGGCAGTTTCCCATCCATCTTATTGTTAAGATGATGATGCATTTTCGAATGCTTGATTCAACGAGAGGTTTCCTACACTAACCCCTCATGGAATACTTCTCTCAAATCTTTAGATATAGAGAAAATGGGATAAGTTCTCTTTTTGGATAGAGCATGTAAGATTATTAAAAGTCAATTGTAATCGAATCTTGGATTCGAGTATTGATAGCAATATAGTGCATCCTCAAGTATCTTTAGAGAATGAGGAATCATATGCTTGTGTATTCGGGTGTAAACCTGAGTGTTGTTGACTACACTGATTTTGTTTTTTGTCAAATTAAGGATGATCGTGAATCGATCTCAGGCTCAGTGTTTACTCATAGTCTGGAGCAATCCAGCCCTGCCAATTTGACTCTATTAGTCAAATACATAGCAGCTTACGGAGCAACTAAAGAGGCAATATGGCTTGAGAATTTCTTTGTAGGATCGGGAAGTGATTCCAGGTCTCGATGAGCCGATACCATTTTACTGTGAAAACAGTTGAGAGGTAGCTCATGCAAATGTTCTTTGTAGTCAGAAGAGGTCAAAATCATATTAAGAGAAAGTACCAGCTGCTCAGACAGACCGTGCAGAGATACGATGTTTAGGTCCTAAAAGATCGCCTCGAGCCGACAACCTAGCTGATCAGTTAACCAAGTCATGGGGCATCTAATGTCACTGATAAGCGCTGGTGGGTATAAAATTAGGAGATATCTCACATTTCCTTTAGAGCAAGTGGGAGAATGTTGTGGATAGAATAAGGGTGTGGTGTGCTCTAAAAACAATTGTTGCTTGTCTTTACAGGCAAGTGGGAGTTTTTTGGATGGAGTGCCCAAAAGACAATTGTTGCTTGTCCTTACGGTCAATTGGGAGATTGTTGGAAGTAGCGCCTAAAAGAAAATTTATTTATTTGTTTTTATAATTAATAAATGAAAAATATATTCTCATCTTATTACTTGCTTCATGCTTGTAAAGAATACACTACTAAAAACCCCAAGTTGTATCATATGTAGCCATATAACTTAGTGTGTGTCACACATGAGAATTGAGTTTATGGTGATACATTTGGAATATTAGTCCATGGTGAACTTAATCAAAGTATGGGGTCTATTGATTAAAACACCATTAATGCGCCCAGAACACTTTATGGTGTGACCGTCTTATCCGGACTGTCGATATTGGTTATCTAAGTAGGGCATATATATATGATGTAGTCATATAAGACTGGACCAATTTAATCAGCATTCTCATATAGTTCCGTGATTGAGAAATCTCATTAAATCACAAGGTGATCATATATGGATTAACCTTAATCCTAATGTGATTCTAGACTCCGGCTTGTTTCTAGATAGGGTTTGATGTGTTGGTTAAGGATTGCTAAGAGGCATGGTCCGAATCACTTTCATGTTGGCACTATTCTGGAATGAGTGAGAAGTGTGTGTCTCACAGATATGGAATCCATTGCTTCCTGTGGGAAGTAGAAAGACAATCCCCTTATTTGTTAATCCTAGAAACTGATCGATCCGCGGAGTTCGTATTGGTTATGAACTAATTGATCACTAGTGGGTTAATGGTAAATAAGGATAAGATGTATTGAAGAAGGTTTATGGAAATAATCCCGCTTCATTACGGATAGTCTGTGGAGGATTAATCTTTATGTAATGATTATATCAATAGACACTTATCGATCGACGTTTTGAGAATAAGTTATATCTATAATCGATAGTGTTTAGTTTTGGATTGATGGTGGCGTAATTCCATAATTAATAAGTTGAGTAGAAATATTCTGTTCAATGAATATTTTATTCACTTTATTGTAGGTATTGGTTATAGGTCCATGGCCCCCGGGTTGGCTCCTAACACGTGAGTGTTTTCTCGTTTTATGGAACCTCAAGAAAAAATTAAATAGTTGGTCTATTTAATGAATATGAAATATTATTTATTTGGTAAATAATATGTAAAACAGAAAATACATTTTCTATTAAATTAATGACAAAAGTGGCGCATGTTTTTGTGATAAATTAGGAAAAGAAATTTTCCTAGATTATGTCACATGTGTAATTAGTTATTTATTTATGTGTTAGATAATTAATGGAAAAGAGATGAGATATTGACTTTTTTGGGAATTATCTCTTATTTTATGGCAAATATATTTTCCTTATGGGAATAGGTAATTGTGGTGTGAAAAAGATAACTCTCTCTTGACTAGTTATTTTCCTATATAAAGAGAGTTCCTCCTAACACAATACACACAATTTTTGGCACCACATTATAATTAAAAAAAGAAAAATTAGTTTCTTGTTCTAGTCATTATGAGAAGAAAAACTAGGGTTTTTCTTGAGCCTATCGAAAAGGTTCCACGGCGAGGATCGACATCCACCAGTCGTCGCTAGGAGATACAATCCAGAAGACTGCGGCTTCTCCTTCTCTGTCGAGTTACTATTCCTCTTCAATTAGGTAAATCTTCAACCTTCTCATAGTTATATTAATTATTTATATGGATCAAATTGTGGTGAAATCACATGCGAATTTATTCATAGCTTCCGGATCGAGCGTCTCGATCGGTGTTGTGAATCAGATCTGACGATCCAATTATGGATCCGATCCGGATTTAGGTTTCTGTATATCCAGCAGGAGCTACAGTCTGGGTTTGCAGTCACTTTGATTAAGTGCAGCAGTAAGCTGGATGTGTTCTCAGCAAGAGATCACTGTGAATTCTACAACAGAGCCAAAACGCAGTAGTGTCTTGGAGGTACAATGGAAGCAATATATGGATCTTAGAGGTTCGTTCCTGAACCTTGTACAGTTCTTCCATATTTTCTACATAGTTGATATAGTAGTGGATTCTTTGTTTGAAGCAAGGACCAGGGTCTTGTCGGAGATTTATTTGTGTTGAGGTGGTTCCTTTTGACTTGGTCATTTGGAGCATGGTATGAAGATAGTATGAGTCCCAACGGATAGCGATCCGTTCACGGCTAGGGTTGGTTGCGAGTATTGCATGAGAATCTTTTGTTTCAACTTGGTCTTGTGTGTGCGAGTGATTGGTTTTAGGCGAAGTGGGAGATTGTTGAAATAGTGTCCTAAACCCAATCGGGTTGGACCGGATCCGACCGTGTCGGATCATTTCTACTATTTCTTTATGATTATACATATATAATAAATGGCTTTTCTGTTGTCATATATTTGTTCTTTTAAAGAACCAATTATGAATTGTTATATGATAACGTCCTTAGTATTAACCTGTGATAGAGAAACCATGATATGCGATTATGGTTGATGAGATCTCTAATCACTTTAATTAGCTTGATATTTAAATGTCTCTAGGCTTATGTACTATTAAATAGGGCATTGATAGTACAAACAGGCTAGCACGTATTAGATTCTTCTATCTTTAATTGCAGGGATAGATCTCGTCTATCAAAGTGTGGAGATACTTGGACTATACGTGGACGTGTATTAGAGAATGCATACGTTAGACTGACCCACTTAGATTGTAAAGTGTCACACTATGTGACGGTTGTGAAATTATCCTTAGGACCGGAGTCTACAGGGCATCACAGTGTGGATTGTCATGCTTTGACACTATTGAGGTTTCCTTTAACCATGGGTCGATCATGCGGTAGTGATTGGGTATGATACTGAAGCATGCAGAGTATACATGTTAGGTTGTCCAGGAATCGCATACCCTACGAGTAAGAGTGAATATCCGAAAGGGCCTTGCCATAAGGAATGTCTAGTTCTCGTGAATTTTTGCAAAGTGGGAGTAAATGAGTTATTCCGAGAGAGCTTGATATCCAGATCATGGGATATGATCAAGAAATGCTTTTATGGATATTACTGCAGCGATAGGATTTTATTTACATGCTAACCGAGCACATGAAAGTTAGTAGTCATTGCGTATTGACTGTTCCGATGATTGGAGGTTATGGACATGTTGCTAGACGCTATCCGTGATCGATAGATATGAATGGCATTTCGTAATTATGCCTTATGTCTACGGCCAATATATTTGTAAGCCTATCGAGTCACACACATATGAACATCAAGTCAGATTAAAATGCGGTTATAGTTAATGACAAAATAAGTAAAGAATTTATCTCATACTATAAAGGTTATGGTGGTAAAATAATATGGTGGTATTTTTTTATTATGAATAAATATAATACAAGGTATTAATTATGTTGATTAATTAAATATGTATATGGATACATTTATTAGGAAAAATATATATGTATATATGATATACATGTATTTTAGAAATTAATTAATCATAGAATTATATTAATTAAAGAAAATTCTGGATGCCAATATATGGCTATAAGAGGCGCAGATTTAAGTGTATTATGCTACGCTTGGATTGTGCAATTTAATTAATAGGATTACCATAATATTAATATTGGATATTCATTGATTTTTGGAAAAATAGATTTATTGTAATAAGATAAAGATATTCAATATAAGATATTGGCAATATCTTAGATTTATTTAGTATAAGATATATTAAATAAAAGTGATAAATCAATCAAAGAGATTTTCCTTATTTTACTAATAAAAGGTTTTCTTTTTCCTTAATCTACACAAGAAGCTTTTCCCATTGGGAATGGGAGACATAAGTGGCGCCATCTCCCCTATATATATGAGGGTTTGGCTAGCTCTTTTGTATACCATAATTCCAAGAGCTAATTGTTCTTGTGAAAAATAGCGAGCTTCTTAGAGAGAGAAAAGGTCAGCCTAGCAGCCGAGTTTTTCTAATAGCAATCCTTGGCAGGATTCCGGTGGGGTGCTCGTGTGGATCACTGGTAGAGGCCGGACACGTGGATGGCTCACGCACATCTACTCCTATCGGGCGGTCAAAGCATCGATCTTATAGATCAACCAAGGTAGTATTACCGTCCCCTCTATTATATGTTTATTGTTTAAATGAAGTCCATCCTGGATTGGGAAATCAATTTTTGAAAATCTGTTGTGCTACTCGATTTATTTCCTTACATCCCATTCCTAGGATCTTCTTCTTGGATGGTTGAAGTCATCAACCTCATAAGTATAAGGCATGGCAGAATAGCTTTTAATAGATTTAAAAGTATTTTGATACAATTCTCTACCTTTAGGTGCATTTGCATGTTTTTTCACTCTCCAATATGCAGGAGGTAACTTCCTTTCATATTGCTACTTGTGTCCGGGAAAATGCATGGGTTGGCTTTTCCTAAACACATTTTGCATGGCATGAAATGGTTTCTTCTTGTATTTTGGGGGTGCAACATTCCAATCATCCTATGAACGGAAAAGTCTCCTCTTACACTTCAGTAAGCTTTTGCCTTTACTAGGCTGGAGGACGATCTACTCTGCTGTTTCACTGCACTCGCTTTGACATCATTGGTGTAGGATGAGTAGTTGAAACTATGGTCTCTCATTTTCTGAATTTAGGTCCAGTTTTGGTCCTTGACTCAGAATTGTGTTTTCCATTGTTTCATTTCTCATCTTGACTATTTTAGCCAAGACCAGATCGGGATCCAAACCTTTTTGGGGGTTTGTAAGCTGGAGCATCAAGTGGTGCAGTGGTAGTCTTAACTGGTAGGGAGGCTTTCTCAGCTGGTCTGTCAACATCAGATAAGTGATCATCTATTTCTTGTTGATCAGTTGAGTGTACTTCCTTACTAGTTGATTCAGCTTTCAGTTCAACCTGTTCTTTCTTAAATCTTTTATTTTTCTCTCTTAGATTCTCACATTCTTGTTCCAAAATTTCATGATTTATTTTAATTTCTTCAAATTTACTCATGATATTTTGAATTAGGTTTGCGGAATCTAATGGGAAAGTAGAAGATTGTGCAATATCAGATGTGGATGCATTTGATGAGTATGAGCTAGATATTACCTCTGTTTCTTCAATTTCTTTTGTCATTAAGAAGACACGGGCTTTGTCATTGTCTGAGCTGGTATCTTCTTCATCAGCTCAGTCATTGTCTGAGGAATCCTTATCATTTTCACTGCCAGTTTCTGCTTTCAGTGCCTCTTTGCTTTTTCTCTTATCTGTTGATTTGTATTTCTTCTTTTCTTCATCTTTGTCTTTTTCTTCAGGACAATCTGCCTTGATGTGTCCTTTCTTCTTGCAATTGAAACATCTGTATTCATAATATTTTTTCTTCATGTCTTTGCTTGAGTTTGACTTCTTATTTGATGATGAACTTCCCTTGAATTGTTTCTTCTTACTAAACATGTCGAAACGTTTGATTAGTAAAGCAATTTGTTCTTTGAGCTCTTGTGTCTCTTTGTTGCTTGTGTCAGCTACTTTGCTTTGCTGGGGTGCAACCAGTGCACTGGCTTTGTGTGCCTCTGCTGGTGCACCGTCTTCATTGTTCAGTTCAAATTCATAGGCTTTTAATTGAGGCATTAATGTCAATGTGTCACTTTCTGAAAGATCTATTGTTGCCTTGAGTACTGATGTGATAATTCTCCATCTTTCTGGTAGATTTCTCAAGATCATCAAGAAAACTTCTTTCTGAGGATATTTATGACCAAGTTGGTGCAGTTCACTGATGATGCTTGAAAATCCGTTATCCATCTGGTCAATGGATTCACCATTCTTCATCTTGAAATTTTCAAATTTTTGTTTAGCAACAGATTATTTATTTTCTTTGATTGCCTCAGATCCTTCATTGATGAGTGCCAGCTTGTCCCACATCTCCTTTGCTGTTTTGCAATCTTTGATTCTCATGAACATATTGTGGTCCAGAGTCTTCAAGATGATATCTTTATCAACACAGTCAAGGTTTGCTCTCATTCTATCATTTTTGGTCCAATCCTTTTTGATCTTTTCTATCTGAATTGGTCCATCATTGATAACATCCAGCATTTCCTCATGAGTGGCTGCAAGATGAGACAACATCCTTATTTTATATTCATCAAGATTATTAACATTGACTATATGTACTTTTGACATGAAATTTGAAGAATCCATAATCACAGATAAAAGGTATATTTATAGAAAGCACAGATTTAAAAACTACTTTGAAAATATGTGATCTCGTTGCTTCCAGAAATCGGATCTGAATAGGTTCTGATACTAGGAACACTGCTCTGCTACTAATTGTTGGTCCCAGAGAAGGGTATTGTCAGATGGGGGGGGGGGGGGGGGTGAATGACTATACTGGAGTTTAAAAAACATTTCTTATAATTAAAAGCTTTTTGGGCAGCGGATAAATCCCTTTTTAAAAGTTGTTTCAAAGTAGATTATACACGCACAGAGTATGAATAAAATGCAGTAAGTAAGTGTCGTAAGGTAAAGTGCAGTAAGTAAATGAACACAAAGGTTTACAGTGGTTCAGGGATTCCTTAATCCACTCTTCTCCTGTGATGATTGGAGGATTTCACTATTGTCTTTCACCAATACAATAGTAAGATGCTCCTTGGCTACACAAGTTTCACAATCTCCAAGACTATCACTCCCTGGCTATAAAAAGTTTAGTGACTCAGTCTTCAACACTACTCCTTGGGAACTAATCCTTCAACAGCTATCTCAAACACAACTCCTTCTTAGATGGCTCTGATTCAGTTGCTTGACTGGGGTGTGAATTGAATTCACAAAGAGGTAGATCAAACTCAGTGCTCGCTATATAATTGTAGCTCTGAATGCTGAGTAGATCTCTAGATGTGTTCTTTTAAGTTCAGATATAAGGTTTAAGAAATTGACAGAGTTTCTGCATGTTCTAGTATTTTCTAAAATCTTTGTGTATCTGTCAGTCAATGCCTATTATTTATAGTCTTGATAATCCTTGATTTAAAAATCCATCCGTTGGCTATTTAATATGGAGAATAATACTAAATTAATTCTTGATTCTTCCTTGATTATATTCTTCCTGATTTCAGTGATCCGGATTTTCTTCAAACGTCCATCATAAAATCCGTCCTTGATTGATTCGGCATTTAATGCTTGATCTTTTAGAATATTCCTTATTTTCAACGTTCTGAATAAGCTAAGATTGCTCTGTTGTTCTTTCACTTGACTGTTACTTGATCGGTTAAGTGCTTCAGCTTACTTTGCTGTTGATCACAGTTATTCCTTACTCAGCAGATAGACAATTTACTTTACCGATTTGCTGCTTCATTTCTTTCTTTGATTTTCCAAGAGTACTTGTACTTCACTGATCCTTGATTTGTGTGAGATCAGTGTAAACCATATTTAAATAATGAGATTCATCACTTGTAATATAACTTAGACTTATCCAAGGTCATCACAGACTTCCCTGGTAATAAGTCAGTCCATAAATCTTCCTTCTTCTCTGCTGGTACTTGGTTGTCTTCACTTCACCGAAATTCTGGTTTACATAGCCATCTTACCAACTAGTACAATATTTTTCTGACTGAACTTATACAACTTGTTAGACTCTAAGTAAAAGACTTAGACAGAGATTTCTAACTTGATTCAGTCTTGCTATAACAGTTAGTATGGGCATCATCAAAACTCAAAAAATGTTCCTAACAATTCCTCCATTTTTATTATGCCAAAACCCTCATAATCCTGAACATAAGTAAACATTTTTTCATATAATTTTATAATGAAAACCCCCGTTTTGAGTAACTCTACTATAATTTTATATACAAAAAATTTTAAACCTCCATTTTTAGTATACTCTATACAACTTTTTGTATATAATTTGGTATCTAATTGTAAACTTCCACTCTGAGTAAACTCTACCACAATTATATACAAAAAGTTGTAATCCTTCATTTTTAGTAAACTCTAATATACAATTATATACAAAAAGTTGTAAACCCCCATTTTGAGTAACTCAACTACAATTATATACAAAAACAAGCAAACCAATGTTTTGAGTAAACTCTACTATACAAATGTATACAAAAAGTTGTAAACCCCCGTTTTGAGTAAACTCTACTACAATTATATACAAAAAGTTGTAGACCCCCGTTTTGAGTAACTCTACTACAATTATATACAAAAAGTTGTAGACCCCCATTTGGAGTAAACTCTACTACAACTATATACAAAAAGTTGTAAACCCCCGTTTTCAGTAAACTCTACTATACAATTATATACAAAAAGTTATAAACCCATGTTTTGAGTAAACTCTACTACAATTATATACAAAAATTTATAAACCCCATTTTGAATACTATACAATTATATAGAAAAAGTAGTAAACGCCCGTTTTGTGTAAACTCTCTACAACATTTTGTATATAATTTTGGATATAATTGTAAACCTCTGTTTTGAGTAAATTCTACTACAATTAAATACAGAAAGTTGTAAACACCCATTTTGAGTAAACTCTACTATACATTTATTTACAAAAATTTATAAACCCCCGGTTTGAGTAAACTCTGCTATACAATTATATACAAAAATTTATAAATCCCTGTTTTGAGTAAACTATACTGTATTTTATATACAAAAAGTTGTACACCCCAATATTGAGTAAACTCTACTACAATTATCTACAAAAAGTTGTAAACCCCTATTTCTAGTAAACTCTACTACAGTTATATAAAAAATACCATTTTTAGTGAACTCTACTACAATTAAATACAAAAGGTTGTAATCCCACCAGTTTCAGTAAACTCTGCTACAATTATATACACAAAGTTGTAAACCCCCGTTTTGAGTAACTTCTACTTCAATTATAGACAAAAAGTTGTAAAGCCCTATTTTGAGTGAACTCTACTACAATTATATACAAAAATTTGTAAGCCCCTCATTTTCAGTAAACTCTAATACAATTATATACAGGGGTTTACAATTATATACAAAAAGTTGTAAACCCCCGTTTTGAGTAAACTCTACCACAATTATATACAAAAAGATGTAAACTCACGTTTTGAGTATACTCTACTATACAATTATATATAAAAAGTTGTAAACCCCCGTGTTGAATAAACTCTACTACAATTATACACAAAAAGTTGTAAACCCCCGTTTTGAGTACTATACAATTATATACAAAAAGCTGTAAACCACTATTTTGAGTAAACTCTACTATAATTTTATATACAAAAAGTTGTAAACCCCCGTTTTATGTAAACTCTACTATAATTTTATATGCAAAAAATTTTATAACCCTGTTTTGAGTAAACACTATAAACTTTTTGTATATAATTGTAAACCCCCGCTTATGTAAACTCTACTTCAATTATATACAAAAAGTTGTAATCCCCTATTTTGACTAAACTCTAGTACAGAATTATATAAGAAAAGCTGTAAACCCCCATTTTGAGTAAACTATATTATACAGTTATATACAAAAATTTCTAAACCCCCGTTTTGATTATTATACAATTATATACAAAATGTTGTAAACCCCTATTTTGAGTAAACTCTACTATAATTTTATATACAAAAAGTTGTATACCCTCGTTTTGAGTAAACTCGACTATAATTTTGTATAAAAAAATGTAAAACCCCATTTTTAGTAAAACTATACAACTTTTTGTATATAATTGTAAACCTCTACTTTGAGTAAACTCTACTACAATTATATACAAAAAGTTGTAAACCCCCGTTTTGAGTAAACTCTACTATACAATTATATACAAAAATTGTAAACCCCCGTTTTGAGTAAACTCTACTAAAATTATATGCAAAAGTAGTACCCCCCATTTTGAGTAAACTGTACTATACAATTGTATACAAAAAGTTGTAAACCCTGGTTTTGAGTAAACTCCACTACAATTATATACAAAAAGTTGTAAACCCCCATTTTGAGTAAACATTAATACCATTGTATACAAAAGTAGTAAACCCAGTTTTGAGTAAACTCTACTATAGATTTGTATAGAAAAAGTTGTAAACCCCAGTTTTAAGTAACTCTACTACAATTATATATAAAAAGTTGTAAATCTTTGTTTTGAGTACACTCTACTGCAATTATATACAAAAAGTTGTAAACCACTATTTTGAGTAAACTCTACTACAGTTATATACAAAGTTGTAAACCCCCGATTTGAGTAAACACTACCACAATTATTTACAAAAAGTTGGAAACCCCCATTTTGAGTAAGCTCTAATACCATTATATACAGGGCTTTAAAATTATATACAAAATGTTTTAAACCCCTGTTTTAAATAAACTCTACAACAATTGTATACAAAAAGTTGTAAACCCCCGTTTTGAGTATACTCTACAATACAGTTGTATACAAAATGTTGTAAACCCCCGTTTCGAGTAAACTCTTCTACAATTATATACAAAAAGTTGTAAACCCCCGTTTTGAGTAATATACAATTATAGACAAAAACTTGTAAACCCCCGTTTTGAGTAAACTCTACAATAATTTTCTATAAGAAAGTTGTAAACCCTCGTTTTGAGTAAACTCTACTATACAATTATATTGAAAAAGTTGTAAGCCCTCGTTTTGAGTAAACCCTACTTCAATTATATACAAAAAGTTGTAAACCCCCATTTTAAGTAAACTCTACTATACAATTATATACAAAAAGTTTTAAACCACCGTTTTGAATAAACTGTACTATATTTTTATATAATAAAAGTTGTAAACCCCTGTTTTGAGTAAAACGTACAACACTTATGTACAAAAGTTGTAAACCCCTGTTTTGAGTAAACTCTACTACAATTAAATACACAAAATTGTAAACTCCCAATTTGAGTATACTCTAATCAATTATATACAAAAAGTTGTAAACCCCCGTATTGAGTAAACTATACTACAATTATATAAAAAAAAGTTGTAAACCCCTGTTTTGAGTAAAATCTATTATACAATTACATACAAAAAGTTGTAAACCCCCCCGTTTTGAGTAAAATCTACTACAATTATATACAAAAGGTTGTAAACCCCCGTTTTGAGTACTGTACAATTATATACAAAAATATGTAAACCCCTGTTTTGAGTAAACTCTACAATAATTTAATATACAAAAAGTTGTAAACCCCGTTTGAGTAAACTCTACTATAATTTTATATACAAAAATTTCTAAACCCCCATTTTGAGTAAACTCTATACAACTTTTTTGTATATTATTTTATATATAGTTGTAAACCCCCGCTTTAAGTAAACTCTACTTTAATTATATACAAAAAGTTGTAAACCCCCGTTTTGAATAACTCTACTATACAATTATATACAAAAAGTTTCAACCCCCATTTTGAGTAAACTCTGCAACAATTATATACAAAAAGTAGTAAACCCCTGTTTTGAGTAAACTCGACTATACAATTATGTACAAAACTTGTAAACCCCCATTTTGAGTACACTCTACTACAATTATATACAAAAATTTGTAAACCCTAGTTTTGTGTAAACTCTAATACAATTATATACAAAAACTTGTAAACCCCCGTTTTGAGTAAACTCTACTACAATTATATACAAAAAGTTGTAAACTCCCCGGTTTGAGTAAACTCTAAAACCATTATATACAGGGGTTTAAAATTACATACAAAACGTTGTAAACCCCAGTTTTGAGCAAACTCTACTACAATTATATATAAAAAGTTGTAAACCCCGTTTTGAGTACACTCTACTCTACAATTATATACAAAATGTTATAAACCCCCATTTTGAGTATACTCTACTACAATTATACACACAAATTTGTAAACCCCAATTTTGAATACTATACAATAATATACAAAAAAGTTGTAAACCCCCGTTTTGAGTAACTCTACTATAATTTTATATACAAATATTCTTAAACCCCTATTTTCAGTAAACTCTACTACAATTATATAAACAAAGTTGTAAACCCCCGTTTTGAGTAAACTATAATATACAATTATATACAAAAATTTATAAACCCCTGTTTTGAGTAAACTCTACTACAATAATATACAAAAAGTTGAAAATCCCCATTTTTAGTAAACTCTACTACAATCATATTCAAAAAGTTGGAAACCCCCAATTATAGTAAACTCTACTACAATTATATACAAAGTTCTAAACCCCTCATTTTGAGTACACTCACTACAATTTTATACAAAAGTTGTAAATCTCCGTATTGATTACACTCTACTACAATTATATACACAATGTTGTGAACCCGCGTTTGATTAAACTATACTACAATTATATACAAAAAGTTGTAAACCCCCATTTTGAGTGAACTCTACTACAATTATATAAAAAAAGTTGTAAACCCCCAGTTTTATGTAAATTCTAATACAATTATATACAGGGGTTTACAATTATATACAAAAAGTGGTAAACCGCGGTTTTGTGTAAACTCTACTACAATTATATACAAAAGGTTGTAAACCCCCTTTTTGAGTACTAAACAATTAGATACAAATAATTTAAAACCCCTTTTTTAAGTAAACTCTTCTATAATTTTATAAAAAAGTTGTAAACCCCCGTTTTGAGTAAACTTTACACAACTTTTTGTATATAATTTTAAACCCCCATTTTGACTAAACTCTACTACAATTATATACAAAAAGTTTTAAACCCCCGTTTTGAGTAAACTCTACTATACAATTATATACAAAATGTTGTAAACCCTCTCTTTGAGTAAACTCTATTATACAATTATTTATAAAAAGTTGTAAACCATCGTTTTGAGTAAACTCTACTATATCTTTATATACAAAAAGTTGTAAACCACGATATTGAGTAAACTCTACAACAATTATATACAAAAAGTTGTAAACCACCGTTTTGAATAAACATTACTACAATTGTATACAAAAAGTTGTAAACCCTCGTTTTGAGTAAACTCTACTACAATTATATACAAAAAGTTGTAAACCCCTATTTTGAGTAAACTCTACTAACATTATATACAAAAAGTTTTAAACCCCCCGTTTTGAGTAAACTCTAATACAATTATATACTGGGGTTTACAATTATATACAAAAAGTTGTAAACCCCCGTTTCGAGTAAACTCTACTCCACTTATATACAAAAAGTTGTAAACCTATGTTTTCAGTTAACTCTACTATACAATTATATACAAAAAGTTGAAAACCCTCGTTTTGAGTAAACTCTACAACAATTATATACAAAAAAATTTAAACCACTGTTTTAAGTAAACTCTACTATACAATTATATACAAAAAGTTGTAAACCCCCCGTTTTCTGTAAACTCTACTATATTTTTATATACGAAAAGTTGTAAACACTGATTTTGAGTAAACTCTACAACAATTATATACAAAAAATGTAACCCCTATTTTGAGTAAACTCTACTACAATTATATTCACAAAGTAGTAACCCCCGTTTTGAGTAAACTCTACTATATAATTGTATACAAAAGTTGTAAACCCCCATTTTGAGTAAACTCAACTACAATTGTATACAAAAAGTTGTAAACCCTGGTTTTGAGTAAACTCAACTACAATTATACACAAAAACTTGTAAACTTCCATTTTGAGTAAACTCTACTACAATTATACACAAAAACTTGTAAACTCCCATTTTGAGTAAAATCTACTACAATTATATGCAAAAACTTGTAAACCCCCCGTTTTGAGTAAACTCTAATACAATTATATACAGGGGTTTAAAATTACATACAAAAATTTGTAAACCCCAGTTTTGAGCAAACTCTACTACAATTATATACAAAAAGGTTTAAACCCCCCGTTTTGAGTAAACTCAACTCTACAATTATATACAAAATGTTATAAACCCCTATTTTGAGTAAACACTACTATAATTATATACACAAAGTTGTAAATCCCAATTTTGAATACTATATAATTATATACAAAAAGTTGTAAACCCCCATTTTAAGTAAACTCTACTATAATTTTATATAGCAAAGTTGTAAACCCTTATTTTGAGGAAACTCTACTACAAATATATACAAAAAGTTGTAAACACCCGTTTTAAGTAAACTCTAATATACAATTATATACAAAAAGTTGTAAACCCATGTTTTGAGTAATCTCTACTATACAATTATATACAAAAAGTTGTAAAACCCTGATTTGAGTAAACACTACTATATTTTTATATACTAAAAGTTGTAAACCCCGATATTGAGTAAACTCTACTACTATTATATACAAAAAGTTGTAAACCCCCATTTTGGGTAAACTCTACCAGAATTATATATAAAAGTTCTAAACCCTCCGTTTTGAGTACACTCTACTACAATTATATACAAAAGTTGTAAACCCCCGTTTTGAGTACACTCTAGTACAATTATATACACATTGTGGTAAACCTGCGTTTGAGTAAACTCTTCTACAATTATATGCAAATGTTTTAAACCCTTATTTTGAGTGAACTCTACTACAATTATATACAAAAAGTTGTGAACCCCCCGTTTTGAGTAACTTCTAATACAATTATATACAAAAAGTGGTAAACGCCAGTTCTGAGAAAACACTACTACAATTATATACAAAAAGTTCTAAACCCCCGTTTTGAGTAAACTCTACTATACAATTATATACAAAAAGTTGTAAACGCCCATTTTGTGTAGACTCTACTATAATTACATACAGGAAGTTGTAACCCCCGTTTTGAGTAAACTCTACTACACAATTGTATACAAAAAGTTGTAAACTCCTGTTTTGAGTACTATACAATTATATACAAAATGTTGTAAACCCCTATTTTGAGTAAAGTCCACTACAATTTATATACAAAAAGTTGTAAACCCGCGTTTTGAGTAAGCTCTTATATTCAAAAATATTTAATCACCTGTGTTAAGTAAACTCTTTACATCTTTTTGTATATAATTAATTGTAAACCCAGATTTGATTAAACTCTACTACAATTATATACAAAAGGTAGTAAACCCCCGTTTTGAGTAAACTCTACTATACAATTATATACAAAAAGTTGTAAACCCCCGTTTTGAGTAATCTCTACTACAATTATATAAAATAGTAGTAAACCCCCATTTTGAGTAAACTATATTATATAAGAAAACCCCCATTTTGAGTAAACTATATTATACAGTTCTATACAAAAATTTCTAAACCCCCGTTTGATTATTATACAATTATATACAAAATGTTGTAAACCCCTATTTTGAGTAAACTCTACTATAATTTTATATACAAAAAGTTGTATATCCTCGTTTTGAGTAAACTCGACTATAATTTTGTATAAAAAAAATGTAAAACCCCATTTTCAGTAAAACTATACAACTTTTTGTATATAATTGTAAACCTCTACTTTGAGTAAACTCTACTACAATTATATACAAAAAGTTGTAAACCCCCGTTTTGAGTAAACTCTACTATACAATTATATACAAAAAGTTGTAAACCCCCGTTTTGAGTAAACTCTACTAAAATTATATGCAAAAGTAGTAAACCCCCATTTTGAGTAAACTGTACTATACAATTGTATACAAAAAGTTGTAAACCCTGGTTTTGAGTAAACTCCACTACAATTATATACAAAAAGTTGTAAACCCCCATTTTGAGTAAACATTAATACCATTGTATACAAAAGTAGTAAACCCAGTTTTGAGTAAACTCTACTATAGATTTGTATAGAAAAAGTTGTAAACCCCGCTTTTAAGTAACTCTACTACAATTATATATAAAAAGTTGTAAATCTTTGTTCTGAGTACACTCTACTGCAATTATATACAAAAAAGTTGTAAACCACTGTTTTGAGTAAACTCTACTACAGTTATATACAAAGTTGTAAACCCCCGATTTGAGTAAACACTACCACAATTATTTACAAAAAGTTGGAAACCCCCATTTTGAGTAAGCTCTAATACCATTATATACAGGGCTTTAAAATTATATACAAAATGTTTTAAACCCCTGTTTTAAATAAACTCTACAACAATTGTATACAAAAAGTTGTAAACCCCCGTTTTGAGTATACTTTACAATACAATTGTATACAAAATGTTGTAAACCCCCGTTTCGAGTAAACTCTTCTACAATTATATACAAAAAGTTGTAAACCCCCGTTTTGAGTAATATACAATTATAGAGAAAAACTTGTAAACCCCCGTTTTGAGTAAACTCTACAATAATTTTCTATAAGAAAGTTGTAAACCCTCGTTTTGAGTAAACTCTACTATACAATTATATTGAAAAAGTTGTAAGCCCTCATTTTGAGTAAACCCTACTTCAATTATATACAAAAAGTTGTAAACCCCCATTTTAAGTAAACTCTACTATACAATTATATACAAAAAGTTTTAAACCGCCGTTTTGAATAAACTGTACTATATTCTTATATAATAAAAGTTGTAAACCCCTGTTTTGTGTAAAACGTACAACACTTATGTACAAAAAGTTGTAAACCCCTGTTTTGAGTAAACTCTACTACAATTAAATACACAAAATTGTAAACTCCCAATTTGAGTATACTCTAATACAATTATATACAAAAAGTTGTAAACCCCCGTATTGAGTAAACTATACTACAATTATATAAAAAAAAGTTGTAAACCCCTGTTTTGAGTAAAATATATTATACAATTACATACAAAAAGTTGTAAACCCCCCCGTTTTGAGTAAAATCTACTACAATTATATACAAAAGGTTGTAAACCCCCGTTTTGAGTACTGTACAATTATATACAAAAATATGTAAACCCCTGTTTTGAGTAAACTCTACAATAATTTAATATACAAAAAGTTGTAAACCCCGTTTGAGTAAACTCTACTATAATTTTATATACAAAAATTTCTAAACCCCCATTTTGAGTAAACTCTATACAACTTTTTTGTATATTATTTTATATATAGTTGTAAACCCCCGCTTTAAGTAAACTCTACTTTAATTATATACAAAAAGTTGTAAACCCCCGTTTTGAATAACTCTACTATACAATTATATACAAAAAGTTGCAACCCCCATTTTGAGTAAACTCTGCAACAATTATATACAAAAAGTAGTAAACCCCTGTTTTGAGTAAACTCGACTATACAATTCTGTACAAAACTTCTAAACCCCCATTTTGAGTACACTCTACTACAATTATATACAAAAATTTGTAAACCCTAGTTTTGTGTAAACTCTAATACAATTATATACAAAAACTTGTAAACCCCCGTTTTGAGTAAACTCTACTACAATTATATACAAAAAGTTGTAAACTCCCCGGTTTGAGTAAACTCTAAAACCATTATATACAGGGGTTTAAAATTACATACAAAAAGTTGTAAACCCCAGTTTTGAGCAAACTCTACTACAATTATATACAAAAAGTTGTAAACCCCGTTTTGAGTACACTCTACTCTACAATTATATACAAAATGTTATAAACCCCAATTTTGAGTATACTCTACTACAATTATACACACAAATTTGTAAACCCCAATTTTGAATACTATACAATAATATACAAAAAAGTTGTAAACCCCCGTTTTGAGTAACTCTACTATAATTTTATATACAAAAATTTTTAAACCCCTATTTTCAGTAAACTCTACTACAATTATATAAACAAAGTTGTAAACCCCCGTTTTGAGTAAACTATAATATACAATTATATACAAAAAGTTATAAACCCCTGTTTTGAGTAAACTCTACTACAATAATATACAAAAAGTTGAAAATCCCCATTTTTAGTAAACTCTACTACAATCATATTCAAAAAGTTGGAAACCCCCAATTATAGTAAACTCTACTACAATTATATACAAAGTTCTAAACCCCTCATTTTGAGTACACTCACTACAATTTTATACAAAAGTTGTAAACCTCCGTATGGATTACACTCTACTACAATTATATACACAATGTTGTGAACCCGCGTTTGAGTAAACTATACTACAATTATATACAAAAAGTTGTAAACCCCCATTTTGAGTGAACTCTACTACAATTATATAAAAAAATTTGTAAACCCCCTGTTTTATGTAAATTCTAATACAATTATATACATGGGTTTACAATTATATACAAAAAGTGGTAAACCGCGGTTTTGTGTAAACTCTACTACAATTATATACAAAAGGTTGTAAACCCCCTTTTTGAGTACTAAACAATTAGATACAAATAATTTAAAACCCCTTTTTTTAAGTAAACTCTTCTATAATTTTATAAAAAAGTTGTAAACCCCCGTTTTGAGTAAACTTTACACAACTTTTTGTATATAATTTTAAACCCCCATTTTGACTAAACTCTACTACAATTATATACAAAAAGTTATAAACCCCCGTTTTGAGTAAACTCTACTATACAATTATATACAAAATGTTGTAAACCCTCTCTTTGAGTAAACTCTATTATACAATTATTTATAAAAAGTTGTAAACCATCGTTTTGAGTAAACTCTACTATATCTTTATATACAAAAAGTTGTAAACCCTGATATTGAGTAAACTCTACAACAATTATATACAAAAAGTTGTAAACCACCGTTTTGAATAAACATTACTACAATTGTATACAAAAAGTTGTAAACCCTCGTTTTGAGTAAACTCTACTACAATTATATACAAAAAGTTGTAAACCCCTATTTTGAGTAAACTCTACTAACATTATATACAAAAAGTTTTAAACCCCCCGTTTTGAGTAAACTCTAATACAATTATATACTGGGGTTTACAATTATATACAAAAAGTTGTAAACCCCCGTTTCGAGTAAACTCTACTCCACTTATATACAAAAAGTTGTAAACCCAAGTTTTCAGTTAACTCTACTATACAATTATATACAAAAAGTTGAAAACCCTCGTTTTGAGTAAACTCTACAACAATTATATACAAAAAAATTTAAACCACTGTTTTAAGTAAACTCTACTATACAATTATATACAAAAAGTTGTAAACCCCCGTTTTCTGTAAACTCTACTATATTTTTATATACGAAAAGTTGTAAACACTGATTTTGAGTAAACTCTACAACAATTATATACAAAAAATGTAACCCCTATTTTGAGTAAACTCTACTACAATTATATTCACAAAGTAGTAACCCCCGTTTTGAGTAAACTCTACTATATAATTGTATACAAAAGTTGTAAACCCCCATTTTGAGTAAACTCAACTACAATTGTATACAAAAAGTTGTAAACCCTGGTTTTGAGTAAACTCTACTACAATTATACACAAAAACTTGTAAACTTCCATTTTGAGTAAACTCTACTACAATTATACACAAAAACTTGTAGACTCCCATTTTGAGTAAAATCTACTACAATTATATGCAAAAACTTGTAAACCCCCCGTTTTGAGTAAACTCTAATACAATTATATACAGGGGTTTAAAATTACATAAAAAAATTTGTAAACCCCAGTTTTGAGCAAACTCTACTACAATTATATACAAAAAGGTTTAAACCCCCGTTTTGAGTAAACTCAACTCTACAATTATATACAAAATGTTATAAACCCCTATTTTGAGTAAACACTACTATAATTATATACACAAAGTTGTAAATCCCAATTTTGAATACTATATAATTATATACAAAAAGTTGTAAACCCCCATTTTAAGTAAACTCTACTATAATTTTATATAGCAAAGTTGTAAACCCTTATTTTGAGGAAACTCTACTACAAATATATACAAAAAGTTGTAAACACCCGTTTTAAGTAAACTCTAATATACAATTATATACAAAAAGTTGTAAACCCATGTTTTGAGTAATCTCTACTATACAATTATATACAAAAAGTTGTAAAACCCTGATTTGAGTAAACACTACTATATTTTTATATACTAAAAGTTGTAAACCCCGATATTGAGTAAACTCTACTACAATTATATACAAAAAGTTGTAAACCCCCATTTTGGGTAAACTCTACCAGAATTATATATAAAAGTTCTAAACCCTCCGTTTTGAGTACACTCTACTACAATTATATACAAAAGTTGTAAACCCCCGTTTTGAGTACACTCTAGTACAATTATATACACATTGTGGTAAACCTGCGTTTGAGTAAACTCTTCTACAATTATATGCAAATGTTTTAAACCCTTATTTTGAGTGAACTCTACTACAATTATATACAAAAAGTTGTGAACCCCCCGTTTTGAGTAACTTCTAATACAATTATATACAGGGGTTTACAATTATATACAAAAAGTGGTAAACGCCAGTTCTGAGAAAACACTACTACAATTATATACAAAAAGTTCTAAACCCCCGTTTTGAGTAAACTCTACTATACAATTATATACAAAAAGTTGTAAACGCCCATTTTGAGTAGACTCTACTATAATTACATACAGGAAGTTGTAACCCCCGTTTTGAGTAAACTCTACTACACAATTGTATACAAAAAGTTGTAAACTCATGTTTTGAGTACTATACAATTATATACAAAATGTTGTAAACCCCTATTTTGAGTAAAGTCCACTACAATTTATATACAAAAAGTTGTATACCCGCGTTTTGAGTAAGCTCTTATATTCAAAAATATTTAATCACCTGTGTTAAGTAAACTCTTTACATCTTTTTGTATATAATTAATTGTAAACCCAGATTTGATTAAACTCTACTACAATTATATACAAAAGGTTGTAAACCCCCGTTTTGAGTAAACTCTACTATACAATTATATACAAAAAGTTGTAAACCCCCGTTTTGAGTAAACTCTACTACAATTATATACAAAAGTAGTAAACCCCCATTTTGAGTAAACTATATTATATAAGAAAACCCCCATTTTGAGTAAACTATATTATACAGTTATATACAAAAATTTCTAAACCCCCGTTTTGATTATTATACAATTATATACAAAATGTTGTAAACCCCTATTTTGAGTAAACTCTACTATAATTTTATATACAAAAAGTTGTATACCCTCGTTTTGAGTAAACTCGACTATAATTTTGTATAAAAAAAATGTAAAACCCCATTTTCAGTAAAACTATACAACTTTTTGTATATAATTGTAAACCTCTACTTTGAGTAAACTCTACTACAATTATATACAAAAAGTTGTAACCCCCGTTTTGAGTAAACTCTACTATACAATTATATACAAAAAGTTGTAAACCCCCGTTTTGAGTAAACTCTACTAAAATTATATGCAAAAGTAGTAAACCCCCATTTTGAGTAAACTGTACTATACAATTGTATACAAAAAGTTGTAAACCCTGGTTTTGAGTAAACTCCACTACAATTATATACAAAAAGTTGTAAACCCCCATTTTGAGTAAACATTAATACCATTGTATACAAAAGTAGTAAACCCAGTTTTGAGTAAACTCTACTATAGATTTGTATAGAAAAAGTTGTAAACCCCAGTTTTAAGTAACTCTACTACAATTATATATAAAAAGTTGTAAATCTTTGTTTTGAGTACACTCTACTGCAATTATATACAAAAAAGTTGTAAACCACTGTTTTGAGTAAACTCTACTACAGTTATATACAAAGTTGTAAACCCCCGATTTGAGTAAACACTACCACAATTATTTACAAGAAGTTGGAAACCCCCATTTTGAGTAAGCTCTAATACCATTATATACAGGGCTTTAAAATTATATACAAAGTGTTTTAAACCCCTGTTTTAAATAAACTCTACAACAATTGTATACAAAAAGTTGTAAACCCCCGTTTTGAGTATACTTTACAATACAGTTGTATACAAAATGTTGTAAACCCCCGTTTCGAGTAAACTCTTCTACAATTATATACAAAAAGTTGTAAACCCCCGTTTTGAGTAATATACAATTATAGACAAAAACTTGTAAACCCCCGTTTTGAGTAAACTCTACAATAATTTTCTATAAGAAAGTTGTAAACCCTCGTTTTGAGTAAACTCTACTATACAATTATATTGAAAAAGTTGTAAGCCCTCGTTTTGAGTAAACCCTACTTCAATTATATACAAAAAGTTGTAAACCCCCATTTTAAGTAAACTCTACTATACAATTATATACAAAAAGTTTTAAACCGCCGTTTTGAATAAACTCGTACTATATTTTTATATAATAAAAGTTGTAAACCCCACTTTGTGTAAAACGTACAACACTTATGTACAAAAAGTTGTAAACCCCTGTTTTGAGTAAACTCTACTACAATTAAATACACAAAATTGTAAACTCCCAATTTGAGTATACTCTAATACAATTATATACAAAAAGTTGTAAACCCCCGTATTGAGTAAACTATACTACAATTATATAAAAAAAGTTGTAAACCCCTGTTTTGAGTAAAATCTATTATACAATTACTTACAAAAAGTTGTAAACCCCACCGTTTTGAGTAAAATCTACTACAATTATATACGAAAGGTTGTAAACCCCCGTTTTGAGTACTGTACAATTATATACAAAAATATGTAAACCCCTGTTTTGAGTAAACTCTACAATAATTTAATATACAAAAAGTTGTAAACCCCGTTTGAGTAAACTCTACTATAATTTTATATACAAAAATTTCTAAACCCCCATTTTGAGTAAACTCTATACAACTTTTTTGTATATTATTTTATATATAGTTGTAAACCCCCGCTTTAAGTAAACTCTACTTTAATTATATACAAAAAGTTGTAAACCCCCGTTTTGAATAACTCTACTATACAATTATATACAAAAAGTTGCAACCCCCATTTTGAGTAAACTCTGCAACAATTATATACAAAAAGTAGTAAACCCCTGTTTTGAGTAAACTCGACTATACAATTCTGTACAAAACTTGTAAACCCCCATTTTGAGTACACTCTTCTACAATTATATACAAAAATTTGTAAACCCTAGTTTTGTGTAAACTCTAATACAATTATATACAAAAACTTGTAAACCCCCGTTTTGAGTAAACTCTACTACAATTATATACAAAAAGTTGTAAACTCCCCGGTTTGAGTAAACTCTAAAACCATTATATACAGGGGTTTAAAATTACATACAAAAAGTTGTAAACCCCAGTTTTGAGCAAACTCTACTAAAATTGTATACAAAAAGTTGTAAACCCCGTTTTGAGTACACTCTACTCTACAATTATATACAAAATGTTATAAACCCCCATTTTGAGTATACTCTACTACAATTATACACACAAATTTGTAAACCCCAATTTTGAATACTATACAATAATATACAAAAAAGTTGTAAACCCCCGTTTTGAGAAACTCTACTATAATTTTATATACAAAAAATTTTAAACCCCTATTTTCAGTAAACTCTACTACAATTATATAAACAAAGTTGTAAACCCCCGTTTTGAGTAAACTATAATATACAATTATATACAAAAATTTATAAACCCCTGTTTTGAGTAAACTCTACTACAATAATATACAAAAAGTTGAAAATCCCCATTTTTAGTAAACTCTACTACAATCATATTCAAAAAGTTGGAAACCCCCAATTATAGTAAACTCTACTACAATTATATACAAAGTTCTAAACCCCTCATTTTGAGTACACTCACTACAATTTTATACAAAAGTTGTAAACCTCCGTATTGATTACACTCTACTACAATTATATACACAATGTTGTGAACCCGCGTTTTAGTAAACTATACTACAATTATATACAAAAAGTTGTAAATATGATGAGAATAAATATGTTATTTATTACTTAAAAGCTCGAAGCAAGTAATAAGATGAGAATAAATATGTTATTTATTAATTCTAAAAACAATTACATAAATTGTATTTCGGGCGCTACTTCAAACAAACCCATGTTTTGAGTAAACTCCTACAATTATATACAAAAAATTGTAAACCCAGGTTTTGAGTAAACTCTACTACAATTAAATACACAAAGTTGTAAACTCACATTTTGAGTAAACTCTAATACAATTATATACAAAAAGTTGTAAACCCCCCATTTTGAATAAACTCTAATACAATTATATACAGGGGTTTACAATTATATACAAAAAGTTGTAAAGCCCCGTTTTGAGTAAACTCTACTACAATTATACACAAAAAGTTGCAAACCCCTGTTTTGAGTAAAATCTATTATACAATTATATACAAAAAGTTATAAACCGCCGTTTTAAGTAAACTCAACTAGAATTATATACAAAAGGTTGTAAACCCCGTTTTGAGTACTAGACAATTATATACAAAAAGTTGTAAACCCCTGTTTTGAGTAAACTCTACTATAATTTTATATACAAAAAGTTGTAAACCCCCGTTTTGAGTAAACTCTACTATAATTTAAATACAAAAAATTCAAACCCCCCTTTTTGAGTAAACTCTATACAACTTTTTGTATATAATTTAGTATATAGTTGCAATCCCCCGCTTTGAGTAAACTCTACTTCAATTATATTCAAAAAGTTGTATACCCCCGTTTTGAGTAAATTCTACTATACAATTATATACAAAAAGTTACTACCTCCATTTTGAGTAAACTCTACTACAATGATATTCAAAAAGTAGTAAACCTCCGTTTTGAGTAAACTCGACTATACAATTGTATACAAAAATTGTAAACCCCCATTTTGAGTAAACTCTACTACAATTGTATACAAAAAGTTGTAAACCCTTGTTTGAGTAAACTCTACTACACTTATATAAAAAACTTGTAAACCCCTGTTTTGAGTAAAATCTACTACAATTGTATACAAAAAGTTGTAAACCCCCTGTTTTGAGTAAACTGTATTACAATTATAAACAGGGGTTTAAAATTACATACAAAAAGTTGTAAACCCCAGTTTTGAGCAAACTCTACTACAATCATATACAAAAAGTTGTAAACCCTCATTTTGATTAAATTCTACTCTACAATTGTATACAAAATGTTACAAACCTCTATTTTGAATAAACTCTACTACAAATATATACACAAAGTTGTAAACCCCAATTTTGAATACTATACAATTATATCCAAAAAGGTTGTAAACCCCCGTTTTAAGTAAACTCTACTATAATTTTATATGACAATGTTTTAAACCCCCGTTATGAGTAACTCTACTATATTTTTATATACAAAAATTTTAAACCCCTATTTTGAGTAAACTCTACTACAATTTTATACAAAATGTTGTAAACCCCCATTTTGAGTAAACTATAATATACAAATATATACAAAAAGTTGTAAACCCCTGTTTTGAGTAAACTCTACTAGAATTATATACAAAAAGTTGTAAACCCCTATTTTGAGTAAACTCTACTATACAATTATATACAAAAAGTTGTAAACCCTCGTTTTCAGTAAACTCTACCACAATTATATACAAAAAGTTGTAAACCACTATTTTAAGAAAACTCTATTATACAATTAAATTGAAAAAGTAGTAAACCCCTGTTTTGAGCAAACTCTACTATATTTTTATATACGAAATGTTGTAAACACTGATTTTGAGTAAACTCTACAACAATTATATACAAAAAATGTAACCCCTATTTTGAGTAAACTCTACTACAATTATATTCAAAATGTAGTAACCCCCGTTTTGAGTAAACTCTACTATATAATTGTATACAAAAGTTGTAAACCCCCATTGTGAGTAAACTCAATTACAATTGTATACAAAAAGTTGTAAACTCCCATTTTGAGTAAACTCTACTACAATTATACACAAAAACTTGTAAACTCCCATTTTGAGTAAAATCTACTACAATTATTTGCAAAAACTTGTAAACGCCCCGTTTTGAGTAAACTCTAATACAATTATATACAGGGGTTTAAAATTACATACAAAAATTTGTAAACCCCAGTTTTGAGCAAACTCTACTACAATTATATACAAAAAGGTTTAAACCCCCATTTTGAGTAAACTCAACTCTACAATTATATAGAAAATGTTATAAACCCCTATTTTGAGTAAACACTACTATAATTATATACACAAAGTTGTAAATCCCAATTTTTAATACTATATAATTATATACAAAAAGTTGTAAACCCCCATTTTAAGTAAACTCTACTATAATTTTATATAACAAAGTTGTTGAAGGATGCAGGTTCTTAGATCTAAACGAATTAGATCTACGCGCAGCGGATGGATCACGATTTATATATCAAAACACATAATTAAAGGACTTAAACTACTACAAGGGGGTTAAGATCATGTTACCAATAGTAGGAAGAGAAGCCAAGATCTTCCGATGTGTTCTTCAAACGGCGGTTGGTGGACACCCTTCTTGATAAACGAACCTCCTCGATATGCAACACCAAGAAAAACTTAGAGTTTTTCTTCTTCTAAAACCCAAGACAAGAAAACTAATTATTTCTCTCTTTTTAAGTGGTCAAGTCGAAATTTGCCAATCTAATTAAGGCTTGGGAGAACTCTGTTTATATAGGAGAGTAATCCTTGTCCTCCAATGATTTAATAATTTAGAGATAATTATTACATTAATCCTTTATTCCAAATAAAAGATAAATAAAATGATTATCCCAAACAAATTAGGATAAATCATATTATTATCTAATATTCCATGAATTATCAATTAACAAATAAATGATAAATCACATGTCAAATAATTATCTAAAAAAACTAATTTCCCTCTAATTATTCAACATTATTGGCGCCACCTTTAGGGTCAAAAAGCCCACATAAAATGTCTTTTATGTGTATTATATTATTTAGCCCAACTAAATAATATGCATGCATATCAATTAATTAGCCCAGCCAATTAATTATCACTGAGGCCCAAATAACAAGATTATTAGTCCGAATTACAGAAGCCAAATCGGGGACCATGGACATATAACCAGTAGCTTCAATAATTAATTATTCATCGAACAGAATAAGTACATTAATTATTAATTCCGGGATTACGCCACCATAAACCCGAAACTGAACTCTACCGATTATAGATGTATACTTATACTCAACCCATAGAGTGAATAAGCGTGCATTGATATAATCACTACATACGGATTGACCCTCCATAGACTGTCCATTCTGAGTGGGAAGTCTCCGCGAACCCGACTCAGAATATCTTATCCTTATTTACCATCAACCCCCAGATGATCAATTAGTTCACATATCTGACTAGTGATCAATTAGTCTAATATGAACTCCCGGGATCGATCACTTTCTTAAGGCTAACAAATAAGGGAACTGTCTCTCTACTTCCCGCAGGAAGGAATGGATTCCATGTCTGTGAAAATCAGAACTACTCACTCATCTGGAGATAGTGCCAATGAGAAGTGGCTTGGAACACATATCTAAGTGAACCGTAACTAACACATCAAACACTACCCCGGGACAAGCGACCCCGTGATCACCTCGGGATTAAGGTTGATCCATATATGATCATCTAATGATTTAATAAGATTCCTCGATTACGGAATTATATCGAGAAAGTCGATTAAATCGGTCCAAATCCTATATGAATGCCATCATATATAAATGCCCCATGTAGGTACCCTCTACCGACAAACCGGATAAGACTGTCACACCCTAAGGTGTTCGGGCGCATTATTGGTGTTTTAATCAAGAGACCCTAAACTCGATTAAGTTCACCACGGACTAACAGCTTAAGTATACCACCACTAACTCAATCCTCACGTGTAATCCATACACCGAGTTAAGTGGTTACATACAGATATACTTAGGGTTTGCAGCAGTGTATTACTTTACAAGCACAAAGCAAGTAATAAGGTGAGATAAATTCTGTCATTCATTATTAAAAACAATTACACAAATTGTCTTTCGGGCACTACACCTAACAATCTCCCACTTGCACGAAATGACAAGCAACGATTGTATTTAGAGCACACCATTTCTCATCTTATTCACAACACTCTCCCACTTGCTCTAAAAACAGATGAGACATATCCATCAATGCCGTACCCTTCAATCACTCGACTTGGTACACTGATTAGTTAGGTTGTCGACTCGAGACGATCTTTAGGATTGAAACGTTGTCGGTCTTTCCAATCAGGTGGTACTCTCTCTCAATATGCTTTTGACCTCTAGTGACAGAGAAGATCCTTCTAAGCTATCTCTTCACTGTTCTCACAATGAAGTGATATCGGCTTATCAGACATGGAATTACTCCCAGACCAAAAAGGAAATTCTAAGCACTATGAGTAAACACTGAGCCCGAGATCAACGTAATGATCATCCTTAATCTGACTACAAGTCAGAATCAGTGTAGTCAACCACATTCAAGTTTGCATCTGAATATACAAGCATATGATTCCTTGTTCTCTAAAGATACTTGAGGACGTACTAAACCGCTACTTATTGCTCGAATCCAAGATTCGATTACTATTGACTTGTGATAACCTGACTTGCCATTATCCAAGAGAGACTCTATCCCATTTTCTCTTTATCCGAAGATTTAGAGAATCATTCCTGAGAGGTAGGGTAGGACTACTCTCGATGAATGTTGCATACGTATATGCATGATCATCTTATCCAATAAGATGGATGGGATAGCCAATGACTCATTCCTGTGAATTTGACCGAATTAAATTCTTAGAATATAGTCCAATTCTCTCATCCAGAGAATCCTGGTGTGTCAGTTTCCGACTTCAGATAGCACACCCATGTTGTTTCCAACCGTTTCAGTATTATCATTCATGAACACTAATACTACTATTTTACCAATATTGATACCCAGTCTACAAAAGACTTATCAATATTCTGGTCAAGTCCACATATTTTAAAACATGCGACTTTTAGTGACCGAGAGGTTCTCTTACATCCACAAAAGACATAAGTCCCGGCAGTCAACCTGCCATTTGTTCTAACCAAGACCCTTCTGTTCCGAATGAATCCAGACTCTGTTTTACGGCAAGAAAGTCTCAGGGAATCACCCCTATTTTCTGCTTTCTAACGGAATCCAGCAAGGCGGAGTGGTGAGAGAGTTCAAGGTCTGGTTAACTCTCTACTTTTTAGGGAATCACCCCTAGACCACTCAGCTTTGTGCTGAAAGTTAAACATTCCTATTCATTTGACTCTTTTCGACGTAGATCCAATTACTCCCACTGGGCCTGAGACACTCAGGTGGTTCTAAAAGAGGTTAAACAGAACTGGAGTACCAAAACTCCATTCACAGGGTTAAGGCTTTCAAACCAACCTCTCTGATCAGAATCCTATACAGCCCACAAAGAGCCACATGTTATCAATCACCCCAACAGACTATAAAGTCCACACAACCATAATGGGTCAATGGTTAAACCATACTCCCACTGCATTCTGGGTGGATTGACATTCTGATCTAGTAGTATTTATCAGTGTACTCACCAACATCCGATGTGGCCTGACTAAATCAGATAGTAACTTCCTAGAGTAACCGTACAACAAGGTCTAAGGTTGTTATCTATGGATTCTTTCAAAAAGGGTGTGACAGTCCAACCGTCACTTTCTGATCTCAAGAATCTTATAATCAACCTTCACTCGTCACATAAGATATTTCACGAATAGTTATATTCTGTGCGCGTGTGCAAAAATCTCTAGTCCTACCTTCAAGCATTAAATGCTAAATGCCTACATTTACGGAAGTGGTGTGAACCGAATTCACTCCTTATCCATAAATTCACTAGCATCTACTAGGTAGACTTCTCGGTTTACATAATAATGTTAACCGTTATTTTGCAACCAATTATCTTAATCGAGTTTAGCAGTGTATTGTAGTACAAACTATATAGGGCAAGTCTATGGTTTCTTTCTCAGTGAGAAACATTCCACTAGGAGGCAGGCTGAGCATCAGTCCCAAGACTATGCTATAGCCTATTTATGAGCATGGAATACTATATTCTCTGCTAAAATTAGAGACTCCTTCTCGTATTCTTTTGATAAACTAAATCACGTTTCGAATAGTCATCAGACAAAATGTCACCACTCAAAAACTCCCACTAGCTTGTGTCTCTCACTAGACCCCGAAGGTCATGATGAACAAGCTATGTTACCCCTTCAAATCTATTACCCTCTCCCGATTGAAAGGAAACTTAGTCATTGTTCCTTTGAGATAGTGTTCCTAGACTGGGAGATAGGAATCACCCTTAGCCGTCGTCAGGTCTTATCTCTAGGATATATGCACTAATTAATAGATATTGAAGGGTCGTTTATCTTAATACGGAAACCTTTTACCTTTAATAGTTTTAGATGTGTTACACATACCTATTCAGCTTTTCTTAGTGGTTCTGTCTTTATCAAACAAAAGTCCGAGTCACAGATTCGTACTACAAATGTCATCTTCACTTTATTTAAGGCAAGTGTAGTATCGAGATGAAAGTCACAGATTCCATTTGTTTGATAAAGACAGAACGGTTGGTGGACACCCTTCTTGATAAACGAACCTCTTCGATATGCAACACCAAGAAAAACATAGAGTTTTTCTTCTACTAAAACCCAAGACAAGAAAACTAATTCTTTCTCTCTTTCTAAGTGGTCAAGTCGAAATTTGCCAATCTAATTAAGGCTTGGGAGAACTCTCTTTATATAGGAGAGTAATCCTTGTCCTCCAATGATTTAATAATTAAGAGATAATTATTACATTAATCCTTTATTCCAAATAAAAGATAAATAAAATGATTATCCCAAACAAATTAGGATAAATCATATTATTATCTAATATTCCATGAATTATCATTTAACAAATAAATGATAAATCACATGTCAAATAATTATCCAAGAAAACTAATTTCCCTCTAATTATTCAACATTATTGGCGCCACCTTTAGGGTCAAAAAGCCCACATAAAATGTCTTTTATGTGTATTATATTATTTAGCCCAACTAAATAATATCCATGCATATCAATTAATTAGCCCAGCCAATTAATTATCACTGAGGCCCAAATAATAAGATTAGTAGTCCGAATTACAGAAGCCACATCGGGGACCATGGACCTATAACCAGTAGCTCTAATAATTAATTATTCATCAAACAGAATAAGTACATTAATTATTAATTCCGGGATTACGCCACCATAAACCCGAAACTGAACTCTACCGATTATAGATGTATACTTATACTCAACCCATAGAGTGAATAAGCGTCCATTGATGTAATCACTACATACGGATTGACCCTCCATAGACTGTCCATTCTGAGTGGGAAGTCTCCGCGAACCCGACTCAGAATATCTTATCCTTATTTACCATCAACCCCGAGATGATCAATTAGTTCACATATATGACTAGTGATCAATTAGTCTAATATGAACTCCCGGGATCGATCACTTTCTTAAGGCTAACAAATAAGGGGATTGTCTCTCTACTTCCCGCAGGAAGGAATGGAATCCATGTCTGTGAAAATTAGAACTACTCACTCATCTGGAGATAGTGCCAATGAGAAGTGGCTTGGAACACATATCTAAGTGAATCGTAACTAACACATCAAACACTACCCCGGGACAAGCAGCACCCTGTGATCACCTCAGGATTAAGGTTGATCCATATATGATCATCTAATGATTTAATAAGATTCCTCGATTACGTAATTAGAACGAGAAATTCGATTAAATCGGTCCAAATCCTATATGAATGCCATCATATATAAATGCCCCACGTAGGTACCCTCTACCGACAAACCCGGATAAGACTATCACACCCTAAGGTGTTCGGGCGCATTATTGGTGTTTTAATCAAGAGACCATAAACTCTGATTAAGTTCATCACGGACTAACAGTTTAAGTATACCACCACTAACTCAATCCTCACGTGTAATCCATACACTGAGTTAAGTGGTTACATACAGATATACTTAGGGTTTGCAGCAGTGTATTACTTTACAAGCACAAAGCAAGTAATAAGGTGAGATAAATTCTGTCATTCATTATTAAAAACAATTACACAAATTGTCTTTCGGGCACTACACCTAACAGTTGTAAACCCTTATTTTGAGGAAACTCTACTACAAATATATACAAAAAGTTGTAAACACCCGTTTTAAGTAAACTTTAATATACAATTATATACAAAAAGTTGTAAACCCATGTTTTGAGTAATCTCTACTATACAATTTGAAGAGAGTTTGAGAATGTGATAAACACAAGAGTAAACTTCAACTTAGTTTATTCATTGAGTAAAAAGATGTATAAATAGATACAATTGAGATAGAGAGACTAGCTAGCTAGCTTGGGCGGCCACTTGAGTATGTAGATGTGGGCGGCAAGCATGCAAAAGTAAAAAGTAAAAGTTATGTCTATGACATAAAGTAAACTAGAGTTTGACATATTAATTGTTTATATGACTCACAATTAATATGTCTTTTACAATTAATTTTACAATTAAATAAGGTGTACAAAATATTATGCACGAAATCCTAAGGCTCGGCAATCGCCGAGCACCTGTCGAAGCCTCGGCGGAGACCGAGTCCGCGAGTAATATTTCCGCCTCGGCGGACCGAGTCCGCCGAGTAATATTTCCACACCCCCCCCTCAACCGGGCTGTATATGTTGATGCATCCAAGTTTGCTACTTAGTCTGCTGAACATAAGAGGTGGAATAGCCTTGGTAAGAATATCAGCATTCGA
Organism: Gentiana straminea; assembly: GCA_036785695.1. NCBI lineage: Eukaryota > Viridiplantae > Streptophyta > Magnoliopsida > Gentianales > Gentianaceae > Gentiana > Gentiana straminea. The sequence continues at coordinate 525,612 of JAVUPR010000360.1, read as the reverse complement.
TCCGCCGAGGGAACATACTTTGGAGTTGAATAATCTTGGCATCAATCGCTCCTTCGAAAAGTGTCCGTCAATGTCCACATGCTTGGTTTTATCATGATGGACTGGATCTTCTGCCATGCATAAGGCTGAATTATTATCACAACAGAGTGTGATAGGTTGCTGATACGGTTGCTGAAGTTCAGTCAGTACCCTTTTTAGCCATAGAGCTTCACAAATGCCAAGTACAAGTGCCCTTAGTTCAGCTTCAGCACTGCTTCTTGACACAGTAGGTTGTTTCTTGCTCCTCCAAGTAACTAGGTTCCCCCATATATATGAGCAATAGCCTGTGGTAGACCTCCTATCAATGTGACATCCAGCCCAATCAGCATCAGTGTAGACCTTGATTGATCTATCAGTAGACTTGGTGAAGTGCAGGCCTTGGCCAGGAGTGGATTTTAAATACCTCGCATCCTATTCACCGCATCCCAATGTTGCTCGGTAGGGCAATGCATGAATTGACCGACCGACCGACCCCATATGCAATATCGGGTCTTGTGTGAGAAAGGTATATGAGTTTGCCTACAAGCCTTTGATATTGTTCTTTCCGGACAAAGAATGTCACCATGCGGTAGGGTATGACCGGGGGTCTACCGGAGATACAAGCGAGTTTGCATCCCAAAGATGCCGCTTTCCTTCGCAGGTCCAGACATTTTTCCTTTGGGAGACCGAAATGCCATTGGTGTTTCTAGCTACTTCCATACCAAGAAAGTACTTGAGGTAGCCCATCTTTAACTTGGAACACCTTTGCCGGTAGAGTCTTCAAGTTTTGGATCTCGGTAGAGTCTTCCCCGCAAGGATGATATCATCCACATAAACAATTAGAATGGACCTCCTCTCGGTTGGTTGTCTTAACAAACATGGTGTGATCGAGTTGCATTGATGATATCCCGCGCCTTTAACCACGGTAGTGAGTTTTCCAAACCAGGCTCTTGGGGATTGCTTCGTGGCCATATAGAGATTTTCCGAGTTTGCATACCTTGCCCCGAGTGTGGGGATTGACAAAACCAGGAGGTACATTCATATAGACTTCCTCAGTGAGATCACCATTGAGAAAAGCATTTTTGATATCCAATTGGTGTAGAGGCCAGTCCAGTTGGACAGCTAGAGAGATTAGAACCCTGACAGTGTTGAGTTTTGCCACTGGTGCAAAAGTTTCCTTATAGTCAATACCATAAGTTTGAGTGAATCCCCTTGCTACCAATCTGGCTTTGTACTTGTCAATTGTACCATCAGCAGTGTATTTGATAGTGAATAACCATCTGCAGCTAACTGTCTTCTTGCCTTTGGGAAGAGTTGTGAGGTCCCAAGTATGATTATCCAGGAGAGCAGTCATCTCAGTTTTAACAGCAGCCTTCCACTTATCATTTTGAAGGGCCTCCTGAATATTTCTAGGGATAGAGTGAGAGTCCAGGTCCTGTGTAAACATGGCAAAGACAGGAGACAACTGATCATAAGATAAATAAGTATGAATAGAATGATCAGTGCATGATCTTTTCCCTTTCCTTAGAGCAATAGGTCCGTCATCAATGTCGGTGAGACCGCGAGGATCCGCATTGCCGAGTGTCGGGGCTCGGGGTCGGCGGGCTCGAGTCGGTTGGTTGCCGGGGATCGCAGGCCGTTGTGAGTCGGTAGGGTGCCGGGGTTCGGTCTCCGCCGAGGATCGCAGGTTGCCGAGGGTTAAGAGTTTGCTCAAGAAAGGGGTTTAGGTCAATTTCTATCAGGTTTCCATCAGTGACTGCCTCAGTGGACTTGTTGTAGTAGGGAGTCCTTTCAAAAAATTTTACATCCATAGAATTGTAAAATCTTTTTTCAGAAGGAGAGTAGCACTTGTAACCTTTCCTGTCCTTTGCATATCCTAGGAATATGCACTTGTGAGCTTTGGGATCAAGTTTGCTTCGTGTTGGGCATGGATATAGACAAACACAAGACAACCAAAGATTTTTGGAGGTAACGGGAAATAAGATGGGGGCGGAGTGTGTGTGTCCGGTAGGGTTTTGATAGGAGTTTTGAAGCCTAGTACCCCGCCGGGAAGTCTCGTTGATTAAGTATGTGGAAGTCAATATGGCTTCACCCCACATATATTTTGGAACATTTGTGGTAAACATAATAGACCTAGCCATTTCAAGCGGATGCCTGTTCTTTCTCTCGGAACCCCATTTTGCCGAGGGGTTTCAACACAACTACTGATATGGACAATCCCTTTATCCATCAAGAAATTACTGAGATGAGACTCATAATATTCAAGAGCATTGTCAGTCTTCAAGATTTTGATCTTAGTGTCAAACTGAGTGGAGACCATGTTGTAAAATTCTTGAAAGATGGGTCCAACTTCAGACTTATCCTTCATTAAAAATAACCAAGTGGTTCTGGTGTGGTCATCTATGAAGGTAACAAACCACCTTTTTCCTGTTATGCTTTTTACTCTTGAGGGTCCCCATACGTCACTGTGAATTAAGGTGAATGGTGTGGATGGTAAGTAAGGTAATTTTGCATACACAGATTTGGTGAGTTTAGCAAACGACAAATATCACATTGAAGATCATTCAAATTACAACCTTTAAACAATTCAGGATCTATAGACTTTAAATAACTAAAACTGGGATGTCCTAGTCTATAATGCCATAACATGATATTGTCTAGGTTTTGAGTGCGAGCCGCCGAGGCGATTCGGTCTTCGCCTTCGTCTTCGGGGTTGACCACAAACGGACACGAGCAAGGTTTAGCAGGTCCCAATCACCGCCTTTGAGGAATGATCCCGGAATGTGCACCGATTCTCATTAAAAACAACAAATCCAGTTCAAATCTTTAGTAAGTTTACCGACGTATATGAGATTGCAATCTAATTTTGGAACAAATAGGACATTCTCGTGCATATCTTATTAGTAAGCCGCACCCGACCAAAACCTTTTGCACTAGAGATAGATCCATCGCCAGCCTTAATATTGTGAATTTGGGGACATGGCTTAAGTTGAGTAATGAGATTTTTATTACCAAATCATATGGGATGAGGCCCCGAGTCAACAATCCAGGTTTCATTACTAATAGATGAGTAGAATTTACCCGTACCGGCATGAGAGGCTATGTCAGTAGAGTGACTACCTCCCTTTTGTTGAGTTAGGAAGGCTTTGAATGCAGCAAGCTGAGCATTCAACCTGTTGTCATCTTCTTCCTCACTTATGTGTCTGCCCTGACTTTCCTTGGCAGGTCTGGAGGTCTTGGAGGAGTTAGGCTTGCCATGTAGCTTCCAGCAAGTGTCCTTGGTGTGATTAGTGCGTTTGCAGTGGTCACAGAACAGCTTCCCGTTTTATCAGCAGGCTTCCTGTAAGCCTCAGTAGCCTCAGCAGGGTTCCTGACAGTCAGCAGGGTGGCACTTTCAGTAGGGTTGTCGGCGGGGGGTTCGGCGAATCACTTTCCTCCTCGATTTCCTCATGTTTGACCTCGGCAAACATGGATTTGAGATTTGGAAGAGGTTTAGTAGCAAGAATTCTACCTCGACATCATCAAGAGTAGGATTCGATCCGGAAGGAATTTGAATACTCTCTTTTTCTCGATAATGTCTTTAAAGAGTGCGGATCTTTAACATCATTCCGGGGGTGAGTCTCCAACATATCTAGGTGTTGCCATGCCTTAGATAGTTGATTAAAGTATTGAGTTACGTACATATCCCCTTGTCCGCAATTTTGAATCGAGCTTCGAGTTCATAGACTTCGGATGTATTGTCCTTTTTTGAGTAAAGGTCTCGGCATTGTCCCGCATTTCCTTAGCGTTGTCATACATCATGAAGTTCTCACGATCTCTTTTGTCATAGACCTCGTGAGGATGGTCATGACTTGGTTATTTTCTCGTGTCCCATGCTTCAAACTTGGGGTCGGTTTCGAGCGGGGCAGGTTTGGAACCAGACAGATATCCCATCTTGCCCTGGCCGGAGATATACATTTTCATAGACCTTGACCATAGCAAGTAATTGTTACAATCAAGTTTATGATTTGTAAAAGAAGAGTGTTCAGTTATCCCAGTCGGCTGAGGCAGCTGTGAGTCTACTGAAGAAGATGAAACATCGATAATGTTGACATTTTTTCGAAAAAGAACCGAGTTTTGCAAAATGATTTTTAGAACTCGGTAAGGCTCGCTACCATGAAGAGAGTTTGAGAATGTGATAAACACAAGAGTAAACTTCAACTTAGTTTATTCATTGAGTAAAAAGATGTATAAATAGATACAATTGAGATAGAGAGACTAGCTAGCTAGCTTGGGCGGCCACTTGAGTATGTAGATGTGGGCGGCAAGCATGCAAAAGTAAAAAGTAAAAGTTATGTCTATGACATAAAGTAAACTAGAGTTTGACATATTAATTGTTTATATGACTCACAATTAATATGTCTTTTACAATTAATTTTACAATTAAATAAGGTGTACAAAATATTATGCACGAAATCCTAAGGCTCAGCAATCTGCTGAGCACCTGTCGAAGCCTCGGCGACCGAGTCCGCCGAGTAATATTTCCAGCCTCAGCAGACTGAGTCTGCTGAGTAATATTTCCACACAATTATATACAAAAAGTTGTAAAACCCTGATTTGAGTAAACACTACTATATTTTTATATACTAAAAGTTGTAAACCCCGATATTGAGTAAACTCTACTACTATTATATACAAAAAGTTGTAAACCCCCATTTTGGGTAAACTCTACCAGAATTATATATAAAAGTTCTAAACCCTCCGTTTTGAGTACACTCTACTACAATTATATACAAAAGTTGTAAACCCCCGTTTTGAGTACACTCTAGTACAATTATATACATATTGTGGTAAACCTGCGTTTGAGTAAACTCTTCTACAATTATATGCAAAATTTTTAAACCCTTATTTTGAGTGAACTCTACTACAATTATATACAAAAAGTTGTGAACCCCCCGTTTTGAGTAACTTCTAATACAATTATATACAAGGGTTTACAATTATATGCAAAAAGTGGTAAACGCCAGTTCTGAGAAAACACTACTACAATTATATACAAAAAGTTCTAAACCCCCGTTTTGAGTAAACTCTACTATACAATTATATACAAAAAGTTGTAAACGCCCATTTTGAGTAGACTCTACTATAATTACATACAGGAAGTTGTAAACCCTGTTTTGAGTAAACTCTACTACACAATTGTATACAAAAAGTTGTAAACTCCTGTTTTGAGTACTATACAATTATATACAAAATGTTGTAAACCCCTATTTTGAGTAAAGTCCACTATAATTTATATACAAAAAGTTGTAAACCCACGTTTTGAGTAAACTCTTATATTCAAAAATATTTAATCACCTGTGTTAAGTAAACTCTTTACATCTTTTTGTATATAATTGTAAACCCAGATTTGATTAAACTCTACTACAATTATATACAAAAGGTTGTAAACCCCCGTTTTGAGTAAACTCTACTATACAATTATATACAAAAAGTTGTAAACCCCCGTTTTGAGTAAACTCTACTACAATTATATAGAAAAGTAGTAAACCCCCATTTTGAGTAAACACTACTATACAATTGTATACAAAAACTTGTAATCCCCCATTTTGAGTAAACTCTACTATAATTATAAACAAAAAGTTGTAAACCTGGTTTTGAGTAAACTCTACTATACAATTATAAACAAAAAGTTTTAAACCCCCGTGCTATGTAATCTCTACTGTACAATTATATACAAAAAGTTGTAAAACCCCGTTTTGAGTAAACTCTACTCTAATTTTTTATACAAAAAGTTGTAAACCCCCATTTTGAGTAAACTCAACTACAATTATATATCAAATGTTTTAAACCCTATTGGATATATAGAAACCCAAATCCGGATCAGATCCATAATTGGATCGTCAGATCTGATTCACAGCACCGATCGATACGCTCGATCACGCACAACGGAAGTTACGAATAAATTTGCATGCGATTTACAAATGATTTGATTCGCATAAATAATTAATATAACTATAAGAAGGTTGAAGATTTCCCAAAAGGAGAGGGAGAAGCAATCAACCAAGGGGAGAAGCCACAGTCTTCCGGATTGTATCTCCTAGCGAATACAGGTGGACGTCGATGCTCGCCGTAGAACCTCCTCGAATATGCTCAAGAAAAACCCTAGGTTTTTCTTCTCTTAATGACTAGAACAAGAAACTAATTTTTATCTTCTTTATTTGTGAATGTGGCGCAATTTGTTAGTGTGTATTTTGTTAGGAGGAACTCTCTTTATATAGGAAAATAACTAGTCAAGAGAGAGTTATCATTTTCATACCACAATTACCTATTCCTACAAGGAAAAGATATTTGCCATTAGATAAGAGATAATTCACAAAAAACCAATCTCTTATTTTTTCCATTAATTATCCAACAAATAGATAATTAATTAATTACACATGTGACATAATCTAGGAAAATTTCTTTTCCTAACTTATCCACATCTGGAGCGCCACTTTTGTCACTAAATTAATAGAAAATGTGTTTTTTATTTTACATATTACTTACCAAACAAATAATATTACATATTCATTAAATAGATAAACTATTTAATTTATTTTCGAGGTTCTATAAGACGAGAAAACACTCGTATGTTAGGAGCCAACCCGGGGACCATTGACCTATAACCAGTAGCTATAATAATATGAATAAAATATTCATCGAACATAATATTTCTACTCAACTTATTAATTCCGGAATTACGCCACCATAAATCCGAAACTGAAATCTATCAATTATAGATATAACTTATTCTCAAAACGTCGAGTCGATGAGTGTCCATTGATATAATCATTACATACAGTCTAACCCTCCATAGACTATCTGTAATGAAGCAGAAATATTTCCATAAACCTTCTTCAATACATCTTATCCTTATTTACAATTAACCCACTAGTGAACAATTAGTTCATAACCAATACAAACACCCGGGATCGATCAGTTTCTAGGATTAACAAATAAGGGAATTGTATTTCTACTTCCCGCAGGAAGGAATGGATTCAATATATGTGGACACACACTTCTCACTCATTCCAAAATAGTGCCAACGTGAAAGTGATTCGGACCGCGCCACTTAGCGATCCTTAACGAACACATCAAACCCTATCTTGAAACAATAAGGAGTTTGTTATCACTTAGAATTAAGGTTAATCCATTTATGACCAGCTTGTGATTTAATAACATTTCTCAATCACAGAACTATATGAGAAAAGCAGATTAAATCGGTCCAGTCCTATATGACTACATCATATATAAATGCCCCACTTAGATAACCAATATCGACGGTCCGGATAAGACGGTCACACCGTAAAGTGTTATGGACGCATTAATGGTGGTTTAATCAATAGACCCCATACTTTGAATAAGTTCACCATGGACAAAATTTTCAAGTGTATCACCATTAACTTAATCCTCACGTGCGACACATACTAAGTTATATGGCTATATGATACGACTTAGGGTTTTCAGTGGTTTATTACTTACAAGCACGAAGCAAGTAATAAGATGAGAATAAATATGTTATTTATTAATTCTAAAAACAATTACATAAATTGTATTTCGGGTGCTACTTCAGACAAACCCATGTTTTGAGTAAACTCCTACAATTATATACAAAAAATTGTAAACCCATGTTTTGAGTAAACTCTACTACAATTAAATACACAAAGTTGTAAACTCACATTTTGAGTAAACTCTAATACAATTATATACAAAAAGTTGTAAACCCCCCATTTTGAATAAACTCTAATACAATTATATACAGGGGTTTACAATTATATACAAAAAGTTGTAAACCCCCGTTTTGAGTAAACTCTACTACAATTATACACAAAAAGTTGCAAACCCCTGTTTTGAGTAAAATCTATTATACAATTATATACAAAAAGTTATAAACCGCCGTTTTAAGTAAACTCAACTAGAATTATATACAAAAGGTTGTAAACCCCGTTTTGAGTACTATACAATTATATACAAAAAGTTGTAAACCCCTGTTTTGAGTAAACTCTACTATAATTTTATATACAAAAAGTTGTAAATCCCCGTTTTGAGTAAACTCTACTATAATTTAAATACAAAAAATTCTAACCCCCCTTTTTGAGTAAACTCTATACAACTTTTTGTATATAATTTAGTATATAGTAGCAAATCCCCGCTTTGAGTAAACTCTACTTCAATTATATTCAAAAAGTTGTATACCCCCGTTTTGAGTAAATTCTACTATACAATTATATACAAAAAGTTACTACCCCCATTTTGAGTAAACTCTACTACAATGATATTCAAAAAGTAGTAAACCTCCGTTTTGAGTAAACTCGACAATACAATTGTATACAAAAATTGTAAACCCCCATTTTGAGTAAAACTCTACTACAATTGTATACAAAAAGTTGTAAACCCTTGTTTGAGTAAACTCTACTACAATTATATACAAAAACTTGTAAACCCCCGTTTTGAGTAAAATCTACTACAATTGTATACAAAAAGTTTTAAACCCCCTGTTCTGAGTAAATTGTATTACAATTATAAACATGGGTTTAAAATTACATACAAAAAGTTGTAAACCCCAGTTTTGAACAAACTCTACTACAATCATATACAAAAAGTTGTAAACCCCCATTTTGATTAAATTCTACTCTACAATTGTATACAAAATGTTATAAACCTCTATTTTGAATAAACTCTACTACAAATATATACACAAAGTTGTAAACCCCAATTTTGAATACTATACAATTATATACAAAAAGGTTGTAAACCCCCGTTTTAATTAAACTCTACTATAATTTTATATAACAATGTTTTAAACCCCCGTTATGAGTAACTCTACTATATTTTTATATACAAAAATTTTAAACCCCTATTTTGAGTAAACTCTACTACAATTTTATACAAAATGTTGTAAACCCCCGTTTTGAGTAAACTATAATATACAAATCTATACAAAAAGTTGTAAACCCCTGTTTTGAGTAAACTCTACTACAATTATATACAAAAAGTTGTAAACCCTCTATTTTGAGTAAACTCTACTATACAATTATATACAAAAAGTTGTAAACCCTCATTTTCAGTAAACTCTACCACAATTATATACAAAAAGTTGTAAACCACTATTTTAAGAAAACTCTACTATACAATTAAATTCAAAAAGTTGTAAACCCCTGTTTTGAGCAAACTGTACTATATTTTATATACGAAAAGTTGTAAACACCGATTTCGAGTAAACTCTACTACATTTATAAAGAAAAAGTTGTAACCCCTATTTTGAGTAAACTTTACTACAATTATATACAAAAAGCTATAAACCCCTATTTTGAGTAAACTCAACTACAATTAAATACACAAGGTTGCAAACTCCCATTTTGAGTAAACTCTAATACAATTATATACAAAAAGTTGTAAACCCCCTGTTTTGAATAAACTCGATTACAATTATATACAGGGGTTTACAATTACATACAAAAAGTTGAAAACCCCGTTTTGAGTAAACTCTACAACAATTTTATACAAAATGTAGTAAAACCCCGTTTTGAGTAAAATCTATTATACAATTATATAGAAAAAGTTGTAAACCGCCGTTTTGAGTAAACTCAACTACAGTTATATACAAAAGGTTGTAAACCCCCGTTTTAAGTACTATAAAATTATATACAAAAAGTTGTAAACCCCTGTTTTGAGTAAACTCTACTATAATTTTTTATACAAAAGTTCCAAACCCCCGTTTTGAGTAAACTCTACTACAATTTAAATACAAAATTTCTAAACCTCCGTTTTGAGTATACTCTATACAACTTTTTGTATATAATTTCGTATATAGTTGTCAACCCCCTCTTTGAGTAAACTCTACTTCAATTATATAAAAAAAAATTGTATACCCCCGTTTTGAGTAAACTTTACTATACAATTATATACAAAAAGTTGCCACCCCCATTTTGAGTAAACTCTACTACAATTATATACAAAAAGTAGTAAACCCCTATTTTGAGTAAACTCTACTATACAATGGTATACAAAAGTTGTAAACCCCTATTTTCAGTAAACTCAACTACAATTGTATACAACAAGTTGTAAACCTTTGTTTTGACTAAACTTTACTACAATTATACACAAATACTTGTAAACTTCCGTTTTGTGTAAACTCTACTACAATTATATACAAAAAGTTGTAAACCCCCCGTTTTGAGTAAACTTTAATACAATTATATATAGGGGTGTTTTGATTTCAATTTGTTTCACTGTTATCTTTTATATTACTTATTCTTCTCTGTTTGTTGAATTTTGTACAGTCTATTATTGTCCCAATTTATTGGTTATTACTGAATTTAATGTTTAGTTTGGATGGTAAAATATGCTTTACAGACGCCCCCATACCCCTAAAAATGGCAAATATCTGAATTAAATGAAACATAAATTTACTTGACGACTCATGAACTTAAATAATGGTGTACTTCACTACAAAAAAACACTCTATTGCTACATTAGTTTTTGCCACGCATACAAAAAAATGTGGGGTAAAAGTACTTAGTAAGACTATTTTGCAACACTTTCTTTTGGTTGTGTGACAAAAAGTAATTCTATTGCAACACGTTTTTATGTTGTGTGGCAACAATAGTTTAGCAAAAATGTGTTATTTTTGTAAAGCTTGTCGAATAACGAAGTACAGCCGACAAGAAAAAATGAATGATAAAAAATATTAATAAAGAGAATTATATTGAATCCGATAATTATAATTTTTTAATATATCATTCTATATTCAATATTTGGCTAATTTGATATATTTTGTTAAATAAATTTCAAAATATATAATTTATTAAAACATAAATATCAAAAAATAAATAACCTAAATTGAAACAATACAAGTTTAAATAAAATTAAAAGGATTGAATGAGTTGATGAGATGAGAGTTGATGAGATTTTGATGGGTTGATAGATACTTGATGGGATAGGACGAGATGGGGATTGCTTACCCATTTTTTTGTTGAGAGTAATGATATTAGTAATTGTGTAACAAATTTTCACCACTTTAGACCGTTAATTATGACGTGGTACATATTAAATCAAGGTAATTCAAAAAAATCAAGATTTTAAAATCGAGGTTCATTATTGAGTAGTAGATTCGAAACCCGAGGTTCAATATAAAGTAATGATTCAAACTCGAGGTTCATTCGTTATTGAGTAGTGATTTCAAACCGGGGTTCTTTAGTTAGTCGGTTGATGAATTGAAACCCGAGGCTCTTTACTAGGTAGTAGATTCCAAACAAGGAAATTTCGAACTCACGACTTCAAGACTTTATTACTTATACCAGGAAATTGGGATGGGTTGATGGGATGGAATGGGATGGGGGGTTGCTTCCCCAATTTTTCTTTTCTAGAGTTGTGATAATAGTAATTGTACAATAAATTTTTACAAACTTTTAGATCGTTAATTATTGAAATTTAAGAGATAATAAGTAAAAAAACTCAAACACATAATCGTGTTAAGGGAGAGTAAAATTTTCGGTCAAATTTATTTGATAAAATGTTTGGAAAATAACGTTAATAAATATACATTTACGAAAATTGTCGTCTATTATGACAATGAAAAATATGAAAGAACCAACATTTTAACATTTGAATGTGATAATACATATTGAATTGCATTATTTATAACGGTTTATATATATATTGAATCGTAGGTTGTTAGACGATTTTGAATGATTTGGCTCGGCTTAATAAATAATAACATATTGTTATAATAGTATATATTCACATAAGTAATCAACTAGACAAGCACTAAAAGAAATGGCCGATGATTGGAATGCTAGAAAGCATAACGCTATAACAGGAAACACGAAAGAATATGGTGAGTGATAACTAAGAAGGGGTTAGGGTTGCGTAGCTACAATTATTTAGAAGGCTGCCTATTGAAACGACCAGCCAACAGAAAGTGCAAGAGTGCCCATCCTACTAGCTATTTTTTTGATTTTTTTTTGACATAGTTCATGCATGAGTCTCCATCCTACTAGCTAACAAAATAAAGGGGCTCAATATAGTTGCGAAACACACTTGTTGACCGTTCCCTTGTTGCAGTCCCTGATTAGTCGTCATCATCTTCTTCTTCTACTTCTTCTTCAAGAACTAATGGAAACTGAAGGACAAAATTATCAAGAAGAGAAAGAAAAAAATAGCTGACCATTACAGGAAGGGCGAGACAGAACCGGCGATGGATTGAAGTTGATGGGAAACAACTTTGATTGCAATTTACAAATAGTAAAACAACACAAATTCAAAGTAACATGAAGTAGTGGTATGAAGGAACACATATAGGCAGAGACAAAAATAAAATAGTCCAAAAGAAGTGCTTTCAAAAGAGCAAACATAGCAGTCATTTGTATACCCGAAATGACACGTTGGAAAAAATTATACTAGCAGGAAACATGAAAACAGAGAATTATCATTTTTATGAACCATGATAAGAATCGAGTTCCATGAAAATAAATTAATGTGGATATCAAAAGTTAATGCACCCTAAGAGTCATCAAACGACTGACCAAATACGGATAGATGAAAAACACATGGGCCTTTATAGATGTTCTAGACAAAGAACATCAGCGCTGATTATTACAATGATCACCATACTTTGACATTAGCAGAAACCCTTTCCAAAGCCTCAACTTGTTCATCCTTGTATTGAACATACTTTTCTGCATGTGGATTTCTTTCATCCTCTATTGCATGCTTTAGAGGGATGAATAAAAACCTTCTGCAATGCATAGGCTCTCCTTGAAGGCTTTAAAAACCGGTAGCTAGAAAATTGATATTTTACAAGTCAGTGATCAAATAACAGAGAGTACCAATCAAATGTGGAGAGAATCTCGAGTAAACCAGTAAAAACTATTAAGTCTTCCCAATTTCCACTTCAATTACTTCAAAGTCTTCCCGTGATTAACGATAGCAACAAAGCTCTCTGATTTGAAGCAAATCCATCCAGTTGAACTGTTGTTGGACTGTAATACATGACAGTGTTTATACCACAATACTTTTGAACAACTTGACAAATTATACCATCATAAATACCCTAGTACACTACGACATTAGTAAAAGCTCCTTTTAAATTCGCAACGAAACCGGTTCGGCCTTTCTCTACAAGTCCAACATCACTAGACGCTTTTTAAAAGAAACAATTTTTCAACCATTTCATGTGCAGGGTAAATCTTATGCAATATGACTTTAGCTTTTTGTATCATCTGCACATCAGAAGTAGATCTCTAATATGATCATAATCATTGAATTAACAACAATAAATGTACTTTGTATTTCCTCAAAAGATGCTTAATTACTCAAGTCAGATATTGTATTGCAGTTTGTTTAAGAAGCTAGAACTGCATCAATTACAAACAGCAGAGCACGTATCAGTAAGGGAATGACAAACGAAGAACTGACCATCTTCTCCGGAGGTGAGGTGGCAAGTTGGTGTACGTTTGTTGACCTTCAGATGCTTCGTTCATATCCGATCCTAAACATAAAATACAATCAATTGACATATTTAATGAAAAATTACAACCTATGCCCAACAGAAAAAGCGGAAACCATTGTGAATTTTAATTGCTCCTATGATTGAAACTCAAGCCCTAGTCTTTTTACACCTCCGCTGTCGCCCTTGCAGCCATAGAAATAGATGTGGAGAAGCCGATGGAGATGAGGCTATGAACCCCCAATACTCTCAGGCGAGAAACTCTAAAATAACACAAACAAGATTCAAAGTTAGATGGTGCTGCAAAATGTTTCTGCGGTGGGGTTTCTGTGGTCTATTTTTCTGGGATATGTGGGGTTTCTGGTGGTGGGGTTTTTTTTTGTAATTTTAAAAACTTTGGGAGATATAAAAATATATAAAGAAAACAAGTAGTAGTATGAAAACGTTTAACAAAAGTTTTTTATTTTTAATTTTGAAATGATGTGTGGTGTATCGATCGATTTTGAACCAAAAATAATGTGTGATGCAACCAAAAAAAAGGTAAAAAGGTGAAAAAGTACAGAAATGTAGGACACTGATTGGCACTGAGTCTACAAGAATTAAGGACACTGTAGGACACTGGATCAGCTCAACAACTTATAAGTAAAAATTATTACAACAATCTAACAAGTAATAAATGCGTGTTTGAGAGAGGGAGACTCTCCGTACAATTGTCGATTTTGGTGACATTGTACTTCGTGCATATACTGCATCTCGGACCGTGATTCTTCAATTCCCATGCTTTAACTTAGAAGACATCTACAAGTTGTAGAGCTTATGAATATATGATATATACAAATATGGATCAATTAAATACATTGAACTTTCCTTTTCCAAATCGATTTCTTTATTACCCCACGGGTCGTTTGAGGCACAACTTGATACTAGTGACTGGAAATAAAACACAATTAGGGGGTACATCATGGAAAAATTCTTATGTTAGGTGTAGTGCCCGAAAGAAAATTATGTAATTGTTTTAGGACAGAATTAATAATTCATCTTATTATATGCATTTATGTTTATAATTAAGACACTACTGAAAACCCTAAGTACCTCATTTATGTAATCACATAACTCAGTGTATGGCTATACACAAGAGGATTGAGTTAGTGAGATGTACTTAAAATTAACTTAGTGCATAGCGTTGATTAACCTGAGTATGGGTCTCATGATTAATATGCTAATAATGCGCGCCCAGAACACTTTACGGTGTGACAGTCTTATCCGGACTGTCGGTAATAGGGTACCTAGTGGGGCATTTATATATGAAGATAATCATATAGGGCTGGACCGATTTGATTTGAGTTCTCGATATAATTCCGTAATTGAGAAGTCTTATCGAATCACAAGATGATCAAATACGGATTAATCTCAATCCTGAGGTGATCACAGGCAACTGCTTAGACTAGGGTAGAGTTTGATGTGTTAGTAAGGATCACTTCGTAGTATGTGGTCCAACACTTCTCGTTGGCTCTATTCTGGAATGAGTGATTGGTCTGTGCTATCACAGATATGGAATCCATTCCTTCCCCCGGGAAGTAGACAGACAGTTCCCTTATTTGTTAGCCCTAAGAAAATGATCGATCCCATGTGTTCATGTTAGACTAATTAGCTACTAGTCCGGTATGTGAACTAATTGATCACTAGGGGGTTAATGGTAAATAAGGATAATATGTTTCGAGAAGGGTTTACGGAAATATCCCGACTCGAAATGAACAGTCTATGGAGGATTTATCCATATGTAATGATTATATCAGTGGACGCTTTCGACTCATGGTTGAGTGTAAGTTATCTATATTCGGCAGAGTTCAGTTTCGTGTTTATAGTGGTGTAATCCCGGAATTAATAGATTGAATAATATTGTTCGGTCTGACGAATAATTTTATTTAATTTATTGTAGCTACTGAATATAGGTCCATGGTCCCCGACGTGGCACCTAATATAGCATATAGGTTTTCTCGTCGTTTCACCTCAATTAATATTAAATAGTTGGATTGGACTGTTTAATTGATATGTGGATTAAGTGTTTAGTTGGACTAGATAATTAAATACATGGAAAAGAAATTTTTCGTGGACTCGGCCCAATGTATGTCAAAATGCGTGTGGACCTTTATTTAATTAAGGGGGCGCATTTTGTGAATGAATAATTAGAGAGAAATTAGTTTTCTTGGATAATTATTTAATATGTGATTTAATCATTTATTTGTTAAGTGATAAATCATGGAATATTAGATAATATATTTATTTATCCTAATTTGTTTGGGATATATATTATATTTATCTTTTATTGAAATAAGGATTATTATAATTGATTATTCGTTAATTAATTAAATCCTTGGAGGACAAGGATTACTCTCCTATATAAAGAGAGTTCTCCCTAGCCAAATCATACATCACAAAAAATTGAAATTTTGGGTAGTATTATGGCTTAGAGATTTCGGCCATTATACTAAGGTTTCGAGTTTTAGAAAAACTTTGGGTTTTTCTAAGGTAGCATATCGAGGAGGTCAAGCGGCTTGAATCACCATCCACTTGGTGTTTCTTGAAGATACACGCCGGAAGACGGTGGCTTCTCAATTCTTCGATCTTGGATATCGGATTGTTCTAGGCGTTTATTCACAATAAACCGGTAAGCAATCTAAACCCCCTCGTATGTTTAGATCTATTTATTTATGTATTTTGGTTTTTAGATCTAGATCTTATTATTTCCGCTGCGTAATCGGGTGGATCTATGATCCATCCGGCGATATTACATCCTACAAGTGGTAGCAGAGCCTTTGATCTATCAATCAAAGTATGTGAATTTTAGATCTAGGAGTGGAATAGCATGTGTAGATTGCTTGTTTTCGTTTTAATTTTTTTTATTGATTCGAAAATTTTGATGATGATGCTTTGTGATTGCTGTGGTTGAAGAGATGGATTGGGGTTGGTACTGTTTACCCGTAGATCTATTTTGTAGCTCTTTTGATTAGTATCAATTGAGCATAGGATATGTAATTTTATTTCTTTTGGTTCGAAAATTTGTAAAATGATTGGATCTTTTGTAATTTTTTAATTTGATCCGGGTTCAAGTCGACGAAAATTATGGTGTTCAAGATCATCAATATGATGGAACATAAGGTAAAAGGAGAGGGGCTGATTTGTTTCCTTTTTTTTAGACCTCTGCAAATCGACAATTTTCATGCGGCAACATTGTCAAATTGTTTATGTCACATGCGGCAGCCCTAATTTTCTTTTGTCACATTGTTTTTCTTTCAACCCTTGGCCAGCAGGCCTGTTTGATAAAATAAAAAAATAAAAAATAAAAAAATTAAGCTGCCGTGGATTGTCAATTAAAAAAAAAATTATAATATATTGGTATATTACGGCCTCCTCTCCTCGTCGTTCGTGGTTCGTGTCAAGATCGAATGTTCGAGATCCGGAAGTTTCAAGATCAAGATCGAAGATCGAGATTTGAAGACTTAGATTAAATTTTCACTTTTCTTTCGAAAATAGGTTAGTCGGGGGTACCAACGATCCATCTCGGTGTTTAATTTTTCCGTTATTTTTTCGTGTATAATCGAAATTATGTGTTAGAAACCGGAAAATTACCATGACATGCGTCATATCATTATTCCACTCCAATGCATACATGTAGCTAGTTTATTTGGAATAAATTAGGCATGTATAACTCGTATAATTAGTTAAAAGCTTTTTTAATTAATATGTGGTAGTTAATTAATTAAGTAACTAATTATTAAAACCGAGGAACCGGGTTTTGTCAATCGTTACGATTTTAGTGATGGATTCTCGGTGAATCCCACTTAGATAAATCGTTGAGTTTTCGGTGAACCTACCTTAAACAGAAACGAGATTACGCTTTGGTTGATAATTTAGAAATCGGAAAATCATTGTACACGGGTTCGGAAATGGTCTAACCATGGTTGGGCGAGTTCAACCGAGCTCCGGATCAATCGACTCCCCTTCCACGTGTGATGTACGTTACAGTGGTTCGGCAAGACTTAGCACAGCCGATAAGCCTTCGGGCTAAACGGGGCTTCTCTTGCCGGATTAGCCTGAACTGTCACATATGTTCCAATGAATAAGACGGCGAAGGCTTTCCTACATTACCGACCCTGTTCGGAGTACTTTGATTTATTGTTTCTTATTGTCAAGACCGAAACCATAATTAGTAAACCCACCACTTTTTCAAAATATTGAGTGGGAGCGGGGAAGGTGACAGCCGACCCAAGGCCTCTACTATAGATGCAAGCATGTGAGAGAAGGGTGATGCCTCGAGCCGCTTTGATTCCGCCCCCCTGCGGGTGGTGTTCACCCCTATCAAAATTCAAGGCTTGGTTTCTGAAAGGATAGGATTTTGGGTACTCGTTGAGTCACTGACAGACCCTGCGGCGTCATACTCGGGGCGTACTTTGAGATCTGATATAGTAGGTCACACTCTTTATGGATATTTTCGAAATATCTAGGATAGAAAAGGAAGGTAATCAATAATTAAGGCCGGGGATGTCTTATTCCCGTGAGATGTTCGATTCTCGAAGCTTAATCATTGAGAGAGATTGTCTCAGTTTAATCGTCACCTCTTTGACTGGCCCTGCGGCGGCACTGAGGTGTGAGATTAAATCCTTGGAATGGTAGGATAGACTTTAAACAAGTTTATTATTCCTAAAAGAAAAATCTAGTTGTGAAAATTTACTTTTGAATTTAATTTTTTGTCAATTTATTTACAGCTAAATCTTTAGGCTACTAAACTGCTAGTAATAGAACTTCATTAAAAATGTGGGGAGTAACAAGTACGTTGTAATTATCAACAAATGCAGTTAACTTTTCGGAAGAGATTTTTCCCTTGAGCCTTTGAAAACTTAAGTGACATAGTATAGCTATGTCACGGATATCACTCGTGTAAAACGAGAAATGACTGTACTTAGTTTACAAAATATGATTTAGGACTATAAGAAAAATTCATTTAGTGAATTTTAAAAGGTGTAATTACACAACAAATTTCTAAATTGAAAAATTGGTGAATCATATACATAAGGCGTTGCTAGTTAGATGGTATTTGGAACCGATAAACTAGCGGGAACCTTAGCCTTATGATTTGTTGTTTTTCGGAATCATTAGAAATGTGTAATAGACTACACAGGAGTTTATCCATTTATCGGAAAAACAAGAATAAAGCATTACTAGTTAGACAGTATTTGGAAGTGATAAACTAGTGGGAGCTTAGTTCTGGAGATTTTATAATCTTTGAAACATCATGAACACAGCATTGCTAGTTAGACAGTATTTGGAACTGATAAACTAGTGGCAGCTTAGTTCTAGATGATGTTCTAATCTTTTAAAAATCATAAACACAAAGTGTTGCTAGTTAGACGGTATTTGGAACCGATAAACTGGTGGTAGCTTTGATCTTATGATTAGACGATTAGAAAAAACGATAGTCAAAGCAAGTAACACTGAACATCCCACAGTTCAAGAGTAGTGTTTACTCAAACGAACTGCTAGTTCAAGACTGTTTCCATCTAAGGAAAGTCGAGAATGGGAAAGAATGTTTATACGTGTTAGTCATCCAAACTAAGCAGTTTTAAGGCTAAACCAGAAAATTAATAAATTGGAAATTAGAGGATAAGGAAAGTGATTTCGGATCACTAACCAATGCATCCTTAGCAATTTTCTCGAAAGCTAAAGTTCTTTGGAAGAACTAGGTAGCTTTGCATTAAACGATAAATAAAATAGACAACGGGCAGTTATTTCAGATAGACTAGTGTGAGTGATATAAGGAAATGAATCTCGGATTCAATTCTTGAGTATCACAGAAATTCATTTTCTGTTTTCGGATTCGTTGGAACGAATGTATTCATTTTCAATAGGATAATTTGTTTGTCTTATTGACGATGAATATAACATTCATAGCACGAACCCAAGACTCAGACTTTTGTTTGATAAAGTCAGAACCACTAAGAAATGCTGAATAGGTATATGTAACACATCTTAAACAATATAAATGCAAATGGTTTCCGTATTTAGATAAACGCTTCTTTCTATTAATTAGTATATGTCCCATAAAGACAAGATCTGAAGACTGGTTTAGGGGGATTCCTACTTCCCAGTCAAAGGAACCCTGTCTCAAAGGAACAATGCCTAAGTTTCCTTTCAATCGGGAAAGGGTAATAGATTTAAAGAAGTTACATAGCTTGTTCATATCGACCTTCGGGGTCATATGAAAGATACAAGCTAGTGAGAGCTTCTGAGTGGTGACATATTGTCTGATAACTACTCGAAACTCCGGTAAGTTTATCAAAAATATTTGGAGGAATCTCTGATTTCATCAGAGATAGAGTATTCTATACTCAGAAATAGGTTGTTGCGTAGTCTTCGGGACTGATGCTTGGCCTGCCTCCCAGTGGAATGTTTTCAATAAAGGATACGCCATAAATTTGCTTTACTTAGTTATTGATGTGCTACGATACGCTGCTGAACTCATTTAAGATATTGGTTGCAAAATAACGGTTTACGTTGTAATGAAAAACCGAGATTTCTACCTAAACGATGCCTACGCATTTGTGGATAAAGAGTAAATTCGGTTCACCCCACTTCCATAAATAGAGGCATTTAGCACCGAGTGCTTGAAGGTAGGACTGGAAATTTTGAATACACGTTCAGATCATGAAATATCTTAATGCATTGAGTAAAGGTTGGTTATGAAAATCGTAAAATCAGAGAATGACGGTTATACTATCAAACTCGGTCTGATAGGGTCTATAAATAACAACCTTAGATCTTGAAGTATTTGTACTCAAGATGTTACTAACTGATTTGTTCAGTCCACTTCCAACACCGGCAGTTGGTGATAACACTAACAAGAACTACTAAACTAGATCAGTATATCAATCCACCCCGAACGCAGTGGGAGCATGGTTTGTCCATTACCCATTGCAGGACCCTACGGTCTATAGAGTAGATTGATGACCGATAGTCCTTCATGGACTGTATGGGATCCTGATCGTAGAGGTTGGTTTAAAAGCCATAACCCTGTGAATGGAGTTTGATACTCCAGTTCTGTTGAAACTCTTGTAGAACCACCTGAGTATCTCAGGCCCAGTTGGAGTAATTGGAACTGCACGGAGAAGAGTCGAATGAATAGAAAAGTTTAACTTTCACCGCAAAGCTAAGTAATTTAGGGGTGATTCCCTAAAAAGTAGAGAGTTAACCAGACCGTGATCTCCCTTACCACTCAGTCTTGCTTGATTTCGTCAGAAAGCAGGAAATAGGGGTGATTCCCCAAGACTTCCTTGCCGAACAACGGAATCTGAATTCATTCAGAACATAAGGGTTTTAGCTAAGAACAAATAACAGATTCGTTACAAAGCAGAAAATAGGGGTGATTCCTTAAGACCTTTTTGCGAGACTAACGATATCTTAATTTATTCAGAAAGAAACTTTGGCATGATGCCTGCCAAAGCTTATATCCTTTGAGGATTAAAGCAAACCTCTAGGTCATTTCAAGGTCATATATTTTCATATGTGGACTTGACCAGAATGTTGATAAGTCTTTTGTAGACTGGGCATCAATATTAGTAAAGTAGTATGTAGATTAGTGTTTGTGAATGGTAACACTAAAACATGGGTGTGTTATCTGAAGTCAGAGTCTGACATGCCATCGGGATTCATTCTAAAGGATTCGCTCAAATTCTCGAGAATCGATCATTGGCAATCCTATCCATTCACCTGGTTAAGATATTCTTGCATTTATGCAACATTCAACGATGTAGTCTACCCTACCACTCAGGAATGGTTATCTAAACCTTCGGATGAATACTAAATGGGATGTTTGATGAATCCTCAAGTCTCTTCAGGAGAATGAGGAATAATATGCTAGTATATTCAGGTGCAAACTAGAATATAAGTGATGACACTGATTCTGACTTTAGGTCAGATTAAGGATGATCGTTAAGTCGATTTCATCCTCAGTGTTGAATCAAAGGCATATTTAAATCGTACCACCGGATTAGATGGAAAGGCGATGTTTCGATTCCAAAGATTGACTCAAGATGCCAACCTACCTGATCAGTGTACCAAGTCACATGGTATTCGGATTCTAAGTACGCGCCGGGTCACTGACCTACCCTACGGCGGCACACTCCGGTCGTGCTTGGAAGGATGAATTACTAAGATGCGCTTGGAGGGTATGAATCTTGGAGATATGTCTCACTTGTTTTGAGCAAGTGGGAGAATGTTTTAGATATAGATATAAAGGGTGTACTCTAAAACAATTAATCCACTTGCCTTTCGTGCAAGTGGGAGATTGTTAGGTGTAGTGCCCGAAAGACAATTATGTAATTGTTTTAGGACATAATTAATAATTCATCTTATTATATGCATTTATGTTTATAATTAACACACTACTGAAAACCCTAAGTACATCGTTTATGTAATCACATAACTCAATGTATGGCTTTACATAAGAGGATTGAGTTAGTGAGATGTACTTAAAATTAACTTAGTCCGTATCGTTGATTAATCTGAGTATGGGTCTCATGATTAATATGCTAATAATGCGCCCAGAACACTATACGGTGTGACAGTCTTATCCGGACTGTCGATAATAGGGTACCTAGTGGGGCATTTATATATGATGATAATCATATAGGGCTGGACCGATTTGATTTGAGTTCCTGATACAATTCCATAATCGAGAAGTCTTATCGAATCACAAGATGATCATATACGGATTAATCTCAATCCTGAGGTGATCACAGGAAGCTGCTTAGACTAGGGTAGAGTTTGATGTGTTAGTAAGGGTCACTTCGTAGTATGTGGTCCAACACTTCTCGTTGGCTCTATTCTGGAATGAGTGAGTGGTCTGTGCTATCACAGATATGGAATCCATTCCTTCCCTTGGGAAGTATACAGACAGTTCCCTTATTTGTAAGTCCTAAGAAAATGATCGATCCCGGGAGTTCATGTTAGACAAATTAGCTACTAGTCCGGTATGTGAAATAATTGATCACTAGGGGTTAATGGTAAATAAGGATAATATGTTTCGAGAAGGGTTTACGGAAATATCCTGACTCGAAATGAACAGTCTATGGAGGATTTATCCGTATGTAATGATTATATCAGTGGACGCTTTCGACTCATGGTTGAGTGTAAGTTATCTATATTCGGCAGAGTTCAGTTTCGGGTTTATGGTGGTGTAATCCCTGAATTAATAGATTGAATATTATTGTTCGGTCTGGCGAATAATTTTATTTAATTAATTGTAGCTACTGAATATGGGTCCATGGTCCCCGACGTGGCTCATAATATAGCAAATAGGTTTTCTCGTCGTTTCACCTCAATTAATATTAAATAGTTGGATTGGACTGTTTAATTGATATGTGGATTAATTGTTTAGTTAGACTAGATAATTAAATACATGGAAAAGAAATTTTTCATGGACTCGGCCCATTGTATGTCAAAAATGCGTGTGGACCTTTATTTAATTAAGGGGGGTGCATTTTGTGATTGAATAATTAGAGAGAAATTAGTTTTCTTGGATAATTATTTAATATGTGATTTAATCATTTATTTGTTAAGTGATAAATCATGGAATATTAGATAATATATTTATTTATCCTAATTTGTTTGGGATATATATTATATTTATTTTTTTTATTGAAATAAGGATTATTATAATTGATTATTCGTTAATTAATTAAATCCTTGGAGGACAAGGATTACTCTCTTATATAAAGATAGTTCTCCCTAGCCAAATCATACATCACAAAAAGTCGAAATTTTGGGTAGTATTATGGCTTAGAGATTACGGCCATTATACTAAGGGTTCGAGTTTTAGAAAAACTTCGGGTTTTTCTAAGGTAGCATATCGAGGAGGTCAAGCGGCTTGAATCACCATCCACTTGGTGTTGCTTGGAGATACACGCCGGAAGACGGTGGCTTCTCAATTCTTGGATCTTGGATCTCGGATTGTTCTGGACGTTTATTCACAATAAACCGGTAAGCAATCTAAACCCCCTCGTAGGTTTAAATCTATTTATTTATGTATTTTGGTTGTTAGATCTAGATCTTATTCTTTCCGCTGCGTAATCGGGTGGATCTATGATCCATCCGGCGATATTACATCCTACAACTTAGGCATGTCCTAAGATGAAGCATACAAGAGAATCTCATTCTGATCAACCTTTATATCAACACTAATTCATTCATCCAAGAACTCTGCTCTAATACATGAAACAAGGTTACATAAATTGCAGTTAAATTTTCCACAAAACCTCTTCATTTACAGAATTCATAAGATAACTCAAAACCTATATTAAATACTGAGTACTAGGAATAACTTGAGTCTAAATAACAAATTTTGGGCCTGCTTGCTTGTCCACGTGCCTCTTCACAAATTTAACCTTTAAATCTACACTTTCACAGGTCAAATACGCCACACAAGCTTTCGGCTCCGTAAATATATCAAAAGCCACAAGTATATCCTCTTTTGTTAACAACTCCTTGTGCATTTGGACATCAACACAGCACTTTTTATAATTCCTCTATTCTTTGTCTTCATAGTCGCTATCAACTTGCATACCATTAACCTCGAATGAAATTTCCATCAATTGGCTTGAATCAGGATTTAAATTGCAATTCCAATTGCGAGCAGACGAGCTAGCCCTTTTTATGTTCTTTCCGTTATTCTTAAAGGAAATGCCCTGAACAAAAATAATAATAATATTATCACAAGCTAATAGTATTTATATAGACACAAATTTTTTACCTACAGTGGTTCCTTAAAAAGTGAAAAATAATTGAAGGCGTAAATTAACCTTGGGTTTTGTGCGCTCCTTTGATCTTTCATTTTCTTCTATGCTCTCCTTTGATCTTTCTTTTTCTTTGGACACCAGGTTTTTTATCACATCGAGCTGAAATCCATCGAATTTTCTCATAATATCATAAAATTGTGGCTTTTTAGACAGCAATTCCGCAATTCCTTTTTTCAAATGCCTCAAGGTGTAATTATGATTGGTTAGAAAATTGACATGATGCAATACTTTATCCCAATCCGGAGGTTAAGTCGCGTTTTTAGGATTTTTTGGGGCGATGGAGAGGTACAGAAGATTGAAATCATCTTCATTCCAATTTTCAGGTTCTTTCTTCGTACGATTGAACTTAGAAGACATCTACAAGTTGTAGAGCTTATGAATGTATGATATTTACAAATATGGATCAATTAAATACATTGAACTTACCTTTTCCAAATCGATTTCTTTATTACCCCACGGGTCCTTTGAGGCACAACTTGATACTAGTGACTGGAAATAAAACACAATTGTGAAAAAAAATCCAATTAGGGGGTACAACATGGAAAAATATTTAAAGAAAAAGCTTTGACCATACAACAAGGAACAATATTTAAAGCAAAAGCTTTGACAATACACAACAAGAACAAATATCCTTAAACACTAAAGAAGCAAATATCCTTCAACTTTTATGCATATATAGCCAAAATCTCAACATGGACAGTATTATATAACCATGTCTCATTTGCAATCTTTTTTGATTGAAGAAGCTGAATGATTTAGCCCAAAATCAGCACTAATAAAAGGTGAATCCACATACACCGAATTGCTTCTTCAATCAGAAAAGATTGCAAATGAGACAATGTAAATAGTCACAAGTTACCTCACTATAACACAATGTCTTAATTTTTCCCCCCAGAGGGGCTGAAATGGCTCTTCTTCTTTTCATCTGCAACTAATTAATTCATGAAAAAGTGTTGGGTATAAATTTATCAAACTCACGTCTTTTTGATTGAAGAGACTACACCCTGTAAAGCTGTAACACCCGGCTTACTTTGATTTTATTTTTGAGGTGAGTTATTTTGGTTAGATGTTAACACTTTATTAGGGTCGGTTCAGTCTTATCGGAGTCCTTAGTTTTGATGAGGCCCATTTTGTTGACTAGATTTGAGTCCCATCTATCACTAGATTTTTGAAGATTCTTATATAACAAATATATTAAACAAGGCTAAAAAAAGATTCTACTTTCAAACCTAAACATACCTTAAAAACACCAGCTTCTCGGTGCCTTACTATAGGTTTAGTGATTTTGGTATTTTTATTGAGGAGAGTGATTTTGATTTTATTTCAGAGAGGAGTTATTTTGGTTAGAGGTTAACATTTTACCTTTTCCTCTCCGGTCATTCTTCCAAGCCATTTCCGACGTTTGCTCCATCTTCTCCGTTTTCCCGGTAAGGAATTATTTAGAACTCCCTTGTGTTCAATTTTCATTCTTCAGGGCTTGGGTCAGCTCTTCTATTTGTGAGTGTTTTTCTCTGAGCAGTAGTGAATCTTTGCATTCATGAATAAACTTGATAGGGTTTTGCCAAGGATTAACTTAATGATACTATATTCACATGTAAGAATGAATAAACCAGTTATTATCAGATGTATTAAGGTTTATGTTTCTTGCAAATCCATTGGTCATACAATGTTTGGTGGATGAACAAAGGAATGATCAATGCTAAATTTGAATCTGAGAGGGAAACATCATAATTTAAGGTGTTCTATTGATCATGTCTTGAGTCTGTTTTTCTGTTTGTTTAAGTGCTCTTATAGTCTTGCTGAAGTTCTAGATTTGCTTATATCTTTTCATGCTACCTGAAAATTGTGTAACTTCATCAATAGCAACAAATTGCTTATCCACCCTTCTTTTTATCTAAAGCGCATTGCTTAGAGAACAAATTAACAATCAAAAAGATGCAGGGACATTTACAAGTGAAGGTTTTTGTGGGAGGAATAAGAAATCTAGGTTGGATGACTATGTTGGTGTAGTTAATGCCCATAATTTGGCGGTATTTCAGTGTGAGGATCTAATGAGTTTGACTGATACTAATGATGTTGAATCTTCTGTTAATTGCACATGTTTAATGTCGGTTAAAATGTTTAAGCTACTTTTTTTCCGTGCAGCCTTGGTACTAGACATGTTTGGTAGTAGTGAATCTTTGCATTCATGACTAAACCTGATAGGGTTATGCCAAGGATTAACTTAATTATACTATATTCATGTGTTAGAATGAATAAACATGCGCATCCCCTGATCTCAACGTCCATAGCAAGCAGCTTCGATCCTCCCGAATTCTCTTGAAACAATTTTCCTTAAGCTAAATATTTAAAATAAAAAATAACACAATCATCAAAATTCCCCAAATTTCATTACAACCCAGCTATGCCAAAACGAGCAACATTTCAAAACCGAAAAAAACACTATACTTAAAAAACAACGGCAATAGCGGGGTAATAGCGAGAGGAGGAGATGAACACGTACTTTGGATTTCTAGTTGGGATAATTATTAAAGGTATCGTGTACTTTAATCAAAGATCGGTGTCTTTCCTTCTCTCTGACATTCGCCCAGAATCGGGGACTCAAGTCCTTCACTTTTTCTTTGCACCACCTGCTTTGCGGTAGCACGGCCTAGTTAAAAACTCCTAAATACACTTTCCAGTAAAACCCCTCCACCCACCCAACAAGCAGCAAGACACCTAAACAACAAAATGGAATGCTGAAAGCAAAGGGAACGAAATCACAAGCAAAGCCTACAAAATTAAGACCAGAGTACAACAAATAGGCCAATTCACAAGCATTATAATAGATTTTTTCACCAATTTGAACGGACGAAAATAGTAAAGTAATTATCGACAAAGAATCAGTGAAGGTGAGTACGGCAGCACTAAAATCGCAAGAATCAGAGAAGACAAAAATTAGCATAAACAGCAGCTGAAACATGGCTTAAACAAAAGAAGAGGCACAACTATTGAAACAATGGAAGTTCAATTGATCAACAATTGTTTATTAGGCAAACAAAATGCATGGATCTTTTACATGTAAAACCAATTTCAATGGTTATGTACTAATTACACAAGAAAATGTTCCAATTTGCGAAACATACCAAAATCACAAACTGGAACTTCTATAATATGCTTAAATCTATTAAAAGAGATGCACTTCTTACAAAACACTCTCATTGTCTTTTATTATCAAAAATCAATACAATGTGAAGTGGTGTTGTAACAAGAGCTCAAAGAGTGCTCGATAAACGTCATTACATTCACAAATCAATAACCAGTTAGGTCCAAATGTCCTGAATGGATGAAAATCCATCAGGGAAATAGCAAACTAGATTTTTCTTTACTTTTGGAATCTTCCAATACTCTGCTTGTCTGCTCAGTCTGGTCAAGACGACATCCGATGTAACCAAGGTATGCAACAAACTAGTTATTACATCCTAAACATATCTTTGAAAATAAACAAAGCAAAAACAAAGCTGATAAAGTTTAAGAAAAACCTAACAACAACAACAAACAGTAACAAGAGATGTTACTATAAGCAAGCTGAACTTTCAGCTGGATAATTAGGAGCAAAATCTCTGATTATCCCACTAAAAAACAATCAGCACAAATGAGCAAAAGCTAAACACTAAAGAAGCACCCAGTAGCACCAAACACACCACCAAGCAGATACAAGGCTATGCAACAATCTCAAATTTAATACAACCTCGACACCTGATATAAAGTGCAGTCAAATGAAACTGATTCTCGATGCAGAACTCAAGTCTCAATCTGCAACCTTTGTCCAGATGTTCTGTATGCGCTTCAGCCACCCTAGTGCACAGGATGTCCAAATTGATCTGCAGGGTGCACAACTGGTCAGAGAACGAGTTGTCATCAAATATTATCACCACATAAAGTTTATCCATTTACCCCTCTTAATAACTTGTTGTGTTTTAACATATACACCGCCTGCTATGAGAAATTTTACGCTAACGATTGTGTTAAGTGGATTGATGTGATGCATAAAACTCTTCTCTACACACTCCTACCACGTGATAGAGAGTGAAAATGGTTACATAGTGTCCATACACTTAGAAAACGGTTGTACCTATAAATTTACTGCCTACAATTCTCGAAAATATCCAATCCCAAACCGACCATCAAAGGAAAACCAGTTTTATAGATCGGCATGCATGTAAAAGAAACTTGAGGCTGTGTAAATATCAAAACTCAAGGCTAACAGTAAACAGAAAGAGGAAAATTGGCATAAACCCTACATGGTGTTTTACGTTACAGTTTTTCAGTATTACAAAGGAGTCTAAAGTCTACAGCTTATTTTGTGTATTGTATGGGCGTTTACCGGAGTCTAAAGTCTAAGAAAATACATAAATGTCATTTTTTTGTGCATCAATACGTTGTGTGGACTAGAGTTTTGTGAGACTGGAGCATCTAAACACACCACTGGAATTCTGTAAAAGCAAATTGAACTATTTTATTACAACAAAAGAGAGGGATCGAGAAATAGTGTACCACCTCATCATCTCTGTTTAGTTTAAGCAGGCAAAAATTGCAATAGATAAGATGGTGGTTCTCTTGCAACTCTCCTTGCTTGCAGATGGGACACAAAATCACCTCCAAAGTCGTGTGACCATCCAAAAAATAAAGTTTTTCTTACAAATGAGGCTATTCGTCTAGTACTCGAGCATTTTAGATTAGGAGCCGTCACAAAAACTAATAGAAAATAGGGTTCATGGGTGGGCTCGATAAGTAAACGAGCTTAGTTGTCTTTTCTACGCCTACGAGCTTAAGTTACATACCTCAAGTATAAAGAATCCCAAAACGGCATGGTACACTGGATCAACTTACTCTATTCAACCCCCTTGTTCGTTCGTTATAATTTGATTTAATCCTTAAAACTTGAATTGCAAAAAAAATAATTACAACAATCTAACAAGTAACAAATGCGTCTTTGAGAGAGGGAGACTCTCCGTACAATTGTCGATTTTGGTGAGTTTGTACTTCGTGCATATATCGCATCTCGAACCGTGATTCTTCAATTCCCGTGCTTGTTTCTTGATTTTCTACTGAATTTAATGAGGTTTTCTCAACTTGATTTTGGGATCGGTTTATGCAAACTCGTAGTCAGCTTTCGTTTTGACGAAGGAAAAGCCGAAGATCAAGTTTGAGCTATCTTTTCAAAGGGAAATCGAAGAAATTGTAATAATGGCCGGCGAAGATAGACGGACATTGGCCGGACTACGCCATGCACCGTGCGATGCTTGTCAACCCGGCTATCGTCTTACCAGCCCATTACCGCACAAACTTTCGAACTCAAACCCCGTCTCATTCGGATGATGCGGCATGCATCAATGTTTCACGGGTTCCCTATCGAAAATCCTCACACACACGTACACACATTCCGGAGATATGTGGTACGACACGCATTCAAGGTGTGAGTGAGGATGTGATTAAACTTACTGCTTGTTTCCGTTCTCATTGAAGGGAGAAGCTAAAGAGTGGTATAGCTCTCTCCCTCCGGAATCCATTACCACCTGGGCTGCATTGGAGAAAGAATTTTTAAGCCAATACTTTCCACCGGCCAAGACGACCCAGAGTGTTTGAGGGAAATTTATAATTTCTATCAGCGGAAACGAGAATCTTTCTTTGAGGCATGGAAGAGATTTAAGGCTCTTCTTCGTAAATGCCCCCACCATGGGTTAGACTTGCGAGGGCAAGTCAATACCTTTTTCGGTGGATTGACCGAGCTCACCAAGGGGCATGGTCAATAGTTCATCGAGTGGGGCTTTCCTGAGGAGAACGCCTCAAGAGGGGTGGGCATTGTTCGAAGACATTGCCAAATATAATTATGCCCCTCTCCTTTCAAGGAACATTCGAGCACCACCACCTCCTCCTAGGATCGAGGAGGTGAAAATGCAGAACGAGATTTCCATGCTGAAGCAGCAGCTGGCTACGCTTACCACGTCTCCAAATCCGAGTTATCAGACTCCTTCATTTTTACAGAACTCTCAAGTTACGTAACGCGAAAATTGTTCTCGGTGGCCACATGGTTGGCCGGTGTCAATTCATGCCCCCCAATTCTTATCAAGTCAATGCGTCCCGAGAATCATGGACGAATTACAACCAAATACGCATGCCGAGGTATGTGACGATATGGGGAGCATACTTGCTCGTTTTACGTCCTATGATTGGACGAGCAACCGAAATCAATGCCTTCAATGCCAGCCAAATCAAAGGTTTGGTAATCAATTCAACGGCCAAGGCAACTTTCGAAACCGGGGTTTCCACCCAAATCAAAATCTAAATCCGAATTTCAATCAAAATTTCAATCAAAACTCGAATTTCAATCGAAACCCTAGTTTTAATCAGAACCCGAACTTGAATTCTTCCAATCCAAATCAAGGGTTAAATCAAAGTTGGCCTAACAATCCAAATCCACTGCATTTCAAAGTCGGTCCGGCCAACCTTTCTCTCCAAAACATTCGTAACTCTCAAGGTCCATCTCACGTTGATGATACGGAAGCTAGATTGGACTCCTATCGAAGGAGAGCGGAAGGAGCGAGAACAATAACTTCCGGAGGAGCAAAATAATAATATCCGGTTGTTGATGAATTCGATCAAGCACCTTGAGAAGCAAATGGGCGACCGGCAAGCTTCAGACCATCGGGGCGGATGCCAAACTCCACGGAGAGAAATCCCAAAGGTGGTCAGTCTTTTCTACGCCTATATGGCCAATGGCTAAATAGACTCACCTACAAATCCGGATACATTATCCGCTTTCACATAGATTTGTTCTTTCTATTGCAAAGTTCTACCACGTAAGGTGGATTTTTTATTTTTATTGATTGAAAACCTGATGATAAGTTACATACCTCAAGTATAAAGAATCCCAAAACGGCGTGGTACACTGGATCAACTTACTCTATTCAACCCCCCAGCAAAAATAATTACAACAATCTAACAAGTAACAAATGCGTCTTTGAGAGAGGGAGACTCTCCGTACAATTGTCGATTTTGGTGAGTTTGTACTTCGTGCATATACTGCATCTCGAACCGTGATTCTTCAATTCCCGTGCTTGTTTCTTGATTTTCTACTGAATTTAATGAGGATCTTTAATGTTTAAACCACCAAGATCTATGTTGGAGGCAGACTTATTAATGTTTTATATTCCAAGAATTCGTGAAAACAATGAAGCGGACGCTTACTCGAAAGAGGTCGAAACAAGGTCAGAATAGGTCGGGAGTAGGTCGAAAGAGGTCTAGAAAGGGAGGAAGCTTGTGTGGGTTGGTTACAAACTAATGGGATGACATACCGTTGAATAGGGTATTATTCATACTCACTATATGAATTAGGTAGTATTATATATTTGTGTGGGAAGGAACTCAAGTTGAGATAATGAAATTCCGCATCGATATTTCGCATTATGACAATCAAGCAATTGATTAACCATACTTACAGGCTAGCATGATACTTAATGAGAAAGTTTTAGAATAGCAAAATGATAATAGTAACCACTAGTTTTCATTTTTAGTGAAACAAACTAATGTCTTCTAAAAAGTCGTGTGACCATCCAAAAATTCAAGTTTTTCATACAAACGAGGGAGGCTATTTGTCAACTACTCGCATTTTAGATTAGGAGCCATCACAAGAACTAATAGAAAAAAGGGTTCACGGGTGGGCTCGATAAGTAAACGAGATTAGCTGTCTTTTTTACACCTATATGGCCAGTGGCTAAATAGACTCACCAACAAATTTGGATACATTTTCCGCTTTGTCACGTGGATTTGTTCTTTTTGTTGCTAAGTTCTACCACGTAAGGTGGATTTTTTTATTTTTGTTGCTTGGAATCTGATGATAAGTGACATACCTCAAGTATAATGAATCCCAAAACGGCAAGGTACACTGGATCAGCTCAACAACTTACTAGCAAAAATAATTACAACAATCTAACAAGTAATAAATGCATGTTTGAGAATGGAAGACTCTCCGTACAATTGCCGATTTCGGTGACTTTGTACTTCGTGCATATACTACGTCTCGGACCGTGATTCTTCGATTCTCGTGCTTGATTCTTGCTTTTCTACTTAATTTTCTGCTTTGTCACGTGGATTTGTTCTTTCTGTTGCTAAGTTCTACCATGTAAGGTGGATTTTTTTTATTTCTGTTGCTTGTAATCTGATGATAAGTGATATACCTCAAGTATAAAGAATCCTAAAACGGCGAGGTCGTTCAATTCATATTGGATTCTTGTCACGGACAATGATGCCTAACCCTTAGAAATATAACAAATATCTTTAACACATCTCAAAACAAAGGGTTTTTCAAAACTAAAGGTTAATTAGTTTCTTTGTGTGATGAAAATATCGACTACAAGGTGTAGAGTTAGTAGCCTCCATGTCTGCATGACTGAACATTGGTTTCAACTAAAGAGCTCGACGTGTACGTTGGTAAGAGGTCCATCCAGACCGTGGGAAGATTTATTAAAGTTTTTTATTCTAGGAATTCAAGAAAGCATGTTTCGGGAAGGATAGTAAATTGATGAAGCAATGAAGCATAAGCGTACTCGAAAGAAATGAGGTAGGAAGTAAGTCCGAAGAGGTCAAGAAAGGTGGCAAGCTTGTGGGAGTGGGTACTCAATTAATGGTAAGACATACCGTTGATTGGTGTATTATTTATACTCACTATATGAATAATAGGAATCAGGTAGTATTATGTGTGTGTATGTGTGAAGGAACTCAATTTTTGAATTAGGTAGTATTTTAACTATTTTCGAATCTCGCTTTTCGTTTCTATCAAAAGAAAGAGTTCATAGAATTTCTTTTCCGCATGTTGAAGCCGAACGCGATCATATAATGAGATGCTAAGTGGATTATTAACCATTTACAAATATTATTCTATTTGCAAGTCGACTGTCAAAGTGGATTATTAACTATTTTCGAATCTCGCTTTTCATTTCTGTCGAAAGAAAGAGTTAATAGAATTTCTCTTCCGCGTGTTGATGTCGAACGCGATCATATAATGAGAGGTTATGTGGATTATTAACTATTTACGAATATTATTCAAATTGCAAATCGACTATCAAAGTAGAAATGGTAAAAATAACCATGGGAAAGCTGATGAAAAACACAAGAACTTCCTTCTTTGCAATCTTTCAACCTGGTTTCAACTCTGAAACACTGGTATATATATGTACTTCAGTTTGTGCACATTTTATTCCATATAAATTTCATAAAACATATTTATTTCTTATTATTAATGTAGTTTATTTGAACATTTTTTGATTATCAAGTGAGGCATACATGTCTCATCACACTCCCTCATAATCAATGGTTCACATTCTTTTAAGTGTCAATTGAGTGTCATTTTTTAAGTGTCTTAACATTTCCCCTAAATTATTAGCAATCTTTTTCTCGAAATAAAAACACTTGAGTGTCCAAACCCGATGATGCCTCTTTTGTCCATTCCTCTACCATCTAAGCTATCTGAAATTGGGTGGGGGATCAGATCGGACGGGGAAGGCTTTGTAGTATATTCATTTCCTCACTCTTCTTTTTAGATCCTCTCTCAACTTGCTGCCACGGCAAAACCGAAAGAATTTAGGGAAAAGAAACAATAATGTACAGGATCTTCCTGAGCATGTCACCGTGAAGTAAGGGCAAGATCATTGCCCTAGATATACAAAAGAAGCGCAAAATCTCGCCGCTAAATGCTCATGAACTCTTGTCTGCTTCGCTGAGTATGGCTGTGCCTCACTCTATAACCTCGCCTTTCTAGTTCTTTGCCTGCTCCTGGTTAGTTTTTCCTTTTATTCTCCTGGTTAGTTTGGAGAATCAAGATTGAAATCAAGGAGAGATGAAGGTCTTTGCTGAAATCATTCATCCGGGCTTCAATAAGAGATTCATAGGTGGTGGGAAGGTTGAAAACAAAAAAAAAAGAGGGGTGCAAAAGGTAATTCAATAAATTGCTTTTAGACCTGGTTTTACAGTGGCCTAGAAGCTTGAATGATGGAGAAGAGCAGCTCTGCATAGGGTTTAGTCTCTTCAAAGAGGTAAGTTGAATTGAATGCAATCATTCAATTTTCATTAATAAATACTAAAAACCACCCCTCCCCCAAACAAACGGATGAAAAGATCCATTTCAGCCCCTCTTAGGAAAAGCCAGAGGTTGTGTTCTTCTAATGTAAATCCTTTTTATTTTTCAAATAAGTTTTCCCTGTTAGCTTCTAGAAATACAATGCCCCACAGTACAAGAAAAGCTAGGATCTAAGACTAAGTTGACCTATCAGATTCACTACAGATATGTTAAGCATATTAGACTCTCATCTGGAAACTCAAGGAAAGTGAGAGTGAAGGTGAACACAACACTGCTAACTACACAAGCAAGCAAGTAGACTGGCAATTTGACCCCCATCCACCTGCTGATAAGTTGAAAAGCACTCCCTGTTTGGACACACATGATATGATGCCCATGTATCTAGAATCCATACATCCTTATGCACTGCTGATTCAGACACTGCTAGGGCTAAATCTTCCTCAGAGTTCAGATCTTGTTCTGCCAAAACAACGGTACCATGTAGAGCACCCTGCTGCTTTCTTTTAGGACACTCCTTTTTCCAATGTCCTTGTTCCTTGCAGTAATTACAGACATCCTTGGCCTTGGGACCCTTGCAATTCTTCTTGGATTTTTTTTGTCCAAAATTCCCTGACCCCTTTCCAACTCTGCTGACTAAAAAAGTCCAGTAGACTGCTGACTGTCTGATCTTGCACCAGACGCTTTATGGCATAGCTCTCGAGCATGAAGTGATGACCTCACATCCTCCAATGAAACTGAGTCCTTATCAACAATAAAGGACTGCACAAAGTTATCATATAAAGCTGGCAATGATACTAACAAGATCAATGCAGCATCCTCATCCTCGATCTTAACATCAATATTCCTTAGATCCAGCAATATTGTGTTCAGCTAATCTAGGTGATCCTTCAGTTGAGTTCCCTCATGCATCATTAAGCTAAACAAACGTTGTTTTAACAACAATTTGTTTGTGAGAGACTTAGTCATATACAGACTCTCAAGCTTATTCCACAGCTTCTCAGCTATTTCCTGTTCAGCAACCTCCGTAATAATATCATCTGACAGGCACAACATGATTGTTGAATGTGCCTTCCCCTCCAGACTATATTTCTCAGCAGTGCTTCCTTCAGTTGAATTTGACAAAGGACCCCATAGACCTTGTTGCATCAACAAGGCACGCATCTTGATCTGCCACAGACTAAAGCTGTTTCTTCCTGTAAACTTGTTGATCATGATGTTTATTCCTGACATCTTATCACCCGGATAGCAGATTCAATCACAAAGATCCTACCTTTGATGATGATCTTCGTTCTGATCAAACCCTGCAACAGACCTCTTGAAACCTCGCTCTGATACCTGTTTGTTGAGTTTTAGATCTTCAAGAGTGATGACAAGACGTGATAGATGATCAATAAACAACAAAGTAAAATATAAACAAGTATAAAACAAGATGAACACAGATTTAACGTGGTTTTTGGCGTTGTGCCGACTACTCCACCGACGAAAGAGGATATTTTATTACTTTAAGGTTCTGAATCATGGATTACAATGCATATGGACAGTATTTATAGGTATGTACGGACAAACCCTAGCCCAAAAATGATTGCCTTGGTCCAAGCAATCATTGGCCCTAATAGCTAGACGTAATCCACGTGGATTAATGACAGACGAACAATTCCAGTTCCATTTGAACGGTAATAATTTCATGTGCAGACATAAACCGAATGTGTTCCACCAAAAGAAAAAAAAGAGTATCTTCAAAACCACAACTAGGGTCAGAAGGGGAAAAATGTGTCACAAGAATGCAGCATGTCCATGTATGACAGTAAGCTAGTTTTTACCTGTGTAAAGCTTAAGCGGATGCCGCGACTGTAAAAGTCTATGCTTTTTATCATAAAGATGCCGCAATCGGTCCTAATTCAAAAAAAAAAAAACAGTTATGTTCGAACAATGTGGGTGACATAAGAGTATAACTTTGACTATAAGATTAATTTATTCCCCGAGAAAATTTTGTAATACAAGTGTAATTGTAACATTTTCTTTAAATTATTAAGTTTTAAACATACCAGATTTTCCAAGATATCAGAATCAGTCAGACCAAGCGAATCAACATACTGGAATTTTCATTCCTTTATATTGATTATTCCCAAGGACAGTGATTAGGTTTGATGAGGGAACAAAAATCTGAAAAAAAAATTGTAAAGGTCAAAAGAAGATCAATGATAATAAACATTACTATAATAACTATTAAAAGAACAAAATTACCATGTCACAGTAAAAAATGTTGTATTTCAGCTTACTGCGAGATGTCCATCTCTCCACTTGTCGAAATTCATAATCAGTATGTCCATGGGTTAACTAAAGATATTTTAAATGAGTCATGGTAGAATAAGATTTGGTAAGCTGAATTTTGAAAAACATTGGATAATAAATAAATATACCTTTCCATAAAAAAAGTGTTGAAGTAATGGCATTTCATGAAGTTTTCGTCTCTACATTCTCTTTCCTTTAGCAGTGCTAAATACACATTAATCACCTATGCAACCAAAAATGCGTCAGATAAGCATTTAACTTAATTAACAAAAAAACATGTCCTTGATTCAGGTGTACAAGAACCAACGCCTCATGATTCAACAAATGACCTGGTTTAAAAGATCGGAACATAGTTCTATCAATGCTAATATTACTACCAACAAGATGAACCAATATATCATCATCCTTCCTTTATATATCACAAAAACGATTGTGAGAAATAATGAAATTCGATGACTAAATACACATGGAAAAGTCGGTATTAACCTTAAATGAGAAAAAAAGCCAATTTAACATCAGCCAATTCTTCCGCCGTTGGTAACATGAAAGCTTCTAGCACCTCCCTAGGCCTTTTCCTCAAATCATACAACCTCAAATCTTGTGCCACTACCAATAAAAATTTGGTTATTCAAACACTTTAAGTTTAGGAAAAAAGATGTATAAATAAACACTTAGAGTTTAGGAAGCAATACAAGAAACCTGAAAAAGTTTAGAAAATATCTACATCGTACAAACATTAGTCTAAATAAAGCAAAACCTTAAACCTCTAATTCCGGAGATAACTATCGATGCAACCAAATGCTCATCCATGACAAAAGTTGAGAAAAGAAAGAGAACAAATTGGCATACCGATTGCCCTTTTTCGCTTTTTTTGTTCTTTTACCAACACTTCTTTTGGCTCAAAAATCAGCACATCTGTCATGTTTAAAGCAGTGCTCTGCAGGGAAAAATTCGTTCTCACTTGCTGCTCACCCACCGCAAGTGAAAAACCCAAACGCAAGAATGGGGGTTTCAAAAGCAGACGATAACAACAAACAAAACGGTGGTTGAAATCGAACAGAAACCGTTCCACTCGAACATGGAGAAACGATTGAATCGGGCGAAGAAAGGAAGAGGGAAAGACGAAGGAGGGAAGGAGCGAAAATTATTATGAGGAGTGTTATAAAAAAAATTAAGAAAAAAATAACAGGAACGGGGATGTTCTTATTTTTATTAATTAATTGTTTTTATTTATTTAATTTGTTTTTAATCATTTTATTATTATTATATTATTATTATTATTATTAGAGGGGGTAAACATAAAAGAGTGATGGGAGCTCATGGTTGTACCTCTTTTAATTGGTACGACATAAACGACGTTGTTTTACACTACCCGAAGCGACAAAAACTTGGTCGTAGTAAGGAGAACGTGTATTTAATATAGTACCTCCATAGTATGATAAGGAGTTGACCATTTATTTTCGGTGTTTGACCATAGGCTATTGTCCATTACACTAAAACTCGAAGATATTTTACGATTCCTCCTGTCAATATTGTAGCAGATTTTAAAAAAAATATTTCAACAATAATCGTAAAATTAAAAGCAGGATTAATAAAATTAGCAAAATAATCTATTCAAGATGAAAGGATTCATAATTCAGCTTAAAAGCAGCAAATTTACTTTAATTAAAAGTAATATACAATATTAAGCTAAAAAAACCACGAGGTATATGTTTTAAAACACGGGTGTTTGAAAGAGATCTGAAAGCTAAAAAAACCCACGAGATATAATTTTACAACCTTGTTTCATCAATGGCACCATTATGCTTACAATTTTCTCCAACTGCTTCTGTGATACCCCGTATCTCCGAAAAGGGTATAAATGTCTTTTTACGATTTTATGTGTGTCTCAATAATTTAATGAGTTATGTTTTAATTAAATAAATAGAGTCAAGATATTTGTTAAAGGGTATTTTCGGTATTTTAAACGTGTTATTTTAGCATGGGCAAAACAGGAATTTTACACTCTCTATAAATACCCCTTATAACCCAAATCCTATTCATTTTCTCCTTTCCACCCCAATTTCCTGCAATTGAGAGAGAGAAAAAGAGGGAAAAAGAGAAAGAAAAGAGAAGAAGAAAAGAGAGGAAGATTCCGTCTTTCCGGTCAATCCAACCGTCGGAATCACAAACCATATTCACCAAAAATGCTTCCCTCGTCGAGAGCTTCGTTTTGATACAAGTTTTACTACAATCGGGTAAGAGTTTCGAAAACCCACTAGATCTAAGTTGTGTTCTTGAGCTTTCCCTTAGCTTTTTATGTTTTAAAGGTTGTAATGATCGTAGAACCTTGTTTTGTTTGCGAGCTTTCGAGTTGGTGGTTGAATCTTCAAGCTTTCTTCATGGTGTTCTTGGTGTTTTTGAAACTCAAGTTTGAAGAATCATCACTTGGTCTAAGGATTCGAGGTAAAGGGGTGTTCAACCGCGATCTAAATGTGTAAATTCGTGTTTTAGATCTAGCTTTTTGATATGAATAAATATGATAATGTTTAGTGATTCTAGCATGTTTTGGTAAGATTTTTGGTGCTGAAAGTGGTGGCAAAATCGCCATGGAAATGAGTTAAAAGTTGTTGTTTTTGATAATTTGCAAGCTCAGGACCACGCCTGTAAGAGGCAGGCGCACTCCTGACCAGAACAGAATGAAACAGGATACTCAGGAGTATGCCTGTCACTTACAAGCCCACTCCTGGCCTGGGCAGAATGCTCAGGATTATGCCTGTCACTTACAAGCCCACTCCTGACCCTTTTTTGTGTGAGAAATGTATTTTTTTAAGCACGTTTGAAGCATGTTTTAGTGTAAAACATTATGTGGTGTGTTGTAATGTTAGGTGTACGTGTTCTAGTGGCTTTGGCTTCGCACCGTGTCTCACGGGAGCATTGGAACGCTCTACACTTAGCCTTATGAGATGTTGACTTGAGTTCAATGTCGTAAATGTAACATGACGATGTTAAAGGTTCAGTTTCTGGTGTATTCGGCTCAGCACCTTGTGGAGACCCTCTGTAGGGAGATACTCGGGATCACCGGAAGCCTTATTTCTTAGCCTCGTGGATATTAGATTAGAATCTAATATTTCTGTGCAATGTGCTAATCTATGATCTAAGGTCGTCTAGGGTTTAGAGTCCTTAAGAAGCCTTTTATGTGTAATCTATTGGTGAATGCTTAACCACTTAAATAAGTACTTGACGTGTCTAAAAGCTAAAACGTGTTGATCTATGGTGAGGTACGTTTCAACCCCGCAACATGGAATCATTGCCATACGAAATGGCTATGAATCCAAGTTTTGTGCAATGCTTCCACATGATCTTGACATCATGCCACTTGATGGTGTTGAATGTGTTCGGATGCACGTTCTCATTCCGCTTAGTACCCTTGGTCAACATGTAACAAATGTCTTATGTGGTTGAGTCAACTAGTGAGAGTACTAGTAGAGTGTGGTGAGCGAGTGAAACATATATGTAATCATGATTGTTTGACTTGCCTTGTGATATTACTAGTATTGTTATTAATGTTAATCATTGTCTTATAGTAGGTGTAGATTCGGTGCTTCTACCCTTTGCTAAGTACGTTTGTACTTACCCTTTAGTTTGTTGTTTTTCTTCCCACCCCGAGAAGGTGGTTTTGTTGTAGGTTGAGTTCGCGATCGCTTAGGAGTGATTCCCGAAGTTCCAGCAGTTGATGTACACATTTTCTTTCTACCTTTCTTTTGTTGTTGTAGCAATGGTATAGAACCTTCTCTTTTCTTTTGTAATAGATAAGATAGATGTACCTTGGCTTGTAAAAAGATTTGAAATAGTTGAATGGATATTCAATCTTGTGTATTATTTATTGGGATTTTGTTTTAGTTGCAGCCCTGTGTTACTTGTCGATCGTTGTAGTGATCTTTTAAAGTTTTTCCCGAGTCTTTGTTTTCGTTTTCTGCATGTTCTCTGTTATTGTTGTTGATAGGCTTACGTATATAATCGATTTATTTTAGTTATATACGTGCCGGGCGTCTTTTCCGGTTAAGGACTCGGTATCCGGATCAGGGTCGTCACAGTTGGTATCAGAGCATGAAGTAAAACCGCTGCATAAGTTTAGATGTCTTAAGATGTAATCTTATCAAGTTTAGACCTTTAAGTTGTAGATTTTGAGGTTAGACTTTTCAAGTGTTAACCTCATAAGTTAGATCTTCTTAGTGCTAGAACTCGTAAGATTAGAATCCCTCAACTTGGGTAGTGTGACCTTAAGCTAAGTGTGAGTCTTTTTAAGTGAACCTTCTTAAGGTAGGAGTCTCAGGCCTACGTCTTAAGGTTGTGAACCTTCAAGTTGGGCTTCGTTAAAATACCTTTAATGAAATCTCTCAGTTTTCTTTAAACTTTACGGATCTTTTTTCATCAATGTTCTCTTTTGTTTGATTCATCATTTTTCAAGGATTCCGGCTTATTAATTTTCATTCAAACTTTTATTTTGATCATGATGTTGCATTGTCATTTGCACTTGAGCCCTTCAAGCTTTTTCATTCATAATGCGACCTTTTAATTCAAAATGTTCAATGATGGATGCTTTTGCTTCTAGCATACATTTTCCTCATCTTTTGTAACTTTACTCTAAGCATCACGGTCACGTGGTTTAATTTGCATGTTTGTTTTTACTGTACAACCGTTTTCCTTACCTGATAAAAATTGGAAGTTCTACTCATCATGAAAGGTTTCTTTTTCAAAAAGTTCTCCTTTTACATCTACATAACTTTTCAAAAAGAGTTACAATTTTGAATTTCAAAACAACATCTGGAATTTATGTTTGAACAAGAAATAGTGTTGATCATCTTTTCTTAATCCGTTTTCTTAATAATTCATACATGTTCAATGATTTGATCTTCGAATGTGTTATGACCAACACTATGATCTACATTCTCCCTTTTGACCCAAGTACGATTCGTTCTAGCTTTGAAAACAATTTGTAACCCAAGTTAGTGTCTACTGACATGGAAAAAGAATTTGATAAACATTTCTTTTGCACAAAGATAGTTGTATTTGACTAGTCCCTTCATGTTCATAGACATTCCGATTTTTGTTATCATTTGGCAAACTCCAAAATATGCAATTCTCATCTTTCTTCATTTTCAAAATCATTTTCATTTGAGTTATCCATGTCTTTAATTTTCAGTCATATTGCACGAAGTAATTTCAATTTCTCTTTTGCGTGATTTGAAATGGTAACCCCCACCTTATGGTCGTAGGGTTGTGGTATATGTTTTTGTTGTGTTCGGAAGAATAGTTTTGAGGAGTTGTTTCTCTAAGTTTAAGTTCTTCCTAGTCCTAGAAGTATAGTAAGAAGTTTGTGTGGGTTTTCGTTTTAACCCTTTTCCGGTCGTGAGTAAACAAGCATTTATCTTCCATCGCCCCACGTACGTTTTTGCTTCCTTCTAACCTTCACCAACCAAGTTTCCTCTGAATAATTGCTACCTCAGTTAAAAATTATTCCACCCATGTGCCCTGTTTGTCCTAAAAGTATATTACCCTATGCCTTCTTTATAAAAATGGGGTTTCAATGTTCTACTATTTTGAACTAAAGAAACAAACTTCTTTCTAGTTTTATGACTGTGGTATTAAATGTACAACTTCTTTCTTCAATCGAGTTGACAATATCTTTTTTGGTTCACTTGTGTGCATCTTTAGCTGTAAAAGGGATGATTTGTTATGGTTAATCTTTTGTTCTTAATAATGCATTCTTTTAAGTGTGTA
The DNA here is from genome assembly GCA_036785695.1 of Gentiana straminea. Taxonomy (NCBI): domain Eukaryota; kingdom Viridiplantae; phylum Streptophyta; class Magnoliopsida; order Gentianales; family Gentianaceae; genus Gentiana; species Gentiana straminea. Next base: position 483,101 of record JAVUPR010000360.1, on the reverse strand, counting down.
TCTTTGTGTTTGGTTACATCTCAAATTTTTTTGTAACAATCTCTTTTGGGTGTATCCACAACCTACCTTGTATGAACTTTTAGATTCTCGTTTCAAGAAAAGATAGCTGTTTACTGAGTTTCTTTCTATGTAGCTTCAGTTTATCTCATCTTTTATCAAGTTGGCACTCTTTGGTTTTTGGCAATTTGTCCCTTGTTTTAATTATTCAATTTGCATCCACATGAAGATTTTCAGTAATTTCTTTTGCATCGCTTCATGACTAATTGTATTCTTGATTTTAATCCAAAGAACCTTTTTATGGTAAAAACTCTTATCCTTTTCTTTTGCTTCCCTCAAGTTGTTCTTCATCTTTGGGTGCTCGAACTTGTTTTTCCAACCATTGTTGTTAAGCAATCTTTTTCAGGATTCTTGTGGACTCAAACTCTTTTGACAATCTAATCAATAACTAAAGTTTCAAACTAATCGTTTTAAGTCCAAACGTTCTCTTTCTCAGTTTTGGATGTTCTTAAGTTTGATGCTTGACATATTATGTTTTGGTTTTAATCCTTGACACTCCTATAAATGTCCATTGCTTTTCAAGCCAACAAGAGTTCTTCTCTAACCACCTTGTTTTACGAGATGCCTCTTCTTTTAAAGAATCTCAGCTTCAAGGAGTTTTCTAAAAAAAATATTTATACTCATCTCGAGCATTTTTTTTTAAATTCAATCCCCATCTGTCATTTTTGAATCAACTTTGGAACCTTTCTCTTCCCGAGTGCTAATTAAAAAAAACAAAAAAAAAGTTCCTTTTGATGTACCAATCAATCACCTAACCTTTTCAGAGTAAGAAAAGTTACCCAATCTGGGAACCTTCTGTTTGGCGTTCAATGACGTCATGCACCTTACTTTAAGTTTATCTTTTCTTGGTGACTATTCAGACATATTATTTGTTTAAGGGTTTCATACTCTCTTTTTTTAGTTTGCCTAGTTGTTTTATTTCACTTGTGCACAACTCTCCACCTTTTAATTCTTGTGGCCTAATAACATTTGTTTTAAATCCTTTCTGAAATGGTTATCTTAAACCCGGTTCATCAAAAGTTTGTTTTGATGTTACCCCTTATTCAAGATCAATTTTCATTTCTCTCTTTTGATATGAAACGCTTCAAACTCGGTAAATATGTTATATTTTGTGGTTTCTACTTCAAACAGTGTGTGGATGTTGTTTTCTTTCCTTTCAAACCGACAAAAGATTTTTTTTTTTCATAAAGTACCTCACCTTGTCTTTTGTGCTTTTGAAGTACTTTCTTTTAAAGCCCTATGTTATAATTGACGGAAACAAAATTTGTTTTTAGATTTTTGAGTGTTTTCATATCTATGCTTAATTTCAAGTTTTATTCAATAATACCTTTTAAAACTTGATGCTTTAGTTTTGATGCGAAAGTGTTTTGTTTTTCCCTTGGAGTTCGGACTCACTACCTGAAGTTGCCCTTAGTTTCAGAGGAGACCTTTTAAGTCCGTTTGTAAGTGTTGTTTTCCAGGTTAGACGAGGTAGGAAGAAATCGGTTAATGGAATAGTTCCTGGAAGACCTGCTTAAGCGTTAATATTAGATTGAAGGATGAATGGTTTCATCAAAGGTTTGGACCGGGATGTGGTTTTGATGATATAACGAGTATTGGCGAGATTGTCAAGCTGGTTGTGGTCAAGTTTTCTGATTCAGGAAGTATCTCTTGAAGTTTAAGGTAATTTGTGTAAGACTAGGGTGTTTTAATCGTAGGTATGGAAATTTCTTGTTGGTGGACTAGGTTGAGGAAAAACCTAGTAGGCTCGAAACCCGATCCTTCTTGTGTGATGTCTCTCTTTGGAGTTGTTCTTTTAAGGATGTTGGATAAGATGTGAAGTGCTGATAGACTAAACCGTAAGTGTTTTTTAAGGGATAGTGCATGCTAAGTTGAAACGTCATGTTGGCTTATGTATGTATCTTGTGGTAAGAAAAAGTGTTTGATGAAGAAAAGTTTAATCTGGATCTTAGAATCTTTTGAAGACAAGGAGGAGTGTAATGATAAGCATGAAATGTTTTCCGGTGTGGTTGTGTAGTAATAAGTTTGGATGTGAGTGGGACCTTAGAGATGAACCGTGGAGAGCTTTGTGGTGGATAGCTTAGGTTTGGAAATGTTTGTTGGTTTGAGCCTTGTTTAAGGTGGGCAACTTCTGGCGAGTTTCGAGGACGAAACTTATATAAGGGGGGAAGAATGTGATACCCCGTATCTCCGTAAAAGGTATAAATGTCTTTTTACGATTTTATGTGTGTCTCGATAATTTAATGAGTTATGTTTTAATTAAATAAATAGAGTCAAGATATTTGTTAAAGGGTATTTTCGGTATTTTAAACGTGTTATTTTAGCATGGGCAAAACAGGAATTTTACACTCTCTATAAATACCCCTTATAACCCAAATCCTATTCATTTTCTCCTTTCCACCCCAATTTCCTGCAATTGAGAGAGAGAAAAAGAGGGAAAAAGAGAAAGAAAAGAGAAGAAGAAAAGAGAGGAAGATTCCGCCTTTCCGGTCAATACAACCGTCGGAATCACAAACCATATTCACCAAAAATGCTTCCATCGTCGAGAGCTTCGTTTTGATACAAGTTTTACTACGATCGGGTAAGAGTTTCGAAAACCCATTTTCTAGATCTAAGTTGTGTTCTTGAGCTTTCCCTTAGCTTTTTATGTTTTAAAGGTTGTAATGATCATAGAACCTTGTTTTGTTTGCGAGCTTTCGAGTTGGTGGTTGAATCTTCAAGCTTTCTTCATGGTGTTCTTGGTGTTTTTGAAACTCAAGTTTGAAGAATCATCACTTGGTCTAAGGATTCGAGGTAAAGGGGTGTTCAACCGCAATCTAAATGTGTAAATTCGTGTTTTAGATCTAGCTTTTTGATATGAATAAATATGATAATGTTTAGTGAAGATTCTAGCATGTTTTGGTAAGATTTTTGGTGCTGAAAGTGGTGGCAAAATCGCCATGGAAACGAGTTAAAAGTTGTTGTTTTTGATAATTTGCAAGCTCAGGACCACGCATGTAAGAGGCAGGCACACTCCTGACCAGAACAGAATGAAACAGGATACTCAGGAGTATGCCTGTCACTTACAAGCCCACTCCTGGCCTGGGCAGAATGCTCAGGATTATGCCTGTCACTTACAAGCCCACTCCTGACCCTTTTTTGTGTGAGAAATGTATTTTTTTAAGCCTGTTTTGAAGCATGTTTTAGTGTAAAACATTATGTGGTGTGTTGTAATGTTAGGTGTACGTGTTCTAGTGGCTTTGGCTTCGCACCGTGTCTCACGGAAGCATTGGAACGCTCTACACTTAGCCTTATGAGATGTTGACTTGAGTTCAATGTCGTAAATGTAACATGACGAAGATAAAGGTTCGGTTTCTGGTGTATTCGGCTCAGCACCTTGTAGAGACCCTCTGCGGGGAGATACTCGGGATCACCGGAAGCCTTATTTCTTAGCCTCGTGGATATTAGATTAGAATCTAATATTTCTGTGCAATGTGCTAAGCTATGATCTAAGGTCGTCTAGGGTTTAGAGTCCTTAAGAAGCCTTTTATGTGTAATCTATTGGTGAATGCTTAACCACTTAAATAAGTACTTGACGTGTCTAAAAGCTAAAACGTGTTGATCTATGGTGAGGTACGTTTCAACCCCGCAACATGGAATCATTGCCATACGAAATGGCTATGAATCCAAGTTTTGTGCAATGCTTCCACATGATCTTGACATCATGCAACTTGATGGTGTTGAATGTGTTCGGATGCACGTTCTCATTCCGCTTAGTACCCTTGGTCAACATGTAACAAATGTCTTATGTGGTTGAGTCAACTAGTGAGAGTACTAGTAGAGTGTGGTGAGCGAGTGAAACATATATGTAATCATGATTGTTTGACTTGCCTTGTGATTAGTAATAGTATTGTTATTAATGTTAATCATTGTCTTATAGTAGGTGTAGTTTCGGTGCTTCTACCCTTTGCTAAGTACATTTGTACTTACCCTTTAGTTTGTTGTTTTTCTTCCCACCCCGAGAAGGTGGTTTTGTTGTAGGTTGAGTTCGCGATCGCTTAGGAGTGATTCCCGAAGTTCCAGCAGTTGATGTATACATTTTCTTTCTACCTTTCTTTTGTTGTTGTAGCAATGGTATAGAACCTTCTCTTTTCTTTTGTAATAGATAAGATAGATGTACCTTGGCTTGTAAAAAGATTTGAAATAGTTGAATGGATATTCAATCTTGTGTATTATTTATTGGGATTTTGTTTTAGTTGCAGCCCCGTGTTACTTGTGGATCGTTGTAGTGATCTTTTAAAGTTTTTCCCGAGTCTTTGTTTTCGTTTTCCGCATGTTCTCTGTTATTGTTGTTGATAGGCTTACGTATATAATCGATTTATTTTAGTTATATACGTGCCGGGCGTCCTTTTCTGGTTAAGGACTCGGTATCCGGATCAGGGTCGTCACAGCTTCAAATCAAGCAATCCATCAGATGTCTTTAGCTTCTTCAGAGGCGGGACTGCAAAAAATCAACCATATTCGAGTAACGAAATTACGGTTTCACTAGCAAACTTCAGTGCTTTATAGCAACAGAGGCAGATAACAATTTATAGGGGGATTTGAATCGGGTACCCTGATGTGGGGTGCATGTTTTAATTATGTTCTGTATCATAATTTATATGAATTTGGTGTAATATTCCGATTTTCGGGAAAGGGCAGACGTGTCATTTTGCGAAAACAAAATATTATTATTTCTTTTCTTTTATTGGAGTTAAGTATTTTATGGATTTTATATATATGATTTTCGAGTGATATGTATACAATTAAAAGGATTATTCTGAATTTTGGTAATTAAGGGTGTTTATGGAAAAAGGGATTTATTTGGGAATCGTATTTAAGGGAAATTTACACACAATAATCCCATAACCTAATCAAAATCAGAAATTCAGTTTTATATCTCCCTCTCTCTCTGCGCAATTATGAGGAGGAAAATAGGGCTTGGATAGTTTTCGTGATTTCTGAGGCAGAGCTTAACCGTTTTCAGATCAGACGAAAGATTTGGGATCGTTGTGAGAAGGGCAACGTTTGGATATCAGTTTGTTGGAAGGACTGCAGATTTTCTGAGGCTATTTGGATCTGTTTTGGAGCAGCAATTAGGTAAGAAACTCTTCATATGATTTTGGTTATAATTCGTAAAGTTTAGATTATGATTTGGAGGCGTGTAGATGCTAGTAAAAGACGTGTTTTATGTTGATCTAAGGATCATAGATGCTATGGTTGATTAGATATAGTTTCTACGTTTTTTTTCTGGGAGTAATTTGATGCCAAATAGGTTAGAAACGGTTCAGAAATCGAGTTTGACGATCTTAGCGTTTTGGGAAAAACCCAGGCGGACGGGCGTCTGCAATAGGTGGACGGGCGTCCGAGACCCTAGTAGCCTGGACGGGCGTCTGAAATAGGCAGACGGGCGTCTGAGGTGAGATTTTCGATTCAGGATGTAGCTGTTTTAGACGGACGGGCGTCTGAGGTTTAGTGGACGGGCGTCCGACTACGGACGGGCGTCCATAGGGTTCAAACGGGCGTCTGGTCTGTTTTGCCATGGCTGTACGGTTTTATCATTCTAGTTTGGTTTCGGGTTACATAATCATGTTATAACTGTTTTAAACCTTAATTTATGATATGGTAATATTGGATAACATAAGAAATTAAGCCTGAATTGAGCTTCTGATTCGTTCAGTTAAAACACCGAATGTACTCTTAAAGGGAGTTGAAGTTCGGATCCGTCGGAAGAGCATGATAGGCTTGTGCTTTGATGAATTAGCATTCATCACTGTCTGTGTAATTGCTAGGCCTTGTTAATGTCTAAGTGGTCTAGGAAGAGAGTTGTTATCGTAAGGGAGATTAATTGAAAATACTTAGGTGGCTAGTTAATCACCCTAATAAAATATGTACTTGACTAGTAAAAGATTAAACAACATGTCTCTCTTGGATAGGCACCAGTCTATAATGCGATGTGTGTGCTACCTCTGAAGGTGGAAGAACCCGTAGGTCAAAAGAACCACAAGTTCGGGGGACTCCGCTGAGGTGTGCGTACTATCGGAGCCTACCTAGTCTAGCCTCCGTGGATATTGGTGTGATCCACTAATATGTTGCAATCGATATCTCCTGGTGGATATACATCAGGCGTAGTGCCCTTGAGTGCGGTTCTAACATAGATAAGTTAAGTAGAAACGTTTAGTCAATTCATGTTGATGGACATGAGATGAACCCTAGATTGAGTCGGTCAAACTTAAACAACGAAACTTTTAAATATCTTTTCCTTATAAATTATAATTGTTGTCATAGCTTCTCTTTCTTATTAAGTACGTTGTACTTACCTCAAATGCATGTTTTTCTATGTGTTTGAGGATGAGAAGACGAACAGGTAGATAACGTTTACGAGGAGGAGTTCGATGATGACGTTTGAAGACCTTATTGAAGACTTTACTTTTATTATTTTGTTATTTGTTTATTAGACTGTTTAGACTTTTGGTCTTTCGAGACTTGTAGTACCGTTACATTTCTTTTGGATTTCGTACTTTCCTTGAATGTAATAAATTACATTTCTTTCTATAGATTTCATTTCTATTCTTGGATGTTGGAATTTTTATACCCGAGTCTTTTGCTTCCGTTGGCTTGTTTTTGATACGACGTAGTAGAGGCTTACGTATAAAGTGAATTTATTTTTATTTTATACGTGCCGAACGTTCCTTTTCCGGATAAGGACTCGGTGTCTGGGAACGGGGCGTTACATTTGGTGTGGTGGAAGGAATATTCTCTAGAGTTGAAGTGAGTTTAGCTTTACCGATCGAGCTCGTTGGATCGGTACATTTAATCCATTATTATCAACGGCGGAGATTACCATTGTGGCACAACTATTGTTCCTCTATCATTACTCTAAAACCGGACCGTAAAACAACATTTTCGAATCTCAGTGAGATCATCATAACACTAATTTTTTAACAACAAAATGACATAATTTAACAACAAAATGACATCGTTTCAATATCCATAATTATATTTTTATTATCACTATTTTTTTTTTAATTTTTGGCATCACACCTTAATGTCAACGCCACCGAAATATATATATATATATATATATATATATATATATATATATATATATATATATATATATATATATATATATATTAGATGTCGTTAAGGTGTGATGCCAAAATGTCAACGCCTTCAATCTTTCATTCACTTAACCTAAAGCCCTAGGGAAATTCTACCCTGGAGACTCCAATATGGAGAGACACATAGGTGGCTTCATCTGGACCACACAGTTTACTTCTGCAATAAAACTGTGTGGTCCAGATGAAGTCATATATGTGTCTCTCCATATTGGTGTCTCCGGGGTAGAATTTCCCAAAGCCCTAAATCGCTCCCAGCCGCTTCCCCAGCTCACTTCGTAGCCACCCGTCTTCTCAGCTTCCGGTTCTTGTGGATGATTTTATACTATCAAGCAAATGACGAGAACTGATCAGGGGAGTAGGTGAGTGAACTACATCGGATTCCTGAAGCCTGAAGAGTGAAGACGCATCGAAACTCCACCACCGGACCACCATCCACCAAGTTGCACTTTTTGCTTGTCAAAGAACGAAACTAAAGATTCGATGGCTGCTGCAACTATGTTCATCTTCTGAGTTCCGTGAGTAATTTTTTCTCTTTTCAAGTTTTATCTTTTTTTTCTTGTTGTTGTGAAAAATTGAAAGGAACATGAACTGAAATGGAACTGGAATTGAATTACTTGTTTTTGCTTATGGATTTACTGAGTTGCTTCTACAATAAAAAACTAAATTTGAATAACTTAAACTAGATAAACACTTTGAAAGGAATTAGACTACTCTAGGGCTCTTGATCACTTCACACTCCAACTTTAATCCATAACTGCTGAGAATTCAATCTTTATCTTGTTTGTTTGAACAAATTGCACAGCTGTAACCTCAATAATTAAATATGTATTTGAATGCACTTTAACTGTTTGACAATAGTCCTCTTCCACTTCAACTGTATACTTCGTGGCTCGTCCCATTCTTACACTTGTTGCCTTTTATGGAAACTTCACTTTTATGGAATTTGCTCATCATTTGCCTTTGGCTGTAACTTTCCTTTTTCAATTGCACTTACAAAGAACTGCTTGCTTGCATTATTCATTTCACTTCACTTTTGCTGTTGCTTTGCCATGTAACTGCATGGTGTTGATATGCATGGTTTAATATCATGGTTTAATAGTTGTATCATTCCAAACAAAAGACACGATCTAATATGAAGGGATGAAAGTGTGGATAAGTGTATACGTATAGATGGAATAGTAGAAAACTTGATCTGGCTTACTTACGACCATTTTGCCCTTGTTAAAGGCCTTAATATTGACCCCGTTGTGCACCATATGTACCTTCCCTTGAACATCTTGTACCCTTTTTATCTGCACTCATAGATAACATGCTCTAGTATAAGTTTAATTTTGGCTTTGCTAATGTTGTACTTATTTGTCAACGTTGATTATGTATGTAAGTTCAACTTTGCACATTTCCCAATCAAGTATACAACTATCCTGTTCACTTTCTGTCAGCATTTTGCTTTTCATTTCTATCACGGTTTGAAAGCGGATATTTGAAAGCAATTGCACCGTTGACAATGAGGGCAAACATACCTAGATTCTAGAAATGAAGGAAAGGTGTTTCAGGACCACAAAGTAAATCAAACACATTTAAGAAAATAGATTCAAAAGAAAGAATTAATCACCTTAGAACACCAATTGAGATTAATCAAAAATTGCGAATAAACAGCTGAAGCCTCATGCTGGTCATCAAACTTACAATGTATGGCATTTGGAAACCCTGAGACTTCAGCTTTGCACCTTTCCCAATCCGTGTAAATGCCAGGATTTTCACCAACAACACGACATACACCTTGCCCATCTCAAAAGAGAAAATATACTAGACAAAAGACAAACGTGTCAAATAAGGAATTCAATAATGTGTTGAAATACAAAGCTGAAGTCATAGGATTACAAGTAGTTTGGATTAATGATATATAATTATCCTGAAATTGTACTATACAAGATCAAATATTCTAGCTAATGAAATATTACTACCATTCTTATGTCGATATAATCATCCATATCTATCTTAAGTTTCCAAACCATGAGTGAAAAATGCTACTTGCTCAAAAAAGCTTGTTGCACCTTTATGCATACCACGTAGTAGGTCAGGGGAAAAGGTAAAAGTGTAGCATTATGGCGCTTTCAAGTTTGAGCATTATTTTAGGGTGACTGTACGAAATTCCTTTTTTGATTCATCATAGTACAACGAAACTTATTCTTCACTCCATTTCCCTAGACAGAGAATGCTAACTAGATTCATCAACTGATGCACCTGACTATCATGTAAAATTCCTCTTAGTTTAGGATTCAGTTATCAGCTAGCTGAGTTTTAATTAAGTGTTTAACACGTCTAAACTTGGGATTGTATTCTCCTTAAGATTCGGTTCAGCTCGTTCTTACTGTTTTCCTCCCCTCTCCCCCACCGTCCATACAATGACATATATTCACTCTTTGTTTTTGGATACAACAATAGTATATATTTATTTATATACACTTTATTAATTGATGTATTTTTTATTAGTTTTTTGAAAAAAAAAATCTTTTATTAAGGTAAACTCGCTAAAACATCGGAGATTACATCATGCGCATGGGCGGTACCCCAATGCCAAACCATGCCTAGTTAGTAACTATGGAGGAACATTACAAGTCCGTTTAACAAAAGTAAATCTACAGGAAATAAAACTATATTTAGCTACTCTCAGTTCACAAGATTTCATTTTTCATGTATAGCAAAATTATCGCAATTTTGATGCGTTTCCAACAAGTACATCAACACAGTACCAAAATACTATATAGCAAATAAAGCAAGCAAACTCTATCCAAAAAAAATCTGAGAAATTATCGGGCTAAGAGCAACAGAAGAGATAAGCTTAGGTCTGCTTCTACCTGCAAATTCAAGGAGAAAACATCAGTGAAAATCAAACAATTCCTTACTTTTGAGTTGACGCATTACAATATTTTGTTACTAATTACACCATAACAACGAAGCAAAGACAAAACAGAGGGATGAAGACAAAGATTTGTGGGGGAAAGAAGGTTCAAATAAAAAGTTCAAATGTTGTAAAACAAAGAAAATAGTTTGACAAACACTAAGATCTTACTAAAAGCAATAAACCAAAAATTAATGGTTAGGAGACAAAGTTCATTCTCATGGTAATCCATATATTAATCCTCCAAGTATTCCTCACATGCATATGTGTACCTACAACGGTCATCATCCCAATATTCTCCACATGCATATATGTACCAACAAAGGTCATCATCCCAGTATCCATGATAAATATCAAAATGACCAAGAGTCTATGAGAATTAAGGACACTGTAGCACACTGGATCAGCTGAACAACTTATAAGAAAAAATAATTACAACAATCTAACAAGTAATAAATACGTGTTTGAGAGAGGGAGACTCTCCGTACAATTGTCGATTTTGGTGACTTTGTACTCCATGCATATACTGCGTCTCGGACCGTGATTCTTCAATTCCCGTGATTGTTTCTTGCTTTTCTACTGAATTTAATGAGGATCTTTAATGTCTAAACCACCAAGATCTATGTCGGAGGTAGACTTATTCAAGTTTTTTATTCCAGGAATTCGTGAAAACATTGAAGCAAAAGTTTACTCGAAACAGGTCGAAACAAGGCTGGAATAGGTCGGGATAATGTCGAAAGATGTCTAGAAAGCTAGTAAACTTGTGAGGTTGGTTACCAATTAATGTTAAGACATACCGTTGAATTGTGTATTATTCATACTCACTATATGAATAAAAGGAATTAGGTAGTATTATTTATTTGTGTATGAAGGAACTCAAGTTGAGATAATGAAATTCAGCATCGATATTTCACATTATGACAATCAAGCAATTGATTAACCATACTTACAGGCTAGCATGATACACAATCAAAAAGTTTTAGAATAGCGAAATGATTATAGTAACCATTAGTTTTCATTTTTAGTGAAACAAACTAATGTCTTCTAAAATGTCGTGTGACCATCAAAAAATTAAAGTTTTTCATACAAATGAGGGAGGCTATTCATCAACAACTCGAGCATTTTAGATTAGGATCCGTCACAAGAACTAATTGAAAAGAGGGTTCACGGGTGGGCTCGATAAGTAAACGAGCTTAGCTGTCTTTCTTACACCTATATGGCCAGTGGCTAAATAGACTAACCTAAAAATCTGGATACATTTTCCGCTTTGTCTTGTGGATTTGTTCTTTTTGTGGCTAAGTTCTACCACATAAGTTGGATTTTTTTATTTCTGTTTCTTGGAATCTGGTGATAAGTGACATACCTCAAGTATAATGAATCCCAAAACGGCGAGGTACACTGGATCAGCTCAACAACTTACAAGCAATAATAATTACAACAATCTAACAAGTAATAAATGCATGTTTGAGAGAGGGAGACTCTACGTACAATTTGTGATTTTGGTGACTTTTTTACTTCATGATTTTCCGCTTTGTCATGTGGATTTGTTCTTCTATTGCTAAGTTCAACCACGTAAGGTGGATTTTTTTATTTCTGTTGCTTGGAATCTGATGATAAGTGACATACCTCAAGTATAAAGAATCCCAAAACGGTGAGGTCATTCAATTCTTATTGGATTCTTGTCACGGACAATGATACCTAACCCTGAGAAATATACAAATATCTTTAACACATCTCAAAACAAAGGGTTTTTTCAAAACTAAAGGTTAATTAGTTTCTTTGTGTGATGAAAATGTTGACTACAAGGTGTAGAGTTAGTAGCCTTCATGTCTGCGTGTCTGATCATTGGTTTCAACTGTAGAGCTTGACGTGTACGTTGGTAAGAGGCCCATCCAGACCGTGGGAAGATTTATTAAAGTTTTTTATTCTAAGAATTCAAGAAAGCATGTTTCAGGAAGGATAGTAATTGAGGAAGCAATGAAGCGGAAGCGTACTCGAAAGAGGTCGGGACAAGGTCGAAAGAGGTCGGGAGTAAGTCCAAAGAGGTCAAGAAAGGTGGAAAGCTTGTGGGAGTGGGTACACAATTAATGGTAAGACATACTATTTATGAGGCATACCGATTGACGAGCCGAGTTTTTATCCCGACCTGTGTCACATCTTATGAAGAAATCTTTTATGGATAGGCCCCTTTCAATGACCTTAGTTATATGAATTTGGACTGTGTATCAATTATAAACGTAGTTAAAGACCTGAGCTCGATTATGTTCATGAACAGTTCGGTACGCTTAACAGAAAGAACAAATACACTATTAACATCTAGCTTTGTTTCGAGTCATGTTTAATATATACGTTACATAGCCATTACATAACACTCAAAACCATAACCTAAAACCCTAGAGATGTATGGGTTTGGAAATAGGACTTTGCATGCTTCCCATAGGTTTTAAGAGTGTTGCATTGGTTTTGTGAGTTTCACGTAGGTTCTACCCAAAATATTCTAAAGTCATCATGAGACACTCACGTTTCATGGGCGTTTAAGTAAACAAAGTATGTTTAGCTTTGTTTCGAGCCGTTTATAATATATACGTTATATAGCCATTACAATGACCATTACATAACACTCAAAACCATAACCTGAGCTCGAATATGCTCGATGGTCTGTTAAAGGAGCCTATCAACAAAATGCTTTCTTCATAACGAACGAATATGTTCGTGAACAGTTCGCTTCGCTTAACAGAAAGAACAAATAACCTGTTAACATCTAGCCAAAATATCTAAAGTCGTCGTGAGACAATCGCATTTCATGGGCGTTTAAGTAAAGACATCATTTAAACGCGGGTGTTTCAATGGTATGTTAATTTTTGAAAGAAGAGTTAAATAGAAATCAAAAATCAAGTGTTGTTACAGAGACTCGGAGTTTTTTTTGTGAAATGAGATATCCCCAGGATATCTCAGATATCCACCTGGATATAAGGTCAGTGGCACCATGATAATTGGTGAAATTTGGGTAATGAGTGCCCCCTCTTGCAGGTCAATGTGTGCCCCCGCTCTCTACCTTCAAAATGCTCTGATGAAGAACGCTAGTTCCTCACATCGGATTAAACTTAGCACCAGTTGTGCCCTTTGTAGTTCTCTATCTAGATTTTCATTATACCTATTCCATTCCGATCTTCTGGAATAGGTGGGAGCAGGGTGTAACTTTCCTCGGCCTCCTCTCAACATGGCTTACAGCCATCTAAGCCTGATAGAGCGTTATCGGCGACCAAGCCTGACAGAACGTTGTCGGCAATTAAGCCTATCCGCTACGATGCACAGCAACTTGTTAGTAGTTTGTAGTCCAAACGTCAACTCTGATTCAAGCCCGATAGAGCATTATCGACATCTCTCTATTACAAACAACAATGCTAGGGTATGTTGACTTCTACTCTCTGCCTTGGTGGACACGCCAGGCACAGAGTAGGGGGCCATTGATATACCCGAACTGGATTGGTGCCCTGTTCATCAAGATTGGGCCAACCACCACAGCCCAATAACTGATCTTGGTCCTCTATTCCATTAATCCGCAATTCGTAAGCCGGATCTTACCCAACGTTCGTAAGTCGGATCCTATCCGCTATCTGTAAGCCGGATCATGTCTGCTATCTGTAGGCCGGACCCCTTCATTACTTGTGATATCTACCCATCCAAACATGCTGACTTCAAGGCAAGGTAAATATGAGTCCGACAGTCTGAACTCTAAGTGATGTCCATTACTTTTCAGAACATACAAGAAATAGTATACATCATGGAATGTTGATTTAAAACTTTAACGGTGATTAGGGGAGAGACCAAAAATTCCCCTACCATCACACAGTGATAATGGTAAAACAAAGCATTACCACATAATATTTTTGTGGAAGTGGTCATTTCGCACCCACCATTTGAAAATTTTCACTTCCGTGAACTTTTATACCCTAATACATTCTTAACCTACTCTCAAGTGTAGTTTAAATCCAATAGAAAGTGATTAAATTTTAAGAAATCAATCTTTATATAAACAAATTACCTTCATTGATCAATAATTCATGCCTCTTTCTCCACTGTGCATTGTACGCAACATAGTTAGTGCCCTTTCTATTATAAGTAGCCCAATCCCGTGGTCCCCTAGGACCAGTACATTGAACTGTCTTTGCTCGAACATCATCATTAAATGTAGAAATGCTTTCGTTTAGACCGAACTGCCTTGGGCTAGTGTTAGGGCGATGGTACGCTGCTTGCTCGAAGCAAATCAGAACAGTTCAGGACATGCCCAAATGTCTCGGCTCGTCAGCTCGGCCAGTGATACAATAATGACATCAGTCGTATGGCGGGTTCGTCTCGGACAGTGATACACTAATGACATCCATCGTATTCAATAATGACATCCGTCGTAAGGCGGGTTCGTCTCGGCCAGTGATACACTAATGGCATCCATCATATGGTGGGTTCGTCTCGGCTAGTGATACACTAACCATAACATCAACGTAAAAGCTATAACCCTAAACCCTAAGAAGCACCGATCTGACGAGCCGCATTTTGATTCCGACCAGTGTAAGGTCGGTACAGTCTTATCGGAGTCCTTAGTTTTGAAAAGGCCCATTTTGTTGACAGGATCATTTAATAAAGATTCGAGTCCCATCTATGACTAGATTTTTGAAGATTCGTATATAACAAATATATTAAACAAGGCTCAAAAAAAGATTCTGCTTTCAAACCTAAACATACCTTAGAAACACCTGCGTCTCAGTCCGTATGTTACTTAACCACACTGCAAACGGATATTTGAAAGCAATTGGCCTAGAATTGTAGGGAGGCAGCATACCCATAAACTGTATACTGATTTTCCCCCGCATCAACTTTTAACTTACTAGACAAAGTCCTTTTAAAAACTCTCGGCCCCATGGATAGTTAACGAAACTATCCATATCCTCTGCCATATCAAGTATACCCGGATATATAGAAGCGGTTGGCTCCGATGCAAAAAGATATCCCTCCACAAAGCGGCATAGGCCAAGCTTACACACGTCCTTTTCATTTGTACAATCATTGAGAGCTTTGCGCAAGTCCATACAGCTTATATTCTTATCATCTCCAAAATACTTTTTTGCCAGCCCTTCCCCCAGAAGGTTGACATCTCTATTGGCTGGCGGATCGCTAAAGTACAAACCTATACGGCAAAATCCATCTCGCCAAAACGGCATAAAGTTGATCCTACAACAAACCTCAACTCATGATCATCATCCGAAACTATCTTCCTAAGCATTAAGGCATGTATGGTCAAACCCGAAAAAGAAAAATTCCGTTCTTCGAAAAATTGTTTGAATTGATCTATACTTTTGACTTTGTCAATCAGACCATAAGCGTCGAACTTCTTCTTCACAAGTTTAAGTATTGTACCACTTTTCCATGAAACCTGTGCATGACCATGCCTTTCTAATGGCACAAGTAGTTCAGCCATTGCCACCTACCATTACAAAAAAAATGCCTCAAAGACCCGGGATATTGGTGCCCTCGATAGAAGTTTTACAAAGCTTCTGGAAGCCTTGAACATAAATCAAAAGACCCATATTGAAAATCTAATAGATTGGCATATATAGTTGAATTGGCAGTTAAGGAGCAGGGAACACTCTTTGTTTTTTGGATACACACGACTGTTTCAAGTTGATAAGTATGTAACTATAGCTCAGGCTACAATAGCCTATACTACTGGGGAAGCTTCAGTTGATGTTGGCGAGGAACTTACACAAATTCATAGTCATAGGTTTCAACTGTAGAGCTTGACGTGTACATTGGTAAGAGGCCCATCCAGACCGTGGGAAGATTTTAAATGTTTTTTATTCCAGGAATTCAAGAAAGCATGTTTCGGGAAGGATAGTAAATTGAGGAAGCAATGAAGCGGAAGCGTACTCGAAAGAGGTTGGGACAAGGTTGAAAGAGGTCGGGAGTAAGTCCAAAGAGGTCAAGAAAGGTGGCAAGCTTGTGGGAGTGGGTACACAATTAATGGTAAGACATACCGTTGATTGGTGTATTATTTATACTCATTATATGAATAAAAGGAATCAGGTAGTATTATGTGTGTGTGTATGTGTTAAAGAACTCAATTTTCGAATTAGGTAGTATTTTAACTATATTCGAATCTCGCATTTCGTTTCTATCAAAAGAAAGAGTTCTTAGAATTTCTTTCCCGCGTGTTGAAGTCGAACGCGATCATATAATGAGAGGTTAAGTGGATAATTAACTATTTACAAATATTATTCAAATTGCAAGTCGACTGTCAAAGTGGATTATTAACAATTAACGAAACTCGCTTTTCGTTTCTGTCGAAAGAAAGAGTTTATAGAATTTCTCTTCCGCGTGTTGAAGGCGAACGCGATCATATAATGAGAGGTTAAGTGGATTATTAACTATTTACGAATATTATTCAAATTGCAAATCGACTATCAAAGTGCATTATTAATATTGAAACAATTCCTTACTCTTGAGTTGACGCATTACAATATTTTGTTACTAATTACACCATAACAACTAAGCAAACACAAAACAGAGGGATGAAGACAAAGATTTGTGGGGGAAAGAAGGTTCAAACACAAAGTTCAAATGTTGTAAAACAAAGAAAATGGTAATCCCAAGTACCCAAGTAGATATACCAAAAACAAATCATCGAGTTCGTAGATGCAAACCATATATGGTAATCCCATAATCGAAAACCTAGTTGTAATATCCATCGATGTCTCAATCAAATATAAGATTAATTCTGCAATCTGAAAAATTGGTTTGTTTCTATTTGTTATTAGATGTTCATGGAAAACATAAGTATTTGTCTCTTACGCGCATTAGAAATTTGAAATTGGGTCAACCACTTACATGATGTGGTAGATGGTATAATACATTAAGGGCACTCATTTAGTAAATGACGTGTCTGAAAAATTAAAACTTATGATTCGGATGCCAAGTAAATCGATTAAAATTCAACATATAACTTCGTTAAACATGATAAAGGAAACCCATGCAAGGAAACGTGACCATTGCCTCTAAGCGATTCTAGTTTTCAGTTGAGAAAATTAACCAACGCGCGGTATGAACATTGACTCCAAATTGAGTAGAGAAAATTGCAAGCCCTTTCAGTTTGGATGGAAGAGCTTGATGCCCAAAATGTGCATGCCATCCTCGCTCCTTAACCCACCTTATAACTCTTTTGATGTCTTAACTCATTACTTATACAAAAGTACCAAAGAGTCATTTATTGTCAAATCCTTAATCGAAATCATCCTGATGTTGAAATTGTTAGTGGAGGTGCCGTTAGATAGGGATGAGTTGGATGCTCGTTCAAATCGAAAAGCCAAGATAAATTTCGTGAAAAATGTAATATGCTTTTAGTGCTATAGTAAGCCTAATAGCCTATGCCTTTGTTACAGCTTTTGCTGGTGTAACAGCTTTGCAAGGTGTAGTCTCTTCAAAAAAGAGGTAAGTTTGAATTAATTTCTATCAACTCCTTTTTCTTTAATAAATACTAACCATCCCTCCCCAAACCTTCAACACAGATGAAAAGAAGATGTTTTTCAGCCCCTCTGAGGAAATATAAGAGGCTGTGTTATAGTGAGGTATGTTATTGTTATTTTCCATTTTAGTTTTCTGTCTTGTATTTGGAAAATGTAATTTGATGGAAAATGTGTATTGTTCAAAGTTGTGGATTCTTGTTCTAAGATTAGTGACCAAATTGAAAGAAAAGATTAGTTGTGTGTCAAAGTGTTTTGACCCTTGAAATTGATTTCGTAGAGTCCTTGATCTTGTGTTAATCAAGAACACACCTTTAGACATAGCATAGTTGATCCCTTGTATGTTTGAACACTTTGTGTGAAACAAATCTGCTCGATTGGTAAAGCTCGTGATGCAATCCTGTTATTCGAGCTTTACCGATCGAGCCGACGAGCCTCAAACCCTAAGATGTACCGATCCAACGAGCTCGATCGGTAAAGCTCGGTCATCAATATACTATGGATATTGGGCACATTTTCCTCAGAAGCCTGTTGACTCCTTCATTGAACCAAAGGTTTGGTGCTCGTCGGCTCGATCATCTTAGGCTTTTGGGCTCGTCGGATCGGTACAACCCGCTTTACATAGTAAAATGTAAAAACATTAAGGACAAACAAAACCTAACAAACTCATATTTGTTATATTAAACATGGCATAACATTGTATCTTCACCCTAAGTAAAAACATTAAAAACCAAAACCTAACAAAAGTCTAACAAAAATCTCTTAACATACGTCCAGACACCCGTTTTTGCTACCTTTTTAGTTAACTAAGTACCCAGACATGGGTGTCTCAGTGCTTATTTAAAGTTTAAAGCATCTCTTTCCTGATGTTTTTCGCATATTATTTTTGTGCAAATCTTAAATATTGAAGGGATATAATAGACGATGTTTGAGGTTCATGTTAGGGATAGTGTATCACTGGCCAAGACAGACCCGTCTTACAAAGGATGGCATCACGAGCTTTACCGATCGAGTTGACGAGCACCAAACCCTAAGATGTACCGATCGGACTAGACATGTCTTGATTCTGAGTTACATATACTTGTTATATTTCTTTACCGAGCCGACGAGCCGGGTTTGGATTCCGAGTAATCCGATAAGAATTTCATCGCCATGCTGGAATCTTTTCCCTAACAAGAAACTTGGATATCAGGGCAGGATATAAACCCTTATATCTCTCTTAATATAAACCTTTATATCTCTCCTCATCAAGCATGTAAAGTGTCTCTAATGTAGTACTCTATTGAATCCTGAGAGAGATCTAAAACATCTCTTTAACGAAGCAATTAACATTAATTGGTAACCAACCCTCACAAGTTTACTAGCTTTCTAGACATCTTTCGACGTTATCCCGACCTATTCCGACTTCGTTTCGACCTGTTTCGAGTAAACTTCCGCTTCATTGTTTTCACGAATTCCTGGAATAAAAAACTTTAATAAGTCTGCCTCCGACATAGATCTTTGTGGTTTAGACATTAAAGATCCTTATTAAATTCAGTAGAAAAGCAAGAAACAAGCACGGGAATTGAAGAATCACGGTCCGAGACGCACTATATGCACTAAGTACAAGCCACCAAAATCGACAATTGTACGGAGAGTCTCCCTCTCTCAAACACGCATTTATTACTTGTTAGATTGTTGTAATTATTTTTTCTTATAGGTTGTTGAGCTGATCCAATGTGCTATATTGTCCTTAATTCTTGTAGACACTTGGTCATTTTGATATTTATCTTGGATACTGGGATGATGACCTTTGTAGGTACATATGTTCATGTGGGGAATACTGGGATGATGACCGTTGAAGGTACACATGTGCATCTATGGAATACTTGGTGGAATACTATGTGGATTACGAGGAGAATGAAGTTTGTGTTTGAAACTTTTATTTTATGTTTATTGCTTTTAGTAAGATCTTAGTGTTTGTCAAACTATTTTCTTTGTTTTACAACATTTGAACTTTGTGTTTGAACCTTCTTTCCCCGACAAATCTTTGTCTTCATCCCTCTGTTTTGTGTTTGTTTCGTTTTTATGGTGTAATTAGTAACAAAATATTGTCATGCGTCAACTCAAGAGTAAGGAATTGTTTCAATATTAATAATCCACTTTGATCGATTTGCAATTTGAATAATATTTGTAAATAGTTAATAATCCACTTAACCTCTTATTATATGATCGTTGGATCGGTACATCTTAGGGTTTGAGGCTCGTCGGCTTGATCGGTAAAGCTCGAATAACATGATGGCATCATGAGCTTTACTGATCGTACCCTAAACCCTAATCAGCTGGACTCAAAAGGATCGTACAAAACGGAAAATTGAAAAGAATGAACATACGTCAAAGATAAGATCCCACCACGGCGATTAAATTCTTATCGGATTACTCGGAATCCAAACCCGGCTCGTCGGCTTGGTAAAGAAATATAACAAATATATGTAACTCAGAATCAAGACCTGTCTAGTCGGATCGGTACATCTTACGCCAATAAATTTGTCCCTTGAATGGAGACTTTGTATAAATTCTTGGGTTAAATTGCGAAATTGGTCCTGTAACTGAACATGTATTGAGTTTACATGGTACATAAATCTACGGTCTTATTATTATAAGCTAATCCACTTTCACAAAGTTTTTGACTCTTTAGACCTCTTTCGACTTTCTCCCGAACTTGTTCGAGTTAGCCCCGACCTCATTTCGACCTCATTTTACTATCCTTCTCGAAACGTATTTTCATTAATTCATGGAATGTAAAAATTTAATAAGTCTTCATACGGTCCGGATGAGCCTCATACCAACGTCCACATGGAGCTTCGTTGTTGAAACCAATGACCGATCTCGCTGATTTAAATTGATCACGCAGACCTGGAGGCTACTAACTCTACACTGTATGGTCGGCATTTTCATCACACAAACAAACTAATGAACTCTTGTTTGACTTCAGGTGATCACTTGGCCACCAACTTCAATATTAATTGCACCGTAAATATTAATTACACCAATATCCGCAATTAATTACATAGCCGTAATTAATGTGCAAAGTTGCTTCACTTGCTTTAATTGCTTTTCTTTCAATATTAATGTTGTACTTATTTGTCAACTTCAATACCCATAAACTGTATACTGATTCACATTAATTGGTAACCAAACTTCCGCTTCATTGTTTTCACGAATTCCTGGAATAAAAAAACCTTAATAAGTCTGCCTCCGACATAGATCTTGGTGGTTTAGACATTAAAGATCCTCAATTAATTCAGTAGAAAAGCAAGAAACAAACACGGGAATTGAAGAATCACGGTCCGAGACACAGTATATGCATGAAGTACAAAGTCACCAAAATCGACAATTGTACGAAGAGTCTCCCTCTCTCAAACACGCATTTATTACTTGTTAGATTGTTGTAATTATTTTTGCTTATAAGTTGTTGAGCTGATCTAGTGTGCTACAGTGTCCTTAATTCTCGTAGACACTTGGTCATTTTGATATTTATCATGGATACTGGGATGATGACCTTTGTTGGTACATATGTGCATGTGGGGAATACAGGGATGATGACCGTTGTACGTACACATGTGCATGTGAGGAATACTTGGAGGATTACAACATGGATTACGAGGAGAATGAAGTTTGTGTTTGAACCTTTTATTTTATGTTTATTGCTTTTAGTAAGATCTTAGTGTTTGTCAAACTATTTTCTTTGTTTTACAACATTTGAACTTTGTGTTTGAACCTTCTTTCGCCCACAAATATTTGTCTTCATCCCTCTGTTTTGTGTTTGCTTCGTTGTTATGGTGTAATTAGTAGCAAAATATTGTAATACGTCAACTCAAGAGTAAGGAATTGTTTCAATATTAATAATCCACTTTGATAGTCGATTTGCAATTTGAATAATATTCGTAAATAGTTAATAATCCACTTAACCTCTCATTATATGATCGCATTCGACTTCAACACACGGAAGAGAAATTCTATAAACTCTTTCTTTCGACAGAAACGAAAGCGAGATTCGAAAATAGTTAATAATCCACTTTGACCGTCGACTTGCAATTTGAATAATATTTGTAAATAGTTAATAATCCACTTAACCTCCCATTATATGATCGCGTTCAACTTCAACATGCGGAAAAGAAATTCTATGAACTCTTTCTTTTGATAGAAACGAAATGCGAGATTCGAATATAGTTAAAATACTACCTAATTCGAAAAATGAGTTCCTTCACACATACACACACATAATACTACATGATTCCTTTTATTCATATAGTTAGTATAAATAATACACCAATCAACGGTACGTCTTACCATTAATTGTGTACCCACACCCACAAGCTTGCCACCTTTCTTGACCTCTTTGGACTTACTCCCGACCTTTTTCGACCTTGTCCCGACCTCTTTCGAGTATGCTTCCGCTTAATTGCTTCCTCAATTTACTATCCTACTCGAAACATGCTTTCTTGAATTCTTGGAATAAAAAACATTAATAAATCTTCCCACGGTCTGGATGGGCCTCTTACCAACGTACACGTCAAGCTCTGCAGTTCAAACCAATGATCAGTCATGTAGACATGGAGACTACTAACTCTACACCTTGTAGTCGACATTTTCATCACACAAAGATTACATGGTAGAACTTAGCAACAGAAAGAACATATCCACGTGACAAAGCAAAAAATTCAGTAGAAAAGAAAGAATCAAGCACGGGAATCGAAGAATCATGGTCTGAGATGTAGTATATGCAAGAAGTATAAAGTCATCGAAATCGCCAATTGTACGGAGAGTCTCCCTCTCTCAAACACGCATTTATTACTTGTTAGATTGTTGTAATTATTTTTGCTTGTAAGTTGTTTAGCTGATCCAGTGTACCTCGCCGTTTTGGGATTCATTATACTTGAGGTATGCCACTTATCATCAGATTCCAAGCAACAGAAATAATAAAAATCCACCTTACGTGGTAGAACTTAGCAAAAAATGAACAAATCCACGTGACAAAGCGCAAAATGTATCCCGATTTTTAGGTGAGTCTATTTAGCCACTGGCCATATAGGTGTAAAAAAGACAGCTAAGCTCGTTTACTTATCGAGCCCACCCGTGAACCCTTTTTTCTATTAGTTCTTGTGACGGCTCCTAATCTAAAATGCTCGAGTAGTTGACAAATAGCCTCCCTTATTTGTATGAAAAAAATTTAATTTTTGGATGGTGACACGACTTTTTATAAGACATTAGTTTGTTTCACTAAAAATAAAAACTAATGGTTACTATAATCATTTTTGCTATTCTAAAACTTTTTGATTCTGTATCATGCTAGCATGTAAGTATGATTAATCAATTGCTTGATTGTCATAATGCGACATATCGATGATAAATTTCATTATATCAACTTGAGTTCCTTTACACACAAATAAATAATGCTACCTAATTCCTTTTATTCATATAGTGAGTATGAATAATACACAAATCAACGGTATGTCTTAACATTAATTGGTAACCAACCTCCACAAGTTTACTAGCTTTCTTGACATCATTCGACCTTATCCCGACCTCATCCGGCCTTGTTTCGTCCTGTTTCGAGTAAACTTCTGCTTCATTGTTTTCACGAATTCCTGGAATAAAAAACTTTAATAAGTCTGCCTCCGACATAGATCTTGGTGGTTTAGAGATTAAAGATCCTCATTAAATTTGGTAAAAAAAAGCAAGAAACAAGCACGGGAATTGAAAAATCATGGTCCGAGACGCAGTATATGTACGAAGTACAAAGTCACCAAAATCGACAATTGTACGGAGAGTCCCCCTCTCTTAAACACGCATTTATTACTTGTTAGATTGTTGTAATATTTTTGCTTATAAGGTGTTGAGCTGATCCAGTGTGCTACAGTGTCCTGAATTCTTGTAGACTCTTGGTCATTTTGATATTTATCATGGATACTGGGATGATGACCTGTGTAGGTACATATGTGCCTGTGGGGAATACTGGGATGATGACCGTTGTAGGTACACATGTGCATGTGAGGAATACTTGGAGGATTACTATATGGATTACGAGGTGAATGAACTTTGTGTTTGAACCTTTTATTTTATGTTTATTGCTTTTAGTAAGATCTTAGTGTTTGTCAAATAAATATTGATTTCAGCCAGGTTGGAATCAGAGCTCGTTTCAGCTCAGGATGACATATCCGTGGTATGGAGGGTTCGTCTCTTCCAGTCATGCCCTAACTGTTGATGTAGGAACCTTTGTTTTGAGATATTTATGTACTATATAATAAAACAAAAGGACTACATTTAGCAAAAATGTCAAGCCAACCCTAAAAAAAAATATCTACTTTATCTTCAGGATAAAAATGAGCTCTGATTCCGACCTGGCTGAGATCAATATTTATTGGCTTGACATGTTTGCTAAATGTAGTCCTTTTGTCTTATTTTATAGTACATAAATATCTCAAAACAAAGGTTCCTACCTCAACTGTACGAACCCTCCACAACACGGATATGTCATTCAAAGCTGAAACGAGCTCTGATTCCGACCTAGCCGAGATCAATATTTATTTCATGACATAGAGTCATCTTGTGCGGTTTAATATATTATTCTTCACTTTTGAAGCTAATTGAAGGAGTTAAGGCAAAACCTACTAATAATGATTATGTTTTAAGGAAAATTCTGAGGTGGAGCCCTCGTTTTTATGGCGATGACTAAAATCAGGGTAAAACACCCATGTTTAAATTGGTATCTTAGTAACAACTTCTTGAAACAAGGGTGTTTTAAAGATTTGTCTAGGCTTCTCCATAAAAACGGAGGAACCACCTTAGAATCTTCCTACCTTTTACTTTTGGTTCGTAGAAATCTTAGACACTGTAAGGACCTGATGTCTTTTGAGTTTTTATCCTGAAGATAAAGTAGATTTTTTTTGTTAGGCTTGGCTTGACATGTTTGCTAAATGTAGTCCTTTTTTTATTATATAGTACATAAATATCTCAAAACAAAGGTTCATACATCAACAGTTAGGGCATGACTGGCAGAGATGAACCCTCCATACCACGGATATGTCATCCTGAGCTGAAAAGAGCTCTGATTCCGACCTGGCTGAGATCAATATTTATTTATTGACATAAAGTCATCTCGTGTTGTTTAATATAGTATTCTTCACTTTTGAAGCTAATTGATGGAGTAGGGTTGGCTTGACATGTTTGCTAAATGTAGTCCTTTCGTCTTATTATATAGTACATAAATATCTCAAAAAAAAGGTTCCTACCTCAACAGTTAGGGCATGACTGGCAGAGACAAACCCTCCAAACCATGGATATTTCATCCAGAGCTGAAACGAGCTCTGATTCCGAACTGGCTGAGATCAATATTTATTTCATGACATAGAGTCATCTCGTGCTGTTTAATATAGTATTCTTCACTTTTGAAGCTAATTGATGGAGTTAAGGCAAAACCTACTAATAATGATTACGTTTTAAGGAAAATTCTGAGGTGGAGCCCTCGTTTTTATGGAGGTGCCTTAACAAATCCCGATGCAACTCTGCTTTCATTCTTGCTTTATCTCTTTCTTCTCTAAGAGCGTCTCCCAGCTTAGAATTATCACTTGAAGAATTATCACTTGAATGGGAGCTACTAGCGTTGTTTCCAACCTAGCAACAAGAAATATTTGAAGGCATAGTTTAATGGGTAACTAACTATGTTACTAAGAAATGACATGTGACAATGGCTAAATAATGATGGCAATTAGAAGAGTCATGAACAATTCACCAATGCCAGGGACTAATATACCGCAAAAGTATACTGACTAAAGTAATTTTGATCATATAAAGTCTTATTCATTGGCGTCTCATATGAATGAAAGCTTACACCAAGGCGCTTATGGCACTCTTCCGTTCTTAAATCTGCCACCCATATGCGATGAGAACGCTTTTAACACACAATAAAACAAGATCAATGTAAGTACCACCAAAATAAATGGCTCATAGTATTGACAGGGCACTATTTGGTATTAACAGGGCAAATGTGTATCAAAAAGTGGCCAATGGTAGCAAAAAAAAAATCAGCGACACATTTGCCCCGTTAATACCAAATAGTGCACTGTCAATGCCAACAAATTCTGTTTTATAATTTTAAACATAAACTTGATTACACATACTGCGGTATTGCATTCATAAAAATGCCTTCCAATGGCCGACGCTGTAAGGAAAACGGATATTTGAAAGCAATAAACTGTATACTTGCGCTATTCATAAACTTTATGTATGTTCAACTGAATTTGTTGATAGAAACGAAAAGTGAGATTCAAAAATTGTTAAAATACTACCAAATTCAAAAATTGAGTTCCTTCACACATACACACACATAATACTACCTGATTCCTTTTATTCATATAGAGAGTATAAATAATACACCAATCAACGGTATATCTTACCATTAATTGTGTACCCACTCCCACAAGCTAGCCACCTTTCTTGACCTCTTTGGACTTACTCCTGAACTCTTTCGACCTTGTTCCGACCCCTTTCGAGTATGCTTCCGCTTCATTGCTTCCTCAATTTACTATCCTTTCCGAAACATGCTTTCTTGAATTCCTGGAATAAAAAAATTTAATAAATCTTCCCACGGTCTGGATGGGCCTCTTACCAACGTACACGTCGAGCTCTGCAGTTGAAACCAATGATCAGTCACGCAGACATGGAGGCTACTAACTCAACACCTTGTAGTCGACATTTTCATCACACAAAGAAACTAATTAACCTTTAGTTTTGAAAAACCCTTTGTTTTGAAATGTGTTAAAGGTATTTGTTATATTTCTCAGGGTTAGGAATTATTGTCTGTGACAAGATTCCAATTAGAATCGCACCATATCTTCAAGCACTACCACCCACTGCTGATAAAAGAAAGCACCAGCAACAAAACCTTGG
Organism: Gentiana straminea; assembly: GCA_036785695.1. Lineage (NCBI taxonomy): Eukaryota > Viridiplantae > Streptophyta > Magnoliopsida > Gentianales > Gentianaceae > Gentiana > Gentiana straminea. The sequence continues at coordinate 456,555 of JAVUPR010000360.1, read as the reverse complement.
TCAAAAAGTTGAAAATTTTCAGGTTCAACTTGACATCGCCTTTTTCGTGAATTCTCCCACTGACTTTCTATGGAGAATATCAGAATAATAATGGTAAAAAAAAAAGAGGAGATTTTACAGAGTTCGATGTTTGACAGCAAAATTGAATCAACCTGACACAAAAAATATAGCAATAGAGTATAACATAGACTAAAAGATATTCACTGACATAATTTTGGGCGGGGCAAGAAATTGTTTTTTTAATATTGGAAGAAAGAAAGATTTTTTTGTCCCTAGTCATTCGAGAAGTCGCAAGGTGACTTGTCATAATTGTTTGATCTTTGATGTATTCAGTGACACCTACTTCACTTTTAATAGTTCATTGCCTACGACAAATGCAGTGACACCAAGTCAGGAATGCAGGGACTTTTACTAGTTCATTGCCTACCACAAATGCAGTGACACCATGTCAGAAATTCAATCAGACCTTATGTATGACCCACAAACCACTGTGCAGCCTGTAGGTGTTTTTTTGGCAATAACCATGTCCGCTGATTTATGTATGTCAGAGACAAACCTACACAGTATTCGAAGGCAAAAATGTTAAGATCAAGTGCTTACCGTTGTACTAAGACCAATTGGTTCCAATAAAGGCGATACTTTATACTTTAACACACCCCCTCAAGTGTGGGCTCATATCAAGGTTATGCCAACTAGGTACACAACAAGCCTGAGCCAACTAGGCTCACAACGACCAACTAGGCCTGCCCAACACTTGACAATATAAATTGGGGAAAAATTAATAATGTTCGCAGCCAATGGATAAATCGTGAAACAAATTAGACTCGTAAATATTTTTTTCATAATATTTTGTTTTCGGGAGACTATCCTATGATATCACTGTTTGTTTTCTTCATTATGTTTTTATTACGTTCGAATACTGTGTAGGTTTGTCTCTGACATACATAAATCAGCGGACCTTCCAGTAACCGAGGAATCAATTCGCAAGATTCCTCTTTTGGTCCCAAAGGTTTGAAATTTCTCATAACCAGTGTATGTGATTGATTTTGAGTGCACCCTTGAATTCATTAAGATAAGAAACTTTTTTGATTCCAGGTTCCGTAGCACAAAGATGGTGAATAATGTGGGAGATATGTACTTTATACTTCATAGACTTATTCTTGAAGAATGCTCCTGAATGTTTCAACATTTCAGAAGGCTATCCTTACTTTGTTAGTGATCTGATATACGTTTATTTCGCTATTAGTATGTTGAGCTGGAAAATGTGAACAAAGATGTATTTTGGGTAAAATTACTGTATAAAATATTAGCATATCAAAAGTTGTTAGTGGTACGTAGGGGTGTTCTCCGTTCTCCTCCCTGAGATGGTCGATGTTCTTCGCAATAACCATGCTGAGATAACTGAATGTTGTGTCGATTATTTCATCACCTATTCTATTGTAATTTTTTTGGAACAGTGTTATACGAGTGGAATGTGACAGTGAAAAAGTAACATTACGTTGATGAGAAAAGATAAATTTGATTGTAGTATTTTTTTATCGAACAAAATTACCTTAAAACCATTTGTGTGAATCGGTGATCCAGAGAATCCGAGACTCTTGAGTGAACACGGACTTTGTTGGATAATATTTCCCCTAACCCGACCCTATCCCGACCCTGAAGTTTCCCCACCCGATAAAATTCAAGACGGATATCAGAAATAATTTCTCATCCTGTCGGGTACCCGATCTTCACCCGACTTTTTTTTTGAATTTTATTTATATATGATAATTTTATATTTATATTAATGTATATTTAAAAAAAAGTTCTATTATAACTCTTCGGACATCGACTACAGTGTGGGGCTTTCAAACGAGAATCTCACTCTCACGCCGTTGCCTCTTCTCTTCACTTTGGAGTTTGGACGGACTACGACGGAGCAATTCCGGAGCAATTCTCAAATCATTCTGTATCTACAAACTTCAAGAGGTAATGATCTGAGTATGTCGATGTCGATTTCTATTTTACAGTTAATTGAATTAGAATTAGGTTTAGCAGTAGCTCAATTTAATTAGAATTTTGGTAATGATCTGAGTATGCATCCGGTGTAGCTTTTAAGGTCTTATTCAGATGTTAATTCAATCTATTAGCTTATTCGTGTGCTTATGATTGTTTTTGTTTCTGGATTGGTTGATCGGGGTCGGATAGGTGAATTACGGTCGGGTCCCGGCCGATTCCACCCCTAGTCTAGATGGAGAATGTTAGAGTATTTGTTGTGTTCATATATTTGAAAACATTAATTATTAATTAATTTCACACATTTATATTTTCTCTTTTCAGATGGTGAGAGCATTATATTGTGTTCATTGGACGAAATCCTAGAATTTATGATGATTGGGAAATGTGCAAAGTTGAAGTCGACGGCTAAGTAATTAATATTGGAAGGCAAACGAAAAGCGAGATTTGTGCAAAGTTGTGTACAAATATCCGTCAAAATTGAACTTTGCTAATGCTGTACTTATTTTTCAACATTGATTATGTATGTATGTTCCTTGCAAAAGTGAACAGGATAGCTATTCAACAGAACATCAAAGAAGCTGATGCACGCGTTGGCTCCATATATCCAAGCAAGCAAAAGCCTAGGATCTAGTCTAGTATCGATTGAGAAAGGATATACCGATTGAAAAAATATTATTTATATATATATATTACACAGACATGGATACGTAGCACGACACGATCAACAATTAATAGTCCATTGTTTTTAATATTTGAAACATCATTTCAGATTTTATGGTAAACTTTTTTTTTACCCCAAGTATTTTTTGTTCAATGATCTATTTACACCGATAAAATCTACTCGTGTTGAATTAGAAATTTAGAGGACATCTATTTTGTTCTTTGTTTTTCTCACTGTGAGAGTTTTGATTCGGCGACCGATGACAGATCATGGTGACCTTTACTTTTGTAAGTGTGTTTAACTATCCAGGTGATCACTCAAGTCCTATTTTACCTAAACATGGTGAACTTTAACGATTTTTTATCTTCAGTAATTTCTTTGTTTATTATTGGATTTTGATGAATTACATGATAATATAGTTATGGATGTGTCTGGTGATTTGTTTAGGGCCTTTTGGTCTCAAAATTTCAATAGAAAATATGCATATTTAGGAGTCAGAACTTTGTATGTGCGTATTTTGTTTTTGAGTCGACTTTTTTCCATAATTTACAATGATTTTTTTTCTAATGATTCATGTTATTTCATCTATTATGAATGTGATACATCATTATGAATGCGGGAATAGCTTCCATGTTGGCCTATCTATGATTTTGTCAATGTATATTTTCCTTTTTAATGATTAATTTACCAATTGATCTATGTGCTTCACCGAAGTTACTGAGATTTATAGTCTCTTTTTATAGTTGGCACAATGAAGATGTGTGACTATATTTATATGTTTTAGATACTCTTACAAAATAGTTTTGTTATGTGTTTCATACTGAAAATGATTTTTTTACTTACTTTTTAATGGTAAAAAGACTTACGGATGTTGAAATTGATGAGCTGATGGCCGAATGGAATCAATGGATAAGTTTTATTTTGTCATGTCAATCATTTGATAAGGTCAAGTGAATTTGAAATTTTATTCTAATCTATCATTGGAAACGCGATATGTTTGATTATAACAATTTTCATTATGTAAGTTGCACTACAAGAAAATGGCCATTTTAGAGCATGCAATTTATGGCGTTCTTTTTTACACGCCATGTTTTAATCACATTATGGCGCACATTGCAATGTGCATCCTAATTTTATGAGTATTCTATAATCTAATGGCGTTAAATAATTGCACGCCATGTTTTAACAAATTTTAAGACGTGCTTTTCTGTGCACGTCGTGAAATTTCATTTCCCGCTAAATGAACACGCGTAAAGAGCCAAATTTCAAAGAAAAACCCTTCGACAAAAATAAATCAGAAATTGGCTTCCCTCTTCCTCACTCGACTAAACAAACCCAATGACATCCGTTTCTTCAGCGCTTCTTAATAAATCATAACCCCAATTTCACGCTCAAATCGTTTCTTCTTCGGATTTGCTCTAATGATTAGGTTTTGTGACTTTATTTGCTGTTTCGTGGATTTGGGGGTTGAAATTACAAGCAGCTCCAGATCATTTTCAGTTGTGGATTTAGTTACTTGTTCAGTGTAGGCTAGTACCAAAAATCGGAATGTGGTGATTTAGGGATTTTTTCCTGTCGAGGATCTAGGGATTTGATTTAGATATTTGATATTCCTGAAGGAATAGCTTCTTCAAAAGGTTTATTAGTAACTGTAACGCCCCGTTCCCGGACACCGAGTCCTTATCCGGAAATCGAAACGTTCGGCACGCATAATATTAAATAAATAATATTACACGTAAGCCTCTACTACGTCGTATCAAATAAAAGCAAACGGAAGCTAAAAAGACTCGGGTAATTTTTTTCAAACATCTCAGAATAGAAATTCAAGAACTAGAGAAGGAAATGTAAAGTTATTACATCCGAAACAAAACCAACGAATCCAAAATTGTACGAATTCCAAAGTACTAAAAGTAAACTACAAAATCCAATAATAATCCAAATCTAGGAAATAAATAAAGAAATGAATAATAATTAATCAAAGTCTTCAACTCCGGCGTCCTCAAACGTCGTCATCAAAGTTCTCCTCGAACTCATCATTTACCCGTTCGTCTTCTCTCCCCCAAACACATAAATAAACATGCATTTGAGGTAAGTACAATGTACAAAGTAAGAAGTAGAAGCTACAATATAATTAAGGTTTATTATTAAGAGATTTGCCTTACTGAGACCGACTCGATCTAGGGTTCACTACATGCCCATCGACACGTCGTGACTATACGTTTCTAACTTAGCTTATCTTTGTTACATCATTACTCAAGGACACAATGCATGGTGAAAATTCCACCACGAGATGTACTTGCCAACTACGGTGATTAGCACCGGTAGTCCCGGGATCTCCCCGGTATGCATATACGTTCGATGGATTTCCTCCACTACCCTTCACCTTTTGAGCCGGTAGTGTTGTCCACCTTTTATGAACGTATCACATCGCCGATTTGAATCGGTGCCTAACCAAGAATAGATGACGTTTTAGCTTTTACTACACTTATGTAATTATTAATGTGAATTAACTAGTCACCTAAGTGTTTTCGAATAATACTCCCTTATCGCTCTACTCTCCTCACTTAGACAACTAGACATCACATCCTATCAATTACACGGACATTGATGAACCCTAGTTCATCAAAGCACAAGCCCTTTCATGCCCTTCCGACGGATCCGAACTTCAACTCCCTTTAAGAGTACATTCGGTGTTTTAACCGAACGAATCGAAACTCAATCGGGGCTTGTTCATATTCAATTAATGTTATTTAATCATGAATTAAGGTTTAAAATTCAAAACATAGCTTAAAACAACATTACATAGAAATCGGGGCAATGCGTGCGCATTACTCGGAATGCGTGCGCATCCCCGCCGCACTTATTCTAAGCAATCCCGCATCGGGAATGCGGGCGTATTGCTAGCCAATGCGTACACATCCTACGCGAAAAAAGCCCTAAAACCTATTTTCCAACCCTTAACGGTCTCTACTCGAATCTAAACATCTTGCACATGAATTATAGCGAAAAAAAGAGAGAAAACATGTCTTTTAAGATCCAAAACAAAACTTAATCCTTAAACATCATCTAAGCTTAAAACTTGATACAATATGCATCCAAAACATGATCTATTCTACTCTAAACCACAATTAGATTGTAGGAATAGCTTCTTACCTTTAGCAAGCTTATTCCAACAAAAAACTCGAGAAACAAAGAGCTAAAACCGATCTTTCTCTTATCAAAGCTTCAACTTTCGCAATCAAAACGTTGCCTTCTTCACAACGATTCCGGCGCTCTACTCGATCCGAAAACCGTCAAGAATTGCTTTAACGACCGATTGAAAAACTCTCGGCCCTAATTTTTGGCTCACACACGCGAGAGTATATGGAGGTGGAGAAAAATCTGATTTCTAATAGGTTATAAGAATTGTGGGGATTTATTCTTCTTAAATAGAAAATCCCAAAAAAAAGATAGAGATCTTATTATCTTCCTTTATAATAAGATAAATCCCAAAAAAAGGATAAAGATCTTATTATCTTCCTTTATAATAAGATAAATCCCAAAAAAAAGGATAAAGATCTTATTATCTTCCTTTATAATAAGATAAATCCCAAAAAAAGGATAAAGATCTTATTATCTTCCTTAACTATATACATATATATATTTCGAAATATACATATATAATTTAACAAATACTTAAACTCCGAATAAAAGGAACCGAACCCAATATTTCGTTTTCGCAAAATGACACGTCTCGCCCTTTCCCGAAAATCGGAATATTACATTCTTCCCCTTAAAGGAGTTTCGTCCTCGAAACTTAAAACATACCCGGTAAGTCCATAAAATCTGGGAACTCGCCGATCATATCGTCCTCAACTTCCCAAGTAGCTTCATCCGGTGAATGATTGCTCCATTGCACCGAACTAAAGGAATCAACCGTCTCTTAATCATCTTTTCCTTCCGGTCCAAAATTCGGTCGGTGTCTTATCGTACGAAAGATTATCCCGGAGACCCTCCGGATCAACGTAGTCTCAATATCCGTCTTGGTCAAACACTTCTTTAACATTGAGACATGAAACACGTTGTGGACTCTCGACATGGATTCTCGGTAACTTGAGTCCGTAAGCCAAAGGTCCAATTCTTTCTAGAATCTCAAAAGGTCCAACGTACCTAGGGCTTAGCTTTCCTTTTTGTCCAAAACGTTTCACTCCCTTCATTGGTGAAGCTCGTAGGTAAACTCTTTCACCAACTTCAAACTCAAGAGGTCTCCTTCTAACATCCGCCCAACTCTTCGTCTATCTTGAGCCGCCTTCGATTCTTCTTGACCAAATTTGAACCCTTTCTTTAGCTTGCTCAACCAATTCGGCCCGGTGATTTGTCTTTCCCCGACTTCATCCCAAAACAAATGTTCTACATCTTCTTCCATATAATGCTTCAAACGGTGGCATGCCAATACTTGCATGATAACCGTTGTTGTAAGCAAACTCCGCTACCGGTAGGTAATCATCCCATGATCCACCTACTTCCAACACACAAGCTCTCAACATATCTTCAAGTGTTTGGATGGTTCTCTCGCATTGTCCATCCGTCCGAGGATGAAAGGCCGTACTCAAATCCAACTTGGTTCCAAAAGCTGCTTGTAAACTTTTCCAAAACCGACTGACGAACCTCGAATCACGATCCGAAACTATCAAGATAGGTACTCCGTGTAACTTCACTATATTATCCAAGTATAGTGTCGTCATTTTCTTCAAGGGCATATCGACCTTATATGGTAAGAAATGAGCGGATTTGGTCAATCTATCCACAATCACCCAAATCGCATCATTACCGCCTCTCGTCTTAGGTAAACCGGTGATAAAGTCCATAGTGATCTTATCCCACTTCCATTCGGGATATCCAATGGCTTAAGCATTCCTCCCGGTCTTCTATGTTCCGCTTTAACCTTCGGCAAGTATCACACTCGCAACGAACTTGGCTATCTCCGGTTTCATCGAGGGCCACCAAAACCTTTCCTTCAAGTCTCTGTACATTTTGGTAGCTCCTGGATGAACTGCGAAAGCAATCCTATGTGCCTCTTCCATGACTCTCTGTCTTAAATCACCAACCTTAGGCACACACAAACGATCCCGGTACCAAAGATTGCCATTCTTATCTAACACATATCCAACCGTAGGCTTTTCCCTTGCAACTCGCTTCAAGTCAACCAACACCGGGTCTTCATCTTGCTTTTCCCGAATGTCATCCATCAACTCGGACCTTGCTAACAATGGTGCCATAAACTCGTCGGTCTTCAATCCGATCAAAGCTTCGGATTCTCAACCCATCTAACCTTTCGCAACGTCTTCAACACTCGATACGCAAACACTCGGTTTTCTCGCTCAAGGCATCGCCACTACATTTGCTTTACCCGGATGATACCGAAATCTCCAAGTCATAATCCTTTACGAACTCCAGCCATCTCCTTTGTCTCATATTCAGATTTTCCTGGGTAAAGAAATACTTCAAACTCTTGTGATCGGTGAAGATCCCGGCCTTAACTCCATACGGTAGTGCCTCCAAGTCTTTAGGGCAAACACTACTTCTTGCCAACTCTAAGTCATGTGTTGGGTAATTCTTCTCATGCACCTTCAACTGTCGGGATGCATAAGCAATTACCTTCCCTCCCCGCATCAACACACAACCTAAACCTTGTCCCGAAGCATCCGTGTAGACATCATAATTATCAAAGATCTCCGGAACTCGCCAAAACGGGGCCGTAGTCAACCTCTTTTTCAACGTCCGAAAAGCATCTTCACACTCACCGGTCCACTCGAACTTCACATCCTTTTGAGTGAGCCGGGTAAGTGGTGTAGCTATCTTTGAGAAGTCTTGTACAAACTTCCTATAATAGCCACCAAACCGAGAAAACTTCTAACCTCGAAACGGTAGTCGGTCCGGACCACTTCTCAACCGCTTCAATCTTCGCGGGATCAACCTTAATGCCATCTCCGAAATGACATGACCCAAGAAACTCACTTGATTCAACCAAAAGTCGCACTTCGAGAACTTGGCATACAACTGGTTCTCCTTTAATGTATCCAAGACTATCCTTAAGTGTTCTTCATGTTCCTTCTCATCCTTAGAGTATACAAGGATGTCATCTATGAACACTATCACAAACTTATCCAAGTATGGCATGAAAACACGCTGCATTAAATCCATAAATGCGGATGGGGCATTAGTGAGTCCAAAAGGCATAACTAAGAACTCATAATGTCCATACCTCGTACCGAAAGTCGTCTTTGGTATATCTCGCTACCTTGATCTTCAACTCGGTGGTATCCCGATCTAAGATCAATCTTAGAAAACACTCTCTTGCCTTGCAACCGGTTAAACAAATCATCAATCCTCGGCAAAGGGTATTTATTCTTGATGGTCGGATTATTCAACGCTCGATAGTCTATGCACATCCTCATGCTACCATCTTTCTTCTTAACAAACAACACCGGGGCTCCCCAAGGCGAAGTACTAGGCTGAATTATATTCCTCTCAAGCATATCCTTGAGCCGTGCTTTCAACTCCTTCAATTCAGCCGGTGCCATTCTATAGGGTGCCTTAGCAACCGGTGCCGCTCCCGGCATCAACTTGATCTCGAATTCTATCTCTCTATCCGGCATGTTTCCCGGTAACTCTTCTGGAAACACTTCGGGGTATTCTTTGACTACAGGGGTCTCCTCTAACTTAGGTTTTACCTGCTCCACATCAACTGCGTACAACAAGTAGCCTTCACAACCTTTCTGACAAGCCCTTATAGCCTTAACCACTGAAATTATAGGGTGACGCTTCTTACTAGGCTTGTAAATGTTACCTTGATAAGTCTTATCTGATTTTCCCGGTATCTTAAAGGTCACTCTCTTTTCTCTACAATCCAAGTGGACGAAATTCTCGGATAGCCAATCTATTCCAAGAATCACATCAAAATCGAAAAGTCCAAAACCGTAAAGTCACTCTTGCAACAATACTTTCCAACTCGAACCTCTACCAGGGGTATCAACTTGGTTACCTTAGTCACCTTCCCTAAAGGTGTTGTTATCTCCAAAGTATTTCTTAAAGGTTCCATTGGCAAGTTAAGCTTCTTAGCTATCTTAGTTGACACAAAAGTATTAGACGCTCCCGTATCAAACAACGCCGTAACTGCTAAGTTGTCTAATATTATTGTACCTAGGATGTAAATTCATTTATTTAAATACAAATACAACATGATTTAAATCGTGCTATAAAAGTACTCAAATAAATTAAATTAAACAAAAAGGTACCTGAAATAACATTATCGTCCGGTTCTGCTATCTCAGCATCCACTGCAAAGACTCGAACTGGGCGACTTGGGCCGCCTTTCCCACTTCCTTGCTTCGGAATATTCGAACTCCCCTTCGTGGGACACATCTTGGCAAAATGTCCTAAATCTCCACAAGAGTAGCAGCCTTCCTTCTCGTATTAGCCTTACACTCACCTGAGTGATTCCTGTTGCACTTAGAGCATAAAGGTGCTCCGGTGGGTGGCTTACTCGCTGTAGGGGCCGTTGTCTTCTTGAAATTTTGTTGGGGTGCTCCCCGGCTATTGCCCTGGCTTGTTCCAAAATTCCTCTTGCTCCCGATAACAACGGTGGCCTTCTTCCTGAATGTCTCAACCTCTAAGGCCTTATTCAACAACTCAGCCATGTTCTTGGCTGTGAAACCCAACATGCCAGACTGTATCTGATACGATAACCCTTCCTTGTATAGGGCCATCTTCCTCTCTTCTACCTTCATCAACTCAGGGTAGAATCTTCCCAATTCGTTAAACTTGTTGGTGTATTGTGATACTGTCATGTAATTACCTTGCTTATGCTTTAGAAATTGACTTGCCATGTCCGTCCGCACCGTTGTTCGGGAAAATACTCATTATAGAACATTGCCTTAAAGCTTTCCCAATCCGTCACTTTACCATTACTTGCTCTCGTATAGCATCTATCCATGCTTCACTCGCACCCAAAAGGAAACTAACCGCCAACCGTGCCATCTCGGTCTCGGGGACATGTATGTTCCTACATGCCTTCTCAAAACTCCTTATCCACTCTTCGGCCTTCGAATGCTCGACATTCCCAAAGAAGTCTTGAACTTTGTTCCTCCTTAATCTCGTATACCGCCAATCGGTGGTGCTTGCTCGGTGCCGGTCTAACTGGTGGGGCTTGTGGATAAACCTGGAGGGTATTCAAAAGGTATCTCTTGCCGTTGAAACTGGGGTTGATGTAAACCGTAGGGTGGGTAACCAAGACCTTGTTGATGGTCAAAACAGGGTGGAGGTGGTACGGAGGTCGGGGAGTATGACCCACCGGAGGAGGGTAAAAGGTCCGATGCCGCCGATGAGAAAACACCGGGTGGAGAAGGGTAGCTCACCGCCGGGGGATAGATACTAGTTGCCGGGGGGTACGTAGACGGGTGGAATGTCTCCCACTACGGTGACTCGTATAGGTGCTTCTCCCGGTTCTCCATAGATGTAGTTGTACCTTGGTGGAGGGTGACTTACGGGTGGCGGTACTAAACCCACCGGAACGTCACTTACCAAGGAAAACTGAACCGAACTTCCCACATGCCATTGTGGGTGTTGCTCCTGATGAGGTCGCGGTGACAAACTCCGCTGAGATCGTGGTGTAGGGGTTGCAATATGAGGGGGTGGAGTGGGGCTCGGGTGAGGTGAAGGATTCTGCCTCACGAAACCGCCTCTAACAACTGGCGTAGGACTCTCTCGACGTACTCCTGAAGCTTCTGCACCCGCTCCGGTTCTCGTGAACACCATCCCGATGATCAACGAAAACCAAATCGTTACTAAGAGGTCTAAAGAGAACTTATCTTAATAGAAAGAAAGCCTAAAAGACGCTTCGCTCGATACCAACCGTAACGCCCCGTTCCCGGACACCGAGTCCTTATCCGGAAATCGAAACGTTCGGCACGCATAATATTAAATAAATAATATTACACGTAAGCCTCTACTACGTCGTATCAAATAAAAGCAAACGGAAGCTAAAAAGACTCGGGTAATTTTTTTCAAACATCTCGAATAGAAATTCAAGAACTAGAGAAGGAAATGTAAAGTTATTACATCCGAAACAAAACCAACGAATCCAAAATTGTACGAATTCCAAAGTACTAAAAGTAAACTACAAAATCCAATAATAATCCAAATCTAGGAAATAAATAAAGAAATGAATAATAATTAATCAAAGTCTTCAACTCCGGCGTCCTCAAACGTCGTCATCAAAGTTCTCCTCGAACTCATCATTTACCTCGTTCGTCTTCTCTCCCCCAAACACATAAATAAACATGCATTTGAGGTAAGTACAATGTACAAAGTAAGAAGTAGAAGCTACAATATAATTAAGGTTTATTATTAAGAGATTTGCCTTACTGAGACCGACTCGATCTAGGGTTCACTACATGCCCATCGACACGTCGTGACTATACGTTTCTAACTTAGCTTATCTTTGTTACATCATTACTCAAGGACACAATGCATGGTGAAAATTCCACCACGAGATGTACTTGCCAACTACGGTGATTAGCACCGGTAGTCCCGGGATCTCCCCGGTATGCATATACGTTCGATGGATTTCCTCCACTACCCTTCAGCCTTTTGAGCCAGTAGTGTTGTCCACCTTTTATGAACGTATCACATCGCCGATTTGAATCGGTGCCTAACCAAGAATAGATGACGTTTTAGCTTTTACTACACTTATGTAATTATTAATGTGAATTAACTAGTCACCTAAGTGTTTTCGAATAATACTCCCTTATCGCTCTACTCCCTCACTTAGACAACTAGACATCACATCCTATCAATTACACGTACATTGATGAACCCTAGTTCATCAAAGCACAAGCCCTTTCATGCCCTTCCGACGGATCCGAACTTCAACTCCCTTTAAGAGTACATTCGGTGTTTTAACCGAACGAATCGAAACTCAATCGGGGCTTGTTCATATTCAATTAATGTTATTTAATCATGAATTAAGGTTTAAAATTCAAAACATAGCTTAAAACAACATTACATAGAAAGCCGGGGCAATGCGTGCGCATTACTCGGAATGCGTGCGCATCCCCGTCGCACTTATTCTAAGCAATCCCGCATCGGGAATGCGGGCGTATTGCTAGCCAATGCGTACACATCCTACGCGAAAAAAGCCCTAAAACCTATTTTCCAACCCTTAACGGTCTCTACTCGAATCTAAACATCTTGCACATGAATTATAGCGAAAAACAAGAGAAAACATGTCTTTTAAGATCCAAAACAAAACTTAATCCTTAAACATCATCTAAGCTTAAAACTTGATACAATATGCATCCAAAACATGATCTATTCTACTCTAAACCACAATTAGATTGTAGGAAGAGCTTCTTACCTTTAGCAAGCTTATTCCAACAACAAAACTCAGAGAGAAACATCAGCTAAAACCGATCTTTCTCTTATCAAAGCTTCAACTTTCTGCAATCAAAACGTTGCCTTCTTCACAACGATTCCGGCGCTCTACTCTGATCTGAAAACCGTCAAGAATTGCTTTAACAGCCGATTGAAAAACTCTCAGCCCTAATTTTTGGCTCACACACGCAGAGAGTATATGGAGGTGGAGAAAAATCTGATTTCTAATAGGTTATAAGAATTGTGGGGATTTATTCTTCTTAAATAGAAAATCCCAAAAAAAAGATAAAGATCTTATTATCTTCCTTTATAATAAGATAAATCCCAAAAAAAGGATAAAGATCTTATTATCTTCCTTTATAATAAGATAAATCCCAAAAAAAAGGATAAAGATCTTATTATCTTCCTTTATAATAAGATAAATCCCAAAAAAAGGATAAAGATCTTATTATCTTCCTTAACTATATACATATATATATTTCGAAATATACATATATAATTTAACAAATACTTAAACTCCGAATAAAAGGAACCGAACCCAATATTTCGTTTTCGCAAAATGACACGTCTGCCCTTTCCCGAAAATCGGAATATTACGGTAACCTCTGTTTGCTTGTTGTAGAATTTCTTTTCATTCCACACCTTCAATCGGAAATTCATTTTCTATTCGCAAGAGTTTTCTTGTATAGAGTGACTCTATAGAAAACCTGTAGCTCAATTGAAGCTATGAATGGTTTCAATTATTATTCCTTTAAAAATTGATATGAATCGGATTTCTTTTGTGGTCATGGATTCAAATACTTTTGGAAAAACCTAAGATCTGAAGAACTTGTAAAGTTTATACTTTATAATGAATGATGAATCCATGTATCTGGTGTGTTGTAACTTGGATAAGAATGTGTTGCTACTTGGTTGGCATGTTACTTTGCTCTGCATCATTCCGTTTCATTTTTCATTAACAAACAATTGGACGTTTGATGTAGGTTTCTTCAGAGAATACGACAGCAGCAGGTGAGAAAAAGATGTGGACTTTAGATGAATTTGACATTGGCAAGCTCCTTGGGAGAGGAATGTTTGGCCATGTTTATCTAGCAAGGGAAAAAAGGGTGAGTAATGTGCATTGCTTTTATTTGTAATCAATTTTGTTTTCCTTACCAGAATTCGATTTCAACTATTGTTCTCTTAGTGTTGAAATAATTGTTAAGGACTCTTGATTGTTTCGTATTTGTAGACATCATTCTGTCTTGACTTTGTGACTTTTTCTTTTTGCTCAAATCAAAACAGAGTAATCATACTGTTGCACTTAAAGTGCTCTTCAAGAGCCAGCTAAAAATGTCTCAAGTTGAGCACCAGCTGCGACGCGAAGTTGAGATACAGAGTCATCTTCGACATCCGAATATTTTTTCGGCTGTATGGCTACTTTTATGATCAGGTAATACATGTGTATGTTGGTGTTGATAAAACAACATAAGTACGAGTTTTTGAAATGCATTTATTATGTAGAAAAGAGTTTATCTGATATTGGAATATGCTGCCAAGTGTGAGCTCTACAAGGACTTGCAAAAGTGTAAATATTTTAGTAAAAGACGCGCAGCCACTTTGAGTCATCTTTCATCTTTACCTTCCGGTGTATGTTTGCAGTTGCAATAACATAATCATATTTAGTAATTCTTTATCAAATATTATCATAGAGTAATGATGTGTGTGAAAATGTGAATACTATATACATAATATCTCCACAAAAAGTTAAATTTGAGCTGGCATGAGTGAAGTATGCAGTCAAATTAGTATTCCTTAACTACAATAGATAAATGTTAGTAGGATGCTACTCCAATCACCTGCATCAAGAAGAAGATGGCACGGGTGCCTTCATTCTCATGGCTACTGTCTAGGATCTTTTACTACCTAGCTTATGCTGATATAATATTCGTCGAGTAATAATGACAGTAATCCCTTCTTGAACAAATGGACTTGTCCAAACACTTGACTTTGTAACATGCTCCACAGCCTTCCCCTACTTTATATAGAACTGGACTCACTGCCCCAACCCTTACTGGAGGGTCACCTTACTGGTGAAGTCTATCAACCTGCTACTGATGATCCTAGGTTCAGACAATGAAATCAATGCAATCATGTCTTGGCTGGTCGGTAATGAAATAACTCCCTAAGGTTGATGATACTTTGAGTACATTCTTGACATGTTATTCTTTATGCGATCATGTACTTGCTGGTGGTTGCTCTCTTCTAAAATTCTTTAATGGCCTTACATGTCAATCTTGCTACAGTGCAGTAGGGATGACCTTGTCAAGTTTGGTGCTTGCAACGGTGAACTCTATCTCTTCACTGGCTAAGAGTTCCACACATATCCGCAGATTTGGTCGTTGTATGGACTTATTTTGACTATTGAAGTTGATGGTTTGTCTTATGTATCACATGTCCAGGTATCCGAAATTGTGATTTGTGTGTGTGTGTAAATCAACGAAGAATTTTATTTAGGAATAAAGCTTTACAATCTGATTAGAGATATAATGAAAAACACAAATTTACAAAAACTCTTTAGCTTTCAAAATTATTGAAATCAAAGCAGAAATGAACAACAATGCTCCAGTTGAGTTTTCTCTTCACCACCTTTCTCCATTTTGATACACAGCCTAATAGTGTTAAGTACTTCATTTTCAAACATGTAGCAGGGAGTTTCTTTTGGTGAAAAAAGTTTCTTGTCTCTCTTTATTCAACCATGTACACATTTCTTACTCAACAAGGTTGCATGATATTCTTGTTTGGTAAATTGATGCGATGAAATGCAGCAAGGTCAACTATGAAGAACTTTAGCTAGCATTATTTTGTACACACAATTACTTTTTTGATGGTTGATCTTGTAACATGCCAGAAGATTTATATCATTGGATTCCTATTTTGCCTTTGCAATTGTTGGTTTCTCAAGAAAGAAAAAAGATGGCGATGAAGAAGTTGAAGAACAAGATGTTGTGGTGAGATATTTTTATTCCTTACAACAATTTTTTTTAGTCATATACTCATATTTCTATTAACAATTTTTTTTCCAAAGAGACAAGTTAAGGAGAAGTCATTGAGGACATTGTCTTGTCTCGACCTACCGAAGAATTCAGCACTTTATCTGAAGCAAAAGGAAGCACAGTGGCTTGGACCTCTAGATGCATCAATCTTATTTGAGGTAAATTCATGACCTAGACTTGTGTAATTGTGTTATAAATATCTTTTTTTTTGTATCAAAGATCTTGTTCCCTCATTCTTGCTCTCATGGTATGCATTCACGTGCACATGTTGAACGTTATTCTCCCCCATGATGTGTTAAAGAAGTTCAAATATTTTGTTAGTTATCCGTGCAACCTTGTTTTTTGTTCTAAGATGAATGAGGAAAATGACCTACTCTGCTATGGCCACTGTTTTTTTGCCTATGAAATTTATGAAATTATTGGTAACTAAAGATGAAAAGCCTGTGTCCAATAAATATTCCGCTTCTCAGTGATTAATGTAGATTAGTTTCATGTGCTTGCTTTTTAGTGTTTGGTTTCATGATATTTGCATTTCCCTTTCTTTCTCCCTCTTGTTCTTGGCATGGTCTGCCCTTTTCCTACTACCTTCAAATCTTTATATATAGGCAACTTCTTTATCGCACATTTTTTCCAAATTTGTTTTCTATTTTCTGCTGGAAATAGCAGTAAATGGTGTCTAAAAATCATGTTCCATTTTGCACTATCAATGTTATGGTAATGGTGGTATTTTGTATTGAGTAATATCAGTGTTACAATGTGTATATATAGAGTACATTAGTAAGGACGTAAAAGTAAATACACTAATATATACAATAAGGACTAACTATTACAGTGTATCCAAATTATCCTCAACACGCCCCCGCAATCGCGTGGGTAACGGAAGCACACGCAGATTGGACTTGAGGGTAGTAAAGCGTGGATTGCCCAACGGTTTGGTAAGAGGATCCGCCAATTGGTCTTTGCCACTGATAAAAGAAATCCGAAGCTTGCCCAACGCGACAAGCTCACGCACATGATGAAAATCGATTTCAATGTGTTTGGTGCGAGCGTGAAAAACCGGGTTGTGAGTGAGGTAGGTCGCACCAATGTTATCACACCAGAGTGTAGGAGGAGCACGTAACGGAAAACGCATCTCACCCAGAAGACTACACAACCACTGAAGTTCCGCAGCCGTATTAGAAAGGGTCTTATACTCAGCTTCGGTGATACTCTTGGATACAGTAAGGTGTTTTTTAGTGCGCCAGCTGACGAGGTTGTTGCCGAGGAATACACAGTAAGCCCCGACAGAACGACGGTTATCCTCATCAGCAGCCCAGTCAGAATCAGAATATGCACGCAGAAGGAACGGTGAATCACGAGACAAAAGCAACCCCTCAGAAATGGTGTGTTTGAGGTAACGAAGGATCCGCTTGACGGCGGTCCAATGCTCCTCCGACGGTGCATGCATAAACTTACTGACCTTATGTACCGCAAAGGCTATGTCCGGACGACTGAAACTGAGGTACTGCAGCCCACCGACGATCGTTCGATACAAGGAAGGGTCCGAGCAAGCAGGAGCCGAACCAAGGCCAAGACGTGTGTTAGCGGCCATAGGAGTAGAACATGGTTTAGCTTTATCCAGGCCCGCACGCTGGAGAAGCTGAAAAATGTACTTACGCTGAGTGAGGTACAAGCCGTCCGAGGTTTGAAGAACCTCAATCCCCAAAAAATAGGACAAGGGACCAAGGTCCTTTACCGGAAAGTGGGAGCCCAAAAAGGTAATAACATGTTCAATAAGTGTAGCCGAGGAACCCGTGACCACAATATCGTCAACATAAATGAGAACATAAGCGTGAGACCCACCGCCGGAGTAGATATAAAGGGACGGATCAGCCTTAGATCCCACAAAACCGAAGGACAGAAGAACGTCAGTGAAGCGGGAAAACCACGCACGAGGGGCTTGCTTGAGACCGTATAAACTGCGACGAAGACGGCAAACATAATCAGGATAGTCCGGGTGGACAAACCCCAAGGGTTGTTGCATGTACACCGGTTCAGAAAGATGACCATGCAAAAAGGCATTTTTGATATCAATCTGGCGGAGGGGCCAACCCCGGGAAACCGCAATAGATAACAGCAAACGGATAGTAACCGGTTTGACGACAGGGCTGAAGGTCTCGGAGTAATCAACCCCAGCAGCCTGATGGTAACCCTTCGCAACTAGCCGAGCCTTATGACGCTCAAAGGAACCGTCAGCCCTGTGTTTCGTGCGAAAGACCCACTTGTTACCAACAATGTTCATAGACGGGTGAAAAGGCACAAGATCCCAAGTTTGGTTGCGCACTAACGCATCAATCTCCTCTCGCATGGCATCACGCCAAGGTTTGTGTTTGGAGGCTTCGGTGTAGGATGATGGGTCAAGGAGAGTGGAAGAGGTAAGGAAGGCTTTTGGTAGAGGGTAGCGAATAAAGGCGGGGTCATTAATAGGCTTAAGGTTATTGGCGCGTGTACGGGTAACCATAGGGTGAGTATGCTGAGGTGGTGGTGGAGGAGGAGCGGAGTCAGGTGAAGGTGAAGGGGAGACGTGACCAAAGCTTGAGCAGCAAACTAACTTGACTGGGTGGAGAAGTGGTAAAGACCGTCCTGGACATGTCCTCTAAGAAGAATGTTGCCCGAATAGTCCTTCACAAGAAAGTAAGTGTCATGAAACTCGAAATACACAGAATTATCAGATGCAAAACGATTAACAGACATTAAATTCTTAGTGAGGGAAGGTGACACAATAACATTGGAGAGTAAGTAACTGCGAGACGGAGAACTAAACGTGGAGGAGCCAAGATGAGTTATGGACAAACCTGAACCGTCGCCGATATGGACTTTTTCGGGCCATCGTAAGGTTCAAATTGGACATTGAGATTGTTGAAGTCATTGGTTAAGTGGTGGGTAGCGCCGGTGTCCGGGATCCAATCATAGGTCGGGGTAGTGGGAGTGTATAGTTGAGCGTTATAAGCTTGGGGGGGTTCGGGTAGGGGCTGTTTGTGGTAAAGGGGCGGGGGTTAGGGTGGGGATTGTGATTAGAAATAGCATACCTCCAATGGCACGTCTGAGCGGTGTGGCCAAACTTAGAGCATATTTGACATTTTACGGAACCATCCGAAGAGGGAACAGTAGGGCTGGGGGGACGTGGGTTGTTTTGACCTCCACGGCCACCACGACCACCACGGGCATTGTTGGAGCCACGACCTGTAGTTCTATAATTCCCAGCCTGTCGTGAATTAGAATTATAGTTTGAACCAGAATTAAAAGGGGCTGAAGTACCTCCATAATTGGCATGAATAGGGGCGGCGGGTGAAGGTGCAGCTTGCACAATAATGGGTCTGTGATGGTTGAGGCGTGCCTCGGTGGTGAGTAATTGCGAATAGAGGTCATCAATGGAGCAGGAGTCACGGTTGGAAATCATGGTGACCAGGGCGTCGTACTCGGATGGCAGACCAACAAGCAATTGTGCGATGAAGGTGTCCTCCGTGAGAGGCTGACCGGCGAGGGCAAGATCATCGGTGATTCGCTTGAGCTTTGCATAATAGTCAGCGGCCGATAGGTCATCCTTGCGGGTGGTAGCGAGTTCTCCACGAAGCTGAACCAGGCGGCTGCGGCTGTGAGAAGCAAAGGCGGTGTGAAGTTTCTGCCATATGGAGGCAGAGGACGTTGCCGTGTAGACCTGGGTTAGGACATCATCGGACAACGACGAGGTGATGGTGGAGAGCAGCAGGTTGTCGACCTAAGACCAGGTGGCGTAGGCAGGGTTGGGCTGCTCATCACCGGTTGCTTCATCTGTGATCATGGCTTCCGGTGGCGGAATCGAGCCATCGATATAGCCATAAACTCCTTGGCCCTTGAAATAAGGCACAATTTGTGCCTTCCACAAGTGGTAATTGTGACGGGTAAGCTTGGTGATCCTTACCGCCGATGATGGAGTGAAGGTTGGGTAGGTTGCCGGCGAAGCAGCAGCTTGATCGGAGGTTACAGACATGGTGGTCTGAAAGGCGGCGCTGGTAAAAAAAAAAAAAAAAAAAAGGAGGGTTCGGTGGTCTTTTTTTTTTGACACAGAGAAAAAAAAAAGGGAGGAGATTGTTATTGCTCTGATACCATATCAATGTTATGGTAATGGTGGTATTTTGTATTGAGTAATATCAGTGTTACAATGGGTATATATAGAGTACATTAGTAAGGACGTAAAAGTAAATACACTAATATATACAATAAGGACTAACTATTACAGTGTATCCAAATTATCCTCAACATGCACAAATAAAAAAACAGCAGTGCAATAATATAAATGGTGAATTTACCATAAAATTTTGGTGTATGATGGATGCTAAACACTTGGAAGAAAGGAAAGTGAGACTGATTTTGCAGCTTTACTATGTTATTATTATTGTTTATATTGTATACATAAGTATTGTAGTGTACAGGTATCTATTTTCTTCCGTATCTATCTGGGTATAGAAAATTAAAGCTAAGCTATGATAACAATATTCATATGTTATTTTTTTTTTATTGGCCACTATTTTTCGGCCCAGTGCAGGGAAGTAATCTTCATGTCCTATGATTGACGTTTTTCTTTGCCTTCTAGTTTCAAATCTATGTAAAGATGGATATATAAAATCGAAAATGCTTGTGATTGATATGAAACTTTATATTTGACAATCATAGGACATGAAGATTACTTCCCTGGAGGTACATTGAAAGCATTTTATTTTTCATTTGCAGAGTGGAAAAGCTTATTTGGGTGACATCATCTACCATTACATAACTGCTGACCTATTCTTTCCAGGGTGCCCTCTTGATTTTTTAGACTTGTCTTCTGATGCTGCAAGAAAATGGACTCGTCCACGTGGCACATCTTTGGCGGCTCAACCCCTGACTCGGGGTAAGTAAACCACTTTTGACTTCCTAGGAACGAGCCCTGGGGGCTCGCCTATCTGTTTTACCCCCGCTCATTCCCGTGTCCGACCAGCGTGGGTTCGGATCGTTCGGTGTTCAGCAGGCCGGAAGGGAGCCGGGTACTTCACTTCTAGTGGTCGGCAAGGCGATCCCCGTCGAGCTCCTGGATCGGATTTGTAACGCCCCACTCCCGGACACCGAGCCCTTATCCGGAAATACGACGTTCGGCACATATATAAATAAAATCAATTCATTTATACATGTAAGCCTACAATCAATACAATCAAAGCGCGCGGAAATTTAATGCTCGGGTAATAAATGTCCATAAAGATGCTAGAATAAGAAAAAAATACTAAAAGCTGAAAGTGTATCAAAACAATACAACTGAAGTCCCTCGAAAGTCCAAACGAATACTATGAAAAAAGAAATAGAGATGAACACACGTCATCCCAAAGTACTATGAACAAAGTATATAAAACAGTGCATCATATCATGCGTAAATGAAAGTGCATAAAAATAAATGTCAAGCTCAGAGATCCTCCTCGGGAACATACTCCTCGTAAAACTCGCAATCCTGTCCGCCTTCTCACCCCCAAGCACATATAACAAAAATGCACAAGGGGTAAGTATATAATACTCAGTAAAGAAGAGAAGTACGTTTAAGCTTAGAATATATAAGGTTGAACATTATTAGGTTTCAACTAAAAAGGCAAGACAGACTCGATTCTACGCATAAAGGTTACATCTCCCAATATGCCTAAACTGTAACTACTTAGCTTATCTTTGTTACAACATGCAATCAAGGTGGAACGTGACATATTGAAATCTTCAGGATACAATAACCCCGGAACGTATTGAAATCTTCAGGATACAATCACCGGTTCCGATAGTATGAGCATACGGCGATGCCTATAGGCCTGCAGGCCGATAGGACACTCACTTTGACTGTCTGTTCACACATCACGCTATAGATCTTCAGGATCTACCCAAGACCACATGGTGTTTAATCTTTTATCTAGCAAGTTGTGTAGTAATAGGTGATTAACTAACCGTCCTAGTTCATTTAGATAACAATCCCTCATCGAAAGCCAAAATAAACAAGCTGGAAGACCAGCTCCAGGTGGACGCCCGTCTGAAGGACCAGACGCCCGTCTGAAGACCCTGAACGCTCGTACAAAATGGTGGACGCCCGTCCAGACATTCCCCTTTCAATCCTGTATCAAAATTTCACCTCAGACGCCCGTCCGAGGTATCCAGACGCTCGTCCAAGGTTGGACGCCCGTCCAGAAAACCGGACGCCCGTCCGACCTGGCGATTTTCCAGAAACTGATTTTGCACATCATCGTATTCATCCGTCTTTCAAACAAAAACCCAAACTTTCCTGACCAAAAACACTCGAATTAAACTACCACCCATACCAGAACATCACCCATCATTTAGGCATCAAATTAACACAATTTAGATCACCAAAGCAACAAGAATTCAACACAACCAATGTATAATCAAAAACTGCAAACGTAAGGGTTCTCCTTACCTAAATGCAGCCACCAACCAGATCAAAACTCAGAGAAAAGCTGCTGCAACATAACCAAACCGAAGGCAAAACGCTGTCCTCTACACGACGATTCCAACTCTTGAATTTGCTCAGAAAAACGATCAACCCTTCCTTTGATGGTTGAAGAACTCTTCTAGTCTCTCCCTTTCCTTTCTCATTTGCGCAGGAGAGGAGGGGGAAACGTGAAAACTGATTTCTAATTAGGTTTAGGAGATTAGTGTTAGGTTAACCTTAAATACCCACTTCCAAAATAAACCCCTTTTTACTAAAACACCCTTGCTTAACAAAAATCTGGTTTTTCTCTCTTATATAACAAAATATATATATATATAAATATACTTCAAATCGTTTAATTAAATAACCCGAAAAAACCCGAATTTGTTAAAAGACTCTTTTACCCTTTTCGAAAAGTCGGGATGTTACATTCTTCCCCCTTAAAGAAGTTTCGTCCTCGAAACTTGCCGAACCAACACCACTCTCAACTTAGATACCGGTTGCGTACCTTCTAGTTCTTTTTCAAAAACACACCAATGTTATCTCCAACTGATTTGAACCTTAGTAATTTCATCGACAAGACTTCAGTACTTTCCACACAACTAATCTTGCACTTCGACCCAAGCACCATTCTATCTTATTCACACCTTTCATCTACCTTATGCTCAACTCTACTAACCTAACTTCTTAAACTCCTCCTATAACACTTTGTCCCAAAAGTCATGCCAATCCTCTAGTTAACATGTAGTATTCTTCCAGGTTTTTTTGTCCATTCATCACCCTTACAGAAGTTTCCAGACTTACACAAAAGTTACTCTGATCTATACATTCGCCTTACCCTCAAGAAACTAACTATTAACTTAAAGAACTTCAATTCCGCCTTGTTATCAATTCAGCACTAAACCATCTATAACACACCCAAACCATAGACAAACTTCAATCTTTACTAGTCTCCAAAAGGTAACCATATAAAATCTTCTACCAACCTTATAAGGCTTTCCTATAGACAAGAAAACGACTTTCGACGGTGAGTTTATCAAGAACCATAATTTTATAGTCCAACGAATATTGGAGTTGTGAAAGAGTTTATTTTTAAACAACACATCTATAAGAAACAAAGTTTTAAACTTGTCCTCACTTTGATTCCAGAAGGAAGGTAAGAATGGTTATGCAAATATTTTGAAAATTTGAAACTACTAAGGGAGATAGCAAGTAGGAAAATCTTGAGATGTATAACACAAAATGAAGACGGATTGAACTTGGTTCACATGCATATAATAAAACATTTGTTTAGATAATGCAAAATGGATGATATATAAAATTTGCCTATATGAGGGTACTTGTGATAAGTCACTAAAAACAAAAGTACTCTGACTGAGACATTTATCACAGCCAGAGGTCATTCTACAAAATCCAGATTGGAACATTTTCCTTTCTCTTGAAGTTAGTGGTATGATTGAATGCAAAAGAAAGACAAACTTGCTATTAAAGAGTTCAATAGAAAGGTCTAGAAGTGGAAGAAGTCTCAAATATTATTCAAATATGTACATATACATATAATAAATATATATAAAAATTTGAAGACGAATAATATTCTTTCGAAGGATTTCATGCTTTGAGAATCCAAGTAAATTGGTGAAATGTTGCGAAAGGGGTCATGAATGATAACGTGGAAAAGAAAGCAAAAGAATTCGAAAATGCATAATCTATTTCTTTCAACAACCGTTGCAGTTAAAATATTATTTTTGAAAGATGGAAAACATCTTCTCCAAAGGTTCAAAGATAAAGGTAAACCGGAGAAGTGCTTCGTGAAGAAATCATAAGTGACGACTGAGTAAAGAAAACACAAGAGTTTCGAATAGTGCATGTTTTTGTGTCGTTCAAAGATTCACACAATAAGGACTATTGTGATTTTGTTAAAAGGTTTTGAATTGAAGGGGAAAGTGTTCAAAGGATAAGGACAACCCTTTGTTCTTAAAATAAAAAATCAGAAAGTCATTTCTTCCAATTTGAAGAAAGAAGGTTTAGAATAAAACAAAACAACTTAACACATGTAGTAAAATTTTTTTTCTTTGTCGAGGAAAACTCTTAACAAAATAAGTTGCATGCTAAAATCCTTTATCAAACGTAGCTTTAAAAGACGTGCATGAGTTGTAAGGGAGGTTCAACTACTCGCTTATTCAAAGACAAAAATTTCATAGGGAGTAAAAGATGCAGTATCCTGAAAGTAATTATCGATAGAACTTTTGAACACAAGTATAAAATTTTTTTTTTTTAAAAGTAGCCTGGAGTTACTAAATAACACTTTGGTAAGGAATGGTTGTTCACGTATTCTTACCGGAAGACAAAGGATTATGTAATTAAAATGGATGTTTTGAGAAAGTTTGATCTTTCCACCTGTTTTCGAAATGTATAAAATTCTAATAAAAGAGTTGAGTCTTTAAACAAAAGTTTTCTGCACCAAAACATCGTGTATGGGATGCATTGAAGGTAATCACTAGGATGTAATAGTGTATTGACCCGAATTTGCTAAACATGATGCAATGAAAGGGTATGCAGTTGCCAGTTCAAATAGTTCAAAGGATGAGAAACTCATTTCCTTTAAATCAAGCATTTGACACTATGAAAACATCTTCATAAAAAAAAAAAAACATCAAAGTATGCGCACACTTGAAAAATAAAACTTCGCCATGGAAGAACTCTTACCGAGTTCAAAAGTTTCAAACGGATGATCCAGCTACCACATTGGTCACAAATAGTATGCAAGGGGAAAAACATTTGAAATTAGAGGTAACTAAGTGTGAATCCAAATGATTATAAAAAGTACCTCGTTAAAGAAAACATGGGATTGGAAAGTCACCATGTAAGTGTTTCTTGTCACAAAAGGGTATTAAATCTACAACACTTAATATCTACTCACTAAACTTCTTATTTTGGATAACAAGTAAGTTAGGGTCTTATGCTTCAAAGCCTTCCCAACACATACTACCCCACACCTAAACTTCCAAGGTGAAAGAATGTTGTATGGCCTTTCATGAACAAGTACTTAAAAGGGTTTTAAGAGTTTAAGTACATACATCAACCATGAAATGATTGACTTGCACAAAGTAACCCAAATTAATTTTGAACAAGATGTAAAAAGAAAAGTTGTAGGTATACAAGCTTTACATATGCTACACAAAATTCAGAATTTATGGAAAAGCATAAGTTGGTTAAAAATAATTATTTTCGTCAACTCGCCGCAAGCTGTCAAAACTTTCAGAAATTTAAAATCTGCATTAATTTGCAGATTGAACTCAAACTAGAAAGAATTAGCACTTGACTCCAAAACAAAAATTGCAGATCAGAGAGTTTTCTACAACATATCAAAAATTAAAGTCATTTGAAGATGTTTAGCTTATTCAAAACAGACTCATAAGTAAGAGTACCGCTGCAGAATTTTCTGAACAGAGTACTCCTCCTTGTTAAACAATTTATGAACAATCCATATTGAAAACTAAGTTGATGCCAAAATAGAAAATGTAGATAAGGCAATTTCCTAAGTGACTGCAAATTTATAGAATTTTTGAAACATCAGAAGTAATATTAAAAGACATATAGAAACGTGAACAAAGTTGTTTTACTCGTTTTGCATAACACCAAAATACAAAATCAAGGTAATGATTGAATCAAAAGGTCGCAATAAGAAAACTTTAAATCCTCCAAGAAAAGAGCAAAAGGAGAAAAGTCTAGAAGCTCCAAAAGAAGAGAAGGGTTCTGCTAAAGATCCTAGAAGGAACACTAGAGGGCATCACATAAAGGATGTGAGCTTGGAACTCTAACTAACCTTTGCCTAGGAAGACCCTTCACCTGGTCCTAGTGAAACTTGACCAAGGTCTAAAGATTCTTAGTTTTACGATTTGCCACCAAGAACAAAAGAAGTCAGAAAGGTTCTAAAAGATCTAAGATACCTTATCTTAAAAACAAAAGTTTAGGTCGAAAAGAAACTTCTATGAATTCCCGCAATTACGAAAGATCAAAGAAGTCGAATGGTTACTAAGCAGTCTTAAAGGTCTTATCTTAAGGAAGGGAAGCCTAGAAAAGCAAGGAACGCTTCTCTCTGATACCAACTGTAACGCCCCACTCCCGGACACCGAGCCCTTATCCGGAAATACGACGTTCGGCACATATATAAATAAAATCAATTCATTTATACATGTAAGCCTACAATCAATACAATCAAAGCGCGCGGAAATTTAATGCTCGGGTAATAAATGTCCATAAAGATGCTAGAATAAGAAAAAAATACTAAAAGCTGAAAGTTTATCAAAACAATACAACTGAAGTCCCTCGAAAGTCCAAACGAATACTATGAAAAAAGAAATAGAGATGAACACACGTCATCCCAAAGTACTATGAACAAAGTATATAAAACAGTGCATCATATCATGCGTAAATGAAAGTGCATAAAAATAAATGTCAAGCTCAGAGATCCTCCTCGGGAACATACTCCTCGTAAAACTCGCAATCCTGTCCGCCTTCTCACCCCCAAGCACATATAACAAAAATGCACAAGGGGTAAGTATATAATACTCAGTAAAGAAGAGAAGTACGTTTAAGCTTAGAATATATAAGGTTGAACATTATTAGGTTTCAACTAAAAAGGCAAGACAGACTCGATTCTACGCATAAAGGTTACATCTCCCAATATGCCTAAACTGTAACTACTTAGCTTATCTTTGTTACAACATGCAATCAAGGTGGAACGTGACATATTGAAATCTTCAGGATACAATAACCCCGGAACGTATTGAAATCTTCGGGATACAATCACCGGTTCCGATAGTATGAGCATACGGCGATGCCTATAGGCTGCAGCCGATAGGACACTCACTTTGACGTCCGTTCACACATCACGCTATAGATCTTCAGGATCTACCCAAGACCACATGGTGTTTAATCTTTTATCTAGCAAGTTGTGTAGTAATAGGTGATTAACTAACCGTCCTAGTTCATTTAGATAACAATCCCTCATCGAAAGCCAAAATAAACAAGCTGGAAGACCAGCTCCAGGTGGACGCCCGTCTGAAGGACCAGACGCCCGTCTGAAGACCCTGAACGCTCGTACAAAATGGTGGACGCCCGTCCAGACATTCCCCTTTCAATCCTGTATCAAAATTTCACCTCAGACGCCCGTCCGAGGTATCCAGACGCTCGTCCAAGGTTGGACGCCCGTCCAGAAAACCGGACGCCCGTCCGACCTGGCGATTTTCCAGAAACTGATTTTGCACATCATCGTATTCATCCGTCTTTCAAACAAAAACCCAAACTTTCCTGACCAAAAACACTCGAATTAAACTACCACCCATACCAGAACATCACCCATCATTTAGGCATCAAATTAACACAATTTAGATCACCAAAGCAACAAGAATTCAACACAACCAATGTATAATCAAAAACTGCAAACGTAAGGGTTCTCCTTACCTAAATGCAGCCACCAACCAGATCAAAACTCAGAGAAAAGCTGCTAAAACATAACCAAACCGAAGGCAAAACGCTGTCCTCTACACGACGATTCCAACTCTTGAATTTGCTCAGAAAAACGATCAACCCTTCCTTTGATGGTTGAAGAACTCTTCTAGTCTCTCCCTTTCCTTTCTCATTTGCGCAGGAGAGGAGGGGGAAACGTGAAAACTGATTTCTAATTAGGTTTAGGAGATTAGTGTTAGGTTAACCTTAAATACCCACTTCCAAAATAAACCCCTTTTTACTAAAACACCCTTGCTTAACAAAAATCTGGTTTTTCTCTCTTATATAACAAAATATATATATATATAAATATACTTCAAATCGTTTAATTAAATAACCCGAAAAAACCTGAATTTGTTAAAAGACTCTTTTACCCTTTTCTGAAAAGTCGGGATGTTACATTAGGTCCCTAGGCTTGAGCGATTCCGTAGCGGCGGGAGTCGGCCTTCGGTGGGCCGATTCCGCCATCTCAGTACATCCCTGCCAGAGCTCGTCTTTGATCTTGTACCCCGTTTGACTAATAACCTGATAACCATCGTAAAATCCTGAATAATAAAGGCCCCAATCCTTATCATTTACTAATCATAATCTTTTCCTTAGGGAACACGTTGACTAGTGTCCCTCATGGACACGCCGCATTAAACCCTAGGGCCTAAGCCCCTCTGTATAAACTGTCCCTAAGGAACTACGGAGACTTGATTCCAATTCATACATTGGATACGTAGGCAGCTTGAGGAACAACACCTCAAGTACAGTCTAAATCACCCCCAAATAATTCCCCTCGATATAATCTTCATATTCCGGAGTTTCCCCAGGTTATCACGGAGAGTAAGAACCCTAAATTAGAAGGAGACGATTTTTGGATCGTCAATTGGCGCTAGAAGGAGGGTCTCTGCAAGTGAACAACTCATCTGGGGAACCTGCCTGAGGATGAAGAGCGTGAATACTACCCCCGTTGAACACGGCGGCCATGCCCAGGCACCCTGGAAAAAGCGAGATTTGTCAAGGAGGTGGTATACGACGCCACTGATCCCATCCCTGTGGAAACCAACAACAATGGTCTTGTGATCGAAGCCCTAGTGGAACAAAACTTGGTAAGGCGCATTTGTATTGACACCGGAAGTGCGGTAAGTATCATGTATCACTCTATTCTACTTTTAATGCATTTGGGTAGCATTGAGTTAACTCCAACAAGTACCCCCTTATTCGGCCTTGCCGATTCACCTATGTATCCTGAGGGTACTATTGTCCTCTCAACCACCTTCGGCCGACCTCCGCTGGGCCAAAGCCTTCCCGTCGAGTATGTGGTGGTTAAGGCATTGTCTCCTTACAATATAATATTAGGACGCCTTCCGTTGATTGACTTGCAAGCCGTCATATCACTCGTGCATAATAGTATAAGGTTCATAGTCAATAATAACCCCGTGGAGACCATGGGAGACATGGGTCAGATAAGAAGCTGCGTCACTTCCGAAGCACACGGGAACGGCAGAACGCCACCGATCTCCATCGAAGAACTACTGCCCGAACGCGAGGAAACCTGGTCTTCAGATGACAAGACAGAAGCGGTCTGTCTGTGGGAAGGACGAGATGATCGAACCATAGAGGTGGGGATCTGGATCTCCAGCATGCACAAAGAACGGCTTATAGCCCTACTAAAAGTGTTCAAGGAGGTTTTCGCCTGGACAACAGAGGAGATGCCAGGGTTATCCCCAAATTTGGCCATCAAATGAACGCAGACCCATCTCGGAAGCCTGTCCGACAGAAGAAGAGACACTTCACCCAAGAGCGGATAGACGCCGTACAGAAGGAGGTAACTAAGCTACTTCAAGCCAACATCATTCGAGAGGTGAGCAACCCCGAGTGGCAAGCAAACCCTGTCCTGGTAAAGAAGCCGGATGGTAGCTGGAGGATGTGTGTGGACTTCACCGACCTTAACCAAGCTTGTCCCAAGGATTGCTATCCCCTGCCCCGCATAGATTGAATAGTGGATTAAACCATAGGTTTCGGGATATTCGGGTTTTTGGACGCTTACAGAGGATATCATCAGATCATTATGGACCCTCGTGATGCTGAAAAGACATCGTTCGTCACTGAGTTCGGCACATATTGTTATTGAACAATGCCGTTTGGCCTCAAAAACGCTGGGGCGACCTACCAAAGGGCTGTCAATAAAATATTTAAAGATCAGATAGAGAGATGTATGGAAGTATACGTAGATGACTTGCTGATCAAGAGCAAGTCCCTGGACCAATACCTGGCAGACGTAAGAGAGGTTTTTGAGGTACTTAAAGCCTCACAGATGAAGCTCAATCCCAAAAAATGTACCTTCAGGGTTCGGACCGGAAAGTTTTTAGGGTACATGATATCACGAGAAGGTATCAGAGCCAATCCAGACAAAGTGGATGCCTTAAGAAATATGCCGGCGCCAAGAAGCCTCAAAGAAGTACAGAAATTAATAGGAAGGATGGCTGCACTCGGACGTTTCCTGTCGAGGTCAGCACATCGAGCTCTTTTTTTTTTCAAGATTCTGAAACAAGATACACTTGGGTTATCTTTTTAACCAAGAAAAGTGAAACCAAGCAAAGACTTACTGAACTACTCAAGAGACTACAGAATCAGAAAGGAGTATCAGTTGTGAAGTTAAGATCAGATAAAGGAACTGAATTCCTCAACAATGTGATTATTGAATATTGTGAAGAAAATGGTGTTTTACACCAACTCGTTGCTACAGCAACACCTCAACAGAATGGTGTAGCTGAAAGAAGAAACAAAACACGCAAAGAAGCAGGAAGAACGATGATCTGTGAAGCAAAACTACCAAAAAGATATTGGGCAGAAGCAGTTAACACAGCTTGCTATACACAAAACAGAGCTCTCATGAATAAAAGTCATGAGAAAACTCCTTATGAAATTTGGAACGGAAGGAAACCAAATGTTTCTTACTTTCATGCTTTTGGAAGCAAATGTTTCATACACAATAATGGGAAAGATCAACTTCATGTTTTCCAGCACAAAGCTGATGAAGGAATTTTTCTAGGATATTCAAGTGTTAGCAAAGCTTTTAGTGTACTAAATAAAAGGACACTCAAGCATGAGGAATCTATACATGTAGTGTTTGATAAACCAAAATTTCCTGGTGAAACAACTGTAGACAGACCAGAACCAATTTCTCAGTCTCAGTTACTAGTATTGCCAAAATCAGTTTTTGTTGACATTGGAAGACTACAGATTTCAGGATGTTCAGATCCAAATCAGTCTCAGATTCCAACAACTCAACAACCCACTCCTGAACACCATGATTTTAACTCAGTTGAAGAAATTCAAGAACCAGTTCTTGAAGAGCCAGTCGAACAAAATATAGATCCTTTGATGCAAACACCTGCTTATCAATGGATGAGAGATCACCCTAAAGAACAAGTTATTGGTGACACTCAAGCAGGCGTTCGAACTAAACATCAACTAGATGCAATGATTGCATGTTTTCTATCTCAATCTAAACCTAAGGAAATAGAAGAAGATTTGAAATATCCAGACTGGATACTAGCTATGCAAGAAGAACTGAATGAATTCGAAAGAAATCAAGTATGGGAATTGGTAGAAAGACCAGTTCATGTGAATATCAATGGAACCAAATGAGTTTTTAGAAACAAACTTGATAAAGATAGGAATATCATCAGAAACAAATCTAGACTTGTAGCTAAAGGATATTCTCAAGCAGAAGGCATAGACTTTGATGAAACTTATGCACCAGTTGCAAGATTGGAATCAATCAGGCTATTTCTCGCATTTGCAGCTCACAAAAAGTTCAAAGTATACCAAATGGACGATAGAAGTGCATTTTTGAATGGAATACTTGAAGAAGAAGTGTATGTTCAACAACCACCTGGATTCGAGATCAAAGATCAAGCTGATAAAGTTTTCAGACTAAGGAAAGCTCTTTATGGACTTAAACAAGCACCAAGAGCTTGGTATGAAACTCTATCTCAGTTTCTAGTGGATAATGGGTTTATCAAAGGAACTATCGACAAAACCTTATTCAGAATGAAAAATGAAGGGAACACTCTACTTGTTCAGATCTATGTTGATGACATCATTTTTGGATCAGAAAATTAATAGTTATGTGAGAAATTTGCAAGTTTAATGAAGAGCAAATATCAGATGAGTATGATGGGAGAATTGAATTATTTTCTTGGATTACAAGTTAAACAATTAGATGATGGAATTGTCATTCACCAAACCAAGTATACAAGAGAACTTATCAAAAAGTTTGGTATGGAGAAATCATCTGGAATTTCTACACTAATGGGGACCAACATCAGGCTAGATGAAGACAAAGAAGGCAAATATGTTGATCAAACACTTTACAGAAAAATGATTGGAAGCTTACTCTATCTTACAGCAAGTAGGCCAGATATATCTTTTACTGTTGGTGTATGTGCAAGATTTCAGTCAAAACCAAAGAAAAGCCATCTCACAGTTGTAACAAGGACCTTGAAGTATCTAGAAGATACAGATGGAGTTGGAATTTGGTATTCAAGAGAAGGAGAATTCAAGCTGATATCTTACTCAAACTCAGATTATGCAGGATGCAAAGTGGATAGAAAGAGCACCTCAGGCACATGTCAGCTACTAGGAAATAGACTTGTGTCTTGGTTTAGCAAATAGCAAAACTCTATCTCAACTTCAACAACTGAAGCAGAGTATATAGCAGCTAGAAGTTGTTGTGCTCAAGTTTTATGGATTAGACAACAATTAAGAGATTATGGGATAGAAGATGGAACGATTCCCATAATGTGTGATAACACAAGTGCAATTACAATAACTGACAATCCAGTTTTGCACTTAAGGACAAAACACATTGATGTGCGTCATCACTATATAAGAGATCATGCGGAAAAAAGGATATTACAGTTCTTTATGTACCTACTGAAGATCAGTTGGCTGATATCTTTACAAAACCATTGGACAAAGAAAGATTTGCCAAACTAAGAACTGAATTAGGGATAATTAAAGTTAGTTAACTCAGTTAAGCCAGAGATTCGTCAAGAGGATTAATCTTTGTTATGTTGGGTGTGCTCACTTAACAGATTTGTCATTGACATCAACAATCTCAAACTGATCAACTAAAACTGAAAGATTTAACGAAACTGAAAAACTGAACCCAGAAACAGTTTTTATTCCAGTCAACTTAAGTCAAAAGCTGATAAGATAAAACAGACAGCGGTTATATCGCATTTAATTAACGTAGTTGTTTTGTCAGAATATATTGCGTGTACACCCAATTACTATCAGAACAGTACATGTCTTGGTTATACAAACCATCATGGAATTTGAAAAGTTGTACTAATCAACCGCCAGTAAATAATCCCTATATATCCAACCCTCGTTCACACCCTCCTTAATCAGACGTTTCAAAATTCTTTTTCAATCTTTTTCTTGAAAACAAAAATAAAATAAAATTTAGATTTTCCATAATCCTTTCATCTCAAAAATTCAATTTTTTTTACCAAAAATGACCACCTCAAAGAAATCACAAGAAGAAAGATTGATCACAGAGTTATATGTGTATACTTTTGAAATTTATGAAACTATGTGCAACAACACTCTGTTAGCAAGTTATATCTGCGAGAAGATCTAGAAACAACCAGGATTAAGAAACATTCTGGAGGTTACTTTCAACGAAAAACATGATATGGAAGGGATTTGCTGTTCTGGGAGAATATGTGTTTGGTAAGAGACTCTCTAATCACTACAGTTCGTGGAGATCATATTATTATCAATGAACGAGTCATGAAGTCACTATTTGGTTTCACAATGTGACATCAATAGATTTGACTTCCCTACCATTGAAAAGGGACGCCTTTCATAAGAAAATTACTTCATCTAAAGAACCAGTAGAAGTTGGTATTCATGTTGATAAACTCAAGCCAGAGTTTTCATATCTCAGCCGATGGCTCAGCAACCATGTTATTGGAAAATCCAAAGGAATCAGTACATTATCTGATTACAATGATTATCTGATGAACATAATTTGGGATGAAATAGATTGCAATTGGGCCGGTTATGTCGTCAATCAGATAAAGAAGCAACACATAGCTGAATTAGAAAGTGTACAAAGAGCTCAAGCTAAAGGACAAGCAACTATTGGCAGATTCCGACTGAAGAAAACACTTAGTGGAATCATTCAATTTTATTTGGAGAAACTCAAGGCAGGGAAGAAAGCAAGACAAACTGCGGCTACAGAGGAAATCGCAGCAGTAAGATCAACTTCCCTACCTGAAGCCAGACAGAAAACCGTGTCTCAGCAGGAAGCTGAACACAAAGGAATCAAGCGGAAAGCTGACTCAGCAAAAGAAAGATTAGTTGTAAAATGTTTGTACCTAGGAACTTCAAGTAAGAAAGCACCAACTGAGGGGGAACAACAACAACTGACAACTGAAGTTACAAAGGAAAATAACACTGCTGATTATACCTCTCAGTTACAAAACCAATCAGATCAGCAATCGGTCAGTTTTTGAAGCTGACAGAATTATCAAGCTAATGAAGATGAAACTCAAATCAGAAGATTCTCGTGATGCTATCTTACAATCTGAAGAAAAGTTACTCTTGAAGGAATTGGAAATTAGAGACCTACATACTCTGTTTCCTATGTCAGAGTTTCTTGCAAATTGTTTCAATAGATTCACTGAACTAGCTCAATGAAGAGAATCAGCCACATCATCTATTCCCGAAGATATTTCAAAGAAGAAGGATGATGATGAAGATGATAATTCAAGGAAAGAAGCTGATATGCCTACAGTTTTGCAGACAGACACTCAACCTCAACCTCTAGCTACGCAAACTGTAACTCAACAAGAAGGTTAGCCAGTTGGAAATCAGACAACTGAAAATCAGCCAGCAACTGATGGAACTAATAATCAACAACTTATGATCATTGAAGATATCGCTCAGTCTAAAGCTCAAACAGAAGCAACATATGATCCTTTAGATATCCTGACAATGGAGGAATTGGACAAAGTTTATGAGAACTTGAAGATTGTGCTCAGTCAAAAGGATTCATACAATGGCCTTCTATCAAATATCTCTGGATATCTAGATTATAGAACTAAAACAGATATCTCAGTTCATGCAAGACTAGAAATGATCCATAAGTCAAGTTCAAGTTCCGCCTCAGAAATTTTGTCACTTAAACAGAAACTTGAAGACTCAACCGCAGTAGATAGGGAAACACATGACCAGGCTCACTGGCATATGAATCAGCACATCTACGGGTTAGAGAATCTGCTCAAAGAAATACTTGCTTCTTAGCAACGTATCTCAGCCGATCAAAAGGCAACCCATGCTTTGGTAGATCAATTGTATGATGCCAAAAATGAGGAAGCTGAAGAAGAAAAGCTGAAATTAATCAAAGAAAAGAAGCAACTTGAAGACGAATTGGAAAGATATAAATCAGCTCCAAAGTTCTTAAAGAAAGAGTTAACTGACGAGCAGCTCATTGAGAAATATAGTCAACCTGAAGATCGTAGAGCTACTTTTACAAAGGATCTGTGGTTAAAGTTTGTCAAAGATCATAATCCTATCAAAGCCAAGTACAAGGATAAGACTATTGAAGAATCCTTGAACTACTTCTTATCTGTTGAACTCTACAATCGAAAAATGGCGCAATATAAGAAGATCAAGAAGATTGAAGACAAACCGAAGATTAAAGACAAAGTTTGAACAAACGAAAGCCGATGTAGCGAAATTTGAAAAATACTACTTGAATGAATCAGCTTTACCAAAGTTAATTTTATGGAGAAAATGGAAAGAAGGAAGTCAAGTAGACTATAACAAGACCTTTTCTAAGTAAGACTCAAAACTAGAACATGATTATCGTCTACATGACAAAGAGATGAAGTATATCTCAGTTAAACAAAAATCACATAAAGGAGCTTAGCCTTTAGTGAAATTTATTTGAACAAAGTGTAACTATTTCAGTTTTTGAGTATTCTAATGAAATACAGATTTCCAGTTTTACAGTGTTTTACATTGTTTTGATCTTTAAGCTTTTCTTTTAGGGAGAGTTTTGGAATCATCAAAAAGGGGGAAATTGTTGGAAATAAAATTTATGTTTTGATGATAATTCATCATATTTTCTCAGAATATTATCTTAACCTCATTGATGAAGTGCTGAAGCTAGCAGTTATAGTGAAAAGAAAAAAGATGTCTAGAATTGAATGTATAGGTTTTACTAGAGTCTAATATTAGTATAGGTTACATCAGACAAGCACTGTAATAGTTAGCGTGTCATGAAACTGAAAACTGGAAGTCATTTAGAAAACTGTAAATCATTAAGATAAACAAACTGACTCAGAATACACAAATATGAAACTGAAGAAGATAAGTTCGCTGAGGGACACAGACTCGGTTGGCTTATCTGGAAGATAGAAGAACTGAGGGTCAAAGACTCAGTTATAGAAGATTGAAGAACTGAGGGTTCAAACTCAGTTATGAAGATTACAAGTCGAGACTATAAAGTTAGACTTCAGGCAAGTTTGTGGTGACTTGAATTGACTTTATGGATCTTGTATGAAGACCTAAGAATCATAAGGACAATGAGTTCTTAGAAGATAATTGTTTATGGTGTACTCTGATTAAGTCAATTATAATCAGATGTAAACTGGAGTACTGATATTTGAAGAAGAGTAAAATCTCAGTTAATGCTCCAAGTCAGTCAAGAACCGACAACGATAAACACGATAAAACCGATCGGTAAACTCGGTTTTATATGTCGACCATCCAACAAACGATAGTACAGTCGAACGTTTTAAAGGAAGCAATTTTATTGGATGAAATACTGACACATCAGAACGGTCAGAAAATATAGCCGTTACAAGATAGACGTTGATAAAATTCGAATTCATGCAAGATGAACGTTGGACCTCACACTATAAATAGAGGACTTTGCACCAAGAACAAAAAGAAGAATTATTAAGTTCAACAAGCATTTTTGTGCACTAGTTATTCGAATTGCTATCATCTCTGCGCTATAACAAGATCATATCAAGAATTTCTTCAAGTGTTCAAACTACACAGAATTTACCCAGATCCAGACACTTTGAAGAACCACAAACAAGAATCAATTTATTGATTCTCAGCCCAAATTTGATTCTACATCAAAGGTTTAGACGTTGAAGCAAACCGGGAAGGTTTTGCCAAGGACAGTTGTTACAAGTAGTCGGGTAAACTGTGTTTGTGGTGGTAGCTGGTGAAGACGCATACGTAACCCTTCAAGGACCAGTGTTCAAGCAATTGAAGAGCAGCAATTCTACCTGTTCTACAACTGTTTAGATAGTGAAGCTGGGGATTAGCCAAGGACTATTGTTTAGGAATTTTTGTAACAGCTCACCTCAAGAAGTTCTAGTGGAATTTTCCTCCCACCACAGGGGAAGAGAGGACTGACAGGATTACACCACCTGGAACCTCTATAATATTTGCCTCATTTACTTTACGCATTTATTTATTTACTTAGCATTTATCTATAGCATTCTGAGAATTGATTGTTATACAACTCACAACTCACGACTGACTTTCACCAGAATTCAGTTTAACACACTCAGCTTTCACATAGAACAACAAGATCAAGAAAAAGGCTAGAATTATATCCGCTGCCGGTTGGCTCAGTTCTTGCTTAAGTCAGTTTGACTTAAACTCAGCTCAGTCAGCTTAACTCCACACAAGTTTTTAACTAAACCTTAATTTGCTTTAAATCCAGTTTTAGGGACAAGTTTATTCACCCCCCCTCTAAACTTGTGTTAGCCTTTCCAAGGGACCAACACCAACCCTTTTTCCAGTTTCCCAAATAAGGAATCAGAATTAGCTGGAGGATATAGTAAATGGAAAAAATTAAATGCATAAAATTACATACGTAATTCTTGATATAATAACTGCATAACATATAATAACAATTGCTCCTATGTATCGCTAGTGTGGTTGCAGCCAATGTCCATATATGTAGTACTGCTTTTTTTCCTTGACATAAGTGAAGCATTGTATGTTTAATTTCAAATTTCTGGTAGTATTGAGTTGAACTAGTTAGAGTGATTTTACCTTCTCTTACATTTGACTTGCTTATTCTAATTCTTGTTGAATTATATAGGTACATACATTAAATTGTGGTTCTTTATGTAAGACGTGACCGTATGAAATCGTTGATTTCTTGTAGGTACATCATAGAAGTATCGTTACTGTCCAAGAGCAGGACATCTTATTCTATGTAGTATAGAAGAGAAGCTAACTCCAGAAAGTTGGTCACGGATTGACCCGTCAAAGTTTAAGCTTCGAGGAGATAACTCCAGGAAGTTGGTCACGGACTGTCATTGTCCAATCGGACTTCGTGGAGATGGTCAGAAATGTGAAGGAAAGTATAGTGTATAACTTTTTTTCATTTTTTAATGTTTTACACTTTAATTTCTTTATTTTGATGTTTATATAATTGTAATTAATTAAACTTATTTGGTGCATAATTGGGCGGCAGATAGTGATTTGAAATGCTTACTACAGTGCTAGCACTAATCGGACTAACCCACTAACATATTCTTTTCTTGGACGAGAAGTAAAGAAAAATAGAGTTTTGAAAGAATTGATTAATGTATATTGATTAATGTATTTAGTCGATCCGACGGGACTAACGGTGCTCGAACCCGTAGCTTCCGCCTTGACAGGGCGGTGCTCTGACCAATTGAACTACAATCCCCAGGAAATAAATAGGCGGTCTACCAGAAAAGGGTGCTAGCTGATCACATAGGTTTTGCTACGCCTTTTTCTCGTAACCACAAGTACATTGCAAACCTCTGCTCAACTCTGTTAATATTATAGTGGAAATGTGACAATAGAATTCATAAGATAATCTAAATTCTTCAATAACGAAATCTTCTCTACAACATACCGTATCCCAGAAAGTTCATGGCAAAAAAATTGACAACTACTATACTTAAAGGCTGGATACTAATCCGGTTTGTTGTTTCACCTCTTCAACAATTATTGTTTGTATTTCCATACTACTTGTTCCGGAATATATCAGATTATGATTGTTGATATCATAATTTGTAACCAGGAAAAGAATGGTGAAGAGATCGACGTTAGTTCATGGATGCCTTGAGGCCTTCCTTGTTAATGACCGATCAATATTTCTCTCTTTTACAGGAACAAACGTATGACTATGTGTATGCACTAAACAATGTGGTGGGTCCAGATGGGAAGGTGAAGGAATTAAAATGCTCATGGACCCACCACACTGTTTAGTGCATACGTAAGTTCCTGTAAAAGAGAGAAAGAAGGATCGGTCATTAACAATGAGGGTTTTTTACTTATTATTTAATAAATTATATGAAGAATGTAATTTTCAAAAAAAGGAAAAAAATTATTTCTCTGTACAATTTCCTGATACTTGAAGATTCCCATCCCACCCATATTCCCATTTCCACCATTCCTCACTCCTACCTCGCCTTTTTCCCCTCATTTTCTGCACTTTTCCGGCGCACCAACGACCACACATGGAGGTAGTTCGAGTGTTTCTCTCCATCAATTAACCGCTGGGCTGTCATTTTGTTTGTACCACATCCCATATTTTCACGAGCTCTGAAACGTTACATCTGAGTACATTACACTATTTATTATTACTATTATTATTATTATTATTATTATTTTATTTTTTTGGGGGTACATTATTGAGTAGTAGATTCCAAACCTGAGGTTCATTATAAAGTAATGATTCAAACTTGAGGTTCATTCGTTATTGAGTAGTGATTTCAAACCCAGGGTTCTTTAGTTAGTCGGTTGATAAATTGAAACCCGAGGCTCTTTACTAGGTAGTAGATTCGAAACCAGGAAATTTGGAACTCACGACTTCAAGACTTTATTACTCATCTATTATTGGTTGACTATTGGTTTCTTTAGTGACATCTGATGACACTTCTACCCTGTAATTGATGTGTGTACAACAAGACATTTCGTATCCTGTCTGCAAGCAAGTAGTGTTGTAAGAGAACTCCAATCTTATCCGTTGCAAGGTGGTACACTATTTCTCGATCCCTCTCTTTTGTTGTAATAAAACGGTTCAAGTTTCTTAATTAATTATCTCATCCAGTATCCCAGCTTTTCCTGTGACTTAGTTGTATTCATTGACTAATTCTTGAAGATACTTCATTTTCTTAGTGATGTTTTCCCTCCTATCCTGAATTTTCCATTCAAATAAATCAATTTAGGGTTAATACATAAGGAAATTGGATTGCAA
This sequence comes from Gentiana straminea, assembly GCA_036785695.1. Taxonomy (NCBI): domain Eukaryota; kingdom Viridiplantae; phylum Streptophyta; class Magnoliopsida; order Gentianales; family Gentianaceae; genus Gentiana; species Gentiana straminea. The sequence continues at coordinate 416,188 of JAVUPR010000360.1, read as the reverse complement.
AAAATCTTCATATACAGTATCGTGACTACTAGATAACGGTGCAATGAAGTTTGGGAAATTGCTTACTCTTTCTGAAGCCTTGGAATTCTCCTTCTCAATTTTCACGGTGACACATGAAGATTCCACTTCTCCTTCAAGTATCTTAACTATTGATTCTGCTTCTTTATCAAACACCTCTGATTTTTGTTTCCTTGCAGGAGTAGCCATATGGTCATCTCTCGATGAATTAGCGGAAACATTAGAAAATGATCGCTGATGATGTTGTTGCATTTCTACAAAAGCGGCGTCAATACCGGAACACGCAAAACTGAAATTAGGTGAAGTGTCATCGAGTGATTCATGATGTTTCAATGAATTCATCATATTTTGGTACTGAAACAGAGGCATACTGGCCAGTTGAGGAGGAAGCTCTTGTTGACTAAAGTACAGTTTAGATTAATGTACCTTGTACCCTTCAGTTTTAACTCTCTTTCAGGCCATTTAGAGCCATGAACCGCCAAATACACCTTTTCATATTCCATCTTCTATTTTGGCATTTCTATTACAATTTTGTCATACTAGTTGAAAGTCTATTTTGTCTTAGCCTATTTTTTGCACATGAGGAATAACCTTGAGTCCTTATTTCCCCGGCAATGTACTATTCCTCTCGAGTAGTGCAACCTTGAAACTTTGAATTGGATCATCAATGATCTTCACACTTTCTTTGAAAGTTTGAGTTAATTCTTCGAAGCCAAAATTTATTTATCAATTCTTAAGTGTCTTTTCCCCTTCACTTGAAAGCTCATTTATCACATACTTTTTCAAACTTTTGATTTTTTCCTTACATTGTCATGAGGGAAACCTATCCCCTTTTCAATCTTAAAATAACTTCTGTTTTGATAATGTAGACTTTGATTTTCCTTGACAAGCTCCTTTTATTTCTTTCTGAGACCTTTTGGTGTACTCGTTTTGTCTCTAAAGCTCCGGCATGTTGAGATTCTGCCCTCTTTTGATTTATAAATGGTTTAGTCTTCCTGGTGCTCAACATGTCACCTTCAAACTCTGGTTGTTTTTCCAAGCTAACCTTTATTGGCATAAGGATTGGATCAGATCATCAGGAGAAAGTATGACAAATTCTTGTTCTCCATCCCAACGAGACTCAGAAGTCCTTTAGCTGGGCTCATTGAGGTTCTACAACAAGTTTGTGTCGAAATGATGAATGAAGCCACAAGATAGCAGTTGCAATCATCCTAGAGCAACCAAGATGTACAGAAAGCTGGAACAATACCACCGATGACCTTTCATGGAGTTAGAGATAGAAGAGTTTCCTAAAACACTAGTTACCACACCATTATCCAGATGCCAGTTTTGAAGCCCTACTCAAAAGTAAGCATAGAATGCCAGTTTTCTAGGATGAAGTTGAGCAATGAAATAATACAAGACTAGAGTGATACAACAAGCCAACAAGAAGATTGAAGTGGATCGTCGCAACCCCAAGTTGGCTCAAGAGAGGTAAAAGAGTGGGAAGATGAAAGAAGAAGAAGCCTGTAAGAGTTAGAAGACGAAACGCTTTGCAAAGTCCAAAGTTCTAGTACACCCCAGTTATGTTTGAGTTTCGAGGACGAAACTCCTCTTAACGGGGGAGGAATGTAACATCCCGACTTTACAGAAAGGGTAAAAGGTAATTAGGTAATTTCACTATGACCTAATTATTAGTTATCCTATTTAAAGTAATTCAAAAGGATTTAATTATTTTAAAAGGGGATTTAGTTATTTAATTAATGAAATTAATTGATAGCTATTTAAGGAAAATAATCCCCAAAATTCTCTTATAAATTTATCACGCAATTATGAAAAAAAGAAAAAAAAAAGAAGCGACGCAAAATAGAAAGAAAACAGACGCAGAATTGGCTGGAAGCGGAGGAAGGGAATCTTCGATCGTGCAGCTAATCCGTCAGGAATGTGGGCAGACCGCAGAAGACGGAATCTCGTCTCATTAAGACAAACTTTTCCACATAAACATTTCTCAATTTCGTAAGTTTTCATTTCAGCCCTAGTTTTCGTAATCGTTGAGTTCGTTTCTTAAAAAATTCGTATCTTTTAATCCATAGCTCTGTTTTTCAGCCATGAGTAGTCAAAACGATCATCTTGGAGTGTGGATCATTCTAAAAATAGATTCAGGGAATTTAATTCAGGTAATATTCAGTTTTGCACACATTTTCAATTCGGGATTTTCAAGAAAGATAGGATTTTAAGGGTTACATGTTGATCAATTAGGTTTCGTGTTGAAAGCTTAGATGATCAGCAGTATCTTGAAGGCTTTGGATCATTTTTGCTGGAAATTAAGGTAAGAGGCTCTTCCTAATGAGTAATTATAGTTTTATAATGATTGGTTGAGTTTTGGTGAGTTTTGGTGTTGTTTGGTGATAGAATTCATGCTAAGTTGTAATTAATGAGATGTGATATGTTTTAGTTTATTTGTGTTGAGTTTTAAATTTTGTTTTTTGATTTAATAACATTAATTAAACTTAAACAAGCCCCGATTGAGTTCTGATGCGTGTGGTTCCAGCACCGGACATACTCTTAAAGGGAGTTGAAGTCCGGGACCGTCGGAAAGGCATGAAAGGGCTTGTGCTTTGATGAACTAGAGTTCATCTATGTCTATGTATATGCTAGGCCTTGTCCGTGTCTAGTGGTCTAAGTACGAGAGTAGGAGATGTTAGGGAGCTTACTTGAAAACACTTAGGTGGCTAGTTAATACACAATAAAGTTACATACGCGGTAGTAAAAGCTAAAACATCATTTATTCTCGGTTAGACACTAATCCATATCGGTGATGTGAAACCTTCATAAAAAGGTGAACAACGCTACTAGCTTAAAAGGCTGAAGGGTAGTGGAGGAAATTCATCAAACGTATATGCATACCGGGGAAATCCCAGGACTATCGGTGCTAATCACCGTAGTTGGCAAGTATATCTCGTGGTGGAATTTTCATCATGCACAGTGTCCTTGAGTAATGATGTAACCAAGATAAGTTAAGATAGAAACGTATAGTCAAGACAAGTTGATGGACATGGAGTGAACCCTAGATTGAGTTGGTCTTATAAAGATAACTTAATAATTAATAATAGGAACCCTTACATTGTAGAACATAGTTATTCATTAGCTTCTCACTTTTACTAAGTACGTTGTACTTACCTCCTTTGCATTTTCTTTTGTATGCATTGTGGGGTGAGGAGACGAACAGGCTGACCACGATTTTGTTGAGGACTATGAGGAAGACTTTCGACGATTCTTTGTTTTACTTTTAATTCTAGACTTTGTAGACAAGTGGTACTTTCAAGACATCATACTTTGTAATCTTTGGAGAATCGTTGTTGTAAGTTAATTCTTTCCATCTTTAGAATGGTTACTCTCTATTCATAGTACCATTTATGATTTTACCCGAGTCTTTTGGGCTTCTGTTTGCTTTTATTTGATACGAAGACGTAGAGGCTTGCGTATAATATTAAATTTATTTAATGTTGTATGCGCCGAACGTTCTCTTCCGGATAAGGGCTCGGTATCCGGGAGCGGGGCGTTACAATTATATACAAAAAGTTGTGTAGAGTTTACTCAAAACGGGGGTTTACAACTTTTGTATATAAAATAATAGTATAGTTTACTCAAAACGGGGGTTTACAACTTTTTTATATAAAATTATAGTAGAGTTTACTAAAAAAGATGGTTTTAAACTTTTTGTATATAATTGTATAGTACTCGAAACGGGGGTTTACAACGTTTTGTATGAAATTGTAGTAGGTTTACTCAAAACGGGTGTTTAAAACTTTTTCCACATAATTGTATAGTAAAGTTTACTCAAAACGGGGGATTAAAACTTTTTGTATAGTAGTGTTTACTCAAATCGGATGTTTACTACTTTTGTATATAATTGTAGTAGTGTTTACTCAAAACGAGGGTTTACAACTTTTTGTATATAATTGTATAGTATAGTTTACTCAAAACGGGGTTTTACAACCTTTTGAATGTAATTGTAGTAGCGTTTACTCAAATATGGGGTTTACAATTATATACAAAAAGTTATATAGATTTTACTTAAAATGAGGGTTTAAATTTTTTTAATAAAAATTATTGTATATTTTACTCAAAACGGCGGTTTACAACTTTTTATATATAAAATTATAGAAGAGTTTACTCAAAATAGGGGATTACAACTTTTTTTATATAATTGAATAGTACTCAAAACGGGGGTTTACAACTTTTGGTATAAAATTGTAGCAGAGTTTACTGAAAACGGGCTTTTACAACTTTTTGTATATAATTGTATAGTAGAGTTACTCAAAACTGGGGTTTACAACTTTCTGTATATAATTGTAGTTGATTTTACTCAAAACTTGGGTTTACCACTTTTTGAATATAATTGTAAACCCCTGTATATAATTTTATTAGAATTTACACAAACGGGGGGTTTACAACTTTTTGTATATAATTGTAGTAGACTTCACTCAAAATAGGTGATTACACCTTTTTGTATATAATTGTAGTAGAGTTTACTCAAACATGGGTTTACAACATTGTGTATATAATTGTTGTAAAGTGTACTCAAAACGTGGTTTACAACTGTTGTATATAATTGTAGTAGAGTGTGTACTCAAAACAAAGGGAGTTTATAACTTTTGTATATAATTGTAGTAGAGTTTATGTTAGATGTAATATCGTCGGATCAATCAAAGATTGACCCGATTACGCATCGGAATGCATCAGATCTAGATCTAAACGAAACAAAGAACATAAATTAAAGATCAAACTACAATGGGGTTTGGATTTTACCCTTTTATGGTGCTTAACTCCAAGATCAAAAGTAGTATCCACGCAAGTTGAGAAGCCACAGCCTTCCAACGTGTATCTCCCAGCAACACCAGGTGGATGGTGTTTCCCGCCGCCGAACCTCCTTGATATGCTACCTAGAAAACCCGAAGTTTTCTTAACTCAAACCCAAAGAACTATAGCAAAAAATTCCAAGCTATATTCTTATGAAATAGGCGTGATGTATGTGATATCAAAAGGCTTGGGAGAACTCTCTTTATATAGCAGAGTAATCCTTGACCTCCAAGGATTTAATAATCAATACAAAATCAATTATAATAATCCTTTTTCTTTAAAAAGATAAATCTAAAATATTCCTAAAGTTAATTAGGATATACAAAAGATTTTCCTTTCCTTAAATTATTTAACGCATAAATAATTTAATCACATGTCTTATTATTTATTGAGAAAACAAATTTCCCAATAATAAATAATGTAATTTTCGGCCAAGACTTGGATAAAACCCTAGTCCACACGAAAATTCCACACACGGGCCGAGTCCACGAAAAAATGTATTTTTCATGTATTTAATTATCTAGTCCAACTAAACAATTAATCCACACATCAAATTAAACAGTCCAATCAAACTATTTAATTATAATCGAGGTGAAACGACGAGAAAACTATTTATGCTATTTTGGGAGCCACGTCGGGGACCATGGACCTATATTCAGTAGCTACAATAAATCAAAAAAAATATATTCATTAGACAGAATAATTATATCCAACCTATTAATTCCGAGATTACACCACCATAAACCCGAAACTGAACTCTATCGAATATAGATAACTTACACTCAATTTATGAGTCGAAAGCGTCCACTAATATAATCATCACATACGGATAAATCCTCCAAAGACTGTTCGTTTCGATTCAGGATATTTCCGTAAACCCTTCTCGAAACATATTATCATTATTTACCATTAACCCCCTAGTGATCAATTAGTTCATAACCAATATGATATGAACTCGGCCGATCGATCAGTTTCTAGGGTTAACAAATAAGGGAACTGTCTGTCTACTTCCCGAGGGAAGGAATGTATTCCATATCTGTGATAACACAGACTACTCACTCATTCTAGAATAGAGCCAACGAGAAGTGTTGGACCACATACCACGAAGTGATCCTTACTAACACATCAAACCCTACCCTAGTCTAAGCAGTTGTCTGTGATCACCTCAGGATTGAGATTAATCTATATATGATTATCTTGTGATTCGATAAGACTTCTCGATTACGGAATTATATCGAGAACTCCAATCAATCGGTCCAGCCCTATATGATTATCATCATATATAAATGCCCCACTAGGTACCCTATTACCGATAGTCCAGATAAGACTGTCACACCGTAAAGAGTTATGGGTGCATTATTAGCATATTAATCATGAGACCCGTACTCAGATTAATCAACGCTACGGACTAAGTTAATTTTAAGTACATCTCACTAACTCAATCCCCTTGTGTATAGCCATACACTGTGTTATGTGATTACATAAACGAGGTATTTAGGGTTTTCAGTAGGGTATTAATTATAAGCATACATGCATATAATAAGATGAATTATTAATTCTATCCTAAAACAATTAGATAATTGTCTTTCGGGCACTACACCTATACTATGTCACTTAAGTTTTTAAAGGCTTAAGAGAATAAATCTTGAAAAATTAACTGCATTGTTTGATAATTACAACGTACTTGTTACTTTCCACATTTTTAATGAAGTCCTATTACTAACAGTTTAGTAACCTAGAGATTTAGTTGTAAATAAAATGACACAAAGTTAACTTCAAAAATAAATTTTCACTACTAGATTTATTTTAGGAATAATAAACTATATAAAAAAAAGTTTATCCTACCATTCCAAGGATATAACCTCGCACAGTACTATGCGAGAGGTTCGATATCAGCACTATGATTGTTAAACTGAGACAATCTCTCTCAATGATTAAGCTTCGAGAAACAAACATCTCATGGGAATCAGACATCCCGGACCTTAATCATTGATTACCTTCCTTTTTCTAGCCTAGATATTTTGAAAATATCCATAAAGAGTGTGACCTACTATATTAGATCTCAGAGTATGCCCCGAGTATGCCTACGAAGGGCAGGTCAGTGACCCGGCGAGTACCCGATATCCTATCCTTTCGGAGACCAAGCCTTGAATTTTGATAGTGGTGAACACCATCCGAAGGGGGCCAAAATCAAAGCGGCATGAAGTGTCACCATTCTCTCACGTGCTTGCATTTATAGTAGAGGCCGTGGGGTTGGCTGTCGCCTTCCCCGCTCCCACTCAATAATTTGAAAAAGTGGTGGGTTTACTAATTACGGTTTCGGCCTTGACAATAAGAAACAATAAATCAAAGTACTCCAAACAAGGTCGGTTAGGAAGGCAAGCCTACGCCGTCTTATTCGTTAGAACATATGTGACAGTTCAGGCCAATCCGGCAAGAGAAGCCCCGTTTAGCCCTAAGGCTTATCGGCTATGCTAAGAAGTCCTGTCGAACTGCTGTAACATACATTACACGTGGAGGGGAGTGGATTGAGCCGAAGCTCGGTTGAACTCGCTCAACCATGGTTAGACCATTTCCGAACCCATGTACTAAGATTCTCCGATTTCTAAATTGTCACCCAAAGCGTAATCTCGTTTCTGTTTAAGGTGGGTTCACAGAGAAGCCATCACCGAAAAGCTCAACGATTTATCCAAGTGGGATTCACCGACAATCCATCACTAAAATCGTAACGATTGATAAAACTCGGGTCCTCGGTTTTTATAATTAGCTACTTACTATTTAACTACCACATATTAAATTAATAAGCATTCATACTAATTATTCAAGTTATACACGTCTATTTTAATTTGAAATTAAAAAAACTACGTGTATGCGTTGGAGTGGAATCATGAAGATGCAAGTCATGGCAATTTTCCGGTTTGAAGCACGTAATCTTGATCAAACACAAAATTATACCGAAAAGTAAACACCGAGATGGACCGTTGGTACCCCCGACTAACTATTTTCTAAGGAAAAGTAAAACTTAATCTATGTCATCGAGTCTTGATCTTCGAATCTTGAACTCGAACCGCCGGATCACGAACCACGAACACCCGAGAGGAAACAGGCTTTTAAATTAAATAAATCCAATTTATTATAACTAAAACCTTTTTATATTAAAAACAATATTTTTTTTCTTCTTCGGCTGTTATAAAATTATTTCAAATATATATATACATATATATATATATATATATATATATATATATATATATATATATATATATATATATATATATATATATATATATATATATATATATAATTATATTAATTTTCGCCAATCGGCGATTATAAAAAAAAATTAGGTCAAAAAAAAATATATTACATACAGTCACTGAAAATCCTAGCCGCATGCTAGTTTTATAAAAAGCAGACTTAAAGCGACGCTTTTCAACGTCGCAGAAAGTCCTGTAGCGCAGAATTTTAATTAAAACAGGTTTTTAGCCGTTTCTCCTCATTCATACCTTGGTTTTCGTCTTGATCTTCAACTATTCTTCAAGATCTTCATCTTTTCGAGCCCGGAACATCAAAATTACAATAAAAGATGCTACTTTACATGGAATTTCGAAAAAAAGGGCATAAAAAAATACAATTCCTATGCTCATTTGTTACTAAACAAAGGAGCTACAAAACAGATCTATGGGTACACAATACCAACCCCAATCCATCTCTTCAACCACAACATTCACAAGCATACAACAAGATTACTTTCGAATTTTACCAAAAAAAGCGAAATAAAAACACCTAAAACATGCTTTTCCACTCCAAGATCTAAAATTCATATACTTTGATCGTTAGATCAAAGGCTCTGATACCACTTGTTAGATGTAATATCGTCGGATCAATCAAAGATTGACCCGATTACGCAGCGGAATGCATCAGACTTAGATCTAAACGAAACAAAGAACATAAATTAATGATCAAACTACAAGGGGGTTTGGATTTTACCTTTTTATGGAGCTTAACTCCAAGATCAAAAGTAGTATCCACGCAAGTTGAGAAGCCACTGCCTTCCAACGTGTATCTCCCAGCAACACCAGGTGGATGGTGTTTCCCGCCGCCGGACCTCCTTGATATGCTACCTAGAAAACATGAAGTTTTCTAAACTCGAACCCAAAGAACTATAGCCGAAAATTCCAAGCTATATTATTATGAAGTAGGCGTGATGTATGTGATATCAAAAGGCTTGGGAGAACTCTCTTTATATAGGAGAGTAATCTTGACCTCCAAGGATTTAATAATTAATACAAAATCAATTATAATAATCATTTTTCCTTTAAAAGATAAATCTAAAATATTCCTAAAATTAATCAGGATATACAAAAGATTTTCCTTTCCTTAAATTATTTAACACATAAATAATTTAATCACATGTCTTATTATTTATTGAGAAAACAAATTTCCCAATAATAAATAATGTAATTTTCGGCCAAGACTTGTGTAAAACCCTAGTCCACACGAAAATTCCACACTTGGGCCGAGTCCACAAAAAAATGTATTTTTCATGTATTTAATTATCTAGTCCAACTAAACAATTAATCCACACATCAAATTAAACAGTCCAATCCAACTATTTAATTATAATCGAGGTGAAACGATGAGAAAACTATTTATGCTATTTTGGGAGCCACGTCGGGGACCATGGACAGATATTCAGTAGCTACAATAAATCGAACAAAATTATTCATCAGACAGAATAATTATATCCAACCTATTAATTCCGGGATTACACCACCATAAACCCGAAATTGAACTCTATCGAATATAGATAACTTACACTCAATTTATGAGTCGAAAGTGTCCACTGATATATAATCATTACATACAGATAAATCCTCCATAGACTGTTCGTTTCGATTCTGGATATTTCCGTAAACCCTTCTCGAAACATATTATCTTTATTTACCATTAACCCCCTTGTGATCAATTAGTTCATAACCAATATGATATGAACTCGGCCGATCGATCAGTTTCTAGGGTTAACAAAAAAGGGAACTGTCTGTCTACTCCCCGAGGGAAGGAATGGATTCCATATCTGTGATAACACAGACTACTCACTCATTTTAGAATAGAGCCAACGAGAAGTGTTGGACCACATACTACGAAGTGATCCTTACTAACACATCAAACCCTACCCTAGTCTAAGCAGTTGTCTGTGATCACCTCAGGATTGCGATTAATCCATCTATGATCATCTTGTGATTCGATAAGACTTCTCGATTACGGAATTATATTGAGAACTACAATCAAATCGGTCCAGCCCTATATGATTATTATCATATATAAATGCCCAACTAGGTACCCTATTACCGACAGTCCAGATAAGACTGTCACACCGTAAAGTGTTCTGGGTGCATTATTAGCATATTAATCATGAGACCCGTACTCAGATTAATCAACGCTACGGACTAAGTTAATTTTAAGTACATCTCACTAACTCAATACTCTTGTGTATAGCCATACACTGAGTTATGTGATTACATAAACGAGGTACTTAGGGTTTTCAGTAGTGTCTTAATTATAAGCATACATGCATATAATAAGATGAATTATTAATTCTGTCCTAAAACAATTAGATAATTGTCTTTTGGGCACTACACCTAACAGTTTACTCAAATTGGTGTATACAACATTTTGTATATAATTGTAGTCGAGTTTACTCAAAATGGGGGTTTACAACTTTTTGTATATAATTGTAGTAAAGTTTACTCAATATCGGGGTTTACAACTTTTAGTATATAAAAATATAGTAGAGATTACTCAAAATGGTGGTTTACAACTTTTTGTATATAATTGTATAGTAGAGTTTACTCAAAACAAGGGTTTACAATTTTAGTATATAATTGTAGAAGAGTTTACTCAAAACCAGGGTTTAAGAAGTTTTGTATATAAAATTATAGTAGAGTTTACTCAAAACTAGGGTTTACAACTTAGTTATATAAATTTATAGTAGAGTTTAATTAAAACGGGGGTTTACAACTATTTGTATATAATTGTAGTAGAGTTTACTCAAACGGGGGTTTAAAAATTTTTGTATAGAAAATTATTGTAGAGTTACTCAAAACGGGGGTTTACAACTTTGTTGTATAAAATTAAAGTAGAGTTTACTTAAAACGGGGTTTTACAACTTTTTGTATGTAATTGTTGTAGAGTTTGCTCAAAACTGGTGTTTACAAATTTTTTATGTAATTTTAAACCCCTGTATATAATTGTATTAGAGTTTACTCAAAACATGGGGTTTATAATTTTTTGTATATAATTGTAGTAGAGTTTACTCAAAATGAGGGTTTACAAGTTTTTGTATATAATTGTAGTATAATTTACTCAAAACCAGGGTTTACAATTTTTTCTATATAATTGTAGTTGAGTTTACTCAAAATGGGGGTTTACAACTTTTGTATTCAATTGTGTAGTAGAGTTTACTCAAAACGGGGGTTTATAACTTTTTGTATATAATTGTAGTAGAGTTTACTCAAAACGGGGGTTTCAACTTTTTGTATATAATTCCATAGTAGAGTTTACTCAAAACGGGGGTTTACAACTTTTTGTATATAATTGACGTAGAGTTTACTCAAAGCGGGGGTTTACAACTATAAATTTATATACAAAAAGTTGTATAACGTTTACTCAAAACGGGGGTTTAAAAATTTTTGAATATAAAATTATAGTAGAGTTTACTCAAAATAGGGGTTTACCACTTTTTATATATAATTGTATAGTACTCAAAACGGGGTTTTACAACCTTTTGTATATAATTGTAGTAGAGTATACTCAATACGGGGGTTTACAACTTTTTGTATATAATTGTATAATAGATTTTTCTCAAAAAGGGGGGTTTACAACTTTTTAAACATAATTGTAGTATAGTTTACTCAAAACAGGGGTTTACAACTTTTTTTATGTAATTGTAAACCCTTGAATATAAGTGTATTCGAGTGTATGCAAAACGGGGGCTTCACACCTTTTTGTATATAATTGTATTAGAGTTTACTCAAAATAAGAGTTTACAAGTTGTGTATTTAATTGTATTTGGGTTTACTCAAAACTGTGGTTTACAACTTTTGGTATATAATTGTAGTAGAATTTACTCAAAATAGGGGTTCCAACTTTTTGTAAATGATTGTAGTAGAGTTTACTCGAAATCGGGGTTCGTTTATAAAAATATAGTAGAGTTTACTCAAAACGGGGGTTTACAACTTTTTGTATATAAATGTATAGTTGAGTTTACTTAAAACGGTGGTTTACAACTTTTTGTATATAATTGTAGTAGAGCTTACTCAAAATGAGGGTTTACAAGTTTTTGTATATAATTGTATAGTAGAGTTTACTCAAAATATGGGTTTACAACTTTTTTATATAATTGTGGTAGAGTTACTCAAAACAAGGGTTTACAACTTTTTCTATATAATTGTAAACCCTTGTATATAATTGTATTAGAGTTTACTCAAAACGGGGGGTTTACAACTTTTTGTATATAATTGTAGTAGAGTATACACAAAATAAGGGTTTACAACTTTTTGTATATAATTGTAGTAGATATTACTCTAAACAGGGGTTTAGAACTTTTTCTATATAATTGTAGTAAAGTTTATTCAAAACGGTGGTTTACAACATATTGTATATAATTGTAGTAGAATTTAATCAAAATAGGGGTTCCAACTTTTTGTAAATGATTGTAGTAGAGTTTACTCGAAATCGGGGTTTACAACTTTTCATATATAAAAATATAGTAGAGTTTACTCAAAACGGGGGTTTACAACTTTTTGTATATAAATGTATAGTTGAGTTTACTTAAAACGGTGGTTTACAACTTTTTGTATATAATTGTAGTAGAGCTTCCTCAAAATGAGGGTTTACAAGTTTTTGTATATAATTGTATAGTAGAGTTTACTCAAAATATGGGTTTACAACTTTTTTATATAATTGTGGTAGAGTTACTCAAAACAAGGGTTTACAACTTTTTCTATATAATTGTAAACCCTTGTATATAATTGTATTAGAGTTTACTCAAAACGGGGGGTTTACAACTTTTTGTATATAATTGTAGTAGAGTATACACAAAATAAGGGTTTACAACTTTTTGTATATAATTGTAGTAGATATTACTCTAAACAGGGGTTTAGAACTTTTTCTATATAATTGTAGTAAAGTTTATTCAAAACGGTGGTTTAAAACTTTTTGTATATAAATGTTGTAGAGTTTACTCAATATCAGGCTTTACAACTTTTTGTATATAAAAATATTGAAGAGTTTACTCAAAATGAGGGTTTACAACTTTTTGTATATAATTGTATAATAGAGTTTACTCAAAGCAGGGTTTAGAACATTTAGTATATAATTGTATAATTGAGTTTTCTCAAAACGGGGGGTTTACCGCTTTTTGTATATAATGTTAGTAGAGTTTACTCAAAATGGGGGTTTACAATCATATAAAAAATTATATACAAAGAGTTGTGTAGATTTTACTCAAAATGGGGGTTTAAAACTTTAGTATATAAAATTATAGAAGAGTTTACTCAAAACGGGGGTTTACAACTTTTTTTTATATAAAATTATCGTAGAGTTTACTCAGAAAGGGGGTTTTAAACTTTTTGTATATAATTGTATAGTACTCAAAACGGGGGTTTACAACATTTTGTATATAATTGTAGTAAGGTTTACCCAAAACTGGGGTTTAAAACTTTTTTGACATAATTGTATAGTAAACTTTACTCAAAACGGAGGATTACAACTTTTTGTATACAATTGTATAGTAGCGTTTACTCAAAACGGGGGTTTACTACTTTTGGATATAATTGTAGTAGTGTTTACTCAAAACGGGAGTTTAGAACTTTTTGTATATAATTGTATAGTAGAGTTTACTCAAAACGGGGTTTTACAACCTTTTGTATATAATTGTAATATGGAGTTTACAATTATATACAAAAAGTTGTATAGAGTTTACTTTAAAAGGGGGTTTAAAATTTTTTTGATATAAAATTATAGTAGAGTTTAATAAAAAAAATGGGGTTTTTATAACTTTTTATGTATATAATTGTAGTAGAGTTTACTGAAAACAGGCGTTTACAACTTTTTATATACAATTGTATAGTAGAGTTACTCAAAACGGGGGTTTACAACTTTTTGTATATAATTGTAGTATATTTTACTCAAAACTTGGTTTTACCACTTTTTGTATATAATTGTAAACCCCTGTATATAATTGTCTTAGAATTTACCCAAAACGGGGAGTTTACAAATTTTTGTATATAATTGAAGTAGACTTCACTCAAAATGGGGGTTTACATCTTTTTGTATATAATTGTTGTAGAGTTTACTCAAACGCGGGTTTACAACTTTGTGTATATAATTGTAGTTGAGTGTACTCAAAACGGGTGGTTTACAACTTTTATATATAATTGTAGTAGAGTGTACTCAAAACGGGGGGTTAAAACTTTTGTATATAATTGTAGTAGAGTTTACTCAATTTAGGGGTATACAACTTTTTGTATATAATTGTAGTAGAGTTTACTCAAAATAGGGGTTTACAACTTTTTGTATATAATTGTAGTAGAGTTTACTCAATATCAGGGTTTACAACTTTTTGTATATAATTGTAGTAAAGTTCACTCAATATCGGGGTTTACAACTTTTTGTATATAAAAAGATAGCAGAGTTTACTCAAAATGGGGGTTTACACTTTTTGTATATAATTGTATAGTAGAGTTTACTCAAAATAGTGGTTTATAAGTTTTAGTATATAATTGTAGTAGAGTTTACTCAAAACAGAGGTTTAAAAATTTTGTATATAAAATTATAGTAGAGTATACTCAAAACAGGGGTTTACAACTTAGTTATATAAAATTATACTAGAGTTTACTTTAAACGGGGGTTTACAACTTTTTGTATATAATTTTATAGTATTCAAAATTATAGTAGAGTTTACTGAAAATGGGGGTTTATAACATTATGTATATAATTGTAGAGTAGTGTTTACTCCAAATAGGGGTTTACAACTTTTTGTATATAATTGTAGTAGAGTTTGCTCAAAACTGGGGTTTACAACTTTTTGTATGTAATTTTAAACCCATGTATATAATTGTATTAGAGTTTACTCAAAACGGGGGGTTTAAAACTTTTTTTTATATAATTGCAGTAGAGTTGACTCAAAACGGGGGTGTATAAGTTTTTGTATATAATTGTAGTAGAGTTTATTCAAAACCAGGGTTTACAACTTTATGTATACAATTGTAGTAGAGTTTACTCAAAATAGGGGTTTACAACTTCTGTATACAATTGTAGTAGAGTTTACTCAATATCGGGGTTTACAACTTTTTGTATATAAAAATATAGTAGAGTTTACTCTAAATGGGGCATTAACTCATTCTGTATATAATTGTATATTAGATTTTACTCAAAACAGGGGTATACAAATTTTGGTATATACTTGTATATTAGAGTTTACTCAAAACGGGGGTTTACAACTATTTGTATATAATAGTAGTAGAGTTGACTCAAAAAGGGGGTTTAAAAAGTTTTGTACGGAAAATTATAGTAGAGTTTACTCAAAACGGGGGTTTTCAACTTTGTTATATAAAATTACAGTAGGGTTTACTTAATACGGGGGTTTACAACTTTTTGTATAATATTGTAGTATTCAAAATTAGAGTTTACAACTTTTTGTATATAATTGTAGTAGAGTTTACTCAAAACGGGGGTGTATAACGTTTTGTATATAATTGTATAGTAGAGTTTACTCAAAACTGGGGTTTACAACTTTTTATATATAATTGTAGTAGAGTTCACTCAAAACAGGGATATACAACTTTTTGTATGTAATTTTAAACCCCTGTATATAATTGTATTAGAGTTTACTCAAACTGGGGGTTTACACCTTTTTGTATAAAATTGTAGTAGAGTTTACTAACGGGGGTTCACAACTTTTGTATATAATTGTAATAGAGTTTACTCAGAACCAGGGTTTACACCTTTTTGTATACAATTGTAGTATAGTTTACTCAAAATGGGGGTACTACTATTTGTATACAATTGTATAGTAGAGTATACTCAAAACGGTTTACTACTTTTTGTATACAATTGTAGTAGAGTTTACTGAACACGGGGGTTAACAACTTTTTGTATATAATTGTATAGTAGAGTTTACTCGAAACGGGGGTTTACAAATTTTTCTATATAATTGAAGATGAGTTTACTTAAAGCCGGGGTTTACAATTATATACAAAATGTTGTATAAAATTTTTTGTATATAAAATTATTGTTGAGTTATTCAAACAGGGGTTTACAACTTTTTGTATATAAAACTATAGTAGAGTTACTCAAAACAGGGATTTACAACTTTTTTTATATAATTGTATAGTACTCAAAACGGGGGTATACAACTTTTTGTATATTATTTTAGTATAATTTACTCAAAACGGGGGTTTACAACTTTTTGTATATAATTATATAATATTGTTTACTCAAAACGGGGATTTACAACTTTATGTATATAATTGTAGTACAGTTTACTCAAAACGGGTGTTTACCACTTTTTGTATATAATTTTAAACCCATGTATATAATTGTATTATATTTTATTCAAAACGGGGGGTTTACAACTTTTTGTATATAATTATAGTAGAGTTTACTCAAAACTTGGGTTTACAATTTTTTGTATATAATTGTAGTAGAGTTTACTCAAAACATGGATTTAAAACTTTTTATATCTAATTGTAGTAGAGTTTACTCAAAATAGGGGTTTACAACTTTTTGTATATGAAAATATAGTAGGGTTTACTCAAAACGGGGTTTTACAACTTTTTGTATAATTGTAGAATAGTGTTTACTCAGCACGGGGGTTTATAACTTTTTGTATATAATTGTATAGTAAAGTTTACACAAAACCAGGTTTACAACTTTTTGTATATAATTGTAGATGAGTTCACTCAAAATGGAGGATTACAACTTTTTGTATACAATTTTATAGTAGTGTTTACTCAAAACGGGGGTTTACTACTTTTGTATATAATTGTAGTAGAGTTTACAACTTTTTGTATTTGTATAGTAAAGTTTACTCAAAACGGGGGTTTACAGCCTTTTGTATATAATTGTAGTAGAGTTTACTCAAATCAGGGGTTTTCAATTATATACAAAAATATATACAAAAAGTTGTATAAAGTTTACTTAAAACGGGTGTTTCAAAAATTTTCAATATAAAATTATAGTAGATTTACTCAAAACGGGGGTTTACAACTTTTTGTATAAAATTATAGTAGAGTTTACTCGAAACTGGGGTTTACAACTTGTATATAATTGTATAGTACTCAAAATGGGGGTTTACAACTTTTTGTATATAATTGTAGTAGAGTTCACTCAAAACGGGCGTTTACAACTTTTTGTATATAATTGTATAGTAGAGTTTACTCAGAACGGGGTATTAGAACTTTTTTGTATATAATTGTAGTAGAGTTTACTCAAAAATGGGGTTTACCACTTTTTGTATATAATTGTAAACCCCTGTATATAATTGAATTAAAATTTACTCAAAACGGGGGCTTAACAACTTTTTGTATATAGCTTTAGTAGAGTTCACTCAAAATGGGGGTTTACAACTTTTTGTATATAATTGTAGTAGAGTTTACTCAAACGCGTGTTTACAACATTGTGTATATAATTGTAGCAGAGTGTACTCAAAACAGGGGGTTTACAACTTTTGTATATATTTGTAGTAGAGTGTACTCAAAACGGTGGGTTTTGTATATAATTGTAGTAGAGTTTACTCAAATTAGGGGTTTACAACATTTTATATATAATTTTAGTAGAGTTTACTCAAATTGGGGGTTTACAAATTTTGTATATAATTGTAGTAGAGTTTACTCAATATCGGGGTTTTCAATTTATTGTATATAAAAATATAGTAGAGTTTACTCAAAACGGGATTGTACAACTTTTTGTATATAATTGTATAGTAGAGTTTACTCAAAATAGAGGTTTACTACTTTTTGTATATAATGTTAGTAGAGTTTACTCAAAATAGTTGTTTACAACTTTTAGTATATAATTGTAGTAGAGTTTACTCAAAACGGGGGTCTATTACTTTTTGTATATAATTGTAGTAAAGTTTATTCAAAATGGTGGTTTACAACTTTTCGTATATAATTGTGGTAGAGTTTACTCAATATAAGGGTTTACAACTTTTTGTATATAAAAATATAGTAGAGTTTACTCAAAACGGGGGTTTACAACTTTTTGTATATAATTGTATAATAGAGTTTACTCAAAGCGGGGGTTTACAACATTTTGTATATAATTGAATAGTAGAGTTTACTCAAAACGAGGGTTTACAACTTATTGTATATAATTGTAAAGAGTTTACTCAAATTGGGTGTTTACAATTATATACAAAATTATAAACAAAAAGTTATGTAGAGTTTACTCGAAACGGGGGTATAAAACTTTTGTATATAAAATTATAGTAGAGTTTACTCAAAACGGGGGTTTACAACTTTTTTTATATAAAGTTATACAAGAGTTTACTAAAAAAATGGGGTTTTAAACTTTTTGTATATAATTGTATAGTACTCAAAACAGGGGTTTACAACGTTCTGTATATAATTGTAGTAGAGTTTATTCAGAACAGGGGTTTAAAACTTTTTTCGCATAATTGTATAGTAAAGTTTACTCAAAACGGGAGATTACAACTTTTTGTATAAAATTGTATAGTAGTGTTGACTCAAAACGGGGGTTACTAATTTTGTATATAATTGCAGTAGAGTTTACTCAAAATAGGTGTTTACAACCTTTTGTATATAATTATAGTAGAGTTTCCTCAAATCAGGGGTTTACAATTATATACAAAATTATATACAAAACGTTGTACAGAGTATACTTAAAACGGGGGTTTAAAATATTTTTTATATAAAATTATAGTAGAGTTTACTCAAAACGGGGGTTACAACTTTTTGTATATAAAATTATAGTAGAGTTTACTCAAGACAGGGGTTTACAACTTTTTGTATACAATTGTATAGTACTCAAAACGGGGGTTTAGAACTTTTTGTATATAATTGTAGTAGAGTTTACCGAAAATGGGCATTTACAACTTTTTGTATATAATTGTATAGTAGAGTTTACTCAAAACGGGGGTTTAGAACTTTTTGTATATAATTGTCGTAAAGTTTACTCAAAATGCGGTTTACTACTTTTTGTATATAATTGTAAACCCCTATATATAATTGTATTAGAATTTACACAAAATAGGGGGTTTACAACTTTTTGTATATAATTGTAGTAGGGTTCACACAAAATGGGGGTTTACAACTTTTTGTATATAATTGTAGTAGAGTTTACTCAAATGCGGGTTTACAACTTGTGTATATAATTGTAGTAGAGTGTAATCAATACGGGGGGGGGTTACAACTTTTGTATATAATTGTATTAGAGTGTACTCAAAACGGAGGGTTTACAACTTTTTTTATATAATTGTAGTAGAGTTTACTCAAATTGCGGGTTTACAACTTTTTGTATATAATTGTAGAAGAGTTTACTCAAAATGGGGGTTTACAACTTTTTGTATATAGCTGTAGTAGAGTTTACTCAAAAGAGGGGTTTACAAGTTTTTGTATATAATTGTATGTTATAGTTTACTCAAAACGGGGGTTACAACTTTTTGTATATAATTGTAGTAGAGTTTACAAAAAAACGGGGGTTTAAAAAATTTTGTATATAAAATTATAGTAGAGTTACTCAAAACGAAGGTTTACAACTTAGTTATATAAAATTATAAAAGAGTCCTCTTAAAATGAGGGTTTACAACCTCTTTGTATATAATTGTATAGTATTCAAAATGGGTGTTTATAACATTTTGTATATAATTGTAGAGTAGAGTTTACTCAAAACAGGGGTTTTCAACTTTTTGTATATAATTGTAGTAGAGTTTGCTCAAAACTAGGGTTTACAACTTGTATGTAATTTTAAACCCCTGTATATAATTGTATTAGAGTTTACTCAAAACATGGGGCTTACAACTTTTTGTATATAATTGTAGTAGAGTTTACTCAAAACGGGGGTTTACAAGTTTTTCTATATAATTGTAGTAGAGTTTATTCAAAACCAGGGTTTACAACTTTTTATATACAATTGTAGTAGAGTTTACTGAAAATGGGGGTTTACAACTTTTGTATACAATTGTATAGTCGGGTTTACTCAAAACAGGGGTTTACTACTTGTTGTATATAATTGTAGTAGAGTTTACTCAAAACGGTTGTTGCAACTTTTTGTATATAATTATGTAGTAGAGTTTACTCAAAACAGGGGTTTACCACTTTTTGTATATAATTGAAGTAGAGTTTACTCAAAGCGGTGGTTTACAACTATATACAAAATTATATACAAAAAGTTGTATAGAGTTTACTCAAAACGGGGGTTTAGAAAAAAAAATTATATAAAATTATTGTAGAGTTTACTCAAAACGAGGGTTTACAACTTTTTGTATATAAAATTATAGTAGAGTTTACTCAAAACTAGGATTTTCAACTTTTTGTATATAATTGTATAGTATTCAAAACGGGGGTTTACAACATTTTGTATATAATTGTAGTACAGTTTCCTCAAAACGGGGGTTTACAACTTTTTGTATATAATTGTATAATAGATTTTACTCAAAATAGGGGTTTACAACTTTTTGTATATAATTGTATTATAGTTTACTCAAAACGGGGATTTACAACTTATTGTATATAATTGTAAACCCCTGTGTATTATAGTATTAGAGTTTATTCAAAACGGGGGGTTTACAACTTTTTGTATATCATTGTATTAGAGTTTACTCAAAATAAGAGTTTACGACTTTGTGTATTTATATGTAGTAGAGTTTACTCAAAACATGGGTTTACAATTTTTTGTATATAATTATTGTAGAGTTTACTCAAAACATGGGTTTACAACTTTCGGTATATAATTGTAGTAGAGTTTACTCAAAATCGGGGTTTAAAACTTTTTGTACATAAAATTACAACTTTTGTATATAATTATTGAAGTTACAGATGTGCAATTGGTTCATAGAAACAAGATAAAGATCGAATTCTCAGCAGTTTTGGATTAAAGTTGGAGTGTGAAGTGATCAAGAGCCCTACAGTAGTCTAATTCCTTTCAAAGTGTTTATCTAGTTTAAGTTATTCAAATTTAGTGTGTTATGATAGCAGCAACTTTGTAAATCCATAAGCAAAAACAAGTGATTAATTCAATTCCAGTTCCATTTCAATTCATGTTTAGGAATTCAAAAGTTGATTAGCTAAATAGGTTCAAAAGAAACAACAATGTTAACCTTACAAGCATTCTACCATGAGGCATATCCTAGGGAAAGATCGCTTCGGAAACCTTACAAGACATAACACCCGTAACATGCTACACTCTTAGCCCAAACCTCAGTCAAAGAGGTGCGGATCCCTTTTAGGTGGCTGTGTACGATATTTACTCTGGACCTGACATTATCAATTTGTACAGCCCAAAAAAAAAGGAATTTGAGCACGATCCAAAGAGAAAATATTTAGATACTGTTTCCTAGGTGACATAAAAATATTAGAATTTTTGGATGAGAGGGAGTCGGTCAAATACAATTATTTTGCCGATTACACAAGCTGTCAGAATTTTCTGATTAATTAACAATGATTTGAATTGCAGATTATTTTCAAACAAAAAGGAATTTGAACTTGATTCCAACGGAAAAGTTGTAGATAAAATTGTTATATGAAACACATAAAAAATTCAGGTCATTTGAAGATGTTTAACTTGTTCAAAATAGAAGAAGAAGTGAAGGTGATGCTGCTGATTTTATGGACAGAGTGTCCGGCAATAACATGGATTTTCTGAACAATCCATAAAGATTATCGAATAAATGTAAAAAGATAAATTATAGATAAGACATCGGTCTATATAGTGGAAAAGTTCCAGAATTTTTGGAGCAGTGGAAATATAGTTTTATGTTAAAGGAATACACGGAAACAAAAGCATTCACTCATGTTGGATAAAGCCAAACACGAGGATGATGAAAACTATGTGCCAAAGTATGAGACCTTTAACACTAATAGTTGAAATGACTGAGGAGTATTTGGAAAGGATAAAATTTGCATATAGAGTTCGTGTGGAACCCATCTCGAGCAAAGCAAGGCCAAAGAATTTTGGTAAACATAAATCAAGCGATAGTGAAAAGAGAAAGCAGAGTATTTGTTGAGTCGAGTCTTTAAACAAAAAGTTGTCTGTACTAAAACATCTTGTAGGGAATGCATTAAGGGTAATCACTAGGATGCAAAAGTGTGTTTCCCCGAAATAGCTAAACATGATATGGTTGGAAGGATATGCAATTGTCAGTTCAAATAGTTCGAAGGATGATAAACTTATTTTTCTTAAATCAAGCATTTGACACGATGAAAACATCTTAAAAAATAAGGCACATCAAAGAATGTACACACTTGGAAAACAAAACTTCGTAATAAGGGACTTTTACTGAGTTTCAGAAGTTTCAAATGGAGAATTTAACCAGAGCATAGGTTACAATTAGTATGGATGAGGAAACGTTTGAAATCGAGATATCCAAGTATGAAACTAGATTTTTATAAAGGAGAACCTTATTGATGAAGACATAAGATTGGAAAATCACCACGCAATCGTTTCTTGCCATTGAGGAGCACTATAACGACAACTCATATTCTCTACCTACCAAACTTCTTATCCTGGGTAACAACTAGCTTAAGAATCATATAAATCAAAGTATTCTCATCTCCTATAACCTACTACACCATAATTTACAGGGTGAAAGAAAGACATCTATCCTTTCTTGACAAGAGGACTTAAATGGTTTTGAGAAATTCGGGTGCATACATAAGCCATGAAATAATTGATTTGCACAAAACAAACTGAGCTGATTTTGAACATGAGGCAAAGAGAAAATCTGTGAATATATAAGTTTTACATATGATGTTCAAAAAATCAAATTTTTTGGGAAGCCATAGGTCGGTCAAATAAATCATTTTATCTACTGCTATAAGCTGTCAAAAAATTTCAGGGCTTCATCAATTGTCGTGGGTTGCAGATTGTGCTCAGACCAAAACGAATTTGCACTTGGTTCCAAAACAAAAATTATAGTACATGATGTTTTCTACAACATATCAAAAATCCAAGTCATTTGGAGGTGTTTTAGATTATTCAAAACAAAAAGATAAGTAAGAGTACCACTGCAGAATTTTCTGAACAGAGTACCCCTTCTTGTTAAATAATTTGTGAACAATCCATATTGAAAACTAAATTGGTGTAAAGAGAGAATATGTGGATAAGACAACTTTCTAAGTGGCTGAAAATTTACAGAATTCTCGGAACAAAAAAATGATATAACATGATATGTAGAAACGTGAACAAAATCGTTTACTCATTTTGCATAACACCAAGTTAGAAGGTAGTGATTTGAACCAAATGTAGCATTACGAAAGCATTAAAACCTCAAAAAGAAAGAACATTTGAGAAAGATTTGAAGATTCTAAAAGGAAAGAGGGATCCTATTAAGGGTTCTCGAAGGGAACAAAACTTAAGAGGATCACATAAGAGATGTGAGCTTAAAACTCAACCTTCACTTAATGAGACTTTTCACTTGCTCCTAGTGCAACTTAACCACGGTCTAAGGAATCCTAATCCTATGAGGGTTTACCACCAAGATCAAGAGAGATCAGAAGAGTTCTAAAAGGTCTAAAGAAGTCTTATCTTAGAGGGAAGAAGCCTAGGAAAGAAAGAATGCTTCTCTTAGATACCAACTGTAACGCCCCGCTCCCAGATACCGAGCCCTTATCTGGAAGAGAACGTTCGGCACGTATAGCATTAAATAAATTTAATATTATACGCAAGCCTCTACGTCGTCGTATCAAATAAAAGCAAACGGAAGCCCAAAAGACTCGGGTAAAATCATAAATGCTATTATGAATAGAAAGTAACCATTCTAAAGATGGAAAGAATTAACTTACAACAATGATTCTCCAAAGATTACAAAGTACGATGTCTTGAAAGTACCACTTTTCAAGAATTAAAAGTAAAGCAAAGCATCGTCGAAAGTCTTCCTCGTAGTCCTCAACAAACTTGTGGTCAGCCTGTTCATCTTCTCACCCCACAATGCATACAAAAGAAAATGCAACGGATGTAAGTACCACGTACTTAGTAAAAGTGAGAAGCTAATGAATAAGTAAGTTCTACAATGTAAGGGTTCCTATTATTAATTATTAAGTTATCTTTATAAGACCAACTCAATATAGGGTTCACTCCGTGTCCATCAACATGTCATGATTATATGTTTCTATCTTAACTTATCTTGGTTACATCATTATTCAAGGACACTGTGCATGATGAAAATTCCACCATGAGATATACTTGCCAACTCCGGTGATTAGCACCGATAGTCCCGGGATCTCCCCGGTATGCATATACGTTTGATGAATTTCATCCACTACCCTTCAGCCTTTTGAGCCAGTAGCGTTGTTCACTTTTTAATGAACGTATCACATCGCCGATATGGATTAGTGTCTAACCGATAATAAATGACGTTTTAGCTTTTACTAACACGTATGTAAATTTATTTTGTATTAACTAACCACCTAAGTGTTTTCAAGTAAGCTCCCTCACATCTCCTACTCTCGTACTTAGACCACTAGACACGGACAAGGCCTAGTACATACACAGACATTGAGAACTCTAGTTCATCCAAGCACAAGCCCTTTCATGCCTTTCCGACGGTCCCGGACTTCAACTCCCTTTAAGAGTACGTCCGGTGCCGGAACCAAATGCCTCAGAACTCAATCGGGGCATGTTTATGTTTAATTAATGTTATTGAATCAAAAAAATAGAAATTTAAAACTCAACAAAAATATACCAAAACATATCACATCTCATTAATTACAACTTAGCATGAATATCACCAAACAACACCAAAACTCACCAAACAACACCAAAACTCAACCTATCATTATAAAACTATAATTTCTCATTAAGAAGAGCCTCTTACCTTAATTTCCAGCAAAAATGATCCACAACCTTCAAGATACTGATGATCATCTAAGCCTTCAACCCGAAACCTAATTGATCACCAGGTAACCCTAAAAATCATATCTTTCTTGAAAATCCCGAATTTAAAAAGTGTGCAAAACTGAATATTCCCTGAATTAAATGATGTGAACCTATTTTTAGAATGACTACGCACCAAGATGATCGTTTTACTCATGGCTGAAAAACAGAGCTACAGATTAAAAGATACGAATATTTGAAGAAACGAACTCGACTATTACGAAAAACTAGGGCTAAACTGAAAACTTACGAAATTGAGAAAAGTTTGTGTGGAAACGTTCGTCTTGATGAGACGATTATTTACGTCTTCTGCGGTCTGCCCAAATTCCAGACAGATTAGCCGCCCGATCGAAGCTTCCCTTCCTCCGCTTCCAGCCAATTCTGCGTTTGTTTTCTTCTGTTTTGCGTCGCCTCTTTTTTTTTCTTTTTTTTTTTTTTCAGAATTGCGTGATAAAATTATAAGAGAATTTTGGGGATTATTTTCCTTAAATAGCTATCAATTAATTTCATTAATTAAATAACTAAATACCCTTTTAAAATAATTAAATCCTTTTTAATTACTTTAAATAGGATAAATAATAATTAGGTCATAGTGAAATTACCCAATTAACTTTTTACTCTTTCTGAAAAGTCGGGATGTTACAATAATTGTAAACCCCCATTTTGAGTAAACTCTACTACAATTATATACAAAAAGTTGTAAACCACCGTTTGAGTAAACTCTATTATACAATTACATACAAAATGTTGTAAACCCCCGCTTTGAGTAAACTCTAATATACAACTATAAACAAAAAGTTGTAAACCCTCGTTTTGAGTAAACTCTACTATATTTTTATATACAAAAAGTTGTAAACCCTAAGATTGAGTAAACTCTGCAACAATTAGATACAAAAAGTTGTAAACCACCGTTTTGAATAAACTTAACTACAATTATATAGAAAAAGTTGTAAACCACCATTTTGAGTAAACTCTACTACAATTATATACAAATAGTTGTAAACCTCTATTTTGAGCAAACTTTACTACAATTATATACAAAAAGTTGTAAACCCCCCGTTTTGAGTAAACTCTAATACAACTATATACTGGGGTTTACAATTATATACAAAAAGTTGTAAACCCCCGTTTTGAGAAAACTCTACTACACTTATATACAAAAAGTTGTAAACCCCTGTTTTGAGTAAATTCTACTATACAATTATATACAAAAAGTTGTAAACCCTCGTTTTGAGTAAACTCTACAACAATTATATACAAAAAGTTGTAAACCACTGTTTTAAGTAAACTCTACTATACAATTATATAAAAAACGTTATAAACCCCCGTTTTGAGTAAACTCTACTATATTCTCATAGACAAAAAGTTGTAAACCCCGATTTCGAGTAAAATCTACTACCATTATACACAAAAAGTTGTAACCTCTGTTTTGAGTAAACTCTACTACAATTATATACAAAAAGTTGTAAGCCCTAGTTTTGAGTAAACTCTACTACAATTAAATACACAAAGTTGTAAACTCCCATTTTGAGTAAACTCTAATACAATTATATACAAAAAGTTGTGAACCCCCCGTTTTGAGTAAACTCTAATACACTTATATTCAGGGGTTTACAATTACATACAAAAAGTTGTAAACCACCATTTTGAGTAAAATCTACTACAATAATGTTTGAAAAGATGTAAACCCCCGTTTTGAGTAAAATCTATTAGACAATTATACACAAAAAGTTGTAAACCCCCGTTTTGGGTATACTCTACTACAATTATATACAAAAGGTTGTAAACCCCCGTTTTGAGTACTATACAATTATATACAAAAAGTTGTAAACCCCTAGTTTGAGTAAACACTACTATAATTTTAAATACAAAAAGTTGTAAACCCCTGTTTTGAGTAAATTTGACTATAATTTTATATACAAAAATTTTTAAACCCCCATTTTCGGTAAACTGTATACAAATTTTTGTATATAAATTTGTATATAGTTGTAAACCCCCACTTTGAGTAAACTCTACGTCAATTATATTCAAAGAGTTGTAAACCCCCGTTTTGAGTAAACTCTACTATACAATTATATAGAAATAGTTGTAACCCCCATTTTGAGTAAACTCTACTACAATTATATACAAAAAGTAGTAAACCCCCATTTTGAGTAAACTCTACTATACAATTGTAAACTAAAGTTGTAAACCTCCATTTTGAGTAAGTTCAACAACAATTGTATACAAAAAGTTGTAAACCCTGGTTTTGAGTAAACTCTACTACAATTATATAACAAAAGTTGTAAACCCCCCGTGTCTAATACAATTATATATAGGGGTTTAAAATTACATAAAAAAAAGTTGTAAACCCCATTTTGAGCAAACTCTATTACAATTATATACAAAATGGTTTAAACCTCCGTTTTGAGTAAACTCTACTCTAAAATTATATACAAAATGTTATAAACCCCCGTTTTGAGTAAATTGTACTATAATCATATACACAAAGTTGTAAACCCCATTTTTGAATACTATACAATTATATACAAAAGGTTGTATAACCCCGTTTAAAGTAATAATGTTTTAAGGCAAATCCTGTAGCGAGTGGTAATTGGAAAGTTCTAGTGAATAGTATAGTACTAGATCACAGCAGTACCAATCTCTACTATAATTTTATATAACAAAGTTGTAAACCCCCGTTTTAAGTAAACTCTACTACTATTATATACAAAAAGTTGTAAACCCCCGTTTTGAGTAAACTCTAATATACAATTATATACATAAAGTTGTAAATCCATGTTTTGAGTAAACTCTACTATACAATTATATGCAAAAAGTTGTAAAACCCCGTTTTGAGTAAACTCTACTATATTTTTATATACAAAAAGTTGTAAACCCTGATATTGAGTAAACTTTACTACAATTATATACAAAAAGTTATAAACCCCTATTTTGAGTAAACTCTACTACAATTATATACTAAAAGTTGTAAACCCCAAATTCGAGTGAACTTTACTACAATTATATACAAAATTTGTAAACACCCCGTTTTGAGTACACTCTACTACAATTATATACAAAAGTTGTAAACCCCCCATTTTGAGTACACTCTACTACAATTATATACACGATGTTGTAAATCCGCGTTTGAGTAACCTCTACTATAATTATATACAAAAAGTTGTAAACCCCTATTTTTAGTAAACTCTACTACAATTATATACAAAATTGTAAACCCCCCGTTTTCTGTAAATTCTAATACAATTATATATAGGGGTTTACAATTATATACAAAAAGTGGTAAACACTAGTTTTGAGTAAACTCTTCTACAATTATATACAAAATGTTCAAAACCCCCATTTTGAGTAAACTCTACAATACATTTATATACAAAAAGTTGTAAACCCCCGTTTTAAGTAAACTGTACTACAATTATATACAAAAAGTTGTAAACCCCCGTTTTGAGTACTATACAATTATAACAAAAAGTTGTAAACCTCCGTTTTGAGTAAACTCTACTATAATTTTATATACAAAAAGTTGTAAACCTCTGTTTGGAGTAAACTTTACTATAATTTTATATTCAAAAAAATTTAAACCACCGTTTTAAGTAAACTCTATACAAATTTTTGTATATAATTTTGTATATAATTGTAAACCCCAGATTTGAGTAAACAGTACTACAATTATATACTTAAAGTTGTAAACCCTCGTTTTTAGCAAACTCTTCTACAATTACATACAAAAATTTGTAAACCACCGTTTTAAGTAAACTCTACTATTATATACAAAAAGTTTTAAACACCTATTTTGAGTAAACTCTATTATATTTTTATATACGAAAAGTTGCAAACCCCAATTTCGAGTAAACTCTACTACGATTATATACAAAAACTTGTAACCCCTGTTTTGATTAAACTCTACTACAATTATATACAAAAAGTTGTAAACCCAGTATTGAGTAAACTCTACTACAATTATATACAAAACGTTGTAAACCCCAGTTTTGAGTAAACTCTACTACAATTAAATACACAATGTTGTAAACTCCCATTTTGAGTAAACTATAATACAATTATATACAAAAAGTTGTAAACTCTCCGTTTTGAATAAACTATAATACACTTATATACTGGGGTTTATAATTTCATACAAAAAGTTGTAAACACCTGTTTTGAGTAAACTCTACTACAATTATGTACAAAAAGTTGTAGACCCCCGTTTTGAGTAAATTATATTATACAATTATACAAAAAGTTGTAAACCCCCGTTTTGAGGAAACTCTACTACAATTATATAAAAAAGTTGTAAACCCCTGTTTTGAGTAAACTCTACTATACAATTATATAAAAAAATTGTAAGCCCCCATTTTGAGTAAAGTCTACTATAATTTTATATACAAAAATTTATAAACCCCCGTTTTGAGTAAACTCTATATAACTTTTTGTATATAAATTTGTATATAGTTGTAAACCCCCGCTTTGAGTAAACTCTACGTCAATTATATACAAATATTTGTAAACCCCCATCTTGAGTAAACTCTGTATACAACTATATACAAAAAGTTGTAACCCCAGTTTTGAGTAAACTCTACTACAATTATATACAAAAAGTAGTAAACGCCCGTTTTGAGTAATCTCTACTATACAATTGTATACAAAAGTTGTAAACCTCCATTTTGAGTATACTCATCTACCATTGTGTACAAAAAGTTGTAAACTCTCGTTTTGAGTAAACTCTACTATAATTTTATATAACAAAGTTGTAAACCCCCGTTTTGAGTAAACTCTACTACAATTATATATAAAAAGTTGTAAACCCCCATTTTGTGTAAACTCTACTATACAATTATATACAAAAATTTGTAAACCCCCTGTTTTGAATAAACTCTAATACACTTATATACATGGGTTTATAATTTAATACAAAAAGCTGTAAACCCCTGTTTTGAGTAAACTCTACTACAATAATATACAAAAAGTTGTAACCCCCATTTTGAGTACTATACAAATATATACAAAAAGTTGTAAACCCCCATTTTGAGTAAACTCTAATACAATTATATACAAAAATTTGTAAACCCCCATTCTGAATAAACTCTAATACACTTATATACAGGGGTTTATAATTTCATACAAAAAGTTGTAAACACCTGTTTTGAGTAAAATTTACTACAATAATATAAAAAAAGTTGTAAAACCCTGTTCGGAGTAAACTCTACTATAATTTTATATACAAAAAGTTGTATACCCCCGTTTTGAGTAAATTCCATACAACTTTCTGTATATAATTGAAAACCCCCGCTTAGACTAAACTCAGCTTCAATTATATACAAAAAGTTGTAAACCCCCGTTTTGAGTAAACTCTGCTATACAATTATATACAAAGAGTTGTAAACCCCCGTTTTGAGACACTCTACTGCAATTATATACAAAAAGTTGTAAACACCCGTTTTGAGTAAAGTTCTTTTATACAATTGTATACAAAAAGTTGTACACCCCTATTTTGAGTAAACTTTACTACAATTGTATACAAAAAGGTATAAACCCTGGTTTTGTTTAAACTCTACTACAATTATATTCAACAAATTGTAAACCCATGTTTCGAATAAACTCTACTACAATTTTATACAAAAAGGTGTAAACACCCAGTTTTGAGTAACTCTAATACAGTTTTATAGAGGGGTTTAAAATTACATACAAAAAGTTGTATACCTCTGTTTTGAATAAACTCTACTACAATTTTATACAAAAAGGTGTAAACACCCAGTTTTGAGTAAACTATACTTTACAATTATATACAAAAAGTTATAAACCCCCGTTTTCAGTAAACTCTACTACAATTATATACAAGAAGTTGTAAAACACAATTTTCAATACCACAATTATATACCAAAAGTTGTAAACCCCCTTTTTAAGTAAACCCTACTATAATTTTCTATGACAAAGTTGTAAACCCCCTTTTGAGTAAACTCTACTATAATTTTCTATATTTTAAACCCCCGTTTTGAGTAAACTCTGCTACAATTATATACAAAAAGTTGTAAACCCTTGTTTTGAGTAAACTCTAATGTACAATTATATACAAAAAGTTGTAAAACCCTATTTTGAGTAAACTCTAATATACAATTATATAAAGAACATTCTAAACCTCCGTTTTGAGTAAACTCAACTATATTTTTATATGCAAAAAGTTGTAAACCCCGATATTGAGTAAACACTACAACAATTAAATACAAAAAGTTGTAAATCCCCATTTTGAGTAAACTCTACTACAGTTATATACAAAAGTTGTAAACCCCCGTTTTGTCACTCTACTAAAATTATATACACAATGTTGTAAAACCCTGTTTGAGTAAACTCTACTACAATTTAATACAAAAAGTTGTAAACCCCCATTTTAAGTGAACTCTACTACAATTATATACAAAAAGTTGTAAACCCCCCGTTTTGAGTACATTCTAATACAATTATATACAAGGGTTTGCAAATATATACAAAAAGTGGTAAACCCCAGTTTTGAGTAAACTCTACTACAATTATATACAAAAAGTTCTAAACCCCCGTTTTGAGTAACTCTCTCATACAATTATATAGAAAAAGTTGTAAACGCCCGTTTTGAGTAAACTCTACTACAATTGTATACAAAAAGCTGTAAACCCCTGTTTTGTGTACTATAAAATTATATACTAAAAGTTGTAAACCCCTGTATTGAGTAAACTCAACTATAAATTTATTTATAAAAAGTTGTAAACCCCAGTTTTGAGTAACTCTACTATAATTTTATATACAAAAATTATTAGACCTCCGTTTTAAGTAAATTCTATACAACTTTTTCTGTATAATTTTGTATATAATTGTAAACACCAGATTTGAGTAAACTCTACTACAATTATGTAGAAAAGGTTTTAAACCCCCGTTTTGAGTAAACTCTAATATACAATTATATACAAAAAGCTGTAAACTCCTATTTCGAGTAAACTCTACTACAATTATATACAAATGTAGTAAACCCCCGTATTAAGTAAACACTACTATACTGTATACAAAAAGTTGTAACCCCTATTTTGAGTAAACTCTACGACAATTATATACAAAAAGTTGTAAACCTGGTTTTGAGTAAGCTATACTATACAATTATATACAAAAAGTTGTAAATGTTGGAAGTAGCGCCCGGAAGACAATTTATGTAATTGTTTTTTGGATTAATAAATGACAGATTTATTCTCATCTTATTACTTGCTTCGTGCTTGTAAGTAATACACTACTGAAAACCCTAAGTCATATCATATGTTTCCATATAACTTATTGTGTGTCGCACGCGAGGATTAAGTTTATGGTGATACACTTGAAATGTTAGTCCGTGGTGAACTTAATCAATGTATGGGGTCTATTGATTAAACCACAATTAATGCACCCAGAACACTTTATAGTGTGACCATCTTATCCGGACCGTCGACATTGGTTGTCTAAGTGGGGCATTTATATATGATGAGAGTCATATAGGACTGAAGCGATTTAATATGCGTTTCTCATATAATTCCGTGATTGAGAAATCTTATTAAATCACAAGATGATCATATATGGATCAACCTTAATCCTGATGTGATTATAGACTCCTACTTGTTTCAGGATAATGTTTGATGTGTTCGTTAAGGATCGCTAAGGCCGAATCACTTTCACGTTGGCACTGTTCTGGAATGATTGAGAAGTGTGTGTCTCACAGATTTGGAATCCATTCCTTCCTGCGGGAAGTAGAAAGACAATCACCTTATTTGTTAATCCTAGAAACTGATCGATCTGTGGAGTTCATATTGGTTATGAACCAATTGATCACTAGTGGGTTAATGGTAAATAAGGTTAAGATGTAGTTAAGAAGGATTACGGAAATAATCCCGCTTCATTACGGATAGTCTATGGAGGGTTAGTCTGTGTGTAATGATTATATCAATGGACACTTATCGACTCTACGTCTTGAGAATAAGTTATATCTATAATCGATAGAGTTCATTTTCGGATTTATGGTGGCGTAATTCCGGAATTAATGAGTTGAGTAGAAATATTCTATTCAATGAATATTTTATTCAATTTATTGTAGCTACTGGTTATAGGTCCATGGTCCCCGGGTTGGCTCCTAACACGCGAGTGTTTTCTCATTTTGTGGAACAACGAGAATAAATTAAATAGTTTGTCTATTTACTGAATATGCAATATTATTTATTTCGTAAATAATATGTAAAATAGAAATGACATTTTCTATTAAAATTAATGGCTATGAGGCGCCATATTATGTGATAAAAGGAAAATAAATTTTCCTAGATAATGTCACATATGTAATTAATCAATTATTTATTTGTTAGATAATTAATGAAAAAGAGATAAGAGATTGATTTTTTTGGGAATTATCTCTTATTTTATGGCAAATATATTTCCCTTATGGGAATAGGTAATTATGGTGGGAATAGGTAATTATGGTGTGAAAAGGATAATTCTCTCTTGGCTAGTTATTTTTTGATATAAAGAGAGTTCCTCCCAACACAATTTCACACAATAAATTGCGCCACTTCTAACAAAAAAGGAGAGAAAAATCAGTTTCTTGTTTTAGTCATTAAGAGAAGAAAAACCTAGGGTTTTTATCGAGCATATTCGAGGAGGTTCTACGGCGGGGATCGACGTCCACCAGTCGTCGCTTGGAGAGACAATCCGGAAGATCACTGCTTCTCCCTCTCTGTTGATTTACTATTCCTCTTCCGTTTAGGTAAATCTTCAACCTTCTCATAGTTGTATTAATTATTTATGTGGATCATATCATTGTAAAATCACATGTGAATTTATTCGTAGCTTCCACTGTGCAAGATCGAGTGTCTCGATCGGTGCTGTGAAGCAGATCTGGCGATCCAATTATGGATCGGATCCGGATTCAGGTTTCTGTATATCCAGCAGTAAACCCCCATGTTGAGCAAACTCTACAATAAAATTATATACAAAAAGTTGTAAACCCCCCAGTTGAGTAAACTCTACTATATTTTTATATACAAAAAGTTGTAAAAACCCCCATTTTGAGTAAACTGTACTACAATTATATACAAGAAGTTGTAAACACATGTTTTGAGTAAACTATACTACAATTATATACAAAAGAGGCGGTGGGCCAGAATGACTAGATAAGATTGAAAATGATGAAATAGGACAAGAAAAAAAGACATTGGTTAAAAAGGAAAAAAAACAAGTAGATGTACAGAAACACCCTTACTTAAAAAAAGATCTGTGGCGGATATTATTTTATATTATTTTGGGAAATTTGGCAGCAATATCTTCATAATTAATGATGGAGGAAAATAATTAATTCGGCAGCATTAACTACTGGATATACAGAAACCCGAATCCGGATCCCATCCTTTATTGGATAGTCAGATCTGATTCACAGCACCGATCGAGACACTCGATCATGCACATCACAAGCTATGAATAAATTCGCATGCGATTTTACCACGATTTGATTCGCATAATAATTAATAATCTACAAGAATGCTAGTAGATTTACCCAACCGGAGAGAAGTCGTAATTTTCCGAGTTGTATGTCCAAGGGATGACTGGTGGACGTCGATCCTCACAGTAGAACCTCCTCGAATATGCCCAAGAAAAACCCTAGTTTTTCTCCTCTTAATGACTAGAACAAGAAACTAATTTTTGTCTTCTAGTTTTGATAAGTGGCCCAATTTTCATTGTATTATTGTGTTGGGAGGAACTCACTTTATATAGGAAAATAACTAGTCAAGAGAGAGTTATCCTTTTCACACCACAATTACCTGTTCCCACAAGGAAAAGATATTTGCCAAAAGATAAGAGATAATTCCCAAAAAATAAATCTTCTTTAGAGCAAGTGGGAGAATGTTGTGGATAGATAGAATAAGAGTGTGGGAGAATGTTGTGGATAGATAGAATAAGAGTGTGGTGCTCTAAAAACAATCATTGTTTGTCTTTATGGGCAAGTGGGAGATTGTTAGATATAGTGTGCCCGAAAGACAATTGTTACTTGTCTATACGGGCAAGTGGGAGATTGTTGGTAGTAGCGCCCGAAAGACAATTTATGTAATTGTTTTTAGAATTAATAAATGACAGATTTATTCTCATCTTATTACTTGCTTCGTGCTTGTAAGTAATACACTACTAAAAACCCTAAGTCGTATCATATGTAGCCATATAACTTAGTGTGTGACGCACGTGAGGATTAAGTTTATGGTGATACACTTGAAATGTTAGTCCATGGTGAACTTAATGAAAGTATGGGGTCTATTGATTAAACAACCATTAATGTGCCCAGAACACTTTATGGTGTGACCGTCTTATCCGGACCGTCGACATTGGTTGTCTAAGTGGGGCATTTATATATGATGTAGTCATGTTGGACATGACCGATTTAATCAGAGTTTCTCATATAATTCCGTGATTGAGAAATCTCATTAATCACAAGATGATCAATCCTGAAGTGATCACAGACTCATACTTGTTTCAGGATAGGGTTTGATGTGTTCGTTAAGGATCGCTAAGAAGCGTGGTCCAAATCACTTTCACGTTGGCACTATTCTGGAATGAGTGAGGAGTGTGTGTCTCACAGATATGGAATCCATTCCTTCCTGCGGGAAGTAGAAAGACAATCCCTTATTTGTTAATCCTAGAAAATGATCGAATATGAACTAATTGATCACTACTGGGTTGCTGGTAAATAAGGATAAGATGTAGTGATGAAGGTTTACGGAAATAATCCTGCTTCATTACGGTTAGTATATGGAGGGTTAGTTTATATGTAATGATTATATCAATGGACACTTATCGACTCGGCTCGACATTTTGAGAATAAGTTATATCTATAATCGATAGAGTTCAGTTTCGGATTTACGGTGGCGTAATTCCGGAATTAATGAATTGAGTTGAAATATTCTGTTCGACGAATATTTTATTTAATTTATTGTATCTACTAGTTATAGGTCCATGGTCCCTGGGTTTGCTCCTAAAATGCGAGTGTTTTCTCGTTTTATGGAACCTCGAGAATAAATTAAATAGTTGGTCTATTTAATGAATATGCAATATTATTTATTTGGTAAATAATATGTAAATAGAAAAGACATTTTCTATTAAATTTAATGATAAAGTGGCGCCACACATTATGATAAATTTGGAAAAGAATTTTTCCTAGATTTTGTCACATGTGTAAATTAACTATTTATTTGTTAAATAATTAATGGATAAATTAAGAGATTTATTTTTTGGGAATTATCTCTTATCTTTTGGCAAATATCTTTTCCTTGTGGGAACAGATAATTAGACAAAATGTCATTAGTCATTAGACAAAATGTCTATTACTCTAAAGCTCTCACTTGCTTATATCCTTTATAAGACCCTGAAGGTCAATATGAACAAGTTGTGATACTTCTTCAGCTCTATTACCTTTTCTTAATTGAAAGTTAACTTCGTCATTTTTCCTTTGATATAGTGTTTTTAGACTGGGAGATAGGAATCACCCTTAGCAGTCTTCAGATCTTATCTTTAGGATATATGCACTAATTAATAGATGTTGAAGAATTATTTATCTAAATACGGAAACCAGTTGTCTTAATAGCTTATGATGTGTTGCATATACCTTTTCAGCATTACTTAGTGGTTTTGACTTTATCAGACAAAAGTACGAGTCTCAGAATCGTATACAAATGTCATATTCACTTTCTTTGAGGAAACTTTATTATCGATTTGAGAGTGAATCCACTTGTTCCAACAAATCTGAAAACACAAATTATACTTCTTTGATATTCAAGGATTAAAATCCTAAATTTATTTCCTTATATCACTCCCACTATCTTAGCTGAAATAACTGCCCGTTGTCTACTCTTTATCATGAATGCCCAGCTACCTTGTTCTAACAAAAGAACTTTAGCTTCTGGGTCAAAATTACTCGGTTAAGGAAGTCTATAAGGAGTCATAGGTTAGTGATCCGAAATCACTTTCCTTATCCTTTACTTTGTTTGATTAATATTTCGGTTTAGCCTTTAACTTATTTAGTTTAGATGACTTATACTTGTAGACATTTACCTTCCGATTATTGGATTTCTTTATAGGAAATGGCCGTGAACTAGCAGTTCATTTGAGTAGGCACAACTCATGAACTATGGTATGCCTAGTGAGATTGATACCAAATCATTCTCATCATCTTTAAACTAATTTTGTTTTGTCTCTCGCTTATCACGAGTGACAGCAGTGACATACTTATCAATGTCACTTAAGTTTGTAGACGAAAGAGGAACATTCTCTTCCGAAAAATTAATTTGAATTCTCAATTTACGAGTTCAACGTTCTTGTTACTTTTCCACTTTTATGAAGTCGTTCTCAGTCAATATAATATGTTTAGCAGTTTAGATACTTTGAGATGATATGTAGTTGTAAGAATAAATTAGGACAGAATTATAAATCAAATCATACACCACAACATATAATAATTTTAGGAATTATAAACGTGATGTCATGCATGCAGTTTATCCTACCATTCCAAGGATTTAATCTCACACCTCAGTGCCACCGTATGATAGGTCAAAGAGGTGACGATTAAATTGAGACAATCTCTCTCAACAATTAAACCATTTAAGAATCGAACATCTCCTATTTAATTGTTGATCCTTTTACAGCCAAGATATTTCTTAAAATATCCTTGTGAGTGTGACCTACTGTTTCAGATTTTTAAGTACGCCCCGAGTATGACGCCGTAGGGTAGGTCAGTGACCAGACGAGTACTCAAAATCCTATCCTTTCGGTAACCAAGCCTTGAATTTTGATAGCGGTGAAGGCCATCCGTAGGGGACCGAAATCAAAGCGGCACGAGGCGTCACCATTCTCTCACGTGCTTGTGTCAATAGTAGAGGCCGAGGGGTCGGTTGTCACCTTCCCCGCTCCGACTCATTATTTTGAAAATTAGGTATTCTCTTTAGGATTTCATAATTTTCTAATAATCCAAAAACAATAGATCATGAATATTTAATATAATCCACCCACTAGTTTTTCGGTTCCAAATACCGTCTAACTAGTGTCATAATTTTATGGATTATAATTCCTTTGTGTAGACACTACACCAATAAAATTCACAAAGAATTTTATAATCCTAATGCATTAGGACTTATGAATTTCCCACCAAATCGAAAAACAATAAATCACAAATTTAAAGCTCTAACTAGTTTATCGGTTCCAAATACCGTCTAACTAGCGACACTATATTCATGATTTTCCAATTTTTTTCGATAGAAAATCCTTGTGTAGACACTACACAATTAAAATTCATTAGAATTTTAAAGTCCTATCGTGTCATGATAAAAAATTAGGATCTCAAAATTTTTCCAATAATTGAAAACAATAAATCATGAAAAGCAATCACCAACTTATCGGTTCCAAATACCGTCTAGTTAGTGTCCTATATTTTCACGATTTTTCAATTTTGATTATCAAAATTCTTATTTATGTAGTCACTACATAAATAAAACCCCGAAGGATTAATAATCCCAAATTAAGTTTATCATGTGAATTTTATATCCCGATAAAATTCTGTTTCCTTTAATTAATTTAATTTATTTTTAATCTAAATTAATCATCGTGTTCATCCATGTCTAATTAATGAAAATATTAATTTTCTACATGTTTGCATATGCTAGGAGTGGAATTCATGAATATGATGCATGTCATGGTTATATCACATAAATAATCATACAAGAAAATAAGTGTGAAAAATAAACCACTAAGATGGACCTTTGGTACCCCCGTATCTAATCTATAATAAATAAAACCTAAGCATAGAATAAAAATTAATCTAATATTTTCTTCAGCCGCTTCGGGTATTTAATTTTCTGCTCTTGTTCCTTTATCAAAAGCTGCTCCAGCTGAGTTGGTAAGAGACTCTTTCTTCCGTCATCACCACTCGAGTTCGAATCCTTGCAGCAGCAACCGCCCCCCTCCCCTTATTTTTTATTTTTTTCGTTTTCAAACAGGAAAAAAAAATTCGAACTGGGGGAAAAAATTTCAGAATTGAACCGGCTAAGGGGATTCGAACTTGGATTTGCCCATATTGAACATGTGTCTTGACCACTATGCTACAGCTTTTCTTCTTCTTGTTCTTCGTCCGATTAATTAAATAGGACTCGTATACCCAAGAACGGGTTTACAATAGATATAACGGTAAACAAGTACCAACCCCAATCCATCTCGTCAACCAAATCAATCGCATAAATAAAATTAAACGATGCAATTTTTTATTCTATTCCACTCCTTATTAATTAATTATGCAATCAAGATCACAAAATCGCTTTAACCTAGCTCCGATACCACATGCTGGATATACAGAAACCTGAATCCGGAACTGATCCATAATTGGATCTTCAGATCTGATTTACAGCACCGATCGAAACACTCGATCTTGCACAGCGGAAGCTATGAATAAATTCACATGCAATTTTACCACGATTTGATTCGCATAATAATTAATAATCTACAAGAAGGTTATAGAATTTACCCAACCGGAGAGAAGCCGTGATCTTCCGAGTTGTATCTCAAAGCGACGACTGGTGGACGTCGATCCTCGCCGTAGAACCTCCTCGAATATGGCCAGGAAAAACACTAGTTTTTCTCCTCTTAATGACTAGAACAAGAAACTAATTTTTATCTTCTATTTTTTATAAGTGGCGCAATTTTTATTGTATTATTGTGTTGGGAGGAACTCTCTTTATATAGGAAAATAACTAGTCAGGAGAGAGTTATCCTTTTCACACCACAATTACCTATTCCCACAAGGAAAAGATATTGGCCAAAAGAGAAGAGATAATTCCCAAAAAATCAATCTCTTAATTTATCCATTAATTATTTAACAAATAAATAGTTAATTTACACATGTGACATAATCTAGGAAAATTTATTTTCCTAATTTATCATAACGTGTGGCGCCACTTTATCATTAAATTTAATAGAAAATGTATTTTTTATTTTACATATTATTTACCAAATAAATAATATTGCATATTTATTAGATAGACCAACTATTTAATTTATTATCAAGGTTCCATAAAACGAGAAAACACTCGCGTGTTAGGAGCCAACCCGGGGACCATGGACCTATAACCAGTAGCTACAATAAATTAAATAAAATATTCATCAAACAAAATATTTCTACTCAATTCATTAATTCCGTAATTACGCCACCATAAATCCGAAACTGAACTCTATCGATTATAGATATAACTTATTTTCAAAACGTCGAGTCGAGTCGATAAGTGTCCAATGATAAAATCATTACATATAAACTAACCCTCCAAAGACTATCCGTAATGAAGCAGGATTATTTCTATAAACATTCATCACTACATCATATCCTTATTTACCGTTAACCCACTAGTAATCAATTAGTTCATAACCAATACGAACTCCGCGGATCGATCAGTTTCTAGGATTAACAAATAAGGGGATTGTCTTTCTACTTCCTGCAGGAAGGAATGGATTCCATATATGTGAGACACACACTCCTCACTCATTCAAGAATAATGCCAACTTGAAAGTCATTCGGACCGCGCATCATAGCGATCCTTAACGAACACATCAAACCCTTTCATGAAACAAGCAGGAGTCTGTAATCACTTCTGGATTAAAGTTAATCCATATATGATCATCTTGTGATTTAATAAGATTTCTCAATCACACAATTATATGAGAAACTCTGATTAAATCGGTACAGTGCTACATGACTACAACACATATAAATGCCCCACTTAAACAACCAATGTCGATGGTCCGGATAAGATGGTCACACCATAAAGTGCTCTGGGCGCATTAATGGTGGTTTAATCAATAGACCCCATACTTGGATTAAGTTCACCACGGATTAACATTTCAAGTGTATCACCATAAACATAATCCTCGCGTGCGTCACACACTAAGTTATATGATTACATATGATACGACTTTGGGTTTTCAGTAGTGTATTACTTACAAGCACGAAGCAAGTAATAAGATGAGAATAAATCTTTAGTTTATTAATTCCAAAAACAATTACGTAAATTGTCTTTCGGGCGCTACTTCCAACATTAACTTCGCAGGCATTAATTAATAATTAATAATGAATGAAAAATTAGGAAAAAAAATGAAGAAAATACTTGATGAATGGGATTACAATTAGTAGTATCTTATTTGGGAGTAACTACATGTATTATAGTGACAAGTACAAATATTTTTCGATTTTAACACATAAATTTTGATAACTACATGCTCTTTATGTGTGTTACTACACATTTTTTTGTTGGTACTACCATTATTTCATTACTTGTTCCTACAAAATTTCCTGCGTTAGTACAAGTATTTGGTATACTTGTACAACATATTTTTCTACGTTAGCTACATATTTTCCTACTTTAATTTAAACCTAATATAAGTTCGTACTTCATATGTAGTAACTCATGCACTAACACACATGTATATTAATTTACTACTTATTACTATATCGTTTTTTTTCGGGTGTAACTACGTGTATTAGACTGTCTAATACTAATCTAATCTAATGCCTGTTACAACTTTTTTTTGTGACTACATTCTTTGTATGTGTGTTTCTACACATTTTTGCTGAAACTACACCTAATTTATTAGTTGTTACTACATATATTTTCAGTGGTACAACATGTTTCACATGTATTACTATATTATTCTTGGGTGTAACTACATATATTTGGTTGATCTATACTACATATTTTTCTAAATTAAATTTCAACCCAATATAAGTCTGTGCTCAGCAACATGTAGATACTCATGCACTCACACACGTGTATATTAACTTACTACGTGTTACTATTGAAGGATGCAGGTTCTTAGATCTAAACGAGTTAGATCTATGCGCAGCGGATGGATCACGATTTATATGACACAATTCATAATTAAAGGACTTAAACTACTACAAGGGGGTTAAGATCATGTTACCAATAGTAGGAAGAGAAGCCAAGATCTTCCGATGTGTTCTCCAAACGGCGGTTGGTGGACACCCTTCTTGATACACGAACCTCCTTGATATGCAACACCAAGAAAAACTTAGAGTTTTTCTTCTACTAAAAACCCTAGAGGAGAAAACTATTTTTTTTCACTCTTTGGCAATGTGGGGGGCGAAATTTTCAATTGTAATTTCCCTTGGAATAACTCTCCTTTTATAGGAGAGTACATCCTTGGCCTCCAAGTATTAATTAATTAATTAATCAAAATAAAAGGATATTTTCCTTAATGAAGAATTGTGACATATTATTGACCAATAGGAAACTAAATAACATGTCATCCAACCAATCACATAACTAGAATATCTTTTATTTTCCATAACACAAGAAAATCAATTCTTGTGCTAAAAGAGAACCAATATGGCGCCACCTCCCTAGGGTTTCAGCCCACATAAAATGTCTTTTATGTGTATTATATTATTTAGCCCAACTAAATAATATCAATGCATATCAATTAATCAGCCCAGCCAATTAATTATCACTGAGGCCCAAGTAACAAGATTATTAGTCCGAATTACAGAAGCCACATCGGGGACCATGGACCTATAACCAGTAGCTCCAATAATTAATTATTCATCGAACAGAATAAGTACATTAATTATTAATTCCGGGATTACGCCACCATAAACCCGAAACTGAACTCTACCGATTATAGATGTATACTTATACTCAACCCATAGAGTGAATAAGTGTCCATTGATATAATCACTACATACGGATTAACCCTCCATAGATCGTCCATTCCGAGTGGGAAGTCTCCGTGAACCCGACTCGAATATCTTATCCTTATTTACCATTAACCCCCTGATGATCAATTAGCACACATATCGACTAGTAGCTAATTAGTCAAATGTGAACTCCCGGGATCGATCACTTTCTTAGGGCTAACAAATAAGAGGACTGTCTCTCTACTTCCCGCAGGAAGGAATGGATTCCATGTCTGTGTAAATCAGAACTACTCACTCATCTGGAGATAGTGCCAATGAGAAGTGGCTTGGAACACAAATTAAAGTGAACCGTAACTAACACATCAAACACTACCCCGGGACAAGCGATCCCGTGATCACCTCGGGATTAAGGTTGATCCATATATGATCATCTAATGATTTAATAAGATTCCTCGATTACGGAATTATACCAAGAAATACGATTAAATCGGTCCACCCTATATGAATGCCATCATATATAAATGCCCCACGTAGGTACCCTCTACCGACAAACCGGATAAGACTATCACACCCTAAGGTGTTCGGGCGCATTATTGGTGTTTTAATCAAGAGACCCTAAACTCGATTAAGTTCACCACGGACTAACGATTTAAGTATATCACCACTAACTCAATCCTCACGTGCATGCCATGCACCGAGTTAAGCGGTTACATACGATATACTTAGGGTTTGCGACAGTGTATTACT
This sequence comes from Gentiana straminea, assembly GCA_036785695.1. Lineage (NCBI taxonomy): Eukaryota > Viridiplantae > Streptophyta > Magnoliopsida > Gentianales > Gentianaceae > Gentiana > Gentiana straminea. The sequence goes on along the minus strand of JAVUPR010000360.1, from coordinate 372,759 downwards.
TACAAGCACAAAGCAAGTAATAAGGTGAGATAAATTCTGTCATCCATTAAAAAACAATTACACAAATTGTCTTTCAGGCACTACACCTAACAACTATATCAATACTTAATACATGTTACGATATTTAAATTTATTTGGGGTGTAACTACTTGTATTAGACTGCCTAGTACTAATCTCTTTCGGTGTATCTAGCAACAACAACACACAATCAATTTCTATATACACCCAATCCACACAACACAGTTACACTGAGTAACATGTAGTCACATCCACATCATACAATGCAGTTACACTGCGTAACATGTTGTAATATCAACATCATGTAGAAAAATACATATCGTAACACATTCATTTTCATCATTTAGTAACACCACTATGCACACTCTATAAGATGTAGTAGCGGATAATGTAGTAACACAGTGACAGTCCACAAATGAAGTAACACATATGTCATATTGGTTTCATGAACACACTTAGATGTAGTAACGCCACGAGGCAATCACCCTCAAACGTAGTAACACATAATGTACACTCTAAACCCTGAACCCTGAACCCTAAAGCTTAAAACCCTGAACCCTAAACCCTAAGCCCTAAACCTTGAACCTGAACCCTAATCCCTGAACCTGAATCATAAACCCAAAACCAGAACCCAATACCATAAACGAGAACCCTAAACCCTGAACCCTAAACCTGAACCTTGAACCTTAAACCTTAATCCTAAACCCTAAACTTTAAACCTGAACCCTAAACCCTAAACCTGAACCCTAAACCCAGAACCCTAAATATTGGTCCCTTGGAAAGGTTAACACAAGTTTAGAGGGGGGGTGAATAAACTTGTCCCTAAAACTGGATTTAAAGAAAATTAAGGTTTAGTTAAAAACTTGTGTGGAGTTAAGCTGACTGATCTGAGTTTAAGTCAAACTGACTTAAGCAAGAACTGAGCCAACCGGCAGCGGATATAATTCTAGCCTTTTTCTTGATCTTGTTGTTCTATGTGAAAGCTGAGTGTGTTAAACTGAATTATGGTGAATGTCAGTCTGTGAGCTGTGAGTTGTATCACAATCAATTCTCAGAATGCTGTAGATAAATGCTAAGTAAATAAATGAATACACAATGTAAATGAGGCAAATATTTTAGAGGTTCCAGGTGGTGTAATCCTGTCAGTCCTCTCTTCCCCGTGGTGTAGGAGGAAAATTCCACTAGAACTTCTTGAGGTGAGTAGTTACAAAAAGTCCTAAACAATAGTCCTTGGCTAATCCCTAGCTTCACTATCTAAACAGTTGTAGAACAGGTAGAATTACTGCTCTTCAATTGCTTGAACACTGGTCCTTGAAGGGTTACGTATGCCTCTTCACCAGCTACCACCACAAACACAGTCTACCTGACTGCTTGTAACAACTATCCTTGGCAAAACCTTCCCGGTTTGCTTCACAGTCTAAACCTTTGATGTAGAATTGAAGTTGGTCTGAGAATCAATAAATTGATTCTTGTTTGTGGTTCTTCAAAGTGTCTGAATCTAGGTAAATTCTGTGTAGTTTGAACACTTGAAGAAATTCTTGATATGATCTTGTTATAGCGCAGAGATGATAGCAATTCGAATAACTAAGACTAGTGCACAAAAATGCTTGTTGATCTTAATAATTCTTCTTTTTGTTCTTGGTGCAAAGTCCTCTATTTATAGTGTGATGTCCAACGTTCATCTTGCATGAATTCGAATTGTATCAACGTCTATCTTGTAACGGCTATATTTTCTGACCGTTCTGATGTGTCAGTATTTCATCCAATAATATTGCTTCCTTTAAAATGTTCGACTGTACTATCAGTTTGTTGGTTGGCTAACATATAAAACTGACTTTACTGATCAGTTTTATACTGTGTTTATCAGTTGTCAGTTTCTTGACTGACTTGGAGCATTAACTGAGATTTTACTCTTCTTCAAATATCAGCACTCCAGTTTACATCTGATTATAATTGACTAATCAAAGTACACCATAAACAATTATCTTGTAAGAACTCATTGTCCTTATGATTCTTAGGTCTTCATACAAGATCCATAAAGTCTGTTCAGGTCACCACAAACTTGCCTGAAGTCTAACTTTATAGTCTCGACTTGTAATCTTCATAACTGAGTTTGAACCCTCAGTTCTTCAATCTTCTATAACTGAGTCTGTGACCCTCAGCTCTTCTATCTTCCAGATAAGCCAACCGAGTCTGTGTCCCTCAGCGAACTTATCTTCTTCAGTTTCGTATTGGTGTATTCTGAGTCAGCTTGTTTATCTTAATGATTTCCAGTTTTCTAAATGACTTCCATCTTTCAGTTTCACGACACACTAACTATTACAGTGCTTGTCTGATATAACCTATAAAAATATCCGACTGTAGTAAAACCTATACATTCAATTCTAGACATCTTTTTGTTTTTCACTATAACAGCTAGCTTCAGCACTTCATCAATGAGGTTAAGATAATATTCTGAGTAAATATGATGAATTATCATCAAAACATAAATTTTATTTCCAACAATTTCCCCCTTTTTGATGATTGCAAAACTCTCCCTAAAAGAAAAGCTTAAAGATCAAAACAATGTAAAACACTGTAAAACTGGTAAACTGTATTTCATTAGAATACTCAAAAACTTGAATAGTTACACTTTGTTCAAATAAATTTGACTAAAGACTAAGCTCCTTTCTGTGCTTTTTGTTTAACTGAGTTATACTTCATCTCTTTGTCATGTAGACGATAATCATGTTCTAGTTTTGAGTCTTCCTTAGAAAAGGTCTTGTTATAGTCTACTTGACTTCGTTCTTTCCATTTTCTCCATAAAATTAACTTTGGTAAAGCTGATTCATTCAAGTAGTATTTTTCAAATTATGCTACATCAGCTTTCATTTTTTCAGCTTTGTCTTCAATCTTCTTGATCTTCTTATATTGCGCCATTTCTGGTTGTAGGGTTCATCAGATAAGAAGTAGTTCAAGGATTCTTCAATAGTCTTATCCTTGTACTTGGATTTGATAGGATTATGATCTTTGACAAACTTTAACCACAGATCCTTTGTAAGAGTAGCTCTCTGATCTTCAGGTTGACTATATTTCTCAATGAGCTGCTCGTCAGTTAACTCATTCTTTAAGAACTTTGGATCTGATTTATATATTTCCAATTCGTCTTCAAGTTGCTTCTTTTCTTTGAGTAATTTCAGCTTTTCTTCTTTAGCTTCCGCCTTTTTGCAATTATTCAATTGATCTACCAAAGCATGGGTTGCCTTTAGATAAGTTGAGATACATTGCTGAGAAGCAAGTATTTCTTTGAGCTGATTCTCTAACCCATAGATGTGCTGATTCATATGCCAGTGAGCCTGAGCATGTGTTTCCTTATGTACTGCGGTTGAGTCTTCAAGTTTCTATTTAAGTGACAAAATTTCTTAGGTATCTGTTTTAGTTCTATAATCTAGATATCCAGAAATATTTGATAGAAGGCCATTGTATGAATCATTTTGACTGATCACAATCTTCAAGTTCTCATGAACTTTGGCCAATTCCTCCTTTGTCAGGATATCTGAAGGATCATATGTTGCTTCAGTTTGAGCTTTAGACTGAGCGATATCTTCAATGATCATAAGTTGTTGATTATTAGTTCCATCAGCTGCTGGCTGATTGTCAGTTGTCTGATTTCCAATTGGCAAACCTTCTTGCTGAGTTACAGTTTGCATAGCTAGAGGTTGAGGTTGAGTGTATGTCTGTAAAACTGTAGTCATATCAGCTTCTTTCCTTGAATTATCATCTTCATCATCATCCTTCTTCTTTGTAATATCTTCGGGAATAGATGATGTGGTTGATTCTCTTAGTTGAGCTAGTTCAGTGAATCTATTGAACAATTTGCAGGAAACTCAGACATAGGAAACAGAGTATATAGGTCTCTAATTTCCAATTCCTTCAAGAGTAACTTTTCTTCAGATTGTAAGATAGCATCACGAGAATCTTCTTATTTGATTTTCATCTTCATTAGCTTGATAATTAAGTCAGCTTCAAAAACTGAGACTGATTGCTGATCTGATTGGTTTTGTAACTGAGAAGTATAATCAGCAGTGATATTTTCCTTTGTAACTTCAGTTGTCAGTTGTTGTTGTTCCCCCTCAGTTGGTGCTTTCTTACTTGAAGTTCCTGGGTACAAACATTTTACAATTGATCTTTCTTTTGCCGAGTCAGCTTTCCTCTTAATTCCTTTGTGTTCAGCTTCCTGTTGAGACACAGTTTTCTATCTGGCTTCAGGTAGGGATGTTGTTCTTACTGCTGTGATTTCCTCTGTAGCTGCAGTTTGTCTTGCTTTCTTCCCTGCCTTGAGTTTCTCCAAATAAAATTGAATGATTCCACTGAGTGTTTTCTTCAGTCGGAATCTGCCAATAGTTGCTTGTCCTTTAGCTTGAGCTTTTTGTACACTTTCTAATTCAGCTAAGTGTTGCTTCTTTATCTGATGGACGACATAACCGGCCCAGTTGAAATCTATTTCGTCCCAATTTATGTTCATCAGATAAACATTGTCATCGGATAATTTACTGATTCCTTTGGATTTTCCAATAACATGTTTACTGAGCCATCGGCTGAGATATCCAAACTCTGGCTTGAGTTTACCATCGGCTGAGATATCCAAACTCTGGCTTGAGTTTATCAACATGAATACCAACTTCTACTGGTTCTTTCGATGAAGTAATTTGCTTAAGAAAGGCGTCCCTTTTCAATGGTAGGGAAGTCAAATCTATTGATGTCACAGGTGAATTTGTGAAACCAAATAGTGACTTCATGACTCGTTCATTGATAATAATATGATCTCCAAGAACTGTAGTGATTAGAGAGTCTCTTACCAAACACATATTCTCCTAGAACTGCAAAATCCCTTCCACAACACGTTTTTTGTTGAAAGTAACCTTCAGAATGTTTCTTAATCCTGGTTGTTTCTGGATCTTCTCACAGATATAACTTGCTAACAGAGTGTTGTTGCACATAGTTTCATAAATTTCAAAAGTATACACATCTAACTCTGTGATCAATCTTTCTCCTTGTGATTTCTTTGAGGTGGTCATTTTGGTAAAAAAAACTGAATTTTGAGATGAAAGGATTATGAAAAATCTGATTTTTTTTATATTATTTAATTTTTTTTTCAAGAAAAAGATTGAAAAATAATTTTGAAACGTCTGATTAAGGAGGGTGTGAACGAGGGTTGGATATATAGGGATGATGTACTGGCGGTTGATTAGTACAACTTTTCATATTCCATGATGGTTTGTATAACCAAGACATGTACTGTTTTGACAGTAATGGGGTGTACACGCAATATATTCTGACAAAAGAACTACGTTAATTAAATGCGATATAACCGCTGTCAGTTTTATCTTATCATCTTTTGACTTAAGTTGACTGGAATAAAAACTGTTTATGGGTTCAGTTTTTCAGTTCCGTTAAATCTTTCAGTTTAGTTGATCAGTTTGAGATTGTTGATGTCAATGACTAATCGGTTAAGTGAGCGCACCCAACATAACAAAGATTAATCCCCTTGACGAATCTCTGGCTTAACTGACTTAACTAACTTTAATTATCCCTAATTCAGTTCTTAGTTTGGCAAATCTTTCTTTGTCCAATGGTTTTGTAAAGATATCAGCCAACTGATCTTCAGTAGGTACATAAAGAATAGTAATATCCTTTTTCTCCGCATGATCTCTTATAAAGTGATGACGCGCATCAATGTGTTTTGTCCTTGAGTGCAAAACTGGATTGTCAGTTATTGCAATTGCACTTGTGTTATCACACATTATGGGAATCGTTCCTTCTTCTATCCCATAATCTCTTAATTGCTGTCTAATCCATAAAACTTGAGCACAACAACTTCCAGCTGCTATATACTCTCGTTCAGCTATTGAAGTTGAGATAGTGTTTTGCTTTTTGCTAAACCAAGACACAAGTCTATTTTCTAGTAGCTGACATGTGCCTGAGGTGCTCTTTCTTTCCACTTTGCATCATGTATAATCTGAGTCTGAGTAAGATATCAGCTTGAATTCTCCTTCTCTTGAATACCAAATTCCAACTCCATCTGTATCTTTCAGATACTTCATGGTCCTTTTTACAACTGTGAAATGGCTTTCCTTTGGTTTTGACTGAAATCTTGCACATACACCAACAGTAAAAGATATATCTGGCCTACTTGATGTAAGATAGAGTAAGCTTCCAATCATTCTTCTGTAAAGTGTTTGATCAACATCTTTGCCTTCTTTGTCTTCATCTAGCCTGATGTTGGTCCCCATTGGTGTAGAAATTACAGCTGATTTCTCCATACCAAACTTTTTGATAAGTTCTCTTGTATACTTGGTTTGGTGAATGAAAATTCCATCATCTAATTGTTTAACTTGTAATCCAAGAAAATAATTCAATTCTCCCATCATACTCATCTGAAATTTGCTCTTCATTAAACTTGCAAATTTCTCCCATAACTGTTCATTTTCTGATCCAAAAATGATGTCATGAACATAGATCTGAACAAGTAGAGTGTTCTCTTCATTTTTCATTCTAAATAAGGTTTTGTCGATAGTTCCTTTGATAAATCCATTATCCACTAGAAACTGAGATAGAGTTTCATACCAAGCTCTTGGTGCTTGGTTAAGTCCATAAAGAGCTTTCCTTAGTCTGAAAACTTTATCAGCTTGATCTTTGATCTCGAATCCAGGTGGTTTTTGAACATACACTTATTCTTCAAGTATTCCATTCAAAAATGCACATTTAACGTCCATTTGGTATACTTTGAACTTTTTGTTAGCTGCAAAGGCGAGAAATAGCCTGATTGCTTCCAATCGTGCAACTGGTGCATAAGTGTCATCAAAGTCTATGCCTTCTTCTTGAGAATATCCTTTAGCTACAAGTCTAGCTTTGCTTCTGATGATATTCCCATCTTCATCAATTTTGTTTCTAAAAACCCATTTGGTTCCAATGATATTCACATGAACTGGTCTTTCTACCAATTCACATACTTGATTTCTTTCGAATTCATTCAGTTCTTCTTGCATAGCTAGTATCCAGTCTGGATCTTTCAAAGCTTCTTCTATTTCCTTAGGTTCAGATTGAGATAGAAAACATGCAATCATTGCATCTAGTTGATGTCTAGTTCGAACGCCAGCTTGAGTGTCACCAATAACTTGTTCATCAAGGTGATCTCTCATCCATTGATAAGCAGGTGTTTGCATCAAGGGATCTATATTTTGTTCGACTGGTTCTTCAAGAACTGGTTCTTGAATTTATTCAACTGAGTCAGAATCATGTTGTTCCGGAGTGGGTTGTTAAGTTGTTGGAATCTGAGACTGATCTGGATCTGAACATTCTGAAATCCGTAGTCTTCCAATGTCAACAAAAATTGATTCTGGCAATACTGGTAACTGAGACTGAGAAATTGGTTTTGGTCTGTCTTCAGTTGTTTCACCAGGAAAGTTTGGTTCATCAAACACTACATGTATAGATTCCTCATGCTTGAGTGTCCTTTTATTTAGTACTCTAAAAGCTTTGCTGACACTTGAATATCCTAGAAAAATCCCTTCATCAGCTTTGGGCTGGAAAACATGAAGTTGATCTTTCCCATTATTGTGTATGAAACATTTGCTTCCAAAAGCATGAAAGTAAGAAACATTTGGCTTCCTTCCCTTCCAAATTTCATAAGGAGTTTTCTCATGCCTTTTATTCATGATAGCTCTGTTCTTTTTATAGTAAGCTGTGTTAACTGCTTCTGCCCAATATCTTTCTGGTAGTTTTGCTTCATAGATCATCGTTCTTCCTGCTTCATTGAATGTTCTGTTTCTTCTTTCAGCTACACCATTCTGTTGAGGTGTTGCTGTAGCAGCGAGTTGGTGTAAAACACCATTTTCTTCACAATATTCAATAATCACATTGTTGAGGAATTCAGTTCCTTTATCTGATATTATCTTCACAACTGATACTCCTTTCTGATTCTGAAGTCTCTTGAGTAGTTCAGTAAGTCTTTGCTTGGTTTCACTTTTCTTGGTTAAAAAGATAACCCAAGTGTATCTTGAAAAATCGTCTACTACCACCAATGTATATTTCTTTCCACTGATACTAATTGGTGTTATAGGTCCAAATAAGTCCATATGTAGTAGTTCTAGAACTCTGGTTGTTGAATGCTGAGATTTAGTCTTGAAACTTGCTTTAGTTTGTTTTCCTTGTTGACAAGCATCATATAAGCTATCTTTCTTATATGAGATTTCTGGTAGTCCAGTGACTAGCGGTTTCTTGAAAAGGGTGTTGATGTCATCAAAGTTTAGATGACTCGGTTTCTTGTGCCACAACCAACTGATTTCTGGTTTGGTATGCACAAGGAAATAGGTTTCTGCAACGGCTGTTGTTTAATCTACAACATACATATTCTCTTTTCTTCTTCCGGCTAAATCAACTTGAAATGCTGTTTCGCTGACGACAATGTAGAAATCTTTATCAAAAGTAACTTTGTATCCCATATCATAGAATTGACTGGTGCTAAGCAGATTGTAATGTAATCCTTCTACATAAGATACATTCTTGATTGTGAGTCCATTTCGGATTAAGGTACCATACCCTTTGGTGTATCCAGGTTTGTCTTTACTTCCAAAATTAACTTTTGGTCCATCATTTGCAATAAAGTTACTGAGACAGTCCTTGCTCATTGTCATGTGCCTAGAGCAACCACTGTCAAAGTACCATACATCCTGCAATAAAAATTAAACATTTTTAGGTACCCAACTCTGTTTGGGTCCACGGGGGTCAGGTGTCAGTACAACTCTGGGAATATATCCTTTAGGTATTCTTCGGATATTGTTGCACTTGTTTTCATTTATGTAAGCCACACTCCCATAGTATCTATGCTTGGACTGTGTCTTATTTATATGATCTCTCAGATATTTTGACTGAAACTTATTTCTATGATAATTTCTATTATTGAAACTTGAATAATAACCATCATTTCTTTTGTATTGAGGTCTATGTTGAGGACTGTGACGAGTCCTTTGCTGACCTTTGGGCTGAAACTTGTAGTAAGTTTTCTGCATGAAATGATTGTTTTCATCAGTTTGAATATTGCAGTCAGAGATATTCCAGTCATCATCAGTTGGAAATAATCTGCCTTTCCCCCCTGATTTTATGAATCTTTGAATAATTAATATTCTTGGATTTACTATGAATGAAGTTTATCTGATTCTTGGCCTGATCAGCTTTAGTAAATTCAGCAGTAGATCTACTTTTTCTATTTTCATGATGTTCAGCTGATTTACCTTTTTGATTGAACCTGTTGTTGTTTACAGCTGATCTTTTTGAAAATTGACGCTGAGGTTGACTTGATTCACGTTGAACTTGTTTCACTGGTTCAACATGCTTCTTAATCTAAGGACATTGTTCAGCTATGAACTTAACACTAGTTTTGGTATTAGGTTCAGTTGCCTTACTCGTTCCTCTTTTTGAAGTTTGTTGTGTATCAAATCCTAAGCCAGTTCTATCTCCATATGGCTTACCAGATTTGAATCCGATTCTTTGAACTAGGCGAGCAAAAGATTCGATTCTTTGCTTGATGCGAGAGCGATACGATTCTTTCCTTTGTCAGTTCTGCTTAGTTTTAACGTGTTCAGTTCATCATTCAATCTTTTGACTTCTAGAATTATAGATTCTTTCTCAGCTTTGATTGATCACAACCAGCTTGTATGATGACAAGCTGACTCATCAAATCGTCAAGAGTTTCTTCTAATTCTGAGTTTCTTGGATTGGAATCGGCTGTTGAAGAACATGCATTTTTCTTGGAAATCTAAGCAGAGCTATATTTAAAATTTGATTCACATACCTTATTGGGATCTTCCATGTGTGCCATTAAAGCTGTGTCATCTGATTGCCTTTCAGTACCAGCTTCATAGTTTGACTCATCTCCAACAAGGAGTGCTCTTCTGCCAATTCTTCTTTGCTGAGTCTTCTTGGTCAGTTCTGGACATTCAGCTTTGTAGTGTCCAGGCTTTTTACAGTTGAAACAAAGATACTCATCATCTATTCTTTTCTCAGGAGTCTTATTGATGAACTTATGGGTTACAGGATGACCATTCTTCATCCTTTTGATTCTACTCATCATAAGAGCCATTTGTTCCTCAATTTCATCCAACTGTTGAAGATTGTTTGTGGATGTTTCTTGAGAATCATTTGATGCTGTTGCAAGTGCTGTAGTTTATGGTTCTTCCAGAGCTTTGATTATTGTAGCTGTGCTTGTAAAATCTTCACTGAATTCATAAGCTTTCAAATCTGAGAAGATTTTGAAAGAGTCCTCTATGTCAAGTCTTCTAGATTCTTCCATAGCAGTGACCTTCATCTTCCAGCACATTGGTAATGCCTTCAAGATTCTTGTATTGATTACTTTCTTTGTGTATTCAATCTTGAGTAGATCTAATTCATCCATGATAGCACTGAATCTTTTCTCTATTTGGTCAATGGTCTCTCCAGTTTTCATCTTGAAATTTTCAAACTTTTGCTTTGCAACTGAGATTTTTTTTCCTTGATTGAGTCAGTTCCTTCACAAACTAGTTGTATTTTGTCCCACATTTCTTTAGCAGTTGTGCAGTATTTCACTTTTAAGTACATGTTCCTGTCAAGAGTTCTGAGGATAAAGTCCATAGCAACATTGTTGAGATTGTTTCTCTTGAGATCATCACTGGTCCATTCAGCCTTGGGCTTTGGAACTCGAACTTGATCTTCACCAATAGTTTGCATGTGAGTGATCTGAATTGGTCCATCAGTGAGTACGTCCATCATTTCATCATGAGTAGCAGCTAGAAAAGCCTACATACGACATTTATATTCATCAAATCTGTCCATGTTGCACATAAGCATCTGTCTTGCATACTCATTGTTATCCATTGTGTGTGAGTGAAAACTGATTGTATAAGATCTGGAAACTGAGCTTTCTTAGAGCAAATGAGCTTTTAACATTGGCTTGTTAAAGAAACACCGCTCCGATACCAATTGTTTGACCTTTGGAAAGGCTAACACAAGTTTAGAGGGGGGGGGGGGGGGTGAATAAACATGTCCTTAAAACTGGATTTAAAGCAAATTAAGGTTTAGTTAAAAACTTGTGTTGAGTTAAGCTGACTGAGCTGAGTTTAAGTCAAACTGACTTAAGCAAGAACTGAGCCAACCGGCAGCGGATATAATTCTAGCTTTTTTCTTGATCTTGTTGTTCTATGTGAAAGCTGAGTGTGTTAAATTGAATTATGGTGAATGTCATTCTGTGAGCTGTGAGTTGTATAACAATCAGTTCTCATAATGCTGTAGGTAAATGCTAAGTAAATAAATAAATGCGTAAAGTAAATGAGGCAAATATTATAGAGGTTCCAGGTGGTGTAATCTTGCCAGTCCTCTCTTTCCCTGTGGTGTGGGAGGAAAATTCCACTAGAAATTCTTGAGGTGAGCTGTTACAAAAAGTCCTAAACAATAGTCCTTTGCTAATTCCTAGCTTCACTATCTAAACAGTTGTAGAACAGGCAGAATTGCTGCTCTTCAATTGCTTGAACACTGGTCCTTGAAGGGTTACGTATGCCTCTTCACCAGCTACCACCACAAACACAGTCTACCCGACTGCTTGTAACAACTATCCTTGGCAAAACCTTCCCGGTTTGCTTCACAGTCTAAACCTTTGATGTAGAATCAAAGTTGGGCTGAGAATCAATAAATTGATTCTTGTTTGTGGATCTTCAAAGTGTCTGAATCTGGATAAATTCTATGTAGTTTGAACACTTGAAGAAATTCTTGATATGATCTTGTTATAGCGCAGAGATGATAGCAATTCGAATAACTAAGACTAGTGCACATAAATGCTTGTTGATATTAATAATTCTTCTTTTTGTTCTTGGTGCAAAGTCCTCTATTTATAGTGTGACGTCCAACGTTCATCTTGCATGAATTCGAATTGTATCAACGTCTATCTTGTAACGGCCATATTTTCTGACCGTTCTGATGTGTCAGTATTTCATCCAATAAAATTGCTTTCTTTAAAACGTTCGACTGTACGATTAGTTTGTTGGATAGCTGACATATAAAACTGAGTTTACTGATCAGTTTTATACAGTGTTTATCAGTTGTCAGTTTCTTGACTGACTTGGAGCATTAACTGAGGTTTTACTCTTCTTCAAATATCAGTACTCCAGTTTACATCTGATTATAATTGACTTAATCATAGTACACCATAAACAATTATCTTCTAAGAACACATTGTCCTTATGATTCGTGGGTCTTCATTCACGATCCATAAAGTCAGTTCTGGTCACCACAAACTTGCCTGAAGTCTAACTTTATAGTCTCGACTTGTAATCTTCATAACTGAGTTTGAACCCTCAGTTCTTCAATCTTCTATAACTGAGTCTGTGACCCTCAGTTCTTCTATCTTCCAGATAAGCCAACCGAGTCTGTGTCCCTCAGCGAACTTATCTTCTTCAGTTTCATATTGGTGTATTCTGAGTTAGTTTGTTTATCTTAATGATTTCTAGTTTTCTAAATGACTTCTAGTTTTCAGTTTCATGACACACTAACTATTACAGTGCTTGTCTGATGTAACCTATACAAATATCATACTCTAGTAAAACCTATACATTCAATTCTAGACATATTTTAGTTTTTCAATATAACAACTAGCTTCAGCACTTCATCAACGAGGTTAAGATAATATTCTGAGTAAATATGATGAATTATCATCAAAACATAAATTTTATTTCCAACACTAAACCCTAAACAAGAACCCTAAACCTTACACCTGGACCTTAAACCCTACACCTGAACCTTAAACCCTAATCCTAAACTATGAACTTGAACCTTAAATACTAGCTTAGGGTTAAAGTTTAGGGTTTAGGTTTAGGGTTTAGGTTTAGGGTTCAGTTTTAGGGTTTCAGGTTTTGCTTTAGGGTTTAAGGTTTAAGGTTCAGGTTTAGGGTTTAGGATTCAGGATTAAGGGTTAGTGTTTAAGGTTTAAGTTTCAGGGTTCAAGGTTTTGGATTTTGGGTTTAGGGTGAATATTATGTGTTACTATGTTTGAGGGTGTTTGTATAGTGGTGTTACTACGTCGGAGGGTGTTCACGGAACCAACATGAAATACGTGTTACTTCATATGTGGACAGTCACTGTGATACTACATTACGCAAAACTACATTCTTTGTATGGAGTGTGCACTGTGATGTTACTACATGATGAAAAGGGCATGTGTTAGAACACGTGTTACTACATGATGTTGATATTACTACATGACTAGTAGTATTCTAATCAGGAAAATACAATGTACAATAACACACATACAAAAATGAAGTTACACCAAAAAACCATTTAGCAACAGGCATTAGAGTATATTAGTACTAGTCAGTCTAATACATGTATTTACAAAAACAAATTAATATAGTTACAATTAGTAAAGATTGATATAGTAACAAGTAGTAAATTAAATAAAAAATATTTATTTTTTATTTAATTTACTACTTGTTACTATATCAATCTTTACTAATTGTTACTATATTAATTTGTTTTTGTAAATACATATATTAGTAAAGATTGATATAGTAACAAGTAGTAAATAAAAAAAAATATTTTTTATTTATAAATTGGGCTATTTTCGGGTATCTATATTATTTTTTAGAGAAGATTTACCATTAATTTCGATCAATAATATATCAGAATTAATTCATATAAAATATAGGATGAATAAATTTTTTAAAAAAAGGAAAAGTGTTTGAACAAAATTGAAAAGCAATTAATGAACATCATTGAATAGCAATTAATAATTCAGGAAAAAATTAGGAAAATAATACTAATGGGTATTATTCAGTATTCATTATTTTTTGTCATTTACAACAACCATCTTTTTTCCTTGTTCTTTTTACTAATATTAGATTAAATGTGGTCCTTCATAACCTTTTTCCTACATACAAAAAGTTGTAAACCTATGTTTTGATTAAAAACTACTACAATTAAATACAAAAAGTTGTAAACCCCCATTTCGAGTAAACACTACAACAATTATATACAAAAAAGTGGTAAAACCCCTGTGTTGAATAAACTAATACAATTATATATATGGGTTTACAATAATATACAAAAAGTTGTAAACCCCCGTTTTGAGTATACTCTACTACAGTTATATACAAAAAGTTGTAAACCCCCGTTTTGAGTAAACTTTATTATACAATACAAAATGATGTAAACCCCCGTTTTGAGTAAACTCTACTACAATTATATACAAAAAGTTGTAAACCCCTGTTTAGAGTACAATACAATTATATAAAAAAAATTGTAAACCCCTATTTTGAGTAAACTCTATTACAATTTTCTATACAAAAAGTTGTAAACCCCTGTTTTGAGTGGTCATGACACAGGTTCAGTTGTGCGCAGACCCGAGTTTGAATCCTCTTCGCCAGATTAATTCTGATTTTTTTTTCCTCCCTTTCCGGTTCGAATTTTTTTCCTTCGGCCTGTTCAAATTTTATTTATTTTTAATATTTCTGCTTCAAAAAAAAAACCAAAAAACGAAAAGAAAAAAAAAATAGGAGGGAGTGGGGGATCGAACTCGGTTGGTGATGAAGGAAGAAATAGACTCACCAACTTGGCTGAAGCAGTTTTGATAAGGGAACAAGAGCAAAAACATTATATACCTGCAACGGCTGAAGAAAAATAGTAGATTAATAATTTTTTATTTTTTCTTCACTTAGGGTTTATATAATTTATAGATTAGATACGGGGGTACCAACGGTCCATCTCAGTGACCATGCCATGCATCATATTCATGAATTCCACTCCTAGCATATGCATACATGTAGAAAATTAATATTGAAATTAATTAGACATGTATCAACACGATAATTAATTTAGATTAAAAATAAATTAAATTAATTAAAGGAAACGGAATTTTATCGGGATATAAAATTCACATGATATACTTAATTTGGGATTAAGAATCCTTCGGTGTTTAGATTATATAGTGTCTACATAAATTAGAATTTTGATAATAACAAATTGGAACATGAAAAATTGGACACCAACTAGACGGTATTTGGAACCGATAAGTTAATGATTGTTTTTCTTGATTTATTGCTTTTCGATTTATTAAAAAAAATTATAAAATCCTAAAACTTTTATCATGATATATTAGGATAACAAAATTCTTTGTGAATATAGTGTCTACAGAAAAAGAATTTTAATCCAAAAAATTGGAGCTTCGTGAATATAGTGACATTAGTTAGACAGTATTTGGAACCGATGAACTAGTGGGAGGATTATATTAAATATTCATGATCTATTGTTTTTGGATTAATTGAAAATTCTAAAATCCTAAAGAGACTACCTAATTTCAAAATAACGAGTGGGAGCGGGGAAGATGACAACCGACCCTTCGGCCTCTACTATTGACGCAAGCACGTGAGAGAAGGGTGAGGCCTCGAGCTGCTTTGATTATGGCCCCCTGCGGATGGACTTCACCCCTATCAAAATTCAAGTCTTTGTCTCCGAAAGGATAGGATTTTGGGTACTCGTCGTGTCACTAACCGACCCTGCGGTGGCATACTCGGGGCGTACTTTGAGATCTGAAATAGTTGGTCACAATCAAACTGTCATGGATTTTATCAATGGAAAATAACAAGTAATAAATTTATAAATCCGGTATTCCCCAAGTGTAGGGATCGTAGTATAGCGATTAATACCGGAGTCGATCTCAGGGAATCGAGATTGTCTAGTTTTGATTAATTTTCCGTAAGTTGTCACAAAAAATAAAACTAACCTACACTTAACAATTAAAGACTACACCTAGAATAACAAAACCAAAACGAGGTAGTTGTGAAAACAATAACGATGAACTGGACAGAAGATCAAAAATCTAAAGCCAGTGAGGATAGTTGCGGACCGAACTAACTAATATAACTCTATTTTATAAACTAAAAAGACAATAAAATTTTAAGATTGCTACGAAGAATAAGCAACAATGATTTTTTCTCAATTGATTTAACAACGAACAAGCAATGATCCACCTATCTCGCAACGTTCAATTTCTTCTCTGGATTGTCTAGTGATTATTTAATAAAAATTGTGATTCACCTATCATAAGTATGAATTTCTAATCTCTTAGAAAAATTCACCTATCAATCTTTTTCGTCTATCGATACAAAAAGATTAACGCTTTAATTACCAAGGTGTGAAATTTATTCAATCTCATAATCTAGATTTTTAACCTAACAACTCTCGTTATTTATATGTTAAAAAATCCAATCTTTACTATGGGGACCTAAATTTAACAGCGATTCTCATCACATATCAAACATCACACAACAATACATTCATCAATGAAATTGCATAACATCAATAAAAACATAATAAAGATACAACTTTAATTAAACTCACAGACAATCCAAAGTTGAGATCAAAACGTTGCTGAGACGGTTTCACACGCTTGTTCCAGAAGTGCCTAGCCTCTGCTCATATCCGTACGAACGAAAAAAAATAAAAAATAAATAAATATGTTGCTCGGTCGACCGAGTGCTTCTCTTTTCTTTTTTTTTATTTTCTGTCTCGGCTCTGTTCCCAGATGATTTTTTCGTCTTCTGTGCTGCTTTTGAATCCGTCCTTTTATAACCTTTTAGCCGACTTAGGGTAATTATTACCTTTTTTCTTTTATTTTTTAAATAAGAGAAAACCTAAACCCTAAACAATAATAATAATCCCTAATTTGCCCTTCTCTTCAATCTTTAAAGAAATTGCTGCTTTAAACTCCTCCAGCTCGGCTCTTACTCGACCCATGATATATTTGCGTACCTTCAACCATAAAAACGTGCAAAGTGTAACATCACATATATAAATAGATAATTGCTAATAAAATCACATAATTAACCCGAATTTGCACTTAAATACTTTTAAAACTCATTTGCTCAATAAATCAATTAAACGCTTAATTTCTATGCGAATTATACGAATATGGAGAGAATTGCTACAAAATATAACGATATAAATCACATAAAATCACCCTTAACAACTCCCCCACACTTAGCTTTTGCTCGTCCCGAGCAAAACAAAACAAGATAAAGGCTCGGGAAAAATATAGACACTTCAGCACATACAACGCATAGTCAATAAATTATAAGTTCACCCACGTGTGTGTGTGCATAGCCATAGAAAACTTCCACTAAGTCCAAACTTGAAAACAAGCAAACTAGCTAATACCCCCTTCAAACTAGATATAAATGATACTCATAAGATGTACCCTACAAAACGTGACATATCCCGAAAAAGATGATAGAATACATTTAGGACCTTTCTGACATACTCAGAGGATAATCCCTACAACATATCTGTCAGTTTATACTGGGGATAAGGTATACGATAACTAAGTCTTTTATTCATACCACTTCTTATTGCAAGTTGATTTAACTATTTTCACATTTAAACGCACATCAGAATGAGCCATTGCCCTGTCATAGCAGAATAGGACATTCGGGATATGCCCTACCTTACTCAAATCATAAGGCAGCTTCTTCTGACTGTCGTGAGCTTTTGGTCATCATAGTGGTATAGGACATTCGAGATATGCCCTATCGCACTCAAATCATCGACCAGCTTCCGACACACCCAATTTCACTTTTTTTTTCTTTTTACAACTTATTCAAAGCACAGTAGTTACATTTCACTTATCACATTCAAACCTCAGATATTCACAGTATGTCATACTTTGGATCTAAACACAAAGTATTATAATTCTCACGATACGTACATTAGCACTAAGCACACGACTTATAAGATAACAAAAATCACTAATCAAAAGGGGTACAACTTTATATTTTAGCTCATCGTTCAATATGGCTCGTGAAATGTATGTCGCGTGAAACAACTAACTTACTAAACATACAGTATACATCATCCATGAATATTAAAACCGAACAAAAATATGCATTTGCTCAGGCCTGGAGTCTGAATTCGTCTAACTCATGCAACTGTTGCAGTCGATGCTTACCACAAGATTGGGAATCAAAGTTCAGAAACTTTGTAGCCCAATAAGCTCTATGCTCTAACTCGACTCGCAGATGACATGGCTTACCATAAACCATTTGATATGGAGATGTACCCATAGGAGTCTTATAGGCGGTCCTGTATGCCCATAGTACATCATACAATTTCAAACTCCAGTCTTTTCTATGACTGTTGACCGTTTTTTCCAGGATTTTCTTAATACTTTGGTTGCTCCTTTCAACCTGACCACTAGTCATCGGATGATATGGTGTGCCAGTCTTATGACGAACACCATACTTTTCAAGAACTTTCTCTAGGGGTTGGTTGCAGAAATGCGTCCCTTCATCACTGATCAAGGCACGTGGACATCCAAACCTCACGAAGATGTTTTTCTTTAGAAATTTCATGACCGTCTTATGATCATTGTGAGGAGTGGCTTGAGCCTCTACCCATTTAGACACGTAGTCTACACAGACTAAGATGTATTTGTTACCACAAGATGATGGGAGTGGTCCCATAAAATCGATACCCCATACATCAAAGACTTCGCATTCTAGGATGGGTTTCAAAGGCATGTCAAAACGCCTTGTCAGAGTACCGGTTCTTTGGCATCTATCACAAGCTTTACAGAAAGCTTCTATATCTTTAAAGATCGTGGACCAATAGAAACCGGATTGGAAGATCTTAGCAACGGTTTTCCAAGGACCAAAGTGACCTCCAGTGGGTCCACTATGGCACTGCTCAATAATATCGCGCTGCTCAGATTCTTCTAAGCAGACCATCTTTATAGATCTTAAACAGATAAGGTTCATCCCAAACGAAAGATTTCAAATCAGAGAAGAACTTTTTCTTCTCCTGATAGGACATTTCTGGATCAAGATATCGGGCATGAAGGTAATTTACAATGGAAGAATACCATGGAACATCCGGAGCGCAGCCATCGATAAGCATGAAATTTTCCAGAGGAAAGTAAAGATCTATATCGTCTGGATCATCCTTTTTCTCACTTAACATTCTCGAAACATGATCCGCCACGACGTTTTCACTACCCTTTTTGTCTTTAATTTGAACGTCAAACTCTTGTAGGGTCAGTATCCAACGCAGTAGGCGTGGTTTAGCCTCCTTCTTAGTCATCAGATATCGCAAAGCAGCGTGATCAGTCCACACAATCACTTGAGCTCCTAACAAGTAACTACGAAACTTGTCCATAGCAAAGACTACGGCCAATAATTCCTTTTCAGTAGTAGTATAGTTAACTTGAGAGGGATTCAATGTGTGACTGGCGTAATAGATTGGCTGGAATTTCCCTTTGATTCTTTGGCCTAAAACAGCACCAACTGCATAGTTTGATGCGTCGCACATAAGCTCGAAAGGTAGGTTCCAGTCAGGCGATATAAGAATTGGAGCAGAGATTAAACGGTTCTTAAGCTCCTCAAACGCCTGCTTGCAGCTCTCAACAAAATTAAACTCAACGTCTTCTTTAAGTAAAGTAGACAGGGGCTTGGCTATCTTGGAGAAGTCCTGAATGAATCTCCTATAGAAACCGACATGTCCAAGAAAGCCTCTCACTTCACGCACATTCTTGGGATAACTCATCTTCTCGATAGCTTCTACTTTTGCCCTGTCAACTTCTATACCTTTGGCGGAGATTTTGTGGCCAAGAACTATTCCCTCATCAACCATGAAATTGCATTTTTCCCAATTGAGCACTAAGTTCTTTTCCACGCATCTGGATAAGACATGGTCAAGGTTGTCGAGACAATCATCAAAAGACTGACCAAAGACCGAAAAATCATCCATAAAGATCTCCATACACTTTTCTACGAGCCCGTCAAAGATAGCCAGCATACATCGTTGAAATGTAGCTGGGGCATTGCAGAGACCAAATGGCATTCGCCTGTAAGCGAATGTACCATAAGGGCAGGTGAAAGTGGTCTTTTCTTGGTCAGCTGGATCAATGGGTATCTGGAAGTATCCTGAGTATCCATCTAGGAAGCAGTAGAACGCATGCCATGCCAGACACTCAAGCATCTGGTCAATGAATGGAAGGGGAAAGTGGTCTTTCATGGTTACCTCATTGAGCTTTCGATAATCGATGCAGACTCTGTAATCAGTAACAAGTCTCAATGCTATCTCCTCTCCCTTTTCATTCTTCTCAATCGTAATTCCACCTTTCTTGGGAACTACTTGAGTCGGGGAGACCCATTCACTATCCGCGATGGCATAAATGATTCCCATATCCAGCAGTTTGATGATTTCTTTCTTAACCACCTCTTGCATATGAGGGTTGAGCCTCCTTTGGTGCTGTCTAACACATTTCGCACCCTCATTTGTCTTGATCTTGTGCATACAGATGTCCGGAGATATCCCTCTGATATCTCCTACTTGCCACCCAAAGGCTTTCTCGTTCTTTTTCAAGACGTTTATTAACTTCATTTCTTCTAGTCGAGACAACTTGGCAGATATAATTAAAGAAAGCTTGTCACCCTCTCTTAGAAACACATACTTAAGATGTTTAGGCAACGGCTTCAACACTAAATCTGTCGGGGGGTCTTCTAAACTAGACTTAAGATCTCCACCTTTCAACTCAACATCGCTGAGTTTACTTAGCGGCCCCACTGCCAAAGCTTCTCCTCTCAACAACTCATCTTCGAATTCTGCTTCCAACTACTCTAGACTTACCACACCATGATTATTCAAATTATCAACCAGCCGCTCATACTCCATTGCAACAGCCATGACTTGCTTTTCCATCAGATCATCGAAGTCATCAGATGTCTCCTCAATGGAAAAACCGGTTGGAGGACCAGAGGGTATTTGAATGGATTTGGAAACATTATAGCTTACCTCTTGATCACCAACACGGATCGTCACTCGCCCGCCATCGCAGTCAATGAGGGCTCGAGCTGTAGACAGAAAAGGTCTTCCAAGAATTATGGGAACATTTTCATCTTTTTCAATGTCTAGGATGTACCAGTCAACGGGAAAGGTAAATCTGTCGATTTGAACTAGTACGTCTTTTAAGATTCCCACTGCTTTCTTAGAAGATCTATCAGCAAATTGCAAATTCATGGTAGTGGGCTCTAGAAGATCAATTAAACCCAGCTGTTTGCACACAGACAATGGCATGAGGCTTATAGATGCACCCAGGTCACACAAAGAGTTAGGGAAGACCAGGCCTCCCATTAACACTGTAAGCACGAACTTTCCAGGGTCACCTCTCTTGGTTGGTAAGTCTTCATAGTTGATCGTTGAACAATCCTCACCGATCAGCCTCTCCATGTCTGACAACTTCCTTTTCGAAGAAACAACATCCTTGATAAATTTTGTATACTTAGGCATTTCAACCAAGACCTCGGATAATAGAAGATTTACCTGAGTATTTTTCAAAAGATTCAGCACCTTTTCATACTTCTTATCTTCACTCAAAGGGATGTTGCTCTTCCATGGTGGAAATGGAAGCTTTTTCAGATCGCTCTCAGAAAATATTTTCTTTGAAGATGCACTGACAGCTTTGTCTTCCAGATCCTTCCACCGAACAGCTTTTCAATCTTTTTATTAGTCAGGGGATCAGCCTCCTGACTTCCGCTTGATTCTTCACTCCTCAGGGGATCAGCCACCTGAGGACTTCCAGCTTTTTCACCTCTCAGGGGATCAGCCACCTGAGTATTCGTTTTCGGCCAAGGGGAGTGTAGGTGCTCAGCTTCCCCTCCTGCCTTATCAATGGCAGGAGGGGCTAGTGTTTTCCCTGGTGGGAAGGACCACTAACTTGAGTACCGCTTCTCAGATTCATCGTACTGGCCTCTTCTCTACCGTATGGAATTGAAGGTACGAGTTCAGTACACTGGCCATTGTTCAAGTCGGCTTGAGCAACTTGACCACCCTTTGGATTCTTCTCGGTGAAACTCGGCAGCTGCCCTGGCGGTCTAGAAGCTAACTGTTCAGCCAGTTGCCCGATTTGCCTCTCAAGGTTTTTGTTTGTACTCATCAGGAGTTGGATACTTTTATTTTGCTCCTCCAACTTAGCTTCAAGATTGTTAGATTGGGAGGGGCCTTGAGAGTTTTGGAAATTTTGAGAATAGGGCTGGCTGGGCCGACTTTGGACAGCAGGATTAGAATTGGCGGGCCAATTCTGATTGAATCTTTGAGTAGGATTGGAAAATTTTGAGTTTTGGTTCTGATTAAAACCAGGGTTTCTATTGAAATTTTGATTCGAATTAAAATTCGAATTAGGATTGAAACTGGAAGATTGATTAAACCCGTGGTTTTGGAAATTATTCTGGCCAGAAACTTGATTAGACCCTTGGTTGTTCTGGCCATAGAATGCATTCACTTCAGCATTCTGTCCGTTCATAGGACAGAATCGAGAAGTGTGCCCATATTGTCACAGTTTTGACATGTGACCTGATTATACTGTCCATAATCATGAACAACATTCACTTGATAAGGTGCAGGGGGATTAAATTGACACTGGCCATTCATATGGCCAGTCTGACAGCAGTTTTCACAGTACAGAACCTGAGTGTTCTGTGGAAAAGAAGAAGTTTGATTCATCGGATTTGAAACTTGAGATGCTGCCATCTGCTTCTGCAGCATGGCGATCAAACTTTATATGTTTACCTCCTCTACCTTAGGAGGAGGAGGTGGTGCTTGAATTGCTTGATAAGAGGGGGCGTAGTTGTACTTTGCAATGTCCTCAAACAGTGCCCATCCCTCATCAGGCGTTTTCTTCAGAAACGCCCCACCAGATGAACTATTGACCATGCCTTTTGTAAGTTCGGTCAATCCACTAAAGAAAGTGTTGACTTGCCTTTCCAGTGGCAAGCCATGGTGGGGACACTTTCTAAGCAGAGACTTGAATCTTTTCCAACACTCGAAAAATGATTCATTCTCTTTTTGATAGAAAGTGAATATCTCGTTCAAACATTGGGCAGTTTTGGAAGGTGGGAAATATTGACTCAAGAACTCCTTTTCGAGTTCTGCCCAAGTATTTATAGATTCAGCCGGGAGAGAGCTATATCACTCCTTAGCTTTTCCCTTCAACGAAAAAGGAAAGAGTTTCAGTTTGATGGCATCCTCACTTACTCATTGGATGCGTGTGGTGCCGCATATCTCCAAGAATGTATGCAAGTGAGTGTGTGGATTTTCCGACTGAAACCCATGAAAGATTGATGCATGCTGCATCATCTGAATGAGGCCAGGCTTTAGCTCGAAGGTCTGAGCATTAATGGCCGGTAGGATGATAGCCGGGTTGACTGTGACCGTGCCAGGCATGGCGTAGTCTGCCAACGTACGTCTATCATTAGCAGCCATTATTACAAAATCAGTGATTTCCTTGGCTAGCTGATCCTCAAGATCTTGCTCGGCTCGTCTCGCGAAAACGCGAACGGAAAATCCGCCTGTTTGGCCGGACTACGGTTCGCTCGGGGTCAGGGGTGTATAGTAACGGTCCCTTCTGACTCCGAGTTTGCATAAACCAAAACCAAAAAGAAGATGTCCGCACGAATTTCTTACAAAGGCTACACTAAACTCTAAAGTAAAAAAAAAAAAAAACGTAAATAAAACAAAAAAAGAGACTATAATACAGAACAGAACAGAGAACAGAATTTTTTTTTTTTTTTATAACACTCGGTCGACCGAGAGATCAGGTTCGGTCGACCGAACTAATTAATTTTTTTTAATTTTTTTAAATTTTTTTTAAAAGATATATATTACCAAGGTGTGAATTATACCACACCCGGGTGTGATCCCTACGTCAAATACGACCCTAGTTTTTTTTTTAATTATTTATTATTATTATTATTATTATTATTATTATTATTATTATTATTATTTTTTTATTTTTTTTTAATTTTTTTATTTAACGTAACAGCAAACTAAGGCCACTAACCTACGAAAAACAAATAACAAAAAAAAACTAGACAACCGTACCGATTCCCCGGCAACGGCGCCAAAAACTTGTCACGGATTTTATCAATGGAAAATAACAAGTAATAAATTTATAAATCCGGTATTCCCCAAGTGTAGGGATCGTAGTATAGCGATTAATACCGGAGTCGATCTCAGGGAATCGAGATTGTCTAGTTTGATTAATTTTCCGTAAGTTGTCACAAAAAATAAAACTAACCTACACTTAACAATTAAAGACTACACCTAGAATAACAAAACCAAAACGAGCTAGTTGTGAAAACAATAACGATGAACTGGACAGAATATCAAAAATCTAAAGCCAGCGAGGATAGTTGCGGACCGAACTAACTAAGATAACTCTATTTTATAAACTAAAAAGACAATAAAATTTTAAGATTGCTACGAAGAATAAGCAACAATGATTTTTTCTCAATTGATTTAACAACGAACAAGCAATGATCCACCTATCTCGCAATGTTCAATTTCTTCTCTGGATTGTCTAGTGATTATTTAATAAAAATTGTGATTCACCTATCATAAGTATGAATTTCTAATCTCTTAGAAAAATTCACCTATCAATCTTTTTCGTCTATCGATACAAAAAGATTAACGCTTTAATTACCAAGGTGTGAAATTTATTCAATCTCATAATCTAGATTTTTAACCTAACAACTCTCGTTATTTATAGGTTAAAAAATCCAATCTTTACTATGGGGGCCTAAATTTAACAGCGATTCTCATCACATATCAAACATCACACAGCAATACATTCATCAATGAAATTGCATAACATCAATAAAAACATAATAAAGATACAACTTTAATTAAACTCACAGACAATCCAAAGTTGAGATCAAAACGTTGCTGAGACGGTTTCACACGCTTGTTCCAGAAGTGCCTAGCCTCTGCTCATATCCGTACGAACGAAAAAAAATAAAAAAAAATAAATTTGTTGCTCGGTCGACCGAAGGTGTGCACTCGGTCGACCGAGTGCTTCTCTTTTTTTTTTTTTTTTTCTGTCTCGGCTCTGTTCCCAGATGATTTTTTCGTCTTCTGTGCTGCAGCTGAATCCATCCTTTTATAACCTTTTAGCCGACTTAGGGTAATTATTACCTTTTTTTCTTTTATTTTTTAAATAAGAGAAAACCTAAACCCTAAAAACTAATAATAATCCCTAATTTGCCCTTCTCTTCAATATTTAAAGAAATTGCTACTTTAAACTCCTCCAGCTCGGCACTTACTCGACCCATGATATATTTGCATACCTTCAACCATAAAAACGTGCAAAGTATAACATCACATATATAAATAGATAATTGCTAATAAAATCACATAATTAACCCGAATTTGCACTTAAATACTTTTAAAACTCATTTGCTCAATAAATCAATTAAACGCTTAATTTCTATACGAATTATACGAATATGGAGAGAATTGCTACAAAATATAACGATATAAATCACATAAAATCACCCTTAACACAAACGGATATTTTTGGAAATATCTTGGCGGAAAAAGGAAGGTAATCAACAGTTAAATAAAAGATGTCGGATTCTTAATGGTTAATTGTTGTGAGAGATTGTCTCAATTTAATCATCATTGTGCTGATACTGACCCTGCGGCGGCTGCATGATGTAATATTAAATCCTTGGAATGGTAGGATAAACTGCATGCATGACATCACATTTATTAATCCTAAAATTAATATATGTTGTGGTGTATGATTTGATTTATATTTTTGTCATAATTTATTTTACAACTACATATCATGTCAAAGTAACAAGAACGTTGAACTCAATAATCGAGAATGCAAATTATTTTCCGGAAGAGGTTGTTCCTTTTGAGCCTACAAACTTAAGTTACATTGATAAGTATGTCACTGCTGTCACTCATGTCGAAAGAGAGACAAACAAAATTAGTTCAAAGATGATGAGAATGATTTGGTATCAATCTCACTAGACATCCCACAGTTCACGAGTAGTGTCTACTCAAATGAACTGCTAGTTCACGGCCATTTCCTTTAAAGAAATCCAAGGATGGGAAGGTAAATGTCTACAAGTGTAAGTCATCTAAACTAAATAAGTTAAAGGATAAACCAAAATATTAAGTAATAGATAAGGAAAGTGATTTCGGATCACCAACCTATGAATCCTTAGAGACTTTCTTATCCGGGATTTTGACACGGAAGCTAAAGTTCTTTAGCGAGAACAAGGTAGCTGGGCATTCATGATAAAAGAGTAGACAATGGGCAGTTATTTCAGCTAAAATAATGGGAGTGATATAAGGAAAGAAATTTCGGATTTTAATCCTCGAATATCAAAGAAATATAATTTCTGTTTTCAGATTCGTTGGAACAAATGGATTCACTTTCACATCGATAATAGAGTTGCCTTAAAGAAAGTGAATATGACATTTGTATACGATTCTGAGACTCGGACTTTTGTCTGATAAAGTCAGAACCACTAAGTAATGCTGAAAAGGTAATGTAACACATCATAAACTATTAAGACAAATGGTTTCCGTATTCAGATAAACGATTCTTCTGCATCTATTAATTAGAGCATATATCCTAGAGATAACATCTGAAGACTGGCTAAGGGTAATTCCTATCTCCCAGTCCAAGAACATTATCTCAAAGGAAAAATGACTAAGTAACCATTCAATTGGGAAAGGGTAATGGAGCTAAAGAAGTATCATAGCTTGTTCATATTGACCTTCGGGGCCTTATGAAGGATACAAGCTAGTGGGAGCTTTTGAGTAATCGACATTTTGTCTACTCAAAATGCTGATAGTTTATCTAAATATTTAGAGGAATCTTTGATATTACCAGAGAAATGAGTATTCCATGCTCAGATATAGGTTATGGCAGGGTTTTGGCACTGATGCTTGGCCTACCTCCGAGTGAAATGATTTCACTAAAAGGATAAACCATAGATTTTCTTGTATAGTTATTGATATGCTACAATACACTGCTTAACTCAATTAAGATACCGGTTGAAAAATAACGGTTTACATTGTTGTGTAACACGGAGAAGTCTACCTAGAAGATGCCTATGAATTTGTGGATAAGGAGTGAATTACATTTACCCCACTTCCGTAAATAGAGACATTGAGCACTTGGTTCTGGAAGGTGGGACTGGAGATTTTGCATACTCATTCAGATGGTTACTGTTCATGAAATATCTTAATACATTGAGTGAAGGTTGGTTATAAGATTCTTAAGATATGATAATAACGGTTGAACTGTCACAGCCTTTCTAAAAGAATGTTCAGATAACAACCTTAGGACTTGAAGTACAGTTACTCAATGAGTTACTAACTGATTTAATCAGACCACATCCAACATTGGTTGTTGGGGATAACGCTTATAAATACTACTGAACCAGATCAGAATATTAATCCACTCAAATGCAGTGGGAGTATGGTTTAACCATTGACCCGCTGTGATTATGCAGACTTAACAGTCTGCTGGGGGTAATTAATAACCTATGGTCTTTTGCAAGGACTGTATAGGATTCTGATAAAAGTGGTTGGTTTAAATCCATAAAGCTTGAAAATGGAGTTTTGGTACTCTATGGCTGTTCACACTCTTGTAGAACCGCCTGAGTGTCTCAGGCCCCATGGGAGAAATTGGATCTACATGGAAAAGAGTCGAATGAATGAGAAAGTTTATCTTTCTAGGCAAAGCCAAGTGGTCTAGGGATAATTCCCTGAGAAGTAGATAGTTCAATAGGGGTGATGCCCAGAACTCTCTCACCATTCAGCCTTGCTTGACTCTATAGAAAGGAGGAAGATTACCAAGGTTGATGCCCTAAAACATTCTTTCCGAACAAAGGAGCTTGAATTCATTCGGAACGGAAGGGTTTTAGCTTAAAGCCAATGACACATGCTTATATCCATCGGTGGATTAAAGCAAACCACCATGTCATTAATAGCCACATGTTTGAAATATGTGGGCTTCACCGGAATATTGATGAGTCTTTTGTAGACCAGAGAATCAATATTGTTAAAGTAGTAAATGTTAGTGTAAATAAAAGATAACACTATAATAATTGGAAACAACATGGGTGTGTTGTCTGAAGTCAGAAACTGACAAGACAAAGATTCTCTGAATTAGATAAGTGGACTATATTCTTAGAATTCGATTCGGTCGGATTCATGAGAACAAGTTGTGGCATTTTCCCATCCATCTTATTGATAAGATGATGATTCATTTTTGAATGCTTGATTCAATGAGAGGTTTCCTACCCCAACCCCTCATGGAATAATTCTCTCATTCTTCAGATATAGAGAAAATGGGATAGTTTCTCTTTTGGGTAGAGAAAGTCAGATTATTAAAAGTCAATTATAGTCGAAACTTGGATTCGAGCAATGGATAATAGTATAGTACATCCTCAAGTATCTTTAGTGAATTTGGAATCATATGCTTGTGTGTTCGGGTGCAAACCTGAGTGTTGTTGACTGCACTGATTCTGATTTTTGTCGGATTAAGGATGATCGTGAATCTATCTCAGGCTGAGTGTTTACTCATAATGAAGGAGCTATAGTCTGAAGCAGTCCAACACTGCCAATTCGACTCTGTTAGTCAAATACATAGCAGCTTTTGGAGCGGCTAGAGAGGCGACATAGCTTAAAAGTTCCTTGCTGATCTGGAAGCAATTCCAGTTCTCGATAAGCCGATACCCTTTTACTATTAAAACAGTTAAGAGGTAGCTGATGCAAAGGATCTTCGCAATCACAAGAGGTCAAAATCATATTGAGAGAGTACCACCTGATTAGACAGACCAGGCAAAGAGGCGACGTTTCGGTCCTAAAGATCGCCTCGAACCGACAATCTAGCTGATTAGTTTACCAAGACACATGGCATCTAATGTCACTGGTATGCAATTGGCGGGAATGAAATTGGGAGATATGTCACATCTGCTTTAGAGCAAGTGGGAGAATGTTGTGGATAGATGGAATAAGGGTGTGGTGCTCTAAAAACAATCATTGCTTGTCTTTACGGGGATGTGGGAGATTGTTAGAAGTAGCGCCCGAAAGACAATTTATGTAATTGTTTTTAAAATGAATAAATGACATATGTATTCTCATCTTATTACTTGTTCCGTGCTTGTAAGTAATACACTACTGAAAACCCTAAGTCGTATAATATGTAGCCATATAACTTAGTGTGTGTCACACGCGAGGATTAAGTTTATAGTGATACACTTGAAATGTTAGTCCGTGGTGAACTTAATCAGAGTATGGGGTCTATTGATTAAACCACCATTAATGCGCCCAGAACACTTTATGGTGTGATCGTCTTATCCAGACCGTCGACATTGGTTGTTTAAGTGGGGCATTTATATATGATAAGAGTCATATAGGACTGGACCGATTTAATTTGTGTTTCTCATATAATTCCGTGATTACAGACTCCTACTTGTTTAAGGTTAGGGTTTGATGTGTTCGTTAAGGATCGCTAAGAGGCGCGGTCCGAATCACTTTCACATTGGCGTGGTTATAGAACGAGTGAGAAGTGTGTGTCTCACATATATGGAATTCATTCCCTCTTGCGGGAAGTAGAAACACAATCCCCTTATTTGTTAATCCTAGAAACTGATCGATCCGCGGAGTTCGTATTGGTTATGAACTAATTGATCACTAGTGGGTTAATGGTAAATAAGGATAAGATGTAGTGAAGAAGGTTTACAGAAATAATCCCGCTTCATTACGGATAGTCTACGGAGGGTTAGTCTGTATGTAATGATTATATCAATGGACACTTATCGACTCGACTTTTTTAGAATAAGTTATATCTATAAATGATAGAGTTCAGTTTCAGATTTATGGTGGCATAATTCAGGAATTAATGAGTTGAGTAGAAATATTCTGTTCGATGAATATTTTATTCAATTTATTATAGCTACTGGTTATAGGTCCATGGTCCCCGGGTTGGCTTCTAACACGCTAGTGTTTTCTCATTTTGTGGAACCTCGAGAATAAATTAAATAGTTGGTCTATTTAATGAATATGCAATATTATTTATTTGGTAAATAATATGTAAAATAGAAAAGACATTTTCTATTAAAATTAATGGCAATGTGGCGCCATATGATGTGATAAAATTAGGAAAAGAAATTTTCCTAGATTATGTCATATGTGTAATTAAATAATTATTTATTTATTTGTTAGATAATTAATGAAAAAGAGATAAGAGATTGATTTCATGGGAATTATCCCTTATTTTATGGCAAATATCTTTTCCTTATGGGAATAGGTAATTGGGTGTGAAAATTATAACTCTCTCTTGACTAGTTATTTTGCTATATAAAGAGAGTTCCTCCCAACACAATTACACACAATAAATTGCGCCACATATAACAGAAAAGAAGAGAAAAATTAGATTCTTGTTCTAGTCATTAAGAGAAGTAAAACCATGGGTTTTTCTCGAGCATATTCGAGGAGGTTCTACGGCAGGGATCGACATCCACCAGTCGTCGCTTGGAGATACAATCCGGAAGATCACGGCTTCTCTATCTCTGTCGATTTACTATTCCTCTTCCGTTTAGGTAAATCATAAACCTTCTCATAGTTGTATTAATTATTTATGTGGATCATATCAAGGTAAAATCGCATGCGAATTTATTCGTAGTTTCCACTGTGCAAGATCGAGTGTCTCGATCGGTGCTGTGAATCAGATCTGACGACCTAATTATGGATCAGATCCGGATTCGGGTTTCTGTATATGCAACAGTAAACTCCCGTGCTGAGTAAACTCTATTATACAATTATATACAAAAATTTGTAAACGCCTTTTTGAGTAAATTCTACTATATTTTTATATACAAAACGTTGTAAACCCCGATTTTCAGTAAACTCTACTACAATTATATACAAAATGTTGTAAACCCATGTTTTGAGTAAACTCTACTACAATTATATACAAAAGAGGTGGTGGGCCAGAAGGACAAGATAAGATTGAAAATTATGAAATAGTACAAGAAAAAAAGACACTGGTTAAAAAGGACAAAAACAAGTAGATGTACAGAAACACCCTTACTTAAGAAAATATCTTGGCGGATTTTATTTTATTTTATTTTGGGAAATTTGGCAGTAATATCTTCACAATTAATTATGAAGGATAAGAATTAATTCGGCATAATTAACTTCGCATGCATTAATTAATAATTAATAACGAATGAAAAAATTAGGAAAAAAATGAAGAAAATACTTAATGAATGGGTTGACAATTAGTAGTATCTTATTTGGGTGTAACTACTTGTATTATAGTGACAAGTACTAATCTTTTTCGATTTTAACTCATATAAATTTTGGTAACTACGTGCTCTTTATGTGTGTTACTACACATATATTTGTTGGTACTACACTTAATTCATTAGTTGTTCCTACAAAATATCGTGCGTTAGTACATGTATTTGGTATAGTTGTACAACATATTTTTCTACGTTAGCTACATAATTTCCTACATTAAATTTATACCTATTATAAGTTCGTACTTCATATATAGTAACTCATGCACTAACACATATGTATATTAATTTATTACTTATTACTATATCAATTTTTTTCGGGTTTAACTACATGTATTAGACTGTCTAATAATAATCTAATCTAATGCCTGTTACTACATTTTTTTTTTGTGACTACATTCTTTGTATGTGTGTTTCTACACATTTTTGCTGAAACTACACCTAATTTATTAGTTTTTACTACATATATTTTCAGTGGTACAACATGTTTCATAGGTATTACTACATTATTCTTGGGTGTAACTACGTATATTTGGTTGATCTATACTACATATTTTTCTATGTTAACTTTATATTTTTCTACGTTAAATTTCAACCCAATATAAGTCCGTGCTCAACAACATGTAGATACCCATGCACTCACACACGTGTATATTAACTTACTACATGTTACTATATCAATCCTTAATACTTGTTACGATATTAAATTTTTTTGGGGTGTAACTACTTGTATTAGACTGCTCAGTACTAATCTTTTTCAGTGTATCTAGCAACAACAACACACAATCAATTTCTACATACACCCAATCCACACAACGCAGTTACACAGAGTAACACGTAGTCACATCAACATCATACAATGCAGTTACACTGCGTAACACGTTGTAACATCAACATCATGTAGAAAAATACATATCGAAACACATTCATTTTCATCATTTAGTAACACCACTATGCACACTCTATAAGATGTAATAGCACATAATGTAGTAGCACAGTGACAGTCCACAAATGAAGTAACACATATTTCACATCGGTTTCATGAACACACTTAGACGTAGTAACACCACGATGCAAACACCCTCAAACGTAGTAACACGTAATGTACACTCTAAACCATGAACCTTGAACCCTAAAGCCTAAAACCCTGAACCCTAAACCCTAAACCTTGAACCTGAACCCTAAACCCTGAACCTGAATCATGAACCCTAAACCTCAACCCTAAACCCTAAACCCGGAACCTTAAACCTGAACCTTAAACCCATAACCTGAACCTAAAACCTTAAACCTAAACCCTAAACCCTAAACCCTAAACCTAAACCCTAAACCCTAAACCTGAACCCAAAACCCTAAACATGAACCCTAAACCCTAAACCTGGACCCTAAACCCTACATCTGAACCTTAATCCCAAAACCTAAACCATGAACCTGAACCTTAAATGCTAGCTTAGGGTTCAAGTTTAGGGTTTAGGTTTAGGCTTTAGGTTTAGGGTTCAGTTTTAGGGTTTAGGATTTAGGGTTTGGCTTTAGGGTTTAAGGTTTTAGGTTCAGCTTTAAGGTTAAGGATCCAGGTATAGGGTTTAGTGTTTAAGGTTTAATATTCAGGGTTCAAGGTTTTGGGTTTTGGGTTTTGGGTGTACATTATATGTTACTATGTTTGAGGGTGTTTGTATAGTGGTGTTACTATGTCGGAGGGTGTTCACGGAAGCAACGTGAAATACGTGTTACTTCATATGTGGACATTCACTGTGATACTACATTATACGTAACTATATTCTTTGTATGGTGTGTGCATAGTGATGTTACTACTTGATGAAAAAGGCATGTGTTAGAACATGTGTTACTACATGATGTTGATATTACTACATGACTAGTAGTAATCTAATCCGGAAAAAAATCTACAGTGTTACAGCAAAAAAACATGTAGCAACAGGCATTAGAGTACATTAGTACTAGTCAGTCTAATACATGTATTTACAAAAACAAATTAATATAGTAACAATTAGTAAAGATTGATATAGTAACAAGTACTAAATTAAAAAAAGTTTTTATTTTTTATTTATAAATTGGGCTATTTTCGGGTATCTATATTATTTTTTTGAGAAGATTTACCAATAATTTCAATCAATTAATGTGGCAAAAGTAATTCATATTAATGAATAAATTTTTTAAAAAAAAGGAAAAGTGTTTGAACAACATGGAAAAGCAATTAATGAACAGCGTTGAATAGAAATTAATAATTCAGGAAAAAATTAGGAAAATAATACTAAAGGGTATTATTCAGTATTCATTATTTTTTGTCCTTTACAACTACCATCTTTTTTCCTTGTCCTTTTTACTAATATTAGATTAAAAGTGGTCCTTCATAACCTTTTCTTATATTCAAAAAGTTGTAAATCCATGTTTTGAGTAAACACTACTACAATTATATACAAAAAGTAGTAAACTCCCTGTGTTGAATAAACTCAAATACAATTATATACATGGATTTACAATTATATAAAAAAAGTTGTAAACCCCCGTTTTGAGTATACTCTACTACAATTATATATAAAAAGTTGTAAACCCCCATTTTGAGTAAACTCTATTATACAATACAAAAAGATGTAAACCCCCATTTTGAGTAAACTTTATTATACAATACAAAAAGATGTAAACCCCCGTTTTGAGTAAACTCTACTACAATTATATACATAAAGTTGTAAATCCCTATTTTGAGTACAATACAATTATATAAAAAAAATTGTAAACCCCTGTTTTGAGTAAACTCTACTATAATTTTCTATACAAAAAGTTGTAAACCCCCGTTTTGAGAAAACTCTACTATAATTTCAGATAAATTTATTTTAAACCCCCATTTAAACTTTATACAACTTTTTGTATATAATTGTAAACCCCCGCTTTGGGTACACTCAGCTTCAATTATATACAAAAAGTTGTAAACCCCCGTTTTGAACAAACTCTACTATACAATAAAATTGGGGACCCCCGTTTTGAGTAAACTCTAATACAATTACATACAAAAAGTAGTAAACCCTCGTTTTGAGTAAACTCTACTATACAATTGTATACAAAAAGTTGTACACCCCCATTTGAGTAACCTTTACTACAATTGTATACAAAAAGGTGTTAACCCTAGTTTTGATTGAACTCTACTACAATTATATACAAAAAGTTGTAAATCCCCGTTTTGAGTAAATTCCACTTTACAATTATATACAAAAAGTTATAAACCCCTGTTTTGAGTAAACTCTACTACAATTATATACAAAAGGTTGTAACCCTAATTTTGAATACTATACAATTATATACAAAATGTTGTAAACCCCCGTTTTAAGTAAACTCTACTATAATTTTATATAACAATGTTGTAAACCCACATTTTAAGTAAACTTTACTATAATTTTATATACAAAAATTTTTAAACACCCGTTTTGAGTAAACTCTACTTCAATTATATACAAAAAGTTGTAAACCCCTATTTTGAGTAAACTCTAATATACAATTAAGTACAAAAATTTGTAAACCATTGTTTTGAGTAAACACTACTGTACAATTATATACAAAAAGTTGTAAACCCCTGTTTTGAGTCAACTCTACTATATTTTTATATTCAAAAAGTTGTAAACCCCGATAATGAGTAAACTCTACTACAATTATATACAAAAAGTTGTAAACCCCCATTTTGAGTAAACTCTACTACAATTATATACCAAATATTGTAAGCCCCCAATTTGAGTAAACTCTACTAGAATTATATACAAAAGTTGTAAACCCCCCATTTTGAGTACACTCTACTACAATTATATACAAAAGTTGTAAACCCCCCATTTTGAGTACACTCAACTACAATTATATACACAATGTTGTAAACCCGCGTTTGAGTAAACTCTACTACAATTATATACAAAAAGTTGTAAACCCCATTTTAAGTAACTCTACTACAATTATAGACAAAAAGTTCTGAACCCCCCGTTTTGAGTAAACTCTAATAGAATTAAAAACATGGGCTTACAATTATATACGAAAGGTTGTAAACCCCCGTTTTGAGTAAACTCTACTATATTTTTATATACAAAAAGTGGTAAACCCCGATTTTGACTAAACTCTACTACAATTATATACAAAAAGTTGTAAACCCGTGTTTAGAATAAACTTTACTACAATTATATATAAAAAGTTGTAAATGCTTGTTTTGAGTAAATTCTACTACAATTAAATACAAAAAGATGTAAACCCCCATTTTGAGTAAACTCTATGACAATTATATAAAAAAAGTTGTAAACCCCCCGTTTTGAATAAACTCTAATACAATTATATACATGAGTTTACAATTATATACAAAAAGTTGTAAACCCCCATTTTGAGTAAACTCAACTACAATTATATACATAAAGTTGTAAACCCTAGTTTTGAGTAAACTCTATTACACTATTATATACAAAAAGTTGTATACCCCCGTATTGAGTAAACTTTACTATAATTTTATATACATAAATTTTTGAACAACCGATTTGAGTAAAAGCTTCAATTATAGGCGAAAAGTTGTAAACCTCCTTTTTGAGTAAACTCTACTATACAATTATATGCAAAAAGTTGTAAACCCCCGTTTTGAGTAAACTCTACTACAATTATATATAAAAAATTGTAAACCCCGGTTTTGAGTAAACTCTACTATACAATTGTATACCAAAAGTTGTACACCCCCATTTTAAGAAAACTTTACTACAATTGTATACAAAAAGGTGTAAAACCTGGTTTTGAGTAAACTCTACTACATTTATATACACAATGTTGTAAACCTGCGTTTGAGTAAACTCTACTACAATTATATACAAAAAGTTGTAAACCCCATTTTAAGTTAAATCTACTACAATTATATACAAAAAGTTCTGAACCCCCCCGTTTTGAGTAAAATCTAATACAATTAAAAACATGGGCTTACAATTATATACAAAAAGTTGTAAACCCCCGTTTTGAGTAAACTCTACTATATATTTATATACAAAAAGTGGTAAACCCCGATTTTGACTAAAATCTACTACAATTATATACAAAAAGTTGTAAACCCATGTTTAGAATAAACTTTACTACAATTATATATAAAAAGTTGTAAACACTTGTTTTGAGTAAATTCTACTACAATTAAATACAAAAAGATGTAAACTCCCATTTTGAGTAAACTCTACGACAATTATATAAATAAATTTGTAAACCCCCTGTTTTGAATAAACCCTAATACAATTATATACATGGGTTTACAATTATATACCAAAAGTTGTAAACCCCCATTTTGAGTAAATTCAACTACAATTATATACAGAAAGTTGTCAACCCCAGTTTTGAGTAAACTCTATTATACAATTATATACAAAAAGTTGTAAACCCCCGTTTTGAGTAAACTTTACTATAATTTTATATACATAAATTTTTGAACACCCGATTTGAGTAAAAGCTTCAATTATAGGCGAAAAGTTGTAAACCTCCGTTCTGAGTAAATTCTACTATACAATTATATAAAAAAAGTTGTAAACCCCGGTTTTGAGTAAACTCTACTACAATTATATATAAAAAATTGTAAACCCCTGTTTTGAGTAAACTCTACTATACAATTGTATACCAAAAGTTGTACACCCCCATTTTAAGAAAACATTACTACAATTGTATACAAAAAGGTGTAAACCCTGGTTTTGAGTAAACTCTACTACAATAATATACAAAAAGTTGTAAACCCCCGTTTTGAGTAAACTGTAATAGACAATTATATACAAAATGTTGTAAACCCCTATTTTGAGTAAACTCTACTATACAATTATATACAAAAAGTTGTAAACCCCCGTTTTGAGTAAAATCTACTATATTTTTAAATACAAAAAGTTGTAAACCCCGACTTTGAGTAAACTCTACTACAATTATATACAAAAAGTTGTAAACCCTCATTTTGAGTAAACTCTACTACAATTATCCTAAAAGTTGTAAACCCCCAATTTGAGTAAACTCTGCTACAGTTATATACAAAAGTTGTAAACCCCCCCGTTTTGAGTACACACTACTACAATTATATACAAAAGTTGTAAACCCCTTGTTTTGAGTACACTCTACTACAATTATATACACAATGTTGTAAGCCCACATTTGAGTAAACTCTTGTACAATTTTAGACAAAAAGTGGTAAACCCCAGTTTAAAGAAAACTCAACTACAATTATATACAAAAAGTTCTAAACCCCCGTTTTGAGTAAACTCTTTTTATACAATTGTATACAAAAAGTTGTAAACGCCCGTTTTGAGTAAACTCTACTACAATTATATACAAAATGTCGTAAACCCCCGTTTTGAGTACTATAAAATTATATACAAAAAGTTTTAAACCCTTGTTCTGAGTAAACTCTACTATAATTTTATATACAAAAATTTTTAAACCCCCGTTTTAAGTAAAATCTATACAACTTTTTGTATATAATTGTAAACCCCAGATTTGAGTAAACTCTACTACAATTATATACAAAAGGTTGTACACCCCCATTTTGAGTAAACTCTACTATACAATTATATACAAAAAGTTGTAAATCCGCGTTTTGAGTAAACTCTACTACAAATATATACAAAAGTAGTAAACCCCCGTTTTGAGTAAACACTACTATACAATTGTATACAAAAAGGTTTAATCCCCCGTTTTGAGTAAACTTTACTACAATTATATATAAAAAGTTGTAAACCTGGTTTTGAGTATACTCTACTATACAATTATATACAAAAAAATTGTAAACCCCTGTGTTGAATAAACTCTACTATACAATTATATACAAAAAGTTGTAAACCCCCGTTTTGAGTAAACTCTACTATATTTTTATATACAAAAAGTTGTAAACCCCGATTTTGAGTAAACTCTACTACTATTATATACAAAAAGTTGTAAACCCATGTTTTAAGTAAGCTCTACTACAATTATATACAAAAAGTTGCAAACCCATTTATGGAGATTATCTCATTTATGGAGATATCTCATTATCTCGTTTATGGAGATTATCTCTTATTTTATGGAAAATATATTTTCCTTATAGAAATGGGTAATTGTTTTGTGAAAATGATAACTCTCTCTTAACTGGTTATTTTCCTATATAAAGAGAGTTTCCCCAATACAATAGACACACAAATTGGTGCTGCATACAAATAATAGAAGAGAAAAATTAGTTTCTCATTCTAGCCATTAGGAGGAGAAAAACCTAGGGTTTTTCTTGAGCATATTAAAGAAGGTTTTGCTATGAGGATCGACGTCCACCAGTCGTCGCTTGGAGATAAAATCCGGAACATCACAGCTTCTCTCCGGTCGGGGTAAATCTACTAACCTTCTTGTCGATTAATTTATTATGCAAATCATATCGTGGTAAAATCGAAACTGAATTTTAATTCGTTGCTTACGCTGTGCGTGATCAAGTGTCTCGATCAGTGCTGTGAATCAGATCTGACTATCCAATTATTGGCCGGATCTGGATTCGGGTTTCTGTATATCCAGGATGTGGTATCAGAGCAAGGTTAAAGCGATTTTGCGATCTTGATTGCATTATTAATTAATAAGGAATGGAATTGATTAAATATTGCATCTGTTATATGCGTGATTGAATGATTTGGTTGACGAGATGGATTAGGGTTGGTACTTGTTTACCATTAGATCTATTGTAAACCCAAATTTTTCCGGGTATAGAAAATTATGTAATTTATTTGTTGTAATTTAATTTCCTAGTAATTATTCAAATCGGCGCCTGTATGGTATTTAAATAATTTTTTAAGCTGCTAATCAAACAACAACGTGGTGGCCTCAGTGGTTGGGACGGCAACTACATATCTGGACATCAGGGGTTCGACCCTCCCTGGACGCGTTTTTATTCTTTTTTTTTTTCGAGAAAAGATGCAGTCTTGAAGAATAAAGAAGGAAAAAGGTTGCTGCTGATGGGATTCAAAATCTCAACCTGTGAGTTGAAGGATTGTGTTTTCTACCAGCTGAGCTATCTATCAGATTGGTGAAGATTTCGGCCAGCAAATAGTTATACAAAGCAGCGGCAGAAACAATTAGAACTTAGTAAATCCTTTAAACGTAGGGTTTATTTGTTTATTTAATTTTAAATTGATAGAATAGATACGGGGGTACCAACGGTCCATCTCAGCGGTTTATTTTTCGCATTTATTCTCTTATGTGATTATTTGTGTGATATAACCATGCCATGCATCATATTCATGAATTCCACACCTAACATATGCATATATGTAGAAAATTAATATTGTAATTAATTAGACATGTATGAAAATGATAATTAATTTAGATTAATAATAAATTAAATTAATTAAAGGAAACATAATTTTATTTGGATATAAAATTCACATGATGAAAATAAAATTTACTTGGTGAATTTGTTTTTGGGATCTAAAATTCTTTGAGAATTTTGATTATGTATTGTCTACATAAATAGGATTTATTAACCAAAAATTTGGAAAGTTATGAAAAAATAGGACACTAACAAGACGGTATTTGGAACCGATAAGTTGGTGATTGTTTTTCATGATTTATTGTTTTCGATTATTGAAAAAATTCTGAGATCATAAATTTTTATCATGACAATATAGGTTTATAAAAATTCTTCAGAAATTTTAATTGTGTAGTGTCTACACAAAATATTTCTAAATAATTGATAAATTGGAAAATCATGAATAAGGTGTCGCTAGTTAGACAGTATTTGAAACCGATAAACTAGTGGGAGCTTTAAATTTCATGACTTATTGTTTTTCGTATTATTATAAAATTCATAAAGTCCTAATGTATTATGATTATAAAATTCTTTGGTGAATTTATATTGTGTGTTGTCTACACAAAGAATTTATAAATCCAAGAAATTGAAAAGTCGTGAATAAGTGACACTAGTTAGAAGGTATTTGGAACCGATGAACTAGCGGGAGGATTAAAATTTAAATATTCATGATTTATTGTTTTTTGGATTGCGAAGAAATTCTGCAAATCCTAAAAAGACTACCTATTTCTCAAAATAACGAGTGGGAGTGAGGAAGGTGACAACCGACCCCACGGCCTCTACTGTTGACACAAGCACGTGAGAGAATGGTGACGCCGCGTGCCACTTTGATTTCGGCCCCCTGAGGGTGGCTTTACCGCTATCAAAATTCAAGGCCCTCTGAGTATAGGATTTTGGGTACTCGTTGAGTCACTGACTGACCCTGAGGCGGCATACTCGGGGCGTACTTTGAGATCTGAAACCGTAGGTAACACTGTAAAGGATATTTTAGGTAATATCTTGGCAGATAAAAGAAGGTAATTAGCAATTAAATAGAGATGTCTGATTCTCAGTTAGTTGTTGAGAGAGATTGTCTCAATTTAATCATCACCTCTTTCACCTACCCTGAGGCGGCACTGTAGGTGTGAAATTAAATCCTTGGAATGGTAGGATAAACTGCATGCATGACATTACGTTTATAACCCCTAAAATAATAATTTGTTGTGGTGTATGATTTGATTTATATTTCTTTCATAATTTATTTTCGCAACTACATATCATCTCAAGGTATCTAAACTACTAAACACGATAAATTGACTGATGATGACTACGTAAAAGTGGAAAAGTAACAAGAATGTTGAACTTGTTAATCGAGAATGCAATTAATTTTTGGTGGATGATTCTCCTTTTGAGCCTTCAAACTTAATTGAAAAGAATGTCACTGCTCTCACTTGTGTTGACCAAGAGACAAAACAAAATTAGTTCAAAGATGACGAGAATGATTTGGTATCAATCTCACTAGACATCCCACAGTTCACGAGTAGTGTCTACTCAAATGAACTGCTAGTTCACGGCCATTTGCTTTAAAGAAAGCCAAGAATGGGAAGGTAAATGTCTACAAGTCATCTAAACTATATAAGTTAAAGGCTAAACGGAAATATTAATAAAAGAAAATATAGGATAAGGAAAGTGATTTCGGATCACTAACCTATGAATCCTTAGAGATTTTCTTAACGGAGTAATTTGACTCGGAAGCTTAAGTTCTTTTGTAAGAACAAGGTAGCTAGGCATTCATGATGAAGAGTAGACAACGGGCGGTTATTTCAGCAAAGATAGTGGGAGTGATATATGGAAACAAATTTCGGATTCTAATCCTTGAATATCAAAGAAATTTAATTTATGTTTTTCAGATTCGTTGGAACTAATGGATTCACTTTCAAATTGATGATATAGTTGACTAAAAGAAAGTGAATATGACATTTGTATACGATTATGATACTCGGACTTTCGTTTGATAAAGTCAGAACCACTAAGTAATGCTGAAAAGGTATATGTAATACATCATAAACAATTAAGGGAAATGGTTTCCGTATTTAGATAAACGATTCTTCAACATCTATTAATTAGTGCATATATCCTAAAGATAAGATCTTAAGACTGGCTAAGGGTGATTCCTATCTCCTAGTCTAAGAACACTATCTCTAAGGAAAAAAGACTAAGTAACCTTTCAATTATGAAAGGGTAATAGAGCTAAAGAAGTATCATAGTTTGTTCATATTGACCTTCGGGGTCTTATGAAGGATACAAGCTACTGGGAGCTTTTGAGTAATAGACATTTTGTCTAATGACTACTCGAAACGCTGATTAGTATATCTGAATATTTGGAGGAATCTCTGATATTACCAGAAAAACGAGTATTCCATGCTCAGATATAGGTTATAGAATTGTTTTGGCACTGATGCTCGGCCTACTTACGAGTGAAACGATTTCACTGAAAGGATAAACAATGTATTGCCTTGTATAGTTATTAATATTCTACATTACACTGCTTAATTCAATTAAGATATTGGTTGCAAAATAACGGTTTACATTATAATATGTAATACCGAGAATTCTACCTAGAAGATGCCTATGAATATGTGGTTAAGGAGTGAAGAACATTTAATTCACATCCGTAAATAAAGGAATTTAGCACTAGTGCTTGAAGGTAGGACTGGAGATTTTACATACACGTTCAGACGGTTACTGTTCGTGAAATATCTTAATGTAATAAGAGAAGGTTGGTTATAAGATTCAAAAGAACGGATAATGACGGTTGTACTGTCACAGCCTTTCTAGGAGAATGTATATATAACAACCTTGGACCTTGCAGTAATGTTACTCAAGGAGTTACTATCTGATTTATTCTGACCACATCCAACATTGGTTGTTGGGGATAACACTGATAAATACTACTGAACCAGATCAGAATATCAAACCACCCAAATGCAATGGGAGCATGGTTTAACCATTGACTCACTGTGATCATGCAGACTTTACAGTCTGCTGAGGGTGATTGATAACCTATGGACTTTTGAAAGCATTGTATAAGATTCTGATAAAAAGAGGTTGGTTTAAAGCCATAAACCTATAAATGGAGTTTTGGTACTCCAGTTCTGTTCATACTCTTGTAGAACAACCTGTGTGTCTCAGGCCCAGTTAGAGAAATTGGATCTACGTGAAAAAGGTCGAATGAATGAGAAAGTTTAACTTTCAAGGAAAAGCCAGGTGGTATAGGGGTAATTCCTTGAGAAGTAGATAGTTCGATTGTGGTGATATGCTGAAATCTCTCACCATTCAGCCTTGCTTGACTCCATGGAAAGCAGAAAGATTACCAGGGTTGATGTCCCGAAATTTTATTGCCCAACAATGGAGCTTGAATTCATTCGGAACATAAGGGTTTTAGCTTAAATCCAGTGGTAGATTGACTGCCTATGCTTATATCCATTGGTGGATTAAAGCAAACCTCTAGGTCATTAAAAGCCACATGTTTGAAATACGTGGGCTTGACCAGAATATTGATGAGTCTTTTGTAGACCAGAGAATCAATATGTTAGGAAATCACTAGTTTAACGCAGCGGAATTTAAAATTTGATTTCCTCTTTTTAGATCGTTCTTTGTTTAATGCAATAAACACGTTAAGTAGTTCGACGGTTATACCTTGATGATCTATAAGATCGTCGCTTTGACCGTCAACGGAGAGTAGTACAGTGCGCAGCTGTCCACGCGTCCGGCCTCTATTGCTAATCCACACGAACTCCTCGCCGGAATCCTCCTTGGATTGCTATTGGAAAACTCCGGTTGCTAGACCGGCCTTTTTCCCCTCTCTCTAACTCACTATAGGATGCTCTCTATTTTACACAAGAACTATGAGCTCTTGTAATTGTGATGTACAAAAGAGCTTGACACCCACCTCTTATTTATAGTGTAGGGGGCGCCCCAACCTAGAGTGGAGGAGAAGAAAAAATTTTCCCAATAAAATAAGGAAAATCAAATAGATTGATTTATCTCTTTAATTATAATTAATTTTGCCAATATCCTATATTGAATATAATTATCTTATTACCATAAATCTATTTTTCCAAAATCAATTAATATCTTATATTAATATTATGGTAATCTAATTAATTAAAGTGCACAATCCAGTGTATCTTATACACAAGGAGGTGGCGCCCCAATAGTCAATAAATTGACTACCGGAATATTCTTTAATTAATATAATTTGTATATAATTAATATCTTGTATTTTATTTATTCATATTAAATAAATACCACCATATTAATTTATCACTATAACCTTTATAGTCTAGAGATAAACTTTCCTTATTTGGTTATCAACATTAACCGCATTTTAATCCGACTCGATGTTCATATGTGTGTGACCCGATAGCCTTCTGAATATGTTGGCCGTAGACATAAAGTGCAATTTACTAAAATTCCCTTCATGTCTAACGATCGCGGGATAGCGTCTAGCAGCACACCGTGACCCCCAATCATCGGAAGAGTCAAAAGCCATGACTACTACCTTTCATGTGAAGCAGTTACCAAGTAAATTACATTCCTATCGCTGTAATAATATCCATATGATCGTATCTCGAGTGTCAATACATTAACGATCGTATCTTATAATTTGGATATCATGCTCTCTCGGGATAACACATTTACTCCCACTTTGCAAAGATTCTTGAGAGCTAGACA
Source organism: Gentiana straminea (assembly GCA_036785695.1). NCBI lineage: Eukaryota > Viridiplantae > Streptophyta > Magnoliopsida > Gentianales > Gentianaceae > Gentiana > Gentiana straminea. The sequence continues at coordinate 328,563 of JAVUPR010000360.1, read as the reverse complement.
TTCCTCATAAGAAGGCCATTTTGGATATTCGATCCCAATCATAGGATACGCGATCCCAGATGACCAATCATGTATACTCCGCATGCTTCAATATCATACCCAATCACTACCTTATGATCGCCCCGTGGCTAGGGGAAATCTCAATAGTGTCAAAGAATTACAATCCACACCGTGATGCCATGAAGACTCCGGACAAAAGGATAATTACACAACTGCCACATAGTGTGACACTTAATGTAAGTGGGTCAATCTAACGTACGCATTCTCTAATACATGTCCACGTATAGTCCAAGTGTCTATACACATCGATAGACGAGATCTATCCCTACCTTCTATAAGATAGAAGACATCTAATATGTGCTAGTCTGATTATACTATCAATGTCCTATTTTACATCACATAAGACTAGAGACATTTAAGTACCAAACTTGTTATAATGATTAAAGATCTCATCAACTATAACACTATCATGCTTCCTCTATCACAGTTTGACACTAGGGACGTTACTATATATGTACAACAAATAATATGAAGATAAACAATATATAATAACATAAGTGCTTTTCTTAATCATAATAATGTTATTACTGTAGGATGTAATATCACCGGATGTATCATAGATCCACCCGATTACGCAGCGGAAAGAATAAGATCTAGATCTAGTCTACCAAAATACATAAAATATTAGATCTAAACCTACGAAGGGGTTTAGATTACCAACAATTTTATGGTCCAAAAATGCCAAGAACGAAAGGTCAATCCAAGCTAGTTGAGATCCTAGTTGAGAAGCCAAAGTCTTCCAACGTGTGTCTCCCAACACCACCAGGTGGATGGTGTTTCAAGCCGCCGGACCTCCTCGGTATGCTACCTTAGAAAACCTGAAGTTTTCTAAAACTCAAACCCATAGTATTTGGCCAAAACATCTAAGCCATAATACTACCCAATAACTCGAAATTTGTGATATCATATATATGCCTTGGGAGAACTCTCTTTATATAGTGGAGTACTCCTTTTCCTCCAAGGATTTAATTAATTAATACAAAATCAATCAAATTAATCCTTTTCCTTAAAAGGTATATCTAGTATATTATAAATTTAATTAGGATATATAAAAGATATTCTTTTCCTTAAATTATTTAACAAATAAATAATTTAATCACATGTCTTATTATTTATCAAGAAAACTAATTTCTCAACAAATAATAATAACAAAATGCGCCCCTTACTCCCTAAACCCTAGGGGTACATGCATTTCATCACATTGGGCCGAGTCCACGAAAAAATTTCTTTTCCGTGTATTTAATTATCTAGTTTAACTAAACAATTAATCCACATATCAATTAAACAGTCCAATCCAACTATTTAATATTAATTGAGGTGAAGCGACGAGAAAACATATGCATGTTAGGAGCCACGTCGGGGACCATGGACCAATATTCAGTAGCTACATTAAATTAAATAAAATTATTCGTCAGACCGAACAATTATATTCAATCTATTAATTCCGGATTTACACCACCATAAACCCGAAACTAAACTCTGCCGAATATAGATAACTTACACTCAACCATGAGTTGATAAGCGTCCATTGATATAATCCTTACATACGGATAAATCCTCCATAGACTGTTCATTTCGATTCGGGATATCTCCATAGACCCTTCTCGAAACCTCTTATCTTTATTTACCATTAACCCCTTAGTGATCAATTAGTTCATAACTAATATACTATGAACTCCGTGGATCGATCAGTTTCTAGGATTAACAAATAAGGGAACTGTCTGCCTACTTCCCGAGGGAAGGAATGGATTCCATATCTGAGATAGCACAGGCTACTCACTCATTCCAGAATAGAGCCAACGAGAAGTGTCGGACCACATACTACGAAGTGATCCTTACTAACACATCAAACTCTACCCTAGTCTAAGCAGTTGTCTGTGATCACGTCAGGATTGAGATTAATCCATCTATGATCATCTTGTGATTTGATAAGACTTTTCGATCACGGAATTAAATCGAGAACTCAAATCAAATCGGTCAAGCCCTATATGATTATCATCATATATAAATGCCCTACTAGGGTACCCTATTACCGATAGTCCTGATAAGACTGTCACACCTAAAGTGTTCTGGGCGTATTATTAGCAAATTAATCATGAGACCCGTACTCAGATTAATAAACGCTACGGACTAAATTAATTTTAAGTACATCTCACTAACTCAATCCTCTTGTGTATAGCCATACACTGTGTTATGTGATTACATAAACGAGGTACTTAGGGTTTTCACTAGTGTGTAAATTATAAGCATACATGCAGATAATAAGATGAATTATTAATTCTGTCCTAAAACAATTATATAATTGTCTTTCGGGCACTACACCTAACAATCTCCCACTTGCACGAAAGGCTAGTGGATTAATTGTTTTAGAGCACACCCATTTATATCTATATCTACAACATTCTCCCACTTGCTCAAAACAAGTGAGACGTATCCCTCTAATCTGTACCCTCCAAGCCCATCTTAGTAATTCATCCTTCCAAGCATGACCGGAGTGTGCCGCCGCAGGGTAGGTCAGTGACACGGCGCGTACTTAGAATCCGAATACCATGTGACTCGGTACACTGATCAGGTAGGTTGGCAGCTTGAGTCAATCTTTGGGATCGAAACGTCGCCTTTCCATCTAATCCGATGGTACACTTTCAGTATGCCTTTGAGTCGACACTGAGGACAAGATCTACTTAATGATCATCCTTAATCCGACCTACAACCAGAATCAGTGTTATCACTTATATTCTAGTTTGCACCTGAATATACTAGCATATTATTCCTCATTCTCCCGAAGAGACTTGAGGATTCACTAAACATCACATTTCGTATTCATCTCCAGGTTTAGATAACCATTCCTGAGAGGTTGGGTAGGCTACATCGTTGAATGTTGCATAAATGCAAGAATATCTTAACCAGGTGAATGGATAGGATTGCCAATAATCGATTTTCGAGAATTTGAGCGAATCAAATCCTTTAGAATGAATCCCGAAGGCATGTCAGACTCGGACTTCAGATAACACACCCATGTTGTTTCCAACTGTTTCAGTGTTACCATTCACAAACACTAATCTACATACTACTTTACTAATATTGATGCCCAGTCTACGAAAGACTTATCAACATTCTGGTCAAATCCACATATTAAAATATATGACTATGAAATGACCTAGAGGTGTGCTTTAATCCCCAAAGGATATAAGCTATGGTAGGCATCATTCCAAACGTTCTAACTGAATAAATTAAGATACCGTTAGTATCGCAAAAAGGTCTTAGGGAATCACCCATATTTTCTGCTTTGTAACGAATCCGTTATTTGTTCTTGGCTAAAACCCTTCTGTTCTGAATGAATTCAGATTCCGTTGTTCGGCAAGGAAGTCTTAGGGAATCACTCATATTTCCCGCTTTCTGACGAAATCAAGCAAGACTGAGTGGTAAGAGAGATCACGGTCTGGTTAACTCTCTATCTTTTAGGGAATCACCCCTAAATTACTCAGCTTTGCGTTGAAAGTTAAACTTTCCTATTCATTCGACTCTTCTCCGTGTAGTTCCAATTACTCTTCAGGTGGTTCTACAAGAGTTTCAACAAAACTGGAGTATCAAACTCCATTCACAGGGTTATGGCTTTTAAACCAACCTCTATAATCAGGATCCTACACAGCCCACAATGGACTATAGGTCATCAATCTACCCTATAGACCATAAGGTCCTGCAATGGGTAATGGACAAACCATACTCCCACTGCGTTCGGGGTGGATTGATATACTGATCTAGTTTAGTAGTTTTTATTAGTGTTATCACCAACTGCCGGTGTTGGATGTGGACTGAACAAATCAGTTAGTAACATCTTGAGTACAAATACTTCAAGATCTAAAGTTGTTAGTTATAGACTCTATCAGACCGAGTTTGACAGTATAACCGTCATTCTTTGATTTTACGAGTTTTATAACCAACTTTTACTCAATGCATTAAGATATTTCATTACCTGAACGTGTATGAAAAATTTCCAGTCCTACCTTCAAGCACTAAATGCTCAATGTCTATATTTACGGAAGTGGGGTGAACCGAATTCACTCCTTATCCACAAATGCGTAGGCATCTTTTAGGTAGACTTCTCGGTTTTTCATTACAACGTAAACCGTTATTTTGCAACCAATATCTTAAACGAGTTCAGCAGCGTATTGTAGCAAATCAATAACTATATAAGGCACATTTATGGTGTATCACTTAGTGAAAACATTTCACTAGGAGGCAGGCCGAGCATCAGTCCCGAAGACTACGCAATAACCTATTTCTGAGTATGGAATACTCTATCTCTGGTGAAATCAGAGATTTCCTCCCAATATTTTGGATAAACTTACCAGAGTCTCGAATAGTTGTCAGACAAGATGTCACTACTTCAAAAGCTCCCACTAGCTTGTACCTTTCATATGACCCCGAAGGTTGTTATGAACAAGCTATGTTACTTCTTTAAATCTATTACCCTTTCCTGATTGAATGGAAACTTAGTCATTGTTCCTTTGAGAGAGTGTTCCTTTGACTGGGAGATAGGAATCACCCTAGGCCAGTCTTCAGATCTTGTCTTTAGGGAATATGCACTAATTAATAGAATAGAAAGAAGTGTTTATCGAAATACGGAAACCATTTGCGTTTATATATTTTAACAAGTGTTACTAATACCTTTTCAGCAATGCTTAGTGGTTTTGACTTTATCAAACAAAAGTTCGAGTCTTGGATTCATGCTACGAATGTTATATTCATCGTCAATAAGACAAACAATTTATCCTATTGAAAATGAATACGTTCGTTCCAACGAATCCGAATACATAAAATGAATTTTCTGTGATACTCAAGAATTGAATCCGAGATTCATTTCCTTATATCACTCCCCCCAGTTTATCTGAAATAACTGCCCGTTGTCTATTTATTTATCGTTTAATGCAAAGCTACCTAGTTCTTCCAAAGAACTTTAGCTTTCGAGAAAATTGCTAAGGATGCATTGGTCAGTGATCCGAAATCACTTTCCTTATCCTTTAATTACCAATTTATTAATTTTCCGGTTTAGCCTTAAAACTACTTATGCATAAACTTTCTTTCCCATTCTCGACTTTCCTTAAATGGAAACAGTCTTGAACTAGCAGTTCGTTTGAGTAGACACTACTCTTGAACTGTGGGATGTCAAATGATGTGTTACTAGCTTGGACTATTCGATTTTTCTAATCGACAAATCATAAGACCAAAGCTCATACTAGTTTATCGGTTCCAAATACCGTCTAACTAGAAACACTTTGTATTTATGATTTTTCAAAGATTAGAAAATCCCCCAGAACTAAGCTCCCACTAGTTTATCAGTTCTATATACTGTCTAACTAGCAATGCTTTGTTCATGATGTTTCAAAAGATTGGAAAAACTCCAGAGCTAAGCTCCCACTAGTTTATCAGTTCCAAATACTGTCTAACTAGCAACGTTTTATTCTTGTTTTTTCAATGAAAAGAGAAACTCAGGTGCAGTCTATTACACATTTCTAATGATTCAAAAAAACAACAAATCATAAGACTAAGGCTCCCACTAGTTTATCGGTTCCAAATAGCGTCTAACTAGCAACGCCTTATGTATGATTTTCTGATTTTTCAAATAGAAATTTGATGTGTAATTACACTTCAAAATTCACTAAATGAATTGTATATATAGTCCTAAATCATCTTTTGTAAACTAAGTACGGTCGTCTCTCGTTCAACACGAGTGACATCGTGACTTACCTATACTATGTCACTTAAGTTTTTAAAGGCTCAAGGGAAAAATCTCTTCCGAAAAATTAACTGCATTCTTTTGATAATTACAATGTACTTGTTACTTTCCACATTTTTAATGAAGTCCTATTACTAACAGTTTAGTAGCCTAGAGATTTAGTTGTAAAATAAATATGACAGAAAGTTAAATTCAAAAAATAAATTTCACTACTAGATTTTTATTTTAGGAATAATAAAATTTATTTAAAGTCTATCCTACCATTCCAAGGATTTAACCTCGCACCTCAGTGCCGCCGTAGGGTAGGTCAAAGAGGTGACGGTTAAACTGAGACAATCTCTCCCAATGATTAAGCTTCGAGAATCGAACATCTCACGGGAATCAGACATCCCGGACTTTAATCATTGATTACCTTCCTTTTTCTAGCCTAGATATTTCAAAAATATCCATAAAGAGTGTGACCTACTATATCAGATCTCAAAGTATGCCCCGAGTATGCTGCCGTAGGGTCAGTCAGTGACCCGATGAGTACCCAAAATCCTATCCTTTCGGAGACCAAGCCTTAAATTTTGATAGGGGTGAACACCATCCGTAGGGGGCCGAAATCAAAGCGGCTCGAGGCATCACCCTTCTTTCACGTTCTTGCATCTATAGTAGAGGCCGTGGGGTTGGCTATCGCCTTCCCCGCTCCCACTCAATAATTTGAAAAAGTGGTGGGTTTACTAATTACGGTTTCGGTCTTGACAATAAGAAACAATAAATCAAAGTACTCCGAACAGGGTCGGTTATGTAGGCAAGCCTACGCCGTCTTATTCGTTGGAACATATGTGACAGTTCAGGCTGATCCGGCAAGAGAAGCCCCGTTTAGCCCGAAGGCTTATCGGCTATGCTAAGTCTTGTCGAACCACTGTAACATACATCACACGTGAAGGGGAGTCGATTGAGCCGAAGCGCGGTTGAACTCACCCACCCATGGTTAGACCATTTCTGACCTATGTACTAAGATTTTCCGGTTTCTAAATTGTCGACCAAAGCGTAATCTCGTTTCTCTTTAAGGTAGGTTCACCGAAAACTCAACGATTTATCTAAGTGGGATTCACCGAGAAACCATCACTGAAATCGTAACGATTAACAAAACCTGGTTCCTCAGTTTTAATAATTAGTTACTTAATTAATTAACTACCACATATTAATTAAAAAATCTTTTAACTAATTATACGAGTTATACATGCCTAATTTATTCCAAATAAACTATCTACATGTATGCATTGGAGTGGAATCATGATATGATGCAAGTCATGGAAATTTTCTGGTTTCTATCAAATAATTTCGATCATACACGAATAAATAACGGAAAAAATAAACAACGAGATGGATCGTTGGTACCCCCGTATCTAACCTTCTAAAAAAACACAAACCCTAACTAAGGTTTACTATTTTCTAATCTGCTGCTTCCACGTTATATCGACAATCAGACATCCAAACGAACTTTGATCGTCACGAAACTTTATGGACCTGTTCTTCACTCCTCCTTCTTCAATCTGAACGGTTGGATCTTCGTTTCAACGGTCCAATCTCTTCCAGAAATTCGACGAACTGACAGCTGGGGCTGCAGTGCTTTTACGACACAGCAGCAACTTTATTGTAACATTTGGACATCGAGATGGTCTCCGATTGTCACGAAATTTGGAGGGCCTGTTCTTCAACTTTTAGTCTTCATTCTTACCGGAAGGACTGTCGTTTCAACGGATCAATCTCCCGGAATAAATAAAAAACCGAACAGAAACAAAACAGATCTACTTTTAGGAAACTAAAATTACAAAATTTCCTATACTCATATAAACGAATTTATATGAGTTTACAATAGATCTAACGAGTAAAAAATACCAACCCCAATCCATCTCTTCAACCACGACAATCACAAGGCAACATACATGAATAAATTTCGATGCATATAGAAAAGCAAACGAAAAACAAAAAACAATCTAAACATGCTTTTTTCACTCCTAGATCTAAAATTCACATACTTTGATTGATAGATCAAAGGCTCTGATACCACTTGTAGGATGTAATATCTCCGGATGGATCATAGATCCACCCGATTACGCAGCGGAAAGAATAAGATCTAGATCTAGTCAACAAAAATACATAAAATAATAGATCTATACCTACGAGGGGGTTTAGATTACCAACCTTTTTATGGTGCAAAAACGCCAAGAACGAAAGGTCAATCCAAGCTAGTTGAGATCCTAGTTGAGAAGCCAAAGTCTTCCAACGTGTGTCTCCAAGCACCACCAGGTGGATGTTGTTTCAAGCCGCCGGACCTCATCGATATGCTACCTTAGAAAACCTAAAGTTTTCTAAAACTCGAACCCATAGTATTTGGCCGCAACTTCTAAGCCATAATACTACCCAACAACTCGAAATTTGTGATATCATATATGGCTTGGAGAACTCTCTTTATATATGAGAGAAATCCTTGTCCTCCAAGGATTTAAGTAATTAATACAAAATCAATCAAATTAATCATTTTTCTTAAAAGATATATCTAGTATATTCTAAAATTAATTAGGATATATAAAATATATTCTTTTCCTTAAACTATTTAACAAATAAATAATTTAATCACATGTCTTATTATTTATCAAGAAAACTAATTTATCAACAAATAATAATAACAAAATGCGCCCCTTACTCCCTAAACCCTAGGGGTACACGCATTTCATCACATTGGGCCGAGTCCACAAAAAAATATCTTTTCCGCGTATTTAATTATCTAGTCCAAGTAAACAATTAATCCAAATATCAATTAAACATTCCAATCGAACTATTTAATATTAATTGAGGTGAAGCGACGAGAAAAAATATGCATGTTAGGAGCCACGTCGGGGACCATGGACCCATATTCAGTAGCTACAATAAATTAAATAAAATTATTGTCAGACCAAACAATTATATTCAATCTATTAATTCCGGGTTTACACCACCATAAACCCAAAACTAAACTCTGCCGAATATAGATAACTTACACTCAACCATGAATTGATAAGCGTCCACTGATATAATCATTACATACGGATAAATCCCCCACAGACTGTTCGTTTTGATATCCTTATTTACCATTAACCCCTAGTGATCAATTAGTTCATAACTAATATAATATGAACTGCGTGGATCGATCAGTTTCTAGGATTAACAAATAAGGAAACTGTCTGTCTACTTCCTGATGGAAGGAATGGATTCCATATCTCTGATAGCACAGACTACTCACTCATTCCAGAATAGAGCCAACGAGAAATGTCGGACAACATACTACGAAGTGATCCTTACTAACACATCAAACTCTACCCTAGTCTAAGCAGTTGTCTGTGATCACGTCAGGATTGAGATTAATCCATATATGATCATCTTGTGATTCGATAAGATTTCTCGATCATTGAATTATACCGAGAACTCAAATCAAATCGGTCCAGCTCTATATGATTATCATCATATATAAATGCCCCACTAGGTACCCTATTACCGATAGTCCGGATAAGACTATCACACCTAAAGTGTTCTGGGCGCATTATTAGAAAATTAATCATGAGACCCGTACTCAGATTAATAAACGCTACGGACTAAATTAATTTTAAGTATATCTCACTAACTCAGCCTCTTGTGTATATCTATACACTGAGTTATGTGATTACATAAACGAGGTAATTAGGGTTTTCAGTAGTGTCTTAATTATAAGCATACATGCATATAACAAGATGAAATATTAATTATGTCCTAAAATAATTATATAATTGTCTTTCAGGCACTACACCTAACAATTACATGAACTAAATAGACTGTAAATGACCCGACCCGGTCGGATCCGGTCCAACCCGATTGGGTTTAGGACACCTTTCCAACAATCTCCCACTTTGCCTGAAGCCAAACACCCATATGCCTAAGCCCATGCAAGTGAAATTGTTTCTCATGCTTTGCTTGAGACAATGCCTTGGTTAACGGATCAGCTATGTTATCATCCGTGTGGACTTTCTCTATATTTACATCTCTTCTATCTGCTATCTCTCTAATCAAGTTATAGCACCATAGCACATGTTTGGACTTCTGATGAGACCTTGGTTCCTTTGACTGAGATATCGGTCCATTATTATCACAGTACAAGGGCACTGGACCTTCAATAGAGGGAACCACACCAAGTTCAGTAATGACCTTCTTCATCCAAACTGCTTCTTTTGCGGCCTCCGAGGCTGCTATGTATTTGGCTTCCGTTGTAGAGTCTCCAATAGTCTCCTGCTTGGAACTCTTCCAGCTCACTGCTCCGCTGTTAAGAGTGAAAACAAATCCAGAATGTGACTTAAAGTAATCATTGTCAATTTGGAAACTGGCATCTGTATAACCACGTAAAAATCAATCATCATTCCTGAAAACCTGGAACATATCCCTAGTACTTCTCATGTACTTGAGGATATTCTTGACAGCAATCAGTTGACCATCACCTGGATTGGACTGGTACCTACTAGTCATACTAAGAGGGTACGAGCCATCTGGTCTTGTGCACAACCTGGCATATATGATAGACTCGATTGCCGAAGCATAAGGGATCTTACTCATTTGTGCCCTTTCCTCCTCTGTCTTAGGACTCATTCCCTTCGACAGGTAGACCCCATGTGACATGGGCAACAATCCTTTCTTGGACTGCTTCATGCTGAATCTCTTCAGCATCTTGTCTATATAGGTGGATTGCGACAGACCAAGAAACCTCTTAGATATATCTCTATAGATCTTTATTCCTAGAATAAAGGCTGCATCACCCAAGTCCTTCATTGAGAAGTTCTTGGATAACCAAGATTTGACTAATTGTAACATAGGCACATCATTCCCTATGAGAAATATGTCGTCTACCTAAAGCACTAAGAACACAATGGCACTACCACTAACCTTCTTGTAAACACAGGGCTCATCTTTGGTTTTGATGAAATCAAACTGTTTGATTATCTCATCAAAGCAAATATTCCAACTCCGAGAAGCTTGCTTTAATCCATAAATGGATCTTTGCAGTTTACACACCATCCTGGCGTCATTGGTTGTGAAACCCTCAGGCTGTGTCATATACACCTCCTCAGACAGGTTCTTTTTAAGGAAAGCTGTTTTCACATCCATCTGCCAGATTTCATAATCATGGTATGCTGCAATAGCGAGCAAAATTCTAATGGATTTTAACATGGCAACAGGCGAAAAGGTTTCTTCATAGTCAACTCCTTGTCTTTGCTTATAACCTTTTGCCACTAACCTAGCCTTGTAGGTAGTCATGTTACCGTCCTTGTCGGTCTTTCTCTTAAAGACCCATTTACACCCTATAGGAACTATTCCTTCTGGGGGATCAACTATGTTCCAAACTTGGTTGTCTTTCATGGATTCTATTTCAGAATTCATGGCTTCTAGCCATTTCTCTTTGTCATGCCTTAATAGCACTTCCTCATAAGTTCTAGGGTCCTCATCTTCCATGAGATACACGCCAGTGTAAATTTTGGGTTCACGGCGTTCCCTAGTTGATCTTCGAGGTGCTAGTGTGTCCACGATAGAGGCTGACGTCACATCTGTGTGTGGCGAGTCCTCTACTTCCATCAACTGACTATTATCCATATGTGGTTCTCGAATTTCTTCAAGAACAATCTTACTGCCACTGACCCTATCCAGAATGAACTCTTTCTCTAGAAAGTGGCCAGTCCTGGCAACAAACACCTTTTGTTCCTCAGGATGGTAAAATTGGCATCCTCTAATTTCTCTAGGATAACCCACAAACAGACATTTGTCAGATCTAGCCTCTAATTTGTTAGGCATCATCCGCTTCACGTAAGTCGGACAACCCCAAGGTTTAAGATATGCTTGACTCGGTTTTCTGTTGTGCCATACCTCGTATGGTATGGATTCAACTGTCTTTGATGGAACTCGATTTAGTGCATAGGATGCGGTTTCTAGAGCATACCCCTAAAATGATTTTGGGAGAACTGCGTAGCTCATCAAGGATCGCACCATGTCTAACAGGGTGCGGTTCCTCCTCTCAGATACGCCATTCATCTATGGCGTCCCGTGAGGTGTCCATTCAGGTAGAATCCCATTCTCCTTCAAATAATCTTGAAACTCTCCATCTAGGTATTCTCCACCTCGATCGGATCGAAGTGTTTTGATTTCTTTACCTAGTTGTTTCTCCATTTCACTTCTGAATTCCTTGAACTTTTCGAAGGCTTCAGATTTATACTTCATTAAGTATATATAACCATAGCTAGAATGGTTATCAGTGAAAGTGATAAAATAAGATTATCCTCATTTGGCTTGAATTGACATTGGGCCACATACATTAGTATGTATGAGCTCAAGAAATTCATTGGATCTTATCCCTTTGCCACTAAAAGGTGACTTTGTCATCTTGCCATGTAAACAAGTTTCGCACGTATCAAACGATTCATAATCGAATCGATCCAGCATTCCATCTTTATGGAGTTTGGATATGCGATTCTTATTTATTTAGACAAGTCTACAATGCCATAAGTAGGATTCATTCAAGTCATTTGTCTTGGATTTCTTGTTATTTATATTAATTACGTCAACATTCATATCTAGTATGTAGAGACCATTGCTAAGTATGCCAGTACCATAAAAAATTCAATCACGTGAAAAAGAACAACATTTATTCTCAAATGTAAATGAATATCCATCAACATCTAATGCGGAAATAGAAATAATGCTCTTCGTAAGATCAGGAATAAAATAACAGTTATTAAGTTCAAGTACTAGCCCACTGGGCAACGAAAGAAAATAAACTCCTACGGCTAGTGCAGCAACACTTGCTCCATTTCCAACGCGTAGGTCCACCTCTCCTTTCCTCAGCTCTCTAGTTTTTCCTAGTGCCTGCATATTCATAGAAATATGAGAACAAAAACCAGTATCTAATACTTAGTGGTTAGACTTAGAAGAAGTAATTTTGATCTCAATCATAAATATACCTGAAGTCAAAGCATCAGAATGCTTCTTCTTGGTACTCAAGAAGCCTTTGCAGTTTCTCCTCCAATGTCCGGTCTCACCGCAATGGAAGCAAGAATCCTTGGATTTGTCTTTTGCTATCTTAGGCGTTGGCTTAGTTGTTGCCTTCGCCTTCTTGGACTTTTTCTGGGCTTTGGCCTTGCCCTTGCTTGAAGTGACCAGCAACACTTGCTTTCCCTTCGCCACAATGCCCTCAGCAGTTTTCAACATGTTCAATAACTCGACAAGGGAGCAATCTATCTTGTTCATGTGATAATTCATCACGAATTGCGAGAATGAATCAGGTAGAGATTGCATAATCAAGTCAATACTTAATTCTCGTTCCAACATGTGGCCCAGCTTCCCAAGCCTCTGTATGTACCCGATCATCTTAACCACATGCGACCCCACAGCAGCCCCAGATGCCATCTTACAACTAAACAGGGCCTTCGAGACCTCGCACCTCTCAGTTCGAGACTGAGAAGCATAGAGTTTATTTAGGTGGACTATGATTGTGTAGGCGTCCATAGACTCATGCTATTTCTGCAGTTCAGGTGTCATCGAAGCAACAATGATACATGTAGCATCAGTACTGTCAGAACAGTGCTTGTTATACTTCTCGACAGCATCTGCAGCCGAACCCTCAGCGGGCTCTTCCGATAGAGCCTCGTCCAAGACATATCCAATATTCTCGTGCCTCAAAACGATTTTGAGTTTTCTTTTCCAATCAAGAAAATTAGTTTCGTCAAGCTTATTGTCAATTATAAAACGAAGGTTCGATTTGTTTGACATTTTCTACAACAATAAATAAAGATAGAATAAGTAAAAGCTCATGTACAAAAAACCATAAATCTGCACTTAAAATTTTATAAGGTTTTACTCCCACTAGTCAACTATTCACAATTGGCTTTTAAGAATTTAATTAATTCTTTAGTGGCTTTGATCCCTTCTAGTTATCTCGATTCCCGACGAGGGCCGATCAACCAAGTTAATTTCAAAAGGTAGGTACTCCTACCAGTCGTATCGTATGCGGCTCCCAGTGGCTGACTAGTCAACTCCTTGACGTTTCACATCTCTATGTGATAGCCAACCCCTTGTCTCTAAAATCAGAAGGTCCTGATGAGGGCCAATCACCATAAGATTCAAGTCGAGTCGTAACCCAATATTCATGAGATCTCGTGACGATCATATCTCGATAATAACGATATACCCGTGGTAGGTCAACTCCCGACGAGGGCCGATTAGTTTGATCCAAACAAGGGCTCTTCACCGTCATTATATTATTGGGAGACAATTTTGGCTCGATTTTTGGCGTGGGAATAATTTTAAATTAATTCACTTTAAATAATTTTATTTGATTATGGTTTCATCTTCTATGTGCATAATACTACGATATCATATAAAGTAAAACATACACAACATTCCACGCACAAAATAACCGTTAAGATCATGGAATTTTCCTAGGTGCGGTTTCGAATACAAACTGACGAAACTGCGGGTCACAAACTAAGGGTGTCTGCAACTGCCAATAGGATCTTTATTGCCATACGCCAATGGATTCTTTATCTATCTTTGGTCTTCATCTTCTTGCTCCATTCTTGTTACATAATGATCTATCTAATAAATAATTATACTCGCCGCACACGGGAGGAGTTAACAGGAATGGGATAAGTGCAAAAAGTAAACTAAGTCACGTTCTTCATAACGGCCTAGGACAATTTTTCAAAAAAAACCAACATAAAGAAAACATTCCCATCTATCCTCATGGTCGAGTCCATGATCAATCGTGGTCCATATAATCATATTATATCGACACATCTACTTCATACAATTATATCTTATGAATAGATCAAATTATATTTTTAACTGCTTATGCGTCTTTATTTAATCATATCAAATAATTAAATAACTTTTAACTAATTATATGACATAATCAAAAATTAAAATTAACATTTAATTTCAAATCAATTTTAATTTCAATTTTATTAAATTTGAACTATTCAAAATAAAATTAAAATTATAAGGTCTCCAAATTGTTTCCTTTCCTTTTGGTTCTTAACTAAAAGGGATGCCTTTGGTTTCCTAAACCAAAAGGTATCTTCCAAAACCAAATTTGGTTTAGGCCTGGCCACTTTCCAAAATCAAAATTTTGGAAGTGGCCTAGGCCTAGGCCTTTTTTAAATCAAATATTTGAAAAGGGCCTAGGCCTATTCCAAATCAAAATTTGGAATGGCCAAATATTTTTGATTTAGGCCTGGCCACTTTCCAAAATCAAAATTTTGGAAGTGGCATAGGCTTAGGCCTTTTACAAATCAAATATTTGAAAATGGCTTAGGCATATTCCAAATCAAATTTGGAAAGGCCAATATGCCACTACGGTTTACCAATGGCCCAAACTATTTGAACCATTGGTTGGCCATATGACACAACTAAACAAAATAGATATCTATGCACAATAAATATCACAAAACGAAAAGGGTCTATCTCCCCGTTGGAAGAGGACAGCCGATGACGGCAGCCCTAAAACCGCCGCCGCCGCCGCAGAGGAGGGGGGACGCCGCCAGTCGGCCGAGCCCCCCAATCGAACCTTAATTTTTTTTTGATTTAAACATTTCACGATTACAGATCTTGCATCTATCAATTAATTACTACGCAATTAAATTATGCTTATTGCTTAAGCTCAAAGTTTGGCTCTGATACCACTGTTAGGAAATCACTAGTCTAACGCAGCGGAATTCAAAATTTGATTTCCTCTTTCTAAATCGTTCTTCGTTTAATGCAATAGACACATTAAGTAGTTCGACGGTTATACCTTGATGATCTATAAGATCGTCGCTTTGACCATCAACGGAGAGTAGTACAGTGCATAAGCCGTCCATGCGTCCGGCCTCTATCGCTAATCCACACGAACTCCTCGCCGGAATCCTCCTTGGATTGCTATTGGAAAACTCCGGTTGCTAGACCGGCCTTTTTCCCCTCACTCTAACTCACTATAGGATGCTCTCTATTTTACACAAGAACTATGAGCTCTTGCCATTGTGATGTATAAAAGAGCTTGACACTCACCTTTTATTTATAGTGTTGGGGGCGCCCAACCTAGAGTGGAGGAGAAGAAAACATTTTCCCAACAAAATAAGGAAAATCAAATAGATTGATTTATCTCTTTAATTATAATTAATTTTGCCAATATCCTATATTGAATATAATTATCTTATTACCATAAATCTATTTTTCCAAAATCAATTAATATCTTATATTAATATTGTTGTAATCTAATTAATTAAAGTGCACAATCCAAGTGTATCTTATACACAAGGAGGTGGCGCCCCAATAGTCAATAAATTGACTACCGGAATATTCTTTAATTAATATAATTTGTATATAATTAATATCTTGTAATTTTTTATTCATAATAAATAAATACAACCATATTAATTTACCAATATAACCGCATTTTAATCTGACTCGATGTTCATATGTGTGTGACCCGATAGGCTTCCGAATATGTTGGCCGTAGACACAAAGTGCAATTTACTAAAATGCACTTCATGCCTAACGATCACGGGATAGCGTCTAGCAACACACCGTGACCCTCAATCATCAGAAGAGTCAAAAGCAATGACTACCACCTTTCATGTGAAGCAGTTACGTACCGTGTAAATTACAATCCTATCACTGTAATAATATCCATACGATCGTATCTCGGGTGTCAATACATTAACAATCGTATCTTATTATCCGGATATCAAAGATTCTATCGTATCGGGATAACACATTTACTCCCACTTTGCAAAGATTCTCAAGAGCTAGACATTCCTTATAAGAAGGCCATTTCGGATATTCGATCCCAATCATAGGATATGCGATTCCCGGACGACCAATCATGTTTACTTCGCATGCTTCAATATCATACCCAATCACTACCGTATGATTGCCCCGTGACTAGGGGAAATCTCAATAGTGTCAAAGAATTACAATCCATACCGTGATGCCATGAAGACTCCAGTCTAAAGGATAATTACATAACCGCCACATAGTGTGACACTTAATGTAAGTGGGTCAGTCTAACGTACGTATTCTCTAATACACGTCCACGTACAGTCCAAGTGTCTCTACACTTCAATAGACGAGATCTATCCCTACCTTCTATAAGATAGAAGACATCCAATACGTGCTAGTCTGATTATACTATCAATGTCCTATTTGACAGCACATAAGACTAGAGACATTTAAGTACCAAACTTGTTATAGTGATTCTCATCAACCATAATCACTATCATGGTTTCTCTATCACAGTTTGACACTAGGGATGTTACTATATATGTACAACAAATAATATAAAGATAAACAATAAATAATAACATAAGTCCTTTTATTAATCATAATAAAGTTATTACATGAACTAAATAGATTGTAAATGACCCGACCCGGTCGGATCCAGTCCAACCCGATTCGGTTTAGGACATCTTTCCAACACAATATTGGTAAAGAGTAGACATTAGTGTGAATGCAAGGTAACACTGCAGCAGTTGTGAACAACATGGATGTGTTATATAATGTCAAGAACTGACGAGCCAAAGCTTTCTTTGAATCTGAGAAGTGTACTATATTCTTAGAATTTGATACCGTCGAATTCATGAGAATAAGTGCTTTGGAAATATCCCATTCATCTTACTATTAAGATGTTGATGCATTGTTTAATGCTAGATTCAATGAGAGGTCTCCTACCCAACCCCTCACGGAATAATTCTCTCAAATTTTTGGATATAGAGAAAATAGGATAGAATCTCTTTTGGATAGAGAAAGTCAGATTATTTGAAAGTCAATTATAGCCGAATCTTGGATTCGAGCAATGGATAGTAGTATAGTACATCTTCAAGTATCTTAGGAGAATGAGGAATAATATGCGTGTATATTCGGATACAAACCTGAGTATTGTTGACTACACTGATTCTGACTTGCAGTCAGATTATGGATGATCGTAAGTCGATCTCGGGCTCAGTGTTTACTCATAGTGATGAAGCTATAGTCTGGAGCAATCCAGCACTGCCAATTTGACTCTGTTAGTCAAATACATAGCAGCTTTCGGAGCAGCTAAAGAGGCAGAGTGGTTTCAGAAGTTCTTTGTTGGATCAGGAAGTGATTCCAGGTCTCAATGAGCCGATACCATTTTACTGTGAAAACAGTTGAGAGGTAGCTCATGCAAATGGTCTTCACAGTTATAAGAGGTCAAAAGCATATTGAGAGTAAGTACCAGCTGCTCAGACAGACCTTACAGAGAGGCGACATTTCGGTCCTAAAGATCGCCTCGAACTGACAACCTAGCTGATCAGTTTACCATGTCGCGTGGCATCTATTGTCACTGATAAACGCTTGTTGGGTATAGAATTGGGAGATATGTCTCATCTGCTTCAGAGCAAGTGGGAGAATGTTGTGGATAGATAGAATAAGGGTGTGGTGCTCTAAAATTAATTGTTTCTTGTCTTTATGGGCAAGTGAGAGATTATTGGATGTAGTGCCCGAATGACAATTGTTGCTTGTCTATACGGTCAAGTGGGAGATTGTTGGAAGTAGCGCCCGAAAGACAATTTATGAAAAAAATTTATATTTAATAAATGACAGAATTAATTTCATTTTTTTATTTTATATGTGCTTATATATTATACACTGCTGAAAACCCTAAGTTGTATCATATGTAGCCATATAACATAGTGCGTGTCACACATGAGGATTAAGTTTATGGTGATACACTTGAACTGTTATCTGTGGTGAACTTAATCAAAGTATGGGGTCTATTGATTAAACCCCCACTAATGCGCCTAGAACACTTTATGGTGTAACCGTCTTATCCGGACCGTCGACATTGGCTGTCTAAGTGGGGCATTTATATATGATGTACTCATATAGGACTGGACCGATTTAATGTTAATTTCTAATATAATTCCGTGATTGAGAAATCTTATTAAATCACAAGATGATCATATATGGATTAACCTAATTTTGAAGTGATTACAGACGCCTGCTAGTTTCAACATAGGGTTTGATGTGTTCGTTAAGGATTGCTAAGAGGGGCGGTCCGAATCACTTTCATGTTGGCCCTATTCCAGAATGAGTGAGGAGTGTGTGTCTTACAGATATGGAATTAATTCCTTCCTGCAATAAGTAGGAAGACAATCCCCTTATTTGTTAGTCCTAGAAACTGATCGAACGGCCGAGTTCGTATTGGTTATGAACTAATTGATCACTAGTGGGTTAATGGTAAATAAGGATGAGAGGTAATGAAGAAGGTTTACGAAAATAATCTTGCTTCGGTACGGATAGTCTATGGAGGGTTACTCTGTATGTAATGATTATATCAATGGACACTTAATGACTCGACTATCTGAGAATAAGTTATATCTATAATCGATAGAGTTCAGTTTTGGATTTATGGTTGCGTAATTCTGAAATTAATAAGTAGAGTAGAAATATTTTGTTCGATGAATATTTTATTCAATTTATTGTAGCTATAGGTTGTCGGTCCATGGTCCCCGGGTTGGCTCATAACACGCGAGTGTTTTCTCGTTTTTTGGAACCTCGAGAATAAATTAAAAAGCTGGTCTATTTAATGAATATGCAATATTATTTATTTGGTAAATAATATATAAAATAGAAAAGAAATTTAATATTAAAAATTATGGCAAAAAGTGGCGCCACACTTGTGAGAAAAGTAGGAAAAGAAATTTTCCTAGATTATGCCACATGTGTAATTAATTAATCATTTATTTGTTAGATAATTAATGGAGAAATAAGAGATTGATTTATAATAGTTATCACATTATGGAGATTATCTCTTATTTTATGGCAAATATCTTTTCCTTATTGAAATAGGCAATTGTATTGTGAAAATGATAACTCTCCCTTTACTAATTATTATTCTATATAAAAAGAGTTTCCCCAACAAAATAGACACACAAATTTGCGCCACATACTAATAAAAAAAGAGAAAAATTAGTTTCTCGTTCTAGCCATTAGGAGGAGAAAAACCTAGGGATTTTCTTGAGCATATTCGAGGAGGTTTTGCTATGAGGATCGACGTCCACCAGTCGTCGCTTGGAAATACAATCCGGAAGATCACGGCTTCTCTCCGGTTGGGGTAAATCTATTAACCTTCTTGTAGATTAATTTATTATGCGAATCATATCGTGGTAAAATCGAAAAATGAATAAATTGTTTTTCGGGTGCTACTTCCAAAAATCTCCCACTTGCCCGTATAGACAAGCAACAATTGTCTTTCGGGCACTCATCCAACAGTACACCCCCATTTTGAGTAAACTTTACTACAATTGTATACCAAAAGGTGTAAACCTTGGTTTTGAGTAAACTCTACTACAATTATATACAAAAAAGTGTAAACCCCCGCTTTGAGTAACTCTACTACAATTTTATACAAAAAGATGTAAACCCTCAGATTTGAGTAAACTCTGATACAATTATATACATGGGTTCAAAATTGCATACAATAAGTTGTAAACCTCTGTTTTGAGTAACTCTACTACAATTATATACAAAAAGTTGTAAACCACAATTTTGAATACTACAATTATATACAAAAAGTTGTAAACACCATTTTTAAGTGAACTGTACTATAATTTTATATAACAAAGTTGTAAAAACCCCTTTTTGAGTAAACTATACTATAATTTTATATACCAAAATTTTTAAACCCCTGTTTTGAGTAAACTTTACTACAATTATATACAAAAAAAGTTGTAAAGCCCCGTTTTGAGTAAACTCTAATATACAATTATATACAAAAAGTTGTAAACCCCAGTTTTGAGTAAACTCTACTATACAATTATATACAGAAAGTTGTAAACCCCCGTTTTGAGTAAACTCTACTATATTTTTATATACAAAAAGTTGTAAACCCCTATAATGAGTAAACACTGCGGCAATTATATACAAAAAGTTGTAAACCTCCATTTTGAGTAAACTCCACTACAATTATATAAAAAAGTTGTAAACCCCCCATTTTGAGTAGACTCTACTACAATTATATACACAATGTTGTAAATCCACATTTGAGTAAACTCTACTTCAATTATATACAAAAAGTTGTAAACCCCCATTTTGAGTGAACTCTACTACAATTATATACAAAAAGTTGTAAACCCCCGTTTTGAGTAAATTCTAATACAATTATATACAGGGGTTTACAACTATATGCAAAAAGAGGTAAACCATAGTTTTGAGTAAACTCTACTACAATTATATACAAAAGTTATAAACGCTCGTTTTGAGTGAAATCTACTATACAATTTAATACAAAAAGTTGTAAACGCCCGTTTTGAGTAAACTCTACTACAATTATATACAAAAAGTTGTATACCCCCGTTTTGAGTACTATACATTTATATACAAATAGTTGTTAACCCCGTTTTGAGTACTATACAATTATATACAAAAATTTGTAAACCCCATTTTGTGTAAACTCTGTAAACCCCTTTTTGCGTAAACTCTACTATAATTTTTATTCAAAAATTTACAAACCCCCGTTTTAAGTAAATCCTGTACAACTTTTTGTATATAATTTTATATATAATGGTAAACCAAAGATTTGAGTAAACACTGCTACAATTATATACAAAAGGTTGTAAATCCCCGTATTGAGTAAACTATACTATACAATTACATACAAAAAGTTGTAAACCTCGATTTGAGTAAACTCTACTACAATTATATACAAAAGTAGTAAACCCCCGTTTTGAGTAAACACTACTAGACAATTGTATACAAAAAGTTGTAATCCCTCGTTTTGAGTAAATTCTACAACAATTATATACAAAAAGTTGTAAACATGGTTTTGAGTAAACTCTACTATACAATTATATACAAAAGGTTGTAAACCACCGTGCAGAGTAAACTCTACTATAAAATTGTATACAAAACGTTGTAAACCCCAATTTTTAAAGGATGTAGGTTCTTAGATTTAAACGAGTTAGATCTATGCACAGCGGATGGATCACGACTTATATGACACAATTCATAATTAAAGGACGTAAACAACTACAAGGGGGTTTAAGATCATGTTACCAATAACGGGAAGAGAAGCCTTGATCTTCCGATGTGTTCTCCAAACGGCGGTTGGTGGACACCCTTCTTGATACACGAACCTCCTTGATATGCAACACCAAGAAAAACTCAAAGTTTTTCTTCTTCCAAAAACCCTAGGCAAGAAAAACTAATTTTCCTCTCCCTTTTGATCATAGTGGTCAAAATTTGCCTTGCAATTTCCCTTGGAATAACTCTCATTTTATAGGAGAGTAAATCCTTGGCCTCCAAGAATTAATTAATTAAATAATTAATTAATTAAAAAAAATAAAAGGATATTTTCCTTAATGACTAATTGTGACATGTATTGACCAATAGGAAATCAAATAACAAGTCATCCAACCAATCATATAACAAGAATATCTTTTATTTTCCACATCACAAAAATTAATTCTTGTGATAAATAATGAATATGAGGCGCCACTTTTAGGGTATAAAAAGCCCACATAAAATGTCTTTTATGTGTATTATTTAGCCCAACTAAATAATATCCATGCATATCAATTAATTGACCCAGCCAATTAATTATTTCTGAGGCTCAAATAACAAGAATATTAGTCCGAATTACAGAAGCCACATCGGGAACCATGGACCTATAACCAGTAGCTCCAATAATTAATTATTCATCAAACAGAATAAGTACATTAATTATTAATTCCGGGATTACGCCACCATAAACCCGAAACTAAACTCTACTGATTATAGATGTATACTTATACTCAACCCATAAAGTGAATAAGCGTCCATTGATATAATCACTACATACGGATTAACCCTCCATAGACTGTCCATTCTGAGTGGGAAGTCTCCGTGAACCCGACTCAGAATATCTTATCATTATTTACCATTAACCCCCTTATGATCAATTAGTTCACATATCTGACTATTGATCAATTAGTCTAATATGAACTCCCGGGATCGATCACTTTCTTAAGGCTAACAAATAAGGGGACTGTCTCTCTACTTCCCGCAGGAAGGAATGGATTCCATGTCTGTGAAAATCAGAACTACTCACTCATCTGGAGATAGTGCCAATGAGAAGTGGCTTGGAACACATATTTAAGTGAACCGTAACTAACACATCAAACACTACCCCGGGACAAGCAGCACCCTGTGATCACCTCAGGATTAAGGTTGATCCATATATGATCATCTAATGATTTAATAAGATTCCTCGATTACGGAATTATATCGAGAAATTCAGATTAAAGCGGTCCAATCCTATATGAATGCCATCATATACAAATGCCCCACGTAGGTACCCTCTACCGACAGTCCGGATAAGACTATCACACCCTAAGGTGTTCTGGGCGCATTATTGGTGTTTTAATCAAGAGACCCTAAACTCTGATTAAGTTCACCACGGACTAATAGTTTAAGTATACCACCACTAACTCAATCCTCACGTGTAATCCATACACTGAGTTAAGTGGTTACATACAGATATACTTAGGGTTTGCAGCAGTGTATTTCTTTACAAGCACAAAGCAAATAATAAGGTGAGATAAGTTCTGTCATTCATTATTAAAAACAATTACACAAATTGTCTTTCGGGCACTACACCTAACAATCTCCCACTTGCACGAAATGACAAGCAACGATTGTTTTTAGAGCACACCCTTTCTCATCTTATTCACAACACTCCCCCACTTGCTCTAAAAACAGATGAGACATATACATCAATGCCGTACCCTCCAAGCACTCGACTTGGTACACTGATTAGTTAGGTTGTCGACTCGAGACGATCTTTAGGATTGAAACGTTGTCGGTCCTTCCAATCGGGGTACTCTCTCTCAATATGCTTTTGACTTCTTGTGACCGAGAAGATCCTTCTAAGCTATCTCTTCACTGTTTTCACGATGAAGTGATATCGGCTTATCAGACATGGAATTACTCCCAGACCAAAAAGGAAATTCTAAGCACTATGAGTAAACACTGAGCCCGAGATCAACTTAATGATCATCCTTAATCTGACTACAAGTCAGAATCAGTGTAGTCAACCATGTTCAAGTTTGCAAATGAATATAGAAGCATATGATTCCTCTTTCTCTAAAGATACTTGAGGACGTACTAAACCGCTACTTATTGCTCGAATCCAAGATTCAATTGCAATTGACTCGTGTTAAGCTGACTTGCCCTTATCCCAGAGAGACTCTATCCCATTTTCTCTTTATCCGAAGATTTGGAGAATCATTCCTGAGAGGTAGGGTAGGACTACTCTCGTTGAATGTTGCATCCGTATGTGCAGATTAATCTTGGTGTGTCAGTTTCTGACTTCAGATAACACACTCATGATGTTTCCAACTGTTTCAGTGTTACCTTTCACGAACACTAATACTACTATTTTACCAATACTGATACCCAGTCTACAAAAGACTCATCAATATTCTAGTCAAGTCCACATATTTTAAAACATGCGACTTTTAATGACCGAGAGGGTCTCTTACATCCACAAAGGACATAAGTCCCGGCAGTCAACCTGCCATTTGTTCTAACCAAGACCAATCTGTTCCGAATGAATCCAGACTCCGTTTTACGGCAAGAAAGTCTTAGGGAATCACCCCTATTTTCTGCTTTCTAACGAAATCTAGCAAGACTGAGTGGTGAGAGAGTTCTAGGTCTGGTTAACTCTCTACTTTTTAGGGAATCACCCCTAGACCACTCAACTTTGCGCTGAAAATTTAAACTTTCCTATTCATTCGTCTCTTTTCCGTGTAGATCCAATTGCTCCCACTGGGCTTGAGACACTCAGGTGGTTCTACAAGAGGCTGAACAGAACTGGAGTATCAAAACTCCATTTACAGGGTTAAGGCTTTCAAACGAACTTCTACGATCAGAATCCTATATAGCCCACCAAGAGCCACATGTTATCAATCACCCCAGCAGACTGTAAAGTCCACAAAACCACAATGGGTCAACGGTTAAACCATACTCCCACTGCGTTTTGGGTGGATTGACATTCTGATCTAGTAGTATTTATCAGTGTACTCACCAACATCCGATGTGGCCTGACTAAATCAGATAGTAACTTCCTAGAGTAACCGTACTCCAAGGTCTAAAGTTGTTATGTATGGATTCTTTCAGAAAAGGGTGTGACAGTCCAACCGTCACTTTCTGATCTCAAGAATCTTATAACCAACCTTCACTCGTCACATTAAGATATTTAATGAATAGTTATATTCTGTGCGTGTGTGCAAAATCTCCAGTCCTACCTTCAAGCATTAAATGCTAAATGCCTACATTTACGGAAGTGGTGTGAACCAAATTCACTCCTTATCCATAAATTCACTAGCATCTACTAGGTAGACTTCCCGGTTTACATAATAATGTTAACCGTTATTTTGAAACCAATTATCTTAATCGAGTTTAGCAGTGTATTATAGCACATCAATAACTATATAGGGCAAGTCTATGGTTTCTTCCTCAGTGAGAAACATTCCACTAGGAGGCAGGCCGAGCATCAGTCCCAAGACTATGCGATGGCCTATTTCTGAGCATGGAATACTCTATTCTCTGCTGAAATCAGAGACTCCTCCTCGTATTCTTTCAATAAACTAAACCGTGTTTCGAGTAGTTATCAGACAAAATGTCACCACTCAAAATCTCCCGCTAGCTTATATATCTCATTAGACCCCGAAGGTCATTATGAACAAGCTATGTTACCTCTTCAAATCTATTACCCTCTCCCGATTGAAAGAAAACTTAGTCATTGTTCCTTTGAGATAGTGTTCCCAGACTGGGAGATAGGAATCACCCTTAGCCAGTCGTCAGGTCTTGTCTCTAGTATATATGCACTAATTAATAGATATTGAAGGGTCGTTTATCTTAATACGGAAACCATTTGCCTATAATAGTTTAAGACGTGTTACATATACATTTTCAGCATTTCTTAGTGGTTCTGACTTTATCAAACAAAAGTCCGAGTCTCGGATTCGTACTACAAATGTCATTTTCACTTTCTATGAGGTAACAATATTTCCAGTTGAAAGTGAATCCATTTGTTTCAACGAATCTGTAAACAGAAAAATAAATTTTTCTGTGAAATTCAAGGATAGAATCCGAAATTCATTTCCTTATATTACTCCCACTATTGTAGCTGAAATTACTGCCCGTTGTTACTCTATTAATCGTTAATGCACAGCTTCCTTGTTCTTCCAAAGAACTAAGCTACCGAGTCAAGTTACTCGGTTAAGAAAGTCGCTAAGGATTCATTGGTTAGTGATCCGAAATCACTTTCCTTATCCTATACTTTCTTTAATTAATGTTTCGGTTTAGCCTCAAAACTTCAGTTAAGATGATTAACACTTATAGACATTCTTTCCCATTCTTAACATTCCTTAAAAGGAAATAGTCTTGAACTAGCAGTTCGTATGAGTAGACACTACTCGTGAACTGTGGGATGTCTAATGAAAGCGTTACCCAGTGGGACTAACTTTCTAAATTAGAAAAACATAAGACAAAAGCTCCCACTAGTTTATCGGTTCCAAATACCGTCTAACTAGCGACACTTTAATTTATGATTCTCCAATTTTTCTATTAGAAAATTTCTTGTGTAGACACTACACCATTAAAATTCACTAGAAGAATTTTATCGTCCCAATCATCTTTCAAACTAACTACAGTCGTCTCTCGTTCAACACGATTGACAACAGTGACATACTTATTTACGTCACTTAAGTCTTGAAGGCTCCAGAGAAATTTCTCTTCCGAAAAATTAATCGCATGTAAGATCAATAAGTACAGCGTTCTAGTTACTTACCACTTTTTAACGAAGTCATTACTAGTCAATTTTACACTAGCAGTCTAGCACCCTAGAGAGATATATAAATAGTTGTAAATAAAATTGACAGAAGGTAAATCCAAATCATACACTACTAATAAATTTTAGGAACATAAACTAAGTACTTATAGTCTATCCTACCGTTCCAAGGATTTAATCTAACGCCTCAATGCCGCCTTAGGGTAGGTCAAAGAGGTTTTGATTAATATTGAAGATCAGATTGAGAATCGAACATCTCATTTGTGATCGTCAATCACCTTTCCGTTTTCAGCCAAGGTACTACCAAAAATACCCTTTATGAGTGTGACCTACTATCTCAGATTTTTAGGTAGACTCCGAGTGTGCCGCCTTAGGGTCGGTCAGTGACCCGACGAGTACCCAAAATCCTATCCTTTCGGAGACCAAGCCTTGAATTTTGATAGCGGTGAAGGCCTTCCTTAGGGGGCCGAAATCAAAGCCGGCACGAGGCGTCACCATTCTCTCACGTTGCTTGTGTCAACGGTAGAGGCCATGGGGTCGGCTGTCGCCTCTCCCGCTCCCACTCAATATTTTGAAAAAAGTGGTGGGTTTACTGATCACGCTTTTGGACTTGATGTTACGCTCTTCGGATGGCTCAGTATTGCCAGACCCCCGTGCAAACGCCACACGTGGAGGGTGAAGTCGATTGAGCCGTAGCTACTGTTGACCACCCAACCATGGTTAAACCACTTTCGAACCTGTTTGCCCGTGATTATCCAATCCTTAAACATCAAACATTCACGTAGACACTACGGAACAAAAACGTAATCTCTTCTTAGGTAAGGTGGAATTCACCGAGAATCCAACACCTTAACCACGAGGTTTCGGGATTTTACTCCTTATGCTTTCGCAGAGTGGGATTCACCGAGAATCCATGACCCAACCTCGACGATTGAAAAAACCCGTGTTCCTCGGTTTTTACCCTAATTAGTTTCTAATTAATATCAAACAATTAATTAAAACTAATCGTGTGTTTTATACATGCCTAACTAATTCCTCGAATTAATTTCTACATGTATGCTTATGGAGTGGAATTCATGATATGATGCATGTCATGGCAATTTTCCGGTTCTACTCATACAATCTACACATGTATACTAGTGCGGAAAATAAACACCGAGATGGACCGTTGGCACCCCCGTATCTAACCTATTAGAAAAAGAAAAAAAAAACCAAACCCTAACTAGGGTTTACTTCTTTCTAACATAATCTGCAGCTGTTCAAAATCTTTGACGATCGGCTAACCAAACGAACTCGGATCGCAACGAAAATCTCCAGATCTGTTCTTGATTCCTCGGGCTTCAAGATGGACGGTTGGATCGGAGGTTTGACATGTCAATTTTCTCCAGTGAGCCGCCCAACTTGCTGCTGAATCTGACTTTTACAGCAGCGCATCAATGATTTCCCGAGGCTGATCGGGAATCGAGATGAATCTCGATCGACCTGAAATTTTTATGCCACGTCCAGAGCTCCATATTTATCGATCTGACCGGTTGGATTTGCGTTTCAACGGTCTAAACTCTCCCAGAAATTCGAGGAAGTTACAGCTAGGGTTTCTGTGAATCCTGCGTTTTGCTGTTACAGCAGCCACTTCATTGCAACGAACGGATATTGAGACGGACTCTGATCGACGCCAAATTTTGTGGGATTGTTCATCAACTTCCAATCTTGATTCTGACCGGAGGGATCTTCGTTTTAACGGCTCAAACAACAGAAAAAACGAAAAGACTAAACAGCTAGTGTACAGGTCTATTTTCTGGAAATTAAACTTGCAATAAAAAATAAATTACATAATTTCCTATACTCATGTAAATGAAATTTTCATCGTTTATATGAGTTTACAATAGATATAACGGGTAAACAGTGCCAACCCCCAATCCATCTCTTCAACCATAACAATTTATCACTATCAATGCATAAAACAATAAATAAGATTTACCTACATGCAATTCCACTCATTTAAGTCGTTTAATTACGATTATGACTATATAAATCGTGGAACCTGGCTCTCCTACCACATAAAGGATGCAGGTTCTTAGATCTAAACGAGTTAGATCTATGCACAACGGATGGATCACGACTTATATGACACAATTCATAATTAAAGGACGTAAACAACTACAAGGGGGTTTAAGATCATGTTACCAATAACGGGAAGAGAAGCCTTGATCTTCCGATGTGTTCTCCAAACGGCGGTTGGTGGACACCCTTCTTGATACACGAACCTCCTTGATATGCAACACCAAGAAAAACTCAGTTTTTCTTCTTCCAAAAACCCTAGGCAAGAAAAACTAATTTTCCTCTCCCTTTTTATCATAGTGGTCGAAATTTGCCTTGCAATTTCCCTTGGAATAACTCTCCTTTTATAGGAGAGTAAATCCTTGGCCTCCAAGTATTAATTAATTAAATAAATAATTAATTAAACAAAATAAAAGGATATTTTCCTTAATGACTAATTGTGACATGTATTGACCAATAGGAAATCAAATAACAAGTCATCCAACCAATCATATAACAAGAATATCTTTTATTTTCCACATCACAAAAATTAATTCTTGTGATAAATAATGAATATGAGGCGCCACTTTTAGGGTATAAAAAGCCCACATAAAATGTCTTTTATGTGCATTATTTAGCCCAACTAAATAATATCCATGCATATCAATTAATTGACCCAGCCAATTAATTATTTCTGAGGCCCAAATAACAAGAATATTAGTCCGAATTACAGAAGCCACATCGGGGACCATGGACCTATAACCAGTAGCTCCAATAATTAATTATTAATCAAACAGAATAAGTACATTAATTATTAATTCCAGGATTACGCCACCATAAACCAGAAACTGAACTCTACTGATTATAGATGTATACTTATACTCAACCCATAGAGTGAATAAGCGTCCATTGATATAATCACTACATACGGATTAACCCTCCATAGACTGTCCATTCTGAGTGGGAAGTCTCCGTGAACCCGACTCAGAATATCTTATCCTTATTTACCATTAACCCCCTTATGATCAATTAGTTCACATATCTGACTAGTGATCAATTAGTCTAATATGAACTCCCGGGATCGATCACTTTCTTAGGGCTAACAAATAAGGGGACGGTCTCTCTACTTCCCGCAGGAAGGAATGGATTCCATGTCTGTGAAAATCAGAACTACTCACTCATCTGGAGATAGTGCCAATGAGAAGTGGCTTGGAACACATATTTAAGTGAACCGTAACTAACACATCAAACACTACTCCGGGACAAGCAGCACCCTGTGATCACCTCAGGATTAAGGTTGATTCATATATGATCATCTAATGATTTAATAAGATTCCTCGATTACGGAATTATATCGAGAAATTCAGATTAAATCGGTCCAGTCCTATATGAATGCCATCATATACAAATGCCCCACGTAGGTACCCTCTACCGACAGTCCGGATAAGACTATCAATTTTGAGTAAACTCTACTATAATTTTATATACAAAAAGTTGTAAACCCCGATTTTGAGTAAACTCTACTACAATTATGTACAAAAAAGTGGTAAACCCATGTTTTGTGTAAACTCTACTACAGTTATATACAAAAATTTGTAAACCCATGTTTTCAGTAAACTCTACTACAATTAAATACAAAAAGTTGTAATCCCCTATTTTGATTAAACTCTAATACAATTATATACAAAAAGTTGTAAACCCCCGTTTTTAATAAATTCTAATACAATTATATACATGGGTTTACAATTATATACAAAAACTTGTAAAACCCGTTTTGAGTAAACTCTACTACAATTATATACAAAAAGTTGTAAACCCTCGTTTAGAATAACTCTAGTATACAATTATATACAAAAAGTTGTACACCCCTGTTTTGAGTAACTCTATGACAATTATATCCAAAAAGTTGTAAACCCCCGTTTTGAGTACAATACAATTATATACAAAAAGTTGTAAACCCTTTTTTTGAGTAAACTCTACTATAATTTTATATACAAAAATTTGTAAAACCCCATTTTGAGTAAACTCTACAATAATTTTTTATGCAAGAATTTTTAAACCCCGTTTTGAGTAAACTCATCTTCAATTATATAAAAAAGTTGTAAACCCCCGTTTTGAGTAAACTCTACTATACAGTTATATACAAATAGTTATAAACCCCTGTTTTGAGTAAACTTTACTACAATTATGTACAAAAATTAGTAAACCCCCTGTTAGGAACACTTTGTTATGTTTTGATGATGGCCATACTAGCTATTATAGCAAGCCTGAAATAAGTTAGAATTTCTCTTTATAAGTTTTACTTAGGGTCTGACATGTTGTATAAGTTGAGTCAGACAAGTATTGTACTAGTTGGTAGAAAGGAAAAGTAAAAACAGATTTTCGGCAGAGTGAAGCCAGCCAAGTATCAACAGACAGAGAAGCAATGAAGACATATGGTCTGACTTATAACCAAGGAGGTCCGTAATGACCTAGGATAAGTCTAAGTTATGTTTCAAGTGATGAAACTTAATGTTTAAATATGTTGTTCCCTGATCTCCCACTAATCAAGGATCAGTGTAGTACAAGGATTCTCCTTTGAACGTGAAGATGAAGGAAACAATGAATCGGCAAAGTAAACTGACTTTCGGCTGAGTAAAGATAAAGCAGCAAAGAAATCTAAGCGGCAAAGTCAGATGGGTCACTTAACCATTCAAAAAATGGCTGAGTAAACCTTACTCGATCAGATTATTGAAATATGAAGAAGATACAGAAGATCAAGCATTAAATGCACAATTAATAGAGGATCAATCAAGGACGGATTTTCTAGTAAACGTTTGAAGAAAAACCCGATAACTAAAATCAAGGAGAATATAATTAACGTGGAATCAAGAATAAAATCAAGGTTTATTCCCCTAATTATTATAGCCAACGGACAGAAATTCAAATCAAGAATAATCAAGGCTATAAAGAGAAGGCACTGACAGAAAAAGAGGAAGACAAGAGAACGATCATAAATCTGAGCAGAAACTCTGTCAAAGTGAAAAATCTTCTATCTGTGCTAAAAATAAATATCCAGTGATCAACTCAAATCTAAGAGCTACAAATCAAACATCAAGCATTGAGATTGATCAACAAGTTGGTGAATTCAATTCACATAAATCAAGAAACTGAATCAGAGCCATCTGAGAGGGAGTTCTGTTTGTGATAGCTGCTGAAGGATTTGATCCCAAGGAGCAGTGAAAAATACTGAGTCACTGAAGCTGTTGTAGCAGTCAAGGAGTGATAGTCTTGTAGATTGTGAAGCTTGGGAAGTGAAGGACAATCGTACTATTGTATCTGTGAAAACAATAGTGAATTCCTCTAATCATCACAGGAGAAGAGTGGATTAAGGGATTACACCACCCTGAACCACTATAAGCCTTGTGTCAATTTACTTTCTGTAATTTACCTTACTGCATTCATTTAATTGCTTATATTATATCATATATTATTGATTGCTTAAACTACTTTGAAATAATCTAGTAAGAAGGGACTTATCCGCTGCCCAAAAGCTTTTAATTACAAGAAAAGTTTTTGAAACTCCACTATAGTTATTCACCCCTTTGACTATAGTTTTACCCTTCTCTGGGACCAACACCCCTGTTTTGATTAACTCTACTATACAATTGTATACAAAAAGTTGTACACCCCCATTTTGAGTAAACTTTACTATAATTGTTTACAAAAAGGTGTAAACCCTGGTTTTGAGTAAACACTATTACAATTAGATACAAAAAGTCGTAAACGCCCGTTTTGAGTAAACTCTACTCTACAATTATATACAAAAAGTTATAAACCCCTATTTTGAGTAAATTCTACTACAATTATATACAAAAATATGTAAACCCCAATTTTGAATACTATACAATTATATACAAAAAGTTGTAAACCCTCGTTTTCAGTAAACTCTACTATAATTTTGTATAACAAAGTTGTATACAACCGTTTTGAGTAAACTCTACTATAATTTTATGTACAAAAATTTTTAAACCCCCGTTTTGAGTAAACTCTACTACAATTATGTACAAAAAGTTGTAAACCCTCGTTTTGAGTAACTCTAATATACAATTGGATACAAAAAGTTGAAAACCCCCATTTTTAGTAAAGTCTACAATATTTTTATATACAAAAAGTTGTAAACCCCAATATTGAGTAAAACTCTACAACAATTATATACAAAAATTTGTAAACCCCCATTTTAAGTAAAGTGTACTACAATTACAGACAAAAAGTTGTAAACCCTCAATTTGAGTAAACTCTACTACAATTATATACAACGGTTGTAAATCCCCCGTTCTGAGTACACTCTACTAAAATGATATACAAAAAGTTGTAAACCCCCCGTTTTGAGTAAATTCTAATACAATTATAACAGGGGTTTACAACTATGTGCCAAAAGAGGTAAACCATAGTTTTGAGTAAACTCTACTACAATTATATACAAAAGTTCTAAACGCTCGTTTTGAGTAAAATCTACTATACAATTTTATACAAAAATTTGTAAACGCCCGTTTTGAGTAAACTCTACTACAATTATATACAAAAAGTTGTATACCCCCGTTTTGTGTACTATACAATTATATACAAAAAGTTGTTAACCCCGTTTCGAGTACTATACAATTATATACAAAAAGTTGTAAACCCCATTTTGTGTAAACTCTGTAAACCTCTTTTTGAGTAAACTCTACTATAATTTTTATTCAAAAATTTACAAACCCCCGTATTAAGTAAATCCTATACAACTTTTTGTATATAATTTTATATATAATGGTAAACCAAAGATTTGAGTAAACACTGCTACAATTATATACAAAAGGTCGTAAATCCCCGTATTGAGTAAACTATACTATACAATTACATACAAAAAGTTGTAAACCTCGATTTGAGTAAACTCTACTACAATTATATACAAAAGTAGTAAACCCCCGTTTTGAGTAAACACTACTAAACAATTGTATACAAAATGTTGTAATCCCCCGTTTTGAGTAATTCTACAACAATTACATACAAAAAGTTGTAAACATGGTTTTGAGTAAACTCTACTATACAATTATATACAAAAGGTTGTAAACCACCGTGCAGAGTAAACTCTACTATAAAATTATATACAAAACGTTGTAAACCCCAATTTTGAGTAAACTCTACTATATTTTTGTATACAAAAAGTTGTAAACCCCGATTTTTAGTAAACTCTACTACAATTATGTACAAAAAAGTTGTAAACCCATGTTTTGTGTAAACTCTAGTACAGTTATATACAAAAATTTGTAAACCCATGTTTTGTGTAAACTCTACTACAATTAAATACAAAAAGTTGTAATCCCCCATTTTGATTAAACTCTAATACAATTATATACAAAAAGTTGCAAACCCCCCGTTTTTAATTAATTCTAATACAATTATATACTTGGGTTTACAATTATATACAAAAAGTTGTAAAACCCGTTTTGAGTAAACTCTACTACAATTATATACAAAAAAGTTGTAAACCCTCGTTTAGAGTAAACTCTAGTATACAATAATATACAAAAAGTTGTACACCCCTATTTTGAGTAACTCTATGACAATTATATCCAAAAAGTTGTAAACCCCCGTTTTGAGTACAATACAATTATATACAAAAAGTTGTAAACCCTTTTTTGAGTAAACTCTACTATAATTTTATATACAAAAAGGTGTAAACCCCGTTTTGAGTAAACACTACAATAATTTTATATGAAAGAATTTTTAAACCCTATTTTGAGTAAACTCATCTTCAATTATATAAAAAGGTTGTAAACCCCCGTTTTGAGTAAACTCTACTATACAGTTATATACAAATAGTTATAAACCCCTGTTTTGAGTAAACTTTACTTCAATTATGTACAAGAATTAGTAAACCCCATGTTAGGAACACTTTGTTATGTTTTGATGATGGCCATACTAGCTATTATAGCAAGCCTGAAATAAGTTAGAATTTCTCTTTATAAGTTTTACTTAGGGTCTGACATGTTGTATAAGTTGAGTCAGACAAGTATTGTACTAGTTGGTAGAAAGGAAAAGTAAAAACAGATTTTCGGCAGAGTGAACCCAGCCAAGTATCAACAGACAGAGAAGCAATGAAGACATAGTGTCTGACTTATAACCAAGGAAGTCTGTAATGACCTTGGATAAGTCTAAGTTATGTTTCAAGTGATGAAACTTAATGTTTAAATACGGTGTACCCTGATCTCCCACTAATCAAGGATCAGTGAAGTACAAGGATTCTCCTTTGAACGTGAATATGAAGGAAACAGTGAATTGGCAAAGAAAACTGACTTTCGGCTGAGTAAAGATAAAGCAGCAAAGAAATCTAAGCGGCAAAGTCAGATGGGTCACTTAACCATTCGAAAAACGGCTGAGTAAACCTTACTCGATCAGATTATTGAAATATGAAGAAGATACAGAAGATCAAACATTAAATTCATAATTAATAGAGGATCAATCAAGGACGGATTTTCTAGTAAACGTTTGAAGAAAAACCCGATCACTAAAATCAAGGAGAATATAATTAAGGGGGAATCAAGAATAAAATCAAGGTTTATTTCCCTCATTAATATAGCCAACGGACGGAAATTCAAATCAAGAATAATCAAGGCTATAAATAGAAGGCACTGACAGAAAAAGAGGAAGACAAGAGAACGATCATAAATCTGAGCAGAAACTCTGTCAAAGTGAAAAATCTTCTATCTGTGCTAAAAATAAATATCCAGTGATCAACTCAAAACTAAGAGCTACAAATCAAACATCAAGCATTGAGATTGATCAACAAGTTGGTGAATTCAATTCACATAAATCAAGAAACTGAATCAGAGCCATCTGAGAGGGAGTTCTGTTTGTGATAGCTGCTGAAGGATTTGATCCCAAGGAGCAGTGAAAAAGACTGAGTCACTGAAGCTGTTGCAGTCAAGGAGTGATAGTCTTGTAGATTGTGAAGCTTGGGAAGTGAAGGACAATCGTACTATTGTATCTGTGAAAACAATAGTGAATTCCTCTAATCATCACAGGAGAAGAGTGGATTAAGGGAATACACCACCCTGAACCACTATAAGCCTTGTGTCAATTTACTTTCTGTAATTTACCTTACTGCATTCATTTAATTGCTTATATTATATCATATATTATTGATTGCTTAAACTATTTTGAAATAATCTAGTAAGAAAGGACTTATCCGCTGCCCAAAAGCTTTTCATTACAAGAAAAGTTTTTGAAACTCCACTATAATCATTCACCCCCTGACTATAGTTTTACCCTTCCTTGGGACCAACACCCCCGTTTTGATTAACTCTACTTTACAATTGTATACAAAAAGTTGTACACCCCCATTTTGAGTAAACTTTACTATAATTGTTTACAAAAAGGTGTAAACCCTGGTTTTGAGTAAACACTACTACAATTATATTCAAAAAGTCGTAAACGCCCGTTTTGAGTAAACTCTACTTTACAATTATATACAAAAAGTTATAAACCCCTATTTTGAGTAAACTCTACTACAATTATATACAAAAATATGTAAACCCAAATTTTGAATACTATACAATTATATACAAAAAGTTGTAAACCCGGATAAAACTTTCACACCTATAGGTGTGAAATCTGGCAAATGGATGTCAAGACACCTAATGATGCGCCCAGAACACTTTAGGTGTGAAAGTCTTATCCGGACTGTCGGTAATAGGGTACCTAATAGGGCATTTATATATGATAATAATCATATAGGGCTGGACAGATTTGATTTGAGTTCTCGATATAATTCTGTAATCGAGAAGTCTTATCGAATCACAAGATGATCATATATGGATTAATCTTAATCCTGAGGTGATCACAGTCGACTGCTTAGACTAGGGTAGAGTTTGATGTGTTAGTAAGGATCACTTCACAGTATGTGGTCCAACACTTCTCGTTGGCTCTATTCTGGGATGAGTGAGTAGTCTGTGCTATCACAGATATGGAATCCATTCCTTCCCTCTGGAAGTAGACAGACAGTTCCCTTATTAGTTAACCCTAGAAACTGATCGATCGGCCGAGTTCATATCATATTGGTTATGAACTAATTGATCACTAGGGGGTTAATGGTAAATAAGGATAATATGTTTCGAGAAGGGTTTACGGAAATATCCCGACTCGAAGTGAACAGTCTATGGAGGATTTATCCGTATGTAATGATTATATCAGTGGACGATTTCGACTCATAAATTGAGTGTAAGTTATCTATATTCGATAGAGTTCACTTTCGGGTTTATGGTGGTGTAATCCCGGAGTTAATAGGTTGGATATAATTATTCTGTCTGATGAATATTTGTATTTGATTTAGTGTAGCTACTAAATATGGGTCCATTGTCCCCGACGTGGCTCCTAAAATAGCATGTAGGTTTCTCGTCGTTGCACGTCAATTATAATTAAATAGTGGATTGGGCTATTTAATTGATATGTGGATTAATTTTTTAGTTGGACTAGATAATTAAAATACATGGAAAAGATATTTTTCGTGGACTCGGCCCAATGTGTGTCAAAATACGTGTGGACCTATTTATTTAATAGGGTGGGGCGCATATTACTAATTAATTATCAAGAATTTAGTTTTCTTGGATAATTATTTAATGTGTGATTTATCTTTTATTTGTCAATTGATAATTCATGGAATATTAGATAATAATATGATTTATCCTAATTTGTTTGGGATAATTATTTTATTTATCTTTTATTTGGAAAAAGGATTAATGTAATAATTATCTCTTAATTATTAAATCCTTGGAGGACAAGGATTACTCTCCTATATAAAGAGAGTTCTCCCAAGTCTTTTGACACAAATTATCATGCCTATTTCATAAGAATATAGCTTGGAATTTTCGGCTGTAGTTCTTTGGGTTTCGAGTTGGAATAATCTTCGGGATTATTCCGGTAGCATATCAAGGAGGTCCGGCGGTGGGAAACACCATCCACTTGGTGTTGCTGGGAGACACACGTTGGAAGGCTGTGGTTGCTCAATACACGTGTTCTTGGAGCCTTTTTGTTCTTGGAGTTAAGCACCATAAAAAGGTAGGCTCCTAAACCCCCTTGTAGGTTTAGATCTTAAATTTATGTTCTTTGTTTCGTTTAGATCTAGATCTGATGCATTCCGCTGCGTAATCGGGTCAATCTATGATTGATCCGACGATATTACATCTAACAAATATTACATACAAAAACATGTAAACCCCTGTTTTGAGTAAACTCTACAATGAAATTATATACAAAAAGTTGTATACCCCCGTATTGTGTAATACTACAATAATTATATACAAAAGTTGCAAAACACAGTTTTGAGTAAACTCTACTATACAAATATATACAAAAAGTTGTAAACCCCCGTTTTGAGTAAACTCTACTACAATTATAAACAAAAAGTTGTAAACCCCCGTTTTGAGTAAACTCTACTATAATTTTACATACAAAAAGTTGTAAACCCACGTTTTGAGTAAACTCTACTACAATTATGTACAAAAAGTTGTAAACCCCTGTTTTGAGTATACCCTATAATACAATGATATACTAAAAGTTGTAAACCCTTATTTTGAGCAAACTCTACTACAATTATATAGAAAAAGTTGTAAACCCCCATTTCGAGAAAACTCTACTATAATTTTATATCCAAAAAGTAGTAAACCCCCGTTTTGAGTATACTCTACTATACAATTATATACAAAAATTTGTAAACCCTCGTTTTGAGTAAACTCTACTACAATTATATACAAAAAGTTGTAAACCACCATTTTGAGTAAACTCTATTACAATTATATACAGAAAGTTGTAAACCACCGTTTTGAGTAAACTCTAATACAATTATATACAAAAAGTTGTAAACCTCCGTTTTTAATAAACACTATTACAATTATATACAAAAAGTGCAAAACCCCCATTTTGAGTAAACTCTACTACAATTCTATATACAAAAAGTCGTAAACCCCCGTTTTGAGCAAACTCTACTACAAAAATATACAAAAAACGGTAAAGCCCCGTTTTGAGTAAACTCTAATATAATTATATACAAAAAGTTGTAAACCCCCATTTTGAGTAAACTCTAGTACAATTATGTACAAAAGATTGTAAACCCCAGTTTTGAGCAAACTCTACTACAACGATACCATCATTCGTTCTATTTATGAATATTATTTAATTAATTAGGAGTTGGTTTTATTTTATATTGGATTTTCAGCACTTTATTTATTTATTTTTTTATTAGCCAATAGGAACATTTCGTTTCTGGCCAATAGGAGGTAGGGGCATTTTATTAGTGGGAACTTCTCCCATATTGTTTTTTCATTGTTAGTTCTTTTGGTTGTAAGCCTATATAAGGCAAACACTAGCTTTCCATTCAGCAGACAATTATTATATGAGAAAATCAAATTATTGAGTTTTACTCAACCAAGTCGTGAGGCTTGAATATCACTTGCGAGTGAGAATTTTCTTTGTCGTAGAAAGTTCACCCCTTTGAGGATTTACCAGAATTATGAGCGATTGTTGGGCGTTCTCTGCCTACGATTTAGTTGGAATACTAGGTCTAGGATCATTAGCTCGTCATTGTTCCCCTTAGTTACTTCCTGGGCAAAACATCAGATTTGTTTCCAACCGGAATCATTAGGATTTTCAGAATTTTTTTACAATCCGAAAAACAATAAATCATGAATATTTAAATTAATCCTCCCACTAGTTCATCTTTTCCCAATACCGTCTAACTAGTGTCACTTATTCACGACTTTCCAATTTCACGGATTTATAAAATCTTTGTGTAGACACTACAAATTTAAAATTCACCATGAATTTTATAATCCTAATACATTAGGACTTATGAATTTTCCATGAAATCAAAAAACAATAAATCACAAATTTAAAGCTCCTACTAGTTTATCGGTTCCAAATACCGTCTAACTAGTGACACTATATTCACGATCTTCCAATTTATCGATTATAAAATTCATCAATGAATTTAATAGTCCTAATATTGTCATGATAAAATTTAAGGATCGAAGAATTTTATCTCAATAATTTGAAAACAATAAATCTTGAAAAGCTACCAACTTATCGATATTAAACCCTGGCTGAGTTTTAACCGAGTTCACTGAACGGTGTCGGGATTGGCTAAGCCGACCCGTCCTCTTCGTTGGTTCATATACGACGCTAACGTCGCACGTGTGCGGGTGCTGGGTTGAAAATCGGGCTAAGGTTGCCCCATTGAGCCTCAGCTCGCCGGGATAGCTTGAGCCTTGCCGGACCCCCGTGGCTACCCCGCACTTGGACGGACAAGTCGAGTCGGGCCGAAGCCCTGTTGACCGCCCGAACCAATTTTCGAACCTTTTGCTCAGTTGGTGTCCAACTTTTCCGGATTTTCCATTTTTTTTAATTATTAAAATTCTAAATTTATGTAGACACTACATAACCTAAACCCCGTAGGATTTATGATCCCAAATTAAGTTTATCATGTGAATTTTATATCCGGATAAAATTCCATTCGTTTTAATTAATTTAATTAATTACCTAAATTAATCTAAATTAATTTTGTTTCATACATGCCTTATTAATATCACGATTAATTATCTACATGTATGCATATGCTAGGAGTGGAATTCATGAATATGATGCATGTCATAGCATTGTTATCTCACATAAATTATCAAACATGAAAATAAATGTGTAAAAGTAAACCACTAGATGGACCGTTGGTACCCCCGTATCTAACCTATTTATACTAGGAAAAGCAAAAAAAAATTAAATCGTCAACTTCAACTTTGATCTTTGATTTGATGAATATTGATGCCTTCGATTTCCTTTTGATGACTTCTCGTACAACATCCGTTTTTTTTTCTTACGCTGATGTCAGCACATCAGCACTTCAATTCACCAGTCAGCGGCCTCCCAATTTGTTGTAGAACATCCAATATTCGGAGCAATTGTACGAGGGAAAAAAAATATCTTCCTATATCAACTCAAATTTGATCTAATAATTTCCAACAAAAATTACAACAAATTCCTATACCCGGAAAAACGGGTTTACAATAGATCTAACGGTAAACAAGTACCAACCCCAATCCATCTCTTCAACCACAACATTCAATAAAATAAAGGATGCAACCTAATATGCAATTCCACTCCTAAATTAATTAATTATGCTCTCGATATCGTAAAATTTTAACATTGTCTCTGATACCACATGCTAGAAGTAATAGAACCGATCGAGACACTCGATCTTCGCACAGCGGAAGCTAATGCGATTTACGATATGAGACATAACTAATTAACCCTATGAGAAGGTTGAAGATTTACCTAAACCGGAGAGAGATGATAAAATCGACCACGGGAGAAGCAGTAGTCTTCCGGATTGTATCTCTAAGCGACGACTGGTGGAAGTCGATCCTTGCCGTAGAACTTCCATGAATATGCACAAGAAAAACCCTAGGTTTTTCTTCTCTAAATGACTAAGGCAAGAAACTAATTTTTCTTCCTTTTGTTGTGGCGCATTTAATGAATGTTATTGTGCTAGGAGGAACTCTCTTTATATAGGAAAATAACTAGTCAAGAGAGTTATCCTTTTCACTCCACAAAAACCTATTACCATAAGGAAAAGATATTTTTGCGACAAAATAAGAGATAATTCCCAAAAAATCAATCTCTTAATTTTTTCCAAATTATCCAACAATTAGATAATTATTTAATTACACATATGACATAATCTAGAAAAATTTCTTTTCCTAATTTATCAACACATGTGGCGCCATATGTCATTAATTTTTAATAGAAAATGTCTTTTCTATTTTACATATTATTTATCAAATAAATAATATTGCATATTCATTAAATAGAACAACTATTTAATTTATTCTCGAGGTTCCATAAAACGAGAAAATACTCGCGTGATAGGAGCCAACCCGGGGACCATGGACCTATAACAAGTAGCTACAATAAATTAAATAAAATATTCATCGATCAAAATATTTCTACTTAATTCGTTAATTCCAGAATTACGCCACCATAAATCCGAAACTGAACTCTATCGATTATAGATATAACTTATTCTCAAAACGTCGAGTCGAGTCGATAAGTGTCCATTGATATAATCATTACATATAAACTAACCCTTCATAGACTATCCGTACTGAAGTAGGATTATTTCCGTAAACCTTCTTCACTACATCTTATCCTTATTTACCATTAACCCACTAGTGATCAATTAGTTCATAACCAATACGAACTCCCGAGATTGATCATTTTCTAGGATCAACAAATAAGGGGATTGTCTTTCTACTTCCCGCAGGAAGGAATGGATTCCATATCTGTGAGACACACACTTCTCACTCATTCCAGAATAGTGCCAATGTGAATTTGATTCGGACCGTGCCTCTTAGAGATCCTTAACGAACACATCAA
This sequence comes from Gentiana straminea, assembly GCA_036785695.1. Classification (NCBI taxonomy): domain Eukaryota; kingdom Viridiplantae; phylum Streptophyta; class Magnoliopsida; order Gentianales; family Gentianaceae; genus Gentiana; species Gentiana straminea. The sequence goes on along the minus strand of JAVUPR010000360.1, from coordinate 286,420 downwards.
ACCCTATCCTGAAACAAGTAAGAGTCTGTAATCACTTCAAGATTAAGGTCAATCCATCTATGATCATCTTGTGATTTAATAAGATTTCTCAATCACGGAATTATATGAGAAACTCAGATTAAATCGGTCTAGTCCTATATGACTCTCATCATATATAAATGCCCCCCTTAGATAACGAATATCGACGGTCTGGATAAGACGGTCACACCATAAAGTGTTCTGGACGCATTAATGGCGGTTTAATCAATAGACCGCATACTTTGATTAACTTCACCACAAAAAAAGGACTAACATTTCAAGTGTATCACCATAAACATAATCCTCATGTGTGACACACACTAAGTTATATGGCTACATATGATACGACTTGGGGTTTTCAGTAGTGTATTACTTACAAGCACAAAGCAAGTAATAAAATGAGAATAAATCTGTCATTTATTAATTTAAAAACAAATACTTAAATTGTCTTTCAGGCGCTACTTCCAACAGTAAACCCATGTTTTGAGTAAATTCTACAATAATTTTATATACCAAAAGTTGTAAACCTTCATTTTGAGTAAACCGTATATACCGAAAGTTGTACAAAAAGTGGTAAACACCCGTTTTGAGTAAACTCTACTACAATTATATGCAAAAAGGTTTAAACCACCATTTGAATAAATTCTACTACAATTATATACTAAAAAATATAACCCCCCCCTTTTGAGTTAAATCTAATATAATTTTATATTCAAAAAGTTGTAAACCCCAGTTTTGAGTAAACTATACTATACTATTATATTCAAAAAGTTGTAAACTCCCGTTTAGTAACTCTACTACAATTATATACAAAAAGTTGTAAACCCCCCATTTTGAGTAAACTCTACAACAAATATATACAAAAAGTTCTAAACCCTATTTTTGAGTTAACCAGACTACATTTATATACAAAGAGTTGTAAACCACCGTTTTGAGAAACACTACTACAATTATATTCAAAAAGTTGTAAAACCCCGTTTTGAGTAAACTCTAATACAATTATAAACAAAAAATCTTAAACACCCATTTAGGGTAAACTCTACTACTATTATATACAAAAACTTGTAAACCCCCGTTCTGAGTAAACTCTATTACAATTATATACTAAGAGTTGTAAACCATCATTTTAAGTAACACTACTACAATTATATTAAAAAGCTGTAAACCCCCATTTTGAGTAAACTCTAGTATGATTATATACAAAAAGTTGTAAACACCCATTTTGGGTAAATTCTACTACAATTATATACAAAAAGTTGTATACCCTCGTTTTGAGTAATCTCTACTACAATTTTAAATAGAAAAGGTTGTAAACCCCCGTATTGAGTAAACTCTACTATACAATTATAAGCAAAAAGTTGTAAACCCCCGTATTGAGTAAACTCTACTACAATTATATACAAAAAGATGTAAACACTTGTTTTGAGTAACTCTACTATAATTTTATATTCAAAAAGTTGTAAACCCCCGTTTTGAGTAAACCAAACTACAATTTTATACATTGAATTGTATACCATCGTTTTGAGTAACACTACTACAATTATATTCAAAAAGTTGTAAACCCACGTTTTGAGTAAACACTAATACAATTATATAGCAGAAAATGTAAACCCCCGTTTTGAGTGAACTTTACTACAATTATATACAAAAAGTTGTAAAATCCCATTTTGAGTAAACTCTACTATACAAATTATATACAAAAAGTTATAAACCCCCATTTTGAGTAAACTCTACTACAATTATATTCAAAAAGTTGTAAACCCCCGTTTTGAGTAACTCTAATACAATTATATACAAAAAGTTGTAAACCCCTATTTTGAGTAAACTCTACTACAATTATATACAAAAATTTGTAAACCCCTATTTTGAGTAACTCTACTAAATTTTATATACAAGAAGTTGTAAACCCCCGTATTGAGTAAACTGTACTATACAATTATATACAAAAAGTTGTAAACCCCCGTTTTCAGTAAACCCTAATAGAATTATATACAAAAATTTGTAAACCCCTATTTTGAGTTAACTCTATTACAATTATATACAAAGAGTTGTAAACCATCATTTTGAGTAACACTACTACAATTATATTAAAAAGTTGCAAACCCCAACTTCGAGTAAACTCTAATATGATTATACACAAAAAGTTGTAAACCCCCATTTTGAATAAACTCTAGAATAGAATATACAAAAAGTTGTAAACCCCGTTTTGAGTAAACTCTACTACATATATACAAAAAGTTGTAAACCCCTATTTTGAGTAAACTCTACTACAATTATATGCAAAAAATTGTTGATGGGAGTCAACTTTACTGTACTTTGGTGTGCAGTTTAACCCCTGTTTATTACTTTATTGACATGTTTTGGGTAGTTCTAGACATGTTTAAGAGTAATATCGAGAGTTATACGCACGGGGAGTTAAACTGTCACATCGATTGTAAACTCCACATTTTTAACGATATTTAGCTCTTTTCCGAGCGCTTTTGTCTTGCAGAATTTCGCGTGGTGTTTGTTTGTACATTTTATTGCAGGACTTAGGTGACTCAAGGACCCGGAAGGCAATGTTTTGGGTTGAGAAACATGGTTGTGGCACGAAGTTAGCATAAAAGTGAAGGAAAATCACGTTTGGAGTGAAATCAAGGAAAACTGGTGTTTGCTCTACCCAAACTGGCGTTTGAATCAAGCTCTGGCCAACTGGCGTTTGGATGGTTCAAACGGGCATTCATAAATTTGGCTTCAAATACTGGAAGTTAGAGTTTTAGATGGACGAGAGTTCAAATTACCCCCAAACGCACGTTTGGATGGGCTCAGCCCGAATCAAGAAAGCGCATACAGATCAGACGAGCGTTCAAGGAAATCCAGATGTTCGTTCATTGAAGAACAAGCCCTAATAATCAAGAATCAGATCTCCAGGCAGACGAGCGTCCACCTTGGAGCAAACACTCGTTTGGTCCCAAGAGCAGTATTCACCGTACCTGTCCATTAATCTTTACTTTGACACATATTAGAGGAGGTTTCTGGTCATGTCATCTTCAATAAAGTTGTGGGGAATTGAATGAGCTTTCCAATGCATCTTGAATTGTTCAAATTAGAGCTCTACACAAAAAGTTATTGGTGACTAAAGACAAGTCAAACAGGCCGAGTGGGTCGGCCCAACTAGGTCAAAGTCGCGATTTTTGCCTATTTAAGAGCATCTAAACCTAAGAAAACATATATTCTGATTTTTATTGGTCTGGACTGAGTTCAAAACCGGCTTAGGTGCTCAACCTAGCCACTTCAGCAGTTGTTATGACAGGTTGACATCTAAATAGTCGGATAAGAGCTCTGGACTAGGCTCCGTATTTCAATTTCTTAGTTTAGATTTTTGTATATAGAGTCGAATATGATATTCGATCGATAGCTTGGTGGAGATCATGCATGGGGTCATTGTATGAATTAAAGGTTGATATCTTTTGCTGATTTGGGATTCAAAAGTCTTGATCTACAATGTTTTGATCTTCATTATTGTGAGTTTCCTGATTTCGATTTGTTTTCTCTCAATATGGTTTTGATTGTGTAGATCAATAGTTTGATGAAATTCACTCTGGATAAAAGTCTTGATTCAGATCCTTGTTTATGCCGTGAAATAATAAAATCTTCGATCTTTTGTCTTGTTCATATACTCTTGGTCCCCTGATTTTAACACAAATTTTATATTCGACTCAATCTCTTCGTAGGATCGACCTTGGACTCTGAACGCACTACCTACGATCGACCCGGTTCACTGCCGGTTAGAAAGTGATTTTTGCCTAAGGTTTCGAGTTTTTATAAATTGTATTTGATCGAGCCGGATTGCGAAATCTCTTTACTTATCAAATTGGCGCCGTTGCCGGGGATAAGACCACCTTCACGTGTCTTTATGGCACCTTCGCATTCAAAAGAATGCCATTTGGGTTGTGTAATGTACCCGCGACATTCCAGCGATGCATGGTCGCCATTTTTGCTGATATGATAGAACGATTGATGGAAGTCTTTATGGATGACTTTAGGATTTTTTGTGACACTTTTGATGAGTGTTTGTCTAATATTGATAAGGTGCTTAAGCGTTTTGAAGAGACAAACCTAGTTCTAAATTTGGAGAAGTGTCATTTCATGGTCACTGTGGGAATCGTGCTAGGAAACAAAGTGTCGGGGAAGGGAATAGAGGTTGATAGAGCTAAGATAGAGGTAATAGCTAAGTTGCTTATGCCCACAAATCAGAAGACCCTGAGGTCATTCTTGGGTCATGCAGGTTTCTATCGTAGGTTCATCCCGGGTTTTTCCCAAATTGCTAGGCCTCTGACCCTTCAGTTGATGAAGGGAGCTCCCGGTGTTTTTGATGCAACATGTCTAGATGCCTTTAGAACTCTTAAAAAACTTCTTACTTCGGCTCCTATCTTAGTGGCACTTGATTAGTCCAAGGTGTTTGAAGTCATGTGCGGCTAGTGACTATGTTGTAGGAGTTGTCCTAGGTCGGAAGGTCGATAAGCTGTTTCGACCCATCTACTATGTGAGTCATACCCTGAATCCAGCTCAACACAAGTATGCTAGCACTGAGAAGGAACTTCTAGCCATGGTTTTTGCTTTCGATAAGTTCCGGTCATACTTAGTTGTGTCAAAAGTCATAGTCCATACAGACCATGCTGCGTTGCAATATGTGTTTGCCAAGAAACACGCGAAACCACGCTTGTTGAGGTGGATTTTGCTCCTTCAAGAATTCGACACAGAGATTAAGAATAGGAAGGTATGTGAGAATGTGGTAGCTGACCACCTGAGTAGAATGGAACCGGGTGAAGAGAGATGATTTACAAAGGTTGAGATAGATGACCTCTTTCGGGATGAGCAGTTGTTCATGGTAGATACGATGCTCCTGGTTAAGCGAGGGAATTTCATGCAGAGAGGGAAGAAAGAGAACCCGTGGCATGCACAATTTGTCAAATATCATGAGTGTGGGTTCGTAGATCCCGAGTTTGATAAGAACCAAAAGAAGAAATTCTATAGTGAGGTGAACCGCTATGTGTGGGAGGATCCCCTGCTTTTTAGATTATGTGCGGATGGGATCCTGAGGAGATGTGTTGATGACAGTGAGATAGTGTGTATTCTCTCGTTCTGCCAAGATAAAGAGGCCGGTGGCCACTTCTCGAGTGAGAGAACAACGTTGAAGGTGTTACAAAGTGGGTTCAATTGGCCCACTATCTTCAAGGATTCACATGCGTATGTAAGGACGTGTGATGCATGTCAACGCTCAGGACGGATCTCCAAGAGGAACGAGAAGCCTCAGAAACCAATTATAGTTTGTGAAGTTTTTGATGTAAGGGGATTAGACTTCATGGGACCGTATCCATCTTCCTTCGGGAATAAGTACATTCTTATTGCCTGTGATTATGTTTCGAAGTGGGTTGAGGCAATCGCTTCCCCTACTAATGACAAACATCTGTTCGGCGAAGTATAAGGAGAAGACCAAGATGCTTCACTACAAGTTGATTAAACCTCATGTTTTCAACATCGGTGATGAGGTTCTTCTATATAATACTCGCCTTCACTTATTTCAAGGCAAACTTAAGTCGAGGTGGTCGGGACCCTATAAGGTGTTGAGAGTTTTTGATTCAGGAGCAATAGGTAACTCATCCAAAAGCACAGGACGTTCATCACGAACGGCCTTCGTCTGAAGAAGTATGAGAAGTTACCTTTCGATGAGGCTCTCGAAATTGTGCATTTAACTGATCCCGAACCTTAAATGATCTTTTCCGAGTCTCGTCATGGACTTAAAATCTTGACATGTTCTGATCTTATCAATCCACCATCCTATCTTTCTATCCTCGCCTCCTCGTTCATGCCGGTAGTATAACGTTGCAAAAACCGGTACAATGTAAGTCATCTGTCGAGCCAACGATGTAAAACAAAGGTGCTTGATGGGAGGCAACCCACCATTCTCTGAGTCTTCTGAGTGTTTTTGCTTATAAAAGTGTTAGAACGGAGGTTAGAATTTAATCAGAATCCAAAATCTGAGTTTTGTCCAAATCTAGTCACGAACGGGCGTTTGCCCTCTACAAATGCACGTTCGTCCATATCTGTCCATAAACGGGCATTTGACCGCTGCAAACGCACGTTCACTAGATTTCCCAACTATCTGTATGTGTTTCAGTTTAAGCCAAATGAGCGGTTGGATAACTGAAAATGCTCGTCCAGTTCATCAAAACCCAATCAAACGAACGTTCGGTTCATGGAAAACGCTCGTTCACCTACCGTTTATAAATTCCCCCCCCCCCCCCCCCCAGGCCTTCATCATTCAAACTCAGCCACAAATTCAAAAATACCGAAACCCTTTCGCCCTCCTCACCTATTTTCTTTGTTTTTGTCCCGATCGGAGCGATTTCAAGTCCCACACACACCTATTGACCTCCTCTTTTCATTTCCATAACCCAAATCCATCCACAATCCTCTTTTGGTCGGATTCGAGGCCCTTTCAAGGGCAGCTTTCAAAGTGGAAAAGCTTCAATTTTTGGCCAATTTGTGCATCATCCGGACGTTTCGTCAACTCCATTATCATCCTAGCATCTATATTGGTAAGAATCACTAAGCTTTTAATGCTTAATTCACTTTTTTTGGGGTTCGATTTTCGACTCAAACCTTACATGAACTATCACTGATTAGGCTTTTTATTCTTTGTTTTGCTTTGTTTGTGCTTTGGTGAGGATGTGTGGTTGGTGTTGATTGGTTTTGGATGTCTGCATTACGGTTTTGGTTGATTTTTGTTTGGGTTTGTTGGGAAACCCCGTTTGGATGCTAATCGGGTTGGTTTGGCTTGTTGTTGCTTTGGTGTTGGTTTAGTAATCAGTGTGAGATATCATGGTGCGAGCTGGTTGTTGGTCCCAGAGAAGGGTGAAACTATAGTCAGAGGGGGGGGGGGTGAATGACTATAGTGGAGTTTCAAAAACTTTTCTTCTATTTAAAAGCTTTTAGGCAGCGGATAAGTCCCTTCTAACTATGTTGTTTTCAAATCAGTGTAGACAGTCACAAATATAAGTTATGATGTAGGCTAATTAAATAAATGCTGTAAAGTAAATTGCAGAATTTAAATTGACACAAGGCTTATAGTGGTTCAGGGTGGTGTAATCCCTTAATCCACTCTTCTCCTGTGATGATTGGAGGAATTCACTATTGTTTTCACAGATACAATAGTATGATTGTCCTTGGCTTCCCAAGCTTCACAATCTACAAGACTATCACTCCTTGACTGCAACAACTTCAGTGATTCAGTCTTCCTTTTGTTGTTCCTTAAGATTAAGATCCTTCAACAGCTATCACAGATTCAACTCCTTCTCAGATTGCCTCTGATTCAGTTGCTTCAGTTTGATGTGAATGTGATTCACACACTTGCTTGATCAATCTCAATTCTGAGTATGACTTTGTAGTTCGATACTTGAGTTGATCACTAGATATGTCTTTGTAAGTTCGTAGAGAAGGCTTTTCAAATTGACAGAGTTTCTGCTTGATTTTTCTTTCTTGATCGTCATTTTCTTTTCCTGTCAATGCCTTCTATTTATAGCCTTGAATAACCTTGGTTTTTGAAATTCCGTCCGTTGGCTATATTAATGAGGGAATAACTCTTGATTTTATTCTTGATTCCCCCTTAATTGTATTCTCCTTGATTTCAGTGATCGGATTCTTTCTTCAAACGTATAGCAGAAAATCCGTCCTTGATTGATCCTTTAATGATTTGTGCATTTAATGCATGATCTTCTGAATCTTCATAGTATATCAAATTTGATCTTGTAAATGTCTCTTCGCCGTTTTTAGAACGGTCGAGTGAGCCTTCTGACTTAGCCGTTAGTTCTTTCTTTGATGTTTTGTTTTCTCTTTGCCGAAAGTCAGTTTACTCAGCCGATTTACTGTTTCCTTCTTTGTTCTAGTTTTTGGAGAGTCTTTGTACTTCACTGATCCTTGATTTGGGTGAGACCAGTGTACACCATATTTGAACATTGAGTTTCATCACTTAAAACATAACTTAGACTTATCCAAGGTCATCACGGACTTCCTTGGTTATAGGTCGACCATAATGTCTTCATACTTCTCTCGCCGGTGCTTTGCTTGGCTTCACTTTGCCGAATATCTCGTTTTTTGCTTTGCCGTCCTACCAACTAGTACAATACTTGTCCGACTCAACTTATACAACATGTCAGACTCTAAGTATAGACTTATACAGAGAGTTCTAACTTATTTCAGGCTTGCTATAACAGCTAGTATGGCCATCATCAAAACATAATAAAATGTTCCTAACAATTTCCCCCTTTTTGATGATGCCAAAACCCTCATAAGCCTGAACATAAGTAATCAAAATTTTTCATAATAAACAACATATTAAAAGTTCAACCATTTTATTCATCCATCATAGGGTAATAAGTTCTAAGACTTTATTCAAGTGTTACAAACTACATTTTGCTCAATTCAGCCTTGTACCTCTTGAATTTTGTAGTCTGAACCTCTTACATGTCTTTCCAGTCAATTTCTGGAAAATTCCACTTCCAGTAAGCCAAAGCTGTGTATTCAGATACATCCTGGAAAACTCTTTTGGCAAAGAGTCTGTTGAAATCAGGCATGGTCTCATTTGCCTTAGGTTCTCCAAAATATTTTTCAAGTCTTTCCCTAGCCTCAGCATTATGTGAGTCTGCAAACTTGAGACTTTTGTAGAGACTCCACTGTTCCTGTTTCTCCATTCTCCCCATAGGATTGAAGAATTTTGCCATGTATTTGAAATCTTCTTGTTGTTCAGCTGGCAAGTCTTCTGGTCCTTTTGCAGATAATGGTATGGCTAAGCTTGGTTTGTTGTTGGTTTGTTTGAGAAGTGCAAATTCTCTTTTGACTTCATTGTAGAGTTTGGCCATATCAGTTCTCATCATTTCATCCTGATAGCTTAGCCAATCAGCCCAAGCTTCATCTTGTGAGGAGTGAGGATAAAGTCCTTCCTGTACTCTGAAAAATTCTCTTACATGGTACAGTACATCTGCATCATATTCTGCTTTGCTTTGGTGACCAGTGTAAGTTCTGTGCTCACCAGTATATTTGGAGCTGCTGCTACCTCTGCTGGTGTTTCCTTTGGTGCTGAGTCTGTGTTGACTGACAGATCCTCTTTGCTGACTAGATCCAGGCCTTTGTTGTCTGCCGGACCTGTCTCTATCATCATCTCTTCTTTGCATAGGGTGAGGAAATCCAATGCAGGGTTCCTTTAGGGCCTTTTCCCTTTCTTCTCTGACCCTTATTTGATGTTCTTCTGCTTCATTTCTGATTCTTATTTCTCTGTCTCTTGCTCTCAGTTGTTCCTCAGTGAAATTTGGAGGTCTGATTGTTGATCCTTCAGGCTTATCCAGGTTTTCCCCCTTTTTGGCAGCATCATCCCTTTGCTTTGGAGTAGGATGCTATTGGTGGCCTCTCGCCGTTCCAATCGAGAATCAAGTTTTGATTCAATAGATGTGAATCTTTTGTTATAATCATTCAATTTCTCATTGACACTCCTAAGTCTAGTGCCAAAAGCTACTGCCAGTGATTCGTTTTCTTGGGAAATGTGTTGCCTGAGGCCTACAAGACTGTTAGTGATATTGATGTTGAGTTGCTTCATCGATTTCCTTGTTGTTGAACAACAATATTTTGTGCATCAATGTATTCTGCAATGGCCTGAAACTTGTTTTCAATGGAGGAGCTTTTGTCATTAAAAGCTAAAGTCATGGATCTGAGATACATTGCTTGTTGTTCCAATTCTTCAGCCAACAAGTCTGCTGCTTTCTCAAAAGTTTCATTTGTAATGCCAGTGTTCAGCTGAGAGAGTCTGTGCCTTGTTTCAGCTGTTTCTGGATCCGTTTGCTGTGTCTTGATGTTGAGTGACATCTGCATTTACATCTTGATCTTCAAGAATTTGGGTAGATGTATATGTTGGTGTGGCTTGAGCTGATGTTCCCCCTATCTCTATGCCGGGGGTTGTCTTGACTGGAGTGGCGGCAGCTGAGCCAGTGTCCATAATGTTACTGCTGTTAGCTGGAACGTTGACAGACAACGGTTGAGTGGATGTCTTTGCTGGAGTTGTAGGCTTGCCGGAGGCTTGTGGTTTCAAAAATGTACGGAGAAGAGTAGTGTCATGAATTGCATCTGGTGTAGGAGAGTTCTCTTCTTTATTTTGACCAAGATCATCATCATCATCTTGATCATGATTATTATCATCATTGTCATCATGATCATCACCATCATCCTGATCATGATCATCTCCATCATCTTCTGAGTCATCACTTTGTCTCCCAGAGATCTGGGGCAGTTTTGCCTTGGCTGCATCAACCATTTCCCATAGAGGTGATTCATCAAGTACACCTACCAGAGTTGTGATTCCCAGAAAATCAAATAGCCATGCTTCTTCAGCAAGCATGTGATATGAGTCTTGAAGCTGTTGTTTGGAATCGCCTTCCTTCCACTCAAGATATTCTGCAATTCGATCATCTATATCGTTTGCAGATAATTGTACAGCTTCTTCTGGAGATGATTCCTCATCCTCTCCAGTGTTTTCGTGATTAGGGTGCTGTTCATCCCTACTGATTTCTTCTTCTTGCTGTTCTGCTTCAGTGTCAGAACCTTTTTCCTCTTCTTCTTCATCAATCAATTGTCCAAAGTCTGTCGTTTCCAGACTTCGCTGAATCTTTTGTTTCTTTCTTTGACCGGTGGTGCTGCGTGTGGATTTCTTCCTCTTCCCTTCTCCTACCTTCTGTTGTTGTTTAACATAAGTAAACATGACTTTGGATTCATGCGGTTGTGGAGTTGTACTTGTGGGGACTTTAAGACATTGCAACAAGTAGTGTAACTGAATGCCATATGACTTTTTCACCCAGAATTGTCCTTTCTTAGTCTTTCCTTCTTTGTCCCCTTGTTTGCTGCTTTTACTTCACCTTGGATTTGCTCTTTGAGTCTTAGAAAGAAGTATTTTGCCCGGTTGAATTGCGATTGTTGTAGATGATTCCCATTAGCCTCATTCGATTTCGTCATTTGCATTATTTGCTCCCAATTTTCCTTCAATGGTCTTGCCAATTAGGGCACCGAACTCATTGAATGGTTTCTTTAAAGCGGATCTCAAACAATTGACCTTTGTAGATCCTGGGTTTGCCGTTTTGGCAATGGTTGCCCAGAAATCATCCAAGTTTTGTGATACAAATGTCACTTTTTCTTGGCCTTTATTTGAAAGTTTAAGATGTTTGTGAATTACCTTTTCTGTAATCGCCACTTCTTTTCCGTTGACAGATGCTACAATCTTGTCTTCTTCCCACTCGTCACCTTCTTCAGCAGGGAGCCCAGGCACGTATTGTGCAGATTTCCAGAAAGAAATCAGACTTTCATAGCAGACCTCGGTTATGGGCGGATTGAGAAAGGTTGATAGATTTAGGATTTTGCAACCTGCTCCATGATCATAAGTTGATTGCCACGTGTGTACAGAATAATCCTCCATAATTTCCTTATTCTCCACGTGTAATCAGAGTTGATTTTGTTCACACTTTTAATTTGTCCAAGTCTTTATTTCGGTGAAGTGCCTTCGCTGGTCACTTAGCCGTCCCAATAGGTTCTTCACTTAGCTGCGCCAATTGACTGTTCCTAACAATCAGTTAAGTTACCTTCGCTGAATACCAGTGCCTTACTTGCGGCATCTCTTGTAACGGCACAGGTCGTACCAGTTAATGAAGTCACTTAGCCGATTACTCCAGTTAGCCGCTGTTAGATACTTATTCAATTTCAATCATTCCCAACACAGTTCTTAGCTTACTGAATCTTTCATAACTGAGTGGTTTAGTGAAGATGTCAGCCAATTGATCTTCAGTGGGTATGTGTTTTAGGATGACATCCCCCTTTTCAACATGGTCTCTGATAAAATGATGTCTTACATCAATATGCTTTGTTCTTGAGTGCAATACTGGATTTTCTGTAATAGATATTGCACTTGTGTTATCACACATGATTGGAATTGTTTTCTCTTCTACTCCATAGTCCCTTAGCCGTTGTCTTATCCACAAGACTTGTGCACAACACTACCCGTCGCTATATATTCTCGCTTCACCGTTGATGTAGATATGGAGTTTTGCTTTTTACCGAACCAAGAGACTAGTCCGGTTCCTAGCATTTGGCAAGTTCCGGAGGTGCTCTTTCTATCTATTTTGCATCCAAAGCATAGTCGAGTCCGAATATGATATCAATGTAAATCCTCCATCTTTTGGATACCAAATACCAACATTTATAGTGTTTTTCAAGTATTTGATTATCCTTTTAGCCGCTAGAAGATGTGATTCTTTTGGTTGAGCTTGAAATCTTGCACACACTCCTACTGCAAATGCTATGTCAGGTCTGCTTGCAGTTAAGTATAATAATGATCCAATAATTCCTCTATACATTTTCTGATCTACATCTTTTCCTCCATCATCTTTTCCAAGTATGACTCTGGCACACAATGGTGTGTCTGTTGTGCCACTTGTATCCATCCCATACTTGTGTATCAAATCTCTTGTATACTTTGCTTGACTAATGAAGATGCCATCCTTCATTTGCTTTACTTGAAGGCCAAGGAAGTAGTTTAATTCTCCCATCATGCTCATCTAAAATTTGCTTTTCATCAGGTTTGCAAATTTCTCACATAGCTTTTCATCTTCGGATCCAAAGATTATATCATCAACATAGATTTGTACTAGCAAAGTGCTTGCTCCTTCCTCTAGTTTGAATAGAGTCTTGTCAATAGTTCCTTTGTTGAATCCATTCTTGATCAGAAATTGTGATAGTGTTTCATACCAGGCTCTAGGTGCCTGTTTGAGGCCATAGAGGGCCTTCTTGAGTTTGTATACTTTGTCTTCTTTTCCTTTAATTTGAAATCCAGGAGGTTTTTCTACATAAACTTCTTCTTCCAAAAGTCCATTTAGGAATGCACTCTTTACATCCATTTGATAGACTTTGAATTCTTTGTGTGCAGCAAATGCTAGAAAGAGTCTGATTGCTTCCAATCTTGCTACTGGTGCAAATGTTTCATCATAATCTATTCCTTCAGCTTGGGAATAGCCTTTTGCAACTAGCCTTGCTTTGTTTCTGACAACAGTTCCTTGCTCATCCATCTTGTTCCTGAATACCCATTTTGCACCAATGATGTTGGCCATTTCAGGTCTGTCAACTAGTTCCCAGACTTTATTTCTTTCAAATTCATTTAGTTCTTCTTGCATGGCTGTGATCCAATCTGCATCTTGGATTGCATCATCTATGGTCTTGGGTTCCACTTGTGATAGAAAGCAAGTTAGCATGTGCTCCAGTTGTCTTCTGGTTCTTACTCCTATGTGAATATCTCCAATGACTTGTTCTTCAGGATGGTCTCTTAGCCAATTTAGGTCTGGTTGAAGTTGATCTTCACTTGGTGCTTCCATACCTTCATGATGAGCAAGAACTTCAACTTCAGGTGCTTCTCTGGTGTATTGGTAAGTGGTTCTTCTTGGTTTTCGAATGATGATTTAGGATGGTAGTTTGGTATGGTTGCATTTGCATAGATTTCCCTTTGTGTCTTTTTCTCTTCTTGATCTTGAAGATCTTCACCATTTGTATTTGGTTCATCAAAAACTACATGTATTGATTCTTCAATCACCAAGGTTCTTTTATTGAGTACTCTAAATGCTTTGCTTTGGTGTCGAGTATCCCATGAAGATTGCTTCATCGACCTTCTCATCAAAGGTATGCAGCTGATTCCTGTTTAAGACAAAACATTTTGATCCAAACATATGAAAATATGAGATATTAGGTTTTCTATCATTCCATATTTCATATGGAGTCTTTCCATGATGTTTGTTGATGATTGATCTGTTTTGTGTATGGCATGCTGTGTTTGCTGCTTCAGCCCAAAATCTCTTTGGTAAACATGCTTCTGCTATCATTGTCCTGACTACTTCCTTGATGGTTCTGTTTCTTCTTTCTGCAACACCATTTTGTTGTGGAGTTCCTGCTGCAGATAGTTGATGTAATACTCCATTTTCTTCACAATAGGTTCTGATAATTTCATTTAGGAATTCAGTGCCTCGATCTGATCTGATCATGATAATCTTTAGCTCTTTCTCATTCTCGAGTCTTCTCAACAAATCGGCGACTTCTTGAGTGTTTCTTTCTTCTTGTTCATGAAAATGGTCCATGTGTACTTTGAGAAGTCATCCACCACTACAAGAGTGTATTTCTTACCACTCACACTTACTGGTGTGACTGGTCCAAACAAGTCCATGTGCAGCAGGTGTAGAACTCTTGTTGTAGATTGATAAGGCTTTGACTTCAATGAACTTTTTATTTGTTTTCCTTTTTGACAAGCATCACATAGACTCTCTTTCTTGAATGTGATCTCTGGAAGGCCTTCAACTAGCTTGCTCCTTGATAGTTTGTTGATGGTCTTGAAATTCAGGTGATTTAATCTTCTGTGCCAAATCCAGCTTGTTGATTGTTTATTCTTGACAAGTAGGCATGTTTCTGCCTTAGTTGTTTTCCGATCCACCACATACATGTTGTCTTGTCTTCTACCCGCAAGAACTACCGTGTTGGTTTGACTCGTGAATCACTTTGCATCCTTCTTTGTTGAAGTGCACATTGTAGCCTTTGTCACGGGGTTGACCGATGCTCATCGATTGAAGTTAAGTCCCTTGACATATGCCACATTTTGAATCTTTAGATTGTTCTTGTGTATTATGCCTTCCCCCTTAATCTTGCCAGGGTTTTCTTTACCTCCAAATGTGACTTTGGGTCCATCAAAAGCTTTGAAGTCAGTGAGCCATTTCTTGTTTCCTATCATGTGTCTAGAACATCCACTGTCTATGTACCAGACATCCTACAAAACAGATTAATTAAGTTTAGGTACCCAACACTGTTTGGGTCCATGCTTGTTAGCAATCATGCCTCCTATACCAAGGGTGTATCCAAAAGGTCTTCTTTTTGGATAATTGAAGTCATCAACTTCATATGTATAAGGCATGGCAGAATAGCTTCTAGTATTTTTACTGAAGGTATTCTGATACTTTTCTCCACCTTTTGGTGCATTTGCATCCTTCTTTACTTTCCAATATGCAGTAGGAAACCTTTCTTGCTTCATGTGTCTAGGAATAGTTTTGTTTTTCTTAAACACATGATGCATTTTGTGGAATGGTTTCCTCTTGTATTTTGGAGGTGCAACATTCCAATCATCCTCTGAAGGGTAAATTCTGCCTTTTCCTTTCAGATGGCCGTGGTTCTTGATTGATTTGAAAGGAGGATTTAGTTTGTTGTTTCACTACACCGGGTCTTGACTTCACCGGAACAGGGATGATCCGTTGGAACCATGGTTCGTCCCTTTCTAAATTTTGGTCCACTAGTGGTCCCGAATTTAGAATGGTGTTGATCATTGTTCCTACTTTCATCCCGATTGTTGTTGTAGCCAAGACCGTATCCGGATCCAAACCTTTTTGAGGGTTTGTAAGCCGGTGCTTTTAGTGGTGCGGTGGATACCTTCACCGGGTGAGGAGATTTTCTTAACTCGATCTTTTAGTAACGGATGTATGATCATCTCGCTTTTTGTTGATCATTTAAGTAGGTCTCCTTACTAGTTAATTCAGACTTTTGCTTCATCCAGCTTCTTTCTTTAACATCTTATTCTCTTTTCTTAGATCCTTGCATTCCTTTTCCGAATTTCATGATTCTTTTCAATTTCATCAAATTTAGTCATGAGATTTTGGACTAGGTCTTCGTATCTAATGGGAGACTAGAGGATTGTGCAGTGTTAGATGTGGATGCATTAGATGAAGAACATGAACTAGATGTTACCTCACTTTCATCTGATTCTTTAGCCATTAAACATAGGCTTGTTTCCTCAGTGTCTAAGCCATCACTTTTATCTTCATCCAATTCTTTGGTCATGAGGCATAGGCATGCTTTTTCATTTTCTGAGCTGTCTTCTTCATCACTATTATCTGAGTCATTTTCAGATGATTCTTCATGCTTTTCACTGCTGGATTCTGCCTTAAGTGCCTTTTTGCTCTTTCTCTTTTCAGATGCTCTGTATTTCTTCTTTTCATCATCTTTGTCATTTTCTTCAGGACAATCAGCCTTGAAGTGACCTTTCTTGTTGCAGTTGAAGCATCTGTATTCATCATCTTTCTTCTTCATGTCTCTGTTTGAGCTTGACTTTTTGTTTGATGACGAATTTCCTTTGAATGGCTTCTTTTTAAACTGTCAAAACGTTTAACTAATAAAGCTACCTTCTTTTAATTCTTGTGTCTCTTTGTCGATGCATTCGGCAAAGTTACTTTGTTTGGGGTGCGGCTAATGCGGTGATTTTGTGTGTCTCTCGCCGGAGCACCATCTTCGCCGTTCAATTCGAATTCATGAGCTTTTAACTGGGACATCGGTGTCGAGTGTCAGTGCTTGCAAGATTTGTTGTTCCTTTGATTACTGATGTTATGATCTTCCATCTTTCAGGTAGTCCTCTCAAGATTTTCAAGCATACTTCTTTTTGGGGATATATGTGTCCAAGCTGTTGTAATTCACTGATGATGCTTGAGAATCTATTGTCCATTTGATCAATGGATTCACCAGTCTTCATTTTAAAGTTCTCAAACTTCTGTTTTGCAACAAATAATTTTTTTTTCTTCTGCTTCAGATCCTTCATTTATTAATGATAGCTTGTCCCACATCTCCTTTGCTGTTTTGCAGTCTTTAATTCTCATGAACATGTTGATCTCTAGGGTCTTCCAGATCATGTCTTTTGCAACAAAGTCCAGATTTGCTCTTCTCCTGTCATCCTTGGTCCAATCCTTTTTAGGTTTGTCAATTTCCTTTCCTTGATCTGCTCCTGTGCCTACCACCGTAGTGATTGTGATCGGTCCATCATTGATTACATCCAGCATCTCTTCATGAGTTGCTGCAAGATGAGACAACATTCTTATTTTATATTCATCGAAATTGTTAACATTAAAAACATGTACTTTTGACAAGAAGTTTGAGGAATCCATCAGTATAATTGAATATATAAATGACAGTGAATGGAAAACTCAGATTTGAAAACTGCTTTGAAAATATGTGATCTCCTTGTTACCAGAAATTAGATCTGAACAGGTTCTAATACTAGGAACACTGCTCCGATACCAATTGTTGGTCCCAGAGAAGGGTGAAACTATAGTGAGAGGGGGGGAGGGTGAATGACTATAGTGGAGTTTCAAAAACTTTTCTTCTATTTAAAAGCTTTTAGGCAGCGGATAAGTCCCTTCTTACTATGTTGTTTTCAAATCAGTGTAGACAGTCACAGATATAAGTTATGATGTAGGCTAATTAAATAAATGATGTAAAGTAAATTGCAGAATTTAAATTGACACAAGGCTTATAGTGGTTCAGGGTGGTGTAATCCCTTAATCCACTCTTCTCCTGTGATGATTGGAGGAATTCACTATTGTTTTCACGATACAATAGTATGATTGTCCTTGGCTTCCCAAGCTTCACAATCTACAAGACTATCACTCCTTGACTACAACGGCTTCGGTGATTCGGTCTTCCTTTTGCTTTGTTCCTTAAGATTAAGATCCTTCAACAAATATCACAGATTCAACTCCTTCTCGGATTACCTCGATTCGGTTGCTTCGCTTTGATGTGAATGTGATTCACACACTTGCTTGATCAATCTCAATTCTGAGTATGACTTTGTAGTTCTGATACTTGAGTTGATCACTAGATATGTCTTTGTAAGTTCAGAGAGAAGGCTTTTCAAATTGACAGAGTTTCTGCTTGATTTTTCTTTCTTGATCGTTATTTTCTTTTCCTGTCAAAGCCTTCTATTTATAGCCTTGAATAACCTTGGTTTTTGAAATTCCGTCCGTTGGCTATATTAATGAGGGAATAACTCTTGATTTTATTCTTGATTCCCCCTTAATTGTATTCGCCTTGATTTCAGTGATCGGATTCTTTCTTCAAACGTATAGCAGAAAATCCGTCCTTGATTGATCCTTTAATGATTTGTGCATTTAATGCATGATCTTCTGAATCTTCATAGTATATCAAATTTGATCTTGTAAATGTCTCTTCGCCGTTTTTAGAACGGTCAAGTGAGCCTTCTGACTTAGCCGTTAGTTCTTTCTTTGCTGTTTTGTTTTCTCTTTGCCGAAAGTCAGTTTACTCAGCCGATTCACTGTTTCCTTCTTTGTTCTAGTTTTTGGAGAGTCTTTGTACTTCACTGATCCTTGATTTGGGTGAGACCAGTGTACACCATATTTGAACATTGAGTTTCATCACTTAAAACATAACTTAGACTTATCCAAGGTCATCACAGACTTCCTTGGTTATAGGTCAGACCATAATGTCTTCATACTTCTCTGATGGTGCTTTGCTGGCTTCACTTTGCCGAATATCTGTTTTTTGCTTTGCCGTCCTACCAACTAGTACAATACTTGTCTGACTCAACTTATACAACATGTCAGACTCTATGTAAAGACTTATACAGAGAGTTCTAACTTATTTCAGGCTTGCTATAACAGCTAGTATGGCCATCATCAAATCATAATAAAATGTTCCTAACACTGGTGGTAAAGAGGGGGCCTCGAGGCAGAAAAGGTATGGCAAAGAGATAGCTAGAGACGTTGGGAAGAAGAAGAAGGTAGTGGATCCTAGGCCGGTGAACCCCAACCGGGGGATCGAGATTAGAGAACGTCATAACCCCCCTAGGGCAACCCAGACTCAGGCTATGGCTTCTTTGAGGGATGAATCCGAGTCTGATACGGATGATGAGCCTTTGGTACGTAAGAAGACGGTTGCTCCAGGGGCTAGGGTTGAACATGTAGTTCAGGAACGGAGAGGTGAACCTGAGGTTAGAGCTGAGGGGGGTGAACCGGTAGGGGAGAATCTTAGGCCCCCGTGATGGGAGACTCAAGCCCCCCCCCCGATTCCGTTAGATAGGCTGTTTGTCAATGCTAAAGCTCGGGATTTGTACAACAAACATTATTCACACCGCTCGATGCTGATAGAGAGAGCCAACCACGAATATGACATTGACAAGAATTTTAGAAAGAATCTGATTGATCGGAAGTGGGGGCCGTTGATGACAACCCCAGAGTTGAAAGTTAATGCTACCATAGTGCGTGAATTTTATGCAAATTTTTTTGCGTCGAGCTTAGAATCGGGGCTGGTGAAGGTTCGAGGGGTGAAGGTTCCGTTTATAGCTAAGGCGATTAACGAGAAGTATGGGTTGCAACCGTTTGAGGGGTTGGATTACAAGGAAGAGATATAAGTTAGGCAAGATGTGGGTGGGGACCCGTTGGAGGACCTCCGGTTGTTGGTGTGCCCGGATGTTCGATGGACACTTGAAGATGGTGGGGTTAGGAAACAGTTGGTCACCTCGTCTTAGGGTGAGGATTGGAAGGTACAGTGCAGGTTCATCCAAAATCGGCTTCTACCCAAGAACAACTTGACTCATTTCCACATTGCCGATCTTGGGGTGTTGTATGCCCTAAACTTTAATCTAATGTGGATGTGGGTCAAGCGATCTATGAAGAGTTTGCCGCCAATCAGAAGGTATATTCCTGAAGTTTTGATTTGTCCCCATCTCATATCTAGCTTGTGTCGGGATGCCAAGGTCCCGGAGTACACCGAGGATCACAAGCCAAAGAACCCTCCAGTGTTGAAAAGAGAAAAAGGGAAGACTCCGGCTGAGTTAGCTCGTATGGCGTCGGGGCGACATAGTTCATCATCTGCTGGCCCTAGTCAGGCACCTCCAGCTCTCACTTTTTCTCCCTCGGTTCGCATGAGGTTGAGTATGGCCAACAGTTTCTGGAACTGGCTGGAGGATCAGAAGCAGACATAGGACAATATTCTGTCTATCCTCCTACTGATGAGTGAGGGTAGACCGCCGAGAGATCCTCAAGCGTTCGCCTCGAGTACCATGGATTACCGTTTTTCAGACGATAATGAGCAGGCTATCATACAAATTGTGGGTGAGGATGCGTCTTCAGACAGACAAGATTTTATTTGTTAGATATGATGTTCCTTTTGTAGTCTGTGTCCGGTGTTAGGGTTGTTTAAGAGCTGTCTAGCCTACCAGCTACATTTGTACTTCATTCGATGCTACTTTTAGTTTTGAGATGCTACTTTTATATTTTGGTTGATGTTGTAAGCCTTTAGGCATGCTACAATTCTTATTCGTGTCTTGGATTTTGTTGTACACACTCTGATATTTCTATGCTATGTGCCTCTGTGGCTGTTCTATTTTGCTTAAATGTTCTGTGCTTTACCCGTTTGGGTTCTTTATCCATCTAAAGCGACCTATTTTGTGCGTTACATTTTGCATATCGAGTTTTCTGACGTGACAGGGCCTTATTACTGTTATACCCCCTTATCCCTATTCGATATCTTGGCAAAAGGACCATGTCCCGTGCATGTTTTGCATTGTTTCTGTCTTGATAGGGATTCGGGTCGTGCTTACACGAGGCTATTACGGGATTCGATTGCGCCTTTCTACCAGGTCTAAGGCTAAGTCTTTCTTTTCTATCTCATTCACGCACTGAGGGAATTGCTTCATTCGAAGTGGGGGGTGGATACGACTTAGCTTTGTATTGTTTCGATTGATAAATGTGCCGGTAATTGTGATATTCTTAGACAATGTTCGGTTTCGAGTCAATTCATGGCTTAAAATTTTAGAACTTTTCACGGTTTGACACCACGTTATATGCATGTTTTTCACGATGGAGTTGGTAAATGTCTTAGTAGTCGTGTAATGTGTGCAGGGCGACTTTATTTTATCACGATACGAACCCTTTTAGTGCACGTAGAACCGTGGTTATACTTAGCTTGGTTGCTATACACACATATACCACTAGTTTCGAGGCGAAATAGGCAGTTTTACCTAGGCCGGATACGGGATGAGAGTCATGGCGCTTCTTTGACCCGACCAGAGCCAAATAAGCCTAAATCCCGACATTTTACCCTCGTAACCCCTCTAAGATTTGATAGGACAGTCTGACCACCGTCCGACAATGAGCCGTTTTTGGTTACTTAGCCTGTATTGCCCTAACCCTGAGCTATATTGTTGGTCACGTTCCTTTTGATCACCTTACGAGTGGATTTGGTTGTTACTTTAGACACACTTGCTAAATCAATTGTGGGGTGGGAGATGGTGCATGTTTCGAGAGGAGTTGGTTGGTACGAGCTAGTATAACAAATGAGAGGAGCTCTAGAAATCTATTGTGCGGCTTGTGGTTGGGAAAAAAAGAGAAAGAAATTTGAATAGAGTATGAGAAAAAGAAGTCAAAAAAAGGGAGTTTGAATAGAGTATGAGAAAAAGAAGTCAAAGAAGGAGTGTTTTAAATGAATAAAAGTATGGTGTTGAGAGTGGAGTTATTTATTAATGAGTGTAAAAAGATCTAAGGAGTTTGGTTTAGTATGTTGTCAAATGGAAAGTAAATGAGATGATTAGGTTCACTCGTATTTTCTTTTCTCCAATCCCAAATGTTCCTTTCGGTTAACCCCGTCTCAAGCTTAACATTATAACCCTTCAAGTCATACTTGACCATATTTAGCCTCGGTTGCCTCGATTAGTGGAGATTCTAGCCCAGTATAAGTTGTGTGTAGTCATTTGGCCGGTATTCAAAGCCAGTAATCATTTTGAGTGTAGCCCTCGGTTTTATCACACACACTTCCTTTTCGTGACAAGATAGAGTCAAGTGGTGCACATTCAGTGTCTACTTTACGTTCACCTTGATGTCGTGAGTCCTATGCATGTTTCGTAAAGTTGATCCCTTTGTCTGTTTTAAAGCGCCTAATTTACTCGAGGACGAGCGAAGGCTAAGTGTGGGGTGGTTGATGGGAGTCAACTTTACTTTACTTTGGTGTGCAGTTTAACCCCCGTTTATTACTTTATGGACATGTTTTGGGTAGTTCTAGACCTGTTTAAGAGTAATATCGAGAGTTATACGCACGGGGAGTTAAACTCTCACATCGATAGTAAACTCCGCCTTTTTAGCGATATTTATCTCTTTTCCGAGCGCTTTTGTCTTACGGAATTACGCGTGGTGTTTGTTCGTACATGTTATTGCAGGACTTAGGTGACTCGAGGACACGTAAGGCGATGTTTTGGAATGAGAAACATGTTCATGGCATGAGAGTAGCATAAAAGTGAAGGAAAATCAAGTTTGTAGTGAAATCAAGGCAAACTGGTGTTTGCTCTATCCCAAACTGGCGTTTGAATCAAGTTCTACCCAAACTGGCATTTGGACAATTCAAACGGGCATTCATAGAATTAGCACATGCTACTGAAAGTTAGATTTTTAGACGGACGAGAGTTCAAATTACCCCTTAATGCACATTTGGATGGGTTCAGCCCGAATCAAGAAAGCTCATACAAGACGAACTGGCGTTCAGGCAACCCATACAGGCGTTTGCCCTCAAGACATGGTCCATCAGCCGAGCGTTCCAGGCAAGTAAACGCTGGTTCACTGAAGTCGAAACCCGAATATCATCAAGATTTCCAGGCAGACGAGCGTTCACTATGGCTCAAACGCTCGTCTGGCACCGACAGCAGCAGATTTTAACCTTGCACTATAAATACGCAGCTCATTCAGCCCCTTCATATAGGATACCGACTTTAGACATATTTAGGGCGATTCTGGTGCGGTTTAAGTGTAGGTTGATCATCCTTTGATCCTTTGATTCCCTAGAAAACATCCTTCGATTCTAAACACATTTTTATAGAGTAGATTTACGTTTCAAGATCAAAGATTTGGCTTTTTGGTGCAATTATTTCTTCATACTTTTCTTGCTCTGATTTTCAGCACCTTAATGGTAATGACTTCTCTTTTATTTATTGTCTTTAGTGTAATTTCCGCTCTTTATTCCGGTATCAGTGTGATCATGAGTAGCTAATTGCATGTGTAGTCGAATTATGTGAAAGCGAGCGAAAACCCTAAAGGGAATGAGATTGGGAATTGTGTTATGGCACGTGAATGTATCATCTTGTTTTATTTAGATTTCGATAGGAGCCATGGGATGCTGAAGTGATATTGTCCTGAACTCGGATTGAATACGACTTTGGTACTTAGCCTCTTCGAAGGTTGATATCTTGTAAGTCCGGCTAGAACTGGGGCTTAGGGCCTTCGGCTACCATGACTTTTTGAGGGGTTTAAAAAAAATAAAAAAATAGAAAAATAGAAAAAAAAATAAAAACCCAAGGCTTCTGTTAAAAATAAATAAATAAATAAATAAACTTTTTGGAATAACGCAAGCTTAGGTGTGTCTAAGAGGAATTCACGATTGTGATACATGCTTTCACTACTTGACATGGATGTTTTAATGTGACCCTCTGTGGCCTTTATATCATATGCGTAGATGTTCTGTTCTTTTACCTTTATGGTTATTTTTCCATCTATTGTGGTCCATGTTGAGTGATTGTTAGTGTTTCGAGTCTACTGTTGTGGCATGGCTTCTTTATTTTATATCCCCGGTCTATCTGTTGCATACTTTTGGCACGTGGACCACGTCCCGTGCATGTCTTTGCGTTGTTTTCTGTCTATTTGACTTTAGGTATATGGGATGCGCTTATAAGAAGATGTCACGAGATTCGTTCACGCTTTTCTGCCGGGTCTAAAGCTAAGTTTTCTTTCTCTTTCATACACACACTGAGGACAGACTTTCATTCAAAGTGTGGGGTGGTAGACTTAGCTTGGTGAGTTGTATGTTTAAATGTGCCAGTTCAGTAATATACTTAGTCTGTGTCCGTTTTCGAGTCAGATTTTAAAATTTTCCAAGCTTTTAACGTCCGTTTGCATGTTTAAACTTAGCATTCTCTTGGTAAATGACTTAGCGAAGTAGTAAATCCTTATAGAAAGACGCTAGTTTTATCTTATAAACGGAAGTTCTTTTGCATGTTTAGCTTCAATTTCATGGGCCTAAGGATCTAGTGAACGATTATGGAATAATTGAGCACACTCGGACTGCCTAGATCCAATTTTGTAACTTCGAGTTGAAATAGAAGGATTGACCTTGGTTAAACACGGGATGACAGTCCTGGCGCTTCTATGATTCGACCAGAGCAAAAAGCCAAAATCCCAACATTATACCCTCGTACCCCCTCTAAGCCTTGAATAGGATGGTCTGACCACCGTCCGACATTCAGCCGTTTGGTTACGTAGGCTATATTATCCCTAAACCTGAGCTTTATTATTGGTCACGTTTCTTTGATTACCCTACGAGTGTACTTAGTTGTTACTTTAGACACACTCTCTGATGCAAGTGTGGGGTGGTGAGAGGTATGTGTCTCGAAGAGGAGTTAGTGATATGAGCTAATACATATGAATGGGAGGAGCTCGAGTTATTTATTGATGAGGTTGGTTTGGCTTGAAAAAACAAAAGAAATTGAATAAATTGAAAAAAAAATGAAAAGACTAGAATTGAAAAAAAGAATAAGAGTTGAGGTTGAAGAAGAAGTGTTATGATTATATATATGATGTTGGAGTGTCGGGAGTCGTTTATTGATATTACTCAGTGCTTTGTGGAGGAGTTTAGTGGGTTTACACAGTTTGATGACGAGAGATTTTTCGATGATTAGGTTCACTCGTACTTTCTCTTTTGCAGTTCCAAATTTCGTTTCGATTAGCCCTTTCTCGAGCCTAACGTTATAACAATATGAAGTCCTATTGGACCGTGTTTAGCCTTGGTTTGTCCCGATTAGTGGAGATGTTATTAAAATGAGCTTTAGTGTAGTCGCGATAGCTAAGCGTCTATAATCCGAACTGGTGATTTGGTCTATGACTTGGAAGCGAATTTTAACACATACACATTTCGTTTGTCTGATAACGATTGAGTCAAGATGTTTGCATTCACTATTTTACTTATCTTTTACCTTTGCAATGTGATTGTTTTTATACGTCTTTGTGAAGTTGATCCCTTGGTCTCTTATAATACGCATGTTTACTCGAGGACGAGCAAAGGCTAAGTGTGGGATGGTTGATGGGAGACAACTTTACTGCACTTTGGTGTGGAGTTTAACCCCCGTTTATTAATTTATTGGCATGTTTTGGGTGGTTCTAGACCTGTTTAAGAGTAATATCGAGAGTTATACGCACGGGGAGTTAAACTGTCACATTGATAGTAAACTGCACCTTTTTAGCGATATTTATCTCTTTTCCGAGCGCTTTTGCCATGCAGAATTACGCATGGTGTTTGTTCGTACATGTTATTACAGGACTTAGGTGACTCAAGGACCCGGAAGGAAATGTTTTGGAATGAGAAACATGTTCGTGGTATGAGAGTAGGATAAAAGGAAGGAAAATCAAGTTTGGAGTGAAATCAAGGCAAACTGGCGTTTGCCCTACCCCAAACTGGCGTTTGAATCAAGCTCTACCCAAACTGGCGTTTGAACAGTTCAAACGGGCGTTCATAGAATTAGCTCATGATACTGAAAGTTAGAGTTTTAGACGGACGGGAGTTCAAATTACCCCCAAACGCACATTTGGATGGGTTCAGCCCGAATCAAGAAAGCTCATACAAGACGAACTGGCGTTCAGGCAACCCAGTCAGGCGTTTGCCCTCAAGACATGGTCCATCAACTGAGCATTCCGGGCAAGTAAACGCTGGTTCACTGAAGACGAAAGCCTAATATTATCAAGATTTCCAGGCAGACGAGCGCACTATGGCTCAAACGCTCGCCTGGCACCGATAGCAGCAGATTTTATCCTAGCACTATAAATACACAGCTCATTCAGCCCCTTCATATAGGATACCGACTTTAGACAGATTTAGGGCGATTCTGGTGCGGTTTTAGTGTAGGTTGATCATCCTTTGATCCTTTGATTACCTAGATAACATCCTTCGATTCTAAACACTTTTATAGCGTAGATTTACGTTTCAAGATCAAAGATTTGGCTTTTTGGTGCAATTATTTCTTCATACTTTTCTGGATCTGATTTTCAACAACTTTATGGTAATGACTTCTCTTTTATTTATTGTCTTTAGTTTAATTTCCGTTCTTTATTCCGGTATCAGTATGATCATGAGTAGCTAATTGCATGTGTAGTCGAATTATGTGAAAGCGAGCGAAAACCCTAAACTGATTACATCTTTGAATTAGTTTGATCACCTAGTTCATTGTCACACACATCAAACTCATAGATGCATTTAGCGGTGAGAAGTGGGAAAAGGGGTTTTAGGATCGTTGCATAGATTCGGCCTAGTTGTTAGGTTCGTTTCCAATACATAGGTTTGTCATCGTTGCACGAGTTGGCACCGGTGGATGTCGTTAAACTACATTGGATAGGTAGGTCGGTTAAGACATGCTCCCTGTCAAGTCCTTCCTTCGGGGTAAAAGTAGCTCATGGGATCATAGTTCGGCTATACCTTTTAATATCTAGAAGTAAACTCGTTAGTATAATCGTTATCTCTGCATTAGTATAATACCATCAACTATTATTTTGACCGGAACTAAGTTATACGTCAGCTTTGGTACTTAGACATTACTCCCTGTGGATTCGACCTTGTGACCACTATACTCCTGTTGACCTGATACTCTGTCGGTGAAAGTTAGCCGTTAAGTATTCTGCTATCAATTGTAAACCCCAATTTTGAGTAAACTCTACTAATTATATACAAAAAGTTTTAACCCCCGTTTTAAGTAAACTCTAATACAAGATTATAGAAAAATTTGTAATCCCCCTTTTTGAATAAACTGTACAACAATTAAGCACAAAAAGTTGTAAACACCTGTTTGAGTAAACTATACAATAAATTTATATACAAAAATATGTAAACCCCTGTTTTGAGTAAACTCAACTATACAATTATATATAAAAAGTTGTAAACGCCCGTTTTGAGTAAAATCTACTATACAATTATATACAAAATGTTGTAAACCCCGTGTTGAGTAAATCTACTACAATTATATACAAAAAGTAGTAAACCCCCATTTTGAGTAAACTCTACTATACAATTATATACAAAAAGTTGTAAACCCCCGTTTTTAGTAAACTCTACTATAATTATAGACAAAACTTTATACACCCCCATTTTGAGTCAACTCTGCTATAATTTTATATACAAAAAGTTGAAAACCCCCGTTTTGAGTAAACCCTTATTTTGAGTATACTCCAGTAGAATGCTACAAAAAGTTGTAAACCCCCGTTTTGAGTAAACTCTAATACAATTATATATAAAAAGATGTAAACCCCCATTTTGAATAAACTCTACTATAATTATAGACAAAAAGTTGTAAACCCCAATTTTGAGTAAACTCTACTATACAATTATATACAAAATGTTGTAAACACCCATTTTGAGTAAACTGTACTACAATTATCACTACAAGAAATACGGGTTATAATGAGGGGAATCTAATGACGGGCCGAAATGTTGTCACTACAAACGCCTTTTAATGAGGGTAATTTATATATATAATTAAATCATGTATAAACGGTGAGGAAAATCTGCTTCTCGTCATTATTGGTTCCTTATCCCGTTAATATTGATACACAAAAAAATCATCTCATCATTATTATGTAAAAAAAAATATTATAAATTAATTTTTCCCTTCTTAAGCATTTCTCCAAATTTTTTTAAAGAAAAACCTAAATTATAGGCGGGTAAAACACCCACCAAAACATTCCCAATTATTTTTTTGATGCAAATCATTTCTAATTATTCTATCTATACCTAATAAACTTCAGACCAAACCCATAACCTAAAAAATATCCACACATCCCCCGTCGACTGTTAGCTAATGTCACTCCCAACACCAATTCCGGCGTCTGTCATCCCCAAATCGATCGTCTTTCCGGCGATTTGTCATCCCCAAATCGATCGTCTTTCCGGCGATATTGTCATCCGATTCTGCAATCATCATCCCTGGTTTTCTGCAACTCTATCCTTCCTTCTCCTCATGCTGAATTCGCTTATGGAAGGTTTCAATGTTGTGCTTTCGAATCGTGTCTCCCTTCTATCTCACTGATACGGTTTCTATTCGAAATCTCCATTGACTAATTGTTGCAACCGAATCAATGTCTGGCAGGCAAGATTCTGTCTCGTGGATTTCGCAGTCTTCATTCATTGATGGCATGGTGTTTCTGTATCGAAGATTGAAGCTTTTATGCCCAATTTTCTATATATTTCAGGGAAGCATCCGTTCGCTCTTATTCTCTGCTAATTCCGTCTGATATTATGCTGATTTGATTATGATTTTGTGTTGACTTAACCTCGTTCTCATTTTGGCAGTCCTATTTTTGAGGCGTGGCCAAAATCGAGCCATTAATGCATAAAGATCGCAGCTTTGCAACCCTATGGCGTGGAAATCCTCTGGAGCGTAATTGTCCTGCTCCATATCACGGATCTTCAGTCAGACTCTATGTAATTGAACCGGTGAAATGGTAAATTGACTGTTTTACTGTTTTTGTGGTATAAAGGTCTTTACCCATTATTTCCCTATATATACTTAGTATATTTGGACTTGCATAATCAAGAGAAAAAACACACTTGCAGTCCTACATTTTCAAACAAAAGTTTTGTTCTCTTTGTATTGTGAAAGCTGTGGGTTGTCCCTGAGTGATTCAAGAGCAAGTTTACAGTCAGTGGAATACTGGAACTGTAAGCTTGTCTTTAAACATATTCTGGCATTATGTGGCATACAGAAGTGCAGAAAAGTGAAGTGTAGACTCTTCAAATTGATCAGTAAGTGCATTACCATTTACTGCATTTCTAAGTCGTGCTACTTGTGAATTTGTGTGTTTTTGGTACTGTTAGAATTCTGTTATTGTGCTAAATGTGATTAGTGTTAAGATCGGTTGATTAACTGAACTTTTGAACAAGAGAGCATTTTTGGCGATAACTGATCTTGTGTGAGTCTAACCATTAGCACAAGTCCAGAATTGCTTCAGTGTTGTGATCTTGATTATACCCTTATTACCCCCCAGATATTTGGTCCTGATTTGTGTCAGTGGCTAAGTATCGTTGTGTGGTCAAGTCACATTGACTGCACTCGTGTTGAAATCAGTGAACTTATTCACTGATTTTGACTTATGTGATTTGTGCTTAATTGACATATCCTGTGATTGTTGAGCCTTGGTTGAAACCAGCCCCATATTCTCTGTACTGTTCTTGGACCTTTTTCCTACATTCTGTAATCTGAATCCCTCGTATTTTGATCTTGAACTTTTGTTGTTCAGCTTTGTATCATTGCTGTGGTTGTACACTATATTATTGGTTGAACCTTTTGTAATGTGTAAAGTACATTTTTTTTCGTATCATAATTTTTTGTTCAGAGATGTTCCATCAAGTGCTGCTCTGCCAATAATACGGCCTGCATTAGGACGGCAACATTCAATGTCAAACATGGCAAAAGTCGCAATGCAGGGCTATATAAATCATTTTCTGGGGTACATGGATATCGTGAATTCTCGTGAAGTATGCAATCCCTTGTCCCAGATTTGGTTTACTATCTCTAGCATGGTTTTGTTTGAAAAATGGATCCTCCCAGTAAGAAGTTTTTGCTATGCCCCAGTATTTAATTTATGTTCACTTTTATTTGATCAAGGCATATGTTTACTAGATCTTTGGCTTTATTAGACTTTTTTTAACTTGATTTATTACTTGGTAAAGCCATAATACGAACTTCCGTGACTACCAATATATTTTTTTATCATACAGTTTTTAGGAAGATTAATAAGTAATGAGATTGATAATCATGAATTTCAAGCAGTATGGAAAACTTTTGGTAAACTTGGGGCAATGTTTGATTAATAAATCCCTTGTGGATATTTATAAATTGGTCTTTTTAGTTAGATAATAATGTAAAAATTTGGTCCCTATACTTGTGATATTAGCGCATGACCACATTATTTCTGCAGGAAAAGCTACCGCCAACTTATTCAAGGTTGAGGCCTGATCAGAAGTGCTTGGAAAACGGGGAATACAAAAAGGCTAATGCTGAAAAGCTGTGTTTGGAGCAGAGACAAAGACATGTAAACTCTCTGAAAACCGTATCGCAATGCACGGTGAAAACTGATGCTCTTTCTCTTCATGATTCAAGGCCGTTTTCTACAATCATTGTAACACAATTTTGCTTGGTTCTATAAATCTGTCCATAAGCTAGGTCCAGGTCATTGATTTAGTTTGCTCCAGGTCATTACTATAAATAAACATAATAATTGTTTCTTGCCACTAATCACTATAGGTTCAAATGTGACTGGTTATGTGAATATGGTTGGTGATACATTGAAGAATGCAATTCCAAAGGCAATAGTTTACTGCCAAGTTCTTCAATCTAAGAGAGCACTACTCAATCACTTTTATGCTCAAATTGGAAGGAGGGGAGGTATTCCTTTCATCTTTTGTTCCATAATTCCTCTATAAGATAGAAAATAGAAATCAGCGGTGAGAATAAAAGTATAATGATAATAATGATGTGTGTAAATGAATGTAGAAAGAACAACTGGGAAAAATGATGGATGAATACCCATCACTAATGGCAAAAAGAGAGACCATTTCGAACTTTAAAGTTTAAAAGATCTCTAGGAAATCCAGATTTGCTGTTTTTTCTTTTTTATTCAAGCTGAGCTATGTTTGGACAGCACCATTAATCACTACTATGCAATGGATGGTAACACAAGTAAGTAGAGCATAAAAGTTTTACGCTTTAGTTATACAAAAGTTGATTAATCATATGAAAACATTCATAGTGAACCATTCTTTTTTTATGTTTATATGGCACAGACTCCGTAGTAACCTTTTATGCTTGTTTGTGTCACAATATTTTCTGCATTTGGGTAAATTAGGTGTGTCTAAATATGCGAATTTACTTATTTTTCCAGTTTCACCGCTGAATGCATTCTGTATATTGAATTCAGCCACTTTTGATGTCTTTAGGTATTTACATTATAATTTTGCTTTAATGTAGTTTGATGTCTTTGGTTTTTGCTGAAGGCATTGATTTTTCTTTTCTTTCAATTTTGCCTTGTCTGCTTCCGGCAGGTTGCTAGTCTAAGAGGCGCCAAAAGTAGTTTCCTGGAGCAATCTAGCTGCAAAAAGAAAATAGCATCTGTTGCCGTGCCTTACAAACTTTGGCGGTCCTTTAACCTCCAAATGTCACTTTCAAGTCCACGTAAGGTGAGGCTTAGTTTGTGATTGCACAACTTTTGTGTTAGATTGCTGGATGTATAGAGAACTGTGCTTCTAACTTTGATGATGGTGTTCTTCTCCTGATTTATTAATCTAAATCTTTTGCAACACCTTGCTGAACGCCACTATAGGATCTGTTTAAATTCCTTTGCAATCAAACAGACCATATACATAATCTTTGCTGTATGCCTGTTTTGATTTATATATTCACTATATCAGCCTGAACTTTTGGTAATTCAAAAGTTTACATAAAACCAGTTTAAAATAAATAAAGTTTCGATCTAAGTCATTTGAATCTATATTGTTTGGTCATCCAATATATTTTCTGTTTTAATAACCTTTTTTTATCACATTTTAAAATATAGTCACATCCTTTTGATCACTTAGGTAACACAACACAAGCGAATAATCGGCTATGTTAGCTTCGGTTGAAAAGCCTGGCAACATGTTTGAGTTTTTGAAAAGCCTGAACTCTTATGTACATGTTTCTGTCATTTGTTCAAAGTGGAACAATCTCAAAATTCTGCTCAAAGTCCCTATTTTTTAATTTTTATTTATATTACACTACAAGAAAATCACGTTTTTACAACGTGCAATGCGCATTGTAATTTATCTTTTACAACGTGCATTCGCGCGTCGTAAAACACCGCGTAGTAAAATTGAATTTATCTTACGACATGCATCCACGCGCGTCGTAAGTTACCTTTACAACGTGCATTGGCATGTCGTATATGTCTCGTTTATGGCATGTTTTGGCACGTTGTAATTAGTTCCCGCCAATTTATTTACAACGTGCAAATGTGCGTCGTAAGTTTAGACTTTACGACGTTTCGTGCACGTCGTAAATCGGTTCCCACCAATTGTAATAGACATTCACAACATGCTTTTGCACGTCGTAATTAGTTCCAGCTATTGTAATTACAATTTTACGACGTGTTGTGCATACACTGATTCCCACCAATTACATATCATAACACACCAAATTCAAAACGTCACATAAAATTTTCTATCAAGTTGCAAATTGATCATTAATCTAAACAAAATAATACTACATTACGAATTCTTCTTAGTAGTAATAATAATAATAAAAACCACTAGCTTCAAAAAGAAGTCTAGCAAAAGGGAGTTTTAAACATTGGAAGTCTAATCCAAAAGCTAATACAAATTACATTCAAAGCGTGCCCTTCCCATCTTTCAAAATGTAATCAGCAAAGCCACCGCATCCATCCATTGCAGCCACTAATGATGATCACACTGCCTAGAGAAAAATAAGAGGTCAAATTTGAACAAAATTGAGGTATAAACAAGCACAAAGTGAACTAAGTGAAGCACAAAAACCACCGGAAACATCATACATACATACAATACAAACAATTGCATTCTAGACTGAAATTTTATCCATACGAATAAATCTGTATACAGTTCACGTTGAAGTAAAGTCCTATCACATAGATGAGTTTTCATTCTAGATTGAAATTTTATCCTCAATCCACAAATCCAGGTAACCCTTTATATTGTCACTCCACCAACATATGTACAGTACAAGATCACAGCTTTTTGTAATCCTATAATATAGCTAAGGTAACCAGCTACCACTCACAATCGATCAATTGTGAAGATTAAAGGTTGTAAAACCAATTTTATGGATTAAAATTCATAATGAAGATAGTAATATCAATTTAAAAACAACTTATAACATGATGAACTACATCAGAGTCAAGGCTCCAAAAATAAATGTAAACATATGCTAGGGACGTTGAGTACATATAAAACCCAACTGTCAAACCACTTATAAAAGGACACATACAATCATCTGAAAATAGCATATTGGCTTCTGTTTCAGCCCCATAATAAAATAGGATTCAAGACATTAATTTAGCCACTAGTACCAGCATGATCAGGCAGGTAGTAGGCAACTAAATACCCAACAGAAGTTACAATGAGCAAAGCATTAGCCAATTTTCAAACCACACGGCCACATAATACTTCTATGACCCCTAACACTACATATTAAGGCTTTCACTTTTATCATAAATGGAATTATAATCATCTCAAACGGAATATCCATGGATACAGAGACACACACACATATAAGTTTGCTAATACACATCATGAAATAGCCAATGATAATAGATGTTCGCTAAATTGCATTCCAGTCCCATCCAACTAAAAGTTCAACCTAGTTGATAACAAGTACAAAGCAAGAAATACATTAGGAACAAACCACACTAAAAGGCGGGAAAGAAATACATTAGGAACAAACCACACTAGCAACAACTTAACTTCAGTGTTACACTAGAAATACAACTAGAAACAAACAAAGAAAAAAATTTCAACATTAAAACACAAAGAAATCACTTCGATGCACCCAACTATTTCTGGAACCCTACCATGTCACAACTCAACATCAACAACACATAAACAAGCAAAATTAATGTGAAATTTTTAGAATCAAATCAAGGACTTACCTTAAAGTAATTTAATGTACTCAGAGGGCCAAGCCACTGTGCTTCCTTTGGCTGCAGAGAAGGTACTGAATTCTTCGGTCTGTCGATACAAAGCAATGTCTTCAATCACTTCCCGAACCCATACCTTCCAAATACCAGTACCGAGACGAATACAATGTATTGTATCGTCTGGATCTTTAGACGCAAGGTCTCCAAAAGCAACAATCTTCTCCTCGGTACCATACCATCTCAACAAGAGCAAATGTTGCGTTTGCGGAGTTTTTTTATTAACATTTTCAACTAATTTTGTTTGATCTTCACCTTTCGAGATTTTAACTTGTTTGGAAGAAGTTGAAACACATGGTACTTCTTTTCTCTTCTGAGGTACTATTGTGTCATCCATGGAGTTGTCAATGTGAACGGGCGGAATCGCAATGCTTCTGTTTCCCTATTTATTAGGACAAACAAAAAATTAAAACTCACTAAAATATCAAAGTACATCATTTCAATAAACAAAATAAGAATAACACAAGGTTAAATACTCACACTACTATGAGCTCCATTGCTATGTTGAGAGAAAGCAGCATTAAATTTCCTTTCCATATCTTGCAATTTCTTTTCCAGCATATTAACTCTAAAATCTACTTGACTTCTTCCAATCAACCGTGAAGGTGTTGCTCCAAATCCATAGCCTCGTACCCGTCCCCGACGTTCAGGGCCTAACACTTGTGAAACTGGATCATCATTAATAGACCATTGCGATGAATCCTGTTGTTCGGCCATCTTTTCTTTAACTTGTCTCTAAAAAAACATATTGGGAGTTATTGTTTCGACGGAAACATATACATTTAAATACTTGATATATTACTAGAAATTTGATTTTAAAGAATAAAAATATCTCACCACAACTTCTGGATCTTCAACTTCTTCATCGCCACCTTTTTTCTTTCTCGAGTAACCAGCAAGCCACACATCAGCCCTTGTTATCTGATCAGGGTTTTCGCTCTTTTTCTTCTATAAAACAAAAAAAAAATACTTGGTTAGTTATGCATTTTACAATGCACGTGAAACATAAAAGAAAATCAAGTCTTACCATTTCATAAGCAATGCGTGCGAAGCCTTTCTTGCTTCCACGGTACTTTAACACACGACGCTTCCGCATTTCTACATACATGTTACGCCTCTTCTACACAAACCAATCCATTGAAAAAATATATATTAGAGAAAGTTACATGAATTTTCTTAACGTTTTTATTTGAATTTTCTAACAATGTTGATACAGTGGGGCTGAAATAAGATGGGATGTTAATAAGGAAAATTAAAAAACATGATGGAGGGATAATATCCTCCACCCCGTCCATAATTAGCATTAGTTCACCATATATGAATGGTGAATACGTGCAAATGGAGGCCTTTTTAATGGTGAATACGTGCAAATGGACAAAAACAAATTACCTTCTCTGCTGGACTTAGTGAAAACTTTCTAAACTTTGTCCAATCATCCAAAGAATGAACATTGGCCGGTTGAGTAGCTTTTGCAACAGATTCCACGCTTGCCTTTTTAACTCGTTCCTCGATATCCTTTATTGTCTTACTTTTGTGCCCGCGCCGGTACCGAGCCATGTTTTGAAAACATAATTTCCTATGGCAATCATCAACAATGTAGTGTTTCTACAAAAAAAGACAACAAATTTAGTAAGATAACATAACTACAAAATTTTCAATGTACAAAGTGATCAAGAAAGATTATACTAGAACTTTAACTTGCCTTGACATGATTCCATCTTAAATCCTTGAATGCATCAGTGAGCGCCTTATGCCAATTGGGAATTGTCAATGGTACAAACCCTTGAGCTGTTTCTGAAAAAAAAAAGTGCAAATGGAGCTGCCTTTTTACCAACAGGTTGACCTAAATCATTGAATTTGACCATCTTTGGTCCGTTGGTCTTGGCTTTGCCTATGAATTTGCCCTTCGGTTTTGAATTTTGGTCATTCATCATTTCACCCGTATCAAATTCAGCTTTGCCTTTACCTTTGCTTTTTGGTCCTGAGTTTCGATCATTCATCATTTCACCCGTATCGAATTCAGCTTTTCCTTTACCTTTGCTTTTTGGTCCTGAGTTTCGATCATTCATCATTTCACCCATATCGAATACATCTTTGCCTTTACCTTTGCCTTTTGGTCCTGAGTTTCGATCATTCCTTGACTCACTTGTATGTGTTGCATCTTGAGATACCATTGGTGGTTCAGAAATCTGAATCCCTCTGTTTCGTTGCAACATTAAAGCCATAGCAACCGCTTCGGCAGCCATTCGTTGCTTTTTACTCTGCTTTTCTCCTTTCCGAGAACACTGTGAGTAATAATGAAAGAAGAAAAATCAATGATATGTTCTTAAAAAGGAACAAAAGAAGTACACATAAATTAATTCATAAATTTTTACCTCACCACCAGTCATTGTTTATGAACTTGTCAATCACTGCTTTCACTATCTTCGTGAATCTACCAAAAGAAAACACAAAAATCCACCAAGCATAGATAAATTACCGAATAGTTGCTAAATTCCTCAATATTACGGAGATAAAAAGTGTGTCAAACAACAAAAATAAACAAAGAAATTATAGGATGAACTACCAAAGTATTGTCGCTAAATTCCTCATCATTACATGGGAAACAATCTTCATCATCAATAATGTCCAATTGTGATACATCCAATGGAGCACTTGGCATGTATTCATTCTCATTGAAGTTCTCATCCGCATAAAACCCTCTTTGAGGTGCTTTCAGTACTACAAACCAATTTGATGTGGCACTATCTTTCGAATAAAATACTTGTTTTGCTTGTGAAGCAAAAATAAACGGATCCATTTCAAACTGTTGTTGACCTTCATGCAGATTAACTAATGTAAATCCTTCTTCCATATTCACACCTTTTGCTATGTTGGCCCAATCACAATGAAACAAAGGCACTTTGAAGTCATGATAGTCTAACAAGACAATATCCCTTATTATCCCATAGTAATTTACCTTATCCAACCTTGCAGCCTTGTCTTTTGCACTCGCTCGACAATATGTGTCCCCTTCAACGAAAACGCCACTATTTTGAGTACTTTTCTCATTATCCTTTGTGTGAAATCTATTCCCATTTATAATAAAACCTGAACAACTAACCACCTCTTGTTTGGGACCACAACCGATGCACCTCACAAGATCTGAAATGCCATGTGAAGCACCAGTTGTAACGAGGTTCGACAACCAAGCAGCAAAGGAATCCACATGTCTTATTTCAAGTTGTTGTGCATTACGTGATAGACGTGCATCTGAACGTTTTAACTCATCCTTATGCAAACTAAGCGGAGGGAGAGAAAATGTCATTAAGAAATAAAAATCTAATAAAAAGATGCATATAGTCTTACATAAAAAATGTAAGCGGGTCTTACTTTCTCAATGGCTCTAGTTCAATCAAATTCAACAGAACGAAACGATGAGCAATTTGCAGCATCTTAAGACTCATAGTTTTACTCTTCCTACCAAAACCTCGCCCTTCTAACAAATCATCATCTTCCAGATCCTCATTGCGTTTGTTTTGCAAACCAACATCAACAGCTTGTTTGTAATATCCACTACAAAATTTTGTTAACTCATCAGCTAAATACTTCTCAGCTATGCAACCTTCTGGATTTGATCGGTTTTTTACATAATTCTTCAACGTCTTCATAAACCTGATGCAGCATACGTTGTTAACGAAGATAAAAATCAGTAGGCAAAAATGAACCTTTTGTAAAGTTATCAGCAATATATTGTATTCCGGTTCTCACCTTTCCGGAGGGTACATCCATCGTAGATGCACGGGGCCGCCAATTCGTGCTTCTTCCACAAGGTGTAAGGTTAGGTGGACCATAACATCAAAAAATGACGGAGGGAAAAATCGTTCCATCATGCATAAGGTTTCCGGTACCTCTTTTTCTAAGTTTTCTAATTCTTTTTCATCAAGAACTCTTTGACATAAGTGATTGAAGATAGTACAAAGCTTGAAAATTGCAAGTCTTGGACCTTTTGGTAATAGTCCTCTTAATGCAACCGGCAGAACTTGTTGCATAAGAACATGACAATCATGTGACTTCATTCCATGAATTTTCTTTTCTTCCAATACCACTTTTCTTGCAATGTTAGAGCTATATCCATCTGGCATTCTTAAGGATGCTATCCTTTCACAGAAAATCTTACTCTCCTGCTTTGATAATACATACGCAGGTGTCATATGCTTGAAGGTGCTAGGATCATCATTATGTAGATGCAACTTTTTTCGGATCCCCATTTTCTTTAAGTCTTTACGAGAATTCAGGTTATCTTTTGTTTTGCCCTTCATATTCAAAAGAGTTCCAAGAAGGCTCTCACATATATTCTTCTCCACATGCATCGGATCCAAATTATGGCGAATTAAGAGTGCCTACAACATTGATAGTTTACATTGTCAACAAAATAACCTATTTTATAGGACAACAAACGTCTACTTCCTCCCACAACATTAACAAAAAATATTAACTTACCTCCCAATATGGCAGGTCAAAGAATATCGATATCTTCTTCCATCGTTTGGTAAGCTTGAAAGGATCATCACCATCATCATCAGATTCATTATTTATGTCTACTGAAGTCCTTGCTCTCTTTCATTTGCCAGATACCCTATTTTTCTTCACCTTCTTTCCCCAATCATTTTCAATTTGCTTAACAACTTCAAAAGTTTGTGATCCAGTTAAATATATAGGTCTGGTTCTACGCTCTACGGTACCATCAAACCAACCTGCTTTAAAACGGTAAGGATGATCCTCAGGAAGCCACCTGCGATGGCCCATATATACGTGTTTTTTCCCATTTTCCAACCATTTAGAACAAGTTTGAACACCACATACAGGGCATGCTTGTTTCCCTTAGTGGAGTATCCCGATAAATTCCCATACGCAGGAAAATCATTGATGGTCCACATCAAAATTGCCTTCATATTAAATGTTGATTCACTACAAGCATCATACACTCTCACCCCATTTTCCCAAAGCTCTTTTAAATCATCAACAAGTGGTTGTAAGTATACATCGATATCATTTCCAGGTTGCTTGGGACCGGGGATCAACAATGTTAACATGAGATTTTCCTTGGACATACACAATGAAGGGGAAAGATTATATATCATCAAAATCACCGGCCAACAACTATACCGAGAACTCAAATCACCAAATGGATTAAATCCATCGGCCGCGAGACCAAGTCTCATATTACGAGGTTTGGCTGCAAATATAGGCCATCTGGTATCAATGTTCTTCCATGCTGGAGAATCAACCGGATGACGCATTTTTCCATCTTCGCTTTTATGGTTATCATGCCATGTTAGTTGTTCAGACATTTCCACAGACTTAAACATCCTCCTAAGTCTAGGTATAATTGGAAAATACCTAAGCACCTTTGCTGGTGTTCCTTTCATACCCTTTTTAGACTTTATGTCAACCTTCCACCTTGATGTACCACATTTCGGACAAGACTGTGCTTCTTCTAGCTCTTTCCTGAACAAGCAACAATTATTTACACAAGCATGTATCTTTTGGTAACCAAGATCAAATGCTTTCAATACTTTTCTAGCCGCATATAAAGAACCTGGAAGAGTATTTCCATCTGGTAGAATTTTTTTGATGAGTGGAAAAATTTCATCTATAGCGTTATCGGGTAAATTAAAACGAGCCTTATATTTGAAAATGGAAACAATGGAAGCAATTGTGGTAGTGGAGCACCCAGAAAAAACTGGCAATTCTGCCTCCTCTATTATTTTTATTATCTCTTCGTCATTCATTTCATCCATTGCTTCAATAACAACTTCATCATCACATAATGCATCCTTCAACATGTAGTATGTTTCTGGAACTTGAACATCTTGATGTTGTGTAGATGTTGACCCCTCTGGATGTAGAATTTGATTAACTTCAACAGGATGCATCGCATTCATGCATATGTGACCAAAAACCATCTTAGGTTCATGCCATTTCATATTTACACACTTGAAACATGGGCATCTCATGGTAGGTGGATTTCCTAAACTAGAGGAAAGATTATCAACATATCGTTGAGCTCCATCACGATATGTTTTTGTGTCCCTATATCATTTGCAAAGTTGTTAGCAATGCCTATGAAACTACACTTGAACTACATGCTAAAGGTGTTACATATAACCTGGGGTAGTATATCCATTCTGTATCCATCTTTACGTGCTTTATGCCTTCACAAAAGATGTGTTCCCAATGCGCAAAATATAAACAGAGTTCATGAGATAGAAAAAAAGAGATGACAGGGGTCATGTGTGCAAACAAAATTCAGAAAAAGAAAAGAGGATATGATGTTACCCCCTACCTCTTTTTGTTATTGAATTTAAAAGTTCGTCATCCTCATCCAGTTGGAGCACTGTAAATCTGCTGCTGTCGTCAATGCTCGTACAAGCTTCAACAACTGCATCACAACACAAAAGCTTATATTAAATTATATCGAACACGGCCTGCTCGTTTTGTGACTTTTTATGAAGAAGATGACCTGACATTCTACTACTTAATCTCACTTGCCATACTTTTCATCATAGTACAAAAACAAATTTCAAACAATCTAACTGTGTTCATTCACAAAATATACTGCAAAAGGACCTACATACTACTACATATACATTTCAAATTCTCAACTTTTTTATCATTCACAAACCATGTGATGAAAAACAACATTTTCAGTTAAGCCCAACCAAATTATATATGTATATATAAGAGCATTTTGAACATTCATTCCAGCTCCATAGTGCATAAGAGCATTTTGAGTTATTCTCAAAATAAATAAATAAACAAAAAAAACCCCTTCAAACACCAATATAATAATTTCATATATATACCCCAACTAACACTTGAGAGAGCTTTAGCGGCACGAAAAGCACCGATGCTTTAAACCACAAATTACCAACTCACCTGAGGCAATTATACATTTATATCCAACACCATCATTATTGTATAATTATCAATACAAAGTGCACCCACGCATTCTATCGAACACCTGGTAGACAAAAATAATGACCCTTGGATAGACAGAAAAACCGTGAAATTTAACAACGCATACAACATAATTGTTACAGGAATTCCATAATCAGATTCCATTTTAGAATTAATTTTCTTTGGCCTACTTCCACCTCTAAAATTCAAAATTCCAAGGAATGAACTTGTTTATCTCGCTCATTGGCTCAGCCCTAACCGATAGATGAAAAACGCACAACTCTGTTTCAGGTTTCTAACCTCCTACATTCTCTCAAACTAAATCTTAGATGAAAAACAATAATAAAAACGTCTGAAGATTATATTTACCTCTAGGTCACGAATAATTGTCGATTGATTTGATTGTCGTCTGTCTTCAGTGAATCGGTGAAATAGCAAAGGGATGAGTGAAATCGATGGCGATGAAATCGCTGCTTCTGAGGGCTTTGATAAAAACGTGAAATCGCTGCTTCTTAGGGCTGTGATTCCAGAGCTTTATTGATTTGGCTGGAGATGATAATGACCGATGAAGAATAAACGGGAAAAACTAAGAGGAAAGGAGGCTGGAGATGGAAAAGACGAGGGTTTTGTTTCGGAAATAATGGATTAGATTAGATATTTCACGTTGTAAATCTTTTCTAAAATGTGATGTATTTTTGAATTACAACGTGCATATAGAAGAACGTTGTAAAATTTTCAAATTCACAACGTGCATTAATGCACGCCATAAATAGTGTGTCGTAATTTAGCAGTTTTCTTGTAGTGTTACTGTTAGTATTCAATTTGGAAGTTGAAATGTAATATGACAGTTGGTTTTTCTAACTGTTTTTCTGAATATAAAGGTGGCTTGCCCTCAAGTGTTGAGTATTTGGGTTGTAAATTTCTCATCTATTTCCTTATTGGTACTGTTCTTTTGCAGGCTGAAAAGAGAGATGTGGTTGTGTTGTAGGAGCAGGTAAGAGGATTTTTCTTTTATGTGGGCATTTTTTTAGTTCTTGTGTTCAACTGATTGACATTGAAAGCTTGCAGATTTTTGTAAGGAAGGTGATTGAATTGCACGACAAGTTCCTTGCCTATGTAAATGATTGCTTTATCAACCATTCACTTCTCCACAAGGTTTGTCCCATAGCAATGCTGGATTATGCATTTTCACCCTCTTCCTCTATGTCACAGTTTTTTGGAATCTAGCACCGGTTTTCACTCTTTCTTCTTTTCTTTTAGGCGTTGAAGGAAGCTTTTGAAATCTTTTGTAATAAGGGTGTTTCTGGAAGTTCAAGTGCTGAGCTTCTCGCAAATTTTTGTGATAATATTCTGAAAAAAGGTGGTAGTGAGAAGTTAAGTGACGAAGCCATTGAAGAGACATTGGAGAAGGTACTTGCTTCTAGGTTTTTGTTTTCTTCTTCAGTGCTTGTGAAAGAATTTTTCAATAACTTGAAACTGCTTTCAATGAAGGCGTCTTTTCTAAATGCAGGTATGCTGAAGAATGGGCGAAGAAACATTCACTGACGATTGTAATTGTAGAATGACAGAATCCAAGATCTAATGAGCCGAATGACATTAGGGGAGAAAATTGTTCAAATGCTCCAAATCGATGGAAAGGGACAACCACAAATGTAGCTAAGTAGTATTTCATGGGTATGCATTGTCATTCACCCATCACCACAACTACATCCTAGTAGTTTTACCTTCCTGTATCATTATATGCTATTTCCCACTTTGATTTTTTTTCCCAGAGGACTTGTATTTCTACATTGGTACTTCCTTTTCCATTTTAAGCTCTTTTTTATGGAACTTGGAGTGTACTTAGTGGAGGAGGTAGTGTTCCTGGAACATGGAGTGTACTTAGTGGAGGATGTTGTTGCAACTTTATGTAGTGTGGTACTGTGGTGTATTTAATGGTTTTGATATAGTAATATTTCTTTGTAATGACTGATTCT
Source organism: Gentiana straminea (assembly GCA_036785695.1). Classification (NCBI taxonomy): domain Eukaryota; kingdom Viridiplantae; phylum Streptophyta; class Magnoliopsida; order Gentianales; family Gentianaceae; genus Gentiana; species Gentiana straminea. The sequence goes on along the minus strand of JAVUPR010000360.1, from coordinate 243,825 downwards.
TTCATTGTAATTAATGAGCGTGTTTTCACTTATTAATGACGGTAATCTCCATCATTAACGGGTAGAAACTAATATTTAACTTTAGTTCTAATGAGAGGGAAATAGTATAATAATGAGGAAATTACTCGTCACTAGAAATATTATTAATGATAGTCTAATCTCGACATTAAAACCATGATATCTTTAATGACGAGGCGAGTCTTGTCATTGAATACTTTAACTAGAAGGGCAACTATGAGGGGGGCATGAGGGGGATTTCCCGTCATTAAAAGTCTTTAATGACGAGAAAACAACATATAATGACAGGAATTCCTGTTATTAAAACCTCTTTTTCTTGTAGTGTATATACAAAAAGGTTTAAACCACCGTTTTGAGTAAATTCTACAACAATTATATACTAAAAGTTGTAACCCCCCTTTTGAGTAAACTCTAATAGAATTTTATATTTAAAAAGTTTTAAACCCCCGTTCTGAGTAAACTCTACTATACTATTATATTCAAAAAGTTGTAAACCCCCGTTTTGAGTAAACTCTACTACAATTATATACAAAAAGTTGTAAACCCCCCCCCCCCCCCCCCCCCCATTTTGTGTAAACTCTACAACAAATATATACAAATAGTTCTAAACCCCCGTTTTGAGTAAACCATACTACAATTATATACAAAGAGTTGTAAATACTACTACAATAATATTCAAAAAGTTGTAAACTCCCGTTTTGAGTAAACTCAAATACAAATATATACAACAAATTGTAAAAACCCGTTTTGGGTAAACTCTAATACAATTATATTCAAAAACTTGTAAACCTACATTTTGAGTAAACTCTATTACAATTATATACAAAGAGTTGTAAACCATCATTTTGAGTAACACAACTACAATTATATTAAAAAGTTGTAAACCCCCATTTTGAGTAAACTCTAATATGATTATATACAAAAGGTTGTAAACCCCCATTTTGGATAAACTCAACTACAATTTTATACAAAAAATTGAAATCCCCCATTTTGAATAAACTGTTCAACAATTATGCGCAAAAAGTTGTAAACACCAGTTTTGAGTAAACTATACTATAGTTTTAAATACAAAAATATGTAAACCCCCGTTTTAAGTAAACTCTACTATACATTTATATAAAAAAAAAAAAGATGTAAACGCCCATTTTGAGTATCCTCTACTATACAATTATATTCAAAAAGTTGTAAACCCCGTTTTGACTAAACACTACTACAATTATATACAAAAAGTTTAAACCCCCATTTTGAGTAAACTCTAATATACAATTATATACAAAAAGTTGTAAACCCCCATTTTTAGTAAACTCTACCACAATTATATACAAAAAGTTGTACACCCCCATTTTGAGTCAACTCTGCTATAATTTGATATACAAATGTTGTAAACCCCCATTTTGAGTAAACTCTACTACACAATTATATACAAATAGTTGTAAACCCCCGTTTTGAGTGAACTTTACTACAATTATATACAAAATTTGTAAACCCCCATTTTGACTATACTCTAGTAGAATGCTATACAAAAAGTTGTAAACCCCCGTTTTGAGTAAACTATAATACAATTTTTTTTTAAAAAGAGGTAAACATCCGTTTTGAATAAACTCCACTACAATTATATACAAAAAGTTCTAAACCCCTGTTTTGAGTAAACTCTACAATAATTTTATATTCCAAAAGTTGTTAACCCTTGTTTTGAGTAAACTCTACCATACAAGTATATACAAAAAGTTGTGAACACCCATTTTGAGTAAACTCTACTACAATTATATACAAAAAGGTTTAAACGACCATTTTGTGTAAATTCTACTACAATTCTAGACAAAAAGTTGTAACCCCGCCTTTTTGATTAAACTCTAATATAATTTTATATTTAAAAAGTTGTAAACCTCTATTTTGAGTAAACTCTACTATACTATAATATTCAAAAAGTTGTAAACCCCCGTTTTGAGTAAACTCTACTACAATTGTATACAAAAAGTTGTAAACCCCCCATTTTGAGTAAACTATACAACAAATATATACAAAAAGTTCTAAACCCCCGTTTTGAGTAAACCATACTACAATTATATACAAAGAGTTGTAAACACTACTACAATTATATTCAAAAAGTTGTAAACCCCTGTTTTGAGTAAACTCTAATACAATTATATACAAAAAATTGTAAATACCCGCTTTGGGTAAACTCTAATACAATTATATACAAAAACTTGTAAAGCATCATTTTGAGTAACACTACTACAATTATATTAAAAATTATAAACCCCCATTTTTTAGTAAACTCTAATATGATTATATACAAAAAGTGGTAAACCCCAATTTTGGGTAAACTCTACTACAATTATATACAAAAATGTTGTAAACCAATTTTATATAGAAAAGGTTGTAAACCAGTGTTTTTAGTAAACTCTACTTTTCAATTATACGTAAAAAGTTTTAAACCCCCGTATTGAGTAAACTCTACTACAATTATATACAAAAAGTTGTAAACCCTTGTCTTGAGTAACTCTACTATAATTTTATATTCAAATAGTTGTAAACCCCCATTTTGAGTAAACTCTACAATACAATTATATACAAAACGTTGTAAACACACGTTTTGAGTAAACTCTCCTAAAATTATATAAAAAAGTTGTAAACCCCCGTTTTGAGTAAACTCTACTATACAATTATAAACAAATAAATGTAAATCCCCGTTTTCGGTAAACTCTACTATACAGTTATATGCAAAGAAATGTAAACCCCCGTTTTGAGTAAACTTTACTACAATTATATACAAAAATTTGTATACCACCGTTTTGAGTAAACTGTACTACAATTATATACAAAAAGTTGTAAACCACCGTTTTGAGTAAACTCTACTACAATTATATAAAAAAAGTTGTAAACCCCCGTTTTGAGTAAACTCTACAACACAATTATATACAAAAAGTTGTAAACCCCCGTTTTGAGTAACTCTAATACTATTATATACAAAAAGTTGTAAACCCCAGTTTTGAGTAAACTCTACTACAATTATATACAAAAAGTTGTAAACCCCTATTTTTTAGTAAACTCTTCTAAATTTTATATACAAGAAGTTTTAAACCCCCGTTTTGAGTAAACTCTACTATACAATTATATACAAAAAGTTGTAAACCCCCATTTTGAGTAAACACTACTACAATTATATACAAAAAGTTGTAAACTCCCATTTTGAGTAAACCCTAATAGAAATATATACAAAAAGTTGTAAACCCCCGTTTTGTTTAAACTCTACTACAATTACATTCCAAAAGTTGTAAACCCCCGTTTTGAGTAAACTCTACTATTATTTTATAAACAAAAAGGTCCAAACCCCCATTTTGAGTAAACTGTACTATACAATTATATACAAAAAGTTGTAAACCCCCATTTTGAGTAAGCTCTACTACAATTATATACAAAAATTGTAAACCCCCATTTTGAGTAGACTCTACAATACAATTATATACAAAAAATTTTAAACCCTCGTGTTTAGTAAACTCTACTAAAATTATATACAAAAAGTTGTAAACCCCTTTTATAGTAAACTCTACTATACAATTATATACAAAAAGTTTTAAATCCCCGTTTTGAGTAAACTTTACTAGAATTATATACGAAATGTTGTAAACCCTATTTTGAGTAAACTCATTACGATTATATACAAAAAGTTGTAAATCCCCCTTTTGAGTAAACTCTACAATACAATTATATAAAAAAAGTTATAAACCCTTATTTTCAGTAAAATCTACTACAATTATATACAAAAAGTTGTAAACCCCTGTATTGAGTAACTCTAATACAATTATATACAAAAACTTGTAAACCCCCGTATTGAGTAACTCTACTACAATTATATACAAAAATTTGTAAACCCTTATTTTGAGTAAATTCTACTAAATTTTATATACAAGAAGTTGTAAACCCCCGTTTTGTTATATACAAAAATTTGTAAACCCCCCATTTTGAGTAAGCCCTACTAGAAATAGATACAAAAATTTATAAACCCCCGTTTTAAGTAAACCCTAATAGAATTATATACAAAAAGTTGTAAACCCCCGTTGAGTAAACACTACAAGAAAACTGGTTTAAAGGGACAAACTTTAAAGGGACGACAAAGTCGTCCCTTTAAATACATTTTTTGGGACGACAAAGTCGTCCCTTTAAATGAATTCAAATATAGTCAGAGTTTTGGGTGGTTTTTTTGGAGGGAATCTTTAAAGGGACGACAATGTCGTCCCAAAAAATAAAATATTAACCCCACCGTGCCAGCTTGGATTTCCACGTGGACAAGACTATTTAAAGGGACGACAATGTCGCCCCATTAAACATTTTCAGAAAATAATATCTTATGTACAAGAAATTATAAAATTTTTGTTTTTAGGGACGACAATTGTCGTCCCTTTAAAGGAAATAATATTTTTTTTTAATATAAAACTTTATGTTAATAAATAATATTCAATTTATTATAAAATACATGTTTAAAGGGACGACAATGTCGTCCCATTAAACATTTTTCAGAAAATAATTTGTTATGTACAATAAATTATAAAATTTGGGTTTTTAGGGACGACAATTGTTGTCCCTTTAAAGGAAATTCATTTTTTTTTAATATAAAACTTTGAGTTAATAAATAATACTCAGTTTATTATAAAATTCTAATATACATATTCTAATAAACATTGCGTTAAAATAAAAAATTCATTATTTTTTATAAAAATTCCTTTATCGAACGATAATACAGGTGATTTTGATAATACTCTCTACCATAGATTGTCAGTTCGTTATCGAAGGATTTATTTGAATCTCCGGGTTCGTTAATAAGCGATTGATCTCAATCCTGAGATCCGACATTTTTATCGAGTGAATGAGTTAACAGTCGTGGTTCGTTATCGAGCGATCGATTTGAATCCCGGGGTTCGTTATCGAGCGAATGAGTTAGATCGTTATCGATCATTGTGATAGTACTATCTATTATGTCTCGATGGATCATTATCGAGCGAAGGAGTTAAGAGTTGGGGATCGTTATTAAGAGATCGATTTGAATCTCGGGGTTCGTTATCGAGCGAATGAGTTAGATCGTTATCGATCATTGTCTCGATGAATCGTTATCGAGCGAAGGAGTTAAGAGTCGGGGATCGTTATTAAGAGATCGATTTGAATCTCGGGGTTCGTTATCGAGCGAATGAGTTAAATCATTATCGATCATTGTGATAGTACTATATATTATGGGTCGATCGATCGTTATCGAGCGAATGAGTTAACAGTCGTGGTTCGTTATCGAGCGATCGATTTGAATCTCATGATTCGTTATCGAGCGAATGAGTTACATCATTATCGATCATTGTGATAGTACTATCAACTATGTCTCGATTGATCGTTATCGAGCGAAGGAGTTAAGAGTCGGGGATCGTTATTAAGAGATCGATTTGAATCTCGGGGTTCATTATCGAGCGAATGAGTTACATCATTATCGATCATTGTCTTGATGGATCGTTATCGAGCGAAGGAGTTAAGAGTCGGGGATCGTTATTAAGAGATCGATTTGAATCTCGGGGTTTGTTATCGAGCGAATGAGTTAGATCGTTATCGATCATTGGATAGTACTATCTACTATGGCACAATCAATTGTTATCGAGCGAATGAGTTAACAGTCGTGCTTCGTTATCGAGCGATCGATTTGAATCTCGGGGTTCGTTATCGAGCAATCGATTTGAATCTAAGGGTTTGTTATCGAGCGAATGAGTTAGATCGTTATCGATCATTGTGATAGTACTATCTACTAGGTCTCGATGATCGTTATCGAGCGAAGGAGTTAAGAGTCGGGGATCGTTATTAAGAGATCGATTTGATTCTCGGGGTTCGTTATCAAGCGAATGAGTTATATCGTTATCGAGCGAATGAGTTAACAGTTGTGCTTCGTTATCGAGCGATCGATTTGAATCTCGGCGTTCGTTATCGAGCAATCGATTTGAATCTAAGGGTTCGTTATCGAGCGAATGAGTTAGATCGTTATCGATCATTGTGATAGTACTATCAACTATGTCTCGATTGATCGTTATCGAGCGAAGGAGTTAAGAGTCGGGAATCGTTATTAAGAGATCGATTTGAATCTCGGGGTTCATTATCGAGCGAATGAGTTACATCGTTATCGATCATTGTCTTGATGGATCGTTATCGAGCGAAGGAGTTAAGAGTCGGGGATCGTTATTAAGAGATCGATTTGAATCTCGGGGTTCGTTATCAAGCGAATGAGTTAAATAGTTATCGATCATTGTGATAGTACTATCTACTATGGCTTGATCCATTGTTATCGAGCGAATGAGTTAACAGTCGTGGTTCGTTATCGAGCGATCGATTTGAATCTTAGGATTCGATATCGCGAATGAGTTAGATCGTTATCGTTATCGAAGAAAATAGTGTTATATATATATATATATTTTGAACGAAAATATAATATTAAGGTATTTAATCATAAAAATGTAATATTAGAGTTCATAAAATTATTTTTTTATAAAAGTTTATTTAAAGGGACGACATTTTCGTCCCTTTAAACAAAAAGTCAGAATTTTTATGAAATTTGGGAGGGAAAATTTGCCAAAACTGTTTTTGGGTCTAAAGGGACGACAAAGTCGTCCCTTTAGACTAAATTGTCGTCCCTTTAAACAAAAACTCAAAAAATGTATGAAATTTTGGAGGGGAAAATTTGGCCACCAAATCTTTTTTTGGGTTTAAAGGGACGACATTGTCGTCCCTTTAAATATTATGTCGTCCCTTTAAACAAGACACTGATAATATAATCTGGCAGCCTCATTTTTTCCCTCTTTCTTCTATTTTTTCTTCTTCTCCGTTTTTCCTCAAATATTTCCGGTGATTCCACCAAATTTCCGGCGATTGTTTACGATTTCAACAACCAATCACCTCTAATCTCATCCAAAAACTTAGGTAAACCAATTTTCATCTTATTTTCGTCAAATATTTCCTCTCTTTCAGTCTCTTTCTTCTTCCTTGGCATAGCTCCGGCGATTTGGGCGAATTTGGGGTGATTTCCGGCGATTCTTCACCATTTTCAACGAAAAACATGTCTAATTTCATCCCAATCAAAGGTGAATCATCTTTTCTTATTATTTTCGTCAATTTCTTCCATTATTTTTGCAAAATACAACATGCTTGTGTGTGTGTAAATGCAATTATTGTGTTAAATTTTGAAGTTATCATGTTGAGGGTTAAGGTTTCAAATGGGCTCGATTCGGTTCATCCTAATGGGTTCGATTCGGTTTATAGGAAGGTTCAATTCAGTTTCAAATTTACCATTTTTGCTTTTTTGTTATAATGGTAGGGTTCTATTCGGTTTATTGGAGGGTTCGGTTCGGTGTTATAATTGTAGGGTTCGATTCGGTTATATGGGAGGGTTCAACAATTAGGTTGGATAGTTGTAGTATGATTAGTAATGAGTTATTGATTCGTTTATTTTGTATTATATTTTCGATTTTCGTTTGAGTTAGTAGTTAACATTGGTGTGTGTGTGTGTATAAATGCAATTGTAGTTAAAAATATAGTGAGGATGTGTGCCATTTGTGTACATGGTTGGGTTCGGTTTATGGAGGGTTCGATTCGGTTAGATGACGGTAGTAACAAGTTACAAGTTCAAACCGAGACTGTGTTGTATAGATTTGATGCTAGTAGTGTATGAGTATGGTGTAGTTTGGATTTGGATTTTGACTTGCATTGAGTTGTGCCATTTTCTAATGAATGAAAAATTTGTGTGTTGTGCCATTTTTTGAATGAGTTGAATGTTATTCTAGTTAAACGAGGTGAATGAAACGAGCGTGAAAGTTTAATATTCAATACATGAGATATGGAGCAGAAGAGAGTAGATATATCACCATTGAATGTGTAGAAAAGGCAAGTGAAGTCATTTATGCAAATCATGTATGCAATTGAGTGGTTAGCGACGATCATGGAAATAATGTATGCAAATCTTCTTGTTTACAATATTGCAGAGTTTGCAGATGATGTGCTGGTGGGCGCAAATCTTCATTCGTGTTTTTGTTTGAGATTTTAGTTGGAGAATCTGGATCCTTTAGTGAGGCGAGCTATTGTTGCTGCGTCTGCCGTTCCTGATCTTCAAGGTGATTTTCTCTGCTTTAGATTGAAGTTCTTATGATGAATTCAATTGAAAAAGAACTAATATTGCTTCTCACAGGGAAGATATCTTTATATCACTAGTCAGTTTCTTATTCATCGCAATACGTCTAATAGCAAATTGAATTTGTTAACATCATATGCTTTTGATTTTCTGAGTATTCTCTCTAAGTTATACATGTTTCTCCAGACAGGTATCGTTTCATTCCTGAAAGCATCGATTCAAAGCTTCTTCCTTTTCAGCGAGACGGTGTTAGGTTTGTAGAAATATAGTTTTGATATTTTTTGAAGTTTGTACGAGATAGTATGCTCTTTCAAAAAAAAATGTATGCTCTTTCTAAACCCTTACTGTGTTCTCTTACTCAGATTTCCTTTCATATAAGGGATTGTTGGTAAAATGGGCATTGAGTCTATGTGAATGATTGAGTTTTTTTTTTAAACATTACAGTGTTGGATTTGTTTATTTTCTTAAGGTTGTGTATGATAAAGTTACGGATAGGAGTCGTGGCTTTGCATTAGCAACAATGGTCAATGTGAAAGAAGCCGAAGAGGCTATACGAATGTTTGACGGATCTGTAAGTTTCTTCACCATTTCTCAAGTTGTCATTTCTCTAGTGTAATTTGTGTTGCTAAATTACTTCTTTAAAGTTCATTGTAAATTGGTGCTTAAGTTTATCTTCAAAAGTTTAGAAATATAATTAAATTGGTGCTGAATTACTTCTTTTTTGTTTTGAATCCCCTATTTCAAAATATATATTTTTTCCTATTTTAAAATATATTTTATGGGTTCATTCAATATTTTTTTCCTATTTTAAATTATATTTTTTTCGGTTTTTAAATGAATTTCTGGAATTTTTATAAAATTATTAAATGAATTTCTGGAATTTTTTTTTCCCAAATATGTTTTAAGGGACGACATATGTCGTCCCTTTAAATGGTTTTTTATAAAAAAAATATTTTTTTCGTATTAAACTTTATTATAAAAATTATTGTATAATCTTTTACGGGACGACATTGTCGTCCCTTTAAACGGTTTTTTATAAAAAAATTATTTTTTTCGTATTAAAATTTATTATAAAAATTAAATGTATAATCTTTTAAGGGATGACATTGTCGTCCCTTTAAATGGTTTTTTGTAAAAAAAATTATTTTTTCGTATTAAACTTTATTATAAAAATTAAATGTATAATCTTTGAAGGGACGACATTGTTGTCCCTTTAAATATTTTTAATAAATAAATTAAAATTTTTCCTCATAAATTTTTTTTTAATAAAATAAAATGAATTATATTTAAAGGGACGACATTGTCGTCCCTTAAGAGAATGCCATGTCAGCACGTTGAAATTTCTTAGAAAAGTCTGTGCCACGTCAGCATACCTTTAAAGGGACGATTTTGTCGTCCCTTCAAAGGAGTCCGTTGTTTAAAGGGACAAAGCAGAAGGGACGTCATTATAGGGACGACAAGTCATCCCTTTAGACCTTTGATGGGACGACAAAGGCTTTAAAGGGACGACAAAATATCGTCCGTTTAAACAAGTTTTCTTGTAGTGAAACTCTATTGCAATTACATACCAAAAGTTGTAAACCCCTTTTTTGAGTAAACTCTACTGTAATTTTATATACAAAAACTTGTAAACCCCATTTTGAGTAAACTCTACAATACAATTATATACACAAGTTGTAAACCCCGTTTTGAAGATTATAGAAAAAGTTGTAATCCAACATTTTGAATAAACTGTTCAACAATTATGCACAAAAAGTTGTAAACACCTGTTTTGTGTAAACTATACAATAATTTTATATACAAAAATATGTAAACCCCCGTTATGAGTAAACTCTACTATACATTTATATAAAAAAAAGTCTTAAACACCCGTTTTGAGTAAACTCTACTATACAATTATATACAAAAAGTTCTAAACCCCGTTTTGAGTAACCTCTACTACAATTATATGCAAAAAGTAGTAAACCCCCATTTTGAGTAAACTCTACTATACAATTATATACAAAAGTTGAAAACCCCTATTTTTTAGTAAACTCTACTACAATTATATACAAAAATTTGTACACCCCCATTTGGAGTCAACTCTGCTATAATTTTATATACAAAAAGTTGTAAACCCCCGTTTTGAGTAAATTCTACTACACAGTTATATACAAAAAGTTGTAAACCCCCGTTTGAGTAAACTTTACTAAAATTATATACAAAAAGTTGTAAACCCCCATTTCCAGTATACTCTAGTAGAATGCTATACAAAAAGCTATAAACCCCCATTTTGAGTAAATTCTAATACAATAATATACAAAAAGTTGTAAACCTCCATTTTGAATAAACTCTACTACAATTATATACAAAAAGTTGTAATCCCCTGTTTTGAGTAAACTCTACAATAATTTATATTCCAAAAGTTGTAAACCCTCGTTTTGTGTAAACTCTACTATACAATTATATAGGGCTGGTGAATAATCCCGGTTTCCTGACCCGACCCGATATCCATCCCGTCCTCAACACGATTTTATCCCGACCCGATTTCTTCCCTACCCGATTATGTCGGGTATTCATTCGGGTATAGAACTTCTTTCCCGAAGAGATCCCGACCCTTCCCGACAAATATATATATATATATATATATATATATATATATATAACATTTTTATATAGTATATACTCATTTTTGGAATCTACGTTAATAATTTCAAACTTACTGAAAATTCATTTATTTACAACCTCAGTAAAAGTGAAAAAATGAAACACTAAATCTTGTTTGCCCTGTTATCCACCTGCGCCGCCCTGTTCGTAGATGGTAGATCACTGTTGATCAGGTTTGTCTTCTCCTCTTTTTTGCTTCTTCGTTTAGAAAAGTATGAGATTTTTTTTGTTTAGTAATATCCATCTCTATTCTTGTTTAATTCATCTACCTCCGCTTTTTGAGAATCTTCTAAGGTTGAGTATTGAAAACTATTATTTCAAGTATGTAGAAGGTGGAAGTAATGGTGATTTTAATATCTTCTTTTTTACCAATGTTAATCTTTATCTACGAATAGCTTTCTATCAGTCAATTAAATTATGTGTCATGAACAGTGAAACCTAGAGCAAATGTAAGCTAAGCTGCAGATAGACCAAATGGATGGCTTTGCAATCATCTACAACCATATGTCCTCAATGAAATTCAAGCAAGGTCCAAGTGACAGCAAGATGTGCTTTTTGACCACATTGTTCTTATTTTACTTATTTATTTACAAAAATGGTTAATTACTTAATTTTGAGTTTAGGATTTTGTGTGTTTTCTAAGCTTTTCTTTGAAAATGTTTATGACTTTGCATATAGTCATGGTTCAGTGCTTGTTTGACGAATTTTAATTAGATCATTTTTAGATGCAAATTTTTTAATTTTGTTTTCCCTTGATTCAACGTGGCTTGATTATTATGTTTTTGCTTCCATTGTATTGTGTGATAGTCATTGGAATAATGATATATAAATATAATTTTTAATTATTTTGTTGTTTGTTGTTAATTAGGTGAACATGAATAATTCTACTGGAGGTGATAATATTGACATCTTTCCTCCAACTCTACCTCTAACCAAAGCTCCAGTCATTCATGAGCAAGTAGTTGTAGTGGGAGCCAAAATAAAAAAAAAGTAGCAAATGTGTGGTCACATGCTAATAAAGTTATCAAAAGAAATGATAAGAATGAGGTCATTGCCACTGTTGTTGTTTGCAATTATTGCAAAGTAGAAGTTCATGCACATGCCAAAGTACATGGGAATAATGGCATTGATCAGCATGTAAAGAAATGCAAATTAAATCCTCATAATGGGGTGAATATTGATGCTTCTCAATCTACCATAGCACGGCCCGGTACGAATAATCCTTTTGGATATCACTCATTCAACCAAAAAAGGCTTGAACAAAAGGTTTTATCATTTGTTATTAAAGATGAGATGCCGTTTAGGGTTGTGGAAGGGGAAGGGTACATAGAGATGATGAATGAGGCTCAACCAAGATTCAAGATTCCTAACCGGAGGAAAATCGCATCACTTGTGTGGGATTTATATGCAATTGAGGCGACTAAGATCAAGAGTGCCATTTGTGATCAAAGGGTAAGTATCATTACCGATACTTGGACATCAATACAAAATATTAATTATATGGTGGTCACTGCCCATTTCTTAGACAATGATTGGAAATTGGACAAGGGGATCATAAATTTAACTAAGATCACTTCTCATAAATAAGATGACTTTGGTAATGTTTTGGTAACATGTTTGAGCAAGGGGCCATTACGGTAGATAATACGAGCACAAATGATAAAGCATTGGTGTATATGCAAAATAGACTAAAGGAGATGGACACTCTATTATTTGATGGTAAGTACTTGCATTTGAGATGTTGTTGTCATATTATTAATTTTATTTTGAAAAGTGGCTTGAAGTTTCTTAATCAATCGACTGAGTCTATTAAAAATAGTGTGAAGTATATTCACTCTTCTACGGCTAGGTTGGACCAATTTATGGAGTGTGCAATTAAACTGAAAATGGATAACATGTCAACTGTTCCTATGGACGTGCCTACGAGGTGGAATTCCACCTATACAATGCTTTCTTTTGCATTTAAGTTTAAGAGAGTATTTGATAGGATGACCAAAAATGTACAATATGTTGAATATTTTGAAGAGTTTGAGGGTCCACAGAGAAAAAGGTTGGGGCCACCTTATGAAAAAGATTGGGAGATGGCACAAGTGTTTGTGAAATTCCTCAAGAGATTTTATGATACAACATTGAAACATAGTGCAAGTAAATGAACTACAACAAACTTGATTTGGGAGGAAATAGTTTCAATAAGGATGGCCATTGACAAGACAAAGGATGACATGACCGAGGCAACATTGCAAGAAGTTGCTAAGAAAATGGAGAGTATGTTCAAGAAGTATTGGGGTGACCTTGAGAAGGTGAACAAGCTTGTTTTCATTTGTAGCATTCTAGATCCTCGTTATAAGCTTCAAATGATTGAGATCCATTTGGAGGATTTGAATTATGATGGTGCTAAAATACATTCATTTCTTGATGGTCTAAAACATAGTCTCTTGGAGTTGTATCATGCATATAAAGGGAGTTCTTCTTTGGAGGCTTTAAACGAGTTTAATGACGCTGATGTAGACAAAGAGTTGATGGAAATGTATAAGGACAATCCTGTAAAACTGAAGCATCATTTAAGAATGTCTCAATTAAGGAAAACTGAAAATCAAGCGGAATTGACCAATGAAGTGGACAAGTACTTGTTTGATCCTTATGTGAAATGGAGCCCAAACATTGATATCTTAGAGTGGTGGAAAGGTAATACAACAACATTCCCGGTTCTTTCAAAGGTTGCAAAGGATATTCTTGCAATCCTTTCATCAACAGTTGCTAGCGAGAATGCCTTTAGCCTTGGGAGGAGGATTGTGGATCCATTTCGGGCATCATTGCATCCCAAAATGGTTGAGGCACTTGTGTGTACTAAGGATTGGCTTAAAGCGGAAGAATTTAACTTATACTAGGAACCAATGGAAGATGAACTCAACTTTTATAAGGAATGTGAAGAAATGATCACAAGTAAGCCTCTCCTTAGCTTGCTTTAGTTCTTTATTTAGTGTTGAACCTTTTGTCTATCATTTTCATAATATATTCTTGTTATATATTATCCGTATCTGGTTTTATTTATTATTTGTAGGTATCAACATAGATGGAAGATGAAGTGCTTGTATTGTTGAGCTGCTGTAAATATGTACAAAGGTACAAAATACTTGTCATCTTTTTTCATGGTTTGTTTATGTAATCTTGTAACATACTTTTTAAGTAAATATTCTACTTTTAAATCTATTAACATTTTGAAAAGGTTTCCAAATAAGATTTGTGAGGAATATGATTATAAATGCCGCAACAATTGCAACAATTTGTAAAAGCATTTGATCAATTAGTTAAAATTCTGTTGCTCTATTCTATCTAAAAAAGGAAAGGATTTCGTTGCCAACATATTAGAAATATGGAAGAGGCATACTTGTGATGATGTTGGGACACTTGAATACACGGCATTCAAAATTAATAATTGGCGTTAATTAATATTGCAAGGAAAAAAAACAGTTTGGTAGTTAAAGACTAAAGAAATGAAGCTTCAATATCATATGCATAAGTGCTTGGTTAGTTTTGAGTCTTTAAATTTAGATTAGTGCTATATCGTCTGACAATTATTGGCATAAATAGTATGATAGAGGCGAGCATTCCTTATAGGTGACCTTACTTTGTATAAGGATGTGTGTTTTTGTTGTTTTAAAATCTAATAATCAATTTTTATGTAAAAATGACATCCTGTAGGAGTGACTAAGAAGATTTCAGCTGATGATGCCATGATGGTGTTTGGAGATATAGTGTTCTCTTTTGATGATGAATTGGAACTGAGATGCATTGTCATGCCCGTATGTTGGTGTTTGACAAATCATCTGATTTCACTATCACTGCAGTTATTTTGGTCTGATTTATCGTATTTGGTGTTGGAATGTAAATGTAAACTCGTTGGATATAGCTTGTAGTGTGTAATGCAATGTTGCTTCTAGCTACACCCAATTAAATGTTCTTATTTTGGCTTCATTGGTTGTGCTATTCCTGATTTACTTCTCTTTTGGACTTATATCGGATTTGGTGATGCCATGTTTTGCTACGAGCTAATTTGGGTTCTTTTTTCTTTATTTAAAGTTGGGCCAAAACATCAAGTTTATCATTTGGTTTAAAATTACACTTTGCACGTATGCTTCTTTTAATTTTTTATTTTGGTTATGTAAGTTTTTTTTTGGTTTTGTTGAATAAAGGTGATGAAAAAACTAAGATGTTATTTTTCGGGATGTGTCTTCCCAACGGGATCCCGAACATTCGGGTATCCCGATTGTCGGGTCCCGACACGTTTCGGATACGGGTTCGGAGGGGATAATGGTATTCCAAATCTTATCGGGTCGGGGATTGGGTATAAGGGTTACGGGACGGGTCCCGACCCGATACCAGCCCTACAATTATATACAAAAAGTTGTAAACACCCGTTTTGAGTAAACTCTAATACAATTATATACAAAAAGGTTTAAACCACAGTTTAGAGTAAATTCTACTACAATTAGATACAAAAAGTTGTAACCCCCCCTTTTGAGTAAACTCTAATATAATTTTATATTCAAAAAGTTCTAAACCCCCGTTTTGAGTAAACTCTACTATACTATTATATTCAAAAAGTTGTAAACCCAAGTTCTGATTAAACTGTACTACAATTATTTAGAAAAAGTTGTAAACCCCCCATTTTGAGTAAACTCTACAACAAATATATACATAATGTTCTAAACCCCCGTTTTGAGTAAACCATACTACACAATTATATACAAAGTGTTGTAAACCCCCGTGTTGAGTAAACTCTACTACAATTATATACAAAAAATTGTAAACCCCGTTTTGAGTAAACTTTACTATACAATTATATATAAAAAGTTGTAAACCCTCGTGTTTAGTGAACTCTACTAAAATTATATACAAAAAGTTGTAAACCCTTATTTTGAGCAAACTCTACTATAATTATATATACAAAAAGTTGTAAACCCCCTTTTTAGTAAACTCTACTATACAATTATATACGAAAAGTTTTAAATCACCATTTTGAGTAAATTTTACTACAATTATATACGTAATGTTGTAAACCACTATTTTGAGTAAACTCAATACAATTATATACAAAATGTTGGAATGCCCCCTTTTGAGTAAACTCTACTGTACAATTATATAAAAAAGTTATAAACCCCTAATTTTAGTAAAATCTACTACAATTAATACAAAAAGTTGTAAACCCCCGGTTTGAGTAAACAATACTACAATTATATACAAAAAGTTGTAAACCCCCGTTTTGAGTAAACTCTAATACAATATTATATAAAAAGTTGTAAACCCCCGTTTGAATAAACTCTACCACAATTATACACAAAAAGTTGTAAACACCCGTTTTGAGTAAACTATACATTAATTTTATATACAAAAATATGTAAACCCACATTTTGAGTAAACTCTACTGCAATTATATACAAAAAGTTGTAAACCCCCGTTTTGAGTAAACTACACTATAATTTTGTATACAAAAAGTTGTAAACCCCCGGTTTGAGTAATCTCTACTATATAATTATATACAAAAAGTTGTAAAACCTCGTTTAGAGTAACTATACTACAATTATATACAAAACATTGTAAACCCCTGTTTTGAGTAAACACCCATTTTGAGTAAACTCCCGTTGTAAACCCCCATTTTAAGTAAACTCTTCTACAATTATACAAAATATATTATAAACCCCCGTTTAGAGTAAACTCTACTATATAGTTATCTACAAAAAATTTGCAAGGCCTCGTGTTTAGTAAACTCTACTACAATTATATACAAAAAAATGTAAACCCATGTTTTGAGAAAACACAACTATAATTTTATATGCAAAAAGTTGTAAACCACTTTTTAGGGTAAACTCTACTATACAATTATATACAAAAAGTTGTAAATACCCGTTTTGAGTAAACTTTACTACAATTGTATACAAAAAGTTGTAAACCCCTGTTTTGAGTAAACTCAACTATACAATTATATACAAAAAGTTGTAAACCCCCGTTTTGAGTAAACTCTACTAGAATTATATACAAAAAGTTGTAAACCCCGTTTTAAGTAAACACTCCTGCAATTATACAAAACGTTGTAAACCTCCGTTTTGAGTAACTCTAATGCAATTATATACAAAAAGTTGTAAACCCCCATTTTGATTAAACCCAATTATAATTTTATATACAAGAAGTTGCAAACCCCCATTTTGAGTAAACTCTACAATAAAATTATATACAAAAAAAGTTTATAAACCCCCATTTTGTGTAAACTCTACTACAATTATATGCAAAATGTTTTAATCCCCCGTTTTGAGTAAACTCTAATACAATATTATATAAAAAGTTGTAAACCCCCGTTTGAATAAACTCTACAACAAGTATACACAAAAAGTTGTAAACACCCGTTTTGAGTAAACTCTAATAGAATTATATACAAAAAGTTATAAACCCTTGTCTTGAGTAACTCTATTATAATTTTATATTCAAAAAGTAGTAAACCCCAGTTTTGAGTAAACTCTACAATACAATTATATGCAAAACGTTGTAAACACACGTTTGGAGTAAACTCTACTAAAATGATATAAAAAAAAGTTGTAAACCCCCTGTTTTGAGTAAACTCTACTATAAAATTATATACAAAATAATGTTAACCCCCATTTTTAGTAAACTCTACTATAAAATTATAAACAAAAAAACCCCTTTTTGAGTAAACTTTTCTATAATTATATGCAAAATGTTGTAAACCCACGTTTTGAGTTATTTCTACTACAATTATATACAAAAAGTTGTAAACCCCATTTTGTGTAAACTCTACAATACAAATATATACAAAAAATTGTAAACCCCCGTTTTGAATAAACTCTACTAAAATTATATAGAAAAAGTTGTAAACCCCCGTTCTGAGTAAACATTACTACAATTATATACAAAAAGTTGAAAACCCCCATTTTTAGTAAACTCTACTACAATTATATACAAAAAGTTGTAAACCCCTATTTTGAGTAAACTTATACAAGAAGTTGTAAACCCCCGTTTGGAATAAGCTCTACTATACAATTATATACAAAAAGTGGTAAACTCCCATTTTGAGTAAACTCTACTACAATTTCATACAAAAAGTTGTAAACCCCCATTTTGAGTAAACCCTAATAGAATTATATACAAAAAGTTGTAAACCACCGTTTTGAGTGAAATGTGCTACAATTACATACCACAAGTTGTAAACCCCTGTTTTGAGTAAACTCTACTGTAATTTTATATACAAAAAGTTATAAACCCTCATTTTGAGTAAACTCAACTATACAATTATATACAAAGAGTTGTCAACCCCCATGTTGAGTAAGCTCTACTACAATTATATACAAAAAATTGTAAACCCTGTTTTGAGTAAACTTTACAATACAATTATATATAAAAAGTTGTAAACCCTCGTGTTTAGTAAACTCTACTAAAATTATATACAAAAAGTTGTAAACCCTTATTTTGAGTAAACTCTACTAAAATTATATATACAAAAAGTTGTCAACCACCTTTTTAGTAAACTCTACTATACAATTATATACGAAAAGTTTTAAATCACCATTTTGAGAAAACTTTACTACAATTATATACGTAATGTTGTAAACCCTTATTTTGACTAAACTCAAATACAATTATATACAAAATGTTGGAATCCCCCTTTTGAGTAAACTCTACAGTACAATTATATATAAAAATTTATAAACCCCTAATTTTAGTAAAATCTACTACAATTATATACAAAAAGTTGTAAACCCCCGGTTTGAGTAAACAATACTACAATTATATACAAAAAGTTGTAAACTCCCGTTTTGAGTAAACTCTAATACAATATTATATAAAAAATTTTAAACCCCCGTTTGAATAAACTCTACCACAATTATACACAAAAAGTTGTAAACACCCGTTTTGAGTAAACTATACAAGAATTTTATATACAAAAATATGTAAACCCACATTTTGAGTAAACTCTACTACAATTATATACAAAAAGTTGTAAACCCCCGTTTTGAGTAAACCACACTATAATTTTGTATACAAAAAGTTGTAAACCCCCATTTTGAGTAATCTCTACTATACAATTATATACAAAAAGTTGTAAAACCTCGTTTAGAGTAACTATACTACAATTATATACAAAAAGTTGTAAACCCCTGTTTTGAGTAAACACCCATTTTGAGTAAACTCCCGTTGTAAACCCCCGTTTTGAGTAAACTCTACTACAATTATACAAAATAAATTATAAACCCCCGTTTAGAGTAAACTCTACTATACAGTTATCTACAAAATATTTGTAAGGCCTTGTGTTTAGTAAACTCTACTAAAATTATATACAAAAAAATGTAAACCCATGTTTTGATAAAACACTACTATAATTTTATATACAAAAAGTTTTAAATCCCCGTTTTGAGTAAACATTACTACAATTGTATACGAAATGTTGTAAACCCCTATTTTGAGTAAACTTTAGTACAATTATATACAAAACGTTGTAAACCCCCGTTTTGAGTATACGGTACAATACAAATATATACAAAATGTTATAAACCCTCATTAAAATCTATTACGATTATATACAAAAAGTTGTAAACCCCCGTTTTTAGTAAACTATACTACAATTATATACAAAAAGTTGTAAACCCCGATTTTGAGTAAACACTACTACAATTATATACAAAAAGTTGTAAACCCTAGTTTCGAGTAACTCTAATACAATTATATACAAAAAGTTGTAAACCCCCGTTTTGAGTAAACTGTACTACAATTATTTATAAAAAGTTGTAAACCCATATTGTGAGTAAACTCTGCTAAATTTTACATACAAGAAGTTGTAAACCCTCGTTTTGAGTAAACTCTACTACACAATTATATACAAAAAGCTGTAAACCTCCGTTTTGAGTAAACTTTACTTCAATAATATACAAAATGTTGTAAACCCCCATTTTGAGTAAACACTACTACAATTATATACAAAAGTTGTAAACCCCCGTTCTGAGTAAACCCTAATAGAATTATAGACAAAAAGTTTTAAACCCTCGTTTTGAGTAAACTCTCAAATACATACCAAAAGTTGTAAACCCCTATTTTGAGTAAACTCTACTATAATTTTATATACAAAAAGTTGCAAACCCCCATTTTTAGCACACTCTACTAAACAATTATATACAAAAAGTTGTAAACCCCCGTTTTGAGTAACTCTACTACAATTATATAGAAAAATAGTAAACCCTTGTTTTGAGTAAACTCTACTATACAATTATATACAAAAACGTGTAATCCCCCGTTTTGAGTAAACTCTACTACAATTATATAAAAAAATTGTAAAACCCTATTTTGAGTAAACTCTACTATACAATTATATACAAAAAGTTGTAAACTCTTGTGTTTAGTAAACTCTACTAAAATTATATACAAAAAGTTGTATATCCACATTTTGAATAAACTCTATTACAATTATATACAAAAAGCTGTAAACCCGTTGTTTTACTAAATTCTACTATACAATTATATACAAAAAGTTGTAAATCCCCGTTTTGAGTAAACATTACAAAAATTATATACGAAATGATGTAAACCCTTATTTTGAGTAAACTTTAGTACAATTATATACAAAACATTGTAAACCCCAGTTTGGAGTAAACTCTACAATACAATTATATACAAAATTTATAAACCCCAATTTTCAGTAAAATCTACTACAATTATATACAAAAAGCTGTAAATCCCCATTTTGAGTAAACTATAATAATTATATACAAAAAGTTGTAAACCCCCGTTTTGAGTAAACTCTAATACAATATTATACAAAAAGTTGATAACCCCCATTTGAATAAACTCTACAACAAGTATACATAAAAAGTTGTAAACACCCGTATTGAGTAAACTCAACTACAATTATATACAAAACTTTATAAACCCTTGTCTTGAGTAACTCTACTATAATTTTATATTCAAAAAGTTGTAAACCCCCTTTTTGAGTAAACTCTACATACAATTATTTACAAAACGTTCTAAACAAACGTTTGGAGTAAACTCTACTAAAATGATATAAAAAAAAAGTTGAAAACCCTTATTTTGAGTAAACTCTACTATACATTTATATACAAAATAATGTAAACCCCCGATTTGAGAAAACTCTACTATACAATTATAAATAAAAAACCCTTTTTGAGTAAACTTTTCTGCAATTATATACAAAAAGTTGTAAACCCTCGTTTTGAGTAAACTCTACTACAATTATATACAAAAAATTGTAAACACCGTTTTGAATAAACTCTACTATACAATTATATACAAAAAGTTGTAAACCCCCGTTTTGATTAAACACTACTACAATTATATACAAAATATTGTATACCCCCGTTTTGAGTAAACTTTACTACAATTGTATACCAAATGTTGTAAACCCTTATAGTAAACTCCAGTACAATTATATACAAAACATTGTAAACCCCGTTTTGAGTAAACTTTACAATTCAAATATATACAAAAAGTTATAAACCCTCATTTTCAGTAAGATCTACTACGATTATTTACAAAAAGTTGTAAACCCCTGTTTTAAGTAAACTATACTACAATTATATACAAAAAGTTGTAAACCCCCATTTTGAGTAAACACTACTACAATTATATGCAAAAAGTTGTAAACCCTAGTTTTGAGTAACTCTAATACAATTATATACAAAAAGTTGTACACCCCCGTTTTGTGTTAACTGTACTACAATTATTTACAAAAAATCGTATACCACTATTGTGAGTAAACAATGCTAAATTTTAAATACAAGAAGTTGTAAACCCCTGTTTTGAGTAAACTCTACTACACAATTATATACAAAATGTTGTAAACCCCCATTTTGAGTAAACACTTCTTCAGATATATACAAAATGTTGTAAACCCCCATTTTGAGTAAACACTACTATAATTATATACAAAAAGTTGTAAACCCCCGTTTTGAGTAAACCCTAATAGAATTATATACATAATGTTGTAAATGCTCGTTTTGAGTAAACGCTGAAATACAGGACAAAAGTTGTAAACCCCTGTTTTGAGTAAACTCTATTGTAATTTTATATATAAATGTTGCAAACCCCTATTTTTAGTAAACTATAATATACAATTATAAACAAAATTTGTAAACCCCCATTTTGAGTAAACTCTACTACAATTATATAGAAAAATTAGTAAAACCCCATTTTGAGTAAACTCTACTATACAATTATATACAAAAATTTGTAATCCCCCATTTTGGGTAAACTCTACTACAATTATATAAAAAAAATTGTCAAACCCTGTTTTGAGAAAACTCTACTATACAATTATATACGAAAAGTTGTAAACCCATGTTTTGAGTAAACTCTATTACAATTATATACCAAAAGTTGTAAACCCATTGTTTTAGTAAACTCTACTATACAATTATATACAAAAATTTGTAAATCCCCGTTTTGAGCAAAGTTTACTAAAATTATATACGAAATGTTGTAAACCCCTATTTTGAGTAAACTTTAGTACAATGATATACAAAACGTTGTAAACCCCAGTTTTGAGTAAAATCTACAATACAATTATATACAAAAATTTATAAACCCCTATTTTCAGTAAAATCTACAACCATTATATACAAAAAGCTGTAAACTCCCATTTTGAGAAATATATACTACGATTATATACAAAAAGTTGTAAACCCCCGTTTTGAGTAAACTCTAATACAAGTGTTAGGTGTAGTGCCCGAAAGACAATTTGTGTAATTGTTTTTTAATAATGGATGACAGAATTTATCTCATCTTAGTTACTTGCTTTGTGCTTGTAAAGGATACACTGCTGCAAACCCTAAGTATATCAGTATGTAACCGCTTAACTCAGTGTATGGATTACACGTGAGGATTGAGTTAGTGGTGATATACTTAAACTGTTAGTCCATGGTGAATTTAATCAGAGTTTAGGGTCTCTTGATTAAAACACCAATAATGCGCCCAGAACACCTTAGGGTGTGATAGTCTTATCCAGACTGTCGGTAGAGGGTACCTACGTGGGGCATTTATATATGATGCCATTCATATAGGACTGGACCGATTTAATCTGTATTTCTCGATATAATTCCCTAATCGGGGAATCTTATTAAATCATTAGATGATCATATATGGATCAACCTTAATCCTGAGGTGATCACAGGGTGCTGCTTGTCCCGGGGTAGTGTTTGATATGTTAGTTAAGGTTCACTTAAATATGTGTTCCAAGCCACTTCTCATTGGCACTATCTCCAGATGAGTGAGTAGTTATGATTTTCACAGACATGGAATCCATTCCTTCCTGCGGGAAGTAGAGAGATAGTCCCCTTATTTGTTAGACCTAAGAAAGTGATCGATCCCGGGAGTTCATATTAGACTCATTGATCACTAGTCAGATATGTGAACTAATTGATCATCGGAGGGTTAATGGTAAATAAGGATAAGATATTATGTGTCGGGTTTACGGAGATATCCCACTCAGAATGGACAGTCTATGGAGGGTTAATCCGTATGTAGTGATTATATCAATGGACGCTTATTCACTCTATGGGTTGAGTATAAGTATACATCTATAATCGGTAGAGTTCAGTTTCGGGTTTATGGTGGCGTAATCCCTGAATTAATAATTAATGTACTTATTATGTTCGATGAATAATTAATTATTGGAGCTACTGGTTATAGGTCCATGGTCCCCGATGTGGCTTCTGTAATTCAGACTAATAATCTTGTTATTTGGGCCTCAGTGATAATTAATTGACTGGGCTAATTAATTGATATGCATGAATATTATTTAGTTGGGCTAAATAATACAATACACAGAAAAGACATTTTCTGTGGGCCTGGTGGGCTTAGTGTGGCGCCAATATGTCTTGGATTTTCCAAGAAATTAATTTTCCTGGATAATGACATATTGTGTAATTAGTTATTTATTTGTTAAATAATTAATTGGATAAATAAAAGAAAATAATTTATTTATTATTTATCTCTTAACTATAAGGATAATTATATTTTTTTATTATAAGATTGTAATTATCTCTTATTTTTATTGGATAATAATAATTAGAATTATCTCTTTTATTTTGTTAAACCGATTGGGTATAGGTTTTCTCTCTTGGATTTTGCCTATAAAAAGAGAGTTCTCCCCGAGCCGTAGGTGAAGAGAGCCACGAAATTTATTGAGAAAAAAGGCTAAGGAGTTCGATCCTTAGCTCCACCCGGTTAGAGAAAAACTTGGAGTTTTTCTTGGAAGCATATCAAGGAGGTTCTCATATCAAGAAGGGTGTCCACCAACCACCGTTTGGAGAACACATTGGAAGATCAAGGCTTCTCATCCTAAGATCAAGGCGTCTCTTCCTAATATTGGTAACATGATCTTAACCTCCTTGTAGTAGTTTAAGTCCTTTAATTATGTATTGTGTTGTATAAGTCGTGATCTATCCGCGCGTAGATCTAACTCGTTTAGATCTAAGAACCTGCATCCTTCAACAAGTATACACAAAAAGTTGTAAACACCCGTTTTGAGTAAACTCTACCTTAATTATATACAAAAAGTTATAAACCCTTGTCTTGAGTAACTCTACTATAATTTTATATTCAAAAAGTTGTAAACCCCCATTTTGAGTAAACTCTACATAAAACTATATACAAAACATTATAAACACACGTTTGGAGTAAACTCTGCTAAAATGATATAAAAATAGTTGTAAACCCCAGTTTTGAGTAAACTCTTCTAAACAATTATATACAAAATAATATAAACCCCCGTTTTGAGTAAACTCTACTATACAATTATAAACAAAAAAACCCCTTTTTGAATAAACTTTTCTACAATTATATACAAAAAGTTGTAAACCCTCATTTTGAGTAAACTCTACTACAATTATATACATAAAGTTGTAAACCTCATTTTGAGTAAACTCTACAACACAATTATATACAAAAAATTGTAAACCCCGTTTTGAATAAACACTACTATACAATTATATACAAAAAGTTGTAAACACTACATAAAGTTGTAAACCTCATTTTGAGTAAACTCTACAATACAATTATATACAAAAAGTTGTAAACTCCCGTTTTGAGTAAACATTACTTCAATTATATACAAAAAGTTGTAGACCCCCGTTTTGAGTAACTCTAATACATTTATATACAAAAATTTGTAAACCCCCGTTTTGAGTAAACTCTACTACAATTATATACAAAAATTTGTAACCCCTATTTTGAGTAAACTTATACAAGAAGTTGTAAACCCCCGTTTTGAGTAACTCTACTATACAATTATATAGAAAAAGTTGTAAACCCCTGTTTTGAGTAAACTATACTACAATTACATACAAAAAGTTGTAAACCCCCATTTTGAGTAAACCCTAATAGAATTATATACAAAAAGTTGTAAACCCCCGTTTTGAGTATACTCTACTACAATTACATACCAAAAGTTGTAAACCCCTATTTTGAGTAAAATCTACTGTAATTTTATATACAAAAAGTTATAAACCCCCATTTTGAGTAAACTCACTATACAATTATATACAAAAAGTTGAAAACCCCCGTGTTGATAAAACTCTATTATAATTATATACAAAAAATTGTAAACCCCCGTTTTGAGTAAACTCTACTATACAATTATATACAAAAAGTTGTAAACCCTCGTGTTTAGTAAACTCTACTAAAATTATATACAAAAAGTTATAAACCCACGTTCTGAGTAAACTCTACAATAATTATATATACAAAAAGTTGTAAACCCTCTTTTAGTAAACTCTACTATACAATTATATACAAAAAGTTTTAAATCATCGTTTTGAGTAAACTTTACTACAATTATATATGTAATGTTGTAAACCCCTATTTTGAGTAAACTCAATACAATTATATACAAAACGTTGGAATCCCCCATTTTGAGTAAACTCTACAGTACAATTATATAAAAAAAGATATAAACCCCTATTTTCAGTAAAATCTACTACAATTATGTACAAAAAGTTGTAAATCATTGGTTTGAGTAAACAATACTACAATTATATACAAAATGTTGGAAACCCCCGTTTTGAGTAAACTCTAATACAATATTATTCAAAAAGTTGTTAACCCCGTTTGAATAAACCCTACCACAATTATACACAAAAAGTTGTAAACACCCGTTTTGAGTAAACTATACAATAATTTTATATACAAAAATATGTAAACCCACATTTTGAGTAAACTCTACTGCAATTATATATAAAAAGTTGTAAACCCCCGTTTTGAGTAAACTATACTATTATTTTGTATACAAAAAGTTGTAAACCCTTGTTTTGAGTAATCTCTACTATACAATTATATACAAAAAGCTGTAAAACCTCGTTTTGAGTAACTATACTACAATTATATACAAAATTTTGTAATCCCCTGTTTTGAGTAAACACTACTACAATTATATACAAAAAGTTGTAAACCCCTGTTTTGAGTAAAACCCTACTACAATTATATACAAAAAGTTGTAAACCCTAGTTTCGAGTAACTCTAATACAATTATATACAAAAAGCTGTAAACCCCCGTTTTGAGTAAACTGTACAACAATTATTTACAAAAATTCGTAAGCCCCTATTGTGAGTAAACTATGCTAAATTTTATATACAAGAAGTTGTAAACCCCTGTATTGAGTAAACTCTACTACACAATTATTTACAAAAAGTTGTAAACCCCGTTTTGAGTAAACTCTACTTCAATTATATACAAAATGTAGTAAATCTCCATTTTGAGTGAACACTACTACAATTATATACAAAAAGTTGTAAACCCCCGTTTTGAGTAAACCCTAATAGAATTATATACAAAAAGTTGTAAACGCTCGTTTTGAGTAAACTCTCAAATACAGACCAAAAGTTGTAAACCCCTATTTGGTTTAAACTCTATTGTAATTTTATATACAAAAAGTTGCAAACCCCTGATTTTAGTAAACTCTACTATACAATTATATACAAAAAGTTGTAAACCCCCGTTTTGAGTAACTCTACTACAATTATATAGAAAAATTGTAACCCCCCATTTTGGGTAAACTCTACTATACAATTATATACAAAAAGTTGTAATCCCCCGTTTTGAGTAAACTCTACTACAATTATATAAAAAATTTGTAAAACCCTGTTTTGAGTAAACTCTACTATACAATTATATACAAAAAGTTGTAATCCCTCATGTTTGGTAAACTCTACTAAAATTATATACAAAAAGTTGTAAACCTACGTTTTAAGAAAACTCTACTATAATTTTATATACAAAAAGTTGTAAACCCCTTGTTTTAGTAAACTCTACTATACAATTATATACTTTACTACATACAAAATGTTGTAAACCCCTATTTTGAGTAAACTTTAGTACAATTATATACAAAACAATGTAAACCCCAGTTTTGAGTAAACTCTACAATACAAATATATAAAAAAAGTTATAAACCCTCATTTTTATTAAAATCTACTACGATTATATACAAAAAGTCGTAAACCCCCATTTTGAGTAAACTATACTAAATTATATACAAAAAGTTGTAAACCCCCATTTTGAGTAAATCTAATACAACAATATACAAAAAGTTGTAAACCCCCATTTGAATAAACTCTACAACAATTATACACAAGAAGTTGTAAACACCCGTTTTGAGTAAACTATACAATAATTTTATATACAAAAATATGTAAACCCACATTTTGAGTAAACACTACTACGATTATATACAATAAGTTGTAACCCTCATTTTGAATAAACCGTACAACAATCATACACAAATAGGTTGTAAACACCCATTTTGAGTAAACTATACAAATATTTTATATACAAAAATATGTAAAACCCCGTTTTGAGTAAACTCTACTATACAATTATATACAATAAGTTTTAAACCCCCGTTTTGAGTAAACTCTACTATAAAATTATATTCAAAAAGTTGTAAACCCCGCTTTGAGTAACTCTACTACAATTATATACAAAATGTTGTAAACCCCCATTTTGAGTAAACTCTACGACAATTATATATAAAAAGTTGTAAACCCCTGTTTTGAGTAAACTCTACTATACAATTATATACAAAAAGATGTAAACCCCTGTTTTGAGTAAACTCTACTACAATTATATTCAAAAAGTTGTAAACCTCCGTTTTGCGCTAACTCGATTATAATTTTATATACAAAAAATTGTAAACCCCCGTTTCGAGTACACTCTACTATACAATTTTATACAAAAAGTTGTAAACCCCTGTTTTGAGTAAACTTTACTACAATTATATACAAAAAGTTGTAAACTCCCATTTTGAGTAAACTCTTCAATAATTTTATAAACAAAAAGTTGTGAATCCCCATTTTGAGTAAACTCTACTATACAATTATATACAAAAAGTTGTAAACACCCGTTTTGGGTAAACTCTACTATAATTATATACAAAAAGGTTTAAACAACCGTTTTTAGTAAACTCTACTACAATTATATACAAAAATTTGTAAACCCCCTGTTTTGAGTAAAGTCTAATATAATTTTATATTCAAAAAGTTGTAAAGCCCTATTTGGAGTAAACTTTAATAAATTTTTATATTCAAAAAGTTGTAAACCCCTCTTTTTAGTAAATGGTACAACAATTATATACAAAAAATTTAAACCCCCCACTTTGAGTAAACTCTACTACAAATATAAACAAAAAGTTCTAAACCCTCGTTTTGAGTAAACCATACTAAATTATATGCAAGGAGTTGTAAACCATCGTTTTGAGTACCACTAATACAATTATATTCAAAAAGTTGTAAACCCCTGTTTTGAGTAAACTCTTATACAATTATAAACAAAAAATTGTAAACCCCCGTTTTGGGTAAGCTCTACTACAATTATATACAAAAACTTGTAAACTCCCGTTTTGGATAAACTCTACTACAATTATATCTAGAGAGTTGTAAACCATCGTTTTGAGTAACACTACTACAATTATATTAAAAAGTTGTAAACCTCCATTTTGAGTAAACTCTAATACAATTATATACAAAAATTTGTAAACCCCCGTTTTTAGTTAACTCTACTATACAATTGTACGCAAAAAGTTGTAAACTCCCATTTTGATTAAACTCTACTACAATTATATAAAATAAGTTGTAAACCCCCGTTTTGAGTAAACTCTACTATACAATTATATAGAAAAAGTTGTAAACACCCGTTTTGAGTGAACTATACTACAATTACATACAAAAAGTTGTAAACCCCTATTTTGAGTAAACCCTAATAGAATTATATACAAAAAGTTGTAAACCCCCCGTTTTGAGTATACTCTACTACAATTACATACCAAAAGTTGTAAACCCCTATTTGAGTAAAATCTACTGTAATTCATATACAAAAAGTTATAAACCCCCATTTTGAGGAAACTCTACTATACAATTATATACAAAAAGTTGAAAACCCCCGTGTTGAGAAAACTCTACTACAATTATATACAAAAAATTGTAAACCCCTATTTTGAGTAAACTCTACTATACAATTATATACAAAAAGTTGTAAACCCTCGTGTTTAGTAAACTCTACTAAAATATATACAAAAAGTTGTAAACCCACGTTCTGAGTACACTCTACAATAATTATATATAAAAAAAGTTGTAAACCCTCTTTTAGTAAACTGTACTTTACAAATATATACAAAAAGTTTTAAATCACCGTTTTGAGTAAACTTTACTACAATTATATATGTAATGTTGTAAACCCCTATTTTGAGTAAACTCAATACAATTATATACAAAATGTTGGAATCCCCCCTTTTGAGTAAACTCTACAGTACAATTATATAAAAAAAGCTATAAACCCCTATTTTCAGTAAAATCTACTACAATTATATGCAAAAAGTTGTAACCCCTGGTTTGAGTAAACAATACTACAATTATATACAAAAAGTTGGAAACCCCCGTTTTGAGTAAAATCTAATACAATATTATTCAAAAAGTTCTAAACCCCCGTTTGAATAAACCCTACCACAATTATACACAAAAAGTTATAAACACCCGTTTTGAGTAAACTATACAATAATTTTATATACAAAAATATGTAAACCCACATTTTGAGTAAACTCTACTGGAATTACATACAAAAAGTTGTAAACCCCCGTTTTGAGTAAACTATACTATTATTTTGTATACAAAAAGTTGTAAACCCCAGTTTTTTGAGTAATCTCTACTATAAAATTATATACAAAAAGTTGTAAAACCTCATTTTGAGTAACTATACTACAATTATATACAAAAATTAGTTAACCCCTGTTTTGAGTAAACACCCGTTGTAAACCCCCGTTTTGAGTAAACTCTACTACAATTATATACAAAAAATTATAAACCCCTATTTTGAGTAAACTCTACTATACAGTTATATAAAAAAATTGTAAGCCCTTGTGTTTAGTTAACTCCACTAAAATTATATACAAAAAGTGTAAATCCATGTTTTGAGAAAACTCTACTATAATTTTATATACAAAAAGTTGTAAACCCCTTTTTATGGTAAACTCTACAATACAATTATATACAAAAAGTTGTAAATCCCCGTTTGAGTAAACCCTAGTACAATTATATACAAAACTTGGTAAACCACCGTTTTGAGTAAACTGTACAATACAAATATATACAAAAAGTTATAAACCCTCATTTTCAGAAAGATCTACAACGATTATATACAAAAAATTGTAAACCACCGTTTTGAGTAAACTATACTACAATTATATACAAAAAGTTGTAAACCCCCATTTTGAGTAAACACTACTACAATTATATACAAAAAGTTGTAAACCCTAGTTTCGAGTAATTCTAATACAATTATATACAAAAAGTTGTAAACCCCCGTTTTGAGTAAACTGTACTACAATTATTTACCCAAAGTCGTAAGCCCCTATTATGAGTAAACTATGCTAAATTTTATGTACAAGAAGTTGTAAACCCCTGTTTTGAGTAAACTCTACTACACAATTATTTACAAAAAGTTGTAAACCTCCGTTTTGAGTAAACTTTACTTCAATTATATACAAAATGTTGTAAACCCCCATTTTGAGTAAACACTACTACAATTATATACAAAAGTTGTAAACCCCCATTTTGAGTAAACCCTAATTGAATTATAGATAAAAAGTTTTAAACCCTCGTTTTGAGTAAACTCTCAAATACATACCAAAAGTTGTAAACCCCTATTTTGAGTAAACTCTACTATAATTTTATATACAAAAAGTTGCAAACCCCCATTTTTAGCACACTCTACTAAACAATTATATACATAAAGTTGTAAACCCCCGTTTTGAGTAACTCTACTACAATTATATAGAAAAATAGTAAACCCTTGTTTTGAGTAAACTCTACTATACAATTATATACAAAAACGTGTAATACCCCGTTTTGAGTAAACTCTACTAGAATTATATAAAAAAAATTGTAAAACCCTATTTTGAGTAAACTCTACTATACAATTATATACAAAAAGTTGTAAACTCTTGTGTTTAGTAAACTCTACTAAAATTATATACAAAAAGTTGTAAATCCACATTTTGAATAAACTCTATTACAATTATATACAAAAAGCTGTAAACCCGTTGTTTTAGTAAACTCTATTATACAATTATATACAAAAAGTTGTAAATCCCCGTTTTGAGTAAACATTACAAAAATTATATACGAAATTATGTAAACCCTTATTTTGAGTAAACTTTAGTACAATTATATACAAAACATTGTAAACCCCAGTTTTGAGTAAACTCTACAATACAATTATATACAAAATTTATAAACCCCAATTTTCAGTAAAATCTACTACAATTATATACAAAAAGCTGTAAATCCCCATTTTGAGTAAACTATAATAATTATATACAAAAAGTTGTAAACCCCCGTTTTGAGTAAACTCTAATACAATATTATACAAAAAGTTGATAACCCCCATTTGAATAAACTCTACAACAAGTATACATAAAAAGTTGTAAACACCCGTATTGAGTAAACTCAACTACAATTATATACAAAAATTTATAAACCCTTGTCTTGAGTAACTCTACTATAATTTTATATTCAAAAAGTTGTAAACCCTCTTTTTGAGTAAACTCTACATACAATTATTTACAAAACGTTCTAAACAAACGTTTGGAGTAAACTCTACTAAAATGATATAAAAAAAAGTTGAAAACCCTTATTTTGAGTAAACTCTACTATCCATTTATATACAAAATAATGTAAACCCCTGATTTGAGTAAACTCTACTATACAATTATAAATAAAAAACCCTTTTTTGAGTAAACTTTTCTGCAATTATATACAAAAAGTTGTAAACCCTCGTTTTGAGTAAACTCTACTACAATTATATACAAAAAATTGTAAACCCCGTTTTGAATAAACTCTACTATACAATTATATACAAAAAGTTGTAAACCCCCGTTTTGAGTAAACACTACTACAATTATATACAAAATGTTGTAAACCCCCGTTTTGAGTAAACTTTACTACAATTGTATACCAAATGTTGTAAACCCTCACTACAAGAAAAATGGGTTTTGGCGGCGTGATATTGGCAGCGTGCATTTAAAATCTGCTGCAAATTGAAAATTTTGCAGCATGCTTATATACATGCGCTGCGAATAAGTGATTGCTTTTATAAGCAGCGTGCCAAGTTCGTCGCCGAAAATTAACAAACTACTGCAGCGTGTTCTTGCACGCTGCTACAAATTAAAAACTAAGGTATCGTGTTCTTGCGCGCTGCGTCAAGTTGAAAACATATGGTAGCTTTTCTTGTGCGCTGCGAATTCTTTTGGCGCATTTTGGGTTTTTCGTTTCCCGCATTTACAATTTACCCGGTTAAAATGAAAGTAACGCGCTAACACTTTCCATTGTTTACCTTAAAAAAAATCTTCTGACCCCCTCAAAAGATTTTTTTTTTCTTATTTCATCACTTCTAAAACTGGAGAATTGGAAGTCGACTTATCTTCTCCCACCGTTCTTCTGTAAAAGTCGAATTATGTTCTCAACGGTCCAGCCACTCTCTTCAAGGTCGCCCTTCTCCCCGCATCAAGTCTATGGATTGTTCGTTGAATAGGTTAATTTTTATTTCATTCTTGTTTCCGAAATTCCTCCCATTCTTGAAGATTTAGGGATTTTTGAGTGATTGTTCCCTAAGTTAGGGCTTTTCTCAATAATAAAAATTTGTATTTGATAATGTCAAATCTAATGAATTTGGGTGACGTAGAAATCTATAATGGAGCTACATGGATGTGTGAACAATTTTTTTGTCAAACCTTCATCTTATGTTTTCGTTTATGCATATTTTGATGTCTAATGACAATCTATTGTATATTTTGTTGTTTGTTCACCTCATAGTCTCCGTTGATTTTCATATAGTTTGATGACTGGTAGGACTAGATCGATTAACTTTTGTCCTCCCTCTATCTCTGTCTGCCAGAGTTCCTCTTGAAATGATTAATCATGCATTTTAAAAGGTATGAAATATTGATTATCTTTAATCTATGAGACCTACGATAGTTCTTTGGCACCTCAAATCTCAAAATCTATTGATTGATGAAAAATAGAGGGAGTGTACGATAATACATTAATGTGTTTTATGTATAGATTTGAGTTCTTTCACTTTTGAGGTCTGTCCTGATGCTTAGTAGTCTAGAGGAGCAACTGTATATGTTGTACAGTTGTAGTGATTTATGTGTAACTTTTTCCTGCATGATGCTAGAGCAGCTATACTGAAAGAAAATAAATTTGGTTCCAGGTTTTAATCTTCCATGATGGGATGCAACAGCAAGCCTTATCCACCTAAAAGAAAGAATTGTGGATTTTAATGTAGCAATCCATATTATTTAGGATCTGGTCTCTTGCTAGTAAAGGGAATTGCACTGCAAGAAAACAGCGAAAAATCGCACCTTTTGACCATTATAGCAATATGGAGCGAATGTGGGCCCCAACATGATCAATGGCTTCAGATGATTGAGTGTCTCTTTCATCATTTCATAGGTCATTGAGTCTGTAATTTTGTTGATTTGTGTAATGGTTGGTTTTGTGCAGAGCCTTATGTTCGCATTTGAATAAACCTCACATGTCTGCATTGAAACTTCCTTACAAGAAACCAAAAGATGATTATATATCTTCCTAACCGGCCACTTTTCACATCCATAAGCCTCGCTACTCACTTTGAAGGTACGAATGTACGATATGATACTCTCTCCATTGACTTTATGAATATAGGAATGAAATATGTAGATGCACCGCATACAACTTATTTGATTTGTGTTTTTTTATTTTTTTATTTTAATGTTTACTTGAAATTGAGTGTTTCTTACTTGTCGCTTGGAGGTTTGTGTGGTTGTTCTGCATAATGATGAATTTAAAAGATTGTTTATTGTTAGATGAGAATGTATACCTTCAAGACATTTGCTAAAATTTATTGCCTTTTGGTTTTGTCTCGTTTTTTTACTTGATCGTTATTTTGGGATTTATTTGTAACTGGCATTTGAGGTTTTAAAGGCTTGGGCTACTTTACCTATCTTAAATTCTGTTGATTGGAGGGGTCATTTAGCGTTTTTGGTTAGTCTAAACTAGTGACGCTCTCTTTGAAAATTTATCGAGTATTCATAATGGATTATAATGATGTTTTGGATGATATAGTTGCTTTATTCTAGTTCCTTTATTGGGATTTCGGTCATATGAGATTCTTATGTGGGTGTGTCATGTGTTTTTGGATAAGCATTTGTCTCAATTATAAAAGATGCGAAACAAAAAAACATCGGATTTTAGTGAGGTAACAAAAATGTTTTCTTTTGTTCCTATTGTCATTTTCAGCATTATTCATCAATTATTGGGCGCCATATTGATTTTTTGTTGTTGTTGTTTTGTTGTTGTATGGATTTGGGCGGTAGTTAATTGAGGGTTTGATAAATGGAGTGGATTTATCAGAGTCCGAAGCTCATAATTCTCTTGATTTCTTGTTGGATGGTGCTGATGAAGCTTTAATCAGTGCATTTCTTGTTCTCTTGAGAGCAAAAGGAGAAACCTATCAAGAAGTAAGTTCAAAATGTACACAATATCTACCTTTTTGGTAGCATAGTACAATCGACTTTATCATATTCGATTCTAGAGCCGAGAATCGACTTTCCGTTGGTTGGTTGTGGGTGAAGGTCGATTCTCAGCTCTAAAATCGAATTGGACTTGGCACCCGTTAAAGGCACCACACTTTGGGCTTAGGCCTAACTTTCCGGTGGTCGAATGTCACTGTGGTTCCCCTAAATGCGCCCTTGTGTATTTGGAAACAGTTGTATTAATGATGTATGAAATGAGTAGATAGTAGGTTTGGCAAGGGTCGTGATAAAGAATTTTAAGAAAATAGAGGGACTAAATGATGCAGTAGACATTGTTGGGACTGGTGGTGATGGTGCCAACACTGTTAATATTTCAACCGGTGCTTCGATATTTAGCTGCAGCTTGTGGGGCAAAAGTTGCAAAGGTGAGTTTTTACTTTCTTTCGAAGCATATTTGGCACGATTTTACGGGTTTAAATCAGTGACTAATGGAGAATGCATTGCAGCAAGGTATTCAATCCAGCTCTTCTGCTTGTGGAATCGCAGACGTGCTTGAAGAATTGGAGCCAGAGGTTTGTACTAGCATCTTCGTATCTTCAGACCAATGTGCGAGTATTTATTTATTTACTCTATCATGCCAAGAATTGCTTGTCTTTGCTTTGCCTAGCTTTCGTACGATTATTGGGATTGACATTGTCATGGCTTTCGGGGGTCCGGAGTTGCATAAATGAAACAAGAATTGGTTTCATGATGGTTCCAATCTACCATCTAGCAATGGAGATTGTAAGACCCGTTAGGAAGAAGTAAAAGTAAATACCGAAGTTACTACTATTGAATATTAGTTTCCCTTCTTCTTTAGATAACATTGGAATATATATGAATACATACCCTTATATGTCCAGACACATAGCACTAAAAGCACCTTCCATGATTCTATGTTTAGAATAAAAAGATGTGCTACAATCTGACAAGCAATTTGGAATTAGTTTTCTTTGTTCATATTATTGCTAAGGATTTTAGATTTTTTTTCCCATTGATGGAAGTTTGAACTTGTAGTGCAGGACATTTTGATCATCTAGCAGACACAACAAATTATAGTTCATTACAGCCAGAAGTAGATTAAATGGGCAAAAAACGAAGTATTATGCATGGAAATGAAGCTCGGGTGAAGCAAGTTTCAATTAAACATGTACGTATTACCTACTATATTTTATTGATTTTGATATGAAACAATCTTCTATAAAGTATTATAAATACCTAATTTATTCCTAGGCAAAGGTTGCACGCTTCATGAAATGAAGGCAATGCAATTCCATGACCACACTATGGGTCGTGAAGGTTATGCCCGTTTGCACGACATAATGGAGAATATATTTTTATACATTTTTACATGTTTTGAAAGTTATGTAGTTCATATATGTATTGTCCTATTTCTTCAATGTGTCGGGTTTTGTATTTCTATGTTGCTGAATCACCTGGCTTGGTCTGAGTTATGAATTATTGGTTCATGTTCTGTAAATGGTTTTGGTTATATACATATGAGCATCGGTACATGTATTGGGTAAATATTATTTTTTTTATAATAGAAAAACATATTCGCGGCGTGCCTGCACACGTCACTATTAACATATCTCACTTCGGCGTCGTGCACGAACACGCTGCTTTTGATTCATTGTTTTGGAAGCATGCATCATAAGCCGCTAATAAAAGTATCGGCGGCGTGTATTTGCTCCCCGTTTTTATATTTATAGTTTTGGCGGCACGCATCGCAAGCTACTAATCATAGTATTAGCGGCACGCAACTGTAGGTCGCGGATCATCTTACATTTTTAGCGGCATTGAATTATGCAGCGTGCAATGTGCGCTGCCAATAGCCATTTTGCACGCCGCGAAAAGTCTTTTTTGTTGTAGTGCCTTATAGTAAACTCCAGTACAATTATATACAAAACATTGTAAACCCCGTTTTGAGTAAACTTTACAATTCAAATATATACAAAAAGTTATAAACCCTCATTTTCAGTAAGATCTACTACGATTATTTACAAAAAGTTGTAAACCCCCGTTTTAAGTAAACTATACTACAATTATATACAAAAAGTTGTAAACCCCCATTTTGAGTAAACACTACTACAATTATATGCAAAAAGTTGTAAACCCTAGTTTTGAGTAACTCTAATACAATTATATACAAAAAGTTGTGCACCCCCGTTTTGTGTTAACGGTACTGCAATTATTTACAAAAAGTCGTAAACCACTATTGTGAGTAAACTATGCTAAATTTTAAATACAAGAAGTTGTAAACCCCTGTTTTGAGTAAACTCTACTACAAAATTATATAGAAAATGTTGTAAACCCCCGTTTTGAGTAACCACTACTTCAGATATATACAAAATGTTGTAAACCCCCATTTTGAGTAAACACTACTATAATTATATACAAAAAGTTGTAAACCCCCGTTTTGAGTAAACCCTAATAGAATTATATACATAATGTTGTAAATGCTCGTTTTGAGTAAACGCTCAAATACAGGCCAAAAGTTGTAAACCCCTGTTTTGAGTAAACTCTATTGTAATTTTATATATAAAAGTTGCAAACCCCTATTTTTAGTAAACTCTAATATACAATTATAAACAAAATTTGTAAACCCCCATTTTGAGTAAACTCTACTACAATTATATAGAAAAAATAGTAAACCCCCGTTTTGAGTAAACTCTACTATACAATTATATACAAAAATTTGTAATCCCCCATTTTGGGTAAACTCTACTACAATTATATAAAAAAAATTGTCAAACCCTGTTTTGAGTAAACTCTACTATACAATTATATACGAAAAGTTGTAAACCCATGTTTTGAGTAAACTCTATTACAATTATATACCAAAAGTTGTAAACCCATTGTTTTAGTAAACTCTACTATACAATTATATACAAAAATTTGTAAATCCCCGTTTTGAGCAATGTTTACTAAAATTATATACGAAATGTTGTAAACCCCTATTTTGAGTAAACTTTAGTACAATGATATACAAAACGTTGTAAACCCCAGTTTTGAGTAAACTCTACAATACAATTATATACAAAAATTTATAAACCCCTATTTTCAGTAAAATCTACAACCATTATATACAAAAAGCTGTAAACTCCCATTTTGAGAAAATTATACTACGATTATATACAAAAAGTTGTAAACCCCCGTTTTGAGTAAACTCTAATACAAGTGTTAGGTGTAGTGCCCGAAAGACAATTTGTGTAATTGTTTTTTAATATTGGATGACATAATTTACCTCATCTTAGTTACTTGCTTTGTGCTTGTAAAGGATACACTGCTGCAAACCCTAAGTATATCAGTATGTAACCGCTTAACTCAGTGTATGGATTACACGTGTGGATTGAGTTAGTGGTGATATACTTAAACTGTTAGTCCGTTGTGAATTTAATCAGAGTTTAGGGTCTCTTGATTAAAACACCAATAATGCGCCCAGAACACCTTAGGGTGTGATAGTCTTATCCAGACTGTCGGTAGAGGGTACCTACGTGGGGAATTTATATATGATGGCATTCATATAGGACTAGGACCGATTTAATCTGTATTTCTCGATATAATTCCGTAATCGAGGAATCTTATTAAATCATTAGATGATCATATATGGATCAACCTTAATCCCGAGGTGATCACGGGGGTGCTTTGCTTGTCCCGGGGTAGTGTTTGATGTGTTAGTTACGGTTCACTTAAATATGTGTTCCAAGCCACTTCTCATTGGCACTATCTCCAGATGAGTGAGTAGTTCTGATTTTCACAGACATGGAATCCATTCCTTCCTGCAGGAAGTAGAGAGATAGTCCCCTTATTTGTTAGCCCTAAGAAAGTGATCGATCCCGGGAGTTCATATTAGACTCATTGATCACTAGTCAGATATGTGAACTAATTGATCATCAGGGGGTTAATGGTAAATAAGGAAAAGATATTCTGTGTCGGGTTTACGAAGATATCCCACTCAGAATGGACAGTCTATGGAGGGTTAATCCGTATGTAGTGATTATATCAATGGACGCTTATTCACTCTATAGGTTGAGTATAAGTATACATCTATAATCGGTAGAGTTCAGTTTCGGGTTTATGGTGGCGTAATCCCTGAATTAATAATTAATGTACTTATTCTGTTTGATGAATAATTAATTATTGGAGCTACTGGTTATAGGTCCATGGTCCCTGATGTGGCTTCTGTAATTCGGACTAATAATCTTTTTATTTGGGCCTCAGTGATAATTAATTCGCTGGGCTAATTAATTGATATGCATGAATATTATTTAGTTGGGCTAAATAATATAATACACAGAAAAGACATTTTCTGTGGGCCTGGTGGGCTTAGTGTGGCGCCAATATGTCTTGGATTTTCCAAGAAATTAATTTTCCTGGATAATGAGATATTGTGTAATTAGTTATTTATTTGTTAAATAATTAATTGGATAAATAAAAGAAAATAATTTATTTATTATTTATCTCTTAACTATAAGGATAATTATATTTTCTTATTATAAGATTGTAATTATCTCTTATTTTTATTGGATAATAATAATTAGAATTATCTCTTTTATTTTGTTAAACCGATTGGGTATAGGTTTTCTCTCTTGGATTTTGCCTATAAAAAGAGAGTTCTCCCCGAGCCCTAGGTG
Source organism: Gentiana straminea (assembly GCA_036785695.1). Taxonomy (NCBI): domain Eukaryota; kingdom Viridiplantae; phylum Streptophyta; class Magnoliopsida; order Gentianales; family Gentianaceae; genus Gentiana; species Gentiana straminea. The sequence goes on along the minus strand of JAVUPR010000360.1, from coordinate 204,259 downwards.
AAGAGAGGGCCACGAAATTTATAGAGAAAAAAGGCTAAGGAGTTCGATCCTTAGCTCCACCCGGTTGGAGAAAAACTTGGAGTTTTTCTTGGAAGCATATCAAGGAGGTTCTCATATCAAGAAGGGTGTCCACCAACCACCGTTTGGAGAACACATTGGAAGATCAAGGCTTCTCATCCTAAGATCAAGGCGTCTCTTCCTAATATTGGTAACATGATCTTAACCCCCTTGTAGTAGTTTAAGTCCTTTAATTATGTATTGTGTTGTATAAGTCGTGATCCATCCGCTGCGCGTAGATCTAACTCGTTTAGATCTAAGAACCTGCATCCTTCAACAAGTATACACAAAAAGTTGTAAACAGCCGTTTTGAGTAAACTCTACCTTAATTATATACAAAAAGTTATAAACCCTTGTCTTGAGTAACTCTACTATAATTTTATATTCAAAAAGTTGTAAACCCCCATTTTGAGTAAACTCTACATAAAACTATATACAAAACGTTATAAACACACGTTTGGAGTAAACTCTGCTAAAATGATATAAAAATAGTTGTAAACCCCTGTTTTGTGTAAACTCTACTAAACAATTATATACAAAATAATATAAACCCCCGTTTTGAGTAAACTCTACTATACAATTATAAACAAAAAAACCCCTTTTTGAATAAACTTTTCAACAATTATATACAAAAAGTTGTAAACCCTCATTTTGAGTAAACTCTACTACAATTATATACATAAAGTTGTAAACCTCATTTTGAGTAAACTCTTCAACACAATTATATACAAAAAATTGTAAACCCCGTTTTGAATAAACACTACTATACAATTATATACAAAAAGTTGTAAACACTACATAAAGTTATAAACCTCATTTTGAGTAAACTCTACAATACAATTATATACAAAAAGTTGTAAACTCCCGTTTTGAGTAAACATTACTTCAATTATATACAAAAAGTTGTAGACCCCCATTTTGAGTAACTCTAATACATTTATATACAAAAATTTGTAAACCCCCGTTTTGAGTAAACTCTACTACAATTATATACAAAAAGTTGTAACCCCTATTTTGAGTAAACTTATACAAGAAGTTGTAAACCCCCGTTTTGAGTAAACTCTACTATACAATTATATAGAAAAAGTTGTAAACCCCTGTTTTGAGTAAACTATACTACAATTACATTCAAAAAGTTGTAAACCCCGATTTTGAGTAAACCCTAATAGAATTATATACAAAAAGTTGTAAACCCCCGTTTTGAGTATATTCTAATACAATTACATACCAAAAGTTGTAAACCCCTATTTTGAGTAAAATCTACTGTAATTTTATATACAAAAAGTTATAAACCCCTATTTTGAGTAAACTCTACTATACAATTATATACAAAAAGTTGAAAACCCCCATGTTGATAAAACTCTACTATAATTATATACAAAAAATTGTAAACCCTCGTGTTTAGTAAACTCTACTAAAATTATATACAAAAAGTTATAAACCCACGTTCTGAGTAAACTCTACAATAATTATATATACAAAAAGTTGTAAACCCTCTTTTAGTAAACTCTACTATACAATTATATACAAAAAGTTTTAAATCACCGTTTTGAGTAAAATTTACTACAATTATATATGTATTGTTGTAAACCCCTATTTTGAGTAAACTCAATACAATTATATACATAACGTTGGAATCCCCCATTTTGAGTAAACTCTACAGTACAATTATATAAAAAATGATATAAACCCCTATTTTCAGTAAAATCTACTACAATTATGTACAAAAAGTTGTAAATCCTTGGTTTGAGTAAACAATACTACAATTATATACAAAAAGTTAGAAACCCCCGTTTTGAGTAAACTCTAATACAATATTATTCAAAAAGTTGTTAACCCCGTTTGAATAAACCCTACCACAATTATACACAAAAAGTTGTAAACACCCGTTTTGAGTAAACTATACAATAATTTTATATACTAAAATGTGTAAACCCACATTTTGAGTAAACTCTACTGCAATTATATACAAAAAGTTGTAAACCCCCGTTTTGAGTAAACTATACTATTATTTTGTATACAAAAAGTTGTAAACCCTTGTTTTGATTAATCTCTACTATACAATTATATACAAAAAGTTGTAAAACCTCGTTTTGAGTAACTATACTACAATTATATACAAAATTTTGTAAACCCCTGTTTTGAGTAAACACTACTACAATTATATACAAAAAGTTGTAAACCCCTGTTTTGAGTAAAACCCTACTACAATTATATACAAAAAGTTGTAAACCCTAGTTTCGAGTAACTCTAATACAATTATATACAAAAAGCTGTAAACCCCCGTTTTGAGTAAACTGTACAACAATTATTTACAAAAATTCGTAACCCCTATTGTGAGTAAACTATGCTAAATTTTATATACAAGAAGTTGTAAACCCCTATATTGAGTAAACTCTACTACACAATTATTTACAAAAAGTTGTAAACCCCGTTTTGAGTAAACTCTACTTCAATTATATACAAAATGTAGTAAATCTCCATTTTGAGTAAACACTACTACAATTATATACAAAAAGTTGTAAACCCCCGTTTTGAGTAAACCCTAATAGAATTATATACAAAAAGTTATAAACGCTCGTTTTGAGTAAACTCTCAAATACAGACCAAAAGTTGTAAACCCCTATTTGGTTTATACTCTATTGTAATTTTATATACAAAAAGTTGCAAACCCCCGTTTTTAGTAAACTCTACTATACAATTATATACAAAAAGTTGTAAACCAATATTTTGAGCAAACTCTACTACAATTATATACAAAGAGTTGTAAACCCCATTTTTGTGTAAACCCCCGTTTTGAGTAACTCTACTACAATTATATAGAAAAATTGTAACCCCGCATTTTGGGTAAACTGTACCTATACAATTACATACAAAAAATTGTAATCCCCCGTTTTGAGTAAACTCTACTACAATTATACATAAAAAATTGTAAAACCCTGTTTTGAGTAAACTCTATTATACAATTATATACAAAAAGTTGTAAACCCTCGTGTTTGGTAAACTCTACTAAAGTTATATACAAAAAGTTGTAAACCTACGTTTTAAGAAAACTCAACTATAATTTTATATACAAAAAGTTGTAAACCCCTTGTTTTAGTAAACTCTACTATACAATTATATACTTTACTACATACAAAATGTTGTAAACCCCTATTTTGAGTAAACTTTAGTACAATTATATACAAAACAATGTAAACCCCAGTTTTGAGTAAACTCTACAATACAAATATATACAAAAAGTTATAAACCCTCATTTTTATTAAAATCTACTACGATTATATACAAAAAGTCGTAAACCCCCATTTTGAGTAAACTATACTAAATTATATACAAAAAGTTGTAAACCCCCATTTTGAGTAAATCTAATACAACAATATACAAAAAGTTGTAAACCCCCATTTGAATAAACTCTACAACAATTATACACAAGAAGTTGTAAACACCCGTTTTGAGTAAACTATACAATAATTTTATATACAAAAATATGTAAACCCACATTTTGAGTAAACACTACTACGATTATATACAATAAGTTGTAACCCTCATTTTGAATAAATCGTACAACAATTATACACAAATAGGTTGTAAACACCCATTTTGAGTAAACTATACAAATATTTTATATACAAAAATATGTAAAACCCCGTTTTGAGTAAACTCTACTATACAATTATATACAATAAGTTTTAAACCCCCGTTTTGAGTAAACTCTACTATAAAATTATATTCAAAAAGTTGTAAACCCCGCTTTGAGTAACTCTACTACAATTATATACAAAATGTTGTAAACCCCCATTTTGAGTAAACTCTACGACAATTATATATAAAAAGTTGTAAACCCCTGTTTTGAGTAAACTCTACTATACAATTATATACAAAAAGATGTAAACCCATGTTTTGAGTAAACTCTACTACAATTATATTCAAAAAGTTGTAAACCTCTGTTTTGCGCTAACTCGACTATAATTTTATATACAAAAAATTGTAAACCCCCGTTTCGAGTACACTCTACTATACAATTTTATACAAAAAGTTGTAAACCCCTGTTTTGAGTAAACTTTACTACAATTATATACAAAAAGTTGTAAACTCCCATTTTGAGTAAACTCTTCAATAATTTTATAAACAAAAAGTTGTGAATCCCCATTTTGAGTAAACTCTACTATACAGTTATATACAAAAAGTTGTAGACACCCGTTTTGAGTAAACTCTACTATAATTATATACAAAAAGGTTTAAACAACCGTTTTTAGTAAACTCTACTATAATTATATACAAAAATTTGTAAACCCCCTGTTTTGAGTAAAGTCTAATATAATTTTATAATCAAAAAGTTGTAAAGCCCTATTTTGAGTAAACTTTAATAAATTTTTATATTCAAAAAGTTGTAAATCCCTCTTTTTAGTAAACGGTACAACAATTATATACAAAAAATTTAAACCCCCCACTTTGAGTAAACTCTACTACAAATATAGACAAAAAGTTCTAAACCCCCGTTTTGAGTAAACCATACTAAATTATATGCAAGGAGTTGTAAACCATCGTTTTGAGTACCACTAATACAATTATATTCCAAAAGTTGTAAACCCCTGTTTTGAGTAAACTCTTATACAATTATATACAAAAAATTGTAAACCCCCGTTTTGGGTAAGCTCTACTACAATTATATACAAAAACTTGTAAACTCCCGTTTTGGGTAAACTCTACTACAATTATATCTAGAGAGTTGTAAACCATCGTTTTGAGTAACACTACTACAATTATATTAAAAAGTTGTAAACCTCCATTTTGAGTAAACTTTAATACAATTATATACAAAAATTTGTAAACCCCCATTTTTAGTTAACTCTACTATACAATTGTACGCAAAAAGTTGTAAACTCCCATTTTGATTAAACTCTACTACAATTATATAAAATAAGTTGTAAACCCCCGTTTTGAGTAAACTCTACTATACAATTATATAGAAAAAGTTGTAAACACCCGTTTTGAGTAAACTATACTACAATTACATACAAAAAGTTGTAAACCACTATTTTGAGTAAACCCTAATAGGATTATATATAAAAAGTTGTAAACCCCCCGTTTTGAGTATACTCTACTACAATTACATACCAAAAGTTGTAAACCCCTATTTTGAGTAAAATCTACTGGAATTCATATACAAAAAGTTATAAACCCCCATTTTGAGTAAACTCTACTATACAATTATATACAAAAAGTTGAAAACCCCCGTGTTAAGAAAACTCTACTACAATTATATACAAAAAATTGTAAACCCCCATTTTGAGTAAACTCTACTATACAATTATATACAAAAAGTTGTAAACCCTCGTGTTTAGTAAACTCTACTAAAATATATACAAAAATTTGTAAACCCACGTTCTGAGTAAACTCTACAATAATTATATATACAAAAAGTTGTAAACCCTCTTTTAGTAAACTCTACTTTACAAATATATACAAAAAGTTTTAAATCACCGTTTTGAGTAAACTTTACTACAATTATATATGTAATGTTGTAAACCCCTACTTTGAGTAAACTCAATACAATTATATACAAAATGTTGGAATCCCCCCTTTTGAGTAAAGTCTACAGTACAATTATATAAAAAAAAAGCTATAAACCCCTATTTTCAGTAAAATCTACTACAATTATATACAAAAAGTTGTAAACCCCTAGTTTGAGTAAACAATACTACAATTATATACAAAAAGTTGGAAACCCCCGTTTTGAGTAAAATCTAATACAATATTATTCAAAAAGTTCTAAACCCCCGTTTGAATAAACCCTACCACAATTATACACAAAAAGTTATAAACTCCCGTTTTGAGTAAACTATACAATAATTTTATATACAAAATTATGTAAACCCACATTTTGAGTAAACTCTACTGCAATTACATACAAAAAGTTGTAAACCCCCGTTTTGAGTAAACTATACTATTATTTTGTATACAAAAAGTTGTAAACCCCAGTTTTGAGTAATCTCTACTATACAATTATATACAAAAAGTTGTAAAACCTCATTTTGAGTAACTATACTACAATTATATACAAAAATTTGTTAACCCCTGTTTTGAGTAAACACCCGTTGTAAACCCCCGTTTTGAGTAAACTCTACTACAATTATATACAAAAAATTATAAACCCCTATTTTGAGTAAACTCTTCTATACAGTTATATAAAAAAAATTGTAAGCCCTCGTGTTTAGTTAACTCCACTAAAATTATATACAAAAAGTGTAAACCCATGTTTTGAGAAAACTCTACTATAATTTTATATACAAAAAGTTGTAAACCCCTTTTTATGGTAAACTCTACAATACAATTATATACAAAAAGTTGTAAATCCCCGTTTGATAAACCCTAGTACAATTATATACAAAACTTTGTAAACCACCATTTTGAGTAAACTGTACAATACAAATATATACAAAAAGTTATAAACCCTCATTTTCAGAAAGATCTACTACGATTATATACAAAAAATTGTAAACCACCGTTTTGAGTAAACTATACTACAATTATATACAAAAAGTTGTAAACCCCCATTTTGAGTAAACACTACTACAATTATATACAAAAAGTTGTAAACCCTAGTTTCGAGTAATTCTAATACAATTATATACAAAAAGTTGTAAACCCCCGTTTTGAGTAAACTGTACTACAATTATTTACCAAAAGTCGTAAGCCCCCATTGTGAGTAAACTATGCTAAATTTTATGTACAAGAAGTTGTAAACCCCCTGTTTTGAGTAAACTCGACTACACAATTATTTACAAAAAGTTGTAAAGCCCGTTTTGAGTAAACTCTACTTCAATTATATACAAAATGTAGTAAACCCCCATTTTGAGTAAACACTACAACAATTATATAGAAAAAGTTGTAAACCCTCGTTTTCAGTAAACCTTAATAGAATTATATACAAAAAGTAGTAAACGCTCGTTTTCAGTAAACTCTCAAATACAGACCAAAAGTTGTAAACCCCTGTTTTGTTTAAACTCTATTGTAATTTTATATACAAAAAGTTGCAAACCCCCTTTTTGGGTAAACTCTACTATACAATATACAAAAAGTTGTAAACCCCCGTTTTGAGTAACTCTACTACAATTATATAGAAAAATTGTAACCCCCCATTTTGGGTAAACTGTACTATACAATTATATACAAAAAATTGTAATCCCCCGTTTTGAGTAAACTCTACTACAATTATACAAAAAAAATTGTAAAACCCTGTTTTGAGTAAACTCTATTATACAATTATATACAAAAAGTTGTAAATCCTCGTGTTTGGTAAACTCTACTAAAATTATATACAAAAAGTTGTAAACCCACGTTTTGAGAAAACTCTACTATAATTTTATATACAAAAAGTTGTAAACCCCTTGTTTTAGTAAACTCTACTCTACAATTATATACAAAAAGTTGTAAATCCCCGTTTTGAGTAAACTTTACTACAATTATATACAAAATGTTGTAAATCCCTATTTTGAGTAAACTTTAGTACAATTATATACAAAACATTGTAAAACCCAATTTTCAGTAAACTCTGCTATACAAATATATACAAAAAGTTATAAACCCTCATTTTTAGTAAAATCTACTACGATTATATACAAAAAGTCGTAAACCACCATTTTGAGTAAACTATAATACAATTATACACAAAAAGTTGTAAACCCCCATTTTGAGTAAATCTAATACAACAATATACAAAAAGTTGAAAACCTCCATTTGAATAAACTCTACAACAATTATACACAAGAAGTTGTAAACACCTGTTTTGAGTAAACTATACAATAATTTTATATACAAAAATATGTAAATCCACATTTTGATTAAACACTACTACGATTATATACAATAAGTTGTAACCCTCATTTTGAATAAACCGTACAACAATTATACACAAATAGGTTGTAAACACCCATTTTGAGTAAACTATACAAATATTTTATATACAAAAATATGTAAAACCCCGTTTTGAGTAAACTCTACTATACAGTTATATACAATAAGTTTTAAACCCCCGTTTTGAGTAAACTCTACTATAAAATTATATTCAAAATGTTGTAAACCCCGCTTTGAGTAACTCTACTACAATTATATACAAAATGTTGTAAACCCCCATTTTGAGTAAACTCTACTACAATTATATATAAAAAGTTGTAAACCCCTGTTTTGAGTAAACTCTACTATACAATTATATACAAAAAGATGTAAACCCCTGTTTTGAGTAAACTCTACTACAATTATATTCAAGAAGTTGTAAACCCCAGTTTTGCGTTAACTCGACTATAATTTTATATACAAAAATTTGTAAACTCTCGTTTCGAGTACACTCTACTATACAATTTTATACAAAAAGTTGTAAACCCCTGTTGTGAGTAAACATTACTACAATTATATATAAAAAGTTGTAAACTCCCATTTTGAGTAAACTCTTCAATAATTTTATATAAAAAAAGTTGTGAACCCCCGTTTTGAGTAAACCCTATTATACAGTTATATACAAAAAGTTGTAAACACCCGTTTTGAGTAAACCCTACTACAATTATATACAAAAAGGTTTAAACAACCGTTTTTAGTAAACTCTACTACAATTATATACAAAGAGTTGTAAACCCCCCGTTTTGAGTAAAGTCTAATATAATTTTATATTCAAAAAGTTGTAAAGCCCTATTTTGAGTAAACTTTACTAAATTTTTATATTCAAAAAGTTGTAAACCCCTCTTTTTAGTAAACGGTACAACAATTATATACAAAAAATTTAAACCCCTCACTTTGAGTAAACTCTACTACAAATATAGACAAAAAGTTCTGAACACCCGTTTTGAGTAAACCATACTAAATTATATGCAAGGAATTGTAAACCATCGTTTTGAGTACCACTACTACAATTATATTCAAAAAGTTGTAAACCCCTGTTTTGAGTAAACTCTTATACAATTATATACAAAAAATTGTAAACCCCCGTTTTGGGTAAGCTCTACTACAATTATATACAAAAACTTGTAAACTCACGTTTTGAGTAAACTCTACTACAATTATATCTAAAGAGTTGTAAACCATCGTTTTGAGTAACACTACTACAATTATATTAAAAAGTTGTAAACCTCCATTTTGAGTAAACTCTAATACAATTATTACAAAAAGTTGTAAACCCCCATTTTTAGTTAACTCTACTATACAATTGAACGCAAAACGTTGTAAACTCCCATTTTGATTAAACTCTACTACAATTATATAAAATAAGTTGTAAACCCCTGTTTTGAGTAAACTCCACTATAATTTTATATTCAAAATTTCTTAAACTCCCCATTTTGACTCTACTATACAATTATATACAAAAAGTTGTAAACACCCGTTTTGAGTAAACTCTACTACAATTATATACAACAAGTTGTAAACCCCCATTTTGAGGAAACTCTACTAGAATTATATACAAAAAGTTGTAAACCCCCATTTCGAGTAAACTCTACTATACAAATATATTTAAAAAGTTGTCAACCCCTGTTTTGAGTAAACTCTACTACAATTATATACAAAAAGTTGTAAACCCCCATTCTGAGTAAACTCTACTATAATTTTATATACAAAAAGTTGTAAACCCCCGTTTTGAGTGAACTATACTATACAATTATATATAAAAAGTTGTAAACCCCTGTTTTGAGTAAACTCTACTATAGTTATATCTAAAAAGTTGTAAATCCCCATTTTCCGTATACTCTACAATACAATTATATACAAAAATTCGTAAACCCCCATTTTGAGTAAACTTTACATTACAATTACATAGAAAAAGTTGTAAACATGCGTTTCGAGTGAACTCTACTACAATTTGTTTGCGAAATCACAACTACATTAGCAAGAAGACTAGGTCAGCTGTAGTATAACTCAATTCGTGAGCAAGGTTGATCTCACAGGGACTTGTTCGATAATTATGCAAGCTTAATTACAAAAATTCAAGATTACGGATGTTGGTGGTCTTTGACCAAAATAAATGCGGAAAATAAAGTTGAAAATCATGGATTATCTCATCAAGACAAGTTTTAACCACTTTGAAAGTAGATTGAATCGAACTAGTTAATTCTTGCGTAATCATTTTCTATATTGATTCATACACTTTTATCATTAAAGTTCCAAGAATCGAGTCAACTACTGGTGTATTTCCCTAAAGTGGCTCATAGATCGTGCACGGACTCAAGAACCCTATGAATAGCTAAACGTCTACCGTGTGCGGGCTAGAACAATAGTAACTAAACATGAATTAATAACTTGGAAATAGATAATAAATACCGTAAACCTCGTTACGTAACTACCATGCACGGGCTAGTTAACTAATAATGATCTAATTTTTTCTTATCCAATTACTATCTTCAACCTTACTTCACTCGAAAGTAATTTAAGAAAACATGCAAAGAAGTGGCCATTTTCTAAACATGTAAATTAAAACAAATCAATAGAAGTAATCGAAACAATTCGTTCGGAGAAACTAAATCGTTAAGGCTTATTTCCCCAATATAGACCGTTGGGTACTCATCCAAAACAAAGTCTTTTCCCCGAGACCGGCTTTTCTTGTGTATGAATAAATATAAATCACTATATGGTGCAAATTAGCATCATTCAATTCGATCTACAAGTTACTTAACCTAACATGCTTGTACAAACGATATCATCACGAATTCATAAAATATAGAAGAAAGAATTGACATGATTACCTAGAAACATGAGACCAAACTTCTAGTAAACTCCTCCATAATGAATCACCAAGAATACAAGCAAGAAAAGGCTAAAAACTCTTAAACAATGGTGAAAACAAGGACTTTTATTGATAAATTTGCTTCATAGTTTTCTGCAATGAAAATCTGCCTGGATTCTAATGTTTTACATTTTTTATAGTAAATAAACCGACCTAGGGCTAAAAAGGGTAAATATGGCAGTTCTGGGGTTAAGTCGGCTCCCTGAACCGACCTATTTCCTCGGTTCAGTGTCCGGGCTGTCCCTAGACATGTCCAGACACGTTCTGGGCTTGTCTGGGGCATGTCTTGGGCACCAGGGTCGCTTTACCGAGTAGTATTCTCGGTTCAGTGTGCTGGGCTCTGCCTGGGCTTGTCCAGGACTGATCCTGGACTTGTTAGGGGCATCCTGGACTGATCGGTGGACATGTCTGAGACATCCTGGACTAGTTCTCGAGCTTGTCCTGGGCATGTCACGGGCTTGTCCTAGACTGATCTTTGGACATGTCTGGGCTTGTCCAGGACTGATCTCGAACTTGTCCAACAACTCGACTTGGTTCTCCTCCGGTTCGATCTCGATTTTTATGCATGTTTCGGCTCAAATCCTCTTCGGCTCGGATTATTCCTACAAAGAATCATAAAATGTGTAGTAAAATAATTCGATATAGAAATAAGATACAAATAAGAAATAATCATGATAAAAGCGCATACGTAACTTCCAATCAAATTAAGCACTTTTACGTATAGTTTATCATGAATTAATCTTGTTTAAGTCCAATCTCGGGGGAAAATTGATATAGAAAATGTCATAAAGTTGATTCGCATCACAGTTATATACAAAAAGTTGTAAACCCCCATATTGAGTAAACTATACTACAATTATAAACAAAAGTTGTAAACCCTTGTTTTGTGTAAACTCTATTATATAATTATATACAAAAACTTGGAAACCACCGTTTTGAGTAACTCTACTACAATTATATACAAAAATTTGTAAACCCCTATTTTGAGTAAACTTTACTATTATTTTATATACAAAAACTTGTAAACCCTCATTTTGAGTAAAATCTACTATACTCTTATATACAACAAGTTGTAAACACCCGTTTTGAGTAAACTCTACTACAATTATATACAAAAAGTTGTAAACTCCCGTTTTGAGTAATTTCTACTATATTTTTATTTCAAAAAGTTGTAAACCCCCCGTTTTGAGTAAACACTACTATACAATTATAAACCAAAAGTTGTAAACCCTTGTTTTGAGTAAACTCTACTACAATTATATACAAAAAATTGTAAACCCCCGTTTTCAGTAAACTCTACTATACAATTATATACAAAGAGTTGAAAACCCCCGTTTTGAGTAAACTCTACTACAATTATATGCAAAGAGTTGTAAACACCCATTTTGAGTAAATTCTACTATAATTTTATATACAAAAAGTTGTAAACTTTTATTTTTAGTAAACTCTACTATCTTATTATATATTGCAGAACAAATAACTGTCAATTGACATGAATTGTGTCAATTGACCCGCTCTGACCCGTTTCCTTCACGCTTCAGTGCTTATTCTCTCTCTTTGATCTACGCCGGCAACTTCCCAAACCACACATGAAATTACCCACGTCTTCCTAAAACAAATGGAACATGCTCTCACCGAAATACCTCATTCCTATGTCGACCGATTCCCATTCACCTTTATGTTTCCCCTCTCTCCCAAACCCTTCTGCCGCCTCAAAGTCCAAAAAACAACCACCGTATAACACAACTACTACTGCACCCACTACAAAACCACATTTACAACTGCTGATGGTTACATGAACGCGCTCTCACCAAAATTGCCTCAGTCCCATGCGACCGATTCTTATTCAACTTCATGTTTCCCCTCTCTCCCAAACCCTTCTGCCACCTCAAAGTCCTACAAACAACCACCGTATTACACAACTACTACTGCACCCACTACCAATTTTATAGGAACCACACACACAAGTTATATTACCACATTTACAAGTGCTGATGGTTACATGAACGTGCTCTCACCAAAGTTGCCTCATTCCCATGTTGACCGATTCTCATTCACCTAAATATTTCCCATCTCTGCCAAACCCTTCTGCCGCCTCAAAGTCCGACAAACAACCACCGTATAACACAACGACTATTGCACGCACTACCAATTTTACTAGAACCGCACACACAAGTTACAAAACCATATTTACAAGTGCTGATGGTTTTTATGTACACTTCTATTTTCTCTTTGAAGTTATAATTTTCCATTATAATCAATATTGACGTATTCATGGCTTGGGTTAATTTTTCCTAGGAGGTTCTTATGCCGATTTCAAGGATACATTCCTTGATGGATCTTAGAGTTGGATCCTCTGAATTTGATTTGTTTTGTTCTCTTTCTTTCACAGATTTTGAATAATTGGCATTTGGTTTCTTGAGTGAATTACCAACACAACAGTGTGGTATGTAAATCTGATTTTAATTGGTTGTGAGTTCTCCTTCAAGTGTTGTCTAGGAAGTTCATAAAGCAACTTACTTTTCATTTTTTGCCTCCATTTTATGGACATCTGTGATGACATTGTATCCTCTGAATTGTATTTGTTTTGTTTTGTTTCTTTTACAGATTTTGAAAGGTTTGGTGTTTGGTTCTAACTATGATTTAGCAACAAGACAGTGTCGTATATGAACTCAGTTTTTATTTTCCCAATTCAAAGCTGATTCAATTTCAATGTAGGATCTAGGATTGAGATATTTGATGGATATATAAGTCCTCAACACAACCACAACCTGTGTAGAAGCACCTTGGAATCACCTCGACACTTAGAAAACCCGTTTCTAAGCACCTTGGTATATGGATACCCACACGGGTTGCTTAGGCCCTTGATAATCCGGATTTAGAAACCTCTTTCCAAAGAATTTCAACACACACTTTTCCAAGTGAGAAAATATAAATTATAGTGATAAAAGTTGAATTTCTAATTTTCAAGTTACAAATGGATGGCTATTTATAGGTTACAAAAGATACTTGAACATCTAAGTACATGAACTAAAATTTTGGCCCCTTTAAGTATTCTAGGTACATTGAATCTAGATTCATTGTATTTTGCAAGCTTTAATGCATTTTTTTATGCATGAACTTGATTCTTCCAAAACTTGTCTTCTTCACTTCCCAAGCTTGCAAAGGTGGCTCCCCTTTTATAAATTTCCAGCAAATGCTTGTGATTTATTTAGCTAATAATACTTAATAAAGTATATATTATCATGTAGTAAGATATTATAAAATATGACTTAATAAGTAATATTATTCTGATAGTCTGCAAGCATAAATGACGGACTTAATGACTTCAAAATCTTCTTCATTCTTGGACTTGGATTCTTCCATTATTAAATGGACCAAATTACCCAAAGATACGAGTCTCATTTTGTGTTGGAGTCGAGTTTCAGGACCAACTTGAAATGTCATAGGATCTTGTATAGAACTTGGTTCTAGATTCATATCAAAAGCTTTCTAAACGTTACCCCTTAGAATTTCTGTTTCTTTCTTCTATTCCTTTTTCAAGGATTTGAGATATCTAAACATCAAGATGATCAGTGGACGAGGGAGGCGGTTGGGCAAATGAATGTTGATCCTCATTTACTTTGACGCGACGACAATGGTGGATGTAGTAAATTTTTATATTTTTTCTTCTGTTCATTTTGCAGGGATTTGAGATTTGTGAACAGTAGGATGATCATCGGATGAGGAATGTGGTTGGGGAAATTATTATTTATTGAAAGAAAGATTTGGATGCAACCTTAGATAGATTACTACTGAGAAGTAATCCATTCGTGTAACAAAGGTTTTCTTCAAATTGGGTTCTATCAATTCATTACTTTTTGTACTGCAAATTGTTTCTATATTGTCTACATAATTTTCTACAAGTTTTTATTAGTTGTTTAATATCACACTTATATTTTGGCTGCCACTATTTTTTTCGGTTTTTTTGCATGTACTTAAATGATTGAAAAGCATGTTTTTAGGGAAACTATGAATATGCTGTAAAGATCATGTTTATGGAGTATTTTCAGCCTGAAAAGTATATTAATTTAGAGTGTATCGTGCATATATGATACTTGATGTTACTTTAAAGTTAAATGTGATTTATGAACACAAATTATAGAAAAGTGTTTTACCTCAATACCAAAAATAGTTTTTTTCTCATGTTTTGCATCAATTTTACTGCATATGAGAACACTCAAGTACCTTCAATGAGTCCTTTTTCATTGTCAATATCCTTTATATATCTTGCACGAGAGTTCTATGATTTCTTTACATTTTCTTTCAGATTTTTTTATATTGCTGTGGTGCAATTATCTTTAAATGAGAGATGGGATCTCTTTATTGCAACTTTGCTTAGTGGGTTAAAGGCATGCAACTTTGAAGACTTATCCAAAGAAAGTGATACCAAGATTCGTTCTAGACTACAAAGTAATCTTTTTTCACTTGGCTTTCTATTTAATAAGAAAGATTGTCATACTAAAGGGTTTTCTGTAGCATAAGTTTAATATTTTGCATAAGCAATAATAGATATTGCGAAGGTTGGAATATGAATGACAAGAATTTTTGTTCTACTTCAACCTTTTCTTCGAGGGCATTTGGAAGTGTTTGTTGAATGTGTAATATCCGGTAGTGCATTTAGTTGTTTTGAAGTTCAGTTTCTCTAATGCATGCAAAGAATTGAGCAGGGTAGGATGATAGTATAAAATGTGAAACGACTATTGAAATGAACATGTTGAAAACTTCAACAAACAATCACATTAACTTGTTCTAAGGGATTGGAAGTGTGATACTTCTGCTTTATCGAATTTATTTTAGGTTTATTTTGAATTTGATATGAATTATTGGATGTTAGATGTAACATCGTCGGATCAATCATGGATTGACCCGATTACGCAGCGGAAGGCATCGGATCTAGATCTAAACGAAACAAAGAACATAAATTAAAGATCTAAACCTACAAGGGGGTTTAGGAGCCTACCTTTTTATGGTGCTTAACTCCAAGAACGATAGATCTCCAAGAACACGTATTTTGAGAAGCCACAGCCTTCCAACGTGTGTCTCCCAAAGAACACCGGTGGATGGTGTTTCCCGCCGCCGGACCTCCTTGATATGCTACCGGAATAATCCCGAAGATTATTCCAACTCGAACCCTAAGAATAGAGGCCGAAATTTTCAGCCAATTTCTCTTGTGAATAGTGACGTGAATAGTGTGTTTCAAAAGGCTTGGAAGAACTCTCTTTATATAGGAGAGTAAAACTTAACCTCCAAGGATTAAATAATTAAGAGATAATTATTACATTAATCCTTTTTCCAAATAAAAGATAAATAAAATAATTATCCCAAACAAATTAGGATAAATCATATTATTATCTAATATTTCATGAATTATCATTTAACAAATAAAAGATAAATCACATGTCAAATAATTATCCAAGAAAACTAATTTCTTAATAATTATTAACATCAAATTTGCGCCACCTTTCATTAAAAGAAAAGGTCCACGCATTTTTCCTATATTTGACCAATGAGGTCAAAAGGTCAACACACCAATTTGGGCCGAGTCCACGAAAAATGTCTTTTCCGTGTATTTAATTATTTAGTCCAACTAAACAATTAATCCACATATCAATTAAATAGCCCAATCCACTATTTAATTATAATTGAGGTGCAACGACGAGAAACCTATATGCTATATTAGGAGCCACGTCGGGGACCATGGACCCATATTCAGTAGCTACAATAAATCGAATAAAAATTACTCATCTGACAGAATAATTATATCCAACCTATTAATTCCGGGATTACACCACCATAAACCCGAAACTGAACTCTATCGAATATAGATAACTTACACTCAATTTATGAGTCGAAAGCGTCCACTGATATAATCATTACATACGGATAAACCCTCCATAGACTGTTCATTTCGATTCGGGATATTTCCGTAAACCCTTCTCGAAACATCTTATCCTTATTTACCATTAACCCCCTAGTGATCAATTAGTTCATATTCAATATAATATGAACTCGGCCGATCGATCAGTTTCTAGGGTCAACAAATAAGGGAACTGTCTCTCTACTTCCCGAGGGAAGGAATGGATTTCATATCTATGATAGCACAGACCACTCACTCATTCCAGAATAGAGCCAACGAGAAGTGTTGGACCACATACTTCGAAGTGATCCTTACTAACACATCAAACTCTACCCTAGTCTAAGCAGTCGTCTGTGATCACCTCAGGATTAAGATTAATCCATATATGATCATCTTGTGATTCGATAAGACTTCTCGATTACGGAATTATATCGAGAACTCAAATCAAATCGGTCCAGCCCTATATGATTATCATCATATATAAATGCCCCACTAGGTACCCTATTACCGACAGTCCGGATAAGACTGTCACACCTAAAGTGTTCTGGGCGCATTAATAGCAAATTAATCATGAGACCCGTACTCAGATTAATAAACGCTACGGACTAAGTTAATTTTAAGTACATCTCACTAACTCAATCCTCTTGTGTATAGCCATACACTGAGTTATGTGATTACATAAACGAGGTACTTAGGGTTTTCAGTAGTGTCTTAATTATAAACATACATGCATATAATAAGATGAATTATTAATTCTGTCCTAAAACAATTATATAATTGTCTTTCGGGCACTACACCTAACAATCTCCCACTTGCACGAAAGGCAAGTGGATTAATTGTTTTAGAGCACACCCTTATTTGTCTATATCTACAACATTCTCCCACTTGCTCAAAACAAGTGAGACGAATCCCTCAAATCTGTACCCTCCAAGCGCATCTTAGTAATTCATCCTTCCAAGCACGACCGGAGTGTGCTGCCGCAAGGTAGGTCAGTGACCCGGTGCGTACTCAGAATCCGAATACCATGTGACTTGGTACACTGATCAGGTAGGATGTCGGCTTGAGTCAATCTTTGGGATCGAAACATCGCCTTTCCATCTAATCCGGTGGTATGATTTCAATATGCCTTTGATTTAACACTGAGGATGAAATCGACTTAACGATCATCCTTAATCTGACCTAAAGTCAGAATTAGTGTCATCACTTATATTCTAGTTTGCACCTGAATATACTAGCATATTATTCCTCATTCTCCCGAAGATACTTGAGGATTCACTAAACATCCCATTTCGTATTCATCCTCAGGTTTAGATAACCATTCCTGAGAGGTAAGGTAGACTACATCGTTGAATGTTGCATAAATGCAAGAATATCTTAACCAGGTGAATGGGTGGGATTGCCAATGATCGATTCTCGTGGATTTGAGCGAATCAACTCCTTTAGAATGAATCCCGATGGCATGTCAGACTCTGACTTCAGATAACACACCCATGTTGTTTCCAATTGTTTCAGTGTTACCATTCACAAACACTAATCTACATACTACTTTACTGATATTGATGCCAAGTCTACAAAAGACTTATCAACATTCGGTCAAGTCCACATATTAAAATGTATGACCTAGAGGTTTGCTTTAATCCCCGAAGGATATAAGCTATGGCGGGCATCGCCAAAGGTTCTTTCGAATAAATTAAGATACCGTTAGTCTTGCAAAAAAGTCTTAGGGAATCACCCTTATTTTCTCGCGTTTTAACGAATCCATTATTTGTTCTTAGCTAAAACCCTTCGTTCGAATGAATTCGATTCCGTTGTTCGGCAAGGAAGTCTTCGGGAATCACCCCTATTTCTTGCTTTCGACGAAATCAAGCAAGACCGAGTGGTGAGAGAGATCACGGTCCGGTTAACTCTCTACCTTTTCGGGAATCACCCCTAAATTACTCAGCTTTACTGTGAAAGTTAAACTTTCCTATTCATTCTACTCTTCTTCATGTAGTTCCAATTACTCCTACTGGGCCTGAGATACTCAGGTGGTTCTACAAGAGTTTCAACAGAATTGGAGTATCATACTCCATTCACAGGGTTATGGCTTTTAAACCAACCTCTATGATCAGGATCCTATACAGTCCACGAAGGACTATAGGTCATCAATCTACCCTATAGACCATAAGGTCCTGCAATGTGTAATGGACAAACCATACTCCCACTGCGTTCGGGGTGGAGTGATATACTGATCTAGTTTAGTAGTTTTTATTAGTGTTTTCACCAACTGCCGGTGTTGGATGTGGACTGAACAAATCAGTTAGTAACATCTTGAGTACAAATACTTCAAGATCCAAGGTTGTTATTTATAGACTCTATCAGACCGAGTTTGACAGTATAACCGTCATTCTCTGATTTTACGAGTTTTATAACCAACCTTTACTCAATGCATTAAGATATTTCACGTCTTGAACGTGTACGCAAAATTTCCAGTCCTACCTTCAAGCACTCGGTGCTAAATGCCTCTATTTACGGAAGTGGGGTGAACCGAATTCACTCCTTATCCACAAATGCGTAGGCATCTTTTAGGTAGACTTCTCGGTTTTTCAATACAACCGTTATTTTGCAACTTATATCTTAAATGAGTTCAGCAGCGTATCGTAGCACATCAATAACTATGTAAGGCAAATTTGTGGTGTATCCCTTAGTGAAAACATTTCACTGGGAGGCAGGGCCGAGCATCGGTCCCGAAGACTATGCAATAACCTATTTCTGAGTATGGAATACTCTATCTCTGGTGAAATCATAGATTTCCTCCAAATATTTTGGATAAACTTACGGAGTTTCGAGTAGTTATCAGACAACATGTCACTACTCAGAAGCTCCCACTAGCTTGTATCTTTCATATGACCCCGAAGGTCGATATGAACAGGCTATGTAACTTCTTTAAATCTATTACCCTTTCCCGATTGAAAGGAAACTTAGGCATTGTTCCTTTGAGACAGTGTTCCTTTGACTGGGAGATAGGAATCACCCTAAGCCGTCTTCAGATCTTGTCTTTAGGGAATGTGCACTAATTAATAGAATCGAAAGAAGCGTTTATTGAAATACGTAAACCATTTGCGTTTATATTGTTTTAAGACGCGTTACTAATACCTTTTCAGCAATGCTTAGTGGTTATGACTTTATCAAACAAAATTCCGAGTCTGAGGTTCGTGCTACGAATGTTATATTTATCGTCAATAAGACCAACAAATTATCCTATTGAAAATGAATACGTTCGTTCCAACTAATCCGAAAACAGAAAATGAATTTTCTGTGATACTCAAGAATTGAATCCGAGATTCATTTCCTTATATCACTCCCACTAGTCTATCTGAAATAACTGCCCGTTGTCTATTTTATTTATCGTTTAATGCAAAGCTACCTAGTTCTTCCAAAGAACTTTAGCTTTCGAGAAAATTACTAAGGATGCATTGGTCAGTGATCTGAAATCACTTTCCTTATCCTCTAATTTCCAATTTATTAATTTTCCGGTTTAGCCTTAAAACTACGTAGTTTAGACGACTAACACGTATAAACGTTCTTTCCCATTCTCGACTTTCCTTAGATGGAAACAGTCTTGAACTAGCAGTTCGTTTGAGTTGTCACTACTCTTTAATTGTGGGATGTTTAGTGTTACTTGCTTGGACTATCGATTTTTCTAATCGTCAAATCATAAGACCAAAGCTCCCACTAGTTTATCGGTTCCAAATACCGTCTAACTAGCAACACTTTGTATTTATGATTTTTCAAAGATTAGAACATCACCTAGAACTAAGCTCCCACTAGTTTATCAGTTCCAAGTACTGTCTTAACTAGCAATGTTGTGTTCATGATGTTTCAAAGATTATAAAATCTCCAGAATTAAGCTCCCACTAGTTTATCAGTTCCAAATACTGTCTAACTAGTAAAGCTTTATTCTTGTTTTTCCAAAGAATGGAAAAACTCTTGTGCAGTCCATTACACATTTCTAATGATTCAGAAAAACAACAAATCATAAGGCTAAGGCTCCCACTAGTTTATCGGTTCCAAATACCGTCTAACTAGCTACGCCTTATGTATATGATTTTCTAATTTTTCAATTTAGAAATTCGTTGTGTAATTACACTTTTAAAATTCATTAAATGAATTTTATCTGATAGTCCTATGTCATCTTTTGTAAACTAAGTATGGTCGTCTCAAGTTCAACACGAGTGACACCCGTGACATACCTGTACTATGTCACTTAAGTTTTTAAAGGCTCAAGAGAAAAATCTCTTCCGAAAAGTTAACTGCATTTATTGATAATTACAACGTACTTGTTACTCTCCACATTTTTTTAATGAAGTCCTATTTCTAACAGTTCAGTAGTCTAGAGATTAAAGTTGTAAAAAATATGACAGAAAGTTAAATTCAAAATTAAATTTTCACTACTAGATTTTTATTTTAGGAATAATAAACTATAAAGTCTATCCTACCATTCCAAGGATTTAACCTCGTATAGTACTGTCCGAGAGGGTCGATATCAGTACTATGACGGTTAAACTGAGACAATGTCTCTCAATGATTAAGCTTCGAGAATCGAACATCTCACGGGAATCAGACATCCCGGACATTTAATCATTGATTACCTTCCTTTTTCTAGCCTAGATATTTCGAAAATATCCACAAAGAGTGTGACCTACTATATCGGATCTCGAGTACGCCCCGAGTATGCCTACGAGGGCGGTGTCGTGACCCGGCGAGTACCCGATATCCTATCCTTTCAGAGACCAAGCCTTGAATTTTGATAGCGGTGAACACCATCCGAAGGGGGCCGAAATCAAAACGGCACGAGGCGTCACCATTCTCTCACGTGCTTGCATCTATAGTAGAGGCCGTGGGGTTGGCTGTCGCCTTCCCCGCTCCCACTCAATATTTTGAAAAAGTGGTGTGTTTACTAATTACGGTTGCGGTCTTGACAATAAGAAACAACAAATCAAAGTACTCCGAATAGGGTCGGTTATGTAGGCAAGCCTACGCCGTCTTATTCGTTGGAACATATGTGATAGTTCAGGCCAATCCGGCAAGAGAAGCCCCGTTTAGCCCGAAGGCTTATCGGCTATGCTAAGTCCTGTCGAACTGCTGTAACGTGCATCACACGTGGAGGGGAGTCGATTGAGCCGAAGCTCGGTTGAACTCGCCCAACCATGGTTAGACCATTTCCGAACCCATGTACTAAGATTTTCCGATCTCTAGATTTTCATCCAAAACGTAATCTCGTTTCTGTTTAAGGTAGGTTCACCGAAAACTCAACGATTTATCCAAGTGGGATTCACCGAGAATCCATCACTAAAATCGTAACGATTGACAAAACCCAGTTCCTCGGTTTTATAATTAGTTACTTATTTATTAACTACCACATATTAATTAAATAAGCCTTTAAACTAATTATACGAGTTATACATGCCTAATTTATTCGAAATAAACTAGCTACATGTATGCATTGGAGTGGAATCATGATATGATGCATGTCATGGTAATTTTCCGGTTATATCATACAATTTTCGATCATACACGAAAAAATAACGGAAAAAATAAACACCGAGATGGATCGTTGGTACCCCCGTATCTAACCTATTAAAAAAAACACAAACCCTAACTAGGGTTTACTATTTTCTAATCTGCAGCTGCTGCGTATTATCGAAGATCTGAAATCCAAACGAGCCTTGATCGTCATGAAACTTTATGGATCTATTCTTCACTCCGCCTACTTCAATCTGAACGGTTGGATCTTCGTTTCAATGGTCCAATTTTCTCCAGCAATCCGCCGATCTAACTGCTGCATCTGTTTATAACTGCGGCGCAACAGTGTCTTCCTGGGGACGATCGGGCATCGAGACAAATCCCGATCGACCTTAAATTTTTAGGACTTGTTCATAACTCCATGGTAGTCGATCTGAACGGTCGGATCTTCGTTTCAATGGTCCAATCTCTTCCAGAAATTCGACGAACTCACAGCTAGGGTTTTAATGCCTGCTGTGCTTTTCTGTTACAGCAGCAACTTTATAGCAGCGATCGGACATCGATATCGACTCCGATCGTCACGAAATTTTGAGGGAATGTTCTTCTACTTTTATTCTTCATTCTGACCGGAGGGATTGTCGTTTCAACGGCTCAAACTCCGGGAAAAAATAAAAAACGGAACAGCAACAAAACAGATCTACTTCTAGGAAATTAAAATTACAAAATTTCCTATACTCATATAAACGAATTTATATGAGTTTATGTAACGCCCCGTTCCCGGACACCGAGTCCTTATCCGGAAATCGAAACGTTCGGCACGCATAATATTAAATAAATAATATTACACGTAAGCCTCTACTACGTCGTATCAAATAAAAGCAAACGGAAGCTAAAAAGACTCGGGTAATTTTTTTTCAAACATCTCAGAATAGAAATTCAAGAACTAGAGAAGGAAATGTAAAGTTATTACATCCGAAACAAAACCAACGAATCCCAAAACAAGACGAATTCCAAAGTACTAAAAGTAAACTACAAAATCCAATAATAATCCAAATCTAGGAAATAAATAAAGAAATGAATAATAATTAATCAAAGTCTTCAACTCCGGCGTCCTCAAACGTCGTCATCAAAGTTCTCCTCGAACTCATCATTTACCTCGTTCGTCTTCTCTCCCCCAAACACATAAATAAACATGCATTTGAGGTAAGTACAATGTACAAAGTAAGAAGTAGAAGCTACAATATGATTAAGGTTTATTATTAAAAGATTTGCCTTACTGAGACCGACTCGATCTAGGGTTCACTACATGCCCATCGACACGTCGTGACTATACGTTTCTAACTTAGCTTATCTTTGTTACATCATTACTCAAGGACACAATGCATGGTGAAAATTCCACCACGAGATGTACTTGCCAACTACGGTGATTAGTACCGGTAGTCCCGGGATCTCCCCGGTATGCATATACGTTCGATGGATTTCCTCCACTACCCTTCACCTTTTGAGCCGGTAGTGTTGTCCACCTTTTATGAACGTATCACATCGCCGATTTGAATCGGTGCCTAACCAAGAATAGATGACGTTTTAGCTTTTACTACACTTATGTAATTATTAATGTGAATTAACTAGTCACCTAAGTGTTTTCGAATAATACTCCCTTATCTCTACTCCCTCACTTAGACAACTAGACATCACATCCTATCAATTACACGTACATTGATGAACCCTAGTTCATCAAAGCACAAGCCCTTTCATGCCCTTCCGACGGATCCGAACTTCAACTCCCTTTAAGAGTACATTCGGTGTTTTAACCGAACGAATCGAAACTCAATCGGGGCTTGTTCATATTCAATTAATGTTATTTAATCATGAATTAAGGTTTAAAATTCAAAACATAGCTTAAAACAACATTACATAGAAATCGGGGCAATGCGTGCGCATTACTCGGAATGCGTGCGCATCCCCGCCGCACTTATTCTAAGCAATCCCGCATCGGGAATGCGTGCGCATTGCTAGCCAATGCGTACGCATCCTACGCGAAAAAAGCCCTAAAACCTGTTTTCCAACCCTTAACGGTCTCTACTCGAATCTAAACATCTTGCACATGAATTATAGCGAGAAAAACAGAAAACATGTCTTTTAAGATCCAAAACAAAACTAATCCTTAAACATCATCTAAGCTTAAAACTTGATGCAATATGCATCCAAAACATGATCTATTCTACTCTAAACCACAATTAGATTGTAGGAAGAGTCGCTTACCTTTAGCAAGCTTATTCCAACAAAAAACTCGAGAAAACAAGCTAAAACCGATCTTTCTCTTATCAAAGCTTCAACTTTCGCAATCAAAACGTTGCCTTCTTCACAACGATTCCGGCGCTCTACTCGATCCGAAAACCGTCAAGAATTGCTTTAACGAAATTCGATTGAAAAACTCTCACCCTAATTTTTGGCTCACACACGCAGAGAGTATATGGAGGTGGAGAAAAATCGATTTCTAAAAGGTTATAAGAATTGTGGGGATTTATTCTCCTTAAATAGAAAATCCCAAAAAAAAAGATAGAGATCTTATTATCTTCCTTTATAATAAGATAAATCCCAAAAAAAAGGATAAAGATCTTATTATCTTCCTTTATAATAAGATAAATCCCAAAAAAAGGATAAAGATCTTATTATCTTCCTTAACTATATACATATATATATTTCGAAATATACATATATAATTTAACAAATACTTAAACTCCGAATAAAAGGAACCGAACCCAATATTTCGTTTTCGCAAAATGACACGTCCGCCCTTTCCCGAAAATCGGAATATTACATTCTTCCCCCTTAAAGGAGTTTCGTCCTCGAAACTTAAAACATACCCGGTAAGTCCATAAAATCTGGGAACTCGCTGATCATATCGTCCTCAACTTCCCAAGTAGCTTCATCCGGTGAATGATTGCTCCATTGCACCGAACTAAAGGAATCAACCGTCTCTTAATCATCTTTTCCTTCCGGTCCAAAATTCGGTCGGTGTCTCATCGTACGAAAGATTATCCCGGAGACCCTCCGGATCAACGTAGTCTCAATATCCGTCTTGGTCAAACACTTCTTTAACATTGAGACATGAAACACGTTGTGGACTCTCGACATGGATTCTCGGTAACTTGAGTCTGTAAGCCAAAGGTCCAATTCTTTCTAGAATCTCAAAAGGTCCAACGTACCTAGGGCTTAGCTTTCCTTTTTGTCCAAAACGTTTCACTCCCTTCATTGGTGAAGCTTGTAGGTAAACTCTTTCACCAACTTCAAACTCAAGAGGTCTCCTTCTAACATCCGCCCAACTCTTCGTCTATCTTGAGCCGCCTTCGATTCTTCTTGACCAAATTCGAACCCTTTCTTTAGCTTGCTCAACCAATTCGGCCCGGTGATTTGTCTTTCCCCGACTTCATCCCAAAACAAATGGTGTTCTACATCTTCTTCCATATAATGCTTCAAACGGTGGCATGCCAATACTTGCATGATAACCGTTGTTGTAAGCAAACTCCGCTACCGGTAGGTAATCATCCCATGATCCACCTACTTCCAACACACAAGCTCTCAACATATCTTCAAGTGTTTGGATGGTTCTCTCGGATTGTCCATCCGTCCGAGGATGAAAGGCCGTACTCAAATCCAACTTGGTTCCAAAAGCCGCTTGTAAACTTTTCCAAAACCGATCGACGAACCTCGAATCACGATCCGAAACTATCGAGATAGGTACTCCGTGTAACTTCACTATATTATCCAAGTATAGTGTCGTCATTTTCTTCAAGGGCATATCGACCTTATATGGTAAGAAATGAGCGGATTTGGTCAATCTATCCACAATCACCCAAATCGCATCATTACCGCCTCTCGTCTTAGGTAAACCGGTGATAAAGTCCATAGTGATCTTATCCCACTTCCATTCGGGATATCCAATGGCTTAAGCATTCCTCCCGGTCTTCTATGTTCCGCTTTAACCTTCGGCAAGTATCACACTCTACAACGAACTTGGCTATCTCCGGTTTCATCGAGGGCCACCAAAACCTTTCCTTCAAGTCTCTCGTACATTTTGGTAGCTCCCGGATGAACTGCGAAAGCAATCCTATGTGCCTCTTCCATGACTCTCTGTCTTAAATCACCAACCTTAGGCACACACAAACGATCCCGGTACCAAAGATTGCCATTCTTATCTAACACATATCCAACCGTAGGCTTTTCCCTTGCAACTCGCTTCAAGTCAACCAACACCGGGTCTTCATCTTGCTTTTCCCGAATGTCATCCATCAACTCGACCTTGCTAACAATGGTGCCATAAACTCGTCGGTCTTCAATCCGATCAAAGCTTCGGATTCTCAACCCATCTAACCTTTCTCGCAACGTCTTCAACACTCGATACGCAAACACCGGTTTTCTCGCTCAAGGCATCACCACTACATTTGCTTTACCCGGATGATACCGAATCTCCAAGTCATAATCCTTTACGAACTCCAGCCATCTCCTTTGTCTCATATTCAGATTTTCCCGGGTAAAGAAATACTTCAAACTCTTGTGATCGGTGAAGATCCCGGCCTTAACTCCATACAGTAGTGCCTCCAAGTCTTTAGGGCAAACACTACTGCCGCCAACTCTAAGTCATGTGTTGGGTAATTCTTCTCATGCACCTTCAACTGTCGGGATGCATAAGCAATTACCTTCCCTCCCCGCATCAACACACAACCTAAACCTTGTCCCGAAGCATCCGTGTAGACATCATAATTATCAAAGATCTCCGGAACTCGCCAAAACGGGGCCGTAGTCAACCTCTTTTTCAACGTCCGAAAAGCATCTTCACACTCACCGGTCCACTCGAACTTCACATCCTTTTGAGTGAGCCGGGTAAGTGGTGTAGCTATCTTTGAGAAGTCTTGTACAAACTTCCTATAATAGCCACCAAACCGAGAAAACTTCTAACCTCGAAACGGTAGTCGGTCCGGACCACTTCTCAACCGCTTCAATCTTCGCGGGATCAACCTTAATGCCATCTCCGTAAATGACATGACCCAAGAAACTCACTTGATTCAACCAAAAGTCGCACTTCGAGAACTTGGCATACAACCGGTTCTCCTTTAATGTATCCAAGACTATCCTTAAGTGTTCTTCATGTTCCTTCTCATCCTTAGAGTATACAAGGATGTCATCTATGAACACTATCACAAACTTATCCAAGTATGGCATGAAAACACGCCGCATTAAATCCATAAATGCGGATGGGGCATTAGTGAGTCCAAAAGGCATAACTAAGAACTCATAATGTCCATACCTCGTACCGAAAGCCGTCTTTGGTATATCTCTACCTTGATCTTCAACTCGGTGGTATCCCGATCTAAGATCAATCTTAGAAAACACTCTCTTGCCTTGCAACCGGTTAAACAAATCATCAATCCTCGGCAAAGGGTATTTATTCTTGATGGTCAGATTATTCAACGCTCGATAGTCTATGCACATCCTCATGCTACCATCTTTCTTCTTAACAAACAACACTGGGGCTCCCCAAGGCGAAGTACTAGGCTGAATTATATTCCTCTCAAGCATATCCTTGAGCCGTGCTTTCAACTCCTTCAATTCAGCCGGTGCCATTCTATAGGGTGCCTTAGCAACTGGTGCCGCTCCTGGCATCAACTTGATCTCGAATTCTATCTCTCTATCCGGCATGTTTCCCGGTAACTCTTCTGGAAACACTTCGGGGTATTCCTTGACTACAGGGGTCTCCTCTAACTTAGGTTTTACCTGCTCCACATCAATCGCGTACAACAAGTAGCCTTCACAACCTTTCGACAAGCCCTTATAGCCTTAACCGCTGAAATTATAGGGTGACGCTTCTTACTAGGCTTGTAAATGTTACCTTGATAAGTCTTATCTGATTTTCCCGGTATCTTAAAGGTCACTCTCTTTTCTCTACAATCCAAGTGGACGAAATTCTCGGATAGCCAATCTATTCCAAGAATCACATCAAAATCTCGAAAAGTCCAAAACCGTAAAGTCACTCTTGCAACAATACTTTCCAACTCGAACCTCTACCAGGGGTATCAACTTGGTTACCTTAGTCACCTTCCCTAAAGGTGTTGTTATCTCCAAAGTATTTCTTAAAGGTTCCATTGGCAAGTTAAGCTTCTTAGCTATCTTAGTTGACACAAAAGTATTAGACGCTCCCGTATCAAACAACGCCGTAATCGCTAAGTTGTCTAATATTATTGTACCTAGGATGTAAATTCATTTATTTAAATACAAATACAACATGATTTAAATCGTGCTATAAAAGTACTCAAATAAATTAAATTAAACAAAAAGGTACCTGAAATAACATTATCGTCCGGTTCTGCTATCTCAGCATCCACTGCAAAGACTCGAACTGGGCGACTTGGGCCGCCTTTCCCACTTCCTTGCTTCGGAATATTCGAACTCCCCTTCGTGGGACACATCTTGGCAAAATGTCCTAAATCTCCACAGTAGTAGCAGCCTCCTGTATTAGCCTTACACTCACCTGAGTGATTCCTGTTGCACTTAGAGCATAAAGGTGCTCCGGTGGGTGGCTTACTCGCTGTAGGGGCCGTTGTCTTCTTGAAATTTTGTTGGGGTGCTCCCCGGCTATTGCCCTGGCTTGTTCCAAAATTCCTCTTGCTCCCGATAACAACGGTGGCCTTCTTCCCGAATGTCTCAACCTCTAAGGCCTTATTCAACAACTCGGCCATGTTCTTGGCCGTGAAACCCAACATGCCGATCGTATCGATACGATAACCCTTCCTTGTATAGGGCCATCTTCCTCTCTTCTACCTTCATCAACTCGGGGTAGAATCTTCCCAATTCGTTAAACTTGTTGGTGTATTGTGATACTTGTCATGTAATTACCTTGCTTATGCTTTAGAAATTGACTTGCCATGTCCGTCCGCACCGTTGCTTTGGAAAATACTCATTATAGAACATTGCCTTAAAGCTTTCCCAATCCGTCACTTTACCATTACTCGCTTCTGTATAGCATCTATCCATGCTTCAAATTTGCACCCAAAAGGAAACTAACCGCCAACCGTGCCATCTCGGTCTCGGGGACATGTATGTTCCTACATGCCTTCTCAAAACTCCTTATCCACTCTTCGGCCTTCGAATGCTCGACATTCCCAAAGAAGTCTTGAACTTTGTTCCTCCTTAATCTCGTATACCAGTCAATCGGTGGTGCTTGCTCAGGTGCCGGTCTAACTGGTGGGGCTTGTGGATAAACTGGAGGGTATTCAAAAGGTATTTCTTGTTGCTGGTACTGGTGTTGGTGGAAACCATAGGGTGGGTAACCAAAGCCTTGATGACGGTCAAAACGGGGTGAAGGTGGTACAGTAGGTCGGGGAGTATGACCCACTGGAGGAGGGTAAAAGGTCTGATGCTGCTGATGAGAAAACACTGGTGGAGAAGGGTAGCTCACTGCCGGGGGATAGATACTAGTTGCTTTGGGGGTACGTAGACGGTGGAATGTCTCCCACTACGTGACTCGTATAGGTGCTTCTCCCGGTTCTCCATAGATGTAGTTGTACCTTGGTGGAGGGTGACTTACGGTGGCGGTACTAAACCCACCGGAACGTCACTTACCAAGGAAAACCGAACCGAACTTCCCACATGCCATTGTGGGTGTTGCTCCCGATGAGGTCGCGGTGACAAACTCCGCTGAGATCGTGGTGTAGGGGTTGCAGTATGAGGGGGTGGAGTGGGGCTCGGGTGAGGTGAAGGATTCTGCCTCACGAAACCGCCTCTAACAACTGGCGTAGGACTCTCTCGACGTACTCCTGAAGCTTCTGCACCCGCTCCGGTTCTCGTGAACACCATCCTGATGATCAACGAAAACCAAATCGCTACTAAGAGGTCTAAAGAGAACTTATCTTAATAGAAAGAAAGCCTAAAAGACGCTTCTCTCTGATACCAACTGTAACGCCCCGTTCCCGGACACCGAGTCCTTATCCGGAAATCGAAACGTTCGGCACGCATAATATTAAATAAATAATATTACACGTAAGCCTCTACTACGTCGTATCAAATAAAAGCAAACGGAAGCTAAAAAGACTCGGGTAATTTTTTTTCAAACATCTCGAATAGAAATTCAAGAACTAGAGAAGGAAATGTAAAGTTATTACATCCGAAACAAAACCAACGAATCCCAAAACAAGACGAATTCCAAAGTACTAAAAGTAAACTACAAAATCCAATAATAATCCAAATCTAGGAAATAAATAAAGAAATGAATAATAATTAATCAAAGTCTTCAACTCCGGCGTCCTCAAACGTCGTCATCAAAGTTCTCCTCGAACTCATCATTTACCTGTTCGTCTTCTCTCCCCCAAACACATAAATAAACATGCATTTGAGGTAAGTACAATGTACAAAGTAAGAAGTAGAAGCTACAATATGATTAAGGTTTATTATTAAAAGATTTGCCTTACTGAGACCGACTCGATCTAGGGTTCACTACATGCCCATCGACACGTCGTGACTATACGTTTCTAACTTAGCTTATCTTTGTTACATCATTACTCAAGGACACAATGCATGGTGAAAATTCCACCACGAGATGTACTTGCCAACTACGGTGATTAGTACCGGTAGTCCCGGGATCTCCCCGGTATGCATATACGTTCGATGGATTTCCTCCACTACCCTTCACCTTTTGAGCCGGTAGTGTTGTCCACCTTTTATGAACGTATCACATCGCCGATTTGAATCGGTGCCTAACCAAGAATAGATGACGTTTTAGCTTTTACTACACTTATGTAATTATTAATGTGAATTAACTAGTCACCTAAGTGTTTTCGAATAATACTCCCTTATCACTCTACTCCCTCACTTAGACAACTAGACATCACATCCTATCAATTACACGTACATTGATGAACCCTAGTTCATCAAAGCACAAGCCCTTTCATGCCCTTCCGACGGATCCGAACTTCAACTCCCTTTAAGAGTACATTCGGTGTTTTAACCGAACGAATCGAAACTCAATCGGGGCTTGTTCATATTCAATTAATGTTATTTAATCATGAATTAAGGTTTAAAATTCAAAACATAGCTTAAAACAACATTACATAGAAATCGGGGCAATGCGTGCGCATTACTCGGAATGCGTGCGCATCCCCGCCGCACTTATTCTAAGCAATCCCGCATCGTAATGCGTGCGCATTGCTAGCCAATGCGTACGCATCCTACGCAGAAAAAGCCCTAAAACCTGTTTTCCAACCCTTAACGGTCTCTACTCGAATCTAAACATCTTGCACATGAATTATAGCAGAAAAACAGAAAACATGTCTTTTAAGATCCAAAACAAAACTTAATCCTTAAACATCATCTAAGCTTAAAACTTGATGCAATATGCATCCAAAACATGATCTATTCTACTCTAAACCACAATTAGATTGTAGGAAGAGTCGCTTACCTTTAGCAAGCTTATTCCAACAAAGAAAACTCGGAAACAAGAAGCTAAAACCGATCTTTCTCTTATCAAAGCTTCAACTTTCTGCAATCAAAACGTTGCCTTCTTCACAACGATTCCGGCGCTCTACTCTGATCTGAAAACCGTCAAGAATTGCTTTAACAGCCGATTGAAAAACTCTCAGCCCTAATTTTTGGCTCACACACGCAGAGAGTATATGGAGGTGGAGAAAAATCTGATTTCTAAAAGGTTATAAGAATTGTGGGGATTTATTCTCCTTAAATAGAAAATCCCAAAAAAAAAGATAGAGATCTTATTATCTTCCTTTATAATAAGATAAATCCCAAAAAAAAGGATAAAGATCTTATTATCTTCCTTTATAATAAGATAAATCCCAAAAAAAGGATAAAGATCTTATTATCTTCCTTAACTATATACATATATATATTTCGAAATATACATATATAATTTAACAAATACTTAAACTCCGAATAAAAGGAACCGAACCCAATATTTCGTTTTCGCAAAATGACACGTCTGCCCTTTCCCGAAAATCGGAATATTACAGTTTACAATAGATCTAACGAGTAAACAATACCAACCCCAATCCATCTCTTCAACCACAACAATCACAAGCATACAATCATGATTAAATTCGAATTTTACTAAAAAAACGAAATAAAACATCTAAAACATGCTTTTCCACTCCAAGATCTAAAATTCATATACTTTGATCGTTAGATCAAAGGCTCTGATACCACTTGTTAGATGTAACATCGTCGGATCAATCATTGATTGACCCGATTACGCAGCGGAAGGCATCAGATCTAGATCTAAACGAAACAAAGAACATAAATTAAAGATCTAAACCTACAAGGGGGTTTAGGAGCCTACCTTTTTATGGTGCTTAACTCCAAGAACGATAGATCTCCAAGAACACGTATTTTGAGAAGCCACAGCCTTCCAACGTGTGTCTCCCAGCAACACCAGGTGGATGGTGTTTCCCGCCGCCGGACCTCCTTGATATGCTACCGGAATAATCCCGAAGATTATTCCAACTCGAACCCTAAGAATAGAGGCCGAAATTTTCAGCCAATTTCTCTTGTGAATAGTGACGTGAATAGTGTGTTTCAAAAGGCTTGGAAGAACTCTCTTTATATAGGAGAGTAAAACTTAACCTCCAAGGATTAAATAATTAAGAGATAATTATTACATTAATCCTTTTTCCAAATAAAAGATAAATAAAATAATTATCCCAAACAAATTAGGATAAATCATATTATTATCTAATATTTCATGAATTATCATTTAACAAATAAAAGATAAATCACATGTCAAATAATTATCCAAGAAAACTAATTTCTTAATAATTATTAACATCAAATTTGCGCCACCTTTCATTAAAAGAAAAGGTCCACGCATTTTTCCTATATTTGACCAATGAGGTCAAAAGGTCAACACACCAATTTGGGCCGAGTCCACGAAAAATGTCTTTTCCGTGTATTTAATTATTTAGTCCAACTAAACAATTAATCCACATATCAATTAAATAGCCCAATCCACTATTTAATTATAATTGAGGTGCAACGACGAGAAACCTATATGCTATATTAGGAGCCACGTCGGGGACCATGGACCCATATTCAGTAGCTACAATAAATCGAATAAAAATTACTCATCGACGAATAATTATATCCAACCTATTAATTCCGGGATTACACCACCATAAACCCGAAACCGAACTCTATCGAATATAGATAACTTACACTCAATTTATGAGTCGAAAGCGTCCAACGATATAATCATTACATACGGATAAACCCTCCATAGATCGTTCATTTCGATTCGGGATATTTCCGTAAACCCTTCTCGAAACATCTTATCCTTATTTACCATTAACCCCCTAGTGATCAATTAGTTCATATTCAATATAATATGAACTCGGCCGATCGATCAGTTTCTAGGGTCAACAAATAAGGGAACTGTCTCTCTACTTCCCGAGGGAAGGAATGGATTTCATATCTGTGATAGCACAGACCACTCACTCATTCCAGAATAGAGCCAACGAGAAGTGTTGGACCACATACTTCGAAGTGATCCTTACTAACACATCAAACTCTACCCTAGTCTAAGCAGTCGTCTGTGATCACCTCAGGATTAAGATTAATCCATATATGATCATCTTGTGATTCGATAAGACTTCTCGATTACGGAATTATATCGAGAACTCAAATCAAATCGGTCCAGCCCTATATGATTATCATCATATATAAATGCCCCACTAGGTACCCTATTACCGACAGTCCGGATAAGACTGTCACACCTAAAGTGTTCTGGGCGCATTAATAGCAAATTAATCATGAGACCCGTACTCAGATTAATAAACGCTACGGACTAAGTTAATTTTAAGTACATCTCACTAACTCAATCCTCTTGTGTATAGCCATACACTGAGTTATGTGATTACATAAACGAGGTACTTAGGGTTTTCAGTAGTGTCTTAATTATAAACATACATGCATATAATAAGATGAATTATTAATTCTGTCCTAAAACAATTATATAATTGTCTTTCGGGCACTACACCAAACATTGGATAGGTGCATTAATTATCTTTATTTCTTTTTTAGGTATGCCAGTGGGTGCCTCTCATCCGCATGATGACTCATGTGGCACTTATGAGGTTATACAATGGAATTATTTCGGTATGCAAGTTTGCCTAAATTTATACAAGTTTGTGCTACATTAATTAAGTAAATTCAAGCTCTCTTGATCTTTAGTTTAAGTAATCCAATCCCCCAAAAAAAGTGATTGAAAATATGTCATTATTGTATTACATATGTCTTACATTTGTATTAAATTGTATGTTCGTTTATAACACTTCATTCATACCATGCTTCTTATACACTTTCGATTTTATTTACTTTGTTGGCCTCCTTTCTTTTTATAGAGATGATCCAAATTGAATGGTTTTCCAAAGCGTCTCACTTGAAGTGCGGACCATAGACCCATCAATAACAAATTATGTGCTCAAACTTTGATCTTTATTACATTAGGTATTTTATAGCTTCAAATTAGATATCATGATGCTTTTATGGGTTGTTGTCATTTGTTTTGTCTCATGTGATGAGGCTTTCTTCATGATCTCCTATTATGTTTTTTAATTTTGTGATCGAGCTAAGAGGTTGTTGGTTGTTGTTGCACAGATGAGTAGCATTTTGTTAAGCATTTTTTTTCATTTAAGTGTCTTAAAATGTTTCTTACAATGTTTTGTGGCACCGATTGTAAGTGTCTTACAATGTTTTGTGGCACGTATGTTGTCCATGCTGTATTGAATTATACAACAAATGGTACTTTTTACCGTTCCGAAAGAGAAATAAGCATGACTTGAGTATTCATGACGACCAACAAGGTATCGGCCTGGTTGTAAAACACTATTTATAACCCGACAGTGATCAGGGTTCAGAGTCCTGTTTAGGGCAAAAAAAAGGGTATGTATATCTTTCGTTTCTATTAAAAAAAAGAGTATCCATGATGAACATTCATATGACATCTTATCAATTGAGTATATTATTCAATATTCTCAAGTAAAATATAGAGATTATCGCTATTCACTAATATTAAATCACACATTTCACTTTCAAACATAACAATTTTCTTTAACATATGTCGTTATTTATATTTGCTAATTTTCAACATTTATGTTTCCCGTGCATTGCACGTGTTATCATACTAGTACAATTAAATACAAAAATTTGTAAAACCCCGTTTGAGTAAACTTTACTACAATAGAAACAGTTGTAAACCTGTATTTTGAGTAAACTCTAGTACAATTATATACAAAAAGTTGTAAACCCCCATTTTGAGTACACTATACTACAATTATATACAAAAATTTGTAAAACCCCGTTTTGAGTAAACTATAACAAAATTATATACACAAAGTTGAGAACCCACGTTTTCAATAAACTCTACTACAAATATATACAAAAAGTTTTAAACCCCCATTTTGAGTAAACTACACTACAATTATATACAAAAAGTAGTAAATCCGCATTTTGAGTAAACTCTACTACAGTTATACAAAAAGTTGTAAGCCCCCGTTTTGAGTAAACTCTACTACAATTATGTACAAAAAGTTGTAAATGCCCGTTTTGAGTAAACTCTAGTTGAATTATATATAAAAAGTTGTGAACCCCCGTTTTGAGTAAACTCCACTATACAATTATATACAAAAAAATTTTAAAACCCAATTTTGAGTAAATTTTACCACAATTATATTCAAAAAGTTATAAACCCCCATTTTGAATAAAATTTTGTAGATTTAAATACAAAAAGTTGTAAACACCCGTTTTGAGTAAACTCTACAATACAATTAAATTCAAAAAGTTGTAAACCCCCATTTTGAGTAACTCTACTACAATTATATACAAAAAGTTATAGACCCCCGTTTTGAGTAACTCTACTACAATTATATACAAAAAATTGTAAACCCCCTAATGAGTAAACTCAGCTACAATTATATACAAAAAGTTGTAAAACCCACTTTTGAATAAACTCTACTACAATTATATGCAAAATGTTGTAAACCCCCGTTTTGAGTAAACTCTACAATAATTTTATATACCAAAAGTTGTAAAACCCCGTTTTGACTAAACTCTACTATACAATTATATATAAAAAGTTTTAAACCCCCGTTTTGAGTAAACTCTACTACTATCTTTATACCCCCGTTTTGAGTAAACTCTACTATACAATTATATTCAAAAAGTTGTAAACCCCCAGTTTAGAGTATACACTACTACAATTATTTACAAAAAGTCGTAAACCCCCCATCTTGAGTAAACTCTACTACAATTATATACAAAAGGTTGTATACCCCAGTTTTGAGTAACTCTACTACAATTATATACAAATGGTTTTAAACCATCGTTTTGAGTAACACTACAACAATTATGTTCAAAAACTTGTAAACTCCCATTTTGAGTAAACTCTAATACAATTATATACAAAAAGTTGTAAACACCTATTTTGGTAAACTCTAGTGCAATAATATACAAAATGTTGTAAACCCCTGTTTTGCGTAAACTCTACTATAATTTTATATAGTAAAGGTTGTAAACCCCCATATTTAGTAAAATCTACTATACAATTATACGCAAAAATTTGTAAACCCCCGTTTTGAGTAAACTCTACAATTCAATTATATACAAAAAGTTGTACATACCCGTTTTGAATATGCTCTACTACAATTATATACAAAAAGTTGTCAACCCCCATTTTGAGTAAACTCAACTACAATTATACAAAAAAAAGTTGTAAACCCCATTTTTGAGTAAACTGTCCTATACAATGATATACAAAAAGTTGTAAACCCCTGTTTTGAGTAAACTCTACTACAATTACATTAAAAAAGTTGTAAACCCAGGTTTTGAGTAAACTCTACTATAATTATATATACAAAAAGTTGTAAACCCCAGTTTTGAGTAAACTCTGCTATTCAATTATATACAAAAAGTTGTAAACCCCTGCTTTGAGTAAACTCTACTACAATTATATACCAAAAGTTGTAAACCCTCGTTTTGAGTAACCACTACTACAATTATATACATAAAGATGTAAACCCCAGTTTTGAGTAAACTCTAATACAATTACATATAAAAAGTTGTAAACCCCCGAATTGAGTAACCTCTACTACAATTATATACAAAAAGTTGTAAACCTCCGTTTTGAGTAAACTCTACTATAATTTTATATACAAAAAGTGGTAAACCCCCGTTTTGAGTAAACTCAACTATACAATTATATACAAAATTTTGTAAACCCCCGTTTTGAGTAACTCGACTATAAATATATAAAAAAAGTAGTAAACCTGCATTTTGAGTAAATTCTTCTACAATTATATACAAAAAGTTGTAAACCCCCGTTTTCAATAAACTCTACTATAATTATAGATAAGAAGTTGTAAACCCCCGTTTTATGGAAACTCTACTACAATTATATGCAACGAATTGTCAACCATCGTTTTGAGTAACACTACAACAATTATATTCAAAAAGTTGCAAACCCCCGTTTTGAGAAAACTATAATACAATTATATACAAAAAGTGATAAACCTCCGTTTTGAGTAAACTCTACTACAATTATATACAAAAAGTTGTAAACGCTCGTTTTGAGTATACCCTACTACAATTATATACAAAAAGTTGTAAACCCCCATTTTGCGTAAACTCTAATATAATTTCATATTCAAAATGTTGTGAAACCCCGTTTTTAGTAAACTCTACTACAATTATGTACAAAAAGTTGTAAACCCCCGTTTTGAGTATACTCTACTACAATTATATACAAAAAGTTGTAAACCCCCGTTTTGAGTAAACTTTAATATAATTTTATATTCAAAAAGTTGGGAAACCCTATTTTGAGTAAACTCAACTACAATTATGTACAAAAAGTTCAGAACCCCCATTTTGAGTATACTATACTAAATTATATACAAAAAGTTGTAAACCCCCGTTATTAGTAAACTCTAATATAATTTTATATTCAAAAAGATGTGAACCCCATTTTGAGTAAACTCTACTACAATTATGTACAAAAAGTTGTAAACCCTCGTTTTGAGTAAACTCTACTAGAATTGTATACAAAAAGTTGTAAACCCACGTTTTGAGTATACTCTACTACAATCATATACAAAAAGTTGTAAAACCACGTTTTGAGAAAACTCTACTACAATTATATACCAAAAGTTTTAAACCCCATTTTGAGTAAACTCTACTATAATTATATACAAAAAGTTGTAAAACCCCGTTTTGATTTAACTCGAATACAATTATATAAAAAAAGTTGTAAACCCCGTTTTGAGTAAACTCTACGACAATTATGTACAAAAAGTTGTAAACCCCCGTTTTGAGTAAACTCTACTACAATTATATACAAAAAGTTGTAAACCCACGTTTTGAGTAAACTCTACTACAATTATATACAAAAAGTTATAAAACACCGTTTTGAGTAAACTCTACTACAATTATATACAAAAAGTTTTAAACCCCGTTTTGAATAAACTCTACTACAATTATATACAAAAAGTTTTAAAACCCCGTTTTGATATAACTCTACTACAATTATATACAAAAAGTTGTAAACCCCGTTTTGAGTAAACTCTACTACAATTATATACAAAAATTTGTAAAACCCCGTTTTGAGTATACTCTACAACAATTATATATAAAAAGTTGTAAAACCCTCATTTTGAGTATACTCTACTACAATTATATACAAAAAGTTGTAAACCCCCCCATTTCAAGTAAACTCTAATTTAATTTTATATTTAAAAAGTTGTAAAACCCCGTTTTGAGTAAACTCTACTACAATTAGGTACAATAAGTTGTAAACCCCCCATTTTGACTAAACTCTACTACAATTATATAAAAAAAGTTGTACACCACCGTTTTATTGAAACTCTACTCCAATTGTATACAAAGAATTGTAAACCATCGTTTTGAGTAACACTACTACAATTATATTCAAAAATTTGTGAACCCCCGTTTTGATTCAACTCTAATACAATTATATAAAAACGTTCTATACTCGTGTTTTGGGTAAACTCTACTACAAATATATATAATAAGTTGTAAACCCCCATTTTGAGTAAACTCTATTACAATTATATACAAAAAGTTGTAAACCTCCGTTTTGAGTAAAATCTACTATAATTTTATATAAAAAAGTTGTAAACCCCTGTTTTGAGTAAACTGTACTATACAATTATATACAAAAAGTTGTAAAACTCCGTTTAGAGTAAACTGTACTATACAATTATATACAAAAAGTTTTAAACCCCCATTTGAGTAAACTTTAATATAATTTTATATTCAATAAGTTGTAAACCCCCGTTTCATGTAAAATCTACTATACAATTATATAAAAAGTAGTAAACCTGTATTATATACAAAAGTAGTAAACCCGCATTATATATAAAAAGTAGTAAAACCCCATTTCGTGTAAAATATACTATACAAATTATACACAAAACGTTGTAAACCTCCGTTTTGAGTAAACTATACTACAATTATATACAAAAAGTTGTAAACCCCTATTTTGAGTAAACTCTACAATTCAATTATATACAAAAAGTCATAAACACCCGTTTTGAATGAACTCTACTTCAATTAATACAAAAATTTGTAAATCCCATTTTGAGTAAACTCTACTACAATTATATACAAAAAATTGTAATCCGCCGTTTTGAGTAAACTGTACTATACAATTATATATAAAAAGTTGTAAAACCCCATTTTGAATAAACTCTACTACAATTATAAGCTCTACTACAATTAGATACAAAAATTTGTAAACACCCGTTTTGAGTAAACTCTGCTATACAATTACATACAAAAATTTGTAAACCCCTGTTTTTAGTAAACTCTACTACAATTATATACATAATGTTGTAAACCCTCGTTTTGAGTAAACTCTACTACAATTATATACAAAAAGTTGCAAACCCAGGTTTTGAGTAAGCTCTACTTTAATTTTAGATACAAAAAGTTGCAAACCCAGGTTTTGAGTAAACTCTACTATAAATTTAGATACAAAAAGTTGTAAACCCCCGTTTTTAGTAAACTCTGCTATACAATTACATTCAAAAAGTTGTAAACACATTTTTTGAGTAAAGTCTTCTACAATTATATACATAAAGTTGTAAACCCCAGTTTTGAGTAAACTGTACTACAATTATATACAAATGTTGTAAACCTCCATTTTGATTAAACTATACTATAATTTTATATACAAAAATTTGTAAACCCCGGTTTTTAGTAAACTCTACTATACAATTATATACAAAAAGTTGTAAACCCCTGTTTTGAGTTACCTCTACTACAATTATATACAAAAAAATTCAAACCCCTTCATTTTCTAAAGTGACACAATCATAGACATTTTAAAAGGTCAATAACTCTGGATACCCTGAGAAAAAAGACAAAACCTGCCACACGGTTCATCAGAACTTTAACATACAAATAGACAAACAAATGTTATCATGGACCTGTACTTAAACACTCCGTTAATGGTGAAATTACATACTTTCTAATTCATACTTTAAATTGTGAAGATTAAATTGACATTATTCCCATCCTAAAAAAAAATTCAATCTTCCCGCTAATACCACCGTAAACTTTTTTATCCAACGATTGT
The DNA here is from genome assembly GCA_036785695.1 of Gentiana straminea. NCBI lineage: Eukaryota > Viridiplantae > Streptophyta > Magnoliopsida > Gentianales > Gentianaceae > Gentiana > Gentiana straminea. The sequence continues at coordinate 163,384 of JAVUPR010000360.1, read as the reverse complement.
TATAAGTATATCTTATGACATGCATTCTATTCTCATACTATTAGCCTCTTTCACTTTGTAAAGCTTTTATGGTGAAAGAAAGTGAAAATATGCGGTTATATATAAAATATTACACTTCATATAACTGTTATTTCATAAAATTTTATATACAAAAAGTTGTGAACCCCTGTTTTGAGTAAACTCTACAATTCAATTATATTCAAAAAGTTTTAAACCCCTATTTTGAGTAACTCTACTACAATTACATAAAAAAATGTAAACCCCCGTTCTAAGTAAACTATACTATAATTATATACATAAAGTTGTAAACCCCTATTTTGAGTAAACACTAATACAATTATATACAAAAAGTTGTAAACCCCCGTTTGAATAAACGCTACTACAATTATATACAAAAAGTTTGTAAACCCCCGTTTTGCGTAAACTCTAAAAAAAATTTATTTACAAAAAATTGTAAACCCCCATTCTGAGTAAACTCTACTACAATTATATACAAAATTTTGTAAACCCCCGTTTTGAGTATACTCTACTACAATTATATATAAAAAGTTGTAAACACCACGTTTTGAGTAAACTCTAATATAATTTTAAATTCAAAAAGTTGTAAAACACCGTTTTGATTAACTCTACTACAATTATGTATAAAAAGTTGTAAACACCCCATTTTGAGTAAACTCTACTACAATTATACACAAATAGTTGTAAACCCCCGTTTTAAGGAAACTCTACTAGAATTATCTACAAAGAATTGTAAACCATCGTTTTTAGTAACATTACTACAATTATATACAAACAGATGTAAATCCCCGTTTTGAGTGAACCCTAATACAATTATGTACAAAATGTTTTATACCCCGGTTTTGGGTAAACTCTACTACAAATATATAAAAAAGTTTTAAACCCTCATTTTGAGTAAACACTACTACAATTATATACAAAAAGTTTTAAACCTCAGTTTTGAGTAAACTCCTGTATTGAGTAAACTCTACTATACAATTATATACAAAAAGTTGTAAACCCCTGTTTTGAGTAAAATCTACTACAATTATATACAAAAAGTTTTAAAACCCTATTTTGAGTAAACTTTAATATAATTTTATATTCTAAAAGTGTAAACCCCTGTTTCGAGTAAACTCTACTATACAATTATATTTAAAAAAAGGAGTAAACCTACATTTTCTGTGAACTCTACTACAATTATTTACAAAAAGTTGTAAACCCAGGTTTTGAGTAAGCTGTACTATAATTTTAGATACAAAACGTTGTAAACACCCGTTTTGAGTAAACTCTGCTATACAATTATATACAAAAATTTGTAAACCCAAGTTTTGAGTAAAATCTACAACAATTATATACAAAATGTTGTAAACCCTCGTTTTGAGTAAATTCTACAACAATTATATAATCAAAATGTTGTAAACCTCCGTTTTGAGTAAACTATACTATAATTTTGTATACAAAAAGTAGTAAACCCCAGTTTTGAGTAAACTCTACTATACAATTATATACAAAAAATTGTAAACCCCTTTGTTTTGAGTTAACTCTAAAAAAATTATATACAAAAAGTTGAGAACCCCTGTTTTAAATAAACTCTACTACAATTATATACAAAAAGTTGTAAACCCCGGTTTTGAGAAAACTATACTATAATTTAATATACAAAAATATGTAAACCGCCGTTTTGAGTAAACTCTACAATACAATTATATTCCAAAAAGTTTTAAGCCGCCGTTTTAAGTAAACTCTACAATATAATTATATACAAAAAGTTGTAAACCCCCATTTTGTGTAATCTACACAACAATTATATACAAAAAGTTGTAAACCCCCGTTTTGAGTGAACTCTACTACAATTATATACAAAAAGTTGTAAACCCCTGTTTTGAGTAAACTTTACTATAATTTTATATACAAAAAGATGTATACCCCCGTTTTGAGTAAACTCCACTCTACAATTATATACAAAAAGTTGTAAACCCCCGTTTTGAGTAAACTTTACTTCAATTATATACAAAAAGTAATAAACCCTCATTTTGAATAAACACTAGTAGATTTACATACAAAAAGTTGTAAACACCCGTTTTGAGTAAACTCTACAATACAATTAAATAGAAAAAGTTGTAAACCCCTATTTTGAGTAACTCTACAACAATTATATACAAAAAGTTGTAGACCCCCTATTTTGAGTAAACTATACAATTATATACAAAAAATTGTACACCCCCATTTTGAATAAACTCTACTACAATTATATACAAAAAGTTGTAAACCCCCATTTTGAGTAAACTCTACTATACAATTATATACAAAAAGTTTTAAACCCCCATTTTGAGTAAACTCTTCTACAATTTCTATACCCATGTTTTGAGTAAACTCCACTATACAATTATATACAAAAAGTTGTAAACTCCCGTTTTGAGTAAACTCTACTACAATTATACAAAAAGTTGTAAACCCCCCATCTTGAGTAACTCTACTACAATTATATACAAAAGGTTGTATACCCCAGTTTTGAGTAGCTCAACTACAATTATATACAAAGAGTTGTAAACCATCGTTTTCTGTAACACTACCACAATTATACTCAAAAAGTTGTAAACCCCCATTTTGAGTAAACTCTACAATTCAATTATATACAAAAAGTTGTACAAACTCGTTTTGAATAAACTCTACTACAATTATAGACAAAAAGTTGTAAACACCCATTTTCAGTAAACTGAACTACAATTATATAAAAAAATTGTAATCCCCCGTTTTGAGTCAACTGTACTATACAATTATATACAAAAAGTTGTATACCACCATTTTGAGTAAACTTTACTACAATTATATACAAAAAGTTGTAAACCCCAGTTTTGAGTAAACTGTGCTATAAAATTATATATAAAAAATTGTAAACCCCTGTTTTGAGTAAACTCTACTACAATTGTATACAAAAAGTTGTAAACCCCTGCTTTAAGTAAACACTACTACAATTATATACATAAAGATGTAAACCCCTGTTTTCTAGTAAACTCTAATACAATTACATACAAAAAGTTGTAAACCCCTGATTTGAGTAAACTCTAATACAATTATATACAAAATGTTGTAAACCTCTTTTTTGAGTAAACTCTACTATAGAATTATATACAAAATGTTGTAAACCCCTCTTTTGAGTAAACTCTAATATATAAATATATAAAAAAGAAGTAAAACCCGCATTTTGAGTATACTATACAACAATTATATACAAAAAGTTGTAAACCCCCTTTTTGAGTAAACTCTACTATACAAGTTATATACAAAAAGTTGTAAACCCCCTTTTTGAGTAAACTCTACTATACAAGTTATATACAAAAAGTTGTATACCCCCGTTTTGTGTAAACTCTACTATACAAATTATATACAAAAAGTTGTAAACGGGGGTATTGAGTAAACTCTACTACAATTATATACAAACAAATTGTAAACCCCCGTTTTAAGGAAACACAACTACAATTATATACAAAGAATTGTAAACCATCGTTTTGAGTAAAACTATTACAATTATATTTAAGAAGTTGTAAACCCCCATTTTGAGTAAACTATAACACAATTATATACAAAAAGTTGTAAAACCCCGTTTTTAGTAAACTCTACTACAATTATGTACAAAAAGTTGTAAACTCCGTTTTGAGTATACTCTACTACAATTATATACAAAAAGTTGTAAACCCCCTGTTTTGAGTAAACTCTAATATAATTTTATATTCAAAAAGTTGTAAAACCCTGTTTTGAGTAAACTGTCCTACAATTATGTACAAAAAGCAAACCCCTGTTTTAAGTAAACTCTACTACAATTATATACAAAAAGTTGTAAACCGCCGTTTTGAGTAAACTCAACTACAATTATATACAAAAAGTTGTAAACCCCTCGTTTTGAGTAAACTCTAATATAATTTTATATTCAAAAAGTTGTGCCCGTTTTGAGTACACTCTACTACAATTATGTACAAAAAGTTGTAAACCCCCATTTTAAGTAAACTCTACTACAATTATATACAAAGAGTTGTAAACCCCCATTTTGAGTAAACTCAACTACAATTATAGACAAAAAGTTGTAAAACACCGTTTTGAGTAAAGTCTACTACAATTATACACAAAAATTATAAACCCCCGTTTAGAGTAAACTCTACTATACAGTTATATACAAAAAATTTGTAAGGCCTCGCGTTTAGTAAACTCTACTAAAATTATATACAAAAAAATGTAAACCCATGTTTTGAGAAAACTCTACTATAATTTTATATACAAAAAGTTGTAAACCACTTTTTAGGGTAAACTCTACTATACAATTATATACAAAAAGTTGTAAATCCCCGTTTTGAGTAAACTTTACTACAATTGTATACGAAATGTTCTAAACCACTATTTTGAGTAAACTCTGGTACAATTATATACAAAATGTGGTAAACCCCCATTTTGAGTATACGGTACAATTCAAATATATACAAAAAGTTATAAACCCTCATTTTCAGTAAAATCAAAAACGATTATATACAAAAAGTTGTAAACCCCCGTTTTGAGTAAACTATACTACAATTATATACAAAAAGTTGTAAACCCCGATTTTGAGTAAACACTACTACAATTATATAGAAAAAGTTGTAAACCCTAGTTTCAAGTAACTCTAATACAATTATATACAAAAGGTTGTAAACCCCCGTTTTGAGTAAACTGTACTACAATTATTTGCAAAAAGTTGTAAACCCCTATTGTGAGTAAACTCGCTAAATTTTATATACAAGAAGTTGTAAACCCTCGTTTTGAGTAAACTCTACTACACAATTATATACAAAAAGTTGTAAACCCCCGTTTTGAGTAAACTTTACTTCAATTGTATACAAAATGTTGTAAACCCCTATTTTGGGTAAACACTACTACAATTATATACAAAAGTTTTAACCCCCGTTTTGAGTAAACCCTAATAGAATTATATACAAAATGTTTTAAACCCTCGTTTTGAGTAAACTCTCAAATACATATACCAAAAGTTGTAAACCCCTATTTTGAGTAAACTCTACTGTAATTTTATATACAAAAAGTTGCAAACCCCTGTTTTTAGTACACTCTACTATACAATTATATACAAAAATCTGTAAACCCCCATTTTGAGTAAACTATACTACAATTATATAGAAAAATTGTAAACCCTTGTTTTGAGTAAACTCTACTATACAATTATATATAAAAATGTGTAATCCCCCGTTTTAAGTAGTCTCTACTACAATTATATAAAAAAAATTTGTAAAACCCTATTTTGAGTAAACTTTACTATACAATTATATACAAAAAGTTGTAAACCCTTGTGTTTAGTAAACTCTACTAAAATTATATACAAAAAGGTGTATACCCACGTTTTCGAAACTCTATTACAATTATATACAAAAAGTTGTAAACCCCTTGTTTTAGTAAACTCTACTATACAATTATATACAAAAAGTTGTAAATCCCCGTTTTGAGTAAACATTACTAAAATTATATACGAAATGTTGTAAACCCATATTTTGAGTAAAATTTAGTAAAAATATATACAAAACATTGTAAACCCAGTTTTGAGTAAACTCTACAATACAATTATATACAAAAATTTATAAACCCCAATTTTCGGTAAAATCTACTACAATTATATACAAAAAGTTTGTAAACCCCCATTTTGAGTAAACTACACTACAATTATATACAAAAAGTTGTAAACCCCCGTTTTGAGTAAACTCTAATACAATATTATACAAAAAGTTGAAAACCCCCATTTGAATAAACTCTACAACAAGTATACACAAAAAGTTGTAAACACCCGTATTGAGTAAACTCTACTACAATTATATACAAAAAGTTATAAACCCTTGTCTTGAGTAACTCTACTATAATTTTATATTCAAAAAGTTGTAAACCCCCGTTTTGAGTAAACTCTACATACAATTATTTACAAAACATTGTAATCACACGTTTGGAGTAAACTCTACTAAAATGATATATAAAAAAGTTGTAAACCCCCGTTTTGAGTAAACTCTACTATACAATTATATACAAAATAATGTAAACCCCCGATTTGAGTAAACTCTACTATACAATTACAAACAAAAAAACCACTTTTTGAGTAAACTTTTCTACAATTATATACAAAAAGTTGTAAACCCTCATTTTGAGTAAACTCTACTACAATTATATACAAAAAGTTGTAAACCCCATTTTGAGTAAACTCTACAATACAATTATATACAAAAAATTGTAAACCCCATTTTGAATAAACTCTACTAAACAATTATATACAAAAAGTTGTAAACCTCCGTTTTGAGTAAACACTACTACAATTATATACAAAAAGTTGTAAACCCCCGTTTTGAGTAACTATAATACAGTTATATACAAAAATTTGTAAACCCCTTTTTATTGTAAACTCTACTATACAAAAAGTTGTAAATCCCCGTTTTGAGTAAACTTTACTACAATTGTATACGAAATGTTGTAAACCCCTATTTTGAGTAAACTCTAGTACAATTATATACAAAACGTTGTAAACCCCGTTTTGAGTAAACTGTACAATACAAATATATACAAAAAGTTATAAACCTTTTTTCAGTACGATCTACTACGATTATATACAAAAAGTTCTAAACCCCCGTTTTGAGTAAACTATACTACAATTATATAAACAAAAGTTGTAAACCCCCATTTTGAGTAAACACTACTACAATTATATGCAAAAAGTTGTAAACCATAATTTTGAGTAACTCTAATACAATTATATACAAAAAGTTGTTCACCCCCGTTTTGTGTTAAATGTACTACAATTATTTACAAAAAGTCGTAAACCACTATTGTGAGTAAACAAAGATAAATTTTATATACAAGAAGTTGTAAACCCCAGTTTTGAGTAAACTCTACTACACAATTATATACAAAAAGTTGTAAACCCCCGTTTTGAGTAACTCTTCTTCAATTATATACAAAATGTTTTAAACCCCCATTTTGAGTAAACACTGCTACAATTATATACAAAAAGTTGTAAACCCCCGTTTTGAGTAAACCCTAATAGAATTATATACAAAAAGTTGTAAATGCTCGTTTTGAGTAAACTCTCAAATACAAGCCAAAAGTTGTAAACCCCTTTTTTGAGTAAACTATATTGTAATTTTATATACAAAAAGTTGCAAACCCCCGTTTTTAGTAAACTCTACTATACAATTATAAACAAAAGTTGTAAACCCCTATTTTGAGTAAACACTACCACAATTATATAGAAAAAATTGTAACCCCCTGTTTTGAGTAAACTCTACTATACAATTGTATACAAAAAGTTTTAATCCTCCGTTTTGAGTAAACTCTACTACAATTATATAAAAAAAAATTGTCAAACCCTGTTTTGAGTAAACTCTACTATACAATTATATACAAAAAGTTGTAAACCCTCGTGTTTGGTAAATTCTACTAGAATTATATACAAAAAGTTGTATACCCATGTTTTGAGTAAACTCTATTACAATTATATACCAAAATTTGTAAACCCATTGTTTTTGTAAACTCAACTATACAATTATATACAAAAAGTTGTAAATCCCCGTTTTGAGTAAAGTTTACTAAAATTATATACGAAATGTTGTAAACACCTATTTTGAGTAAACTTTAGTACAATGATATACAAAACAATGTAAACCCCGCCAAAACTCTACAATACCATTATATACAAAAATTTATAAACCCCTATTTTCAATAAAATCTACAACAATTATATACAAAAAGTTGTAAACTCCCATTTTCGAGTAAACTATACTACAATTATATACAAAAAGTTGTAAACCCCCGTTTTGAGTAAACCCTAATACAATATTATACAAAAAGTTGAAAACCCCCGTTTGAATCCCCATAACAAGTATACACAAAAAATTGTAAACACCCGTTTTGAGTAAACTCTACCTTAATTATATACAAAAAGTTATAAACCCTTGTCTTGAGTAACTCTACTATAATTTTATATTCAAAAAGTTGTAAACCCCCGTTTTGAGTAAAATCTACATATAACTATTTACAAAACGTTGTAAACACACGTTTGGAGTAAACTCTACTAAAATGATATAAAAATAGTGGTAAACCCCCGTTTTGAGTAAACTCTACTAAACAATTATATACAAAATAATATAAACCCCCGTTTTGAGTAAACTCTACTATACAATTATAAACAAAAAAGCCCTTTTTTGAATAAACCTTTCTACAATTATATATAACAAGTTGTAAACCCTCATTTTGAGTAAACTCTACTACAATTATATACATAAAGTTGTAAACCCCATTTTGAGTATACTCTACAATACAATTATATACAAAGAATTGTAAACCCCATTTTGAATAAACACTACTATACAATTATATACAAAAAGTTGTAAACTCCCGTTTTGAGTAAACACTACTTCAATTATATACAAAAAGTTGTAAACCCCCGTTTTGAGTAACTCTAATATAGTTATATACAAAAATTTGTAGACCATTTTGAGTAAACTCTACTTCAATTATATACAAAAAGTTGTAAACACCTATTTTGAGTAAACTTATACAAGAAGTTGTAAACCCCCGTTTTGAGTAAACTCTAATGTACAATTATATAGAAAAAGTTGTAAACCCCCGTTTTGAGTAAACTATACTAAAATTACATACAAAAAGTTGTAAACCCCCATTTTGAGTAAACCCTAATAGAATTATATACAAAAAGTTGAAAACCCCGTTTTGAGTATACTCTACTACAATTACATACCAAAAGTTGTAAACCCCGATTTTGAGTAAACTCTACCGTAATTTTATATACAAAAAGTTATAAACCCCTATTTTGAGTAAACTCTACTATAAAATTATATACAAAAAGTTTTAAACCCCCGTGTTGAGAAAACTCTACTACAATTATATACAAAAAATTGTAAACCCCCGTTTTGAGTAAACTCTACTATACAATTATATACAAAAAGTTGTAAACCCTCGTGTTTAGTAAACTCTACTAAAATTATATTCAAAAAATTGTAAAACCACGTTCTGAGTAAACTCTACTATAATTATTATACAAAAAGTAGTAAACCCTCTTTTAGTAAACTCTACTATACAATTATATACAAAAAGTTTTAAATCACCATTTTGAGTAAACTTTACAACAATTATATACGTAAAGTTGTAAACCCCTATTTTGAGTAAACTCAATACAATTATATACAAAACGTTGGAATCCCCCATTTTGAGTAAACTCTACAAGGTACAATTATATAAAAAAAGATATAAACGCCTATTTTCGGTAAAATCTACTACAATTATATACAAAAAGTTGTAAACCCCTGGTTTGAGTAAAGAATACTACAATTATATACAAAAAGATAGAAACACCCGTTTTGAGTAAACTCTAATACAATATTATTGAAAAAGTTGTAAACCCCCGTTTGAATAAACCCTACCACAATTATACACAAAAAGTTGTAAACACCCGTTTTGAATAAACAATACAATAATTTTATACAGAAAAATATGTAAACCCACATTTTGAGTAAACTCTACTGCAATTATATACAACAAGTTGTAAACCCCTGTTTTGAGTAAACTATACTATTATTGTGTATACAAAAAGTTGTAAACCCCCATTTTGAGTAATCTCTACTACACAATTATATACAAAAAGTTGTAAAACCTCGTTTTGAGTAACTATAATACAATTATATACAAAAAGTTGTAAACCCCCGTTTTGAGTAACACCCGTTGTAAACCCCTGTTCTGTGTAAACTCTACTACAATTATATATAAAAAATTATAAACCCCTGTTTTGAGTAAACTCTACTATACAGTTATATACAAAAAAATTGTAAGCCCTCGTGTTTAGTTAACTCCACTAAAATTATATACAAAAAGTGTAAACCCATGTTTTGAGAAAACTCTACTATAATTTTATATACAAAAAGTTGGAAACCCCTTTTTATGGTAACTCTACTATACAATTATATAAAAAAAGTTTTAAATCCCCGTTTGAGTTAACCCTAGTACAATTATATACAAAACATTGTAAACCCCCGTTTTGAGTAAACCGTACAATTCAAATATATACAAAAAGTTATAAACCATCATTTTAAGAAAGATCTACTACGATTATATACAAAAAATTGTAAACCCCTGTTTTGAGTAAACTATACTACAATTATATACAAAAAGTTGTAAACCCCCGTTTTGAGTAAACACTACTACAATTATATACAAAAATTTGTAAAGCCTAGTTTCGAGTAACTCTAATACAATTATATACAAAAAGTTGTAAACCCCCGTTTTGAGTAAACTGCACTACAATTATTTACAAAAAGCCGTAAGCCCCTATTGTGAGTAAACTATGCTAAATTTTATATACAAGAAGTTGTAAACCCCTGTTTTGAGTAAACTCTACTACACAATTATATACAAAAAGTTGTAAACACCGTTTTGAGTAAACTCTACTTCAATTATATACAAAATGTTGTAAACCCCATTTTGAGTAAACACTACTACAATTATATACAAAAAGTTGTAAACCCACGTTTTGAGTAAACCCTAATAGAATTATATACAAAAAGTTGTAAACGCTCATTTTGAGAAAACTCTCAAATACAAACCAAAAGTTGTAAACCCCTGTTTTGAGTAACTCTAATGTAATTTTATATACAAAAAGTTGCAAACCCCCGTTTTAAGTAAACTCTACTACACAATTATATACAAAAAGTTGTAAACCACCGTTTGAGTAAACTTTACTACAATAAAAACAAGTTGTAAACCCGTATTTTGAGTAAACTCTAGTACAATTATATACAAAAAGTTGTAAACCCCCGTTTTGAGTAAACTATACTACAATTATATACAAAAATTTGTAAACCCCTTTTTTTGCGTAAACTCTACAACAATTATATACAAAAAGTTGTAAACCCCGTTTTGAGTAAACTTTACTACAATTATATACGAAAAGTTGTAAACCCCGGTTTTGAGTAAACTCTACAACAATTATATACAAAACGTTGTAAACCCCGTTTTTGAGTAAACTCTACTATACAATTATATACAAAAAGTTGTAAACCTTTTTAAGTAAACTCTACTACAATTATATACAAAAAGTTCTAAACCCCGTTTTGAGTAAACTATACTACAATTATATACAAAAAGTTGTAAACCCCCATTTTGAGTAAACTCTACTACAATTATATGCAAAAAGTTGTAAACCATAATTTTGAGTAACTCTAATACAATTATATACAAAAAGTTGTAAACCCCCGTTTTGTGTTAAATGTACTACAATTATTTACAAAAAGTCGTAAACCACTATTGTGAGTAAACAAAGATAAATTTTATATACAAAAAGTTGTAAACCCCGTTTTGAGTAAACTCTACTACACAATTATATACAAAAAGTTGTAAACCCCCGTTTTGAGTAACTCTTCTTCAATTATATACAAAATGTTGTAAACCCCCATTTTGAGTAAACTTTACTTCAATTATATACAAAAAGTTGTAAACCCCCATTTTGAATAAACCCTAATAGAATTATATACAAAAAGTTGTAAACACCCGTTTTGAGTAAACTCTACAATACAATTAAATAGAAAAAGTTGTAAACCCCTATTTTGAGTAACTCTACAACAATTATATACAAAAAGTTGTAGACCCCCTATTTTGAGTAAACTATACAATTATATACAAAAAATTGTACACCCCCATTTTGAATAAACTCTACTACAATTATATACAAAAAGTTGTAAACCCCCATTTTGAGTAAACTCTACTATACAATTATATACAAAAAGTTTTAAACCCCCATTTTGAGTAAACTCTTCTACAATTTCTATACCCATGTTTTGAGTAAACTCCACTATACAATTATATACAAAAAGTTGTAAACTCCCGTTTTGAGTAAACTCTACTACAATTATACAAAAAGTTGTAAACCCCCCATCTTGAGTAACTCTACTACAATTATATACAAAAGGTTGTATACCCCAGTTTTGAGTAGCTCAACTACAATTATATACAAAGAGTTGTAAACCATCGTTTTCTGTAACACTACCACAATTATACTCAAAAAGTTGTAAACCCCCATTTTGAGTAAACTCTACAATTCAATTATATACAAAAAGTTGTACAAACTCGTTTTGAATAAACTCTACTACAATTATAGACAAAAAGTTGTAAACACCCATTTTCAGTAAACTGAACTACAATTATATAAAAAAATTGTAATCCCCCGTTTTGAGTCAACTGTACTATACAATTATATACAAAAAGTTGTATACCACCATTTTGAGTAAACTTTACTACAATTATATACAAAAAGTTGTAAACCCCGCTTGAGTAAACTGCTATAAAAATTATATATAAAAAATTGTAAACCCCCGTTTTGAGTAAACTCTACTACAATTGTATACAAAAAGTTGTAAACCCCTCGCTTTAAGTAAACACTACTACAATTATATACATAAAGATGTAAACCCCTGTTTTCTAGTAAACTCTAATACAATTACATACAAAAAGTTGTAAACCCCTGATTTGAGTAAACTCTAATACAATTATATACAAAATGTTGTAAACCTCTTTTTTGAGTAAACTCTACTATAGAATTATATACAAAATGTTGTAAACCCCTCTTTTGAGTAAACTCTAATATATAAATATATAAAAAAGAAGTAAAACCCGCATTTTGAGTATACTATACAACAATTATATACAAAAAGTTGTAAACCCCCTTTTGAGTAAACTCTACTATACAAGTTATATACAAAAAGTTGTAAACCCCCTTTTTGAGTAAACTCTACTATACAAGTTATATACAAAAAGTTGTATACCCCCGTTTTGTGTAAACTCTACTATACAAATTATATACAAAAAGTTGTAAACGGGGGTATTGAGTAAACTCTACTACAATTATATACAAACAGTTGTAAACCCCCGTTTTAAGGAAACACAACTACAATTATATACAAAGAATTGTAAACCATCGTTTTGAGTAAAACTATTACAATTATATTTAAGAAGTTGTAAACCCCCATTTTGAGTAAACTATAACACAATTATATACAAAAAGTTGTAAAACCCCGTTTTTAGTAAACTCTACTACAATTATGTACAAAAAGTTGTAAACTCCGTTTTGAGTATACTCTACTACAATTATATACAAAAAGTTGTAAACCCCCTGTTTTGAGTAAACTCTAATATAATTTTATATTCAAAAAGTTGTAAAACCCTGTTTTGAGTAAACTGTCCTACAATTATGTACAAAAAGCAAACCCCTGTTTTAAGTAAACTCTACTACAATTATATACAAAAAGTTGTAAACCGCCGTTTTGAGTAAACTCAACTACAATTATATACAAAAAGTTGTAAACCCCTCGTTTTGAGTAAACTCTAATATAATTTTATATTCAAAAAGTTGTGCCCGTTTTGAGTACACTCTACTACAATTATGTACAAAAAGTTGTAAACCCCCATTTTAAGTAAACTCTACTACTACAATTATATACAAAGAGTTGTAAACCCCCATTTTGAGTAAACTCAACTACAATTATAGACAAAAAGTTGTAAAACACCGTTTTGAGTAAAGTCTACTACAATTATACACAAAAATTATAAACCCCCGTTTAGAGTAAACTCTACTATACAGTTATATACAAAAAATTTGTAAGGCCTCGCGTTTAGTAAACTCTACTAAAATTATATACAAAAAAATGTAAACCCATGTTTTGAGAAAACTCTACTATAATTTTATATACAAAAAGTTGTAAACCACTTTTTAGGGTAAACTCTACTATACAATTATATACAAAAAGTTGTAAATCCCCGTTTTGAGTAAACTTTACTACAATTGTATACGAAATGTTCTAAACCACTATTTTGAGTAAACTCTGGTACAATTATATACAAAATGTGGTAAACCCCCATTTTGAGTATACGGTACAATTCAAATATATACAAAAAGTTATAAACCCTCATTTTCAGTAAAATCAAAAACGATTATATACAAAAAGTTGTAAACCCCCGTTTTGAGTAAACTATACTACAATTATATACAAAAAGTTGTAAACCCCGATTTTGAGTAAACACTACTACAATTATATAGAAAAAGTTGTAAACCCTAGTTTCAAGTAACTCTAATACAATTATATACAAAAGGTTGTAAACCCCCGTTTTGAGTAAACTGTACTACAATTATTTGCAAAAAGTTGTAAACCCCTATTGTGAGTAAACTCTGCTAAATTTTATATACAAGAAGTTGTAAACCCTCGTTTTGAGTAAACTCTACTACACAATTATATACAAAAAGTTGTAAACCCCCGTTTTGAGTAAACTTTACTTCAATTGTATACAAAATGTTGTAAACCCCTATTTTGGGTAAACACTACTACAATTATATACAAAAGTTTTAACCCCCGTTTTGAGTAAACCCTAATAGAATTATATACAAAATGTTTTAAACCCTCGTTTTGAGTAAACTCTCAAATACATACCAAAAGTTGTAAACCCCTATTTTGAGTAAACTCTACTGTAATTTTATATACAAAAAGTTGCAAACCCCTGTTTTTAGTACACTCTACTATACAATTATATACAAAAATCTGTAAACCCCCATTTTGAGTAAACTATACTACAATTATATAGAAAAATTGTAAACCCTTGTTTTGAGTAAACTCTACTATACAATTATATATAAAAATGTGTAATCCCCCGTTTTAAGTAGTCTCTACTACAATTATATAAAAAAAATTTGTAAAACCCTATTTTGAGTAAACTTTACTATACAATTATATACAAAAAGTTGTAAACCCTTGTGTTTAGTAAACTCTACTAAAATTATATACAAAAAGGTGTATACCCACGTTTTCAGTAAACTCTATTACAATTATATACAAAAAGTTGTAAACCCCTTGTTTTAGTAAACTCTACTATACAATTATATACAAAAAGTTGTAAATCCCCGTTTTGAGTAAACATTACTAAAATTATATACGAAATGTTGTAAACCCATATTTTGAGTAAAATTTAGTAAAAATATATACAAAACATTGTAAACCCAGTTTTGAGTAAACTCTACAATACAATTATATACAAAAATTTATAAACCCCAATTTTCAGTAAAATCTACTACAATTATATACAAAAAGCTGTAAACCCCCATTTTGAGTAAACTACACTACAATTATATACAAAAAGTTGTAAACCCCCGTTTTGAGTAAACTCTAATACAATATTATACAAAAAGTTGAAAACCCCCATTTGAATAAACTCTACAACAAGTATACACAAAAAGTTGTAAACACCCGTATTGAGTAAACTCTACTACAATTATATACAAAAAGTTATAAACCCTTGTCTTGAGTAACTCTACTATAATTTTATATTCAAAAAGTTGTAAACCCCCGTTTTGAGTAAACTCTACATACAATTATTTACAAAACATTGTAATCACACGTTTGGAGTAAACTCTACTAAAATGATATAAAAAAAGTTGTAAACCCCTGTTTTGAGTAAACTCTACTATACAATTATATACAAAATAATGTAAACCCCCGATTTGAGTAAACTCTACTATACAATTACAAACAAAAAAACCACTTTTTGAGTAAACTTTTCTACAATTATATACAAAAAGTTGTAAACCCTCATTTTGAGTAAACTCTACTACAATTATATACAAAAAGTTGTAAACCCCATTTTGAGTAAACTCTACAATACAATTATATACAAAAAATTGTAAACCCCATTTTGAATAAACTCTACTAAACAATTATATACAAAAAGTTGTAAACCTCCGTTTTGAGTAAACACTACTACAATTATATACAAAAAGTTGTAAACCCCCGTTTTGAGTAACTATAATACAGTTATATACAAAAATTTGTAAACCCCTTTTTATTGTAAACTCTACTATACAAAAAGTTGTAAATCCCCGTTTTGAGTAAACTTTACTACAATTGTATACGAAATGTTGTAAACCCCTATTTTGAGTAAACTCCAATTACAATTATATACAAAACGTTGTAAACCCCGTTTTGAGTAAACTCGTACAATACAAATATATACAAAAAGTTATAAACCTTTTTTCAGTACGATCTACTACGATTATATACAAAAAGTTCTAAACCCCCGTTTTGAGTAAACTATACTACAATTATATAAACAAAAGTTGTAAACCCCCATTTTGAGTAAACACTACTACAATTATATGCAAAAAGTTGTAAACCATAATTTTGAGTAACTCTAATACAATTATATACAAAAAGTTGTTCACCCCCGTTTTGTGTTAAATGTACTACAATTATTTACAAAAAGTCGTAAACCACTATTGTGAGTAAACAAAGATAAATTTTATATACAAGAAGTTGTAAACCCCGCTTTTGAGTAAACTCTACTACACAATTATATACAAAAAGTTGTAAACCCCCGTTTTGAGTAACTCTTCTTCAATTATATACAAAATGTTTTAAACCCCCATTTTGAGTAAACACTCTACTACAATTATATACAAAAAGTTGTAAACCCCCGTTTTGAGTAAACCCTAATAGAATTATATACAAAAAGTTGTAAATGCTCGTTTTGAGTAAACTCTCAAATACAAGCCAAAAGTTGTAAACCCCTTTTTTGAGTAAACTATATTGTAATTTTATATACAAAAAGTTGCAAACCCCCGTTTTTAGTAAACTCTACTATACAATTATAAACAAAAGTTGTAAACCCCTATTTTGAGTAAACACTACCACAATTATATAGAAAAAATTGTAACCCCCTGTTTTGAGTAAACTCTACTATACAATTGTATACAAAAAGTTTTAATCCTCCGTTTTGAGTAAACTCTACTACAATTATATAAAAAAAAATTGTCAAACCCTGTTTTGAGTAAACTCTACTATACAATTATATACAAAAAGTTGTAAACCCTCGTGTTTGGTAAATTCTACTAGAATTATATACAAAAAGTTGTATACCCATGTTTTGAGTAAACTCTATTACAATTATATACCAAAATTTGTAAACCCATTGTTTTTGTAAACTCAACTATACAATTATATACAAAAAGTTGTAAATCCCCGTTTTGAGTAAAGTTTACTAAAATTATATACGAAATGTTGTAAACACCTATTTTGAGTAAACTTTAGTACAATGATATACAAAACAATGTAAACCCCAGTTTTCAGTAAACTCTACAATACCATTATATACAAAAATTTATAAACCCCTATTTTCAATAAAATCTACAACAATTATATACAAAAAGCTGTAAACTCCCATTTTCAGTAAACTATACTACAATTATATACAAAAAGTTGTAAACCCCCGTTTTGAGTAAACCCTAATACAATATTATACAAAAAGTTGAAAACCCCCGTTTGAATCCCCATAACAAGTATACACAAAAAATTGTAAACACCCGTTTTGAGTAAACTCTACCTTAATTATATACAAAAAGTTATAAACCCTTGTCTTGAGTAACTCTACTATAATTTTATATTCAAAAAGTTGTAAACCCCCGTTTTGAGTAAAATCTACATATAACTATTTACAAAACGTTGTAAACACACGTTTGGAGTAAACTCTACTAAAATGATATAAAAATAGTGGTAAACCCCTGTTTTGAGTAAACTCTACTAAACAATTATATACAAAATAATATAAACCCCCGTTTTGAGTAAACTCTACTATACAATTATAAACAAAAAAGCCCTTTTTTGAATAAACCTTTCTACAATTATATATAACAAGTTGTAAACCCTCATTTTGAGTAAACTCTACTACAATTATATACATAAAGTTGTAAACCCCATTTTGAGTATACTCTACAATACAATTATATACAAAGAATTGTAAACCCCATTTTGAATAAACACTACTATACAATTATATACAAAAAGTTGTAAACTCCCGTTTTGAGTAAACACTACTTCAATTATATACAAAAAGTTGTAAACCCCCGTTTTGAGTAACTCTAATATAGTTATATACAAAAATTTGTAGACCCCCATTTTGAGTAAACTCTACTTCAATTATATACAAAAAGTTGTAAACACCTATTTTGAGTAAACTTATACAAGAAGTTGTAAACCCCCGTTTTGAGTAAACTCTAATGTACAATTATATAGAAAAAGTTGTAAACCCCCGTTTTGAGTAAACTATACTAAAATTACATACAAAAAGTTGTAAACCCCCATTTTGAGTAAACCCTAATAGAATTATATACAAAAAGTTGAAAACCCCCGTTTTGAGTATACTCTACTACAATTACATACCAAAAGTTGTAAACCCCGATTTTGAGTAAACTCTACTGTAATTTTATATACAAAAAGTTATAAACCCCTATTTTGAGTAAACTGTACTATAAAATTATATACAAAAAGTTTTAAACCCCCGTGTTGAGAAAACTCTACTACAATTATATACAAAAAATTGTAAACCCCCGTTTTGAGTAAACTCTACTATACAATTATATACAAAAAGTTGTAAACCCTCGTGTTTAGTAAACTCTACTAAAATTATATTCAAAAAATTGTAAAACCACGTTCTGAGTAAACTCTACTATAATTATTATACAAAAAGTAGTAAACCCTCTTTTAGTAAACTCTACTATACAATTATATACAAAAAGTTTTAAATCACCATTTTGAGTAAACTTTACAACAATTATATACGTAAAGTTGTAAACCCCTATTTTGAGTAAACTCAATACAATTATATACAAAACGTTGGAATCCCCCATTTTGAGTAAACTCTACAGTACAATTATATAAAAAAAGATATAAACGCCTATTTTCAGTAAAATCTACTACAATTATATACAAAAAGTTGTAAACCCCTGGTTTGAGTAAAGAATACTACAATTATATACAAAAAGATGGAAACACCCGTTTTGAGTAAACTCTAATACAATATTATTCAAAAAGTTGTAAACCCCCGTTTGAATAAACCCTACCACAATTATACACAAAAAGTTGTAAACACCCGTTTTGAATAAACAATACAATAATTTTATACAGAAAAATATGTAAACCCACATTTTGAGTAAACTCTACTGCAATTATATACAACAAGTTGTAAACCCCTGTTTTGAGTAAACTATACTATTATTGTGTATACAAAAAGTTGTAAACCCCCATTTTGAGTAATCTCTACTACACAATTATATACAAAAAGTTGTAAAACCTCGTTTTGAGTAACTATAATACAATTATATACAAAAAGTTGTAAACCCCTGTTTTGAGTAACACCCGTTGTAAACCCCTGTTCTGTGTAAACTCTACTACAATTATATATAAAAAATTATAAACCCCTGTTTTGAGTAAACTCTACTATACAGTTATATACAAAAAAATTGTAAGCCCTCGTGTTTAGTTAACTCCACTAAAATTATATACAAAAAGTGTAAACCCATGTTTTGAGAAAACTCTACTATAATTTTATATACAAAAAGTTGGAAACCCCTTTTTATGGTAACTCACTATACAATTATATAAAAAAAGTTTTAAATCCCCGTTTGAGTTAACCCTAGTACAATTATATACAAAACATTGTAAACCCCCGTTTTGAGTAAACCGTACAATACAAATATATACAAAAAGTTATAAACCATCATTTTAAGAAAGATCTACTACGATTATATACAAAAAATTGTAAACCCCTGTTTTGAGTAAACTATACTACAATTATATACAAAAAGTTGTAAACCCCCGTTTTGAGTAAACACTACTACAATTATATACAAAAATTTGTAAAGCCTAGTTTCGAGTAACTCTAATACAATTATATACAAAAAGTTGTAAACCCCCGTTTTGAGTAAACTGCACTACAATTATTTACAAAAAGCCGTAAGCCCCTATTGTGAGTAAACTATGCTAAATTTTATATACAAGAAGTTGTAAACCCCCGTTTTGAGTAAACTCTACTACACAATTATATACAAAAAGTTGTAAACACCGTTTTGAGTAAACTCTACTTCAATTATATACAAAATGTTGTAAACCCCATTTTGAGTAAACACTACTACAATTATATACAAAAAGTTGTAAACCCACGTTTTGAGTAAACCCTAATAGAATTATATACAAAAAGTTGTAAACGCTCATTTTGAGAAAACTCTCAAATACAAACCAAAAGTTGTAAACCCCTGTTTTGAGTAACTCTAATGTAATTTTATATACAAAAAGTTGCAAACCCCCGTTTTAAGTAAACTCTACTACACAATTATATACAAAAAGTTGTAAACCACCGTTTGAGTAAACTTTACTACAATAAAAACAGTTGTAAACCCGTATTTTGAGTAAACTCTAGTACAATTATATACAAAAAGTTGTAAACCCCCTTTTTGAGTAAACTATACTACAATTATAACAAAAATTTGTAAACCCCCGTTTTGCGTAAACTCTAACAAATTATATACACAAAGTTGAGAACCCCCGTTTTCAATAAACAATACTACAAATATATATAAAAAGTTGTAAACCCCGGTTTTGAGTAAACTATACAATAATTTTATATACAATACTATGTAAACCTCCTTTTTGAGTAAAATCTACTATACAATTATATACAAAAAAAAGTTGTAAACTGCCGTTTTAAGTAAACTCTACTATACAATTATATACAAAAAGTTTTAAACCCCCATTTTGAGTAAACTACACTACAATTATATACAAAAAGTAGTAAATCCGCATTTTGAGTAAACTCTACTACAGTAATACAAAAAGTTGTAATCCCCCGTTTTGAGTAATCTCTACTACAATTATGTACAAAAAGTTGTAAACCCCCGTTTTGTGTAAACTCTAGTAGAATTATATACAAAAAGTTGTGAACCCCTGTTTTGAGTAAACTCCACTATACAATTATATACAAAAATTTGTAAATCCCCGTTTTGAGTAAACTTTACTTCAATTATAGACAAAAAGTTATAAACCCCCATTTTGAATAAACTCTAGTAGATTTAAATACAAAAAGTTGTAAACACCCGTTTGGAGTAAACTCTACAATACAATTTAATACAAAAAGTTGTAAACCCCCATTTTCAGTAACTCTACTAAAATTATATACAAAAAGTTATAGACCCCTGTTTTGAGTAAAATATACTAGAATTATATACAAAAAATTGTAAACCCCGTTATGAGTAAACTCAGCTACAATTATATATGAAAAGTTGTAAACCCCCTTTGAATAAACTCTACTACAATTATATACAAAATGTTGTAAACCCCATTTTTGAGTAAACTCTACTACAATTATATAAAACAAAGTTGTAAACCCAGGTTTTGAGTAAGCTCTACTATAATTATATATACAAAAAGTTGTAAACCCCCATTTTGAGTAAACTCTGCTATACAATTATATACAAAAAGTTGTAAACCCCTTCTTTGAGTAAACTCTACTTCAATTATATACCAAAAGTTGTAAACCCTCGTTTTGAGTAACCACTACTACAATTATGTACATACAGATGTAAACCCCAGTTTTGAGTAAACTCTAATACAATTACATACAAAAAGTTGTAAACCCCCGATTTGAGTAACCTCTACTACAATTATATACAAAAAGTTGTAAACCTCTGTTTTGAGTAAATTCTACTATAATTTTATATACAAAATGTTTTAAACCCCCGTTTTGAGTAAACTCTATTATAAATATATAAAAAAAGTAGTAAACCCGCATTTTTATTAAATTCTACTACAATTATATACAAAAATTTGTAAACCCCCGTTTTGAGTAAACTCTACTACAATTATACAAAAAGTTGTAAACCCCTCATCTTGAGTAAACTCTACTACAATTATATACAAAAAGTTGTACACCCCCGTTTTGAGTAACTCTACTACAATTATATACAAAGAGTTGTAAACCCCCGTTTGAAGGAAACTCTACTACAATTATATACAAAGAATTGTCAACCTCATTTTGAGTAACACTACAACAATTATATTCAAAAAGTTGCAAACCTCCGTTTTGAGAAAACTATAATACAATTAGATACAAAAAGTTGTAAACCTCCGTTTTGAGTAAATTCTACTGCAATTATATAAAAAAGTTTTAAACGCTCGTTTTGAGTATACTCTACTACAATTATATACAAAAAGTTGTAAACCCCCATTTTGCGTAAACTCTAATATAAATTTATATTCAAAATGTTGTGAAACCCCGTTTTGAGTAAACTCTTCTACAATTATGTACAAAAAGTTGTAAACCCCCGTTTTGAGTATACTCTACTACAATTATATACGAAAAGTTGTAAACCCCCGTTTTGAGTAAACTCTAATATAATTTTATATTCAAAAAGTTGTGAAACCCTATTTTGAGTAAACTCTACTACAATTATGTACAAAAAGTTGAAAACCCCCATTTTGAGTCTACTCTACTAAATTATATACAAAAAGTTGTAAACCCCCATTTTGAGTAACCTCTAATATAATTTTATATTCAAAAAGTTGTGAATCCCATTTTGAGTAAACTCTACTACAATTATGTACAAAAAGTTGTAAACCCACGTTTTGAGTATACTCTACTACAATCATATACAAAAAGTTGTAAAACCACGTTTTGAGAAAACTCTACTAGAATTATGTACCAAAAGTTTAAACCCCATTTTGAGTAAATTCTAATACAATTATATACAAAAAGTTGTAAAACCCAATTTTGATTTAACTCTACTACAATTATATAGAAAGTGTTGTAAACCTCGTTTTGAGTAAACTCTAGGACAATTATGGACAAAAAGTTGCAAACCCCCGTTTTGTGTAAACTCTAGTACAATTATATACAAAAAGTTGTAAACTCACGTTTTGAGTAAACTCTACTACAATTATATACAAAAAGTTATAAAATCCCGTTTTGAGTAAACTCTACTACAATTATATATAAAAAGTTTTAAACCCCGTTTTGAATAAACTCTACTACAATTATATACAAAAAGTTTCAAAACCCTGTTTTGTTTTAACTCTACTACAATTATATACAAAAAGTTGTAAACACCGTTTTTAGTAAACTCTACTACAATTATATACAAAACTTTTTAAAACCCCGTTTTTAGTATACTCTACAACAATTATATATCAAAATTTGTAAAACCCCCGTTTTGAGTAAACTCTAATATAATTTTATATTCAAAAAGTTGTAAAACCCTGTTTTGAGTAAACTCTACTACAATTAGATACAATAAGTTGTATGCCCCCCATTTTGACTAAACTCTACTACAATTATATACAAAAAGTTGTAAACCACCGTTTTATGGAAACTCTACTACAATTGTATACAAAGAATTGTAAACCATCGTTTTTAGTAACACTACTGCAATTATATTCAAAAAGTTGTAAACCCCCGTTTTGATTCAACTCTAATACAATTATTTAAAAACGTTTTATACCCCTGTTTTGGGTAAACTCTACTACAAATATATAAAAAATGTTATAAACCCCCATTTTGAGTAAACTATACTACAATTATATACAAAAAGTTGTAAATATCCGTTTTGAGTAAACTCTACTATAGTTTTATATAAAAAAAAGTTGTAAACCCCTATTTTGAGTAAACTGTACTATACAATTATATACAAAAAGTTGTAAACCTCCGTTTAGAGTAAACTGTACTATACAATTATATACAAAAAGTTTTAAATCCCCATTTTGAGTAAACTTTAATATAATTTTATATTCTAAAAGTTGTAAACCCCCGTTTCGTGTAAAATCTACAATACAATTATATAAAAAGTAGTAAACCCACATTATAGACAAAAGTAGTAAACCCGTATTATATAAAAAAAGTAGTAAACCCCAGTTTTGTGTAAAATATACTATACAACTTATATACAAAACGTTGTAAACCTCCGTTTTGAGTAAACTCTACTACAATTATATACAAAAAGTTTCAAACCCAGGTTTTGAGTAAGCTCTACTTTAATTTTATATACAAAAAGTTGCAAACCCAGGTTTTGAGTAAACTCTACTATAAATTTAGATAGAAAAAGTTGTAAACCCCCGTTTGAGTAAACTCTGCTATACAATTACATTCAAAAAGTTTTAAACCCCTGTTTTGAGTAAAATCTTCTACAATTATATATATAAAGTTGTAAACCCCAGTTTTGAGTAAACTATACTACAATTATATACAAAATGTTGTAAACCTCTGTTTTGATTAAACTATACTATAATTTTATATACAAAAGTTGTAAACCCCTGTTTTTAGTAAACTCGACTATACAATTATATACAAAAAGTTGTAAACCCCTATTTTGAGATACCTCTACTACAATTATATACAAAAAATTTCAAACCCCTTCATTTTCTAAAGTGACACAATCATAAACATTTTAAAAGGTCAATAACTCTGGATACCCTGAGAAAAAATACAAAACCTGCAACACGGTTCATCAGAACTTTAACATACAAATAGACAAACAAATGTTATCATGGACTTGTACTTAAACACTCCGTTAATTGTGAAATTACATACTTTCTAATTCATACTTTAAATTGTGATGATTAAATTGACATTATTCCCATCCTAAAAAAAATTCATTCTTCCCGCTAATACCACCATAAACTTTTTTAAGTATATCCTATGACATGCATTATATTCTCATATTATTATCCTCTTTCACTTTGTAAAGCTTTTATGGTGAAAGAAAGTTAAAATATGCGGTTATATATAAAATATTACACTTAATATAACTCTTATTTCATAAAATTTTATATACAAAAAGTTGTGAACCCCTGTTTTGAGTAAACTCTACAATTCAATTATATACAAAAAGTTTTAAACCCCTATTTTGAGTAACTCTACTACAATACATAAAAAAATGTAAACCCCGTTCTAAGTAAACTATACTATAATTATATACATAAAGTTGTAAACCCCTATTTTGAGTAAACACTAATGACAATTATATACAAAAAGTTGTAAACCCCCGTTTTGAATAAACGCTACTACAATTATATACAAAAATTTTGTAAACCCCCGTTTTGCGTAAACTCTAAAATAATTTTATATAAGAAAATTTGTAAACCCCCATTTTGAGTAAACTCTACTACAATTATACACAAAAATTTGTAAACCCCCGTTTTGAGTATACTTTACCAGAATTATATACAAAAAGTTGTAAACACCCCGTTTTGAGAAAACTCTAATATAATTTTATATTCAAAAAGTTGTAAAACCCCGTTTTGATTAACTCTACTACAATTATGTATAAAAAGTTGTAAACACCCCATTTTGAGTAACTCTACTACAATTATACACAAATAGTAGTAAACCCCCGTTTTAAGGAAACTCTCCTAGAATTATATACAAAGAATTGTAAACCATCGTTTTGAGTAACACTACTACAATTATATTCAAAAAGTTGTAAACCCCCATTTTGAGTCAACCCTAATACAATTATATACAAAATGTTCTATACCCCGGGTTTGGGTAAACTCTACTAAAAATATATAAAAAAGTTGAAAACCCTCATTTTGAGTAAACACTACTACAATGATATACAAAAAAGTTGCAAACCTCCGTTTTGCGTAAACTCTACTATAATTTTATATACAAAAAGTTGTAAACTCCAGTATTGAGTAAACTCTACTATACAATTATATACAAAAAGTTGTAAACCCCTGTTTTGAGTAAAATCTACTACAATTATATACAAAAAGTTTTAAAACCCCATTTTGAGTAAACTTTAATATAATTTTATATTCTAAAAGTGTAAACCCCCGTTTAGAGTAAACTCTACTATACAATTACATAAAAAAAGTAGTAAACCCGCATTTTGTGTAAACTTTACTACAATTATATACAAAAAGTTGTAAACCCAGGTTTTGAGTAAGATGTACTATAATTTTAGATACAAAACATTGTAAACACCCGTTTTGAGTAAACTCTGCTATACAATTACATACAAAAATTTGTAAACCCCAGTTTTGAGTAAATTCTACAACAATTATATAATCAAAATGTTGTAAACCACCGTTTTGAGTAAATTATACTATAATTTTATATACAAAAAGTAGTCAACCCTAGTTTTGAGAAAACTCTACTATACAATTATATACAAAAAATTGTAAACCCCTGTTTTGAGTAAACTCTAATAAAATTATATACAAAAAGTTGAGAACCCCTATTTTGAATAAACTCTACTACAATTATATACAAAAAGTTGTAAACCCCGGTTTTGAGAAAACTATACAATAATTTAATATACAAAAATATGTAAACCCCTATTTTGAGTAAACTCTACAATCCAATTATATTCCTAAAAGATGTAAACCGCCGTTTTAAGTAAACTCTACTATAAAATTATATACAAAAAGTTGTAAACCCCCGTTTTGAGTAAACTACACAACAATTATATACAAAAAGTTGTAAACCCCCTTTTTGAGTTAACTCTAATACAATTATATACAAAAAGTTGTAAACCCCCGTTTCGAGTAAACTTTACTATAATTTTATATACAAAAAGATGTAAACCCCCGTTTTGAGTAAACTCCACTCTACAATTATATACAAAAAGTTGTAAACCCCTGTTTTGAGTAAACTTTACTTCAATTATATGCAAAAAGTAATAAACCATCATTTTGAATAAACACTAGTAGATTTACATACAAAAAGTTGTAAACACCCGTTTTGAGTAAACTTTACAATACAATTAAATACAAAAAGTTGTAAACCCTTATTTTGAGTAACTCTACTACAATTATATACAAAAAGTTATAGACCCCCGTTTTGAGAAAACTATACTACAATTATATACAAAAAATTGTACACCCCTATTTTGAATAAACTCTACTACAATTATGTACAAAAAGTTGTAAACCCCCGTTTTGAGTAAACACTACAATAATTTATACAAAAAGTTGTAAACCCCCGTTTTAAGTAAACTCTACTATACAATTATATACAAAAAGTTTTAAACCCCCGTTTTGACTAAACTCTACTACTATTAGTATACCCATGTTTTGTGTAAACTCCACTATACAATTATATACAAAAATTTGTAAACTCCCGTTTTGAGTAAACTCTACTACAATTATACAAAAAGTTGTAAACCCCCCATCTGGAGTAAACTCTACTACAATTATATACAAAATGTTGTATACCCCAGTTTTGAGTAGCTCAACTACATTTATATACAAAGAGTTGTAAACCATCGTTTTGAGTAACACCACCACAATTATACTCAAAAAGTTGTAAACCACCATTTTGAGTAAACTCTACAATTCAATTATATACACAAAGTTGTACACACCCGTTTTGAATATAACCCTAGTACAATTATAGACAAAATGTTGTAAACACCTATTTTTTAGTAACACCACCACAATTATACTCAAAAAATTGTAATCCCCCGTTTTGAGTCAACTGTACTATACAATTATATACAAAAAGTTGTATACCCCCTTTTTGAGTAAACTCTACTACAATTATATACAATAAGTTGTAAACCCAGGTTTTGAGTAAGCTCTACTAAAACCTCTGTTTTGAGGAAACTATGCTATACAATTATATACAAAAAGTAGTAAACCCCTGTTTTGAGTAAACTCTACTACAATTAAATACCAAAAGTTGTAAACCCCTGCTTTAAGTAAACACTACTACAATTATATACATAAAGATGTAAACCCCTGTTTTGAGTATACTCTACAACAATTATATACAAAAAGTTGTAAACCCCCATTTCAAGTAAACTCTAATTTAATTTTATATTCAAAAAGTTGTAAAACCCCGTTTTTAGTAAACTCTTCTACAATTATATACAAAAAGTTGTAAACCCTGTTTTGAGTATACTCTACTACAATTATATACAAAAAGTTGTAAACCCCCTGTTTTGAGTAAACTCTAATATAATTTTATATTCAAAAAGTTGTAAAACTCCGTTTTGAGTAAACTGTCCAACAATATTGTACAAAAAGTTGTAAACTCCTGTTTTAAGTAACTCTACTACAATTATATACAAAAGGTTGTAAACCGCCGTTTGGAGTATACTCTACTACAAATTATATACAAAAAGTTGTAAACCACCCGTTTTGAGTAAACTATAATATAATTTTATATTCAAAAAGTTGTGCCCGTTTTGAGTAAACTCTACTACAATTATGTACAAAAAGTTGTAAACCCCCGTTTTGAGTAAACTCTACTACAATTATATACAAAGAGTTGTAAACCCCCGTTTTGAGTAAACTCTACTACAATTATATACAAAAAGTTGTAAACCCCCCGTTTTGAGTAAACTCTAATATAATTTTATATTCAAAAAGTTGTGCCCGTTTTGAGTAAACTCTACTACAATAATGTACAAAAATTTGTAAACCCCCGTTTTGAGTAAACTCTACTACAATTATATACAAAGAGTTGTAAAACACCGTTTTGAGTAAACTTTACTACAATTATATACAAAATGTTGTAAACCTCCGTTTTGAGTAAACTATATAATATAATTTTATATACAAAAAGTTGTAAACCCCCGTTTTGAGTTAACTCTACTACAATTATGAACAAAAAGTTTCAAACCCCATCATTTTGAGTATACTCTAGTAGAATTATATACAAAAAGTTGTGAACCCCTGTTTTGAGTAAACTCTACAATACAATTATATTCAGAAAGATTTAAACCCTCGTTTTGAGTAACTCTACAACAATTACATAAAAGAATGTAAACTCCCATTCTAAGTAAACTATAATACAATTATATACAAAAAGGAGTAAACCCCCATTTTGAGTAAACTCTAATACAATTATATACAAAATGTTGTAAACCTCTGTTTTGAATAAACTCTACTACAAATATATACACAAAGTTTGTAAACCTCCGTTTTGAGTAAACTCTACTATAATTTATTGTTAACCCCCATTTTGAGTAAACTCTACTTTACAATTACATACAAAAAGTTGTAAACCTCCATTTTGAGTACACTCAACGACAATTATATACAAAAATTTTAAACCCCCATTTTGAGTAAAATTTAATATAACTTTATATTCTAAAAGTTGTAAACCCCCGTTTCATGTAAACTCTACTATACAATTATATAAAAAAAGTAGAGTAAACTCAAACTCTACTATAATTATACAAAAAGTTGTAAACCCCCGTTTTGAGTAAACTCTACTATACAAATTATATACAAAAAGTTGTAAACCCCCATTTTGAGTAAACTCTACTATACAAATTATATACAAAATGTTGTATAGCAGAGTTTACTCAAAGTTGTAAACCCCCGTTTTGAGTAAACTCTACTATACAAATTATATACAAAATGTTGTAAACCCCCGTTTTGAGTAAACTCTACTACAATTATATACAAAAAGTTATAAACCCCCGTTTTGAGTAAACTCTACAATTCAATTATATACAAAAAGTTATAAACACCCGTTTTAAATAAACTCTACTACAATTACTACAAAAAGTTGAAAACCCCCATTATGAGTAAACTCTACTACAATTATATACAAAAAGTTGTAATCCCCCGTTTTGAGTAAATTCTACTATACAATTATATACAAAAAGTTGTAAACCCCCGTTTTGAGTTAACTCTACAATTATAAACTAAAAGTTTCAAACACCATCATTTTGAGTATACTCTAGTAGAATTATATACAACAAGTTGTGAACCCCTATTTTGAGTAAACACTACAATAAAATTATATTCAATAAGTTTTCAACCCCCATTTTGAGTAACTCTACTACAATTACACAAAAGAATGTAAACCACCGTTCTAAGTAAACTATACTACAATTATATACAAAAAAGTTGTAAACCCCCATTTTGAGTAAACTCTAATACAATTTTATACAAAAAGTTGTATACCCCTGTTTTGAATAAACTCTACTACAATTATATACAAAAAGTTTGTAAACCTCCGTTTTGAGTAAACTATACTATAATTTTATATACAAAAAGTTGTTAAACCCCGTTTTGAGTAAACTCTTCTATACAATTATACACAAAAAGTTGTAAACCTCCGTTTTGAGTAAACTCTACAACAATTATATACAAAAAAATTTAAACCCCCATTTTGAGTAAACTTTAATATAATTTTATGTTCTAAAAGTTGTAAACCCCCGTTTCGTGTCAACTCTACTATACAATTATATAAAAAAAGAAGTAAACCTGCATTTTGAGTAAACTCGACTACAATTATACAAAAAGTTGTAAACCCCCGTTTTGAGTAAACTCTACTATACAAATTATATACAAAGAGTTGTAAACCCCCGTTTTGAGTAAACTCTACTACAATTACACAAAAAAAGTTGTAAACCCCCATTTTGAGTAAACTCTACAATTCAATTATATACAAAAAGTTATAAACACCCGTTATGCATAAACTCTACTACAATTAATACAAAAAGTTGTAAACCCCCATTTTTGAGTAAACTCTACTACAATTATATACAAAAATTTGTAATGCCCCGTTTTGAGTAAACTGTACAAAACAATTATATACAAAAGTTCTAAACCCCTGTTTTGAGAAAACTCTACTACAATTATATATAAAAACCTGCAAACCCAGGTTTTGAGTAAGCTCTACTATAAATTAAGATACTAAAAGTTGTAAACCCCCATTTTGAGTAAACTACTATACAATTACATACATAAAGTTGTAAACCCTGTTTTGAGTAAACTCTTCTACAATTAAATACATAAAGTTGTAAACCCCCGTTTTGAGTAAACTCTACTACAATTATATACAAAATGTTGTAAACCTCCGTTTTGAGAAAACTATACTATAATTTTATATAGAAAAAGTTGTAACCCCCGTTTTGAGTAAACTCTGCTATACAATTATATACAAAAAGTTGTAAACCCCCGTTTTGAGTTAACCCTGTTAGGTGTGATGCCCGAAAGACAATTTTGTAATTGTTTTATTTAATAAATGAAATGATGTTATTATTCATATTTATTATTCTCATATTCACCGATGTGACAATAGTATTTACACTACAGAAAACCCTAAAGTATATCGTTTATGTAATCACTTAACTCAGTGTATGGTATATACACATGAGGATTGAGTTAGTGAAGATGTACTTAAAATACAATTAGCCCGTAGTGAAGTTAATAGAGAGTATCGGGTCTCTCCTTTAACGTGCTATTAATGCGCCCAGAACACAATAGGTGTGATTGTCTTATCCGGACTTTCGGTTAAGAGAACCTAATGGTGCATTTATATATGATAGATATATCATATAGGGCTGGACCGATTTGATTAGAGTTCACGATATAATTCCGTAATCGAGAAGTCTTATCGAATCAATGGATGATCAGGTGATCACAGTCAACTGCTTGAATCAGTATGAAGTTTGACTTGACGGTTAAGGATTACACTGAGTCTGTGGTCTGAATTACCCCATCTTGGCATTGTACTGGATTGAGTGAGTAGTTTGTGTTATCACAGATACGGAATCCATTCCTTCCATTTATGGAAGTAGATAGACAGTTCCCTTATTTGTTGATCCTAGAAACTGATCGATCGTACGAGTTCATATTACACACGATTAGCTACCGAAAGTGAGTTGTATGAATTAATTGATCACTAGGGGTTAATGGTAAATAAGGATAAGAGGTTCTAAAACGGGTTAACGGTAACTTCCCGATTTAGAATGAACAGTCTATGGAGGATTAATCCATATGTAATGATTATATCAATGGACGCTTATTATTATTCTCGTGAGGAGATAAATATAATCTTATAATCGGAGGAGTGCAGGCACGGGATTATGGTGGCATATTCCTGTGATTGATTTATCGAATATAATTATTCTATAATTATTTATTTGATTTATCGGAGCCGCTGATTATTAGTCAATGGTCCCCGACGTGCCTCCTAATATAGCATAGCTATTCTCGGACGTCGAATCCTAATAATATTAATTTAGTTCTTGTTGGACTTTATTAAAACGATATGTGAATTAATTGTTTAGTGGACTATTAAATTAGTTGGGCTAAATAATTAAATATGTGGAAAAGACATTTTCCATAATCTTGGCCCAATTATTGTGTGATGGAAAAATTAATATTAACTAGGTCAATTTTAATGATTTTCGCCCCCCTCTTATTTTTGGAACAAGAAATTAGTTTTCTTGTGTATTAATAAGACATGTGCATAAAATATTTATTGGATAAATATTTATGGTAAATAATAAAGATAAATATTACTCTAGATTTGTTCTAGAATATTATGGAATTATCTTTTATTAAAAGGATTTATTTTGTTTGATAAATAAAAATCCTTGGAGGTTAAGTTTTACTCTCCTATATAAAGAGAGTTCTCCCAAGCCTTAACACACACATAAAATTCGACTCACTCTTGCAAATTAGAGAGAGATAATTTTCGGCCAAGGGGTTGAGGAAAAATCTTGGAGATTTTTCCGGGTAGCATATCGGAAGGGTTCGTGTCGAGAATTCCTTCCACCGGGAGTTGCTTGGATCACACGTACGGAAGATCGTGGTGCTCGTCACATCTTCTCACATTCTTCCTAATTGCGGTTCTTCAACTTGGATTTTGAGATCCAAGAGGTATGATCTACATCCCCCTTGTAGAATAGATCTAGTTATTTTATTACGTGTATTATGTAGATCTAGATCCATAAAATCGCTTCCGTTGCGGATGATATTACTAACAGTGGTATCAGTCGCCATGGTGATCTATATTTATACGTATAAAATATTAGATCTAGGAGTGGTAAAACATGTAGATTTTTTGTCCCAATTTTTTTTAAAGGGGCCGATGCATGCTTAATTAATTTTTATGTTATGAATGTCTTGGTTGAAGAGATGGATTGGGGTTGGTACTGTTTACTCGTTAGATCTATTGTAGCTCTTTTGTTTAGTAACAATTGAGCATAGGAATTGTATTTTATTTATGTCAATTTTCGAAATTTATATGTAAAAGTAGCATCTTTTATTGTAATTTTGAATATCCGGGCTGGAAAAGATGAAGATCTTGCTGAAAAATTGAAGATCAAGACGAAACCCAAGGTATGAACGAGGAGAAACGGATGAATTTTATTAAAAAACTGCTACAGGACTTTCTGCGATGCTGAAAAGCGTCGCTATAAGTCCTGTTTAATAAAAAAAAAGATGCGGCTAGGGTTTATTTTTGTTGCCGCTGCATGAAATTTTTTTTGTGACCTAATTTTTTTTTGATCATTCAACTGCCGCATGAAAAAAAAAAATTTTATTTTTTTGAAAATAATTAAATAGCAGCCGCATATAAATAAAATAAATATATGATTAATTATAATAAATTGGATTTATTTAATTAAAAAGACCTTTTCTCCTCTCGGGTGTTCGTGGTTCGTGATCCGGCGGTTCGAGTTCCAGATTCGAAGATCAAGACTCGAAGACAACAAGATTGTAATTTATTTTTCCTAGGATAGATTAGATACGGGGGTACCAACAATCCATCTCGGTGTTTAAATTTTCCGCAATTTATTTTTTATGTGTTCGATCATAAAATAGATATAAAATCGGAATTGCCATGACATGCATCATATCATAAATCCACTCCATGCATACATGTAGAATTTTAATTTTGGTAATTAAAATAGGCATGTATACAAACTCGTGTAATTAGTTGAAATTTAATTAATACGTGGTAATTAATAAATTTAGTAACTAATTAATGATCCGAGGACGGGTTATGAAATCGTTAGGCCTTTCGGTGTGTGTTCTCGGTGAACCGCCTTAAAGCCCAAACGAGATTACGTTCTTCAATTCGTAGTGTCTACGAGATTGAATGATGGTAAAAGAACAATAAATCTTGGATAAAAACGGTTCGCTTATAGGTTGGGTGGTCAACTGAGCTAGGCTCGACCGACTTAACCCTCCTAGTGTGATGTATGCACGGGGGTCCGGCAAGACTAAGCTACACCGGAGAACGGAGGGGTGATTCCTTCTTATCTCAATGAAGCCGTCTTGACCCGATTTCGTCCGACTGTCACATATGTTCCAACAAATAAGACGGGTAGGCTTGCCTACGTTACCGACACCATTCGGAATCCTTGATTTGATGAGCTTTTATGATAACATCAAAAAGACGTGGTTAGTTAACCCACAACCACTTCCAAATTATTGAGTGGGAGCGGGGGAGGCGACAGCCAACCCCACGGCCTCTACTATAGATACAAGTAAGTGAGATAAGGGTGATGCCTCGAGGCGCTTTGATTTCATCCCCCTAAGGATGGTGTTCACCCCTATCAACATTCATGGCTTGGTCTCCGAAAGGATAGGATTTCTGGGTACTCGTCGGGTCACTGACCTATCCTAAGACGGCACACTCGGGGCGTACCTAAGAGATCCGATATAGTAGGTCACACTCATAAAGGATATTTTTGATAATATCTAGGCTAAAAAAGGAAGGTAATAAATGAATAAAGGGATGTTCGATTCTCGTGGGATGTCCGATTCTCACAAGTTATTCATTGATGAGATTGTCTCGATTTAACCGTCATCTCTTTGACCTACCCTAAGGCGGCACTGAGATGCGAGGTTAAAACCTTGGAATGGTAGAGTAGACTTATTTTTTAGTTTACAATTTCTAAAATTTAATATAGTAGTGTTAAACTTGAATTAATACATGTCATTTTATTTTCAGCAAAATGTCTGCTCAAATTTCTGCTTTACTATCTGAAAAATTAACGGGAAACAACTTTAAGAAATGGAAGATTAACTTAAACGTGGTACTCACGTATGAGAATGTGCAACATGTACTTACTTCTGAATGCCCTACGCTGGCGATCCAAAAACCTGGTAAAGCTGAGATCGAACAGCGTAATCGCTGGATCGAAGCAGATAACCGCGCTCGTGGGATCATCCTGGCGGCAGTGTCGGAGGTTATTCGGACCCAGATTGAAGAGTTTGAGTCTACAGGAGAAATCATGCGGAAACTTACTACGATGTTTGGATCACCTAGCAACCAAGCAAGACACGATGCCATCAGGTTGGCCGTTAACACGAAATTGAAGAAAGGTCAAGCAGTGAATGGTCATGTTCTGAATATGATCAGTTACTTCAATGACGCCGGTATTCATGGATCAAAGTTCGATGAAGCAACTCAAGTATCGATGATTTTGGAATCATTGACTCCTGAGTTTATCCCGTTCAAAACTCGGTATCTGATGGGCAAATATGAGTTGACCATGACACAGATGCTGAATGAACTGACTATCTACGAGGGCCTGCTATCGAAAGATAAGGTCCAAGTAGGGGATAAGAAATCCGAAGCCAATATGGCTGAAGCCAGGTCATCAAACAAGCCTAAGGCCAAACCAAAGAAGAAGGGTAATGTTGCACCCGTGCCCAAGCCAATGAAGAAAAAGACTGCCAAGAAAGTTGACGAGACCAAGCCAAATGACAAATGCTTTTACTGTAAGGAGGTAGGACATTGGCGACGCCATTGTCCCAAATATCTTCGTGATGTGAAAGATGGCAAAGTCAAGGCTGTCGCTGGGAAATATAAGAAAGGTAATTTGGAATTACTATTCTTGGAATCTTTTAACGTAGCTAAAGATGTGTCCACTTGGATACTTGATACTGGAGCTACTAACCATGTATGTTCTTCATTGCAGATTCTTAGTTCGTATGAGGAGCTGGAAGAGGGTTCTCAAGTGATGCGAGTAGGCGCTGGGGCGCTCATTTCGGCTAAAGCAGTGGGAGCTGTGGACTTGCATTTTGATAATAGAATTTTACATTTAGAAAATGTTTATTTTATTCCGAGATAGCTATGCTATATTAGGAGGCACGTCGGGGACCATGGACTAATAATCAGCGGCTCTGATAAATCAAATAAATAATTATCTTACGAACAGAATAATTATATTCGATAAATCAATCACAGGAATATGCCACCATAATCCCGTGACTGCACTCCTCCGATTATGAGATTATATTTATCTTCTCACGAGAATAATAATAAGTGTCCGTTGATATAATCATTACATATGGATTAATCCTCCATAGACTGTTCATTCTAAATCGGGAAATTACCGTTAACCCTTTTTAGAACCTCTTATCCTTATTTACCATTAACCCCCTAGTGATCAATTAATTCATACAACTCACTGGTAGCTAATCAGTGTAATATGAACTCCATGGATCGATCAGTTTCTAGGATTAACAAATAAAGGAACTGTCTATCTACTTCCATAAATGGAAGGAATGGATTCCGTATCTGTGATAACACAGACTACTCACTCAATCCAGTACAATGCCAAGATGGGGTAATTCAGACCACAGACTCAGTGTAATCCTTAACCGTCAAGTCAAACTTCATACTGATTCAAGCAGTTGACTGTGATCACCTCAGGATTAAGATATATCCATAAATATGATCATCCATTGATTCGATAAGACTTCTCGATTACGGAATTATATCGTGAACTCTAATCAAATCGGTCCACCCTATATATGATATATCTATCATATATAAATGCCCCACTAGGTTCTCTTAACCGAAAGTCCGGATAAGACAATCACACCTATTGTGTTCGGCGCATTAATAGCACGTTAAAGGAGAGACCCGATACTCTCGATTAACTTCACTACGGGCTAATTGTATTTTAAGTACATCTTCACTAACTCAATCCTCCCGTGTATATACCATACACTGAGTTAAGTGATTACATAAACGATATACTTTAGGGTTTTCTGTAGTGTAAATACTATTGTCACATCGGTGAATATGAGAATAATAAATATGAATAATAATGTCAATTCATTTATTAAATAAAACAATTACAAAAATTGTCTTTCGGGCATCACACCTAACACATAAGACTGTCATGAAATTCTTAAAGAAAAACATCTTCGTGAGGTTTGGATGTCCACGTGCCTTGATCAGTGATGAAGGGACGCATTTCTGCAACCGACCCCTAGAGAAAGTTCTTGAAAAGTATGGTGTCCGGCACAAAATTGGCACACCATACCATCCTATGACGAGTGGTCAGGTTGAAAGGAGCAACCAAAGTATCAAGAAAATCATGGAAAAGACGGTTAACAGTCATAGGAAAGACTGGAGTTTGAAATTGGATGACGTACTATGGGCATATAGAACCGCCTATAAGACTCCTATGGGTACATCTCCATATCAAATGGTTTACGGTAAGCCATGTCATCTGCCAGTCGAGTTAGAGCATAGAGCTTATTGGGCAACAAAGTTTCTGAACTTTGATTCCCAATCTTGTGGTAAGCACCGACCGCAACGGCGGTTGCATGAGTTGGACGAATTCGGACTCCGGAGCCTACGAAAGCGCCGGGATTAGTAAAGATAAGATGAAGCTACTCCACGATGCTATGATTAAGAAAAGAGAATTCCACGTCGGCGAACAAGTTCTTCTGTACAATTCTAGGTTACATTTGTTTCCAGGAAAGTTGAGGACACGTTGGTCCGGTCCCTTCGAGATTCTCCAAATCATTCCTGGAGGCGTTCTAGAACTTCGTGGTTATAGCGGTAAACCGTTTCGAGTGAATGGTCAAAGGTGTAAGCACTATATTGGTGAACCGAAAGAGAACCCTTTGATTGTTCGTTTCCTCGATATCCTCGGGTGTGGTGCTACACAAGTCGATGAATTTGACGAGTTTTCACCCGACCTGTTTTCAGAGGATGACGGTATTGGTAGATCTGAAGAAGTTCTAGCAGGTAGTTGGGATATGTAAGAGTTTGAGAGGGACCGTCAGTTGAAACGTCATCAGAAGATTCAGAAGAAGAAGTCAACCATGGGGAAGTTTCAGCGTGTTTGGAAAGCTATTAAAGGTTTTACCCCATGTGTTAGGTGTTGTTTCTGCAGCCGAGCTACTGACCAAAGTCTAGACGAGGTAGTGGCTGGTAGAAAGGTCAAATGGCCTGATCCAGGCTGAGCTTAAACGGTGTCGAGCTAACGACATTAAACAAAATCGCCACTAGGAGGCATCCTAGATATCGTTAGTTTTAGTCGTTTTTGTTTGGTGCTTTTGTAGTTTAGTATTTAAGTTTTAGTATTTAAGTTTAGCTTACTAAGTTTTGTTTTTTTATATCTGTCAGTTAGTTGTGCTTTGTAGATATGGATTTCGGAGTTCTACCAGAGGAGTTGCCTTTCCTTAGGAGGATCCCACTTATCACTGTAGATGACGGACCGGGAGGGACTATAGTGTTGCACGTAGACTTTGACATTAGTACCCGCGTCAAGACTGTCACCTATGTTCTCATTGTTCCCCGCTGTTCGGGAGGTGGAGACTTCACTACTGAGGAGTTACAGGAGGCTCTAGGACGTCCGTACACGATCCTCAATGATCCGATGCTTTGACGGATTTAGCGCTAGTGCTTTGCAAGCCGAACATTTTCGAGGTGTTGATGTAGCTGGTGAGGATTGGGGTTTGCAGGATGAGTATGACTTCCCTCCGGCGATTGACATGCTCCGCCGTCTTATTCGAGTGATAGATTGGTCGGCCGTTTACGATGACTAGCGTTCTTAAGTTGTTTCGTCGAGCGAACGACGTAAAACAAAAGCACTTGGTGGGAGGCAACCCACTATTTTCTATTTATTTTTACCTATTTTCTAGTAATTTTAGGTCCTTCATTGATTTTCATTTGTATTTTTTAAGTTTTCTTTGAGTTAATGAGAAAATGCAAGTTTGGATTTAAATTGTATGAAATTTTATAATTTTTGCATTTTTTTTTTTTGTATTGGACGCCCGTCCGCCATGCACAATTATTGAACGAGCGTCCAACATTCTTGGACGCCCGTCTGCGAAACTCCTCCCAACGCTGTATGTGAATTGAGCATCTGGACGAGCGTCTGTTTAAATGGACGCCCGTCCAGTTCATATGACCTCCAGATGGACGCCCGTCCAGTTCATCTGTTCTTCATTGGACGCCCGTCCGGTTATGTGGACGCCCGTCCAGACTCTGCCTATATATACTCCCTCCACGCATGAACAATCACTTTTTCAGATTATCAAACTCGAAAAACCGACTTTTGCCCTCCTCTCAACCTAAAATCTTCGATTCTACACCATTTCGAGCGATTCAAAGTGCTATAGGCCGCTTTTGATCCCTTCTCTTCGTTTTTCAAAGCCAAATTCCCCAACACACCATCTTTTTGGAGAATCAGGACCCTTTGTAGTCCGGATTTTTGGGAGAAAAATCCGATTTTGGGAGCCAATTTGGACTTGTTTGGACTAATCTTCATCTTGATCAGCATCTACTCATCCTACTCGGTAAGTTAGTAACAACTTTTCTCGATTTTGTTCACATTTTTCTGAGTTCGATCTTTGGGTCGGCTCGTTCACTTGAATGTCCGCTTATTTGTTTTCTTTCTTTCATTTTTGTTCTTGATTCTTGCCGGTTGGTGCTGTGATGATGATGTGGATGATGAATGGGTTGGTTATGGATAATGGATGGTTGTGGTTTGTGGTTTGGTTGATTTGAAATCCCGATTTGGATGTTAAACGGGTAACTTGTTTTGTTTTGGGATCGTTGTGGTTTAGTCTAGGATTGCATAATGGTTCATAAGAAGGCGGTGGTGAAGAGACATGGTAAGGAAGTGGCTAGGGAGGCCGGGAAGAAGCGTAAAGAGTCTGATCCTACCTTAGTTGATCCGAACCGGGGTGTTAGCATTTGAGAACAACCTCATAGAGCCACCCAAACTAGGACTACTTTGAGGGATGAGCCAACCTCGGGGTCTGAGACGGATGAAGATGTACCATTGGCAAGGATGCCTAGGGTTCCCCGAGGTGGAGGTTCGTCTAGGGCTGAGGACACTGTAGATGCTACCCGGGAAGAGGAACCGGTTGAACCTAGGGCTGCTGAACCAAGAAAGAAAGCCAAAACCGTACCCCCTATGCCTATGCCTCGTAGATTCGTGACACCTAGGGCCTACGACGAGTATACCAAGCACTATTTCTCGAGGACTATGTTGATAGAGAGAGGTACATTGGACGCTAAGGTCGATCCAGGGTTCGTCAAACTATTGAAGGATCAGAAATGGGACACCTTGATGACTATCCCGACTACCCCGGTAAATGGCTCCCTAGTTAGAGAATTTTACGCTAATTGCTCGGAAACCAACTTGGAGACGGGAGTAGTTATGGTTCGAGGGGTGCCGGTTCCTTTTACGTCGGTTGTGATCGATAAGAAGTATGGGTTGGCGGCTTTTGAGGGACGAGATTATAAGGAGGAGATTGTGCATAGACAGAGTTTGGGGCGGGATCCTTTGGAGGAGTTACGATTGCGAGTTTGCCCGGAGGTGGCTTGGACGTTGAGACCGGGTGGAGACCGGAAGGAGTTAGTCACCACTACCTGGACGGAGGATTGGAAAGTCCAGTGTAGGTTTATTCAGAGTCGGTTGTTGCCTAAGAACAACTTGACACATTTTCATATTGGTGACCTAGGCATGCTTTATGCTTTGACATTTGGCCTAAATGTGGATGTGGGACAAGCTTTATACGACGAGATATCTATCAACAAGAAGGTTTATACGCGGAGCTTGATCGTCCCTCATTTGATTCACGGTCTATGTCTGGATGCCGGTGTGCCTGAGTATGGGGCGGATCATAGACCGAAGAACCCGAGGCCTATACAGCGAGAGAAGGGTAAGTCTTCTGGTCAGTCTGAGTCGGGGGCACCACAGGAGCCTGGTTCGTCATCAGCACCGCCGCGAGCATCCTCCCTTCCCACTTTATCTCCCTCAGTCCGGACGAGGCTGAGTATGGCCCACAGTGTGAGGACCTGGCTGGAGGATATTCGGACTTCTCAAAACAACATTCTGACGGTTTTGCAGTGTATGAGTGAGGGCCGGCCTATCCGAGACGACAGAATCTTCGCTCCGAGCGTTATTGATTTCACTTATTCAGCTGCGATTGAGCAGGCCATTACGGATGTTCTTCAGGAGTCTGCGTCATCATCAGAGGAGGAGCAGTCTGATGATTCTGCGGCGCCAGGCCAGACTTGATCTTATTTTTTTTTTCTGATCTTAGATTTTGTTTTTTCTTGATACGATGATTGTTTTGTCTTGATACTTTTCCTTCTATGATTCGTTGTAATTTTGATATTGATACTGTTAATTTTTCCGATGGATCATGTAAGCCATAAGGCATTAGTACTTTCATTTCTAGCTTGTTTCAACTTTTGGATGTATTGAATGTTTTATCTTTTGGTATTACTCGTTTTTGTATCTCTTTTCATTCTGGTATAATTCCCCGTTTTCCCCGAGATGTTTCCGTGTTTGTCAAGTCGTGCAGGTGTATTTCTAGCGGTTGTGTCGAGCTACATTGTAAGGTTACGAGTTCTAAGTGTCACTATGTAGGCTCCGGCCTGACCGACGATTCGCGTAACGATTTAAATCAGCTAAGTCTTTTCCCTTTTCTTTCGTTCTGCACAACATGAGGACATGTTGATCTTTAAGTGTGGGGGAGGGGATGATTTGATATGTATCTACACATTTGCTTAACTCGTTGTGTTTCTAT
Source organism: Gentiana straminea (assembly GCA_036785695.1). Lineage (NCBI taxonomy): Eukaryota > Viridiplantae > Streptophyta > Magnoliopsida > Gentianales > Gentianaceae > Gentiana > Gentiana straminea. The sequence goes on along the minus strand of JAVUPR010000360.1, from coordinate 121,946 downwards.
GCAAACTGAGCTAAAAATGAGCTAGAATTTTCAAAATTTTCCGACATTTCTGTTTTTGTTTTGTCCCGAGTAGACAATTCAATTCTTTGTTCGTTATTTTTTTTAGTCATCCGAGCTATATATCATATGTTTGATAAGTTAGTTGTTTCACCTGAGATCTATATTTCACGAGCCATAGTGAATGATGAGCTAATTTATAAAGTTATACCCCTTTTGGATTAGTGATTTTTGGTTTTCTTATAAGTCATGTGCTTAGTGCTACGTATATATCTTGAGATTTATGATAGTTTGTATTTAGATCCGGAGTATGTTAAACTGTGAATATCTTAGGTTTGAATGTGATAAGTACCACGTAACTTATTGTCAAATGAAAGAGTTGAAAAATATGAAGTAATTTGGGTGTGTCGAAAGCTGGTCGATGATTTGAGTGCGATAGGGTATAGCACGTATGTCCTATACCACCATGATGACTAAAAGCTCACGACAGTCAGGAAAAGCTACCCTATGATTTGAGTAAGGTAGGGTGTTGTCCCGAAACATCCTATTCTACTATGACGGGTAAGAGCTCATTCTGATGTGTGTTTAAAGTGAAGTAGTTAAATCAACTAAAGAATTGTTATGAAATGAATGAAAGACTGAGTTATCGTCTATCTTATTCCCAGTAGAAACTGATAGATATGCTGTAGGGATTATCCTCTGAGTATTTCAGAAAGGTCCTAGATGCCTTCTATCATCCTTTTTGGGATATGTCACTTTTGTAGGGTGCGTCTTATAAGTGTCATTAATTGCTAGTCTACGAGGGGGGTATTAGCTAGTTTTGCTTTGAGTATCTCAAGTTTGGATTTAGTGGAAGTTTTCTATGGCTTTGCACACACACAATGGTGAACTTCTGATTTATTGGATCGTTGATATATCGTTTTAGATGTCTATCTTTTTTTTTCGAGCCCTAATTTTCGATTTGTTTTGCTCGGGACGAGCAAAAGCTTAAGTGTGGGGGAGTTGTTAAGGGTGAATTTATACGATTTATAACGCTATATTCTATGGTATTTTCCCCCGTATTTGTATTAATTTGCATAAGAAACAAGTGTTTAATGGAATTATTGAGTAAATGAGGTTTTAAATAAGTTATTCGCAATATTGGTTAATTTTGGTGCTTTAATTGTGATTTTATGGTTATTTGGACATTATTACATTTTGCGATGTTTTTATGTGTTAGAGATACATGTGGAGGCTTAAAATATGATCAAAAGTTGATTAAGTTCGAGCTAATTGATGATAAGAGAGATAATGAAGGAATGAGATAGAGGAAAAAGAGATAAAGATCAAGAAATCAAAATTCGAGTCCAGCTGAACGAGCGTCCAGGTCCCGTCCAGAGTGGACGGGCGTTTGATTAAGCAGACGGGCGTCCGGTGGTGCGATTTTGATACAGAGAGTTTGGACGCTGTACGAACGGGCGTCTGAAGCAGTCCAGATCTATCTGGACGGGCGTTCACAAGAGCGGACGAGCGTCCGTCGACCGACTTTGGCAAACCGACTTCAAACTCTATATATAGCAGCTGTTTTCTCCACATATGAGATACCATATACACATTATTCGAAACCCTAAACCTAGGGGTGGCTTTAGGCTGTGTTCTTCTTCCTTTTGTTCCAGTTTTATGCACTTTAGATCTAGATTAAATTAGTTACTTTTTATGCACTGTTTCTGCAATTTTGAGTTGCTGAGGATGTTCAGAAGCTAAAAGCTTCATCAAACGAGTATTGTGAAGCCATCCAACAATTGTTGATTTTATTTTCGTCGATTATACTGTGAGTTTTTATTAAAGGTTGTTTCTTTATTCATGTTTATTATGTTTAATTGCTTTTATATCGGAAGATATGCATGTGTTGATTGTTTATTGTTGATGGAAATCTCTATAAACCTTAGATCACCATGAATAGGAATAGTATTTTGAATCTATTTAACGGAAGTTAATAGGTTTAATTGCTAGATTATAAACATAAAGTTTACACCTTTGGTTAGAGAACGTGTTAATCTTGCATCAGAAGATAATGGATTAATAGATGAACTTTCTAAGGAATTAGGGTTCATATTTAGATAAGGTAAATCACAACTTAGATAAAAACCACAATATAATCGAGATAGGAAATCAATGCTTGTTGGATAGGTGGATCAATCCTCGTTTGTTCGTTACACATTAAATTTAAATCCTTAAAAACTTGAATTTGTTTAGTTAGTTTACTTTTATTTGCATCTTAGATTAGTTTAGTTAAAGGTTCGCAACCCGTATTCTTCCTAGCTTTGGACTATATCCTCTGTCTAGTTTTATTTTCGGTTTTGTTCTGTTTTATCCACTGTTTAGATTAGTTTCGTGACATAGTTTAGGTTAGACAAAAACTAGGAATCACAATTGTTCAGTTCCCCGTAAGATCGACCCGGCATTAACCGCTATTACTACGATCCTTATACTTGAGGTTAATCGGATTATTACTTGTTTGTTTTGTGTTAATAAAATCCGTGACAAGATGTTTGATTCTCGAAGCTTAATCATTGAGAGAGATTGTCTCTGTTTAACCGTCACCTCATTGACCTACCCTACGGAGGCACTGAGGTGTGAGGTTAAATCCTTGGAATGGTAGGATAGACTTTATATAAGTTTATTATTCCAAAAAACAAATTATAGTAGTGTATATTTGATTAAATTTCTGTCATTTTATTTACAGCAACATGTCTTCGCAAATTCAAGCTTTACTGAACGATAAGCTAAATGGCGAATATTTTACTAAGTGGAAAAGTAACGTAAACGTGGTGCTCATATTTGAGAATGCGCAATTTGTTTTGACTGAGGAGTGCCCTGTGATTCCCCCTCATAATCCACCTAAACGTATTTGCGATCAACATCAAAAAAGGACAGAGGCGAATAATAAGGCAAAAGGCATCTTCTTAGCCTCAGTTTCGGAGGTCATTCGGAGCAATATTGAGGGTTTTAATACTGCACAAGAAATTATGCAGCATTTGACCACCATGTTTGGCAAACCGTCTGATCAAGCAAGACACGAGGCCGTGAGGAAGGCTGTCAATGCCAAGATGAGGCGGGGTCCGTCGGTTACTGGTCATGTGATGAACATGATTAGTTACTTTACTGAAGCAGAAAATCATGGTGCGACTATAGACAATGCTACCCAAGTGTCCGTGATTCTCGAATCATTGACATCTGATTTCCTAACGTTCAGGACTAACTACGTCATGACTAAGACTCATCTTTTCATGACGAAGTTGATCAACGAACTTCAAGTCATCGAGGGTCTTTCTACGAAAGATAAAACCCAAGAGCAGGAAAAGAAGGCTGAGGCCAATATGGTCATAGCCAAGGCATCTAAGTCTAACCAGCAGGGTAAACCAAAGAATAAGAAACAAATTGCGCCGGCGCCTAAACCTATGAAGAAGAAGGCTAAGCCGAATGCACCATCCAAGCCCAAGGGCAAGTGTTTTTACTGCAATGAGATAGGGCACTGGCGTCGTCACTGCCCCGTATATCTCAAATATGTAAAGGATGGGAAGGTTAAGGCTAGCAACGGTAAAGATAAGAAAGGTAATCCTGAATTACTTGTCTTGGAATCTTTTAATGTAGCCAAAGATGTATCAATTTGGATACTGGATACTGGAGCTACTAACCATGTATGCTCTTCTTTGCAGATCCTTAGTTCGTTTGAGGAACTAGAGGAAGGAGCTCAAGTTATCAGAGTCGGCACCGGGGCATTAGTTTCAGCAAAAGCAGTGGGAGCTGCGGTTTTACATTTTGGAAATAAAGTTTTACATTTAGACAATGTTTATTTTATTCCGAATTTTCAGAGAAATTTAATTTCGTATTCTGCTTTGAAAGACCAGTTGTACTATGTTTCTTTTATGAATGATGAGTTTACTATTTCAAAGAATGGTTTTACTTTGTGTACTACTATATTAGAGAACGGATTGTATTTCATTAAACCTACGCAAGCTCCCCTGTTGAATACTGAAATGTTTAAAGTAGCGCATCAACAATCTCCTAAAAGGCAGAAAATTTCTCATAAAGAAGATAGTACATATCTTTGGCACCTTAGGCTAGGTCACATTTCCTTGGAAAGACTCAAAAGACTGGCTAAGGGTGATACCTTAAAAGAGTTATATGTTGACTCGTTGCCGGTCTGTGAATCTTGCTTGGAGGGAAAAATGACTAAGCGTCCCTTCTCATCAAAAGGGAATAGGGCCAAATTACCTCTAGAATTAGTACATTCAGACCTTTGTGGTCCGATGAATGTGCATGCTAGAGGTGGATTTGAGTATTTTATGACTTTCATCGACGACTACTCGAGGTTTGGATATGTTTATCTGCTGCGTCGAAAATCCAAGACTTTTGGAAAGTTTAAGGAGTTTCAAGCAGAAGCCGAAAGGCAATTAGGTAAGTCTTTGAAATGCCTTCACTCTGATCGCGGAGGAGAGTACGTAAATACTGAGTTCACTGACTACCTAATTGAACATGGGATCTGTTCCAAACATTCTACGCCTAGGACACCTCAGCAAAATGGAGTTGCTGAAAGGAGAAATAGAACATTGATTGACAGGTCAGATCAATGATGCGCTACTCCTCGCTACCGAAATGCTTTTGGGGTTATGCTTTAGAAGCAGGGGTATACATACTGAATGTCGTACCGTCAAAATCTGTCAATAAGACACCCTTGGAATTGTGGAATGGACGTCACGAAAGCATGCGTCACTTCCGAATTTGGGGTTGTCCTGCACATATACTGGTTGACAAGACTATGAAACTACAAAGGCGTACGAAAGTATGTCTGTTTGTAGGTTACCCCAAGGGAACACGTGGAGGTCTGTTTTACAATCCGGAAGATAACAAGGTGATAGTTTATACTAACACCAAGTTCTTGGAAGATCAGTATATGACAGATTTCAAGCCTCGAAGTAAATTCGTACTTGAGGAGTTACTTTCTGACGAGGTCAGACCACAAGTGCCACCTAGTGTCATAGTAGACAACACTAAAAATGCAACAGTCACCCATATTCCTAATCCACCCGGACGTACTGAGAGAGTGGTTCGGCCACCAAATCGGTATGGACAATCAGAGGCGAACATAGCCGTCTCTGATGGTGTGGAAGATGATCCCGTGTCTTTTCGCAAGGCCATGGATGATCGTGACAAGGATCAATGGGTTGACGCGATGAATCAAGAGATAGAGTCAATGTACTCTAACTTTGTCTGGAAACTTGTAGATTGCCCCGAAAGGGTAAAACCCATAGGGAGCAAGTGGCTCTACAAGAGGAAGCGAGGAGTTGATGGTAAGGTGCAAACCTTTAAAGCACGGCTTGTAGCTAAGGGCTACACACAGAGAGAGGGTATAGACTACGAAGAGACCTTCCCCCCTGTGGCCATGGTTAAACCCACCCGGATCCTCCTTTCTATTGCCGCATGCCTAGATTATGAAATCTGGCAAATGTATGTCAAGAAAGTGTTTCTTAACGGCTTTCTCGATGAGGAAATCTATATGCAACAACCAGAAGGATACATCGAGGAAGGCCAAGAGCACGAAGTGTGTAAGTTGCTGAGATCCATTTATGGGTTGAAGCAAGCATCTCGGTCTTAGAATCATAGATTTGATGACAACATTAAGTCATATGATTTTGAACAAAATCCTGATGAACCTTGTGTATACAAGAAAGTCATTAAGGATAAGGTTGCGTTTCTAGTGTTGTACGTAGATGACATTCTCCTAATTGGAAACGATAAGGGGATGTTGTCGGACGTTAAAATTGGGTTGGCTAGCCAATTCCAAATGAAAGATTTAGGAGAGGTGAATTATGTTCTCGGGATCCAATTAATACGGGATCGTAAGAACAAGATGTTAGCTCTTTCACAAGCCACTTACATTGATAAGGTGATGGCTAGATATAGCATGACGGATGCAAAGAGGGGTTACCTACCAACTCGTCACGGCGTCCATCACTCTAAGACTCAGTCCTCAGACTCCTGAAGAAACAGAGGCTATGGAAAGAGTGCCTTATGCTACGGTTGTAGGTAGACTAATGTACGCTATGCTATGCACTAGACCTGACATCTTTTATGGCGTTGGACTCGTCAGTCGTTATTAGTCGAATCCATGCAATAAGCATTGGATTGCAGTAAAGAACCTGTTAAAGTACTTGAAGAGGACTAGGAATTATATGCTGGTATATTCGGGTGCAAACCTGGATGTATAGGGGTACACTGACTCTGACTTCCAGTCAGATCGAGATGATTTCAAATCTACTCAGGCTCAGTGTTTACCATTGGTGGCGGTGCAGTCATTTGATGAAGCGTCAAGCAATCTAGCACGGATGATTCTACTATGGAAGTTGAATACATAGTGGCCTCTAAGGTAGCTAAGGAAGTAGTTTGGATAATGAAGTTCATGTGTGGTTTAGGGGTCTCTCCAAATCACAACGATCCGATCACTCTCTATTGTGACAACAATGAGGCTGTGTCAAATTCGAAGGAACCCCGTAGTCACCGCAAGTCGAAGCATATTGAGCGAAAGTACCATTTAAGCAGAGAGATAGTCTAAAGAGGAGACATTTCCGTCAAGAAAATCGCCTCTGCTGACAACCCTGCAGATCCTTTCACCAAGAAATTGCCGTTAGAAGTCTTCAACCTGCACTTGGAGACTATTGGTATTAGGGACATGAATTATTTTCTTTACAGCAAGTGGGAGTTGTATTGCTGTAATATAGATATAGGGTGTGCTCTAAAACAATTAATCCACTTGCCTTTCGTGCAAGTGGGAGATTGTTAGGTTTTATGCCCGAAAGACAATTTGTAATTGTTTTATTTAAATAAATGACAGAACTTATTTCATCTTATTTATTCGCATTTATTGCCAATATTATTACACTGCAGAAAACCATAAGTATATTGATTATGTAATCACATAACCCAGTGTATGGCTATACACACGAGGATTGAGTTTGTGAAATATACTTAAAATTAACTTAGTCCGTAGCGTTTATTAATCTGAGTACGGGTCTCTAGATTAATTTGCTAATAATGTGCCCATAACACTTTAAGTGTGACATTCTTATCCAGACTGTCGGTAATATGGTACCTAATGGGGCATTTATAAATGGTGATAATCATATAGGGCTGGACCGATTTGGTTTGAGTTCTCGATATAATTCCGTAATCAAGAAGTCTCATCGAATCACAAGATGGTCATTTATGGATTAATCTCTATCCTGAGGTGGTCACAGACAACTGCTTAGACTAGGGTAGGGTTTGATGTGTTAGTAAGGATCACTTCTTAGTATGTGGTCCAACACTTCTCTTTGGCTCTATTCTAGGATGAGTGAGTAGTCTGTGTTATCACAGATATAGAATCCATTCCTTCCCTCGGGAAGTAGACAGATAGTTCCCTTATTTGTTAACCCTAGAAACTGATCGATGGGCCCAGTTCATATTATAGTAGTTATGAACTAATTGATCACTAGGGGGGTTAATGGTAAATAAGGATAATATGTTTCGAGAAAGGTTTACCGAGATATCCCGAATCAAAGTGAACAGTCTATGGAGGATTTATCCGTATGTAATGATTATATCAGTGGACACCTTATGACTCATAGTTGAGCGTAAGTTTATATCTATATTCAGTAGAGTTCAGTTTCGGGTTTATGGGTGTGTAATCCCAGAATTAATGAATTGAATATAATAGTTCGGACTGACGAATAATTTTATTTAATTTATTGTAGCTATTGAATATGGGTCCATGGTCCCCGACGTGGCTCATAATATAGCATATATGTTATCTCGTCGTTTCACCTCAATTATAATTAAATAGTTGGATTGGACTATTTAATTGATATGTGGATTAATTGTTTAGTTGGACTAGATAATTAAATACATGGAAAAGAAATTTTTCGTGGACTCGGCCCAATGTGTCAAAATTTCGTGTGGCCCCCTAGGGTGTTGGCCGAAATTGGTTCTTTAATTATTAAGAAATTGGTTTTCCTGGATAATTATTTAACATGTGATTTATCTTTTATTTGTTAATTGATAATTCCTGAAATATTAGATAATAATATTATTTATCCTAATTTGTTTGGGATAATTATTTTATTTATCTTTTATTTGAAATAAGGATTAATCTAATAATTATCTCTTAATTATTAAATCCTTGGAGGACAATGATTACTCTCCTATATAAAGAGAGTTCTCCCAAGCCTTGTTGACACACACATTTTTGAAATATTGGGAGCAAAATAGCGTAGATTTTTCGGCTATTTTGCTTAGGGTTTGAATTTTAGAAAACTTTGGGTTTTCTAAGGTAGCATATCAAGGAGGTCCGGCGGCTTGAAACACCATCCACTTGTTGTTGCTTGGAGATACACGTTGGAAGACGGTGGCATCTCATTGGATCGAGTAGCTTGGATTAAAGATTGTTCTTGGCGTTTAAACACCATAAACTGGTAAGCAATCTAAACCCCCGCGTAGGTTTAGTTATATTATTTTATGTATTTTGGTTGACTAGATCTAGATCTTATACTTTCCGCTACGTAATCGGGTGGATCTATGATCCATCCGGCGATATTACATCCTACATGGGATTTACAACTTTTTGTATATAATTGTAGTAGAGTTTACTCAAAATGAGGGTGTACAATTTTTTGTATATAATTGTAGTATAGTTTACTCAAAATGGGTGTCTACAAATTTTTGTATATGATTGTAGTAGAGTTACTCAAAATTGGAGTTTACAACTTTTTGTATTTTATTGTATTGTAGAGTTTACTCAGAACGGGTGTTTACAACTTTTTGTATGTAAATCTACTATAGTTTATTCAAAATAGGGGTTTATAACTTTTTGTATATAATTGTAGTAAAGTTTACTGAAAACGGGGGTTTACTACTTTTTGTATATAATTGTATAGTGGAGTTTTTACTCAAAATGGGGTTTACGTCTTTTTGTATATAAAATTATAGTAGAGTTTACTCAAAACGGGTGTTTACAACTTTTTATATATAATTGTAGTAGAGTTCACTCAAAACGGGGGTTTACAAATTTTTGTATATAATTGTATAGTAGAGTTTACTTAAAATGGTTGTTTACAACTTTTTGGTATATAATTGTATAGTAGTGTTTACTCAAAACGTGGATTTACAAATTTTTGTTTATAAAATTATTGTATAGTTTACGCAAAACCAGGGTTTACAACTTTTTGTATATAATTGTAGCAGAGTATATTCAAAACAGGGGTTCTCAACTTTTTGTATATAATTTTATTAGAGTTTACTCAAAACAGTGGTTTACAATTTTTGTATATAATTGTATAGTAGAGGTTACTCAAAACTGGGGTTTACAACTTTTTGTATATAAAATTATAGTATAGTTTACTCAAAACAGAGGTCTACAACATTTTCAATATATAATTGTTGTAGAGTTTACTCAAAACGGGGGTTTACAACATTTTGTATATAATTGTATTAGAGTATACTCAAAACGGGGGATTACAACTTTATGTATATATTTTTTTGTAGAGTTTACTCAAAACGGGGGTTTACAACATTTTGTATATAATTGTATTAGAATATACTCAAAACGGGGGATTACAACTTTATGTATATATTTTTTTTGTAGATTTTACTCAAAACAGGGGTTTATAAATTTTTGTATGTAATAGTATAGCACAGTTTACTCAAAACGGGTGTTTAGAACGTTTTGTATCTAAAATTATAGTAGAGCTTACTAAAAACCTGGGTTTACAACTTTTTGTATATAATTGTAGTAGAGTTTACACAAAATGCAGGTAAACTACTTATTTTATATAATTGTATAGTAGAATTTACTTGAAATGGGGGTTTACACCTTTTAGAATATAAAATTACTAGTCAATAACCCGGGCATTGCACGGGACCGTCGAACGTCAATGCATCGTGGAATAAAAAAACATCTAAACTCATAAATGTATGTTTTATTGCAATCAGTAAGCGAGAATGAAAGAAAACGGAAATGATATATCTTGTACATAAGTAATAAACTCGATCCCGATCATCAACATGAATCATAAGTTGTCCCAATGAAATAGTATATAAAACACACAACGACCAAGCCGCAACGACCAAGCCTTATCATCCACAACGACCAAGCCATTCAATCTTAATCACCTGAGGAAAGTAATTGAAGATTTTGTTACGGCGTGAAAAGATAAAATGACATCGAAGAAACAACAATATAAACTATTAAATATTAAAATATCAGGGATAAGTATAAGTTATTATGGCTCTAAAAAAATTTACGTTGTATTTGTTTTCTTTTATGCATGCGTTTGAAAGCATGAGCACAGGCCTCACCCCAATCCACTTTTAGTATAAATGCAGTTTCTAGAGGTTCGTTAGAATGTGGTGTTGGTGGAGCATGTAGCACGAACGTGTAAAAATGACCCAACAAATTATTTATGTACTGTTCAAAACGCTGACGTCCATCAACCTATACAATTGAAACATTTGTGGATTTTATCATATTTCAGCAAGATAATCAAATCGGGTTCGACAATTAATTGTTAATCTAAGTGATAATCTTTCATTACCGTTTTCAAACTATTTTGTAACAACAAAGACGTAGAGCAGAGAAGAAACTCAGCACCCACACCAGTCAAGCATATTGGCAAACCACCAGTGGTGTCTAATATTTCGGCCTGAATGCGATAACTGGAAAATAAAAATCAGAATGAATAAGTATGTAAATTGTAATATGCGAACAATAATGACTATAGAGAACGTATATTTACCGCAATGTACAGGGGACGGCTGCACGGCATCTGGAACACATCTTACTTCATTGTTCAACATACACCTCCGTATTAAATTTATCGCATGACTCATAAAACATGTTGTCAATAGATAACATATCAATAGCAGCAAGAATGCGAAAATGTTTCACCTGTCACATTTTGGCGTTCCTTATAGTATTTTAGCTATATACAATGAATACATTAAAAGAAGTAGGACTTTAGCCATATGAAATATGTAGTACATTAGGCACAAATCTGAAATCTTCTACTGTAATTATCTTCGCATTGGCTATCAATACCAAGTTGTTGGATTTGTGTGCTGATCGTCTTGCCCAGTGAACCAAACGTTGAGCACAAATATCCCCTGTATACCTGTTACATTGTATTACATGATTATTCCATAAGGAACGATTGTATAAATAAATCCACATTCATTAGCAAGTAAAAGTGTATAGATATTCTGCATTTAGATTATTTGAAATTTACCAGTCACTGACAGACGTGCATATGACTGAGCGGCAATCAAGATAAAACTTTGTGAACTTTGTTGTTTGTAAAACTGTTCCTACAAAACACAATCGAAATACAAAATTAATAATTTTGTAAGTTGAAAAATTATATTTACCACATAGTATAGTTACTGTTAAGGGTGATTTTATATGTTTTATAAGGTTATATTTTGTGATGTTTTTCCCCTTTTATTTGTATAATTTGCATAATAATAAGGTCTTATATGGAAATATTTAGTAAACGATATTTTTAAGGGCTTAATCGCAATATTGATGTAATTATGTGATTTTATGGTTGAATTATAATTATTTGGATATTATTACAGTTTGCAATGTTTTCCCATGTCTCATAGGTATTATTATGAGGTTCAACTAATGATAAAAAGAGATGAAATTCGAGATATGGTGATTAGAGAAAGAGATAATGATGAGGTGGATTGAAGAAAAGAGATAGAGATGCAAAAATCACATTCGGGCCATATTGGACGAGCGTCCGTGTCCCGTCCAGAGTGGACGGGCGTTTGATAAAACAGACGGGCGTCCGGAAGAGCGATTTTGATACAGAGAGCATGAATGGAAGCTGGACGAGCGTCTGAGGAGAGTTCAATAATTGCGAACGAGCGTCCATTATAGTGAACGCTCGTCCATCCGACCGACTTAGAGAAACCGACTTTGGAGGCTGTAAATACCTATCTATTTTCACACATTAGGGATACCAATTGACATTATTCGAAACCCTAATATCAGGGGCGGCTTTAGGCTGCATCTTTACCGCTTTTATTCCAGTTTTCATACACTTTAATTCTAGATAAAAGTAGGTAGTTTTATGTTCTTAATTCCTGCACTCTTGAGTTCTCTGAGGATGTTCAGAGGCTAAGCTTCTACAAACGAGCATTGTGAAGCCATCCAACACTTGTTGACTTCGTTTTCTTCGATTATATTGTAAGTTTCTAATCAAAGTTGTCCCCTTTATCATGTTTTATGATGTTAATTGCATTTATATCGAAAGATGTGCATGTATGAGGTTTTATATTTGATGAAAGTCTTTATAAACATTAGATCACCATGATTTAGGAATGGATCTTTAATCTATGTCAAACGAAAGTTGATAGGTTGAATATCTAGGTTAAAACGTTAAAGTTTACATCTTTGCTTATTTTATGACGCGTTAATTTCCGTAAATCGAAAGATAGAAATTAATAGGCGAATTATCTATGAAAGTAGGAATTCATACCTTTGATAAGATGCATCACAACTTGTTAGAAACGAAAATATAATCAAGATAGGAAGTTAATAATTGTTGGATAGGTGGATCAACTCGCTCGTTTGTCCGTTTTGAATTTGATCTAATCCTTAGAACTTGAATTTGTTTAGTTTAGATTACTGTTTTCCACATTAGTTTAGTTTGTTCGCAACCAATTCTTCCTAGCTTTGGATTTCGTCCTCTGTCTAGTTTATTTTCAGCATATTTGTCTAGTTTAGTTCCCTGTTTAGTTAAGTTTTCGTGACATCGTTTAGGTAGGCAAAAAATAGGATTAACAACCATCAGTTCCCCGTAGGATCGACCCGGCATTAACCACTAGTACTACGATCCTTATACTTGGGGTTAACCGGATTATAAATTATATTACTTGTTTATCTCATTAGCAATAATCCGTGGACAAGTTTTTGGCGCCGTTGCCGGGGAACGAACGGTTGCCTAGTTTTTGTTTAGTAGTTAGGTTAGATTTTCGTTTTTATTTTTCTGTTTTTCGTAATATCTTAATTGTTAATATTAATCGTTTAGTCTGTTTTATTTATGTGTGTTTCGTGAGTAATTAGTATAGATTTTAGTCATCAAGTTTATATCTCTCGTTTTTTTGTTTTTGTACTCGTTTTCTTTGTTATCCCCTTTCTTTTCTGCAAATTTTCGATTCCTCCCTGAATTATTTTTTTTCAGCATCTGGACGAGCGTTTAGTTTACTGGACACCCGTCCGCTGAAAACTCTTCAATCCTGTATCAATTTCCGACCTGCAGACGAGCGTTCATACCTCTGGACGCCCGTCCAAGGATATTCAGCAGACCAGACGAGCGTTCGGTTTTCTGAACGCCCGTCCGTCTCAAACTCGGGCAGACGCTCGTTCACATTTTTGGACGCCCGTCCGTCTGCGTCTTTCCTTCTCTTCTATTTCTTTTTCCTAGATCTTGATACTAGTTTTAGGCTTTTAATCTCATAGATAGTTTTTTTTCTTTTTCTTTAGTTTTTAAGTTCAATATCTTGATTTGGGCCTCGGTTTATGCAAACTCGTAGTCATAAGGGACCTCTAATCTATTCCCCCGACCCCGAGCAGACCATAGTCCGACCCAATAGGCGGAGACTTCGTTTCGACGAGGGAAACGCCCTAGATCAAGAATTTGTGCAATATCTTGCAAGAGAGATCGAAAAAATAGTAATAATGGCTGCAGAAGATAGACGGACGTTGGCCGACTATGCCATGCCTTGTACAGTCACAATCAACCCGGCTATCATCATGCCGGCCATTACTGCTCCAACTTTCGAGCTTAAACCCGGACTTATACAGATGATGCAGCATGCATCCATTTTCCATGGGTTCCAATCTAAAAACCCCCACACTCACCTACACACATTTCTACATATATGCGGTACTACCCATATCCAAGGTGTAAGTGAGGACGCAATCAAGCTCAAACTCTTCCCATTTTCCTTGCGAGGGGAAGCACTAGAGTGGTATCACTCTCTCCCTTCGGAATCCATTACGACCTGGGCCGAACTTGAAAAAGAATTTTTGAGTCAATATTTTCCTCCATCAAAGACGGCCCAGTATTTGAATGAAATATTCACATTCCGTCAGCAGGAAAATGAGTCTTTCTTTGATTGCTGGAAAAGGTTCAAGTCCCTTCTCAGAAAATGTCCCCACCATGGCTTGCCAATGCAAAGGCAAGTCAATACATTCTTTAGCGGATTGACCGAGCTCACTAAGGGCATGGTCAATAGTTCATCAGGTGGGGCGTTTTTGAAGAAGACACCTGATGAGGGATGGGCACTGTTTGAAGACATTGCCAAATACAACTATGCCCCATCCTATCGTGCCATCCAAGCACCTCTTCCTCCCAAGGTGGAGGAAGTAAATGTCCAAAGTCTGATTGCCATGCTGCAAAAGCAGATGGCAAGTCCTCAAGTTCCAAACCTGATTAGTCAGACTCCTTCGTTTCCGCAGAACCCTCAGGTTCTGTATTGCGAAAATTGCTGTCAGACTGGTCATATGTTTGGCCAATGTCAATTTCAGTCCCCCTCTGCTCATCAAGTCAATGTTGTTCATAACAATGGACAGTATACTCCAATCACATGCCAAGTATGTGATGATCCGGGGCACACTGCTCGCTTCTGTCCCATGATTGGACAGAATGCAGAAGTGAATGCTTTTTCTGGCCAGTCTAATCCGCGGTTCAATAACCAATTCTCTGGCCAGAATAATTCTCAAAACCAGGGCTTCGGCCAGAATCTGAGCTTTAATTCAAATCCAAATTTCAATCCGAGCTTTAATCAGAATCCAAACTTCAACAGAAACCCTAGATTCAATCAGAACCAGAACTCAAAATTTTCAAATAATACTCAGAGGTTCAATCAGAATTGGCCCGCCAATTCTAACTCTCAATTTCAGAATCGGCCCAGCCAGCCATACTCTCAAAATCCCCAAAACTCTCAAGGCCCCTCCCAGTCCAACAATCTCGAAGCTAAGTTGGAGGAGCAAAGCAAAAGTATTCAACTTCTAATGAATACGAACAAGAGCCTTGAGAGGCAAATAGGGCAACTGGCTGAGCAGTTAGCTTCCAGACCGTCAGGGCAGCTTGCCCAGCTTTACGGAAAAGAATCCAAAAGGCGGTCAAGTTGCTCAAGCCGAACTGAGTAGCAGCCAATGCACTGACCTGGTACCTTCAACACCGTATGGTAAAGAAGAGGCCAGTGCAATGAGTTTAAGAAGTGGCACTCAGCTGAGTGGTCCCCCTGGCTTCCAGGGAAACCACTAGCCCCTCCTGCCACTGATAAGGCAGGAGGGGAAGCTGAGCACCAAGAATCCCCTTTGCTTTGCAAGAAAAGACTCAGGTGGCTGATCCCCTGAGAGGTGCAGAAGAAACAGATCCTCATGTGGCTAACCCCTCGAGGACTGAGAATTCAAGTGAAAGTCAGGAAGTTGATCCCCTGACTAAGAAAGATTCTGAAAAGACTGTTCGGTGGAAAGACCTGGAAGATAAAGCCGTAAGTGCATCCTCAAAGAAAACTTTTTCTGAGAGTGATCTAAAGAAACTCCCTTTTCCACCGAGGAAGAGCAACATCCCTCTGAGTGAAGATAAGAAATATGAAAAGGTGCTTAACCTTTTGAAAAATACTCAGGTAAATCTGCCATTATCCGAGGTCTTGGTCGAGATGCCTAAGTATACAAAATTCATCAAGGATGTTGTGTCTTCGAAAAAGAAATTAGCAGGCATGGAAAGGCAAATTGGTGAGGATTGTTCCTTGATAAATTATCAAGACTTACCAACCAAGAGGGGCGACCCAGGCAAATTTGTGCTCACATTGCAGATGGGAGGCCTAGTCTTCCCAAATTCCTTATGTGACCTGGGTGCATCCATCAGCTTGATGTCGTTGTCTGTTTGCAATCAGCTTGGTTTACAAGATCTTCAAGAACCCGCCACCATGAACCTTCAGTTCGCCGATAGATCTTCCAAGAAAGCTTCGGGGATCCTGAGAGACGTATTAGTTCAAATTGATAGGTTTACCTTTCCGTGATCGGTACGTCTTAGATATGGAGAAAGGTGAGAATGTTCCCCGATTCTTGGAAGACCTTTCCTTTCTACAGCTAGAGCCCTCATCGATTGTGATGGTGGGCAAGTAACTATTCGAGTTGGTGACCAAGAGGTGAGCTATAGTGTCTCTAAATCTATTCAAGTACCCTCTGGTTCTCCAACCGGCTTTTCCATTGAGGAGTCATTTAATGACTTTAATGACTGTATGGAAGAGCAAGTCAAGGCTGTGGAAGCGGAATATGAGCGATTGATCGATAGTCTGAATAGTCATGGTGTGGTTAATCTAGATCAATTGGTAGCTGACCTTGAAGATGAGTTATTAAGAGAAGAAGCTTTGGCAGTGGAGCCACTAAGTAAGCTCAGCGATGTTGAGTTGAAAAGTGGAGGGCTTAAATCGAGTTTAGAGGATCCCCCCGCAGATCTAGTTCTGAAGCCGTTGCTTAAACATCTTAAGTATGTGTTCCTACGGGAAGGTGACCAGCTTCCCTTGATCATATATGCCAAGCTATCTCGAATAGAAGAGCTGAAACTGTTAAACGTCTTGCGAAAAAACAAAAGAGCCTTTGGATGGCAGGTGGGAGATATCCGAGGAATACCTCCTGACATCTGCATGCACAAGATCAAGACTAGTGAGGGAGCCAAATGTGTAAGACAGCCCCAAAGGAGGCTTAACCCTCACATGCAAAAAGTAGTCAAGAAGGAAATCATTAAGCTTCTAGATATGGGTATCATATACGCCATCGCTGACAGTGAGTGGGTATCCCCTACTCAAGTAGTCCCCAAAAAAGGAGGGATTACTATTGAGAAGAACGAGAAGGGAGAAGAGATAGCATTGAGGCTCGTTACAGGCTATAGAGTCTGTATTGACTATAGAAAACTCAATGAGGTCACAATGAAAGATCATTTCCCCCTTCCCTTCATTGACCAGATGCTTGAGCGTCTGGCGGGGCATGCCTTCTACTGTTTCCTCGATGGATATTCAGGATACTTCCAGATACCCATCGATCCTATTGACCAAGAGAAGACCACTTTCACCTGCCCTTATGGTACATTCGCTTACAAGCGGATGCCATTTGGTCTCTGTAATGCCCCAGCCACCTTTCAAAGGTGTATGATGGCTATCTTTGACGGGCTAGTTGAAAAGTGTATGGAGATTTTTATGGACGATTTTTCGGTTTTTGGTCAATCTTTTGATGATTGCCTTGACAATCTTGATCAAGTGTTATCCAGATGTGTGGAAAAGAACTTAGTACTTAATTGGGAAAAATGCCATTTCATGGTAGATGAAGGAATAGTTCTTGGCCACAAGATCTCAGCCAAAGGTATAGAAGTTGACAGGGCAAAAGTGGAAGCTATCGAGAAGATGAGCTATCCTAAAAATGTGCGCGAAGTGAGAGGCTTTCTTGGACATGTCGGCTTTTACAGAAGGTTCATTCAAGACTTCTCCAAGATAGCCAAGCCCCTGTCCACTTTACTAAAGGAAGACGTTGAGTTTAATTTTGATGAGAGCTGCAAGCAAGCGTTTGAGGAGCTTAAGGATCGTTTAATATCTGCTCCAATACTTATATCGCCTGACTGGAACCTACCGTTTGAGCTTATGTGCGACGCATCCAACTATGCAGTTGGTGCAGTTTTAGGGCAAAAGCTTAATGGAAAGTTCCAGCCTATATATTGTGCCAGTCACACACTGAATCCTTCTCAAGTTAACTACACGACCACTGAAAAGGAATTATTAGCCGTAGTCTTTGCTATGGATAAGTTTCGTAGTTACTTGCTGGGTGCTCAAGTGATTGTGTGGACTGATCACGCTGGCTTTGCGGTATCTAATGACAAAGAAAGAGGCTAAACCGCGCTTCTTGCGTTGGATACTGACCCTCCAAGAGTTTGACGTTCAAATTAAAGATAAAAAGGGCAGTGAAAACGTAGTGGCGGATCATGTTTCTAGGATGTTAAGTGAGGAAAAGGGTGATCCTGATGATATAGATCTTTACTTTCCTCTAGAAAACATCATGTTGATAGATGGCTGCGCTCCAGACGTTCCTTGGTACTCCTCCATTGTCAACTACCTTCATTCCCAGTATATTGATCCTGAAATGTCTTATCAAGAGAAGAAGAAGTTCTTCTCTGATATGAATTCTTTCGTTTGGGATGAACCTTACCTCTTCAAAATCTGTAAAGATGGTTTGCTAAGGAGGTGTGTTCCTGAATCTGAGCACCGCGATATAATCGAGCAATGCCATAGTGGACCCACAGGTGGTCACTTTGGTCCTTGGAAAACAGTTGCGAAGATCTTCCAGTCCGGTTTCTACTGGCCCACGATCTTTAAGGACACGGAAGATTTCTGTAAAGCTTGCGATAGGTGCCAAAGAACCGGTACTCTAACAAGGCGATTCGACATGCCACTGAAACCCATTCTTGAATGCGAAGTCTTTGATGTATGGGGGATTGACTTTATGGGTCCATTCCCATCTTCCTGTGGGAATAAATACATCTTAGTCTGCGTAGACTATGTATCGAAATGGGTGGAGGCAATAGCCACTCCTCGCAATGATCATAAAACGGTCTTGAATTTTCTGTAGAAGAATATCTTTGAAAGGTTTGGATGTCCACGTGCCTTGATTAGTGATGAAGGGACACACTTTTGCAACCGACCCTTGGAAAAAGTCCTCAAGAAGTATGGTGTTCGTCACAAAACTGGCACACCATATCATCCGATGACTAGTGGTCAGGTTGAGCGAAGCAACCAGAGCTTGAAGAAGATCCTGGAGAAAACAGTGAACAGTCATAGAAAAGACTGGAGTCTAAAGTTGGATGATGTAATGTGGGCATATCGCACTGCCTATAAGACCCCCATGGGTACATCACCCTACCAGATGGTTTATGGTAAGTCGTGCCACTTGCCAGTTGAGTTAGAGCACAGGGCTTATTGGGCTATAAAGTTTCTTAACTTCGATTCCCAATCCTGTGGCAAACACCGACCGCGCGAGCTTGCATGAGTTGGACGAGTTTAGGCTTCAGGCTTACGAAAGTGCCAGGATCAGTAAGGAAAAGATGAAACTCCTTCATGACGCAAAGATCAAGAAGAGAGAATTTCGAGTTGGAGAGCGAGTGTTACTATACAATTCCAGGTTAGATTTGTTTCCTGGGAAGTTGAGGACACGTTGGTCTGGTCCATTTCAGATTCTCCAAATCATTCCTGGAGGCATTCTAGAACTACTCGGTTATAAAGACCAACCGTTTCGAGTTAATGGTCAAAGGTGCAAACACTACATTGGTGAACCTACAGACAAGCCTTTGATTGTTAAATTTCTCGATATCCTTGGATGTGATGTTAATGAAGTCGATGACTCTGACGAGGTCTCACCCAATCTTTTCTCTGAGGATGAAGGTAGTGGTCTATCACAAGAAGTTCTAGCAGGTAGTTGGGATATGGAGGAATATGAAAGGGAGCAACAACTTAAACGTCATCAGAGGACTCTACGAAGGAGAAAGTCAACCATGGGAAAGGTTCAACGTATCTGGAAAACTGTCAAAGCATTAATCCCATGCGTTAAGTGTCGTTTCTGCGGCCACAATCCTGATCAGAACTTAAACGAGGTAATGGCTGGCAGAAAAGTCAAATGGCCTGATCCAGCCGAGAGCTTCAACTGTGTCGAGCTAACGACATAAACCAATAGCGCTACTAGGAGGCATCCTAGATATCCGTATTATATTAGTTACTCTCTTTGTGTGTTTATTTTTGTTTTAGTTGTTAATGATTTAAGCTAAGTCTAATTAAGTTTTGTCTGTTTCTATCAGTTTAGCATTCAGTTAGATATAGAGTACGGTATTTTGCCAGAGGAGTTCCCTCTCATTAGTAGGATTTCCCTTCTCACCGTTTCGGATGGACCTAGGGGCACGATAGTTCTGGATATAAATATAGATATTCTTACCCGCATCAGGACTGTCACTTATGTTCTCATTGTTCCCCGATGCTGGGGGGGTGGAGATTTTACCATTGAGGAGTTGCAGGCAGCTTTAGGACGACCATATCGGATCCCGAACGATCCGATGCCGATCGATTTAGCCCTAGTACTTGCGGGATGAGCACTTTCGGGGTGTAGAGGCAAACGATGACGATTGGGGTGTTCGGGATGACTATGACTTTCCTCCGGTCGTTGATTTACTCCGTCGTTTTATCGGGGTTATAGGCGGGCGAGCTTTATGATGACTAGCTATTGTTACTTAGGTTTTGTTACGTCGAGCCCCGACGTTAAACGAAAGCGCTGAGTGGGAGGCAACCCACTGTTTTAGTTATGTTTTTTTTTTTTTTTTTTTTTTTCTAAGTTATTTTGTGTTTTTGATCTTTCATCATTGTACTTTTGAATTTTATTTGATATTAATAAGAGTTGCACTTCGATTTTAATTTAGCATATGTGTGAAAAGTTATGATTTTTATCACCTTTTTTTCTGGTGGACGCCCGTTCATGAATATGGACACCCGTCCGGACTAATATTTTTATGGACGTTTGTCCAATATAGTGGACGCCCGTCTGCAAAAATCCCTCATATCCTGTATTCAAATATGCCTTATGGACGAGCGTCTGAATTTATGGACGCCCGTCCAGTTCATGCGGTTACTAGTGAACGCTCGTCCGTCGGGATGGACGAGCGTCCACTCGAGCCTATATATATCCGTTCTAGACACGAACCCTCATTCTTTCTGCGATTTCAAAAGTGAACCTGACTTTCCCCCTTCTCCAAACCTAAAATCCTTGTTTTTGAACCAAATTGGGTGATTCAAGTTGCATTAGCACGCTCTAAACACCCACTTTTCACTTCCATAACCCAAATTCTCCAACAACCAACAGAATTTCAAGAATCAGAGATTCTTCAGTGCGGCCTATTTGACAAAAGTTCACATTTTGGTGGCCAATCCTGGTGTTTCTGGGCTTCAAATCTATTCGATCATCATCCTTACGTAGCGTTTGGTAAGCCTATAGCAACTTTTCTCGATTCCATTCAAGTTTTTGTGAGTTCGATCTTCGGCTCGACTCATTTTCTTGAATATGCACTCATAATGTTTTATTTTCTGTTTGTTGTGTAAGGTGTGGTGCACGAAAGACAATTATCTAATTGTTTTAGGACAGAATAAATAATTCATCTTAATTATATGCAGTTATGCTTATATTAAGACACTACTGAAAACCCTAAGTACCTCGTTTATGTAATCACATAACTCAGTGTATGCCTATACACAAGAGGATTGAGTTAGTGAGAAGTACTTTGTTCGGTAAAAACGAGTTTTACAATTTATAACCGAAACACCCCAAGTATAAGGATCGTAGTATAGGATGTTAACGGGTCGTCCTAAGGGAGTGGAATGTTTATCGGATCAAGGAACAATTATTCTTATCGATTATGTCACAATTATTAACTAAACTAAGGTTGAAACTAACTAAAACCTAAGCCTAAGAATCGAAACTAAAACAGGAATAAAAACAAGCAAAAAATAAGAAAACAGAAAGACGGACGAGCGTTCACTAAAGTGAACGAGCGTCTGGAAACTAAATCTAATGGACGAGCATCTGCTATTGCGGACGAACGTCTGAATACGAATTGAGGCAGAAAAGTGCAAAAAACTTGCAGGAAATTAGGGTTTATAAAACTAGAACTTAAACTAAACTTAATCTAAACGATTACGAATGAATTGATTAATAAATAAGTAAAGGAAAACAGCGAGGCAACGAATCCACCCATCAACCAACAAGCCCCAACTAGATGGTGATCTAAAGATGTAGTTTTTAGTAGTGATTTTTCACGAATTCAATTAAATTTCTTCAACCAAATTCTAGGGTTTCGTTTATCTTTTCCAAGTAAACTAAACAGCATACCAAACATGATCACGAGATTATCTCTAATACTCTTACTCAATCAACTATGCATAATCTCTTATAACACAATTAATCGCATCACTTGAACGAAATAAAACTTAAACCAATATATTTTCATACATAGATCCAAGCATATAGATATAGATAAATCGTTTCATCGAATCGTTAATTCCAACAAAACATGAACAATACAAAACAGCATCCAAAGTGATGAAAAAACTATAAATTAAACTCACTAACATAAAGCATCGAACTCTCTAGTTGGTTGTGTTGATGATGGGCTTCCTTTGTCGACTCACTGCAAGGCTTTTAGCCAACAATCATGTTGGAGAAGATTGTTGGATTGGAGAAGTTCATCTCTATGGAATTAGGGTTCTGGCCGCAGCTTTTTTTTGTGTGAAAGTGCGATCTCAATGATGTGTAAAAAAGTATCTCCTTAGGGTTGGGGCTGCTTTCTTGCTTTGTATTTATAGATGCTAAGTCGGTTAGGGTTTAAGTCGGCACCGGACGCTCGTTCACTTATATGGACGCCCGTTCAAGATGCCTTAGACGCTATAAAGACGCTCGTTCGATTCCGTCCAAACTCTCTCGTTCAACTTTTCTTCGCCGGACGCTCGTCCTAATTACCAAACGCCCGTCCACACTTTGGACGCTGCATGGACGCTCGTCCGTCTTGATGCAGAACGGATTTCTTGATATTTCCATCTTTATCTTGATTGATTTCTTTCCTTATCTCTTTTATTTTCCCATATCTTTGATTGATCCTCTCTCATCTCGAAATTAAGCCTCCTAAAAGATAAATGAACATTGCAAAATGTAATGAAATCCAAATAATCATAATTAAATCAATTAAACACTTAAAATAACCAATTTTGCAAATAACCATATTAAAATGACATTTACTTACTAATTACACTTAAACCCTTAATTCTTATATAAATTATGCAAATGTGGGGAAAATAATAATGAAATATACCCTTAATAATCATATAAATATGGCCTTAACAACACCCCCACACTTAGCTTTTTGTACGTCCTCGGACAAAACAATCAAAACTATAGCTCAACTTTCATGCAATCCACATAGATCTCTAACTCACGTAACAAAAGATACAACAACTATAGCAAACAATACCATCACAGAGATAGACTCGGTGTATGTGTGACAAGCCCTTTTCAAATTTAACAATCCTTTCAACGAAATATCCTCTCAAAAATCCAATGATTATCCTAGACATAGGCAGTAATAGCTCCACTCAAAGCCTTCCCACGCACTCAGTAGGATAATCCCTACAGCATATCATGTGGTTCTACTGGGTATAAGATCCATGATAACAAAGACTTCACTTTATTTTTACTCATCATTTCCAAAATTTTCAAATTTGACGCATATCAGAATGAGCTCTTACCCATCATAGTAGAATAGGATGTTTCGTGATAACACCCTACCTTACTCAAATCATAAGGTAGCTTCTCCTGACTGTCGTGAGCTCTTGGTCATCATAGTGGAATAGGACATTTCGAGATAATGCCCCACCGCACTCCAATCATAAACCAGCTTCCGACAAACGTATTTATTATGATTGCTTATTCATTCACTTTTTCAAGACATAAGTTACATCTCACTTATCACATTCAAACTTTATGATATTCACAGCACACGGTCTAACTACGGTGTTACTATACTAACCTTCCTAAGATAAATCACTAAAACAATGAAAGGATATAGTTCAAAAATCTTGCTTCAAAATCAAGGGCTCTCGTGAATGTGAAGAATGAATACTATCTCCATAACAGTAAAGACATGCTATAATTATCTCACTAAGTCACATACTATCATCGTTAAAAAACTACAACTAGCAAGCATTCAGTTTCAATCATATGCTCGAGACGCACAAAAATTTAAATTTAGTGGAAAATTTAACATTCACTTTTTACTCATATTTCAAAGGATATAGCATGAAAACATACCCAATTTACCCCCCCACACTTAAATCACATTATGTCCTCAGAATGTGCAGAATAAAAGAAAAAGAAAACTTAGCTGGTTTCAACAGTGGTTGTCGGATGAAAGTTGGCAGAGGTCAGGCCGGAGCATGAATATACCGCGACAACTCGAATAGACAACACTGGACATAAAAGCTTGTGAACCTGCTCAAAAGTATCTGCCACACTCGACATACCATATAATCTCGGGGTACACGGGGTATATGAGCAACACATAACACAAAACACTTACAATGAATGTAGGAGGAAGAACCATCAACACAAAATCAACTAAAGTATTATTTCTAAAACAATAAAACAACCTAAGAAAAGAAAACGAACAAAGAAAACTAGGTTGCCTCCTAGGAGCGCTCTTTTAATGTCAATAGCTTGACACAAAGTTCAAGAATCAACCCGGATCGGGCCACTTTGGTTTGACTACCGCCACCTCAGTATCAGAATCAGGAGCACTGGGGGCGGAAATGATTTTCACCACAACAACAAGTCAAGTGTGCTATAAGATCAGTAAATTTTTCTCTCCAAACTACACTGACTCTCTTCTTCTTGTTCTTGCGGATGATAGGCATAGGTGTGCTAACCTGCTCAGGGGCGAGTTTCGAAGAAATGATCAAAGGCAATTTATCTCCATCCTTAAGAAAGATATACTTAAGGTGTTTCGGAAGCGGTTTGAGCTCTAAATCAGTAGGTGGTTGCTCAATACTAGACTTTAACGGGCCACCTTTCTCTTTATGAGCTTTGAGTGGTTGACTAAAGAATAACTCATCTTCCCGAGGCTCAACCCCAGAAAGGTACTGGATCAAATCATCCATCGGGATCCTCCGGTCAACACTTGCTTCCTTTTTCTTGTGATCGATCATTTTTCTTAACTCTTCATCTTTAAGCTCTTCTGCCAGCTCTTCCCAGTCATCTACTTCCCAATGAGTAGCTTCTCTCCAAAATTCTACCTCGTCCCAACTACCCATCAGAGCTTCTTCTTCACCAGGGATGAAGTCTTCCTGACTCAGTTCTTTGAAATTATCGTTTGTTGCTGGGCATCTCCATGCTTCTAACTCAATAACGAGGCTCGGTGTGAGCGAGTGAAGATGACTCGTCAATGCCTACGGCTTGAAATGAATTAGAAGATGGTCCGCGATCGGCCGGATCCTCAATGTCCATGACTTCAAAAACACCTATCTCTGTCAACTCCTCTGCTTCTTCAGAGTAGGTATCTTTTTCATCCTCGTAAATAGCTTCGACAAACGATATTTCATCAGTTATGGTTCTTTCAGGACTTGTCCCTCGTGTGAAGGTAACGGATGTGTCACCGATTCTAAGAGTAATCATCCTTTGCGAAGTCGATGAGAGCGTTAGAAGTGTCTAAAAAGGTTCGGCCTAGAATTAGAGGCATTTCTTTATCAGGTGGATAGTCTAGAATAACCCAATCGGTAGGGAAGACTAAATGTTCAATTTGAAGGAGAACATTAGCTACACAACCGGCTGCAACCCGGCTAGATTTATCTACCATCCGAAGAGAAATCGGGCGTTCCCGCATCCTTTTATCTAACCTGAGCTTTTTGCATACGTTTAATGGCATCACATTAATAGAGGCCCCTAAGTCGCATAAGACATTTTCGAATAAATGGCCTTCGATCTCACAGGAGATTGAAGGTCTGCCAGGGTCACCTCGCTTAACAGCGACTTTCTGTGAAACCATCGCGCAATCTTCGCGTAGCACTTCTTCGGCCATCCCCCGAAGCTTTCTCCTACTCCCACAGAATTCTTTTAGATACTTAGAGCATTTAGGCATTTCAGTTAATACCTCGGCCAAGGGCATACTAACTTGAGTGTCTCTAAGCATCCTCCTCACTCCATCATACTGCTTGTCATTAGTGAGGGCTTTCTCTTTCCTTTTTGGGGGATAAGGAAGGGCTTTATCATTCCCTGTAGCTTGATTCTTTATCGCCTCATCCTCCATATCCTTCCATCTTACGAACTTTTCTTTCTTTTTCTTAGTCAGGGGTACCGCCCCTTGACTTTCCTTTCTTTCCTCGTCATCAGAATTATTTTCATCCTCCGAAGAATTGTCACTAAGCTCCTCATCGTTGCTTCCTTCGGCATGTGATTTCTGATTTCCCCCTCCTGAACTCATGGCGTCAGGAGGGGCTACTCGTTTCCCGACACCTTGCCGGGCCCAGCTTTCTTACCACTTCTCAAAGTTACTTCATTTAACTCCTCTTCTTGTCCATACTCCCATTGTGGTGTAATGGCAGTGCAAACATTCACATCAGCTTTTGGGTTTCTCTCGGTATAACTCGGAAGTTTACCGTGAGGTCTGCTTGCTTGCTGGTCGCCATCTGACCAACTTGTCTCTCAATAGCTTTAACACTAGTAGACAGAGTCTTCACCATGTCTACCAGCTCATCAAATTTGTGTTGAGGGACACATGAGGTGGTATGATTTTGAGTTTGGTTCCATCCTCCTTGAGGCCTTTGAGAGTTAGGAGCTGTCCTTTGATAGTTTGAGTTGAAAGAATTCGAATTTGAAGGGCCAGGTGGTAACTTGGCTTGATTAAAGTTTTGTCGTTGAAATCCTGAGTAGTTCTGGCTTTGATTGAAGTTTCGGAAGGGTTGGTTCTGATTATCCATTAAATTTACTTCTTCCGTTATCTCCGTTCCTACCTGCATTCCAAGATCAGAAGGCTGCGTCTGAAGATTGGCCAGCTGCTTGCTTATCAATTCCATCTGAGCAACTAACAGCTTGGTATCAGGATTACCAGCAGCTTCTTTCTTAACGACATTGGTCTTCTTGGGAGTCGACCACATATTGTTCTTGGCGATGGTCTCAGCCACTCTGTAGGCAGTCTCATCACCTCCCCCAAGAAGGATCCATGAGCTTGTGGAGTCAAGATAGTCTCTATTAGGTTGAGAGACACCTCTATAGAACAGTTCCAGCAACTCATGTCTGTCATATCCGTGATTGGGGCACTTCCTCATCAACAGATTTAATCTCTCCCAAGCTTTGCCAACAGTCTCATCCTCCAACTGCTCAAACGTAGCTATTTCCCGTTTCATCTCCATAATCTTGCCTGGTGAAACCCACTTGAGAGCGAAGGCTCTTTTGACATCATTCCATGTATGGAGAGAATGATGTGCCAACGATTTAAACCACCGACTTGCTTCACCTTTCAAAGCAAAAGGAAATAGCTTTAACTTAACTATCTCAGAATCAACACCAGGATAATGGCCTGCTTCACAGATTTGTACGAATGTGGACAAGAAGTCGTGTGGATCTTCCTGAGCAGTACCATGGAAAGAGCTATTCTGAACTAGAGCAACTACTCCGTTCTTTAGATCAAAGTTCACTCCTCCCATGTCAGGAGGACGAATAGGTCTATGCCCCTCGAGAAAATCTTGATTTAGATATGGGGTGTAGGGGTCCTGGTTCAATTGATTAAGCTGGCTTTGTCTAAATTGTTGAAGTTGTTGATTTATGCCAGCTTGTTGATTCTGCTGTTGCTGCAAAGCTTGCATTTGTTGCAGAATTAGATTTAACTGAGCTTGGGGATCAGGATTTGGAATTGGTGGATCTTGATCTGCCATGACGTCAAGATCAGGAAAAAGCCTCCTTCTTAGGATAGATCGTTCAGGTTCAGGATCGAAGATCAGAAGTCCCTTTTTACTTCTCGTTTGTATAAACCAGAAGAAAAGAAAAGGAAAACAATCAACCTTAGGGTTGATGAGAACGAGTTTAGAGAAGATTGAAGGATTTAGTAGTGTAGAAAGATAGAAGAGCAGAGAAAAGAAAAGTGGAATTTTCAGGGACTGAACTGGCGTTCAGTGTACGTGGACGCTAGTTCAGAGAGGATTCAGGAAGTGAACGCTCGTTCAGAGCACTGAACTGGCGTTCAGAAGACAGATGGGGGCAGACGGGCGTTCAGTATGGGTGAACGCTCGTTCAGAAGGCTTTTAGTATTTATTTTTTTTTAAATTTTTTTTTATTTTAGAAAATATATAGAAACCGAAACTGGAAAAGGAACCTACCTATGAAAAGTTAAAAACAAGAAAAACACTAAGACGGTAAAAAAAAACGTGTTGAAATCTTCTAGGGCCAAAATGGAGGGGAAAACAGTGGATTTTGACCTCGAAAACGCACTGAACGGACACTCGAGCCGAAAGTTATGGTTGAAACGAGCTTTCCGAATTGGGGTCCTGCGTTCCAAACGGACACTCGAGCCGAAAGTTATGGTCAAAATACTACCGCGTGCCCTAACGACCCCTTTTGACACAGAAAATTGTCCTAAATAGAATCCGACAACCGTTACCGACTCCCCGGCAACGGCGCCAAAAACTTGTTCGGTAAAAACGAGTTTTACAATTTATAACCGAAACACCCCAAGTATAAGGATCGTAGTATAGGATGTTAAGGGGTCGTCCTAAGGGAGTGGAATGTTTATCGGATCAAGGAACAATTATTCTTATCGATTATGTCACAATTATTAACTAAACTAAGGTTGAAACTAACTAAAACCTAAGCCTAAGAATCGAAACTAAAACAGAATAAAAACAAGCAAAAAATAAGAAAACAGAAAGACGGACGAGCGTTCACTAAAGTGAACGAGCGTCTGGAAACTAAATCTAATGGACGAGCGTCGCTATTGCGGACGAACGTCCGAATACGAATTGAGGCCAGAAAAGTGCAGAAAACTTGCAGGAAATTAGGGTTTATAAAACTAGAACTTAAACTAAACTTAATCTAAACGATTACGAACGAATTGATTAATAAATAAGTAAAGGAAAACAGCGAGGCAACGAATCCACCCATCAACCAACAAGCCCCAACTAGATGGTGATCTAAAGATGTAGTTTTTAGTAGTGATTTTTCACGAATTCAATTAAATTTCTTCAACCAAATTCTAGGGTTTCGTTTATCTTTTCCAAGTAAACTAAACGACATACCAAACATGATCACGAGATTATCTCTAATACTCTTACTCAATCAACTATGCATAATCTCTTATAACACAATTAATCGCATCACTTGAACGAAATAAAACTTAAACCAATATATTTTCATACATAGATCCAAGCATATAGATATAGATAAATCGTTTCATCGAATCGTTAATTCCAACAAAACATGAACAATACAAAACAGCATCCAAAGTGATGAAAAAACTATAAATTAAACTCACTAACATAAAGCATCGAACTCTCTAGTTGGTTGTGTTGATGATGGGCTTCCTCCGTCGACTCACTGCAAGGCTTTTAGCCAACAATCATGTTGGAGAAGATTGTTGGATTGGAGAAGTTCATCTCTATGGAATTAGGGTTCTGGCCGCAGCTTTTTTTTGTGTGAAAGTGCGATCTCAATGATGTGTAAAAAAGTATCTCCTTAGGGTTGGGGCTGCTGCTGTATTTATAGATGCTAAGTCGGTTAGGGTTTAAGTCGGCACCGGACGCTCGTTCACTTATATGGACGCCCGTTCAAGATGCCTTAGACGCTATAAAGACGCTCGTTCAGATTCCGTCCAAACTCTCTGTTCAACTTTTCTTCGCTGGACGCTCGTCCTAATTACCAAACGCCCGTCCACACTGGACGCTGCATGGACGCTCGTCCGTCTTGATGCAGAACGGATTTCTTGATATTTCCATCTTTATCTTGATTGATTTCTTTCCTTATCTCTTTTATTTTCCCATATCTTTGATTGATCCTCTCTCATCTCGAAATTAAGCCTCCTAAAAGATAAATGAACATTGCAAAATGTAATGAAATCCAAATAATCATAATTAAATCAATTAAACACTTAAAATAACCAATTTTGCAAATAACCATATTAAAATGACATTTACTTACTAATTACACTTAAACCCTTAATTCTTATATAAATTATGCAAATGTGGGGAAAATAATAATGAAATATACCCTTAATAATCATATAAATATGGCCTTAACAACACCCCCACACTTGCTTTTTGTACGTCCTCGGACAAAACAATCAAAACTATAGCTTAACTTTCATGCAATCCACATAGATCTCTAACTCACGTAACAAAAGATACAACAACTATAGCAAACAATACCATCACAGAGATAGACTCGGTGTATGTGTGACAAGCCCTTTTCAAATTTAACAATCCTTTCAACGAAATATCCTCTCAAAAATCCAATGATTATCCTAGACATAGGCAGTAATAGCTCCACTCAAAGCCTTCCCACGCACTCGGTAGGATAATCCCTACAGCATATCATGTGGTTCTACTGGGTATAAGATCCATGATAACAAAGACTTCACTTTATTTTTACTCATCATTTCCAAAATTTTCAAATTTGACGCATATCAGAATGAGCTCTTACCCATCATAGTAGAATAGGATGTTTCGTGATAACACCCTACCTTACTCAAATCATAAGGTAGCTTCTCCTGACTGTCGTGAGCTCTTGGTCATCATAGTGGAATAGGACATTTCGAGATAATGCCCCACCGCACTCCAATCATAAACCAGCTTCCGACAAACGTATTTATTATGATTGCTTATTCATTCACTTTTTCAAGACATAAGTTACATCTCACTTATCACATTCAAACTTTATGATATTCACAGCACACGGTCTAACTACGGTGTTACTATACTGACCTTCCTAAGATAAATCACTAAAACAATGAAAGGATATAGTTCAAAAATCTTGCTTCAAAATCAAGGGCTCTCGTGAACGTGAAGAATGAATACTATCTCCATAACAGTAAAGACATGCTATAATTATCTCACTAAGTCACATACTATCATCGTTAAAAAACTACAACTAGCAAGCATTCAGTTTCAATCATATGCTCGAGACGCACAAAAATTTAAATTTAGTGGAAAATTTAACATTCACTTTTTACTCATATTTCAAAGGATATAGCATGAAAACATACCCAATTTACCCCCCCACACTTAAATCAAATTATGTCCTCAGAATGTGCAGAATAAAAGAAAAAGAAAACTTAGCTGGTTTCAACAGTGGTTGTCGGATGAAAGTTGGCCAGAGGTCAGGCCGGAGCATGAATATACCGCGACAACTCGAATAGACAACACTTGGACATAAAAGCTTGTGAACTCCGCTCAAAAGTATCTGCCACACTCGACATACCATATAATCTCGGGGTACACGGGGTATATGAGCAACACATAACACAAAACACTTACAATGAATGTAGGAGGAAGAACCATCAACACAAAATCAACTAAAGTATTATTTCTAAAACAATAAAACAACCTAAGAAAAGAAAACGAACAAAGAAAACTAGGTTGCCTCCTAGGAGCGCTCTTTTAATGTCAATAGCTTGACACAAAGTTCAAGAATCAACCCGGATCGGGCCACTTTGGTTTGACTACCGCCACCTCAGTATCAGAATCAGGAGCACTGAGGCGGAAATGATTTTCACCACAACAACAAGTCAAGTGTGCTATAAGATCAGTAAATTTTTCTCTCCAAACTACAATGACTCTCTTCTTCTTGTTCTTGCGGATGATAGGCATAGGTGTGCTAACCTGCTCAGGGGCGAGTTTTAGGACAGAATAAATAATTCATCTTAATTATATGCAGTTATGCTTATATTAAGACACTACTGAAAACCCTAAGTACCTCGTTTATGTAATCACATAACTCAGTGTATGCCCATACACAAGAGGATTGAGTTAGTGAGATGTACTTAAAATTAACTTAGTCCGTAGCGTTTATTAATCTGAGTATGGGTCTCATGATTAATTTGCTATTAATGCGCCCAGAACACTTTAGGTGTGACAGATCTTATACGGACCGTCGGTAATAGGGTACCTAGTGGGGCATTTATATATGATGATAATCATATGGGGGTGGACCGATTTGATTTGAGTTCTCGATATAATTCCATGATCGAGAAGTCTTATCGAATCACAAGATGATCATATATGGATTAATCGAATCCCGAGGTGATCACGGACAACCGCTTAGACTAGGGTAGAGTTTGATGTGTTAGTAAGGATCACTTCGCGATGTATGTGGTCCAACACTTCTCGTTGGCTCTATTCTCGGAATGAGTGAGTGGTCCGTGTTATCACGAATATGGAATCCATTCCTTCCCTCGGGAAGTAGACGAGACGAGTTCCTTATTTGTTAACCCTAGAAACCGATCGATGGGCCCGGTTCATATTATATTGGTTATGAACTAATTGATCACTAGGGGGTTAATGGTAAATAAGGATAATATGTTTCGAGAAGGGTTTACGGAAATATCCCGAATCGAAGTGAACGATCTATGGAGGATTTATCCGTATGTAATGATTATATCAGTGGACGATTTCGACTCATAAATTGAGTGTAAGTTATCTATATTCGATAGAGTTCAATTTCGGGTTTATGGTGGTGTAATCCCGGAATTAATAGGTTAGATATAATTATTCTGTCTGACGAATAATTTTATTCGACTTATTGTAGCTACTGAATATGGGTCCATGGTCCCCGACGTGTCTCCTAATATAGCATATAGGTTTTCTCGTCGTTGCACCTCAATTATAATTAAATGGTTGGATTGGACTATTTAATTTGATATGTGGATTAATTGTTTAGTTGGACTAAATAATTAAATACACGGAAAAGACATTTTTCGTGGACTCGGCCCGAATTGGTGTGTTGACCAATTTTGACCCAATTGGTCAAAACTAATGGAAAGATGCACATGACTTGATTAGAAAAAAGGTGCGCATGCATGGTTATTTAATTAATTCAAGGAATTAGTTTTCTTGGATAATTATTTAATGTGTGATTTATCTTTTATTTGTTAAATGATAAATCATGGAATATTGGATAATATATTTATTTATCCTAATTTGTTTGAGATAAATATTATATTTATCTTTTATTTGGAAAAGGATTAATGTAATAATTATCCCTTAATTATTTAATCCTTGGAGGTTGAGTTTTACTCTCCTATATAAAGAGAGTTCTTCCAAGCCTTTTGACACACAAAAAATAACACGCCATTATCAAAGAAAGAGGCTTAGAATTTTCGGCCATCCTTTTTCGGGTTTCGAGTTGGAATAATCTTCGGGATTATTCCGGTAGCATATCAAGGAGGTCCGGCGGCGGGAAACACCATCCACTTGGTGTTGCTGGGAGACACACGTTGGAAGACGGTGGCTGCTCAATCACGTGTTCAAGGAGCCTTTTGTTCTTGGAGTTAAGCACCATAAAAAAGGTAGGCTCCTAAACCCCCTTGTAGGTTTAGATCTTTTATTTATGTATTTTGTTTCGTTTAGATCTAGATCCGATACTTCCGCTGCGTAAACGGGTCAATCTATGATTGATCCGACGATATTACTTCTAACAAGTGGTAGCAGAGCCTTTGATCTAACGATCAAAGTATATGAATATTAGATCTTGGAGTGGAAAAGCATGTTTTAGATGTTTTATTTCGTTTTTTTTTGGTAAAATTCGAATTTAATCGTGTTGTATGCTTGTGAATGTTGTGGTTGAAGAGATGGATTGGGTTGGTATTGTTTACCCGTAGATCTATTTTGTAGCTCCTTTGTTTAGTAACAATTGAGCATAGGATTTGTATTTTTTTTATGTCTTTTTTGAAATTCTATGTAAAAGTAGCATCTTTTATTGTAATTTTGATGTTCCGGGCTCAAAAAGATGAAGATCTTGCTGAAAAGATGAAGATCAATGCGAAACTCAAGGTATGAACGAGGAGAAACGGCTAAAAACCTGATTTTAATTAAAAATCTGTGCTACAGGACTTTCTGCGACGCTGGAAAGCGTCGCTATAAGTCTGTTTGTTAAAAACTTGCATGCTGCTAGGGTTTCTTTGGGGCGGCTGTCAATGTTTTTTTTTTTTCCTGTTAACTTTTTTTTGTATAATATGCGTATGGCAGATAATCATTAAAAAAAAAAAATTTATTTTTTTGGAAATAATTTAAAAAACAGCCGACATATCAAAAAAAAAAAACAAAACTTTTTTTTTTCAGCCGCATCACATTACAAAAAAAAAATTAAAAAGGTTTTTGATAATTATAATAATATTTGTTTATTTAATTAAAAAGCCTTTCTCCTCTCGGGTGTTCGTGGTTCGTGATCCGGCGGTTCGAGTTCAAGATTCGAAGATCAAGACTCGAAGACATAGCTTAAATTTTACTTTTCCTTAGAAAATAGTTAGTCGGGGGTACCAACGGTCCATCTCGGTGTTTACTTTTCGGTATAATTTTGTGTTTGATCAAGATTACGTGCTTAAAACCGAATAATTGCCATGACTTGCATCTTCATGATTCCACTCCAATGCATACATGTAGCTAGTTTATTTCGAATAAATTAGGCATGTATAACACGAATAATTAGTATGAATGCTTATTAATTTAATATGTGGTAGTTAAATAATAAGTAGCTAATTATAAAAACCGAGGACCCGGGTTTATGTCAATCGTTTACGATTTTAGTGATGGATTCTCGGTGAATCCCACTTGGATAAATCGTTGAGCTTTTAGGTGATGGCTTCTTAGTGAACCCACCTTAAACAGAAACGAGATTACGCTTTGGGTTACAATTTAGAAATCGGAGAATCTTAGTACATGGGTTCGAAAATGGTCTAACCATGGTTGGGCGGGTTCAACCGAGCTTCGGCTCAATCGACTCCCCTCCACGTGTGATGTACGTTACAGCAGTTCGACAGGACTTAGCATAGCCGATAAGCCTTCGGGCTAAACGGGGCTTCTCTTGCCGGATTGGCCTGAACTGTCACATATGTTCCAACGAATACGACGGCGTAGGCTTGCCTACATAACCGACCCTATTCGGAGTACTTTGATTTAT
The DNA here is from genome assembly GCA_036785695.1 of Gentiana straminea. Lineage (NCBI taxonomy): Eukaryota > Viridiplantae > Streptophyta > Magnoliopsida > Gentianales > Gentianaceae > Gentiana > Gentiana straminea. Next base: position 87,136 of record JAVUPR010000360.1, on the reverse strand, counting down.
TGTTTCTTATTGTCAAGACCGAAACCGTAATTAGTAAACCCACCACTTTTTTCAGAATATTGAGTGGGAGCGGGGAAGGCGACAGCCAACCCCACGGCCTCTACTATAAATGCAAGCACGTGAGAGAAGGGTGACGCCTCGAGCCGCTTTGATTCCAGCCCCCTGCGGGTGGTGTTCGCCTCTATCAAAATTCAAAGCTTGGTTTCCGAAAGGATAGAATTTCGGGTACTCGTTGAGTCACTGACCGACCCTGCGGCGGCATACTCGGGGCGTACTTTGAGATCTGATATAGTAGGTCACACTCTTTATGGATATTTTCGAAATATCTAGGCTAGAAAAGGAAGGTAATCAATGATTAAGGTCCGGGATGTCTGATTCCCGTGAGATGTTTGATTCTCGAAGATTAATCATTGAGAGAGATTGTCTCAGTTTAATCGTCGCCTCTTTGACTGACCCTGCGGCGGCACTGAGGTGTGAGATTAAATCCTTGGAATGGTAGGATAGACTTTTTAACAAGTTTATTATTCCTAAAATAAATCTAGTAGTGATAAATTTATTTTTGAATTTAACTTTCTGTCATTTTATTTACAACTAAATCTCTAGGTTACTAAACTGTTAGTAATAGGACTTCAATAAAAATGTGGAAAGTAACAAGTACGTTGTAATTATCATTAAATGCAGTTAACTTTTCGGAAGAGATTTTTCTCTTGAGCCTTTAAAAACTTAAGTGACATAGTACACGTATGTCACGGGTGTCACTCGTGTTGAACGAGAGACGACCATACTTAGCTTACAAAAGATGACATAGGACTATCAGACAAAATTAATTTAGTGAATTTTAAAAGTGTAATTACACATCAAATTTCTAATTGAAAAATTGGAAAATCATATACATAAGGTGTTGCTAGTTAGACGGTATTTGGAACCGATAAACTAGTGGGAGCCTTAGCCTTATGATTTGTTGTTTTTCTGAATTATTAGAAATGTGTAATAGACTGCACAGGAGTTTCTCCATTTATTGGAAAAACAAGAATAAAGCGTTACTAGTTAGACAGTATTTGGAACTGATAAACTAGTGGGAGCTTAGTTCTAGAGATTTTATAATCTTTGAAACATCATGAACACAGCATTGCTAGTTAGACAGTATTTGGAACTGATAAACTATTGGGAGCTTAGTTCTAGGTGATGTTCTAATCTTTGAAAAATCATAAATACAAAGTTTTTCTAGTTAGACGGTATTTGGAACCGATAAACTAGTGGGAGCTTTGGTCTTATGATTTAGCGATTAGAAAAATCGATAGTCCAAGCAAGTAACACTGAACGTCCCACAGTTCAAGAGTAGTATCTACTCAAACGAACTGCTAGTTCAAGACTGTTTCCATTTAAGGAAAGTCGAGAATGGGAAAGAATGTTCATACGTGTTAGTCATCTAAACTACGTAGTTTTAAGGCTAAACCGGAAAATTAATAAATTGGAAATTAGAGGATAAGGAAAGTGATTTCGGATCACTGACCAATGCATCCTTAGTAATTTTCTCGAAAGCTAAAGTTCTTTGGAAGAACTAGGTAGCTTTGCATTAAACGATAAACAAAATAGACAACGGGCAGTTATTTCAGATAGACTAGTGGGAGTGATATAAGGAAATGAATCTCGGATTCAATTCTTGAGTATCACAGAAAATTCATTTTTTTTGTTTTCGGATTCGTTGGAACGAGTATATTCATTTTCAATAGGGTAATTTGTTTATCTTATTGACGATGAATATAACATTCGTAGCACGAATCCAAGACTCGTACTTTTGTTTGATAAAGTCAGAACCACTAAGCATTGTTGAAAATGTATTAGTAACGCATCTTAAAACTATATAAACGCAAATGGTTTCCGTATTTAGATAAACACTTCTTTATATACTATTAATTAGTGCATATTCCCCAACGATAAGATCTCAGACCGGCTTAGGGTGATTCCTATCTCCCCAGTCAAAGGAACCCTGTCTCAAAGGAACAATGCCTAAGTTTCCTTTCAATCGGGAAAGGGTAATAGATTTAAAGAAGTTACATAGCTTGTTCATATCAACTTTCGGGGTCATATGAAAGATACAAGCTAGTGGGAGCTTCTGAGTAGTGACATATTTTTCTGATAACTACTCAAAACTCCGGTAAGTTTATTCAAAAATATTTGGAGGAAATCTCTGATTTCACCAGAGATAGAGTATTCCATACTCAGAAATAGGTTATCGCGTAGTCTTCGGGACTGATGCTCGGCCTGCCTCCCAGTGGAATGTTTTCACTAAGGGATACACCACAAATTTGCCTTACATAGTTATTGATGTGCTACGATACGCTGCTGAACTCATTTAAGATATTGGTTGCAAAATAACGGTTTACATTGTTATGAAAAACCGAGAAGTCTACCAAAAAGATGCCTAAGCATTTGTGGATAAGGAGTGAATTCGGTTCACCCCACTTCCGTAAATAGAGGCATTTAGCACCGAGTGCTTGAAGGTAGGACTGGCAATTTTGCATACACGTTCAGGTTGTGAAGTATCTTAATGCATTGAGTAAAGGTGGGTTATAAAACTCGTAAAATCAGAGAATGACGGTTATACTGTCAAACTCGGTCTGATAGAGTCTATAAATAACAACCTTGGATCTTGAAGTATTTGTACTCAAGATGTTACTAACTGATTTGTTCAGTCCACATCCAACACCGGCAGTTGATGAAAACACTAATAAAAACTACTAAACTAGATCAGTATATCACTCCACCCCGAACGCAGTGGGAGTATGGTTTGTCCATTACCCATTGCGGGACCTTATGGTCTATAGGGTAGATTGATGACCTATAGTCCTTCGTGGACTGTATAGGATCCTGATCATAAAGGTTGGTTTAAAAGCCATAACCCTGTGAATGGAGTATGATACTCCAATTCTGTTGAAACTCTTGTAGAACCACCTGAGTATCTCAGGCCCAGTGGGAGTAATTGAAACTACACGGAGAAGAGTCGATTGAATAGGAAAGTTTAACTTTCACCGTAAAGCTGTGTAATTTAGGGGTGATTCCCTAAAAGGTAGAGAGTTAACCAGACCGTGATCTCTCTTACCACTCAGTCTTGCTTGATTTCGTCAGAAAGCGGGAAATAGGGGTGATTCCCTAAGACTTCCTTGCCGAACAACGGAATCTGAATTCATTCAGAACAGAAGGGTTTTAGCTAAGAACAAATAATGGATTCGTTACAAAGCAGAAAATAGGGGTGATTCCCTAAGACCTTTTTGCGAGACTAACGGTATCTTAATTTATTCAGAAAGAACCTTTGGCAGGAAGCCTGCCATAGCTTATATCCTTTGGGGATTAAAGCCAACCTCTAGGTCATTTCAAAGTAATATATTTTAATATGTGGACTTGACCAGAATGTTGATAAGTCTTTTGTAGACTTGGCATCAATATTAGTAAAGTAGTATGTAGATTAGTGTTTGTGAACGGTAACACTGAAAAAATTGGAAACAACATGGGTGTGTTATCTGAAGTCAGAGTCTGACATGCCATCGGGATTCATTCTAAAGGATTTGATTCGCTCAAATCCGCAAGAATCGATCATTGGCAATCCCATCCATTCACCTGGTTAAGATATTCTTGCATTTATGCAACATTCAACGATGTAGTCTACCCTACCTCTCAGGAATGGTTATCTAAACTTGAGGATGAATACGAAATGGGATGTTTAGTGAATCCTCAAGTATCTTCGGGAGAATGAGGAATAATATGCTAGTATATTCAGGTGCAAACTAGAATATAAGTGATAACGATGATTCTGACTTTATGTCGAATTAAGGAAGATCGTTAAGTCGATCTAGTCCTCAATGTTGAATCAAAGGCATATTGAAATCATCCCACCGGATTAGATGGAAAGGCGATGTTTCGATCCCAAAGATTGACTCAAGCCGCAACCCTACCTGATCAGTGTACCGGGTCACATGGTATTCGGATTCTAAGTAAGCGCCGGGTCACTGACCTACCTGCGGCGGCACACTCCGGTCGTGCTTGGAAGGATGAATTACTAAGATGCGCTTGGAGGGTACGGATTTGAGGGATACGTCTCACTTGTTTTTGAGCAAGTGGGAGAATGTTGTAGATATAGATAAATAAGGGTGTGCTCTAAAACAATTAATCCACTTGCCTTTCGTGCAAGTGGGAGATTGTAAGGTGTGGTGCCCGAAAGACAATTATCTAATTGTTTTAGGACGAGAATAAATAATTCATCTTAATTATATGCAGTTATGCTTATATTAAGACACTACTGAAAACCCTAAGTACCTCGTTTATGTAATCACATAACTCAGTGTATGCCCATACACAAGAGGATTGAGTTAGTGAGATGTACTTAAAATTAACTTAGTCCGTAGCGTTTATTAATCTGAGTATGGGTCTCATGATTAATTTGCTATTAATGCGCCCGAACACTTTAGGTGTGACGATCTTATCCGGACCGTCGGTAATAGGGTACCTAGTGGGGCATTTATATATGATGATAATCATATAGGGCTGGACCGATTTGATTTGAGTTCTCGATATAATTCCATGATCGAGAAGTCTTATCGAATCACAAGATGATCATATATGGATTAATCGAATCTGAGGTGATCACGAAAACTCGCTTAGACTAGGGTAGAGTTTGATGTGTTAGTAAGGATCACTTCGCGATGTGGTCCAACACTTCTCATTGGCTCTATTCGGAATGAGTGAGTGGTCCGTGTTATCACGAATATGGAATCCATTCCTTCCCTCGGGAAGTAGACGAACGATTCCCTTATTTGTTAACCCTAGAAACCGATCGATGGGCCCGGTTCATATTATATTGGTTATGAACTAATTGATCACTAGGGGGTTAATGGTAAATAAGGATAATATGTTTCGAGAAGGGTTTACGGAAATATCCCGAATCGAAGTGAACAGTCTATGGAGGATTTATCCGTATGTAATGATTATATCAGTGGACGATTTCGACTCATAAATTGAGTGTAAGTTATCTATATTCGATAGAGTTCAATTTCGGGTTTATGGTGGTGTAATCCCGGAATTAATAGGTTAGATATAATTATTCTGTCTGACGAATAATTTTATTCGACTTATTGTAGCTACTGAATATGGGTCCATGGTCCCCGACGTGGCTCCTAATATAGCATATAGGTTTTCTCGTCGTTGCACCTCAATTATAATTAAATGGTTGGATTGGACTATTTAATTTGATATGCGGATTAATTGTTTAGTTGGACTAAATAATTAAATACACGGAAAAGACATTTTTCGTGGACTCGGCCCGAATTGGTGTGTTGACCAATTTTGACCCAATTGGTCAAAACTAATGGAAAGATGCACATGACTTGATTAGAAAAAAGGTGCGCATGCATGGTTATTTAATTAATTCAAGGAATTAGTTTTCTTGGATAATTATTTAATGTGTGATTTATCTTTTATTGTTAAATGATAAATCATGGAATATTGGATAATATATTTATTTATCCTAATTTGTTTGAGATAAATATTATATTTATCTTTTATTTGGAAAAGGATTAATGTAATAATTATCTCTTAATTATTTAATCCTTGGAGGTTGAGTTTTACTCTCCTATATAAAGAGAGTTCTTCCAAGCCTTTTGACACACAAAAAATAACACGCCATTATCAAAGAAAGAGGCTTAGAATTTTCGGCCATCCTTTTTCGGGTTTCGAGTTGGAATAATCTTCGGGATTATTCCGGTAGCATATCAAGGAGGTCCGGCGGCGGGAAACACCATCCACTTGGTGTTGCTGGGAGACACACGTTGGAAGACGGTGGCTGCTCAATCACGTGTTCAAGGAGCCTTTTGTTCTTGGAGTTAAGCACCATAAAAAAGGTAGGCTCCTAAACCCCCTTGTAGGTTTAGATCTTTTATTTATGTATTTTGTTTCGTTTAGATCTAGATCCGATACTTCCGCTGCGTAATCGGGTCAATCTATGATTGATCCGACGATATTACTTCTAACATGTTGCTCTTTTCTTCCCCAAATTCTGGTTATGATGATGATGTGGTGTTTTTGTGGTGGTTATTGGTGGTGTGCTTTTCTTGAAATCCCGATTTGGATGATAAACGGGTAACCATTTGTGTGAATTATTTGGTTTAGATATAAGTTTGACAATGGTGCGTGAGAAGGCAGTTGTGAAACGTTATGGTAAAGGGTTGGCCCGTGAGAAGAGTAAACGTAAACGTCCTGAGTTTGATCCATCCCAATTGGACCCTAACAGAGGCGTAGTCCTTAGAGATCAACCCCCTAGAACATCTCAACAAGCTAGAACTAATTTACGGGATGATTCTTCCTCCAATTCTGACACTGAGGATGATGATGCTGTCCCCCTGAGTAGGATGTCTCGAGGTACCCGTGGTGAGGAGTCGTCTAGAGCCCAGCCATCTAGAGTTGAGGGTGGTGAGGAGGATGTTGTGCAAGAAGAACCTGAACCGAGAGCACCTCCTAAGAAAAAGTCTAAGACTGTTATCCCTCTTTCGATGCCTCGTCGGTTTGTAAATCCTTTAGCACATGAAGCCTACACTAAGCATTACTCAACCAGGAGTCTTATTTTTGATAGAGAGGTGAAAGTGTCTCAAGTTGATCCTGCTTTCGCTCAGATGTTAAAGGCTAGGAAGTGGTCTGCCTTAACAAAAATTCCTCCTACTCCTGTCAATGACTCTATTGTCCGAGAGTTCTATGCAAACTTCTCTGAGGCGGACTTAGATGAAAAGTACGTTATGGTGCGCGGTGTTAAGGTTCCTTTTTCTGCTAAGGTCATAAATGAGAAATACAAGTTACCAGCTTTTGAGGGTTTAGATTATAAATAGGAAATTGCGAGAAGGCAACGTGAGGATGGTCGTGACCCGATGGAGGAGTTGAGATTACGAGTTTGTCCGGATGTGGCTTGGACATTGAGACCCAATGGCCAAAGAAAGGAGTTGATCACTACGACATGGACCGAGGATTGGAGAGTCCAATGCCGTTTTATTCAGAGTCGTTTGATCCCGAAGAATAATCTCACACATTTCCATATTAGTGATCTTGGGATGTTATATGCTTTGACGTTCGGGTTGAATGTAGATGTAGGTCAAGCCTTATTCGATGAGATTTCCATGAACCAGAAGGTATACACACGGAGTTTGATAGTTCCACATTTGATTCATCAGTTATGTCTCGATGCGGGAGTTTTGGAGTATGCAGCGGACCATAAGACCAAGAGTTACCCCCCTATTCGTCGAGAGAAGGCTGTTCCCGTTTCTGAGCCTGGTTCCACATCGACACCGCCTCGAGCTTCAGTTCTTTCGGGATTATCTTCTTCCGCGATTACTCGGCATAGTATGGCTCATAGTTTGAGGGCGATGTTGAGTGATATCCGGGATGGCCAAGATAATATCTTATCGGTTTTGGAATGTATAGTTGATGGAAGGAAACCGATAGATAGGAGGGTATTCAATGCAAGTAATTTGGATTATGTCTTCTCCGAGCAGATAGAGCGGGTGATAGCTGAGGTGGTCAAGTTAGAGGAGAAACCCGAGTCTGGTGATGAGGAGACTCCAGTGGATCCGAGGACTGCGAGAGTTCCTACGATAGAGATGCGAGCCGACCACGGCTGATCCTGTTGCACGACGGACCACTACACGGACCGCATCTACAGCTGATGTTCCTTCTTCGGATCCTTCTCCAGTTGATGCTCCGGCTGATGATGCTATTGACGATGCTGCTGAGACGACTCCGGGGCTGCCTTGAGTTATTATTTTTCTATATCTATCTTTCTGGTTGTTGTTGCACTTTTTGATACATTTAATTCGATTTGGCTGTACCTATACATTTTGCTACTTTCTAGTTTCTCGTTCTTTGACTTGTGTTGACATATTTATCGAGGACCTTTTCTTTTTATTCTGTTTTGATTTATTATCTCTACTGCCGTATTGTATTCCGTTGTCCCCCGAGTTTTCTGTCTCTCGAGTTTTGCAGCAATAGTTTTTGTCGAGATCCGATTGAGTTAGTTTTGGGACGTTTTTCCACGCTTTTTGCGAGCGTTGGCCTTTTCATGCTCCAGCCTGACCAACAGCTCGGTTTGCCACGCGAATTCAGCTAAGTTTCTTATCCTTTTTACTTTCTGCACAACATGAGGACATGTTGAATTTTTAAGTGTGGGGGAGGGGATAGTTCGATTTAATCCTATGCATATGAGTTTGCTTACTACGTTAGATTGTTTATTATGCAAAATGAGCTAACATTTTCGAAATTTTTCGACACTTTTGTTTTTGTTTTGTCCCGAGTAGGCAATTCAATTCAATGTTCGTTATTTTTATAGTCATTCAAGCTATACATCATATGTTTGATAAGTTAGTTGTTTCGCCTGATCTATTTGTCACGAGCCATAGTGAATGATGAGCTAATTTATAAAGTTATACCCCTTTTGGACGAGTGATTTTTGATTTTCTTATAAGTCATGTACTTAGTACTACGTGTATATCGTGAGACTTATGATAGTTTGTATTTAGATCCAAAGTATGTTATACTGTGAATATCTAGAAGTTTGAATGTGATAAGTAACACGTAACTAATGTCAAATGAGAAGTTGAATAATTAAATGAATCTATCGTGTGTGTCGGAAGCTAGTCAATGATTTGAGTGCGGTAGGGTTTACCACGTAAGTCCTATGCCACTATGATGACTAAGAGCTCACGGCAGTTAGGAAAAGCTGCCTTATGATTGGAGTAAGGTAGGGTATTATCTCGAAATGTCCTATTCTGCTATGAGGGCAGCTTCTTCTAATGTGTGTTTAAAAAGTGAATGAATTCAATCAACTAAAAGATTAGTATGAATGGATATAAGACTAAGTTATCGTCTGTCTTATCCCAGTAGAAACTGACAGATATGTTGTAGGGATTATCCTCTGAGTATTTCAAAAAGGGCCTGGATATATTCGATCATCTTTTTCGGGATATATCACGTTTGTAGGGTACATCTTATGAGTGTCATTTATTACTATTCTACGAGGGGGTATTAGCTAGTTTTACTTTGAGTTCCTCAAGTTTGGATTTAGTGAAAGTTTTCTATGGCTATGCACGCACACAATGCTGAACTTCTAAGTTATTGAATATATGTTATATTTGTTGAGATGTCTATACTATCTCGAGCCTAATTTTCGTTTTATTTTGCTCGGGACGAGCAAAAGCTTAAGTGTGGGGGAGTTGTTAAGGGTGATTTTATATGTTTTATAAGGTTATATTTTGTGATGTTTTTCCCCTTTTATTTGTATAATTTGCATAATAATAAGGTCTTATATGGAAATATTTAGTAAACGATATTTTTAAGGGCTTAATCGCAATATTGATGTAATTATGTGATTTTATGGTTGAATTATAATTATTTGGATATTATTACAGTTTGCAATGTTTTCCCATGTCTCATAGGTATTATTATGAGGTTCAACTAATGATAAAAAGAGATGAAATTCGAGATATGGTGATTAGAGAAAGAGATAATGATGAGGTGGATTGAAGAAAAGAGATAGAGATGCAAAAATCACATTCGGGCCATATTGGACGAGCGTCCAGGTCCCGTCCAGAGTGGACGGGCGTTTGATAAAACAGACGGGCGTCCGGAAGAGCGATTTTGATACGAGAGAGCATGAACGGAAGCTGGACGAGCGTCTGAGGAGAGTTCAATAATTGCGAACGAGCGTCCATTATAGTGAACGCTCGTCCATCCGAGCGACTTAGAGAAACCGACTTTGAAGGCTATAAATACCCATCTATTTTCACACATTAGGGATACCAATTGACATTATTCGAAACACTAATATCAGGGGCGGCTTTAGGCTGCATCTTTACCGCTTTTATTCCAGTTTTCATACACTTTAATTCTAGATAAAAGTAGGTAGTTTTATGTTCTTAATTCCTGCACTCTTGAGTTCTCTGAGGATGTTCAGAGGCTAAGCTTCTACAAACGAGCATTGTGAAGCCATCCAACACTTGTTGACTTCGTTTTCTTCGATTATATTGTAAGTTTCTAATCAAAGTTGTCCCCTTTATCATGTTTTATGATGTTAATTGCATTTATATCGAAAGATGTGCATGTATGAGGTTTTATATTTGATGAAAGTCTTTATAAACATTAGATCACCATGATTTAGGAATGGATCTTTAATCTATGTCAAACAAAAGCTGATAGGTTGAATATCTAGGTTAAAACGTTAAAGTTTACATCTTTGCTTATTTTATGACGCGTTAATTTCCGTAAATCGAAAGATAGGAATTAATAGGCGAATTATCTACGAAAGTAGGAATTCATACCTTTGATAAGATGCATCACAACTTGTTAGAAACGAAAATATAATCAAGATAGGAAGTTAATAATTGTTGGATAGGTGGATCAACTCGCTCGTTTGTCCGTTTTGAATTTGATCTAATCCTTAGAACTTGAATTTGTTTAGTTTAGATTACTGTTTTCCACATTAGTTTAGTTTGTTCGCAACCAATTCTTCCTAGCTTTGGATTTCGTCCTCTGTCTAGTTTATATTCAGCATATTTGTCTAGTTTAGTTCCCTGTTTAGTTAAGTTTTCGTGACATCGTTTAGGTAGGCAAAAACTAGGATTAACAACCATCATTTCCCCGTAGGATCGACCCGGCATTAACCACTAGTACTACGATCCTTATACTTGGGGTTAACCGGATTATAAATTATATTACTTGTTTATCTCATTAGCAATAATACGTGGACAGTTACCTTGATAGTTGTTCACTTGCAACCCACAAAAAAAAATCCGTATTTAAAAAAATATTTTATTTTGGCTCCCTGATTCCGTGTTTTTATTATGTTCAATCCGTATTTAAAAAAATATTTTATTTACACTAAATTTTTATTATGTTCCGCATTGTATTTGTTACACTGATTCCGTGTTTTTTTTTATTCTTTCAAATCTTTTTTATTATGTTAGAGATAATGAAATATAATTCCACCTTTTTTTATTATGTTCCGCATTTTATTCGATACACCACTGATTCCATGTTTTTTTTATTCTTTCAAATCTTTTTTTTTATGTTACGTATCATAAATTATAATTCCGCCTTTTTTTTATTATGTTCCTCATTTTATTCAATACACCAATTCCGTGTTTTTGCTTCTTATTATTTGAAATCTTTAAACAGCTCTATGTTGTTTCATAAAATATAAATGGTATCCATGGTATGTTTTTTATTCTTTCAAATCTTTTTTATAATGTTAGGGATCATAAAATATAAATTGTATTTATAGTATTGATTCTGCATTTTTTGTCACAGTTTTTTTTCTTTGACGAAAATAGAGCTGTTTTTTTAGTCCGTAGATTCCTCCTTTTTTTAAGTATGTTTTGCATTTTCTTAGAACGATTCCGTTAAATGTATTTATGGTGTTTTTTTTTATTCTTTCAAATCTTTTTTATTATGTTAGAGATAATAAAATATAATTCGGTCTTTTTTTATTATGTTCCGCATTTTATCGATACACCACTGATTCCGTGTTTTTTTTATTCTTTCAAATCGTTTTTTTATGTTACGGATCATAAAATATAATTCCGCCTTTTTTTTATTATGTTCCTCGTTTTATTCAATACACCAATTCCGTGTTTTTGCTTCTTATTATTTGAAATCTTTAGGTAAACTTTATGTTGTTTCATGAAATATAAATGGTACCCATGGTATGTTTTTTATTCTTTCAAATCTTTTTTATTATGTTAGGTATCATAAAATATAAATTGTATTTATGGTATTGATTATGCATTTTTTGTCACGGTTTTTTTTTCTTTGACGGAAATAGAGCTGTTTTTTTTAGTCCGTAGATTCGTCCTTTTATTAATTACGTTTTGCATTTTGTTAGAATGATTCCGTTAAATGTATTTATGGTGGTATTTATGGTATTCTTGTTTACAGTGTTTTTTTTCCCCTTTTTTAATTATGTTTTGCATTTTATTTGTTACTATGGTATTTATGGTTGTATTTATGGTATTTTTGTGTACAACCTTTTTTCATTTTTTTGAATGAAATCTAACCGGTTAAATTCTCTACTGCTTTGAATGAGTTATTGGGTTAAAAAAATTCAAAACAAAACAGAAAAAACAATAATTCCATATATGAATTTTTTTTAGTGGATCCATATATGGCACAAAAGAAAACACAAAAAATAAATAAAAATAATGTATATCATACCTAATGGAATTAAAAAAACGTGTAAATCTTTGAACATTTAATGTTGATTTTCATTAAAACACTCTATTTTAAATGTGTTCTAATGTTAATGTTCACTATTTTACTATACGTAAAAGGAAAAAAAATTGCGAAAAAAGGAAAAAATAATTGTGTAGATTATTTTACATGTGGAAAAAAATTCAAAACAAAACAGAAAATACAATAATTCCATATATGATTTTTTTAGTGGATCCATGTATGAATTTTAAACCGGGAAAAAGAATTGAAAACAGTAATTACGTATTTGATAGCCCTTAAAAAAATCAAAATAGGAAAAACATGAACTTGAATTAAACCATGCAGAATATGATAAAATGAATAATGATAGAAAAGAAATTACCTGAGAAATATTAATTGGTTTTGTAAATTCTCTACACAATAGAATTTCCCTTAAATCAAGTAAAAAAAAAGCATTGTTCCAAGTAATTACCTCTTCAGTGGTTATGATTGCTTTGATGTGATGAAATGGAAAGACCAGAATTGAAGATTCGTTAATGATAACTCATAAACCTGGAGGGGAAAAAATAATCATTGGTGAAGAAAAGGTAAAATTAGCAATGGCAATGGGGTAGAAAATCTGATTTTCATTTTTATTTTTTTATTTTATTTTTATAGAAATGGGACGGGTTGTGTTGTGTTGTTGTTTTTTTTTTTTTTGTAATATCTAGAAATTTTTTTATGTTCATTAGAAGAATAACACTAATAGCATTGAATCCATGTATCCATAGATAATCAGCCAAAGACCAAGACCATGGAGAAAAGAAATTACCTGATAATTATTAATGGATTGAGAGTGTGTGAAGCTTCAAATATGGGCGGCCCTAACAACTTAGCAACCTGGCAAAAAAATCAAACACAATGAAAAATGTGTACTCTTTCAGTAGTTTATATAAAAACATCAGACATGAATGGGAAATTGGGGAAACTCGTGGAAATGTGTACCTTGATAGATTTATTTGCAGGGAGAAATGAATGCGTAATTTGGGAAGAAATAAATCGAGAATCGGGAGAAATGCAAATGATGGGAATAATATGTGTTGATATAAAAATGGGGGAGAATTGTTTTTTGAGTAAATGCGGCCGTATTTTTTCAAATAATGTGCGGCAGAATTTTTTTTTTTTTGAGTAAATGCGGCCGTATTTTTTATTTTCAATGCGGCAGAATTTTTTTTATTTTTTATTACGGAAGAATATTATTTTGAGTAAATGCAGGAGTATTTTTTATTTTCATTAAATACGGTTTGGTTTTGTTAATTTAGTAATATTATTGGTTTTATTAATGTGGCAAATTTTGTTGATTTTTTACTACGGCAGAATATTATTTTGAGTAAATGCTGGAGTATTTTTTTATTTTCATTAAATACGGCTAGTTTTTTTAATTTAGTAATATTATTTGTTTTATTAATGTGGCAGATTTTGTTGGATGTGGAAGTATTTATGTTTATTTTTTATTTTTTTATTATCGGGTTTGGGTCGGGTAATTGAAGGGAAACGGGCTAAATTGCTTCGTGTATATATTATTTATAGATATTACAGTTTAGTCAAAATGGGGTTTTAAATATTTTTGTATATAATTGAAGTAGAGTTTACTCAAAACGGGGGTTTACAATTTTTTGTATATAATTGTATAGTAGAGTTTACTCAATACAAGGGCTTACAACTTTTTGTATATAAAATTATAGTAGAGTTTACTCAAAACGGAGGTTTACATCTTTTTGTATATAATTGTAGTAGTGTTTACTAAAAATGGGGGTTTACAACTTTTTGTATATATTTGTAGTAGAGTTTACCCAAAACCGGGGTATAGACCATTTGTAAATAATTGTATTAGAGTTGACTCAAAATGGGGGTTTACAACTTTTTGAATATAATTGTAGTAGTGTTACTCGAAACGATGGTTTACAATTCTTTGTATTTAGTTGTTGTAGAGTTTCCTTAAAACGGGGGTTTACAACTATTTATGCTTAATTGTAGTAGAGTTTACTCAAAATGGGGTGTTTATAACTTTTTATACATAATTGTAGTAGAGTTAATCAAAACGGGGTATAACAACTTTATGAATATAAAATTACATTACAGTTTACTCAAAACGGGGTGTTTACCACTTTTTGTATATGAGTGTAGTAGAGTATCCTCAAAACGGAGGTTATCAAATTTTGTATATAATTATAGTGGAGTTTACTCAAAATGGGGGTTTACAACTTTTTGTATATAAAATTATTTTAGAGTTTACGCAAAACAGGGGTTTACAAAATTTTTGTATATAATTGTAGTAGAGTTTATTCAAAATGGGGGTGTACAACTTTTTGTATATAATTGTATTAGAGTCTACTCAGAATCGGGGTTTACAACTTTTTGTATATAATTGTAGTATAGTTTACTTAGAACAGGGTTTTCCATTTTTTTATGTAATTGAAGTAGAGTTACTCAAAATGAGGGTTTAAATTTTTTTGAATATAATTGAGTTGTAGAGTTTTCTTAAAACAGGGGTTCACAAATTTTTGTATATAATTCTACTAGAGTATACTCAAAATGAAGGGGTTTGAAATTTTTTGAATATAATTGTAGTAGAGTTAACTCAAAACGGGGGATTACAAATTTTTGTATATAATTGTATAGTAGAGTTTACTCAAAACGGGGGTTTACACCTTTTTGTATAAAAAATTATAGTATAGTTTACTCAAAATGGAGGTTTACAACATTTTGTATATAATTGTAGTATAGTTCAGTCAAAACGGGGGTTTACAGATTTATGTATATAATTGTAGAAGAGTTTACTCAAAACAGGGGTTTACAACTTTTTGTATGTAATTGTATAGCAGAGTTTACTCAAAACAGGGGTTTACAACTTTTTGTATCTAAAATTATAGTAGATCTTACTCAAAACCTGGGGTTGCAACTTTTTGTATATAATTGTAGTAGAGTTTACTCAAAACGGGGGTTTACCACTTTTTGTATATAATTGTATAGTACAGTTTACTCAAAAAACGGGGGATTACAACTTTTTTATATAATTTTAGTAGAATTTACTCAAAATGGGGGGTTTACAACTTTTTGTATTAATTATAGTAGAGTTTATTCAAAATGGGTGTTTATAACTTTTTGTATATAATTGAATTGTTGAGTTTACTCAAAACGGGGGTTTACAACTTTTTGTATATAATTTGTATAGTAGAGTTTACTAAAAAATGGGGGTTTACAAGTTTTTGTATAATTGTAGTAGAATTTACTCAAAATGCGGGTTTACTACTTTTTTTACATAATTGTATAGTAGAGTTTACATGAAACGGAGGTTTACAACTTTTAGAATATAAAATTATATTAAAGTTTACTCAAAAAAGGGGTTTAAAATTTTTTATATATAATTGTCGTAGAGTTTACTCAAAATGGAAGTTTACCACTTTTTGTATATAATTGTATTGTAGAGTTTACTCAAAACGGGGGTTACCAACTTTTTGTATATAAAATTATAGTAGAGTTTAATCAAAACAGAGGTTTACAAACTTTTTGTATATAATTGTAGTGGAGTTTATTCAAAGCGGGGGTTTACAAATTTTTCTATATAATTGTATTAGAGTTTACTCAAAATGAGGGTTTACAACTTTTTGTATATAATTGTAGTAAAGTTTACTTAGAACGGGGTTTTACATTCTTTTATGTAATTGTAGTAGAGTTACTCAAAATGAGGGTATAAAACTTTTTGAATATATGTATTGTAGAGTTTATGAAAAATAGGGGTCCACAACTTTTTGTATATAATTCTACTAGAGTATACTCAAAATGTTGGGGTTTGAAACTTTTTGTTTATAATTGTAGTAGAGTTAACTCACAACGGGGGTTTACAACTTTTTGTATATAATTGTATAGTAGAGTTTACTCAAAACGGCGGTTTACAACTTTTTGTATATGAAATTATAGTATAGGTTACTCAAAACGGAGGTTTACAAGATTTTGTATATAATTGTAGTAGAGTTTCCTCAAAACGGGGTTTTACTACTTTTTGTATATAATTATAGTAGGGTTTACTCAAAACGGGGGTTTACAACTTTTTGTAATTCATTGTAGTAGAGTTTACTCAAAATGGGAGTTTACAACTTTTTGTACATAATTGTAGTAGAGTTTACACAAAACAGGCATTCACAACTTTTTGAATAAAAAATTATATTAGAATTCACACAAAACAAAGTGTTTACAACTTTTTGTATATAATTGTAGTAGAGTATACTCAAAACGGGGGTTTACAACTTTTTGTATAAAATTGTTGTAGAATTTACTCGAAACTGGGGTTTACAACTTTTTGTACATAATTGTAGTAGAGTTTACTCAAAACGGGGTTTTACAAGTTTTTTAATATAAAATTATATTATAGTTTACTCAAAAAGGGGGTTTACAACTTTTTGTATATAATTGTAGTAGAGTATACTCAAATCGGGGTTTACAACTTTTTGTATCTAATTGTAGTATAGTTTGCTCAAAATAGGGTTTTACAACTTTTTGAATATAAAATTGTATTAGAGTTTACTCAAAATGGGGGTTTGCAACTTTTTTTTATATAATTGTAGTAGAGTATACTCAAAACGAGCGTTTACAACTTTTTGTATATAATTGTAATAGAGTTTACTCACGATGGAGGTTTACAACTTTTTGTATATAATTTTATTATAGTTTACTCAAAACGGGGGTTTAAAACTTTATGTATGTAATTGTAGTAGTGTTACTCAAAACGATGGTTTACAATTCTTTGTATATAATTGTTCTAGTGTTTCCTTAAAACGGGGGTTTACAACTTTTTGTATATAATTGTAGTAGAGTTTACTCAAAACGATGGTTTACAACTTTTTGTATATAATTTGTATAGTAGAGATTACTCAAAACGGGGGTTTACAACTTTTTGTATATAATTAGAATAGTATAGTTTACTCAAAAAGGGGGTTTACAACTTTTTGTATATAATTGTTGTAGAGTTTACTCAAAACGGGGGTTTACAAATTTTTATATATAATTTGTAAAGTAGAGTTGACTCAAAACGGGGGTTTACAACTTTTTGTATAATTGTAGTAGAGTTTACTCAAAATGGGGGTTTACAACTTTTTTGTATATAAAATTATTGTAGAGTTTACTCAAAACCTGGGTTTACAACTTTTTGTATATAATTGTAGTAGAGTTTACTCAATACGGGGGTTTACAACTTTTTGTATATAATTGTATAGTACAGTTTACTCAAAACTGGGGATTACAACGTTTTTTTAATATAATTGTAGTTGAGTTTACCCAAAATGGGTGTTTACAACTTTTTCATATAATTCTAGTAGAGTATATTCAAAACGGGTGTGTACAACTTTTTGTAAATAATTGAATTGGTGAGTTTACTCCAAACGGGGGTTTACAACTTTTTGAGTATAATTGTATAGTAGATTTTACTAAATTTGGGGCTTTACAACTTTACTATATAAAATTACAGTAGAGTTTACTCAATACAGGGGTTTACAACTTTTTGTATATCATTGCTGTAGAGTTTACCCAAAAGAGGGGTTTACAACTTTTTGTATATAATTGTATTAGAGTTTAAACAAAATGGGTGTTTACAACTTTTTGAATATAATTGTAGTAGTGTTACTCAAAATGATGGCTTACAACTCTTTGTATATAATTGTAGTAGAGTTACTCAAAACGGGGGTGTACAACTTTTTGAATATAATTGTAGTAGAGTTTACTCAAGATGGGGGGTTTACAACTTTTTGTATAATTGTAGTAGAGTTTACTCAAAATGGGGGTTTACAACTTTTTGTATATAATTGTATAGTATAGTTTACTCAAAATGGTGGTATACAAATTGTATTAGAGTTTACTCAAAATGGGGGTTTAAAACTTATTGTATATAATTGTATAGTAGAGTTTACTCAAAACGGGGGTTTACATTTTTTTCTATAAATTATTGTAGAGTTTACTCAAAACGGTGGTTTACAACTTTTTGTATATAATTGTAGTATAGTTTTTTCAAAAAGGGGTTTACAACTTTTTGTATATAATTGTAGTAGAGTTTACTCAAAATGGGGGTGTACAATTTTTTCTACATAATTGTAGTAAAGTTTACTCAAAACGGGGGTCTACAACTTTTTGTATATAATCGTAGTAGAGTTACTCAAAATGGGTGTTTACAATTTTTTGTATTTAATTGTATTGTAGAGTTTACTCAAAACGGGTGTTTACAACTTTTTGTATGTAAATCTACTATAGTTTATTTGAAATGGGGGTTTGTAACTTTTTGTATATAATTGAAGTAAAGTTTACTCAAAACTGGGGTTTACAACGTTTTGTATGTAATGTATAGTGTAGTTTACTCAAAAATAGGGTTTACATCTTTTTGTATATAAAATTATAGTAGAGTTTACTCAAAATGGGGGTTTACTACTTTTTGTATATAATTGTAGTAGAGTTCACTCAAAACGGGGGTTTACAACTTTTTGTATATAATTGTAGTGTAGTTTACTCAAAACGGGGGTTTATAACTTTTTCTATATAATTGTATAGTACAGTTTACTTGAAACGGCGGTTTACAACTTTTTGTTATATTATTGTATTGTAGAGTTTACTCAAAACGGGGGTTTACATATTTTTGTATATAAAATTATTTTATAGTTTACTCAAAATCGGGGTTTACATCTTTTTGTATATAATTGTAGTAGAGTATATTCAAAACAGGGGTTCTCAACTTTTTGTATATAATTTTACTAGAGTTTACTCAAAACGGGGGTTTACAACTTTTTTATATAATTGTATAGCAGAGTATACTTAAAACGGGGGTTTACAAATTTTTGTATATAATTGTAGTTTACTCAAAATAGGGGTTTACAACTTTTTATACATAATTAGAGTAGAGTTAATCAAAACGAGGTTTTACAACTTTTTGAATATAAAATTATATTACAGTTTACTCAAAACGGGGTGTTTACCACTTTTTGTATATAATTGTAGTAGAGTATACTCAAAACTGGGGTTTTCAAATTTTTGTATATAATTTTAGTGGAGTTTACTCAAAATGGGGGTTTACAACTTTTTGTATACAAATTTATTTTAGAGTTTACACAAAATAGGGGTTTACAAAATTATTGTATATAATTGTAGTAGAGTTTATTCAAAACGGGGGTGTACAACTTTTTGTATATAATTGAATTAGAGTTTACTCAAAATCGGGGTTTACAACTTTTTGTAAATAATTGTAGTATAGTTTACATAGAACAGGGGTTTTCATTTTTTTATGTAATTGAAGTAGGGTTACTCAAAATGAGGGTTTAAAACTTTTTGAATATAATTGAGTTGTAGAGTTTTCTTAAAACTGGGGTTCACAGCTTTTTGTATATAATTCTACAAGAGTATACTCAAAATGAAAGGGTTTGAATTTTTTTGAATATAATTGTAGTAGAGTTAACTCAAAACGGGGGATTACAAATTTTTGTATATAATTGTATAGTAGAGTTTACTCAAAACGGGGATTTACACCTTTTTGTATATAAAATTATAGTATAGTTTACTCAAAACGGAGGTTTACAACATTTTGTATATAATTGTAGTATAGTTTAGTCAAAACGGGGGTTTACAACTTTATGTATATAATTGCAGAAGAGTTTACTCAAAACAGGGGTTTACATCTTTTTGTATGTAATTGTATAGCAGAGGTTACTCAAAACGGGGGTTTACAACTTTTTGTATCTAAAATTATAGTAGAGCTTAGTCAAAACCTGGGTTGCAACTTTTTGTATATAATTGTAGTAGAGTTTACTCAAAAACGGGGGTTTACAACTTTTTGTATATAATTGTATAGTACAGTTTACTCAAAACGGGGGATTACAAATTTTTGTATATAGTTTTAGTAGAATTTACTCAAAATGTTGGTTTACAACTTTTTGTATTAATTGTAGTAGAGTTTATTCAAAACGGGTGTTTATAACTTTTTGTATATAATTGAATTGTAGAGTTTACTCAAAACGGGGGTTTACAAATTTTTGTATATAATTGTAGTAGAATTAACTCAAAATGGGGGTTTACAAATTTATGTATATAATTTGTATAGTAGAGTTTACTAAAAAATGAGGGTTTACAAGTTTTTGTATAATTGTAGTAGAGTTTACTCAAAATGCGGGTTTACTACTTTTTTTACATAATTGTATAGTATAGTTTACACGAAACGGGGGTTTACAACTTTTAGAATATAAAATTATATTAAAGTTTACTCAAAAGGGGGTTTAAAATTTTTTGTATATAATTGTCGTAGAGTTTACTCAAAACGGAGGTTTACCACTTTTTCTATGTAATTGTATTGTAGAGTTTACTCAAAACGGGGGTTAACAACTTTTTGTATATAAAATTATATTAGAGTTTACACAAAATGGAGGTTTACAAACTTTTTGTATATAATTGTATTAGATTTTAATCAAAACGGGGGTTTACAAATTTTTGTATATAATTGTATTAGAGTTTACTCAAAATGAGGGTTTACAACTTTTTGTATATAATTGTAGTACAGTTTACTTAGAACGGGGGTTTACATTCTTTTATGTAATTGTAGTAGAGTTACTCAAAATGAGGGTATAAAACTTTTTGAAAATAATTGTATTGTAGAGTTTACCCAAAACAGGGTTCACAACTTTTTGTATATAATTCTACTAGAGTATACTCAAAATGTTGGGGTTTGAAACTTTTTGTTTATAATTGTAGTAGAGTTAACTCACAACGGGGGTTTACAAATTTTTGTATATAATTGTATAGTAGAGTTTACTCAAAACAGGGGTTTACAACTTTTTGTATATATAATTATAGTATAGTTTACTGAAAACGGAGGTTTACAAGATTTTGTATATACTTGTAGTAGAGTTTACTCAAAACGGGGTTTTACAACTTTTTGTATATAATTGTAGTAGGGTTTTTACTCAAAATGGGGGTTTGCAACTTTTTGTAAATCATTGTAGCAGTGTTTAATCAATGGGGGTTTACAACTTTTTCTACATAATTGTAGTAGAGTTTACTCAAAATCGGGGTTTACAACTTTTTGTATATAATTGTAGTATAGTTTACTTAGAACAGGGGTTTCCATTTTTTTATGTAATTGAAGTAGAGTTACTCAAAATAAGGGTTTAAAACTTTTTGTATATAATTGAGTTGTAGAGTTTTCTTAAAACAGGGGTTCACAACTTTTTGTATATAATTCTACTCGAGTATACTCAAAATGAAGGGGCTTGAATTTTTTTTAATATAATTGTAGTAGAGTTAACTCAAAACAGGGGATTACAAATTTTTGTATATAATTGTATAGTAGAGTTTACTCAAAACGTGGGTTTACACCTTTTTGTCTAAAAAATTATAGTATAGTTTACTCAAAACGGAGGTTTACAACATTTTGTATATAATTGTAGTATAGTTTAGTCAAAACGGGGGTTTACAACTTTATGTATATAATTGTAGAAGAGTTTACTCAAAATAGGGGTTTACAACTTTTTGTATGTAATTGTATAGCAGAGTTTACTCAAAACGGGGGTTTACAACTTTTTTTATCTAAAATTATAGCAGATCTTACTCAAAACCCGGGGTTGCAACTTTTTGTATATAATTGTAGTAGAGTTTACTCAAAACGGGGGTTTACAACATTTTGTATATAATTGTATAGTACAGTTTACTCAAAAAACGGGGGATTACAACTTTTTGTATATAATTTTAGTAGAATTTACTCAAAATGGGGGGTTTACAACTTTTTGTATTAATTGTAGTAGAGTTTATTCAAAATGGGTGTTTATAACTTTTTGTATATAATTGAATTGTAGAGTTTACTCAAAACGGGGGTTTACAACTTTTTGTATATAATTTGTATAGTAGAGTTTACTAAAAAATGGGGGTTTACAAGTTTTTGTATAATTGTAGTAGAATTTACTCAAAATGCGGGTTTACTACTTTTTTTACATAATTTTATAGTAGAGTTTACATGAAACGGAGGTTTACAACTTTTAGAATATAAAATTATATTAAATTTTACTCAAAAAGGGGTTTTAAAATTTTTTGTATATAATTGTCGTAGAGTTTACTCAAAATAGAAGTTTACCACTTTTTGTATATAATTGTATTGTAGAGATAACTCAAAACGGGGGTTACCAACTTTTTGTATATAAAATTATAGTACAGTTTACTCAAAACAGATGTTTACAAACTTTTTGTATATAATTGTAGTGGAGTTTATTCAAAGCGGGGGTTTACAAATTTTTCAATATAATTGTATTAGAGTTTACTCAAAATGAGGGTTTACAACTTTTTGTATATAATTGTAGTAAAGTTGACTTAGAACGGGGGTTTACATTCTTTTATGTAATTGTAGTAGAGTTACTCAAAATGAGGGTATAAAACTTTTTGAATATAATTGTATTGTAGAGTATACCCAAAACAGGGGTCCAGAACTTTTTGTAGATAATTCTACTAGAGTATACTCAAAATGTTGGGGTTTGAAACTTTTTGTTTATAATTGTAGTAGAGTTAACTCACAACGGGGGTTTACAACTTTTTGTATATAATTGTATAGTAGAGTTTACTCAAAACGGCGGTTTACAACTTTTTGTATATGAAATTATAGTATAGGTTACTCAAAACGGAGGTTTACAATATTTTGTATATAATTGTAGTAGAGTTTCCTCAAAACGGGGTTTTACAACTTTTTGTATATAATTATAGTAGGGTTTACTCAAAACGGGGGTTTACAACTTTTTGTAATTCATTGTAGTAGAGTTTACTCAAAATGGGGGTTTACAACTTTTTGTACATAATTGTAGTAGAGTTTACACAAAACGGGCATTCACAACTTTTTGAATATAAAATTATATTAGAGTTCACACAAAACAAAGTGTTTACAACTTTTTGTATATAATTGTAGTAGAGTATACTCAAAACGGGTGTTTACAACTTTTTGTATAAAATTGTTGTAGAATGTACTCGAAACAGGGGTTTACAACTTTTTGTACATAATTGTAGTAGAGTTTACTCAAAACGGGGATTTACAAATTTTTTAATATAAAATTATATTAGACTTTACTCAAAACGGGGGTTTACAACTTTTTGTATATAATTGTAGTAGAGTATACTCAAATCGGGGTTTACAACTTTTTGTACATAATTGTAGTATAGTTTGCTCAAAACAGGGTTTTACAACTTTTTGAATATAAAATTGTATTAGAGTTTACTCTAAAATGGGGGTTTGCAACTTTTTTTATATAATTGTAGTAGAGTATACTCAAAACGAGCGTTTACAACTTTTTGTATATAATTGTAATAGAGTTTACTCATGATGGAGGTTTACAACTTTTTGTATATAATTGTATTATAGTTTACTCAAAACGGGGGTTTTAAAACTTTATGTATGTAATTGTAGTAGTGTTACTCAAAACGATGGTTTACAATTCTTTGTATATAATTGTTGTAGTGTTTCCTTAAAACAGGGGTTTACAACTTTTTGTATATAATTGTAGTAGAGTTTACTCAAAACGGTGGTTTACAACTTTTTGTATATAATTTGTATAGTAGAGTTTACTCAAAACGGGGGTTTACAACTTTTTGTATATAATTAGAATAGTAGAGTTTACTCAAAAGGGGGTTTACACTTTTTGTATATAATTGTTGTAGAGTTTACTCAAAACGGGGGTTTAAAAATTTTTGTATATAATTTGTAAAGTAGAGTTGACTCAAAACGGGAATTTACAACTATTTGTATAATTGTAGTAGAGTTTACTCAAAATAGGTGTTTACAACTTTTTTGTATATAAAATTATTGTAGAGTTTACTCAAAACCTGGGTTTACAACTTTTTGTATATAATTGTAGTAGAGTTTACTCAATACGGGGGTTTACAACTTTTTGTATATAATTATATAGTATAGTTTACTCAAAACTGGGGATTACAACATTTTTTTATATAATTGAAGTTGAGTTTACTCAAAATGGGTGTTTACAACTTTTTTCATATAATTGTAGTAGAGTATATTCAAAACGGGTGTGTACAACTTTTTTTAAATAATTGAATTGGTGAGTTTACTCCAAATTGGGGTTTACAACTTTTTGAGTATAATTGTATAGTACATTTTACTAGATTTGGGGCTTTACAACTTTACTATATAAAATTACAGTGGAGTTTACTCAATACAGGGGTTTACAACTTTTTTATATCATTGCTGTAGAGTTTACCCAAAGGAGGGGTTTACAACTTTTTGTATATAATTGTATTAGAGTTTAAACAAAATAGGTGTTTACAACTTTTTGAATATAATTGTAGTAGTGTTACTCAAAACGATGGCTTACAACTCTTTGTATATAATTGTAGTACAGTTACTCAAAACGGGGGTGTATAACTTTTTGAATATAAATGTAGTAGAGTTTACTCAAGATGGGGGGTTTACAACTTTTTGTATAATTGTAGTAGAGTTTACTCAAAATGGGGGTTTACAACTTTTTGTATATAATTGTATAGTATAGTTTACTCAAAACGGTGGTATACAAATTGTATTAGAGTTTACTCAAAATGGGGGTTTAAAACTTATTGTATATAATTGTATAGTAGAGTTTACTCAAAACGGGGGTTTACAACTTTTTCTATAAATTCTTGTAGAGTTTACTCAAAACGGGGGTTTACAACTTTTTGTATATAATTGTAGTAGAGTTTTTTCAAAAGGGGGTTTACAACTTTTTGTATATAATTGTAGTAGAGTTTACACAAAATGGGGGTGTACAATTTTTTCTACATAATTGTAGTATAGTTTACACAAAACGGGGGTCTACAACTTTTTGTATATAATCGTAGTAGAGTTACTCAAAATGGGGGTTTACAACTTTTTGTATTTAATTGTATTGTAGAGTTTACTCAAAACGGGTGTTTACAACTTTTTGTATGTAAATCTACTAAAGTTTATTTGAAATGGGGGTTTGTAACTTTTTGTATAAAATTTAAGTAAAGTTTACTCAAAACAAGGGTTTACAACGTTTTGTATGTAATGTATAGTGGAGTTTACTCAAAATTAGGGTTTACATCTTTTTGTATATAAAATTATAGTATAGTTTACTCAAAATGGGGGTTTACTAATTTTTGTATATAATTGTAGTAGAGTTCACTCAAAACGGGGGTTTACAACTTTTTGTATATAATTGTAGTGTAGTTTACTCAAAACGGGGGTTTATAACTTTTTCTATATAATTGTATAGTAGAGTTACTTGATACGGCAGTTTACAACTTTTTGTTATATTATTGTATTGTAGAATTTACTCAAAACGGGGGTTTACATATTTTTGTATATAAAATTATTTAATAGTTTACTCAAAATCGGGGTTTACAACTTTTTGTATATAATTGTAGTAGAGTATATTCAAAATAGGGGTTCTCAACTTTTTGTATATAATTTTACTAGAGTTTACTCAATACGGGGGTTTACAACTTTTTGTATATAATTGTATAGTAGAGTATACTTAAAACGGGGGTTTACAACTTTTTGTATATAATTGTAGTTTACTCAAAACAGGGGTTTACAACTTTTTGAATATAAAATTATATTACAGTTTACTCAAAACGGGGTGTTTACCACTTTTTGTATATAATTGTAGTAGAGTATACTCAAAACTGGGGTTTTCAAATTTTTGTATATAATTTTAGTGGAGTTTACTCAAAATAGGGGTTTACAACTTTTTTTATATAAAATTATTTTAGAGTTTACGCAAAACAGGTGTTTACAAAATTTTTGTTTATAATTGTAGTAAAGTTTATTCAAAACGGGGGTGTACAACTTTTTGTATATAATTGTATTAGAGTTTACTCAAAATCGGGGTTTACAACTTTTTGTAAATAATTGTAGTATAGTTTACTTAGAACAGGGGTTTTCATTTTTATATGTAATTGAAGTAGAGTTACTCAAAATGAGGGTTTAAAACTTTTTGAATATAATTGAGTTGTAGAGTTTTCTTAAAACCGGGGTTCACAGCTTTTTGTATATAATTCTACTAGAGTATACTCAAAATGAAGGGGTTTGAAATTTTTTGAATATAATTGTAGTAGAGTTAACTCAAAATGGGGGATTACAAGTTTTTGTATATAATTGTATAGTAGAGTTTACTCAAAACGGGAGTTTACACCTTTTCGTATAAAAAAATTATAGTATAGTTTACTCAAAATGGAGGTTTACAACATTTTGTATATAATTGTAGTATAATTTAGTCAAAACGGGGGTTTACAACTTTATGTATATAATTGTAGAAGAGTTTACTCAAAACAGGGGTTTACAACTTTTTGTATTTAATTCTATAGCAGAGGTTACTCAAAATGGGGGTTTACAACTTTTTGTATCTAAAATTATAGTAGAGCATACTCAAAACCTGGGGTTGCAACTTTTTGTATACAATTGTAGTAGAGTTTACTCAAGAACGGGGGTTTACAACTTTTTGTATATAATTGTATAGTACAGTTTACTCAAAACGGGGGATTACAAATTTTTGTATATAGTTTTAGTAAAATTTACTCAAAATGTGGGTTTACAACTTTTTGTATTAATTGTAGTAGTGTTTATTCAAAACGGGTGTTTATAACTTTTAGTATATAATTGAATTGTAGAGTTTACTCAAAACTGGGGTTTACAAATTTTTGTATATAATTGTAGTAGAATTAACTCAAAACGGGGGTTTACAACTTTTTGTATATAATTTGTATAGTAGAGTTTACTAAAAAATGAGGGTTTACAAGTTTTTGTATAATTGTAGTAGAGTTTACTCAAAATGCGGGTTAACTACTTTTTTTTTTTTTTTACAAAATTGTATAGTATAGTTTACACGAAACGGGGGTATACAACTTTTAGAACATAAAATTATATTAAAGTTTACTCAAAAAGGGGGTTTAAAATTTTTTGTATATAATTGTCGTAGATTTTACTCAAAACGGAGGTTTACCACTTTTTGTATATAATTGTATTGTAGAGTTTACTCAAAACGGGGGTTAACAACTTTTTGTATATAAAATTATATTAGAGTTTACACAAAATGGAGGTTTACAAACTTTTTGTATATATATTGTATTAGCGTTTAATCAAAACGGGGGTTTACAAATTTTTGTATATAATTGTATTAGAGTTTACTCAAAATGAGGGTTTACAACTTTTTGTATATTATTGTAGTACAGTTTACTTAGAACGGGGGTTTACATTATTTTATGTAATTGTAGTAGGGTTACTCAAAATGAGGGTATAAAACTTTTTGAAAATAATTGTATTGTAGAGTTTATCCAAAACAGGGTTCACAACTTTTTGTATATAATTCTACTAGATTATACTCAAAATGTTGGGGTTTGAAACTTTTTGTTTATAATTGTAGTAGAGTTAACTCACAACGGGGGTTTACAACTTTTTGTATATAATTGTATAGTAGTGTTTACTCAAAACGGGGGTTTACAACTTTTTGTATATATAATTATAGTATAGTTTACTGAAAACGGAGGTTTACAAGATTTTGTATATAATTGTAGTAGAGTTTACTCAAAACGGGGTTTTACAACTTTTTGTATATAATTGTAGTAGGGTTTTACTCAAAACGGGGGTTTGCAACTTTTTGTAAATCATTGTAGTAGTGTTTAATCAAAATGGGGGTTTACAACTTTTTGAACATAATTGTAGTAGAGTTTACTCAAAACGGGCATTCACAACTTTTTGAATATAAAATTATATTAGAGTTCACACAAAACAAAGGGTTTACAACTTTTTGTATATAATTGTAGTAGAGTATACTAAAAACGGGGGTTTACAACTTTTTGTATATAATTGTTGTAGAATTACTCGAAACAGGGGTTTACAATTTTTTGTACATAATTGTAGTAGAATTTTCTCAAAACGGGGTTTTACAATTTTTTTAATATAAAATTATATTCGAGTTTACTCAAAACAGAGGGTTTACAACTTTTTGTATATAATTGTAGTAGAGTATACTCAAATCGGGGTTTACAACTTTTTGTACATAATTGTAGTATAGTTTGCTCAAAACAGGGTTTTACAACTTTTTGAATATAAAATTGTATTAGAGTTTACTCGAAATGGGGGTTTACAACTTTTTGTATATAATTGTAGTAGAGTATACTCCAAATGAGCATTTACAACTTTTTGTATATAATTGTAATAGAGTTTACTCAAGATGGAGGGTTACAACTTTTTGTATATAATTGTATTATACTATACTCAAAACGGGGGTTTAAAACTTTATGTATATAATTGTAGTAGTGTTACTCAAAACGATGGTTTACAATTCTTTGTATATAATTGTTGTAGTGTTTCCTTAAAACGAGGGTTTACAACTTTTGTATATAATTGTAGTAGAGTTTACTCAAAACGTTGGTTTACAACTTTTTGTATATAATTTGTATAGTAGAGTTTACTCAAAACGGGGGTTTACAAGTTTTTGTATATAATTAGTATAGTAGAGTTTACTCAGAAAGGGGGTTTACAACTTTTTGTATATAATTGTTGTAGAGTTTACACAAAACAGGGTTTACAAATTTTTCTATATAATTTGTATAATAGAGTTGACTCAAAACGGGGGTTTACGACTTTTTGTATAATTGTAGTAAAGTTTACTCAAAATGAGGGTTTACAACTTTTTTGTATATAAAATTATTGTAGAGCTTACTGAAAACCTGGGTTTACAACTTTTTGTATATAATTGTAGTAGAGTTTACTCAATACGGGGGTTTACAACTTTTTGTATATAATTGTATATTACAGTTTACTCAAAACTTGGGATTACAACATTTTTTTATATAATTGTAGTTGAGTTTACTCAAAATGGGTGTTTACAACTTTTTTTATATAATTGTTGTAGAGTATATTCAAAACGGGTGTGTACAACTTTTTATAAATAATTGAATTGTTGAGTTTACTCCAAACGGGGGTTTACAACTTTTTGAGTGTAATTGTATAGTAGATATTACTAAATTTGGGGGTTTACAACTTTACTATATAAAATTACAGTAGAGTTTACTCAATACAGGGGTTTACAACTTTTTGTATATCATTGCAGTAGAGTTTACCAAAAAGAGGGGTTTACAACTTTTTTGTATATAATTGTATTAGAGTTTACTCAAAATGAGGGTTTACAACTTTTTGTATATAATTGTAGTATAGTTTACTCAGAATGAGGGTTTACATTCTTTTATGTAATTGTAGTAGAGTTACTCAAAATGAGGGTATAAAACTTTTTGAATATGTATTGTAGAGTTTACCCAAAACAGGGGTTCACAACTTTTTGTATATAATTCTACTAGAGTATACTCAAAATGATAGGGTTTGAAACTTTTTGTTTATAATTGTAGTAGAGTTAACTCACAATCTGGGTTTACAACTTTTTGTATATAATTGTATAGTAGAGTTTACTCAAAACGGGTGTTTACAACTTTTTGTATAGAAAATTATAGTATAGTTTACTTAAAACGGAGGTTTACAAGATTTTGTATATAATTGTAGTAGAGTTTACTCAAAACGCGGTTTTACAACTTTTTGTATATAATTGTAGTAGGGTTTACTCAAAACGGGGGTTTACAACTTTTTGTAAATCATTGTAGTAGAGTTTACTCAAAACTGGCATTCACAACTTTTTAAATATAAAATTATATTAGAGTTCACACAAAACAGAGGGTTTACAACTTTTTGTATATAATTGTAGTAGAGTATATTCAAAATGGGGGTTTACAACTTTTTGTATATAATTGTAGTAGAGTTTACTCAAAACATGGATTTACAACTTTTTGTACATAATTGTTGTATAGTTTACTCAAAACGGTGTTTTGCAAATTTTTTAATATAAAATTATATTAAAGTTTACTCAAAACAGGGGGTTTACAACTTTTTGTATATAATTGTTGTAGAGTATACTCAAAACGGGGTTTACAACTTTTTGTACATAATTGTAGTATAGTTTGCTCAAAACAGGGTTTTACAACTTTTTGAATATATAATTATATTAGAGTTTACTCGAAATGAGGGTTTACAACTTTTTGTATATAATTGTAGTAGAGTATACTCAAATCGAGCGTTTACAACTTTTGTATATAATTGTAATAGAGTTTACTTAAGACGGAGGTTTGCAA
Source organism: Gentiana straminea (assembly GCA_036785695.1). Lineage (NCBI taxonomy): Eukaryota > Viridiplantae > Streptophyta > Magnoliopsida > Gentianales > Gentianaceae > Gentiana > Gentiana straminea. Next base: position 56,728 of record JAVUPR010000360.1, on the reverse strand, counting down.
CTTTTTGTATATAGTTGTATTACAGTTTACTCAAAACGGGGGTTTAAAACTTTTTGAACATAATTGTAGTGGTGTTACTCAAAACGGTGGTTTACAATTCTTTGTATATAATTGTTGTAGTGTTTCCTTAAAACGGGGGTTTACAACTTTTTGTATATAATTGTAGTAGAGTTTACTCAAAACGGTGGTTTACAACTTTTTGTATATAATTTGTATAGTAGAGTTTACTCAAAACGGGGGGTTTACAACTTTTTGTATATAATTGTGGTAGAGTTTTCTCCAAATGGGGGTTTACAACTTTTTGTATAATTGTTGTAGAGTTTATTCAAAATGGGGGTTTACAACTTTTTTGTATATAAAATTATAGGAGAGTTTACTCAAAACCTGGGTTTACAACTTTTGTATATAATTGTAGTAGAGTTTACTCAAAACGGGGGTTTACAACTTTTTATACATAATTGTATAGCAGAGTTTACTCAAAACTGGGATTACAACTTTTTTTATATGATTGTAGTTGACTTTACGATGCCCTCACAAACACTATATCAATCCTAGAACGAGTGTGATTGTCAAAATACTTTTATTAAACCACGTCAAGCAAACAAGCGTCAATGACAGTTTGAGGGGGATTAACGCCCCACTCCATCAACCCTACCAGAGTCAAGCCCTCGCGCGCAAGATAGTGCGCAGGCCGGTTTCCGGACCGCCTAACAAATTCAAATGTACATAAAGAAAAGCCTCTAGATAACATCAAACTCTTCCCTCTCTTGATGGCGAATCTTGATTTACTGACACAAGGTTTACAACTTTTTTTTTGTATAATTGTAGTATAGTATATTCAAAGCGGGTGTGTACAACTTTTTGTAAATAATTGAATTGTAGAGTTTACTCCAAACGGGGGTTTACAACTTTTTGAGTAAAATTGTATAGTAGATTTTACTAAATTTGGGGGTTTACAACTTTACTATATAAAATTACAGTAGAATTTACTCAAAACAGGGGTTTACAACTTTTTGTATATCATTGCAGTAGAGTTTACCAAAAAGAAGGGTTTACAACTTTTTGTATATAATTGTATGAGAGTTTACACAAAATCGAAGTTTACAACTTTTTGAATATAATTGTAGTAGTGTTACTCAAAACGATGGCTTACAACTCTTTGTATATAATTGTAGTAGAGTTACTCAAAACGGGGGTGTACAACTTTTTGTATATAATTGTAGTAGAGTTTACTCAAGATGGGGGGTTTACAAATTTTTGTATATAATTGTATAGTATAGTTTACTCCAAATAGTGGTATACAAATTGTATTAGAGTTTACTCAAAACGGGGGTTTAAAACTTTTTGTATCTAATTGTATAGTAGAGTTTACTCAAAACGGCGGTTTACAACTTTTTAAATAAATTATTGTAGAGTTTACTCAAAACGGGGGATTACAACTTTTTGTAGTTAATTGTAGTAGAGTTTTTTCAAAACGGGGTTTACAACTTTTTGTATATAATTGTAGTAGAGTTTACTCAAAATGGGGGTGTACAATTTTTTCTATAGAATTGTAGTATAGTTTACTCAAAACGAGAGTCTACAACTTTTTGTATATAATCGTAGTAGAGTTACTCAAAATAGGGGTTTACAACTTTTTGTATTTAATTGTATTGTAGAGTTTACTCAAAACGGGTGTTTACACCTTTTTGTATGTAAATCTACTAGAGTTTATCCAAAATGGGGGTTTGTAACTTTTTGTATATAATTGAAGTAAAGTTTACTCAAAACAGGGGTTTACAACGTTTTATATATAATTGTATAGTGGAGTTTACTCAAAATCGTGGTTTACATCTTTTTGTATATAAAATTATAGTAGAGTTTACTCAAAACGTGGGTTTACAACTTTTTGTATATAATTGTAGTAGAGTTCACTCAAAATGGGGGTTTACAACTTTTTGTGTATAATTGTTGTGTAGTTTACTCAAAACGGGGGTTTACAACTTTTTGTATATAATTGTATAGTAGAGTTTACTTAAAACGGCGGTTTACAAATATTTGTTATATAATTGTATTGTAGAGTTTATTCAAAACGGGGGTTTACATATTTTTGTATATAAAATTATTGTATAGTTTACTCACAATCGGGGTTTACAACTTTTTGTATATAATTATAGTAGTGTATATTCAAAACAAGGGTTCTCAACTTTTTGTATATAATTTTACTAGAGTTTACTCAAAATGGGGGTTTACAACTTTTTGTCTATAATTGTATAGTAGAGTATACTCAAAACGGGGGTTTACAACTTTTTGTATATAATTGTAGTAGAGTTTACTCAAAACAGGGGTTTACAAATTTTTGTCCATAATTGTAGTAGAGTTTACTCAAAACGGCATTCTACAAATTTTCGAATATAATTTATATTAGAGTTTACTCAAAATAGGGGTTTACAACTTTTTGTATATAATTGTAGTAGAGTATACTCAAAACGAGGTTTACAATTTTTTGTACATAATTGTAGTATAGTTTACTCAAAACGGGGTTTTACAACTTTTTGAATATAAAATTATATTAGAGTTTACTCGAAATGGGGGTTTAAAACTTTTTGTATATAATTGTAGTAGAGTATACTCAAAACGAGCGTTTACAACTTTTTGTATATAATTGTAATAGAGTTTACTCAAAACGGAGGTTTACAACTTTTTGTATATAATTGTATTATAGTTTACTCAAAACGGGGGTTTACAACTTTATGAATATAATTGTAGTAGTGTTACTCAAAACGATGGTTTACAATTCTTTGTATATAATTGTAGTAGTGCTTCCTTAAAATGGGGGTTTTCAACTTTTTGTATATAATTGTAGTAGAGTATACTCAAAATGAGCGTTTACAACATTTTGTATATAATTGTAATAGAGTTTAATCTAGACGGAGGTTTACAAATTTTTATATATAATTGTATTATAGTTTACTCAAAACGGGGGTTTAAAATTTTATGAATATAATTGTAGTAGTGTTACTCAAAACGATGGTTTACAATTCCTTGTATATAATTGTTGTAATGTTTCCTTAAAATGGGGATTTACAACTTTTTGTATATAATTGTAGTAGAGTTTACTCAAAACGGTGGTTTACAACTTTTTGTATAGTAGAGTTTACTCAAAATAGGGGTTTACAACTTTTGGTATATAATTTGTATAGTAGAGTTTACTCAAAAAAGGGGTTTACAACTTTTTGTATATAATTGTTGTAGAGTTTACTCAAAACGGGGGTTTACAAATTTTTCTATATAATTTGTATAGTAGAGTTGACTCAAAACGGGGGTTTACAACTTTTTGTATAATTATAGTAGAGTGTACTCAAAATGCGGGTTTACTACTTTTTTTTATATATTTATATAGTAGAGTTTACTCAAAAGGGGGGTTTACAACATTTTGTACATAATTGTATAGTAGAGTTTACTCAAAACGGAGGTTTACAACTTTTTGTATATAATTGTTGTAGAGTTTACTCAAATCAAGGGTTTACAACATTTTGTATGTAATTGTATTAGAGTTTTTACTCAAAACGGGGGTTTACATCTTTATATATATAATTGTAGTAGTGTTTACTCAAAACGGGGGTTTTCAACTTTTGGTATATAATTGTAGTAGAGTTTACTCAAAACAGGTGATTACAGATTTTTGTATATAATTGTATAGCAGAGTTTACTCAAAACGGGGGTTTACAAATTTTTGTATACAAAATCATAGTAGAGCTTACTCAATACCTGGGTTTATAACTTTTTGTATATTATTGTATTAGAGTTTACTCAAAACGGGGGTTTACAACTTTTTGTATATAATTGTATAGTATTGTTTACTCAAAACGGGGGATTACAACTTTTTCTATATAATTGTAGTTGAGTTTACTCAAAATGGGTGTTTACAACTTGTTTTTGTATAAATATAGTAGAGTATATTCAAAACGGGTGTGTACAACTTTTTGTATATAATTGAATTGTAGAGTTTACTCCAAACGGGGGTTTACAACTTTTTGAGTATAATTGTGTAGTAGATTTTACTAAATTTGGAGGTTTACATCTTTACTATATAAAATTATAATAGAGTTTACTCAAAACAGGGGTTTACAACTTTTTGTATATCATTGCAGTGAGTTACCCAAAAGAGGGGTTTACAACTTTTTGTACGTAGTTGTATTACAGTTTACACAAAATAGGAGTTTACAACTTTTTGAATATAATTGTAGTAGTGTTACTCAAAACAATGGCTTACAACTCTTTGTATATAATTATAGTAGAGTTACTCAAAACGGGGGTATACAACTTTTTGTATATAATTGTAGTAGAGTTTACTCAAGATGTGGGGTTTACAACTTTTTGTATAATTGTAGTACAATTTACTCAAAATGGGGGTTACAACTTTTTGTATATAATTGTATAGTATAGTTTACTCAAAACGGGGGTTTAAAACTTTTTGTATATAATTGTATAGTAGAGTTTACTCAAAACGGGGGTTTACAACTTATTGTATATAATTTGTATAGTAGAGTTTACTCAAAAAGGGGGTTTACAACTTTTTGTATATAATTGTTGTAGAGTTACTCAAAACGGGGGTTACAAATTTTTGTATATAATTTTTACAGTAGAGTTGACTCAAAACGGGGGTTACAACTTTTTGTATAATTGTAGTAGAGTTTACTCAAAATGCGGGTATAATATTTTTTTTATATATTTATACAGTAGTGTTTACTCAAAAAGGGGGTTTACAACATTTTGTACATAATTGTATAGTATAGTTTACTCAAAACGGAGGTTTGCAAATTTTTGTATATAATTGTTGTAGACTTTACTCAAATCAGGGGTTTACGACTTTTTATATGTAAATGTATGAGGGTTTACTCAAAATGGGGGTTTACATCTTTATGTATATAATTGTCATGGTGTTTACTCAAAACGGGGGTTTACAACTTTTGGTATATAATTGTATAGGAGAGTTTATTCAAAATGGGGGTTTACAACTTTTTGTATTTAAAATTATAGTAGAGCTTACTCAAAACCTGGGTTTACAACTTTTTGTATATAATTGTTGTAGAGTTTACTGAAAACGGGGGTTTACAACTTTTTGTATATAATTGTATAGTACAGTTTACTCAAAACGGGGGATTACAACTTTTTTTTATATAATTGTAGTTTAGTTTACTCAAAATGGGTGTTTACAACTTTTTATATATAATTGTAGTAGAGTATATTCAAAACGGGTGTGTACAACTTTTTGTATATAATGGAATTGTAGAGTTTACTCCAAACAGGGGTTTAAAACTTTTTGAGTATAATTGTACAGTAGATTTTACTAAATTTGGGTTTACAACTTTACTATATAAAATTATAGTAGAATTTACTCAAATTAGGGGTTTCCAACTTTTTGTATATCATTGTAGTAGAGTTTACCCAAAAGAGTGGTTTACAACTTTTTGTATATAATTGTATTAGAGTTTACACAAAATGGGAGTTTACAACTTTTTGAATATAATTGTAGTAGTGTTTCTCAAAACGATGGCTTACAACCCTTTGTATATAATTGTAGTAGAGTTACTCAAAACGGGGGTATACAACTTTTTGTATATAATTGTAGTAGAGTTTACTCAAGATGGGGGGGTTTACAACTTTTTGTATAATTGTAGTACAGTTTACTCAAAACGGGGGTTTACAACTTTTTGTATATAATTGTATAGTATAGTTTACACAATACGGGGGTATACAAATTATAGTAGAGATTACTCAAAACGGGGGTTTAAAACTTTTTGTATATAATTGTATAGTAGAGTTTACTCAAAACGAGGGTTTACAACTTTTTGTATATAATTGTTTTAGAATTTACTCAAAACGGGGGTTTACAAATTTTTGAATATAATTTGTATAGTAGAGTTGACTCAAAACGGGGGTTTACAACTTTTTTTTATATATTTATATAGTAGAGTTTACTCAAAAGAGGGGGTTACAACATTTTGTACATAATTCTATAGTAGAGTTTACTCAAAACGGAGGTTTACAACTTTTTGTATATAATTGTAGTATAGTTTACTCAAAAAAGGGGTTTACAACTTTTTGTATGTAATTGTATTAGAGTTTACTCAAAACGGGGGTTTACATCTTTATGTATACAATTGTAGTAGTGTTTACTCAAAATGGGGGTTTACAACTTTTGGTATATAATTGTAGTAGAGTTTACTCAAAACAGGAGTTTACTGAAGGATGCAGGTTCTTAGATCTAAATGAGTTAGATCTATGCGCAGCGGATGGATCACGATTTATATGACACAATTCATAATTAAAGGACTTAAGTACTACAAGGGGGTTTAAGATTATGTTACCAATAACGGGAAGAGTCGCCTTGATCTCCCGATGTGTTCTCCAAACGGCGGTTGGTGGACACCCTTCTTGATAAACGAACCTCCTTGATATGCAACACCAAGAAAAACTTGTAGTTTTTCTTCTTCTAAAACCCAAGACAATAAAACTAATTTTTTCTCTCTTTTCAAGTGTGTTATAAGTCGAAATTTTCCAATGTTCTAAGGCTTGGGAGAACTCTCTTTATATAGGAGAGTAAACATTGTCCTCCAAGGATTAAATAATTAAGAGATAATTATTACATTAATCCTTTATTCCAAATAAAAGATAAATAAAATGATTATCCCAAACAAATTAGGATAAATCATATTATTATCTAATATTCCATGAATTATCATTTAATAAATCACATGTCAAATAATTATCCAAGAAAACTAATTTCTCTCTAATTAATTGACTCACATTGGCGCCACATTAAGGGTTTACTAAGCCCACATAAAATGTCTTTTATGTGTATTATATTATTTAGCCCAACTAAATAATATCCATGCATATCAATTAATTAGCCCAGCCAATTAATTATCACTGAGGCCCAAATAACAAGATTATTTATCCGAATTACATAAGCCACATTGGGGACCATGGACCTATAACCAGTAGCTCCAATAATTAATTATTCGTCGAACAGAATAAGTACATTAATTATTAATTCCGGGATTACGCCACCATAAACCCGAAATTGAACTCTACCGATTATAGATGTATACTTTTACTCAACCCATAGAGTGAATAAGCGTCCATTGATATAATCACTACATACGGATTAACCCTCCAAAGGCTTGTCCATTCGAGTGGGAAGTCTCCGTAAACCCGACTCGAAATATCTTATCCTTATTTACCATTAACCCCCGATGATCAATTAGCACACATATCGACTAGTAGCTAATTAGTCAAATGTGAACTCCCGGGATTGATCACTTTCTTAGGGCTAACAAACAAGGGGCTTGTCTCTCTACTTCCCGCGGGAAGGAATGGATTCCATGTCGTGAAAATCGAACTACTCACTCATACGGAGATAGTGCCAATGAGAAGTGGCTTGGAACACATATTAAAGTGAACCGTAACTAACTCATCAAACACTACCCCGGGACAAGCAGCATCCTGTGATCACCTCAGGATTAAGGTTGATCCATATATGATCATCTAATGATTTAATAAGATTCCTCGATTACGGAATTATACCGAGAAATTCGATTAAATCGGTCCGATCCTATATGAATGCCATCATATATAAATGCCCCACGTAGGTACCCTCTACCGACGAGTCCGGATAAGAATATCACACCCTAAGGTGTTACGGGCGCATTATTGGTGTTTTAATCAAGAGACCCTAAACTCTGATTAAGTTCAGCACGGACTAACAGTTTAAGTATGTCCCCACTAACTCAATCCTCACGTGCATGCCATACACTGAGTTAAGCGGTTACATACTGATACACTTAGGGTTTGCAGCAGTGTATTACTTACAAGCACAAAGAAAGTAATAAGGTAAGATAAATTCTGTCATAAAAAACAATTACACAAATTGTCTTTCGGGCACTACACCTAACAATCTCCCACTTGCACGAAATGACAAGCAACGATTGTTTTTAGAGCACACCCTTTCTCATCTTATTCACAACACTCTCCCACTTGCTCTAAAAGCAGGTGAGACATATCCTCAATGCCGTACCCTCCAAGCACTCGACTTGATACACTGATTAGCTAGGTTGTCGACTCGAGACGATCTTTAGGATTGAAACGTTGTCGGTCCTTCCAATCAGGCGGTACTCTCTCTCAATATGCTTTTGACTTCTAGTGACTGAGAAAATCCATCTAAGCTATCTCTTCACTGTTTTCACAATGAAGTTATATCGGCTCACTAGGCCTGGAATTACTCCCAGATCAGAAAGGAAATTCCAAAGCCATATCGCCACTCTAGCTGCTCCGAAAGCTGCTACGTATCCGATTAACTAAAATCGAATTGGCGGTTTTGGATTTCTCCAGACTATAGCTTCATCACAATGAGTAAACACTGAGCCCGAGATCGTCCCAACGATCATCCTTAATCTGACTGTAAGTCAGAATCAGTGTAGTCAACCATATTCAAGTTTGCACCCGAATATTCAAGCACATTATTCCTCGTTCTTCAAAGATACTTGAGGACGTACTAAACCGCTATTTTATGCTCGAATCCGAGATTCGACTACTATTGACTTGTGACAACTTTGACTTGCCGTTATCCAAGAGAAATTCTATCCCATTTTCTCTTTTATCCGGAGATTTAGAGATTCATTCTGAGAGGTAAGGTAGAACTACTCTCGTTGAATGCTTTGAAACCGTATATGCATAATCATCTTATTCAATAAGATAGGTGGGATAGCCAATGACTCATTCTCGTGAATTTGACCGAATCAAATTCTTAGAATATAGTCCAATTCTCTCATCCGAGAGAATCTTGGCGTGTCGATTTCCGACTTCGAGATAGCACACCCATGTTGTTTCCAACCGTTTTAGTGTTATCATTTATGAACACTAATGCTACTACTTTACCAATATTGATATCCAGTCTACGAAAAAAACTTATCAATATTTTGGTCAAGTCCACATATTTTAAAACATGTGACTTTTAAATGACCGAGAGGTTCTCTTAAATCCACAAAGGATATAAGCCATGGCAGGCCTCCTACCAAAGGTTCTTTCTGAATGAATTAAGATATCGTTAGTCTCGCAAAAAATGTCTTATGGAATCACCCCTATCTTTTGCTTTGTAACGAATCCGTTATTCATTCTTAGCTAAAACCCTTCTGTTCTGAATGAATTCAGATTCCGTTGTTCGGCAAGAAAGTCTCGGGGAATCGCCCCTATTTTACGCTTTCTAACGAAATCTAGCAAGAGCGAGTGGTGAGAGAGTTCAAGGTCGGTTAACTCGTACTTGTCGGGGAATCACCCATATACCACTCAACTTTGCGCTGAAAGTTTAAAATTTCCTATTCATTCGACTCTTTTCCGTGTAGATCCAATTGCTCTCCTTGGGCACGAGACACTCGGGTGGTTCTACAAGAGGCCGAAACGAAACTGGGTACCAAAACTCTATTCTCAGGGTTAAGGTTTTCAAACCAACCTCTATAATCAGAATCCTATACAACCCACCAAGAGCCATAGGTTATCAATTACCCCAGCAGATTATAAAGTCCAAAAAATCACAATGGGTCAACGGTTAAACCATACTCCCACTGTGTCTTGGGTGGATTGACATTCTGATATAGTAGTATTTATCAGTGTAATCACCAACAACTAATGTTGGACGTGGTCTGATTGAATCGGATAGTAACTACCTTTGGGTAACCGTACTCCAGGTTTAAGGTACATTTCTTATAGATTCTATCGAAGGCTTGTGACAGTTCAACCGTCACTTTCTGATCTCAAGAATCTTACAATCAACCTTCACTCGTCTCATTAAGATATTTCACGAACAGTCACAATCTGAACGTATGCGCAAAATCCCCAGTCCTACCTTCAAGCATTAAATGCTAAATGCGTACATTTTCGGATGTGGTGTGAACCGAATTCACTCCTTATCCATAAACTCACTAGCATCTTCTAGGTAGACTTATCGGTTTACATAATAATGTTAACCATTATTTTGCAACAAATTATCTTAATTGAGTTTAGCAGTGTATTGTAGCATATCAATAACTATATAGGGCAAGTCTATGGTTTCTTCCTCAGTGAGAAACATTCCACTTTAGGAGGCGAGCCGAGCATCGGTCCCAAGACTATGCGATAGCCTATTTACGAGCATGGAATACTCTATTCTCTGCTAAAATCGAGAGACTCCTCCTCGTATTCTTTTGATAAACTAAATCACGTTTCGAGTAGTTATCGGACAAAATGTCACCACTCAAAAACTCCCACTAGCTTGTATCTCTCACTTTGGACCCCGAAGGTCATGGTGAACAAGCTATGTTACCCTTCAAATCTATTACCCTTTCCCGATTGAAAGGAAACTTAGTCATTGTTCCTTTGAGATAGTGTTCCAAGGCGGGAGATAGGAATCACCCTTAGCCAGTCACCAGGTCTTGTCTCTAGGATATATACACTAATTAATAGATATTGAAAGGTCGTTTATCTTAATACGGAAACCTTTTACCTTTAATAGTTTTAGATCTGTTACACATACTTATTCAGCTGTTCTAAGTGGTTCTGACTTTATCAAACAAAAGTCCGAGTCTCGGATTCGTACTACAAATGTCATATTCACTTTCTATGAGGCAACAATATATCGAGTTGAAAGTGAATCCAATTGTTTCAACGAATGCATAAACGAAAAAATAAATTTTTACGTGATATTCAAGGATAGAATCCGAAATTCATTTCCTTATATCACTCCCACTATTCTAGCCGAAATTACGCCCGTTGTTACTTTATTAATGCACGGCTTCATTGTTCTTCCAAAGAACTAAGCCACTGAGTCAAGTTACTCGGTTAAGAAAGTCGCTAAGGATTCATTGGTTAGTGATCCGAAATCACTTTCCTTATCCTATACTTTCTTTAATTAATGTTTCGGTTTAGCCTCAAAACTTTAGTTAAGATGATTAACACTTATAGACATTCTTTCCCATTCTTAACTTTTCTTAAAAGGAAATAGTTTTGAACTAGCGGTTCGTTTGAGTAGACACTACTCGTGAGCGTGGGATGTCTAATGAAAGTGTTACCCGGTGGGACCGATTTTCTAATAAATTAGAAAAACATAATATAAAAGCTCCCACTAGTTTATCGGTTCCAAATACCGTCTAACTAGCGACACTTTAATTTATGATTCTCCAATTTTTCTATCGAGAAAATTTCTCGTGTAGACACTACACACAATTCACTAGAAGAATTTTATCGTCCCAATCATCTTTCAAACTAACTACGGTTGTCTCTCGTTACGCACGAGTGACGAGCGATGACATGTCTATCTACGTCACTTAAGTTTTGAAGGCTTCAAGAGAAATATCTCTTCCGAAAAATTAATCGCATGTGAGATTAATAAATACAACGTTCTAGTTACTTACCACTTTTTAACGAAGTCATTACTAGTCAATTTTACACTAGCGATCTAGCACCTTAGAGAGATATATATAACGATTGTAAATAAAATTGACGAGAAAATAAATTCAAATCATACACTACTAAAATTTTAGGAACATAAACTAAGTACTTATAGTCTATCCTACCGTTCCAAGGATTTAATCTAATGCCTCGGTGCCGCCTTAGGGTAGGTCAAAGAGGTTTCGATTAATATTGAAGATCGGATTGAGAATCGAACATCTCATTTGTGATCGTCAATCACCTTTCCTTTTTCAGCCAAGGTACTACCAAAAATACCCTTTATGAGTGTGACCTCTTGTCTCGGATTTTTAGGTAGACCCCGAGTGTGCCGCCTTAGGGTCGGTCGGTGACCCGACGAGTACCCAAAATCCTATCCTTTCGGAGACTAAGCCTTGAATTTTGATAGCGGTGAAGGCCTTCCTTAGGGAGGCCGGTCCCGAGCCGGCACGAGGCGTCACCATTCTCTCACGTTGCTTGTGTCAACAGTAGAGGCCGTGGGGTCGGCTGTCGCCTCTCCCGCTCCCACTCAATATTTTGAAAAAGTGGTGGGTTTACTGATAACGTTTTTGGACTTGATGTTACATTAAGGAACAATAAATCATAGGCCCGAATGTTGTCGGTTATGTGGGCTAGCCCACCCGACCTATTCGTTAGAACATATGTGGCCGTCGGATGGGTCAAGGCTAGGAGAGGTCCGTTGAGCCGTAGTGGCTCTTCGGATGGCTCAGTATTGCCAGACCCCCGTGCAAACGCCACACGTGGAGGGTGAAGTCGATTGAGCCGTAGCTACGTTGACCACCCAACCGTGGTTAAACCACTTTCGAACTTTGTTTGCCCGTGATTATCCAATCCTTAAACATCAAACTTTCACGTAGACACTACGGAACAAAAACGTAATCTCGTCTTAGGTAAGGTGGAATTCACCGAGAATCCAACACCTTAACCACGAAGTTTCGGGATTTTACTCCTTATGCTTTCGCGAGTGGGATTCACCGAGAATCCTTCACCCAACCTCGACGATTGAAAAAACCCGTGTTCCTCGGTTTTTACCCTAATTAGTTTCTAATTAATATCAAACAATTAATTAAAACTAATCGTGTGTTTTATACATGCCTAACTAATTCCTCGAATTAATTTCTACATGTATGCATATGGAGTGGAATTCATGATATGATGCATGTCATGGAAATTTTCCGGTTCTACTCATACAATCTACACATGTATACTAGTGCGGAAAATAAACACCGAGATGGACCGTTGGCACCCCCGTAACTAATCTATTTGAAAATAAATTAAAACCCTAATCTGCAGCTGTTTAGAATCTTTGACGATCGGCATATCAAACTAACTCAGATCGAGACGAAACTTTCCGGATCGATCTTTACTCTTCGGGCTTCAATATGGTCGGTTGGATCGGAGCTTTGACTTGTCAATTTTCTCCGGTGAGCCGCCCAACTTGCTGCTTTGAAACGGACTCTTACGACGGCTCATTCACTTCCCGAGGCCGATCGGGGATCAAGATGAATCCCGATCGTCCTGAAAATTTTATATCACGTCCAGAATCCCATGATTACCGATCTGACCGGTCAGATTTTCGTTTCAACGGTCCAATCCTTTCCAGAAAATCGAGGAAGTCACAACGGTCCAATCCTTTCCAGATTTTCGTTTCAACGGTCCAATTCTGACCGGAGGGATCTTCGTTTTAACGACTCAAACAACGTAAAAAACGAAAAAACTAAACAGCTACTGTACAGATCTATTTTCTGGAAATTAAACTTGCAATAAAAATAAATTACATAATTTCCTATACTCATGTAAACGAAATTTTCATCGTTTATACGAGTTTACAATAGATCTAACGGGTAAACAGTGCCAACCCCCAATCCATCTCTTCAACCATAACAATTTATCACTATCAATGCATAAAACAATAAATAAGATTTACCTACATGCAATTCCACTCCTTTAAGTCGTTTAATTACGATTATGACTATATAAATCGTGGAACCTGGCTCTGCTACCACATGAAGGATGCAGGTTCTTAGATCTAAATGAGTTAGATCTATGCGCAGCGGATGGATCACGATTTATATGACACAATTCATAATTAAAGGACTTAAGTACTACAAGGGGGTTTAAAATTATGTTACCAATAACGGGAAGAGTCGCCTTGATCTTCCGATGTGTTCTCCAAACGGCGGTTGGTGGACACCCTTCTTGATAAACGAACCTCCTTGATATGCAACACCAAGAAAAACTTGTAGTTTTTCTTCTTCTAAAACCCAAGACAAGAAAACTAATTTTTCCTCTCTTTTCAAGTGTGTAAGTCGAAATTTTCCAATGTTCTAAGGCTTGGGAGAACTCTCTTTATATAGGAGAGTAAACCTTGTCCTCCGAGGATTAAATAATTAAGAGATAATTATTACATTAATCCTTTATTCCAAATAAAAGATAAATAAAATGATTATCCCAAACAAATTGGGATAAATCATATTATTATCTAATATTCCATGAATTATCATTTAATAAATCACATGTCAAATAATTATCCAAGAAAACTAATTTCTCTCTAATTAATTGACTCACATTGGCGCCACATTAAGGGTTTACTAAGCCCACATAAAATGTCTTTTATGTGATTATATTATTTAGCCCAACTAAATAATATCCATGCATATCAATTAATTAGCCCAGCCAATTAATTATCACTGAGGCCCAAATAACAAGATTATTTGTCCGAATTACAGAAGCCACATCGGGGACCATGGACCTATAACCAGTAGCTCCAATAATTAATTATTCGTCGAACGAAATAAGTACATTAATTATTAATTTCGGGATTACGCCACCATAAACCCGAGCCGAAACCGAACTCTACCGATTATAGATGTATACTTATACTCAACCCATAGAGTGAATAAGCGTCCATTGATATAATCACTACATACGATTAACCCTCCATAGACTTGTCCATTACGAGTGGGAAGTCTCCGTGAACCCGACTCGAATATCTTATCCTTATTTACCATTAACCCCACGATGATCAATTACCACTCATATCGACTAGTAGCTAATTAGTCAAATGTGAACTCCCGGGATTGATCACTTTCTTAGGGCTAACAAACAAGGGGACTGTCTCTCTACTTCCCGCAGGAAGGAATGGATTCCATGTCTGTGAAAATCAGAACTACTCACTCATCTGGAGATAGTGCCAATGAGAAGTGGCTTGGAACACATATTAAAGTGAACCGTAACTAACACATCAAACACTACCCCGGGACAAGCAGCATCCTGTGATCACCTCAGGATTAAGGTTGATCCATATATGATCATCTAATGATTTAATAAGATTCCTCGATTACGGAATTATACCGAGAAATTCGATTAAATCGGTCCGATCCTATATGAATGCCATCATATATAAATGCCCCACGTAGGTACCCTCTACCGACGGTCCGGATAAGACTATCACACCCTAAGGTGTTACGGGCGCATTATTGGTTTTTTAATCAAGAGACCCTAAACTCGATTAAGTTCACCACGGACTAACGAGTTTAAGTATATCACCACTAACTCAATCCTCACGTGCATGCCATACACCGAGTTAAGCGGTTACATGCGATACACTTAGGGTTTGCAGCAGTGTATTACTTACAAGCACAAAGCAAGTAATAAGGTAAGATAAATTCTGTCATAAAAAACAATTACACAAATTGTCTTTCGGGCACTACACCTAACATTTACAGCTTTTTGTATATAATTGTATAGCAGAGTTTACTCAAAACGGGGGTTTACAACTTTTTGTATATAAAATTATAGTAGAGCTTACTCAAAACTTGGGTTTACAACTTTTTGTATATAATTGTTGTAGAGTTTACTCAAAACAAGGGTTTACAACTTTTTGTATATAATTATATAGTACAGTTTACTCAAAAAACGGAGGATTACAACTTTTTTTATATAATTGTAGTTGAGTTTACTCAAAATGGGTGTTTCTTTTTTATATATAATTGTAGTAGAGTATATTCAAAACGGGTGTGAACAACTTTTTGTATTTAATTGAATTGTAGAGTTTACTCCAAAGGGCGGTTTACAACTTGTTGAATATAATTGTATAGTAGATTTTACTAAATTTGGGGGTTTACAAGCTTGTACGATATAAAATTATAGTAGAGTTTACTCAAAACGGGGGTTTACAACTTTTTGTATATCATTACGGTAGAGTTTACCCAAAAAAGGGGTTTACAACTTTTTGTCTATAATTGTATTAGAGTTTACACAAAATGGGAGTTTACAACTTTTTGAATATAATTGTAGTAGTGTTACTCAAAATGATGGCTTACAACTCTTTGTATATAATTGAAGTAGTGTTACTCAAAACGGGGGTATACAACTTTTTGTATATAATTGTAGTAGAGTTTACTCAAGATGGGGGGTTCACAACTTTTTCTATAATTGTACTACAGTTTACTCAAAACGGGGGTTTACAACTTTTTGTATATAATTGTATAGTATAGTTTACTCAATACGGGATTATACAAATTGTAGTAGAGTTTACTCAAAACGGGGGTTTACAACTTTTTTATATAAAATTTGTATAGTAGATTTTACTCAAAACGGGGGTTACAACTTTTTGTATATAATTGTTGTAGAGTTTTCTCAAAATGGGGGTGTACAATTTTTTCTATATAATTATAGTATAGTTTACTAAAAACGGGGATCTACAACTTTTTGTATATAATCGTAGTAGAGTTACTCAAAATGGGGGTTTACAACTTTTTGTATTTAATTGTATTGTAGAGTTTACTCAAAACGGGTGTTTATAACTTTTTGTATATAATTGAAGTAAAATTTACTCAAAATAGGGGTTTACAACATTTTGTATATAATTGTATAGTGGAGTTTACACAAAATTGGGGTTTACATCTTTTTGTATAAAATATTACAGTAGAGTTTACTCAAAATGGGGGTTTACAACTTTTTGTATATAATTGTAGTAGAGTTCACACAAAATGAGGGTTTACAACTTTTTGTATATAATTGTAGTGTAGTTTACTCAAAACAGGGGTTTACAACTTTTTGTATATAATTGTATACTAGAATTTATTTAAAACGGCGGCTCACAACTTTTTGTTATATAATTGTATTGTAGAGTTTAGTCAAAAGGGGGTTTACATATTTTTGTATATAAATTATTGTATAGTTTACTCAAAACCGGGGTTTACAACTTTTTGTATATAATTGTAGTAGAGTATATTCAAAATAGGGGTTCTCAACTTTTTGTATTTAATTTTACTACAGTTTACTCAAAACGGGGTTTACAACTTTTTGTATATAATTGTATAGTAGAGTATACTCAAAACGAGGGTTTACAACTTTTTGTATATAATTGTAGTAGAGTTTACTCAAAACGGGGGTTTACAACTTTTTGTACGTAATTGTAATTGAGTTTACTCAAAACGGCGTTTTACAAATTTTCGAATATAAAATTATATTAGAGTTTACTCAAATCAGGGAGTTTACAACTTTTTGTATATAATTGTAGTAGTATATACTCAAAACGAGGTTTACAACTTTTTATACATAATTGTAGTATAGTTTACTTAAAACGGGGTTTTACAAATTTTTTAATATAAAATTATTTTAGAGTTCACTCGAAATGGGGGTTTACAACTTTTTGTATATAATTGTAGTAGAGTACTCAAAATGAGTGTTTACAACTTTTTGTATATAATTGTAATAGAGTTTACTAAAAATGGAGGTTTACAACTTTTTGTATATAATTGTATTATAGTATACTCAAAACGGGGTTTACTACTTTATGAACATAATTGTAGTTGTGGTATTCAAAAAGATGGTTTACAATTCTTTGTATATAATTGTAGTAGTGTTTCCTTATAGCGGGTGTTTACAACTTTTTCTATATAATTGTTGTAGACTTTACTCAAAACGGTGGTTTACAACATTTTGTAATAATTTGTATAGTAGAGTTACTCAAAACGGGGGTTTAAAAATTCTTGTATATAATTTGTATAGTAGACTTTACTCAAAAAAGGGGTTTACAACTATTTGTATATAATTATGGTAGAGTTTACTCAAAACGGTGGTACAAATTTTTGTATATAATTTATATAGTAGAGTTGACTCAAAACGGGGGTTTACAACTTTTTGTATAATTGTAGTAGAGTTTACTGAAAATGCGGGTTTACTAATTTTTTTTATATATTTATATAGTAGAGTTTACTCAAAAGGGGGGCTTACAACATTTTGTATATAATAGTACAGACTTAAAATGGAGGTTTACAACTTTTTGTATATAATTGTAGTAGAGTTTACTCAAATCGGGGGTTTACAACTTTTTGTATGTAATTGTATTAGAGTTTACTCAAAACGGGGGTTTACATCTTTATGTATATAATTGTAGTAGTGTTTACTCAAAACGGGGGTTTACAACTTTTGGTATATAATTGTAGTAGAGATTACTCAAAACGGGGGTTTACAACCTTTTGTATATAAAATTATAGTAGAGCTTACTCAAAACCTAGGTTTTTTACAACTTTTTGTATATAATTGTAGTACAGTTTACTCAAAACGGTGTTTACCACTTTTTTTTATATAATTGTATAGTACAGTTTACTCAGAACGGGGGATTAAAACTTTTTTTATATAATTGTAGTTGAGTTTTCTCAAAATGGGTGTTTACCAATTTTTGTATATAATTGTAGTAGAGCATATTCAAAATGGGTGTGTACAACTTTTTGAACATTATTGAATTCTAGAGTTCACTCAAAATGTGGGTTTACAACTTTTTGAGTATAATTGTATAGTAGATTTTTCTAAATTTGGGGGTTTACAACCTAAACTATATAAAATTATAGTAGTGTTTACTCAAAACCGGGGTTTAGAACTTTTTGTATATCATTGCAGTAGAGTTTACCCAAAATAGGGGTTTACAACTTTTTGTGTATAATTGTATTAGAGTTTACTCAAAATGGGAGTTTACAACTTTTTGATTATAATAGTAGTAGTGTTACTCAAAACGATGGTTTACAACTCTTTGTATATAATTGTAGTAGAGTTACTCAAAACGGGGGTATACAACTTTTTGTATATAATTGTAGTAGAGTTTACTCAAGATGGGGGGTTTACAACTTTTTGTATAATTGTAGTAGAGTTTACTCAAAACGGGGGTTTATAACTTTTTGTATATAATTTTATTGCACGGTTTACTCAAAACAGGGGTATACAAATTGTAGTAGAATTTATTCAAAACGGGGTTTAAAACTTTTTGCATATAATTGTTTAGTGGAGTTTACTCAAAATAGGGGTTTGCAACTTTTTGAATATGATTGTAGTAGTGTTACTCAAAATGATGGTTTGCAACTCTTTGTTTATAATTGTAGTAGAGTTACTCAAAACGGGGGTAAACAACCTTTTGTATATAATTGTAGTAGAGTTTAATCAAGATAGGGGTTTTACAACTCTTTGTATATAATTGTCGTAGAGTTACTCAAAACAGTGGTTTACTACTTTTTGTATATAATTGTATAGTATAGTTTACTCAAAACGGGGGTATACAAATTGTAGTCGAGTTTACTCAAAAAGGGGGTTTAAAACTTTTTGTATATAATTGTATATTAGAGTTTACTGAAAACGGGGGTTTACACCTTTTTGTATAAATTATTGTAGAGTTTACTCAAAATGAGGGTTTACAACTTTTTGAATATAATTGTAGTAGAGTTTATTCAAAACGTAGGTTTACAACTTTTTTTATATAATTGTAGTACAGTTCACTAGAAATGGGGGTGTACAAATTTTTGTATATAATTGTAGTATAGTTTACTCAAAACGGGGGTTTACAACTTTTTGTATATAATTGTAGTAGAGTTACTCAAAATGGGGTTTTACAACTTTTTGTATTTAATTGTATTGTAGAGTTTACTCAAAATGGTTGTTTACAACTTTTTGAATGTAAATCTACTAAAGTTTATTAAAAATGGGGGTTTATAACTTTTTGTATATAATTGAAGTAAACTGTACTACAAACAGAGGTTTACAACTTTTTGTATATTATTGTATAGTGGAGTTTACTCAAAACGGGGGTTTACATCTTTTTGTATACAAAATTATAGTAGAGTTTTCTCAAACAGGGGGTTTACAACTTTTTGTATATAATTGTAGTAGAGTTCACTCAAAACGGGGGTTTACAACTTTTTGTATATAATTGTAGTGTAGTTTACTCAAAACGGGGGTTCACAACTTTTTGTATATAATTGTATAGTAGAGTTTATTTAAAACGGCGGTTTACAACTTTTTGGAATATAATTGTATAGTAGAGTTTACTCAAAACAGGGATTTACATATTTTTGTATATAAAATTATTGTATAGTTACTCAAAACTGGGGTTGACAACTTTTTGTATATAATTGTAGTAGAGTATATTCAAAACAGGGGTTCACAAATTTTTGTATTTAATTGTATTAGAGTTTACACAAAACGGGTGTTTACAACTTTTAGTATATAATTGTATAGTAGAGGTTATTCAAAACTAGGGTTTACAACTTTTTGAATATAAAATTATAGTACAGTTTACACAAAACGGAGGCTTACAACATTTTGAATGTATAATTGTTTTAGAGTTTACTCAATACGGGGGTTTACAACATTTTGTATATAATTGTATTAGAGTACACTCAAAACGGGGGTTTACAACTTCATGTATATAATTGTTGTAGAGTTTACTCAAGATAGGGGTTTGCAAATTTTTGTATGTAATTGTATATCAGAGTTTACTCGAAACGGGTGTTTACAACTTTTTGTATATAATTATAGTAGAGTTTACACAAAATGTGGGTTTACTACTTTTTTTATATAATTGTATAGTAGAGTTTACTCGAAACGGGGGTTTACACCTTTTAGAATACAAAATTATATTAAAGTTTAGTCAAAATAGGGTTTTAAAACTTTTTTTATATAATTGTAGTAAAGTTTACTCAAAACGTGGGTTGACAACTTTTTGTATATAATTGTATAGTGGAGTTTACTCAAAACGGGGGTTTACATCTTTTTGTATATAAAATTATAGTAGAGTTTACTCAAAATGGGGGTTTACAACTTTTTGTATATAATTGTAGTGTAGTTTACTCAAAACGGGGGTTTACAACTTTTTGTATATAATTGTATAGTAGAGTTTACTTAAAACGGCGGTTTACAACTTTTTGGTATATAATTGTATAGTAGAGTTTACTCAAAACGGGGATTTACATATTTTTGTATATAAAATTATTGTATAGTTTACTCAAAATCGGGGTTTACAACTTTTTGTATATAATTGTAGTAGAGTATATTCAAAATAGGGGTTCTCAACATTTTGTTTATAATATTCTTAGAGTTTACACAAAACGGGCGTTTGCAATTTTTTGTATATTATTTTATTGTACAGATTACTAAAATATGGGGTTTACAACTTTTTGAATATAAAATTATAGTATAGTTTACTCAAAACGGAGGGTTACAATATTTTGAATATATAATTGTTTTAGAGTTTACTCAAAACGGGGGTTTACACATTTTGTATATAATTGTTTTAGAGTACACTCAATATGGGGGTTTACAACTTGTTGTATATAATTGTTGTAGAGTTTACTCAAAACAGGGGTTTGCAAATTTTTGTATTGTAATTGTAAAGCAATTTTACTCAAAACGGGTGTTTACATCTTTTTGTATATAATTGTAGTAGAGTTTACACAAAATGCGGGTTTACTACTTTTTTTATATAATTGTATAGTAGAGTTTACTTGAAACGGGGGTTTACACCTTTTAGAATATAAAATTATATTAAAGTTTACTCAAAATAGGGTTTTAAAACTTTTTGTATATAATTGTAGTAAAGTTTACTCAAAACGGGGGTTGACAACTTTTTGTATATAATTGTATAGTGGAGTTTACTCAAAACAGGGATTTACATCTGTTTGTATATAAAATTATAGTAGAGTTTACAAAAAATGGGGATTTACAACTTTTTGTATATAATTGTAGTAGAGTTCACTCAAAACGGGGGTTTACAACTTTTTGTATATACTTGTAGTGTAGTTTACTCCAAACGGGGGTTTACAACTTTTTGTATATAATTGTAAAGTAGAGTTTACTTAAAACGGCGGTTTACAACTTTTTGGTATATAATTGTATAGTAGAGTTTACTCAAAACGGGAATTTACATATTTTTGTATATAAAATTAGTGTATAGTTTACTCAAAACGGGGGTTTACAACTTTTTGAATATAATTGTATAGTAGAGTTTACTTAAAACGGCGGTTTACAACTTTTTGGTATATAATTTTATAGTAGAGTTTACTCAAAACGGGGATTTACATATTTTTGTATATATAATTATTGTATAGTTTACTCAAAACCGGGGTTTACAACATTTTGTATATAATTGTGGTAGAGTATATTCAAAACAGGGGTTCTCAACTTTTTGTATATAATTTTATTAGAGTTTACACAAAACGGGCGTCTACAATTTTTTGTATATAATTGTATAGTAGAGGTTACTCAAAACTAGGGTTTACAACTTTTTGAATATAAAATTATAGTATAGTTTACTCAAAACGGAGGCTTACAACATTTTGAATATATAATTGTTTTAGAATTTACTCAAAACGGGGGTTTACAACATTTTTGTATATAATTGTAGTAGAGTTTACACAATATGCGGGTTTACTACTTTTTTTATATAATTGTATAGTAGAGTTTACTCGAAACGGGGGTTTACACCTTTTAGAATATAAAATTATATTAAAGTTTACTCAAAATAGGGTTTTAAAACTTTTTGTATATAATTGTAGTAAAGTTTACTCAAAATGGGGGTTGACAACTTTTTGTATATAATTGTATAGTGGAGTTTACTCAAAACGGGGGATTAAGTCTTTTTGTATATAAAATTATAGTAGAGTTTTCTGAAAATGGGGGTTTACAACTTTTTGTATATAATTGTAGTGTAGTTTACTCAAAACGGGGGTTTACAACTTTATGTATATAAGTATTGTAGAGTTTACTCAAAACAGGGGTTTGCAAATTTATGTGTGTAATTGTATAGCAGAGTTTACACAAAACGGGTG
Source organism: Gentiana straminea (assembly GCA_036785695.1). Classification (NCBI taxonomy): domain Eukaryota; kingdom Viridiplantae; phylum Streptophyta; class Magnoliopsida; order Gentianales; family Gentianaceae; genus Gentiana; species Gentiana straminea. Next base: position 34,142 of record JAVUPR010000360.1, on the reverse strand, counting down.
TTTAAAACTTTTTGTATATAATTGTAGTAGAGTTTACACAAAATGCGGGTTTACTACTTTTTTTATATAATTGTATAGTAGAGTTTACTCGAAACGGGGGTTTACAACTTCATGTATATAATTGTTGTAGAGTTTACTCAAGATAGGGGTTTGCAAATTTTTGTATGTAATTGTATATCAGAGTTTACTCGAAACGGGTGTTTACAACTTTTTGTATATAATTATAGTAGAGTTTACACAAAATGTGGGTTTACTACTTTTTTTATATAATTGTATAGTAGAGTTTACTCGAAACGGGGGTTTACACCTTTTAGAATATAAAATTATATTAAAGTTTACTCAAAATAGGGTTTTAAAACTTTTTGTATATAATTGTAGTAAAGTTTACTCAAAATGGGGGTTGACAACTTTTTGTATATAATTGTATAGTGGAGTTTACTCAAAACGGGGGATTAAGTCTTTTTGTATATAAAATTATAGTAGAGTTTTCTGAAAATGGGGGTTTACAACTTTTTGTATATAATTGTAGTGTAGTTTACTCAAAACGGGGGTTTACCACTTTATGTATATAAGTATTGTAGAGTTTACTCAAAACAGGGGTTTGCAAATTTATGTGTGTAATTGTATAGCAGAGTTTACTCAAAACGGGTGTTTAAAACTTTTTGTATATAATTGTAGTAGAGTTTACATAAAATGCGGGTTTACTACTTTTTTTATATAATTGTATAGTAGAGTTTACTCGAAACGGGTGTTTACACCTTTTAGAATATAAAATTATATTAAAGTTTACTCAAAATGGGGTTTTAAAACTTTTTGTATATAATTGTAGTAAAGTTTACTCAATACGGTGGTTGACAACTTTTTGTATATAATTGTATAGTGGAGTTTACTCAAAACGGGGATTTACATCTTTTTGTATGTAAAATTATAGCAGAGTTTACTAAAAATGGGGGTTTACAACTTTTTGTATATAATTGTTGTAGAGTTCACTCAAAACATAATTGTAGTGTAGTTTACTCAAAACGGGGGTTTACAACTTTTTGTATATAATTGTAGTACAATTTACTTAGAACGGGGGTTTACATTCTTTTATGTAATTGTAGTAGAGTTACTCAAAATGAGGGTATAAAGCTTTTTGAAAATAATTGTATTGTAGAGTTTACCCAAAACAGGGGTTCACAACTTTTTGTATATAATTCTACTAGAGTATACTCAAAATGATAGGGTTTGAAACTTTTTGTTTATAATTGTAGTAGAGTTAACTCACAATCAGAGTTTACAAATTTTTGTATATAATTGTATAGTAGAGTTTACTCAAAATGGGTGTTTACAACTTTTTGTATAGAAAATTATAGTATAGTTTACTTAAAATGGAGGTTTACAAGATTTTGTATATAATTGTAGTAGAGTTTACTCAAAATGCGGTTTTACAACTTTTTGTATATAATTGTAGTAGGGTTTACTCAAAACGGGGGTTTACAACTTTTTGTAAATCATTGTAGTAGAGTTTACTCAAAACAGGCATTCACAACTTTTTGAATATAAAATTATATTAGAGTTCACACAAAACAGAGGGTTTACAACTTTTTGTATATAATTGTAGTAGAGTATACTCAAAATGGGGGTTTACAACTTTTTGTATATAATTGTAGTAGAGTTTTTTCAAAACGGGGTTTACAACTTTTTGTATATAATTGTAGTAGAGTTTACTCAAAATGGGGGTGTACAATTTTTTATATAGAATTGTAGTATAGTTTACTCAAAACGAGAGTCTACAACTTTTTGTGTATAATCGTAGTAGAGTTACTCAAAATTGGGGTTTACAAATTTTTTTATTTAATTGTATTGTAGAGTTTACTCAAAACGGGTGTTTACACCTTTTTGTATGTATATCTACTAGAGTTTATTCAAAATGGGGGTTTGTAACTTTTTGTATATAATTGAAGTAAAGTTTACTCAAAACAGGGGTTTACAACGTTTTATATATAATTGTATAGTGGAGTTTACTCAAAATCGTGGTTTACATCTTTTTGTATATAAAATTATAGTAAAGTTTACTCAAAACGTGGGTTTACAACTTTTTGTATATAATTGTAGTAGAGTTCACTCAAAATGGGGGTTTACAACTTTTTGTATATAATTGTTGTGTAGTTTACTCAAAACGGGGGTTTACAAGTTTTTGTATATAATTGTATAGTAGAGTTTACTTAAAACGGCGGTTTACAAATATTTGTTATATAATTGTATTGTAGAGTTTATTCAAAACGGGGGTTTACATATTTTTGTATATAAAATTATTGTATAGTTTACTCACAACCGGGGTTTACAACTTTTTGTATATAATTGTAGTAGTGTATATTCAAAACAGGGGTTCTCAACTTTTTGTATATAATTTTACTAGAGTTTACTCAAAATGGGGGTTTACAACTTTTTGTATATAATTGTAGTAGACTTTACTCAAAACAGGGGTTTACAAATTTTTGTCCATAATTGTAGTAGAGTTTACTCAAAACGGCGTTTTACAAATTTTCGAATATAATTTATATTAGAGTTTACTCAAAACAGGGGTTTACAACTTTTTGTATATAATTGTAGTAGAGTATACTCAAAACGAGGTTTACAATTTTTTGTACATAATTGTAGTATAGTTTACTCAAAACGGGGTTTTACAACTTTTTGAATATAAAAGTATATTAGAGTTTACTCGAAATGGGGGTTTACATCTTTTTGTATATAATTGTAGTAGAGTATACTCAAAACGAGCGTTTACAACTTTTTGTATATAATTGTAATAGAGTTTACTCAAAACGGAGGTTTACAACTTTTTGTATATAATTGTATTATAGTTTACTCAAAACAGGGGTTTACAACTTTATGAATATAATTGTAGTAGTGTTACTCAAAACGATGGTTTACAATTCTTTGTATATAATTGTAGTAGTGCTTCCTTAAAACGGGGGTTTTCAAATTTTTTTATATAATTGTAGTAGAGTATACTCAAAATGAGCGTTTAAACCTTTTTTTATATAATTGTAATAGAGTTTACTCAAGACGGAGGTTTACAAATTTTTGTATATAATTGTATTATAGTTTACTCAAAACGGGGGTTTAAAATTTTATGATTATAATTGTAGTAGTGTTACTCAAAATGATGGGTTGCAATTCCTTGTATATAATTGTTGTAATGTTTCCTTAAAATGGGGATTTACAACTTTTTATATATAATTGTAGTAGAGTTTACTCAAAATGGTGGTTTACAACTTTTTGTAAAGTAGAGTTTACTCAAAATAGGGGTTTACAACTTTTGGTATATAATTTGTATAGTAGAGTTTACTAAAAAAGGGGGTTTACAACTTTTTGTAGATAATTGTTCTAGATTTTACTCCAAACGGGGGTTTACAAATTTTTCTATATAATTTGTATAGTAGAGTTGACTCAAAACGGGGGTTTACAACTTTTTGTATAATTATAGTAGAGTGTACTCAAAATGCGGGTTTACTACTTTTTTTTATATTTTTATATAGTAGAGTTTACTCAAAAGGGGGGTTTACAACATTTTATACATAATTGTATAGTAGAGTTTACTCAAAACGGAGGTTTACAACTTTTTGTATATAATTGTAGTAGAGTTTACTCAAATCAGGGGTTTACAACTTTTTGTATGTAATTGTATTAGAGTTTACTCAAAACGGGGGTTTACATCTTTATATATATAATTGTAGTAGTGTTTACTCAAAACGGGGGTTTACAACTTTTGGTATATAATTGTAGTAGAGTTTACTCAAAACAGGGGATTACAGATTTTTGTATATAATTGTATAGCAGAGTTTACTCAAAACGGGGGTTTACAACTTTTTGTATACAAAATTATAGTAGAGCTTACTCAAAACCTGGGTTTACAACTTTTTGTATATAATTGTAGTAGAGTTTACTCAAAACGGGGGTTTACAACTTTTTGTATATAATTGTTTACTCAAAACGGGGGATTACAACTTTTTTTATATAATTATAGTTGAGTTTACTCAAAATGGGTGTTTACAACTTGTTTTTGTATAAATATAGTAGAGTATATTCAAAACGGGTGTGTACAACTTTTTGTATATAATTGAATTGTAGAGTTTACTCCAAACGGGGGTTTACAACTTTTTGTGTATAATTGTATAGTAGATTTTACTAAATTTGGAGGTTTACAACTTTACTATATAAAATTATAGTAGAGTTTACTCAAAACAAGGGTTTACAACTTTTTGTATATCATTGCAGTAGAGTTACCCAAAAGAGGGGTTTACAACTTTTTGTACATAGTTGTATTACAGTTTACACAAAATAGGAGTTTACAACTTTTTGAATATAATGGTAGTAGTGTTACTCAAAACAATGGCTTACAACTCTTTGTATATAATTATAGTAGAGTTACTCAAAACGGGGGTATAAAACTTTTTGTATATAATTGTAGTAGAGTTTACTCAAGATGGGGGGTTTACAACTTTTTGTATAATTGTATTACAGTTTACTCAAAATGGGGGTTACAACTTTTTGTATATAATTGTATAGTATAGTTTACTCAAAACGGGGGTTTTAAACTTTTTGTATATAATTGTATAGTAGAGTTTACTCAAAACGGGGGTTTACAACTTTTTGTATATAATTTGTATAGTAGAGTTTACTCAAAAAGGGGGTTTACAACTTTTTGTATATAATTGTTGTAGAGTTTACTCAAAACGGGGGTTACAAATTTTTGTATATAATTTGTATAGTAGAGTTGACTCAAAACGGGGTTTTACAACTTTTTTTATAATTGTAGTAGAGTTTACTCAAAATGCGGGTATACTAATTTTTTTTTATATTTATACAGTAGAGTTTACTCAAAAAGGGGGTTTACAACATTTTGTACATAATTGTATAGTATAGTTTACTCAAAACGGAGGTTTACAAATTTTTGTATATAATTGTTGTAGACTTTACACAAATCAGGGGTTTACGACTTTTTATATGTAATTGTATGAGGGTTTAGTCAAAATGGGGGTTTACATCTTTATGTATATAATTGTAGTGGTGTTTACTCACAACGGGGGTTTAAAACTTTTGGTATATAATTGTATAGGAGAGTTTATTCAAAATGGGGGTTTACAACTTTTTGTATTTAAAATTATAGTAGAGCTTACTCAAAACCTGGGTTTACAACTTTTTGTATATAATTGTTGTAGAGTTTACTGAAAACGGTGGTTTACAACTTTTTGTATATAATTGTATAGTACAGTTTACTCAAAACGGGGGATTACAACTTTTTTTTATATAATTGTAGTTGAGTTTACTCAAAATGGGTGTTTACAACTTTTTATATATAATTGTAGTAGAGTATATTCAAAACGGGTGTGTACAACTTTTTGTATATAATGGAATTGTAGAGTTTACTCCAAACAAGGATTTAAAACTTTTTGAGTATAATTGTATAGTAGATTTTACTAAATTTGGGTTTACAACTTTACTATATAAAATTATAGTAGAATTTACTCAAAACAGGGGTTTCCAACTTTTTGTATATCATTGCAGTAGAGTTTACCCAAAAGAGTGGTTTACAACTTTTTGTATATAATTGTATTAGAGTTTACATAAAATGGGAGTTTACAACATTTTGAATATAATTGTAGTAGTGTTACTCAAAACGATGGCTTACAACTCTTTGTATATAATAGTAGTAGAGTTACTCAAAACGGGGGTATACAACTTTTTGTATATAATTGTAGTAGAGTTTACTCAAGATAGAGTTACAACTTTTTGTATAATTGTAGTACAGTTTACTCAAAATGGGGGTTTACAACTTTTTGTATATAATTGTATAGTATAGTTTACACGATACGGGGGTATACAAATTATAGTAGAGATTACTCAAAATGGGGGTTTAAAACTTTTTGTATATAATTGTATTGTAGAGTTTACTCAAAACGGGGGTTTACAACTTTTTGTATATAATTGTTTTAGAATTTACTCAAAACGGGGGTTTACAAATTTTTGAATATAATTTATATAGTAGAGTTGACTAAAAACGGGGGTTTACAACTTTTTATATAATTGTAGTAGAGTTTACTCAAAATACGGGTTTACAACTTTTTTTATACATTTATATAGTAGAGTTTACTCAAAAGATGGGGTTACAACATTTTGTACATAATTGTATAGTAGAGTTTACTCAAAACGGAGGTTTACAACTTTTTGTATATAATTGTAGTATAGTTTACTCAAAAAAGGGGTTTACAACTTTTTGTAAGTAATTGTATTAGTTTACTCAAAACGGGGGTTTACATCTTTTTGTATACAATTGTAGTAGTGTTTACTCAAAACGGGGGTTTACAACTTTTGGTATATAATTGTAGTAGTGTTTACTCAAAACAGGAGTTTACAGCTTTTTGTATATAATTGTATAGTAGAGTTTACTCAAAACGGGGGTTTACAACTTTTTGTATATAAAATTATAGTAGAGCTTACTCAAAACATGGGTTTACAACTTTTTGTATATAATTGTTGTAGAGTTTACTCAAAACAAGGGTTTACAACTTTTTGTATATAATTATATAGTACAGTTTACTCAAAAAACGGGGGATTACAACTTTTTTTATATAATTGTAGTTGAGTTTACTCAAAATGGGTGTTTCAACTTTTTTATATATAATTGTAGTAGAGTATATTCAAAACGGGTGTGTACAACTTGTTGAATATAATTGTATAGTAGATTTTACTAAATTTGGGGGTTTACAAATTTGTACTATATAAAATTATAGTAGAGTTTACTCAAAACGAGGGTTTACAACTTTTTGTATATCATTACAAGTAGAGTTTACCCAAAAAAGGGGTTTACAACTTTTTGTATATAATTGTATTAGAGTTTACACAAAATGGGAATTTACAACTTTTTGAATATAATTGTAGTAGTGTTACTCAAAACGATGGCTTACAACTCTTTGTATATAATTGAAGTAGTGTTACTCAAAACGGGGGTATACAACTTTTTGTATATAATTGTAGTAGAGTTTACTCAAGATGGAGGGTTTACAACTTTTTCTATAATTGTACTATAGTTTACTCAAAACGGGGGTTTACAACTTTTTGTATATAATTGTATAGTATAGTTTACTCAATACGGGAGTATACAAATTGTAGTAGAGTTTACTCAAAATGGGGGTTTAAAACTTTTTGTATATAATTGTATAGTAGAGTTTACTCAAAACGGGGGTTTACAACTTTTTTTATATAATTATAGTAGATTTTACTCAAAACGGGGTTTACAACTTTTTGTATATAATTGTTGTAGAGTTTTCTCAAAATGGGGGTGTACAATTTTTTATATATAATTGTAGTATAGTTTACTAAAAACGGGGATCTACAACTTTTTGTATATAATCGTAGTAGAGTTACTCACAATCGGGGTTTACAACTTTTTGTATTTAATTGTATTGTAGAGTTTACTCAAAACGGGTGTTTACAACTTTTAGTATGTAAATCTACTAGAGTTTATTCAAAATGGGGGTTTATAACTTTTTGTATATAATTGAAGTAAAATTTACTCAAAATAGGGGTTTACAACATTTTGTATATAATTGTATATTGGAGTTTACTCAAAATTGGGGTTTACATCTTTTTGTATAAAATATTATAGTAGAGTTTACTCAAATTGGGGGTTTACAACTTTTTGTATATAATTGTAGTAGATTTCACACAAAATGAGGGTTTACAACTTTTGGTATATAATTGTAGTGTAGTTTACTCAAAACAGGGGTTTACAACTTTTTGTATATAATTGTATAGTAGAATTTATTTAAAACGGCGGTTTACAACTTTTTGTTATATAATTGTATTGTAGAGTTTAGTCAAAAAGGGGGTTTACATATTTTTGTATATAAATTATTGTATAGTTTACTCAAAACCGGGGTTTACAACTTTTTGTATATAATTGTAGTAGAGTATTCAAAACGGGGTTCTCAACTTTTTGTATTTAATTTTACTAGAGTTTACTCAAAACGGGGGTTTACAACTTTTTGTATATAATTGTATAGCGAGTATACTCAAAACTAGGGGTTTACAACATTTTGTATATAATTGTAGTAGAGTTTACTCAAAACGGGGTTTACAACTTTTTGTACATAATTGTAATAGAGTTTACTCAAAACGGCGTTTTACAAATTTTCGAATATAAAATTATATTAGAGTTTACTCAAATCGGGAGTTTTCAACTTTTTGTATATAATTGTAGTAGTTTATACTCAAAACGAGGTTTACAAAACGAGGTTTACAACTTTTTGTACATAATTGTAGTATAGTTTACTTAAAACGGGGTTTTACAAATTTTTGAATATAAAATTATTTTAGAGTTCACTTTAAAACTTTTTGAAATGGGGGTTTACAACTTTTTGTATATAATTGTAGTATAGTACTCAAAATGAGTGTTTACAACTTTTTGTATATAATTGTAATAGAGTTTACAAAAAACGGAGGTTTACAACTTTTTGTATATAATTGTACTATAGTATACTCAAAACGGGGGTTTACTACTTTATGAACATAATTGTAGTAGTGGGGGTACAACTTCAAAATTGATGGTTTACTCAATTTTGCTTTTTGTATATAATTGTATAGTAGTGTTTAGTCTTAAACGGGTGTTTACAACTTTTTCTATATAATTGTAGTAGACTTTACTCAAAACGGGGTTTACAACTTTTTGTATATAATTGTATAGTAGAGTTTACTCAAAACGGGGTTTACAACTTTTTGTATATAATATGTATATTAAAGTTTACTCAAAAAAGGGGTTTACAACTTTTTGTATATAATTATAAAGTAGAGTTTACTCAAAACGGGGGTTGACAACATTTTTGTATATAATTTATATAGTAGAGTTGACTCAAAACGGGGATTTACAACTTTTTGTATAATTGTAGTAGAGTTTACTAATGCGGGTTTACTAATTTTTTTATATATTTATATTGTAGAGTTTACTCAAAAGGGGGCTTACAACATTTTGTATATAATTGTATAGTTTAGAGACTCAAAATGGAGGTTTACAACTTTTTGTATATAATTGTAGTGTAGTTTACTCAAATACGGGGGTTTACAACTTTTTGTATATAATTGTATTGTAGTTTACTCAAAACGGGGGTTTACATCTTTATGTATATAATTGTAGTAAAGTGTTTACTCAAAACGGGGGTTTACAACTTTTGGTATATAATTGTAGTAGAGATTACTCAAAACGGGGGTTTACAACCTTTTGTATATAAAATTATAGTAGTTCAGCTTACTCAAAACCTAGGTTTTCAACTTTTTGTATATAATTGTAGTAGAGTTTACTTAAAACGGGGTTTACAACTTTTTTTATATAATTGTATAGTAGAGTTTACTCAAAACGGGGATTTACAATTTTTGTATATAAAATTATTGTATAGTTTACTCAAAATAGGTGTTTACAACTTTTTGTATATAATTGTAGTAGAGTATATTCAAAACGGGGGTTCTCAACTTTTTGTATTAATTGAATTAGAGTTTACACAAAACGGGGTTTACAACTTTTTGTATATAATTGTATAGTAGATTTTTCTAAATTAGGGGTTTACAACTTTTTGAATATAAAATTATAGTATAGTTTACTCAAAACGGAGGCTTACAACATTTTGAATATATAATTGTTTTAGAGTTTACTCAAAAGAGGGTTTACAACATTTTGTATATAATTGTATTAGAGTACACTCAAAACGGGGGTTTACAACTTTTGTGATTATTTACTCAAAACGATAAATTTTTGTATGTAATTGTAAAGCGAGTTTACTCAAAACGATGGTTTACAACTTTTTGTATATAATTGTAGTAGAGTTACAAAAATGGGGTATACAACTTTTTGTAAATAATTGTATAGTAGAGTTTACTCAAGATTGGGGCGGGGGTTTACAACTTTTTGTATAATTGTAGTTAAGTTTACTCAAAATAGGGTTTATAACTTTTTGTATATAATTTTATTGTAAGTTTACTCAAAACAGGGCTTTACATCTTTTTGTATATAAAATTATAGTAGAGTTTACTCAAAACGGGGGTTTACAACTTTTTGTATATAATTGTAGTGTAGATTACTCAAAACGGGGGTTTAGTTTACTCAAAATATAATTGGGGTTTAAAACTTTTTGTATATAATTGTTTATGGAGTTTACTCAAAATAGGGGTTTACAACTTTTTGAATATATTGTAGTATTGTTACTCAAAACGATGGTTTGCAACTCTTTGTTTATAATTGTAGTAGTTACTCAAAACGGGGGTTTACAACCTTTTGTATATAATTGTTGTAGTTGTAGAGTTTACTCAAAACAGGGGTTTGCAAATTTTTGTATGTAATTGTAAAGCGAGTTTACTCAAAACGGGTGTTTACATCTTTTTGTATATAATTGTAGTAGAGTTTACACAAAATGCGGGTTTACTACTTTTTTATATAATTGTATAGTAGAGTTTACTCGAAACGAGGGTTTACACCTTTTAGAATATAATATTATATTAATGTTTACTCAAAATTTTTTTTTTGTATATAATTGTAGTAAAGTTTACTCAAAACGGGGGTTGACAACTTTTTGTATATAATTGTATAGTGGAGTTTACTCAAAACGGGGTTTACATCTTTTTGTATATAAAATTATAGTAGAGTTTACAAAAAATGGGGGTTTACAACTTTTTGTATATAATTGTAGTAGAGTTCACTCAAAACGGGGGTTTACAACTTTTTGTATATACTTGTAGTTTAGTTTACTCCAAACGGGGGTTTACAACTTTTTGTATATAATTGTAAAGTAGAGTTTACTTAAAACGGCGGTTTACAACTTTTTGGTATATAATTATATAGTAGAGTTTACTCAAAACGGGGATTTACATATTTTTGTATATAAAATTAGTGTATAGTTTACTCAAAACGGGGGTTTACAACTTTTTGAACATAATTGTATAGTAGAGTTTACTTAAAACGGCGGTTTACAACTTTTTGGTATATAATTGTATAGTAGAGTTTACTCAAAACGGGGATTTACATATTTTTGTATATAAAATTATTGTATAGTTTACTCAAAACCGGGGTTTACAACATTTTGTATATAATTGTTGTAGAGTATATTCAAAACGGGGTTCTCAACTTTTTGTATATAATTTTATTGAGTTTACACAAAACGGGCGTTTACAATTTTTTGTTATAATTGTATAGTAGAGGTTACTCAAAACTAGGGTTTACAACTTTTTGAATCTAAAATTATAGTATAGTTTACGCAAAACGGAGGCTTACAACATTTAGAATATATAATTGTTTTTGAGTTTACTCAAAACGGGGGTTTACAACATTTTTGTATATAATTGTAGTAGAGTTTACACAATATGCGGGTTTACTAATTTTTTTATATAATTGTATAGTAGAGTTTACTCGAAACGGGGGTTTACACCTTTTAGATATAAAATTATATTAAAGTTTACTCAAAATAGGGTTTTAAAACTTTTTGTATATGATTGTAGTAAAGTTTACTCAAAATGGGGTTGACAACTTTTTGTATATAATTGTATAGTGGAGTTTACTCAAAACGGGGGATTAAATCTTTTTGTATATAAAATTATAGTCGAGTTTACTCAAAATGGGGGTTTACAACTTTTTGTATATAATTGTAGTGTAGTTTACTCAAAACGGGGGTTTACAACTTCATGTATATAAATATTGTAGAATTTACTCAAAATAGGGGTTTGCAAATTTTTGTGTGTAATTGTATAGCAGAGTTTACTCAAAACGGGTGTTTACAACTTTTTGTATATAATTGTAGTAGAGTTTACACAAAATGCGGGTTTACTACTTTTTTATATAATTGTATAGTAGAGTTTACTCGAAACGGGTGTTTACACCTTTTAGAATATAAAATTATATTAAAGTTTACACAAAATGGGGTTTTACAACTTTTTGTATATAATTGTAGTAAAGTTTACTCAAAACGGGGGTTGACAACTTTTTGTATATAATTGTATAGTGGAGTTTACTCAAAACGGGGATTTACAACTTTTTGTATATAAAATTATAGTAGAGTTTACTAAAAATGGGGGTTTACAACTTTTTGTATATAATTGTAGTAGAGTTCACTCAAAACATAATTGTAGTGTAGTTTACTCAAAACGGGGTTTACAACTTTTTGTATATAATTGTAGTGTAGTTTACTCAAAACGGGGTTTACAACTTTTTGTATATAATCGTAGTGTAGTTTACTCAAAATGGGGGTTTACAAATTTTTGTAAATAATTGTAAAGTAGAGTTTACATAAAACGCCGGTTTACAACTTTTTGGTATACAATTGTATAGTAGAGTTTACTCAAAACGGGGATTGTAGTGTATAGTTCACCCAAAACGGGCGTTTACAAGTTTTTGTATATAATTGTATAGTAGAGTTTACTTAAAACGGCGGCTTACAACTTTTTGGTATATAATTGTATAGTAGAGTTTAACAGGGGATTTACATATTTTTGTATATAAAATTAATGTATAGTTTACTCAAAACCCCAACATTTTGTATATAATTGTAGTAGAGTACATTCAAAACAGGGGTTCTCAACTTTTTGTATGTAATTTTATTAGAGTTTACACAAAACGGGCGTTTACAACTTTTTGTATATAATTGTATAGTAGAGGTTACTCAAAACTAGGGTTTACAACTTTTTCAATATAAAATTATAGTATAGTTTACTCAAACGGAGGCTTACAACATTTTGAATATATAATTGTTTTAGAGTTTACTCAAAACAGGGGTTTACAACATTTTGTATATAATTGTATTAGAGTACACTCAAAATGGGGGTTTACAACTTCATGTATATAATTGTTGTAGAGTTTACTCAAAACGGGGGTTTGCAAATTTTTGTATGTAATTGTAAAGCGAGTTTACTCAAAACGGGTGTTTACATCTTTTTGTATATAATTGTAGTAGAGTTTACACAAAATGTGGGTTTACTTCCTTTTTTATATAAATGTATAGTAGAGTTTACTCGAAACAGGGGTTTACACCTTTTAGAATATAAAATTATATTAAAGTTTACCCAAAATAGGGTTTTAAAACTTTTTGTATATAATTGTAGTAAAGTTTACTCAAAACGGGGGTTGACAACTTTTTGTATATAATTGTATAGTCGAGTTTACTCAAAACAGGGGTATAAATCTTTTTGTATATAAAATTATAGTAGAGTTTACTCAAAACGGGGGTTTACAACTTTTTGTATATAATTGTAGTGTAGTTTACTCAAAACGGGGGTTTACAACTTCATGTATATAATTGTTGTAGAGTTTACTCAAAACGGGTTTGCAAATTTTTGTATGTAATTGTATAGCAGAGTTTTCTCAAAACGGGTGTTTACATCTTTTTGTATATAATTGTAGTAGAGTTTACACAAAATGCGGGTTTACTACTTTTTTATATAATTGTATAGTAGAGTTTACTCGAAACGAGGGTTTACACCTTTTAGAATATAAAATTATATTAATGTTTACTCAAAATTGGGTTTTAAAACTTTTTGTATATAATTGTAGTAAAGTTTACTCAAAACGGGGGTTGACAACTTTTTGTATATAATTGTATAGTGGAGTTTACTCAAAACAGGGATTTACATCTTTTTGTATATAAAATTATAGTAGAGTTTACAAAAAATGGGGGTTTACAACTTTTTGTATATAATTGTAGTAGAGTTCACTCAAAACCGGGGTTTACAACTTTTTGTATATACTTGTAGTTTAGTTTACTCCAAACGGGGGTTTACAACTTTTTGTATATAATTGTAAAGTAGAGTTTACTTAAAACGGCGGTTTACAACTTTTTGGTATATAATTGTATAGTAGAGTTTACTCAAAACGGGGATTTACATATTTTTGTATATAAAATTAGTGTATAGTTTACTCAAAACGGGGGTTTACAACTTTTTGAACATAATTGTATAGTAGAGTTTAATTAAAACGGCGGTTTACAACTTTTTGGTATATAATTGTATAGTAGAGTTTACTCAAAACAGGGATTTACATATTTTTGTATATAAAATTATTGTATAGTTTACTCAAAACCGGGGTTTACAACATTTTGTATATAATTGTTGTAGAGTATATTCAAAACAGGGGTTCTCAACTTTTTGTATATAATTTTATTAGAGTTTACACAAAACGGGCATTTACAATTTTTTGTATATAATTGTATAGTAGAGGTTACTCAAAACTAGGGTTTACAACTTTTTGAATATAAAATTATAGTATAGTTTACGCAAAACGGAGGCTTACAACATTTAGAATATATAATTGTTTTTGAGTTTACTCAAAACGGGGTTTACAACATTTTTGTATATAATTGTAGTAGAGTTTACACAATATGCGGGTTTACTAATTTTTTTATATAATTGTATTGTAGAGTTTACTCGAAACGGGGGTTTACACCTTGTAGAATATAAAATTATATTAAAGTTTACTCAAAATAGGGTTTTAAAACTTTTTGTATATGATTGTAGTAAAGTTTACTCAAAATGGGGGTTGACAACTTTTTGTATATAATTGTATAGTGGAGTTTACTCAAAACGTGGGATTAAATATTTTTGTATATAAAATTATAGTAGAGTTTACTCAAAATGGGGGTTTACAACTTTTTGTATATAATTGTAGTGTAGTTTACTCAAAACGGGGGTTTACAACTTCATGTATATAAATATTGTAGAATTTACTCAAAATAGGGGTTTGCAAATTTTTGTGTGTAATTGTATAGCAGAGTTTACTCAAAACGGGTGTTTACAACTTTTTGTATATAATTGTAGTAGAGTTTACACAAAATGCGGGTTTACTACTTTTTTTATATAATTGTATAGTAGAGTTTACTCGAAACGGGTGTTTACACCTTTTAGAATATAAAATTATATTAAAGTTTACACAAAATGGGGTTTTAAAACTTTTTGTATATAATTGTAGTAAAGTTTACTCAAAACGGGGGTTGACAACTTTTTGTATATAATTGTATAGTGGAGTTTACTCAAAACGGGGATTTACAACTTTTTGTATATAAAATTATAGTAGAGTTTACTAAAAATGGGGGTTTACAACTTTTTGTATATAATTGTAGTAGAGTTCACTCAAAACATAATTGTAGTGTAGTTTACTCAAAACGGGGGTTTACAACTTTTTGTATATAATTGTAGTGTAGTTTACTCAAAACGGGGGTTTACAACTTTTTGTATATAATCGTAGTGTAGTTTACTCAAAATGGGGGTTTACAAATTTTTGTAAATAATTGTAAAGTAGAGTTTACATAAAACGCCGGTTTACAACTTTTTGGTATACAATTGTATAGTAGAGTTTACTCAAAACGGGGATTGTAGTGTATAGTTCACCCAAAACGGGCGTTTACAAGTTTTTGTATATAATTGTATAGTAGAGTTTACTTAAAACGGCGGCTTACAACTTTTTGGTATATAATTGTATAGTAGAGTTTAACAGGGATTTACATATTTTTGTATATAAAATTAATGTATAGTTTACTCAAAACCCCAACATTTTGTATATAATTGTAGTAGAGTACATTCAAAACAGGGGTTCTCAACTTTTTGTATGTAATTTTATTAGAGTTTACACAAAACGGGCGTTTACAACTTTTTGTATATAATTGTATAGTAGAGGTTACTCAAAACTAGGGTTTACAACTTTTTCAATATAAAATTATAGTATAGTTTACTCAAACGGAGGCTTACAACATTTTGAATATATAATTGTTTTAGAGTTTACTCAAAACGGGGTTTACAACATTTTGTATATAATTGTATTAGAGTACACTCAAAATGGGGGTTTACAACTTCATGTATATAATTGTTGTAGAGTTTACTCAAAACAGGGGGTTTGCAAATTTTTGTATGTAATTGTAAAGCGAGTTTACTCAAAACGGGTGTTTACATCTTTTTGTATATAATTGTAGTAGAGTTTACACAAAATGTGGGTTTACTACCTTTTTTATATAAATGTATAGTAGAGTTTACTCGAAACGGGGGTTTACACCTTTTAGAATATAAAATTATATTAAAGTTTACCCAAAATAGGGTTTTAAAACTTTTTGTATATAATTGTAGTAAAGTTTACTCAAAACGGGGGTTGACAACTTTTTGTATATAATTGTATAGTCGAGTTTATTCAAAACAGGGGTATAAATCTTTTTGTATATAAAATTATAGTAGAGTTTACTCAAAACGGGGGTTTACAACTTTTTGTATATAATTGTAGTGTAGTTTACTCAAAAAGGGGGTTTACAACTTCATGTATATAATTGTTGTAGAGTTTACTCAAAACAGTGGTTTGCAAATTTTTGTATGTAATTGTATAGCAGAGTTTTCTCAAAACGGGTGTTTACAACTTTTTGTATATAATTGTAGTAGAGTTTACACAAAATGCGGGTTTACTACTTTTTATATATAATTGTATAGTAGAGTTTACTCGAAACGGGGGTTTACATCTTTTAGAATATAAAATTATATTAAAATTTACTCAAAATAGGGTTTTAAAACTTTTTGTATATAATTGTAGTAAAGTTTACTCAAAACAGGGGTTGACAACTTTTTGTATATAATTGTATAGTGGGGTTTACTTAAAACGGGGTTTTACATCTTTTTGTATATAAAATTATAGTAGAGTTTACTAAAAATGGGGGTTTACAACTTTTTGTATATAATTGTAGTAGAGTTCACTCAAAACGGGGGTTTACAACTTTTTGTATATAATTGTAGTGTAGTTTACTCAAAACGGGGGTTTACAACTTTTTGTATATAATTGTAAAGTAGAGTTTACTTAAAACGGCGGTTTACAACTTTTTGGTATATAATTGTATAGTACAGTTTACTCAAAACGGGGATTTACATATTTTTGTATATAAAATTAGTGTATAGTTTACTCAAAACGGGGGTTTACAACTTTTTGAACATAATTGTATAGAAGTTTACTTAAAACTCAGTTTACAACTTTTTGGTATATAATTGTATAGTAGAAAACAGGGGATTTACATATTTTTGTATATAAAATTATTGTATAGTTTACTCAAAACCGGGGTTTACAACATTTTGTATATAATTGTTGTCGAGTATATTCAAAACAAATGGGTTCTCAACTTTTTGTATATAATTTTATTGAGTTTACACAAAACGGGCGTTTAAATTTTTTGTATATAATTGTATAGTAGGGGGGTTTACAACTTTTTGAATGTAAAATTATAGTATAGTTTACGCAAAACGGAGGCTTACAACATTTTGAATATATAATTGTTTTTGAGTTTACTCAAAACGGGAGTTTACAACATTTTTGTATATAATTGTAGTAGAGTTTACACAATATGCGGGTTTACTAATTTTTTTATATAATTGTATTGTAGAGTTTACTCGAAACGGGGGTTTACACCTTGTAGAATATAAAATTATATTAAAGTTTACTCAAAATAGGGTTTTAAAACTTTTTGTATATGATTGTAGTAAAGTTTACTCAAAATGGGGGTTGACAACTTTTTGTATATAATTGTATAGTGGAGTTTACTCAAAACGTGGGATTAAATATTTTTGTATATAAAATTATAGTAGAGTTTACTCAAAATGGGGGTTTACAACTTTTTGTATATAATTGTAGTGTAGTTTACTCAAAACGGGGGTTTACAACTTCATGTATATAAATATTGTAGAATTTACTCAAAATAGGGGTTTGCAAATTTTTGTGTGTAATTGTATAGCAGAGTTTACTCAAAACGGGTGTTTACAACTTTTTGTATATAATTGTAGTAGAGTTTACTACAAAATGCGGGTTTACACCTAGAATATAAAATTATATTAAAGTTTACTTTTTTTATATAATTGTAAATGCGGGTTTACTACTTTTTTTATATAATTGTATAGTAGTAGTTTACTCGAAACGGGTGTTTACACCTTTTAGAATATAAAATTATATTAAAGTTTACACAAAATGGGGTTTTAAAACTTTTTGTATATAATTGTATAGTAAGTTTACTCAAAACGGGGGTTGACAACTTTTTGTATATAATTGTATAGTGGAGTTTACTCAAAACGGGGATTTACAACTTTTTGTATATAAAATTATAGTAGAGTTTACTAAAAATGGGGGTTTACAACTTTTTGTATATAATTGTAGTAGAGTTCACTCAAAACATAATTGTAGTGTAGTTTACTCAAAACGGGGGTTTACAACTTTTTGTATATAATTGTAGTGTAGTTTACTCAAAACGGGGGTTTACAACTTTTTGTATATAATCGTAGTGTAGTTTACTCAAAATGGGGGTTTACAACTTTTTGTATATAATTGTAAAGTAGAGTTTACTTAAAACGGCGGTTTACAACTTTTTGGTATACAATTGTATAGTAGAGTTTACTCAAAACGGGGATTGGATTGTAGTGTATAGTTCACCCAAAACGGGGGTTTACAAGTTTTTGTATATAATTGTATAGTAGAGTTTACTTAAAACGGCGGCTTACAACTTTTTGGTATATAATTGTATAGTAGAGTTTAACGGGGATTTACATATTTTTGTATATAAAATTATTGTGTAGTTTACTCAAAACCCCAACATTTTTTATATAATTGTAGTATAGTACATTCAAAACAAAATTCTCAACTTTTTGTATATAATTTTATTAGAGTTTACACAAAACGGGCGTTTACAACTTTTTGTATATAATTGTATAGTAGAGGTTACTCAAAACTAGGGTTTACAACTTTTTCAATATAAAATTATAGTATAGTTTACTCAAACGGAGGCTTACAACATTTTGAATATATAATTGTTTTAGAGTTTACTCAAAACGGGGTTTACAACATTTTGTATATAATTGTATTAGAGTACACTCAAAATGGGGGTTTACAACTTCATGTATATAATTGTTGTAGAGTTTACTCAAAACAGGGGTTTGCAAATTTTTGTATGTAATTGTAAAGCGAGTTTACTCAAAACGGGTGTTTACATCTTTTTGTATATAATTGTAGTAGAGTTTACACAAAATGTGGGTTTACTACCTTTTTTATATAAATGTATAGTAGAGTTTACTCGAAACGGGGGTTTACACCTTTTAGAATATAAAATTATATTAAAGTTTACTCAAAATAGGGTTTTAAAACTTTTTGTATATAATTGTAGTAAAGTTTACTCAAAACGGGGGTTGACAACTTTTTGTATATAATTGTATAGTGGAGTTTACTCAAAACAGGGGTATAAATCTTTTTGTATATAAAATTATAGTAGAGTTTACTCAAAACGGGGGTTTACAACTTTTTGTATATAATTGTAGTGTAGTTTACTCAAAACGGGGGTTTACAACTTCATGTATATAATTGTTGTAGAGTTTACTCAAAACAGTGGTTTGCAAATTTTTGTATGTAATTGTATAGCGAGTTTTCTCAAAACGGGTGTTTACAACTTTTTGTATATAATTGTAGTATAGTTTACACAAAATGCGGGTTTACTACTTTTTTTATATAATTGTATAGTAGAGTTTACTCGAAACGGGGTTTACATCTTTTAGAATATAAAATTATATTAAAGTTCACTCAAAATAGGGTTTTAAAACGTTTTGTATATAATTGTAGTAAAGTTTACTCAAAACAGGGGTTGACAACTTTTTGTATATAATTGTATAGTGGAGTTTACTTAAAACGGGGATTTACATCTTTTTGTATATAAAATTATAGTAGAGTTTACTAAAAATGGGGGTTTACAACTTTTTATATATAATTGTAGTAGAGTTCACTCAAAACGGAGGTTTACAACTTTTTGTATATAATTGTAGTGTAGTTTACTCAAAACGGGGGTTTACAACTTTTTGTATATAATTGTAAAGTAGAGTTTACTTAAAACGGCGGTTTACAACTTTTTGGTATATAATTGTATAGTAGAGTTTACTCAAAACGGGGATTTACATATTTTTGTATATAAAATTAGTGTATAGTTTACTCAAAACGGGGGTTTACAACTTTTTGAATATAATTGTATAGTAGAGTTTACTTAAAACGGAAGTTTACAACTTTTTGGTATATAATTGTATAGTAGAGTTTACTCAAAACGGGGATTTACATATTTTTGTATATAAATTTATTGTATAGTTTACTCAAAACCGGGTTTATAACTTTTTGTATATAATTGTAGTAGAGTATATTCAAAATAGGGGTTCTCAACTTTTTGTATATAATTTTATTAGAGTTAACACAAAACGGGCGTTTATAACTTTTTGTATATAATTGTATAGTAGAGATTACTCAAAACTAGGGTTTTCAACTTTTTGAATAAAATTATAGTATAGTTTACTAAAACGGAGGCTTACAACATTTTGAATATATAATTCTTTTAGAGTTTACTCAAAACGGGGGTTTACAACATTTTGTATATAATTGTAATATAGTACACTGGGGGTTTACAACTTCATGTATATAATTGTTGTAGTAGTTTACTCAAAACGGGGGTTTGTGAATTTTTCTATGTAATTGTATAGTAGAGTTTAGGGGGTGTTTACAACTTTTTGTATATAATTGTAGTAGAGTTTATACAAAATGCGGGTTTACTACTTTTTGTATATAATTGTATAGTAGAGTTTACTCGAAACGGATGTTTACACCTTTTAGAATATAAAATTATATTAAAGTTTACTCAAAATAGGGTTTTAAAACTTTTTGTATATAATTGTAGTAAAGTTTACTCAAAATGGGGGTTGACAACTTTTTGTATATAATTTTATAGTGGAGTTTACTCAAAACGGGGATTTACATCTTTTTGTATATAAAATTAAAGTAGAGTTTACTAAAAATGGGGGTTTACAACTTTTTGTATATAATTGTAGTAGTAGTTTACTCAAAACGGGGGTTTACAACTTTTTGTATATACTTTTAGTGTAGTTTACTCAAAACGGGGGTTTACAACTTTTTGTATATAATTGTAAAGTAGAGTTTACTTAAAATAGGCGGTTTACAACTTTTTGGTATATAATTGTATAGTAGAGTTTACTCAAAACTCGGGATTTACATATTTTTGTATATAAAATTAGTGTATAGTTTACTCAAAACGGGGGTTTACAACTTTTTGAATATAATTGTATAGTAGAGTTTACTTAAAACGGCCGTTACAACTTTTTGGTATATAATTGTATAGTAGAGTTTACTCAAAACGGGGATTTACATATTTTTGTATATAAAATTATTGTATAGTTTACTCAAAACCGGGGTTTACAACATTTTGTATATAATTGTAGTAGAGTATATTCAAAACAGGGTTCTCAACTTTTTGTATATAATTTTATTATAGTTTACACAAAAAGGGCGTTTACAACTTTTTGTATATAATTGTATAGTAGAGATTACTCAAAACTGGGGTTTACAACTTTATGAATATAAAATTATAGTATAGTTTACTCAAAACGGAGGTTGACAACATTTTGGAAATGTAATTGTTTTAGAGTTTACTCAAAACGGGGGATTACAACATTTTGTATATAATTGTATTAGAGTACACTCAAAACGGGGGTTTACAACTTCATGTATATAATTGTTGTAGAGTTTACTCAAGACATGGGTTTGCAAATTTTTGTATGTAATTGTATAGCAGTGTTTACTCAAAACGGGTGTTTTCAACTTTTTGTATCTAATTGTAGTAGAGTTTACACAAAATGCGGGTTTACTACTTTTTTTTTATAAAATTGTATTGTAGAGTTTACTCGAAACGGGGGTTTACACCTTTTTGTATATAAAATTATATTAAAGTTTACTCAAAATAGGGTTTTAAAACTTTTTTTATATAATTGTAGTAAAGTTTATTCAAAACGGGGGTTGACTACTTTTTGTATATAATTGTATAGTGGAGTTTACTCAAAACGAGAGTTTACATCTTTTTGTATATAAAATTATAGTAGAGTTTACTCAAAACGGGGGTTTACAACTTTTTGTATATAATTGTAGTGTAGTTTACTCAAAACTGGGGTTTACAACTTTTTGTATATAATTGTATAGTAGAGTTTACTTAAAACGGCGGTTTACAACTTTTTGGTATATAATTGTATAGTAGAGTTTACTCAAAATGGGGATTTACATATTTTTGTATATAAAATTATTGTATAGTTGACTCAAAACCGGGGTTTACAACTTTTTGTTTATAATTGTAGTAGAGTTTATTCAAAATAGGGTTTCTCAACTTTTTGTATATAATTTTATTAGAGTTTACACAAAAAGGGCGTTTACAACTTTTGTATATAATTGTGTAGTAGAGATTAATCAAAATCGGGGTTTACAACTTTTTGAATATAAAATTATAGTATAGTTTACTCAAAACGGAGGCTTACAACATTTTGAATATGTAATTGTTTTAGAGTTTACTCAAAACGGGGTTTACAACATTTTGTATATAATTGTATTAGAGTACACTCAATATGGGGGTTTACAATTTCATGTATATAATTGTTGTAGAGTTTACTCAAAATAGGGGTTTGCAAATTTTTGTATGTAATTGTATAGCAGAGTTTACTCAAAACGGGTGTTTACAACTTTTTGTATATAATTGTAGTAGAGTTTACACAAAATGCGGGTTTACTACTTTTTTTATATAATTGTATAGTAGAGTTTACTCGAAACGGGGGTTTACACCTTTTAGAATATAAAATTATATTAAAGTTTACTCAAAATAGGGTTTTAAAACATTTTGTATATAACTGTAGTAAAGTTTACTCAAAACGGGGTTGACAACTTTTTGTATATAATTGTATAGTGGAGTTTACTCAAAACGGGGGTTTACATCTTTTTGTATATAAAATTATAGTATAGTTTACTAAAAATGGGGTTTACAACTTTTTGTATATAATTGTAGTAGTAGTTCACTCAAAACGGGGGTTTACAACTTTTTATAATTGTATATATTTGTATAATGGAGTTTACTCAAAATGGGGGTTTAAATCTTTTTGTATATAAAATTATAGTAGAGTTTACTCAAAACGGGGTTTACAACTTTTTGTATATAATTGTAGTAGTAGTTTACTCGAAACGGGGGTTTACACCTTTTAGAATATAAAATTATATTAAAGTTTACTCAAAATAGGGTTTTAAAACTTTTTGTATATAATTGTAGTAAAGTTTACTCAAAACGGGGGTTGACAACTTTTTGTATATAATTGTATAGTGGAGTTTACTCAAAACGGGGGTTTACATCTTTTTGTATATAAAATTATAGTAGAGTTTACTCAAAACGGTGGTTTACAACTTTTTGTATATAATTGTAGTGTAGTTTACTCAAAGCGTGGGTTTACAACTTTTTGTATATAATTGTATTGTAGAGTTTACTTAAAACGGCGGTTTACAACTTTTTGGTATATAATTGTATAGTAGAGTTTACTCAAAACGGGGATTTGCATATTTTTGTATATAAAATTATTGTATAGTTTACTCAAAACCGGGGTTTACAACTTTTTGTATATAATTGTAGTAGAGAATATTCAAAATAGGGGTTCTCAACTTTTTGTATATAATTTTATTAGACTTTACACAAAACGGGCGTTTACAACTTTTTTGTATATGATTGTATAGTAGAGATTACTCAAAACTGGGGTTTACAACTTTTTGAATATAAAATTATAGTATAGTTTACTCAAAACGGAAGCTTACAACATTTTGAATATATAATTGTTTTAGAGTTTACTCAAAATGGGGGTTTACAACATTTTGTATATAATTGTATTAGAGTACACTCAAAATGGGGGTTTACAACTTCATGTATATAATTGTTGTAGTAGAGTTTACTCAAAACAGGGGTTTGCAAATTTTTGTACGTTATTGTATAGTAGTTTACTCAAAACGGGTGTTTACAACTTTTTGTATATAATTGTAGTAGAGTTTACACAAAATGCGGGTTTACTACTTTTTTTATATCATTGTATTGTAGAGTTTACTCGAAACGGGGGTTTACACCTTTTAGAATATAAAATTATATTAAAGTTTACTCAAAATGGGATTTTAAAACTTTTTGTATATAATTGTGGTAAAGTTTACTCAAAACGGGGTTGACAATTTTTTGTATATAATTGTATAGTGGAGTTTACTCAAAACGGGGGTTTACATCTTTTTGTATATAAAATTATAGTAGAGTTTTCTAAAAACGGGGTTTACAACTTTTTGTATATAATTGTAGTAGAGTTCACTCAAAACGGGGGTTTACAACTTTTTGTATATAATTGTAGTGTAGTTTACTCAAAACGGGGTTTACAACTTTTTGTATATACTTCTATAGTAGAGTTTATTTAAAACGGCGGTTTTCAACTTTTTGATATATAATTGTATATTAGAGTTTACTCAAAACGGGGATTTAGATATTTTTGTATATAAAATTAGTGTATAGTTTACTCAAAACCGGGGTTTACAACTTTTTGTTTATAATTGTAGTAGAGTATATTCAAAACAGGGGTTCTCAACTTTTTGTATATAATTTTATTAGAGTTTACACAAAACGGGCGTTTACAACTTTTTGTATATAATTGTATAGTAGAGCTTACTCAAAACCGGGGTTTACAACTTTTTGAATATAAAATTATAGTATAGTTTACTCAAAACGGAGGCTTACAACGTTTTGAATATATAATTGTTTTAGAGTTTACTCAAAACGGGGTTTACAACATTTTGTATATAATTGTATTAGAGTACACTCAAAACGGGGGTTTACAACATCATGTATAAAATTGTTGTAGAGTTTACTCAAGACGGGGTTTGCAATTTTTTGTATGTAATTCTATAGCGAGTTTACTCAAAACGGGTGTTTACAACTTTTTGTATATAATTGTAGTAGAGTTTACTCAAAATGAGGGATTACTACTTTTTTTATATAATTGTATAGAAGAGTTTACTCGAAACGGGGGTTTACACCTTTTAGAATATAAAATTATATTAAAGTTTACTCAAAATGGGGTTTTAAAACTTTTTGTATATAATTGTAGTAAAGTTTACTCTAAAACGGGGGTTGGCAACTTTTTGTATATAATTGTATAGTGGAGTTTACTCAAAACGGGAGTTTACATGTTTTTGTATATAAAATTATGGTAGAGTTTACTCAAATCGGAGGTTTACAACTTTTTGTATATAATTGTAGTGTAGTTTACTCAAAACGGGGGTTTACAACTTTTTGTATATAATTGTATAGTAGAGTTTACTTAAAACGGCGGTTTACAACGTTTTGGTATATAATTGTATAGTAGAGTTTACTCAAAACTGGGATTTACATATTTTTGTACATAAAATTATTGTATAGTTTACTCAAAACCAGGGTTTACAACTTTTTGTATTTAATTGTAGTAGTAGAGTATATTCAAAATAGGGGTTCTCAACTTTTTGTATATAATGTTATTAGAGTTTACACAAAACGGGCGTTTAGAACTTTTTGTATATAATTTTATAGTAGAGATTACTCAAAACTGGGGTTTACAACTTTTTGAATATAAAATTATAGTATAGTTTACTCAAAACGGAGGCTTACAACATTTTGAATATATAATTGTTTTAGAGTTTACTTAAAACGGGGTTTACAATATTTTGTATATAATTGTATTAGAGTACACTCAAAATGGGGTTTACAACATCATGTATATAATTGTTGTAGTAGTTTACTCAAAACAGGGTTTGCAAATTTTTGTATGTAATTGTATAGCAGTTTACTCAAAACGGTTGTTTACAACTTTTTGTATATAATTGTAGTAGAGTTTACACAAAATACGGGTTTATTACTTTTTTTTATATAATTGAATAGTAGTAGAGTTTACTCGAAACGGGGTTTACACCTTTTAGAATATAAAATTATATTAAAGTTTACTCAAAATAGGGTTTTAAAACTTTTTGTATATAATTGTAGTAAAGTTTACTCAAAACGGGGGTTGACAACTTTTTGTATATAATTGTATAGTGGAGTTTACTCAAAACGGGGATTTACATCTTTTTGTATATAAAATATAGTAGAGTTTTCTAAAAAATGGTGGTTTACAACTTTTTGTATATAATTGTAGTAGAGTTCACTCAAAACGGGGGTTTACAACTTTTTGTATATAATTGTAGTGTAGTTTACTCAAACGGGGGTTTACAACTTTTTGTATATAATTGTAAAGTAGAGTTTACTTAAAACGGCGGTTTACAACTTTTTGGTATATAATTGTATAGTAGAGTTTACTCAAAACGGGGATTTACATATTTTTGTATATAAAATTAGTGTATAGTTTACTCAAAACCGGGGTTTACAATTTTTGTATATAATTGTATAGTAGTAGTTTACTTAAAACGGCGGTTTACAATTTTTTGGTATATAATTGTATAGTAGTAGTTTACTCAAAACGGGATTTACATATTTTTGTTTATAAAATTATTGTATTGTTTACTCCAAACCGGGGTTTACAACTTTTTGTATATAATTGTAGTAGAGTATATTCAAAACAGGGGTTCTCAACTTTTTGTATATAATTTTATTAGAGTTTACACAAAACGGGCGTTTACAACTTTTTTGTATATAATTGTATAGTAGAGGTTACTCAAAACTGGGGTTTACAACATTTTGAATATAAAATTATAGTATAGTTTACTCAAAACGGAGGCTTACAACATTATCGAATATATAAATGTTTTAGAGTTTACTCAAAACGGGGTTTACAACATTTTGTACATAATTGTATTAGAGTACACTCAAAACGGGGGTTTACAACTTCATGTATATAATTGTTGTAGAGTTTACTCAAGATAGGGGTTTGCAAATTTTTTTTATGTAATTGTATAGCATAGTTTACTCAAAACGGGTGTTTACAACTTTTTGTATATAATTGTAGTAGAGTTTACACAAAATTCAGGGTTTACTACTTTTTTTATATAATTATATAGTAGTAGTTTACTCGAAATTTTGGTTTACACCTTTTAGAATATAAAATTATATTAAAGTTTACTCAAAATGGGGTTTTAAAACTTTTTGTATATAATTGTAGTAAAGTTTACTCAAAAAGGGGGTTGACAACTTTTTGTATATAATTGTATAGTGGAGTTACTCAAAACGGGGGTTTACATCTTTTTGTATATAAAATTATTGTAGAGTTTACTCAAAACGGGGGTTTACAACTTTTTGTATATAATTGTAGTGAGTTTACTCAAAACGGGGGTTTACAACTTTTTGTATATAATTGTATAGTAGAGTTTACTTAAAACGGCGGTTTACAAATTGTTGGTATATAATTGTATAGTAGAGTTTACTCAAAACGGGGATTTACATATTTTTGTATATAAAATTATTATATAGTTTACTCAAAACAATGGGTTTACAATTTTTTGTATATAATTGTAGTAGAGTATATTCTAAATAAAGGATTCTCAACTTTTTGTATATAATTTTATTAGTAGTTTACACAAAACGGGCGTTTACAACTTTTTTGTATATAATTGTATAGTAGAGATTACTCAAAACTCGGGTTTACAACTTTTTGAATATAAAATTATAGTATAGTTTACTCAAAACGGGGTTTACAACATTTTGAATATATAATTGTTTTAGAGTTTACTCAAAACGGGGGTTTACAATATTTTATATATAATTGTACTAGTAGGGAAACTCCGTGCGATGCACGGAGAACGTTAAATTTAAAAAGTGAACATCGAAGAAAAATAACATGTTATGAAAAAAGGTTGTGCTTAAAGAAACTTAATTATAAGAAAGAAAAGTAGCGTAGGTTCATGAATGATTGTTGTTATCGCGGGGTATTGAAAATTGGATTCTAATCTCAAATATAATTAACAAAAGTTCAATTACAACTTATGAACCCTAATCTCATGTATAGTTTTAACTTATTTTTGACAGACATTACAAAATTATAAAAAGATCGATATGGCAAAACGCAACATATGCAACACCATCAATGGTCAAAGAACTTCACATGTTACCCATGCTTTGATGTACCTCGAATAGTAAACTTGATATTTGTGTTCGTGAAAGTTCCATGCTTTCTCCTCTTGTTTTTGCCTACATCTTTTCACCGTCAACCTAACATGAGGTAAGAACATATGATCAAATCATTGCCAACCGAATCTTGAAAAGTAAGGAGCATAAAATGGTTCGTGCTACATAGTAGACACAAGAATGTAATTGATGGATTAAAATTAGAAATAATATGACCATAGTTCATACCAATTCATAACCCGTGCACAGGATTCTTGTACATAGTCAAACCAACTTAAATTCGGTACATGAAATATGTTGTAGCATTTCTTATTGAAGAGAAAAAAAATGAAAATGGATGTCTTAACGTGATAATTTTTTTCGTATCAGGTACATCGCCAATGTGTTTTCATTAGGTTCTATACTTGAGCAACGTATTTTTTTAGATTTTCTCTTCAGCCACTCACTTCGACCATACAATTCAACCCAGAGGAAGAAAACCATGAAAACAAAACATATTCTATTAAAATCGTAAACGTGTTATGGCAAAGATGGATGAAAAATTGAGGTGAGGATCAAAGAAAACAAAATGTGGAAGAAAATAAACGGTAACCTCGATACCTTTGTTTTTAGCCACATCCAACGTCTCGCTCATCCGTATCCGCACGCTTGCATTCATTATTTCTTACTCAATCAGCCCCAACTGCACAATACAAATCAAAGTGAAGATAACAGAGTCGGATTTATAAATTGTAGCGACATCCAACGTCTGCTCATCCCGTACATCAATGAACATCATCCTTGTCAAAATGACTATAGCCCTTCCATAATGAGCGCATCCAAATCCCGTAGAAAAAATAAACAAAACAATCACACAAAATCATTTCATTATTTGTCATCTACAATTTATTAATCCGACTCTGTTACATTATCAACAATTACGTATATAAAATATAAACAATTTCGGAATTTATCAATCACATCATCTACAATAAAATTCGGTATATAACTTTAAAATTATCCAAAGAAGTACATTAAGCATCATTTTGCTTAAAGAAAAGATGGTGAATAATAAATAATGGATACAAAACAAAACTTGGATTGTGCATTGAATTTACACGGCAAAGAAAATCCGGATTAGAGGTAAAATGCAATGAGGATAAGATTTGACGAAATCGAATGAGGGAAGAGTTCAAGATATAACATCATGTGAAATTTTGGAAAAATACACCAAATGTTCCACCTGAAAAACAAAAAGCCAAAAGTAGATATACAGGCTCATCACCCATAAATTGAATGAAATTCACATGTTAATTGCAATACGAAATTTTTTTTTTGGAGAAGTTAATGAAAATGTTCGAAAAAGATATCGTAGTGTTACTATCGTATCACATGATTAATCCCGTAAAGTAGTAATTTTTCGTAAGCCATATGAACAAGAACATTGGCATTTTAATTATTGCAAGCTCCAAATGAATTGACAAATAACTAACAAACCGACCTAATTCCATGTATGAAGATAACGTAAAGCGGGACCTTTTTATTATGCAAAATCGACATATAATGAGATGTATCTTAAAATGAATGGATTTGGAGTGATGAAAACGAGAAGGTAAAACGACCTACAATATGAATGGAAATTTCGAAGTATATGTAACCTTAAGATCAATAAACCTTTATGGAAAGCACGTGTTTCTTCACCAAGACCGGAGTCGAAAAACGACCAAAACCCTTCAAATACAAATTAAACTTCAAGACTTTCCAATACCAAAGTCAAACTCCAAAGTTTAGGAATAAGCAAGGCATATGATAAAAGAAGAGCATTGTGTGAGCCGAATGCCATAAGTATACTTGTGAATGAAGAAGAAACGTAGAGACCAAAAACAAAAAAATACATATGGAAAGACGGTACCTTTAGAACTCGACATGTAGCGAGAACTCTATTTTTGACCCTCCAACGTCAATAGCCTTCATAATTCATGAATGCGTACTTGCCTTTCTTTCGGGTATGTAGAGTATAACGTCACTCTACACACCGAACTCCCCGGTGAAAAGCACCAAAATCATTTAGAAGAAATCAGAGTACCGGATGAGGTTCAACTTCTTATTTTATATTCAAAAAGATTGACTATACGATGAAGGCTGAGCAACGTCATTGGCACCGCATTAATTTGTACGAACAACGTCGGTCGTTAGTATTGGGTGATTTTCGTCACATAAATCTTACCTTGAAATGACCTAAAAGTAATTTTGTGGTGTATAAAAGAAGTTATCAATAAATGTTGTGCCCAAAACGACTTCATTGACAATACAATTGAAATCTACTAAAAATTGTAGCCAAACCGAATAAAAATTGTTACACTTTCTAGACAATATTGAGGGGTATGGATTCCTCGATGTGATGAAGGATGAGTAAAACTCATTGTGGAAGCCGAAAAACTTGTTCCAACAACGCATTGAAGAAATCTCCAAAAGTTGTGAACTTGATTTGAGGAAAGTGATAGGCGGCCATCAATTTTTCATAATGTGAAAAATCTATGCTCGAGATGTTGAAAATGCATCTCGAAATTTCAACAAATTATCAACATTCGGTCGCCATTATAGAAACGGACAATCTAAAAGTAATGACCCAAAACTTAAAATCTTAGTAGGTATAATCGTATAAACATACATTTTTTTGCGAAAATAAGAAACTTTTAAATGCGGCACGGCGCGGACACTGGATTAAGGCTTTTGCTTTCCTACTCTTTGGTGCTAATGGCGGAGCATGGAATATTATATAAATGGACAAAAACTTAAAGTAAACTATATCATACCTTGATGAAAAACTCAAGCATGCGAATGCATGTCAAACCGGACAGAATATGCGTGAAGGATTTTCATGAAAGATTAAGTAGAAAAAAAGAGTTTAAGGAAAGAAAAAACAATTTAAAATGGCTGAAATACCTTAACAAAAATATAGCAACACCAAAAATAATATCACTTGCAAAATACTTGAACAAAAAACATACAAAAATATGTCACTTTTGAAAACACAAACCAAAAAACCCAAATAGGCAAACAAAACCGTCTAAGTGCAAATAAAAAAAGGCACTTCCCGTCTCTTTAGTTCGTTACCTCAAGTAAACCCTAAAATATTTCATCTTCTTCAAATCGTAAAACGCCGATGGCGTGTGTAAAGGAAGATAATTTTCTTTTTTGAGAATCACATCGGACTAATTACTCTTTTTTATCAACGGTGTGGAATGATGAAATGGGGGAGTGGACTCCTTGGGCAAGTAATAGACGTGGGATGATAACCGACAGCAGTAGTGGATTTTTGGAAGTTCTTTCCTTTTGATGTTTTTATTTTTTATTTTTAAGAGAGTCGTGGAGTGTTAAATCGGGGTGAAATGGAAATGGGTCGAGTCAATTGGAAGAAATGGGTTAATTAGCGGTTATTCTCTCGAAAATATAATATAAGATTACGAGTACACGGTCAAAATAGGGGTTTACAACTTCATGCTTATATAATTGTTGTAAGCGTTTAATCAAAACAGAGTTTTGCAATTTTTTTTGTATGTAATTGTATAGCAGTAGTTTACTCAAAACGGGTGTTCACAACTTTTTGTATATAATTGTAGCAGTAGATTACACAAAATGCGGGTTTACTACTTTTTTGATATAATTGTATGAAGTAGATTTTACTCGAAACGGGGGTTTACACCTTTGCTTTAGAATATATAAAATTATATTAAAGTTTACTCAAACATAGGGTTTTAAAAACTTTTTGTGTATAATTGTAGAAAAGTTTACTCAAAACAGGGGTTGACAAATTTTTGTATATAATTGTATAGTGGAGTTTGCTCAAAAACGGGGGTTTACATCTTTTTTGTATATAAAATTATAGAAGAAGTTTACTAAAAATAGGGGTTTACAACTTTTTGTATATAATTGTAGTAGAAAGTTCACTTGAAAGACGGGGGTTTACAACTTTTTGTATATAATTGTAGTGTAGTTTACTCAAGATGGGGGTTTCACAACTTTTTGTATATAATTGTATAGTTAAGTTTACTTAAAACGGCGGTTTACAACTTTTTGATATATAATTGTATAGTAGAGTTTACTCAAAGCAGGGATTTACATATTTTTGTATATAAGAATTAGTGTCTAGTTTACTCAAAGCCGGGTTTACAAACTTTTTGTATATAATTGTAGTATAGTATATTCAGAAACGGGGTTCTCAACTTTTGTATATAATTTTATTAGAGTTTACACAAAACGGCGTTTACAACATTTTGTATATAATTGTATGATTGCTCAAAGCGGGGTTTACAACACTGAATATAAAATTATAGTATAGTTTACTCAAAACGGAGGCTTACAACGTTTTGAATATATAATTGTTTTGAGTTTACTCAAAACGAGGGTTTACAACATTTTGTATATATTGTATTAGAGTACACTCAAAATGGGGGTTTACAACTTCATGTATATAATTTGTTGTAGAGTTTACTCAAAACGGGGTTTGCAAATTTTTGTATGTAATTGTATAGCGGGGAAGTTGCTCAAAGCTGGCGATTTTACAAATTTTTGTATATAATTATGATGTTTACACAAAATGCGGGTTTTATACTTATTTTTTATATAATTGTATAGTAGAGTTTACTCGTAACGGGAGTTTACACGCTTTTAGAATATAAAATTATATTAAAGTTTACTCAAAATGGGAGTTTTAAAGCATTTTTTATATAATTGTAGTAGGATTTACCCAAAACGGAGGTTTACAACTTTTTGTATATAATTGTAGTAGAGTTTTTAAAACCAGGGGTTTTGAACATTTTATATATAATTGTATTAGACTTGACTCGTGACGGGGGTTTACAATTTTTGAATATAATTGTGATAGTGTTACTGAAAACGATGGTTAAAATTCTTTGTATATAATTGTAGTAGGATTTCCTTAAAACGGGTGTTTACAACTATTTGTGTATAATTGTAGTTGAGTTTACTCAAAATAGAGGTATTTACGCTTATTTTATACATAATTGCGGTGAAGTATACATAATTGTAGTTGAGTTTATCAAAGCGAGGTTTTACAACTTTTTGAATATTAAATTATATTAGAATTTACTCAGCACGGGGTGTTTACAACTTTTTGTATATAGTTGTAGTAGAAATATACTCAAAGCGAGGGTTTACAACTTTTTGTATATAATTGTTATAGAGTTTACTTTTCAGAATGAAGTTCTGACTTTTTGTATATAAGAGTATTTAAGAGTTCATAAAATGGGGGTTTACAAACTTTTTGTATATAATTGTAGTAGAGTTTATCTGAAATGGGAGTTTACAACTTTTTAGCATATAATTGTTTTAAGAAGAGGAGGTTTTACTCAAAATAGGTGTTTACAACTTTTTGTATATAATTGTAGTATAGTTTACTGCTTAGAATGGAGGTTTACATTTTTTTATGTAATTGTAGTAGAGTTACTCCAAAAAAGGGTTTAAAACTTTTTGAATATAATTGAGTTGTAGAGTTTACTAAAAAGCAGGGGTTCTGGCTTTTAGTATAAAATTTATCTAAATTATACTCAAAAAATGAAGGTGTTTTGAAATTTTTTGAATATAATTGTAGTAGGATTAACTCAAAGCGAAGGTTTACAACTTTTTGTATATAATTGTATAGCGAGGTTACTCCATGAACGGGGGTTACAACATTTTGTATACAAAATTGTTAACATAGTTTACTCCAAAGCAGGAGGTTCTGACATTTTGTATATGAATTGTAGAAGAGTTCACGAAAGCGAGGGTTTAAAACATTATGTATGTAAATTTTTTGAATATAATTGTAATAGGGTTTTTATTTAGTAATATCATCCGCAACGGAAGCGGTTTTGTGGATCTGAATCTACGTAATGTGCACGTAATAAAATAACTAGGTCTGATTCTACCTGAGGGATGTAGATCATACCTCTTGGATCTGAAAATCGAAGTTGAAAAGAAGTAGTAATTAGGATGAATGTGAGAAGATGTGAAGAGCTACGATCTTGATACGTGTGATCGGCTTATTTCGGTGGAAAGGAATTCTCGACACAGAACCCTTCCGATATCTCTACCCGGAAAAATCTCCAAGATTTTACCATAAACTATAATGGCCGAAAATTATCTATAAATTTGCAAGAGTGAGTCGAATTTTATGTGTGT